>CM054057.1:460821659-463221659 GCA_028641055.1 Alopecurus myosuroides | reverse complement strand
TTGAAATTGGAAATGATTTGGAATTATTGATTGAATTAATTGATTGGAAAATTGGTTTGATTAAAGCAACAAATTGAGAAGTGGAAAACAAGGAATAAAAGGGGTGTTTTTATTTGTTATTTTGGTTCCAAAAGTTGTGACAGAACAAGTATGAAAACAAGCATTTGAAATTGTTTGACTTTCATGGTGAAAACAAAGAATAACAGATGCAACACAACAGAAACAAATGCAACAATATGATGATATGATGCAATACATTAATTAAACAGGAAATCAAACATTCTATAGGGTAGTTTTCATACTTGGGATGTTACAGTTTACTGTGTGGCTATTGTGGAACCAGAGCAGTTACCAGAGGAAGAGCAGTTCTGGAGATTGCAGGTTCGTGATTACATTGAACAAACTCTTCAGCGTGTTGTTGAGGACGCACATCCCTGTCTTTTTGGTAGGGGTCTTTTCAAGATGCACAACCCTGCTGCGCGCTCTGCCCTGGTTCAGAACGGGCCTTATGAGCTTCGGGAGAATATTTTTGTGCGTTTTTTCAATCATGATAACCGTATGCAATTACATAAATCTTCTATTGGCTCTCGCACTGGTTGGATTATGCTTCTCGGCGTTCCTTATGATTTCCGCAGTGATGCATATTTAGCTAATGCTGTGGCTCCTTTTGGACGCTTCCACCATTGGCATCACCTCGATGGTATCCTTGATAGGACTATGATTTTCGTTACCTTTATTTCTCCTCTACTAGTGCCTCGAGATATTGTCTTTGGGAATTTTAGCACTCTGGGAGCAGTGAGGGAATCATGGACTGCCCCTTGTTACATCTTGTCTGCAGAATTTGATGAAGTTCTTCCACCTGATGAAGACCCGATGCCGTTTGATGGAAACCCACATCCTTTACCTGGTCACCTGCAGCAGGATCTAGGTAATTTTGTGATGCCTCAGTACCCTGAACTAGGCTGGAATCTACCTCCACCAATGGCAGAGTTTCCCAATCAACAGTATGATGATGATGAGATGCAGCGGCATGACTTAGAGGCTGGATAAGTTGGGGTTTGGGACCACCACCTCCCTTTACAGGAATCTAATTCTATAGTCAGCCCCGACTCTAACAATTCTGTTAATCAGAATGTTCTTATTATCAACATGATGCAGGTCCACAATGCATATGCTCCATTACCTGCTTCTAGTCATTTTCCTTGGCCTTGGGTGCAGCAGAATTCACACATGTATGGGCCTGCTCTCCCCCCATCCATGCAATGGGAGCTTCTTCTGAAGAAATTTGTCCAATTACAGTACATGTCAACTGTCAGACCTAGTGGACTTGCTCCTAGTCCTTTCTCTCAGATTACTGCTGCCACTGTTCCTTTCAAAGGAAATATTTTCCATTTTACAGCTCACAGAAGGTTCTTCAAAGCTCAGAGAGCTTCTAGAAAACTGTGTTTTGAGAGCTATCCTGATACTTATGTTCCTATCCCTAGTGATCTCCATCAGAGCATTGAGTGCAATACTCCTTCTACTTTTGAACTCAAATCAAGGAAGAGAAGGAATAGTAAGGTCAGCACCCCCTCTGTGGAAACATCTGTTAGAAGAAGTACCAGACAAGCTGCCTTGCACAATGGCTTCAGGCTTGTGGCAATGCAGGACAATCCACAACCCAGGAAGAAACCTAGATCTGCTAGGCCAGCTGCAGACAATACTCCTGCCACTCCTCATACCCCAATTGATGTTCTACAACATGTTGGAAGGGCCATGGAGATTGCAGATGAGGACCTCACAGAGGACAAGCTTGATCCTGTCCCTGATTCTGATAAGGACAAGAAGAAGTAATAATGTTAGGAAGCCTATTTTATTGTAATGACTTCTGTCCTTGGATGCTCCTGTACTCTTTGGTTTTCTCTTGGGAGCTTCATTTTGTAATGTCACAATTGATTTTGGGCCCTTTTGTGGATATATCAGTGAACTATCTAAGTCTTGCTCCACTGTTCCAATGCTATCCTGTGTCACATATTATTCTTGTAGCTGTCTGGTACTGCTACATGCTTCATGATATTTTTGTCCTTTCTTTTAATGGATAATACATCTTATTTATTATTGGATTGGAAAGTTTTGGACTGGAATGTCAGGGGACTTAATGACAAAAATAAAAGACTACTGGTTTACAACAAAATTGAAGAAATTCAGTGTGCCATTGTTTGTCTACAAGAAACAAAATGTGAAGATTTTGGTCACAGTTTCATTAGATCATTTTGTCCTAAGAGGTTTGATAAATTTGTTTTCACCCCATTGTTGGAGCCTCATGTGGCATTATTGTTCTTTGGAACAGTGCTATCTTTGATGGGGAGTTGATTGAGTGCTATAAGTCTGCCATTAAATTGTGTCTTACCTCTAAGCACAATCTTTCTTCTTGGACTTTGATCACTGTTTATGGTCCTTGCAGTGGGTTAGAGACATCTTTGTCCAATGGATTCATGATTTGATAATCCCCCCTCATGAAAATTGGTTGCTGGTGGGAGATTTCAATTTTATTAGATCCATGGATAATAGAAATAAACCTGGGGCTGACATGAATGATATCTTCATTTTTAATGAAATTATTAGCCACCTTGGTTTAATTGAACTTCCTTTAAAAGGTAGATCCGTTACTTGGTCCAATATGCAAGATCAACCACTTCTTGAGCAGCTGGATTGGTTTTTTACCAGCACTTGGTGGAAATTAAAGTACCCTAACACTATGGTTATGCCTCTTGCTAAGTCCACCTCTGACCATGTCCCTTGTGTCATCTCCATCTCAACTACCATTCCAAAAGCCTAGATTTTCAGGTTTGAAAATCATTGGATCCATCAGCCAGGTTTCATGGGCCTTATTGATAAAGTTTGGAAATGGCCAGTGAGGAAAAATAACATTGCTGCCACCATTACTGCAAAGCTTAAAAATATGAGGCATGAACTAAAAAGGTGGGGTAGGAATCTCTCCAATCTGAAGGTTCTGATTGCCAATTGCAACAAGGTCATTCTGATCTTGGATAATTTGGAAGAGGAAAGAAGTCTAAGCAGGCCTGAATTCAATTTTAGGAATATTGTTAAATCCCACTTGAATAAGCTCCTTCTTTCACAATCTGCTTATTGGAACAATAGATGTACCATCAGATGGGTGCAACTTGGTGGTGAGAATACTAAAAAAATTCATGCCAAAGCTACTGAAAGATATAGATTTAATACTACTGCTGAGATTAAAAATGAAGAAGGAATTTCCATGATTGATCATCATCATAAGGCAGCTACTTTTTGGGCATGTTTCAAGAACAGAATGGGTGTTTCCACCAATATCACACAGTCTTTAACTCTTTCCAATTTTATAAAGCCTTCTGTCAATTTGCAGTGTCTTATTGCTCCTTTCACTTCTGAGGAAATTGTTAGTGTCATGAAGTCTCTTAAGACTGATAGAGCACCAGGGCCTAATGGTTTCAATGGCCTTTTTGTGAAAAAGTGTTGGGATGTGATAAAAGAGGATTTCTTTCAATTATGCCATGAGTTCCATTCAGGGAACCTATCTTTGCAGAGTATAAATGATTCATACATCACTCTCATACCAAAGATTAACTCCCCCCAGACAGTTAATGATTTCAGGCCAATTTCTTTGACTAATACTTGTCTCAAATTTGTTACCAAGTTGATTGCTAATAGAATGCAGAAAATTATTTGTGACACTATTCATGATAACCAATATGGATTCATAAAGGGTAGAACTATCCAGGATTGTCTTGCTTGGTCATTTGAATTCTTATTTCAATGCCAGCAATCCAAGAAGAAAATTGTGGTACTTAAAATTGATTTTGAGAAAGCCTTTGATACCCTGGATCATGATGCTATTTTACAAGTCTTGAGAGCTAAGGGATTTCCAGAATTATTTATTTGTTGGGTGAAAGAAATACTAGCTCCTGGTTCTTCCTCTGTGCTCCTTAATGGGATTCCAGGCAATAAATTTCTCTGCAAAAGAAGGGTTAGACAGGGGGATCCACTTTCCCCTCTTCTCTTTGTTGAAGGTGCTTATTTACTGCAAAGTCTAGTCAATAAACTTACAATGATGGTTTGCTTTCCTCCCCTATTCTAGCCAGAAAAGATTTTTCCATTATACAATATGCTGATGATACCATAGTTGTTCTGCTAGCCTGTAAAAAAGATTTGAATGTTTTCAAAGGAATTTTGCAGACCTATGCTGCCTTCACACGGTTGAAAGTCAATTTCCACAAATCTTCAATGATTCCTATAAATCTTGCTTCTGAAGAAATCATTGCTCTGGCAGATTTTTTCCAGTGTCAAATTGGGTCTATGCCTTTCACCTATCTAGGCCTGCCCATGGGCACTTGATGGCTAGGTTGAGACTCCAAGTGCAGAGTGTGTAGCTAGTGGCAAGCCTTCTTCCCCACGAGGGTGACTCGAGGGTTTATATCGAACTCTTGGGGAGCCAGTATTTCAGCAGTTGTCTTCCAAGCTTCCTCCAGGATCCTGCAAACAAGTAGAGAATTTTGTGCCCTCAACCTCACCAAGTGGTTGTCAAGGACAAGGTGTGAGACTTCTAAATTGCAATGCAAAACTGAAAGTAAATGTGCAATAATTAAATCTACTACTAAATGCAAATGAGAAAATAAATATGCAATGGATTGTTTTTGTATTTTTGTGATGCAAGTGGTGATGGAGATAATGTAAATTCGAATTGGAGATGCAAGTAAAGTAAAGTGCAAGTAAAGTAAATTGTAGCAAAGTAACTAGAGTGTTTTCTTATATTTAAAATAGGACCGGGGTTCATGGTTTCACACTTGCATTCTCTCAAATAAAGTAGTAGACGGTGGACATAAAGAATTACATGTGAGATTACAATAACATGTTTAACATTGAGTACTTTCATATGGGCATCACGTCCTAGCATAGAGATCTCTACGGTCATATTGATCCCTCTTATACTCCACCAAGATGCGAAATAAATCATAACACCTCGATAATTAAGGAAAAACCAGAGTACAGCTTTAAGCAATGTGACATGAAGTTGAAGTAAGAACTTGCTAGATCTAGTCATGGAGATTGATTAGTGTCATTTCAAATCCCCGGTAACAAGGTACTCCTTTTTATCCCTAGTGAGGTAACTAAGAAAGGTTTAACAAAACCTAAGTGGATCGCTGAACTTCTGTCACTTTCACTGCACTAGCCACCCCCCGTTACTCCAACTAATGCACCCATCACCCCACACACGCTCTCAAGAACTAGATTGATCAAAGCTAGCAAATAAGAACGGGGTACATAAGATACATCTACTCAAATAACTCAAGAGAAACAATTGCAATCTCAGATTCAATAACTCATAGAAAAGATCCACCACATAGGAATTACAACGGTGCCCATAATCATGTGAGGCAGCTCATACGGATCTAATTAGCGAAGCACATAGAGAGAGAGATACAAGTTCTACTTCCACAAACCCATAGCCCTGGGGTGGACTACTCCCTCCTCATGGAGATGTCGATGGAGATGATGTTGGAAGGGTAGGAGATCACACAGGCGGCGCCCCGCCGGAGTTTTCCCCCTCCAATCTGGAACTTCTGGTCTCTGTTTTGGTGTTTCGGTGTTTCGGCGGCGCTCTTCTCCATAAGGGTACGGGGGACCCTTTTTATAGTCGGTTTTAGGTCAAGACGGAGTCAGTAAGTCGAAGATGGAAGGAATTGCGGCCACATGGGCCAAAAGGGGGCCTCTCACGCGGCCAAGGAATCTGGCCGCGTGGAGGGTCCTCTTTTGGGCCTCTGTAACATCCCTGATTTTTGGAAAGTCCAAAAATCACTAAAAATTGAAACTTTTTGTTTTCATGTCATGCAAGTCACCAAAAAACCAAATGAGATGCAAGAAACAAAAGAAAACAATACACATTTCAATGAAATTGAAATTAAGAATCCATTATACCTCTATTCCATAAACCCTAAAGTCATTTCAAAATAAATAATTCTACCTAAAGAAAATATTCTTCTTAAGCAAACCCTTACTCCAAACATGTTTTCAAATCAACTAACATTTTTGAAAATGATTATGATAATTAAAAACCAGAGATTTACTATCTCTAATATTTTCTCCTTGTCTCCAAGAAAATATTTCACTATTATTGATAACCCCAAAATAGATATAAGTTGGATCCTTCTTTTCCAAGTGTTAATTCAATCAACAAAATAATATAGTGCTATGGAAATAAATTGTTTATTAAAAACAAGTAAGATACTTTGGGAAAACAACATATTCATTTGGGGAAACCTTTCTGCTTTTACTAAACCCCATTTCCAAATTTATTAAATAATTCTCTATGTTTGAAATATAACAAAAGGTTACTAATTGTGGTTTCACTAATATGTTGAAAATATACAATATGAAAGTTCCTAAAAGGGTCTTAGAAAACAATAGTTGAACCATAGAAAATATTTCTAAAAATTGTTTGAATTAATGTTTTCTATTAAGTGACTATCATTGTTTCTTCATATTTTAAAATCATAAAATATGAAAACCATTAAAAAAGATTTTGGAAAATGTCATTTGATCACATTGATGTCTCTGATATTTTATTTCAACCAATAATTTTCATTTATATAATTGATATTTTTAAAATGGCATTAATATGCTATTAGTGAAATCATTTTTATTTCAAAATATAAAATAGCAAAACAAGTGTAAATGATTTTCAAAAATGATATTTGACTTATATAATGTCTCTTTATTTTTATAAAACCCTTTCTCAAAATTAAATTTGAATTTTCTATTAAAAATGCTATTAAGTCACTTTTAATGAATTATTCAAATTTCATAATTCAAAAATGTAATATGTTGAAAAGTTTATAAAAATGGTATTGTTAGAAAGTATTTCAAATATTGTGAATTTAGAATTTTATTCCATGTCATTTGGATGATTTAAACATAAGTTATGATTTAATTGAGTAAACAGAAATAAAAAGAAAAAGAAAAAGGGGTGATGACGTCAGGATGACGTCACCCGTCATCAACCTCCGGAAACGGCAGGAGAGCGTTTTCTCCCGAGATTTCGCGCGTTGATTACTCGCAGTTAAGAGCGCTATTGATTTCCTCCTTCATCTCTCCTTAAAGGCCACGGTCTCCTCCACATTTCCCCTACCCTGCCTCTCCGGATTGTGCCCCAAGGCCATCCAATTTCCTCGCCGAAGTTCACAGCAACCGCCGCCGTTCGCCGATGATTCCGGCCACCGTAGTCGTCCTCTCCGCCCCCTTTTAGTCTCTTTCCCTTCCCCTTGTCTTTGCGCATGTGTTTAGGCTTGTGATCGATTTTTATTTGCAGTGTAGTGATGATGCCGAGCTCGCCGGAGAAGATACCTCCACGAACACCTCGGATCTCCACCACGTCGTTGCCTGGAAGCACTCCAAGCCACGCCGTGGAAACCATCGGGTTCGCCACGTCGCCCTGAGCCTTCCCGTGCCCTCCCCGAGCCCGGAGATCCACCGTAGCCCCAACATCATCCGCGCCCGACGGTGCAGCGCCGCCGCAGCACCATTTCCGGCAACCAAAGCCGGCGAGGTAAACCCTAGCCGTCCCTGGCCGTCAGATCTATTTCCTGTGGCCCAGATTAGATCACTAAGCGAAGAGGTACGGGCCAATAGCATAGAGCCACCTGTCCGCCCAGTCAGCGCGCATTATGTCCTTATCCGTCGCCCAGCGCAGCGCGTAAACGGCCCAAGCCCAGCTGTTATCACTCGCACCGCGCGGCAAATAGCCATTCTCGGCCCAGCCTTTCTCTGGATTTAATTCCGAATAGAAAATGAAAATTAGATTTTGCAGAAAAGCCCCTAGAACTTTGAACCATCATATATTTTCAACCACTTAGCCAAATTTGACAATCTTGGACTTTTTGAAAAGCCCTTGACATCTAGAAACTTTTGGCACTGGCCAAATTCAAATTTGACTAACTTAAATTTTTTTCAATTTTAAATATGTTTGTTTGGTGAAATTTGGCATAATTCAAATTCTACAAATCCAAAAATGGTAAATAAAATATATTTGGAAACCTTAGGATGTGTACTTTCATACCCCCTGTCCCAAAATAATAATTGAACAAATTAAAATTGAATTTAGAATTTAGTTGTCTGTTTGAGTATTTTTGACATAGATTAATTTCTATAAATAATTTCAATATAGTTCCTTTTGCAAATTTGCTCCATTTGATAAACTTGAACCAGAAACAACCTTGACCAACCATTTTGGACATCCTTGGACCATGACCATGTATTTTAGCCAAAAATCCATCTTAGTAGTCCATCTAGTTATTATGTCTTAGATTTTGTTTCTATTTCTTTCTACCATTGTTTGTTGTGGCTATTTTTGGATCCAAGACCAAGTCCCTAAAATTACCAAGTAGTGAACCTCAAACACTAGCACTCTAGTATTCTATCTACTTCTCCATTCCCCTATTCTTTCTTCAAGAAATCATCAAGTTAGCAAAATGGAGATCAGGACTCAAGCACAAGAAGGAAACTTCATTTTCAACTTAGTGGAAACATGAAGAGCTACAAGGAAGATCAATGAAAAAGTTTTGAAGAAAATACTTGGACTCCACACCTAGAAGAAAACTCATGATGTACAAGTGTGAAGAAATTTAGAAGAAAACATCTCCCCCTCTCTTCCTATCCTTCTTCTTATTTTCTTTCCAATTTGACTTAGTGGTATTTGTGCCCATCCCATACCCAAACCAATTAGTGAAGTGAAAGCCCTGAATAATTTATCAAGACCAAGAGAAGAATCCATCCAAGGAACAAGACTACAATAGAAGCATGAAGATGATCTTCAAGAAGGCAATCACATGAGGTCTAGAATCAATTCACACAAGTTGAAGAATAACAAGTTGTTTTTGTCCAACCATTGACCCAAATGGAAAACCCAAGACTTAGTAATATTTTCCCTTGAATGATGAAGTTAGTAGACCTACCCTAACCACAATGGAAAATACTAACATAGTCACTCAAATATTTTTGAAGGTGAATATGACCAAGTGTTTGCATGTATTACCTTAGTTGAAGAAGTAATATGTTTATTCTTAGTGAACTCTTGGAACTTCCTCGACAAGTATGGTTATAATAAAGTTAGATCACATCAAGCTCAACCTAGTCCTTCCTAAGTAAACCATTGGAATTGCCTTAACAAGAATGAGACCACTAGAGAATGAATCTTTCAACTCAAACCTAGACCTTGTCCTAACCAACTTGGTTAAGCCCCTTTTGATATGTTAGTTGCTATGTATGTTTTATACACTTGTATGTTTGTTTGTTAGGATGCTTGTTTATTTGGTTTTTGTTGTCAATGAATAGATTGTACGGAGAGCAACGATCTTTTGTGAAGAGAGTGTGATATCTTCACCAACTTCAACAAGGCAAGTAACACACCATCAACTACCCATTATTTTCTATATGCATTAGTTGATTTTGAGTAGTATGCATGATAGGAAATTTTACTAAGTTATATTATGCTATGCTATTATCCTAGTAGTGTGTAGCCATCCCTTTTACCTTGTTATTTTGATAGCCTTAGAATTTACTAGGTGCTATGCAATGTTACAAATTGTTTTTACTAGATGTTGAGGAAAAATCCTAAGTATAACTAATGAATGAACCACCTGGGTGGAAGTGGTAAGAATGGGTTATGTTGAGTGTTTCCTCAGGGCCCTTATCTAAGGGTTATTCCACTTGAGGTTGTCACTTGCGGATGGCCACCCAGGAACAAAGAGATTACTATGTCCCTCTAAATCTAGTAGCTTCCCGTGCAGCCTTTTGACAATATGGGCTCTGTCTTGATCAATTAAGTTGTGAGGGTTCAGCCCAGGCTTGACAAGCAGATGTAGCAAAATTATAGGTGGAACGGGTCTTGCCGGTGGGTTTGGACTTCTTCTTCTGAAAGATCTCGTCTCAATTCTCTCCTTTCCATGATGCACTCCGGGTGTATAGGATGTTTGGGCTAATTGAAGACAAAGGGTGAAAGTGCACAACCTCTGCAGAGTCAACAAACTAAGATCTTAGCCGTGTCCCCGGTTATGGACAA
This sequence comes from Alopecurus myosuroides, assembly GCA_028641055.1. Classification (NCBI taxonomy): domain Eukaryota; kingdom Viridiplantae; phylum Streptophyta; class Magnoliopsida; order Poales; family Poaceae; genus Alopecurus; species Alopecurus myosuroides. The sequence continues at coordinate 463,211,566 of CM054057.1, read as the reverse complement.
CTATGAGCAGCTGGACAAGGATTGACGGAAGAATCTCATCATCAATTTCAGTAAGTAAAATTTGACCAAGTGAACAGTATTGTGGTGCTTGGATCTTAATCCAATGTTGCCACCCTTTGAAAAGAAAAGTTTGTTTTACAAAAGTGATAGGAGAAAACTGGCTTTATGCAAACTTAGCCAAAACTCCACTCAGCCAAACGAGCATGTAGTATTAGTCTTGCCATTTATATCCACCATAGTGTTACTTGCCAATACATTAAATTGTATTGACTCCCTTGTGGCTGCATATTCCATATTGCAGATGTTTCTGAAGACGAGTGAGGATTTCGTTTAGGATCTCGAGACTATCGCCAACATGTTTTGCCTGTGGCACATGAAGAAGATGGGCTCAATGTTGTACTATGTTTTCCGCTGTATTTCTTTCTTTTCTGCTAGTCTTCTAAGACTATGCAAGTTGTAATCCTATTTTGTAAAGACTGGATCATGCGATGTAATAGAATTTGATGCATTTGCATGATATTTCATTTTGTACTGTGGTGCTAGCAATTGATCCAGGGACTAGCACAATAACACAGGTGTTTCACCTTTGATAAAAAGTGGGATGCTACAAAATGGTATCAGAGCATTGTGTTGCCTGTAGAATTCGAGACCCTAAGTTTGGAGAAGATCCTAGGATAGAAAATTTCCTATGTTCAAAATTTCTAGAAACAAAACAACCATCTTAATTCTTCTCATATCCTCTCATCTATAATTCACCTTCAAAATTTTCTAGATGACCTACCTTTTGAATACCCTCAAGGCAAGATTGTTGATGACCCTTCCATGAAGTGCAAGAAGTATTTTCACCATATGAAGCAGTACACTCGGGATTTTTGAAGAAATTGAAGAAAAACATAGACTTCCCAACAATCAAGAACACCTCAAGACATGGAGAGAAGAATATGAAGAAAAGCTCAAGAAGATATAGATGAGACCACCAATCTAGTTACTTTGTTAGAACAACGTTAACGTGATAGTTTATTGATCTTACCAATGAGTGTGGTATGACAATATTAGTTGTTTTATAAAACCTTGTTGTTTGGTGTGAAGATTGTTTGTTATGTGTTGTTTGTAAGATGAGTTTCCTTGATCTGCTATTTTGGATAAGAACCTTCCTTAGCCATCTTTCTAAATCTCTACTCATTCCTACTAGATCAAACCCAACACCATACTCATTCACCAACCATAGTGAGAACCATTTGGAATCATACAACCTTTACCCTATAAATACACAAGCCATCCCATTTGAGGAATGCTAGTATCAAATTTCCTTCTTCTGTGTGAAGGAACAATCACATCCATGATAAAATGCCAACTGCCTAATAAGGATCAAGCTAACCTTGGAGCTATCAAGCAATGTGAGTTTTCCTACCATGAGAGTTTCCTTAGAAATAGCATGGTGTTTGCCTTCAAGGATTACAACAACAAGAAGGAAGATTTCCAAGGACATCAAAAGACCAAGTTGAGAGGAACCCAAAGACTTTTGATTGACCAAAAGAGTGACCCCTCAGTGTCAAAGGTAGTTCAACAGACCTATGTTGGTCTACACCTCTACCACAGAGGAAAGATCTACTCAAGCTAATTTAGAATCAATCTACACTCCAATCTAATGAGAATAGACTACCCACAAAAGTTTCTTTTAAGGGTGGTAGCCCACCCAGTTGTTTTGGAATCCAATTACCCAAATCTTTATTTCTAACCTTCCCAAATCTCGGGACGAGATTTCTTTTAAGGGTGGTAGTCTGTAACATCCCTGATTTTTGGAAAGTCCAAAAATCACTAAAAATTGAAACTTTTTGTTTTCATGTCATGCAAGTCACCAAAAAACCAAATGAGATGCAAGAAACAAAAGAAAACAATACACATTTCAATGAAATTGAAATTAAGAATCCATTATACCTCTATTCCATAAACCCTAAAGTCATTTCAAAATAAATAATTCTACCTAAAGAAAATATTCTTCTTAAGCAAACCCTTACTCCAAACATGTTTTCAAATCAACTAACATTTTTGAAAATGATTATGATAATTAAAAACCAGAGATTTACTATCTCTAATATTTTCTCCTTGTCTCCAAGAAAATATTTCACTATTATTGATAACCCAAAAATAGATATAAGTTGGATCCTTCTTTTCCAAGTGTTAATTCAATCAACAAAATAATATAGTGCTATGGAAATAAATTGTTTATTAAAAACAAGTAAGATACTTTGGGAAAACAACATATTCATTTGGGGAAACCTTTCTGCTTTTACTAAACCCCATTTCCAAATTTATTAAATAATTCTCTATGTTTGAAATATAACAAAAGGTTACTAATTGTGGTTTCACTAATATGTTGAAAATATACAATATGAAAGTTCCTAAAAGGGTCTTAGAAAACAATAGTTGAACCATAGAAAATATTTCTAAAAATTGTTTTAATTAATGTTTTCTATTAAGTGACTATCATTGTTTCTTCATATTTTAAAATCATAAAATATGAAAACCATTAAAAAAGATTTTGGAAAATGTCATTTGATCACATTGATGTCTCTGATATTTTATTTCAACCAATAATTTTCATTTATATAATTGATATTTTTAAAATGGCATTAATATGCTATTAGTGAAATCATTTTTATTTCAAAATATAAAATAGCAAAACAAGTGTAAATGATTTTCAAAAATGATATTTGACTTATATAATGTCTCTTTATTTTTATAAAACCCTTTCTCAAAATTAAATTTGAATTTTCTATTAAAAATGCTATTAAGTCACTTTTAATGAATTATTCAAATTTCATAATTCAAAAATGTAATATGTTGAAAAGTTTATAAAAATGGTATTGTTAGAAAGTATTTCAAATATTGTGAATTTAGAATTTTATTCCATGTCATTTGGATGATTTAAACATAAGTTATGATTTAATTGAGTTAACAGAAATAAAAAGAAAAAGAAAAAGGGGTGATGACGTCAGGATGACGTCACCCGTCATCAACCTCCGGAAACGGCAGGAGAGCGTTTTCTCCCGAGATTTCGCGCGTTGATTACTCGCAGTTAAGAGCGCTATTGATTTCCTCCTTCATCTCTCCTTAAAGGCCACGGTCTCCTCCACATTTCCCCTACCCTGCCTCTCCGGATTGTGCCCCAAGGCCATCCAATTTCCTCGCCGAAGTTCACAGCAACCGCCGCCGTTCGTCGATGATTCCGGCCACCGTAGTCGTCCTCTCCGCCCCCTTTTAGTCTCTTTCCCTTCCCCTTGTCTTTGCGCATGTGTTTAGGCTTGTGATCGATTTTTATTTGCAGTGTAGTGATGATGCCGAGCTCGCCGGAGAAGATACCTCCACGAACACCTCGGATCTCCACCACGTCGTTGCCTGGAAGCACTCCAAGCCACGCCGTGGAAACCATCGGGTTCGCCACGTCGCCCTGAGCCTTCCCGTGCCCTCCCCGAGCCCGGAGATCCACCGTAGCCCCAACATCATCCGCGCCCGACGGTGCAGCGCCGCCGCAGCACCATTTCCGGCAACCAAAGCCGGCGAGGTAAACCCTAGCCGTCCCTGGCCGTCAGATCTATTTCCTGTGGCCCAGATTAGATCACTAAGCGAAGAGGTACGGGCCAATAGCATAGAGCCACCTGTCCGCCCAGTCAGCGCGCATTATGTCCTTATCCGTCGCCTAGCGCAGCGCGTAAACGGCCCAAGCCCAGCTGTTATCAGTCGCACCGCGCGGCAAATAGCCATTCTCGGCCCAGCCTTTCTCTGGATTTAATTCCGAATAGAAAATGAAAATTAGATTTTGCAGAAAAGCCCCTAGAACTTTGAACCATCATATATTTTCAACCACTTAGCCAAATTTGACAATCTTGGACTTTTTGAAAAGCCCTTGACATCTAGAAACTTTTGGCACTGGCCAAATTCAAATTTGACTAACTTAAATTTTTTTCAATTTTAAATATGTTTGTTTGGTGAAATTTGGCATAATTCAAATTCTACAAATCCAAAAATGGTAAATAAAATATATTTGGAAACCTTAGGATGTGTACTTTCATACCCCCTGTCCGAAAATAATAATTGAACAAATTAAAATTGAATTTAGAATTTAGTTGTCTGTTTGAGTATTTTTGACATAGATTAATTTCTATAAATAATTTCAATATAGTTCCTTTTGCAAATTTGCTCCATTTGATAAACTTGAACCAGAAACAACCTTGACCAACCATTTTGGACATCCTTGGACCATGACCATGTATTTTAGCCAAAAATCCATCTTAGTAGTCCATCTAGTTATTATGTCTTAGATTTTGTTTCTATTTCTTTCTACCATTGTTTGTTGTGGCTATTTTTGGATCCAAGACCAAGTCCCTAAAATTACCAAGTAGTGAACCTCAAACACTAGCACTCTAGTATTCTATCTACTTCTCCATTCCCCTATTCTTGCTTCAAGAAATCATCAAGTTATCAAAATGGAGATCAGGACTCAAGCACAAGAAGGAAACTTCATTTTCAACTTAGTGGAAACATGAAGAGCTACAAGGAAGATCAATGAAAAAGTTTTGAAGAAAATACTTGGACTCCACACCTAGAAGAAAACTCATGATGTACAAGTGTGAAGAAATTTAGAAGAAAACATCTCCCCCTCTCTTCCTATCCTTCTTCTTATTTTCTTTCCAATTTGACTTAGTGGTATTTGTGCCCATCCCATACCCAAACCAATTAGTGAAGTGAAAGCCCTGAATAATTTATCAAGACCAAGATAAGAATCCATCCAAGGAACAAGACTACAATAGAAGCATGAAGATGATCTTCAAGAAGGCAATCACATGAGGTCTAGAATCAATTCACACAAGTTGAAGAATAACAAGTTGTTTTTGTCCAACCATTGACCCAAATGGAAAACCCAAGACTTAGTAATATTTTCCCTTGAATGATGAAGTTAGTAGACCTACCCTAACCACAATGGAAAATACTAACATAGTCACTCAAATATTTTTGAAGGTGAATATGACCAAGTGTTTGCATGTATTACCTTAGTTGAAGAAGTAATATGTTTATTCTTAGTGAACTCTTGGAACTTCCTCGACAAGTATGGTTATAATAAAGTTAGATCACATCAAGCTCAACCTAGTCCTTCCCAAGTAAACCATTGGAATTGCCTTAACAAGAATGAGACCACTAGAGAATGAATCTTTCAACTCAAACCTAGACCTTGTCCTAACCAACTTGGTTAAGCCCCTTTTGATATGTTAGTTGCTATGTATGTTTTATACACTTGTATGTTTGTTTGTTAGGATGCTTGTTTATTTGGTTTTTGTTGTCAATGAATAGATTGTACGGAGAGCAACGATCTTTTGTGAAGAGAGTGTGATATCTTCACCAACTTCAACAAGGAAAGTAACACACCATCAACTACCCATTATTTTCTATATGCATTAGTTGATTTTGAGTAGTATGCATGATAGGAAATTTTACTAAGTTATATTATGCTATGCTATTATCCTAGTAGTGTGTAGCCATCCCTTTTACCTTGTTATTTTGATAGCCTTAGAATTTACTAGGTGCTATGCAATGTTACAAATTGTTTTTACTAGATGTTGAGGAAAAATCCTAAGTATAACTAATGAATGAACCACCTGGGTGGAAGTGGTAAGAATCGGTTATGTTGAGTGTTTCCTCAGGGCCCTTATCTAAGGGTTATTCCACTTGAGGTTGTCACTTGCGGATGGCCACCCAGGAACAAAGAGATTACTATGTCCCTCTAAATCTAGTAGCTTCCCGTGCAGCCTTTTGACAATATGGGCTCTGTCTTGATCAATTAAGTTGTGAGGGTTCAGCCCAGGCTTGACAAGCAGATGTAGCAAAATTATAGGTGGAACGGGTCTTGCCGGTGGGTTTGGACTTCTTCTTCTGAAAGATCTCGTCTCAATTCTCTCCTTTCCATGATGCACTCCGGGTATATAGGATGTTTGGGCTAATTGAAGACAAAGGGTGAAAGTGCACAACCTCTGCAGAGTCAACAAACTAAGATCTTAGCCGTGTCCCCGGTTATGGACAACTATGAGCAGCTGGACAAGGATTGACGGAAGAATCTCATCATCAATTTCAATAAGTAAAATTTGACCAAGTGAACAGTATTGTGGTGCTTGGATCTTAATCCAATGTTGCCACCCTTTGAAAAGAAAAGTTTGTTTTACAAAAGTGATAGGAGAAAACTGGCTTTATGCAAACTTAGCCAAAACTCCACTCAGCCAAACGAGCATGTAGTATTAGTCTTGCCATTTATATCCACCATAGTGTTACTTGCCAATACATTAAATTGTATTGACTCCCTTGTGGCTGCATATTCCATATTGCAGATGTTTCTGAAGACGAGTGAGGATTTCGTTTAGGATCTCGAGACTATCGCCAACATGTTTTGCCTGTGGCACATGAAGAAGATGGGCTCAATGTTGTACTATGTTTTCCGCTGTATTTCTTTCTTTTCTGCTAGTCTTCTAAGACTATGCAAGTTGTAATCCTATTTTGTAAAGACTAGATCATGCGATGTAATAGAATTTGATGCATTTGCATGATATTTCATTTTGTACTGTGGTGCTAGCAATTGATCCAGGGACTAGCACAATAACACAGGTGTTTCACTTTTGATAAAAAGTGGGATGCTACAGCCTCCTTTCCCAATTCTCGTTGATCCTTCGCCCGCAAGTCTTCTCCTTCCAAGAAAATGACCCCCGCAGATTTTCAGGTGATTTCGCGGAAGTTTGCCCCCTGAAACGTCAAAAATATAGAAAACAGGGTTGCTCAAGAAGAGCATGTTGATGTGAACTTCATTAAAAACAAAAATTTCAACAAGAATGCATATAGGAATAATTTGGGTAGCAACAATTATAGGCCATATCCTGCTAATAGTGGTAATAATTATTCTCATGATAGATCTGGAATGTCTAATGAAAAAATTTCAGAAGTTGAAAGAGCCACTAAAGACTTTATGCAAAAGCAATATGAGAAAAATAAATTATTTACTAAGACCAGGGAGGAACAATGTGTTATGTTGAAAAATATTAGTCATCAACTTGAGAATTCAAATAGGGAAATTTCTGGTTTGCAAGTTAAAATTGCTCGTGCTGAAACTTGTATTTCATCCATGTCTGAAGCACAATCTTCTTCAATCAATAGAATGGATGCTAAAACTAAAACTATATATGAAAATCCTTTTTCTACCACTAATGCCATTCAAGTTAGAATTGATGACAATGTTAGGATGTTAGCTGAACTGCATGCTAGATGGGAAACAGAAGATGAAATAGCAAGAAAGAATAATATAGCTAATGTTTGCACTATTGCCACCACTAGTAAACTGAAGCTTCTCATGCTAGTAAACCTTCTACTATTAATGGTAAAGTAATTGGTGTTGGCAATACTTCCACTTCTTCTGTTAAACGTTTAAAATTGCCTGAAACCACTGAAACTGTTTCTGATAAAAGTGCTGAATTTTTTCGAAATATGGGAGCCAATTGTCCCATTACCTTTGATAAAAATGATCTTAACTTTGATGGTTGCAATACATCAGAAGTAATTGTATTCTTACAAAAGCTTGCTAGTTGTCTTAATGCTAGTGCTATGAATATGGCTTTCACAAAACATATTACAAATGCTCTCATGCAAATTAGAGAAGAAGAATTAAGATGTGAAGCCTCTATCCCTAGGAAGTTAGATGATGGTTGGGAACCGATAATTAAAATGAAGGTGAATGATTTTGATTGTAATTCTTTATGTGATCTTGGTGCTAGTATCTCTGTTATGCCTAAGAAACTTTATGGTATGCTTGTTTTGCCACCTTTGGAACACTGTTATTTGGATGTTCGTCTTGCTGAAAATGTTAGAAATAAACCTTTGGGGAGATTTGATAATGTTCTCATTATGCTTAACAATAACCTTGTACCCGTTGATTTCATTGTTATGAATATTAAATGCAATGCTTCTTGTCCTATTGTTTTGGGAAGACCTTTTCTTAGAACTGTTGGTGCTGTTATTGATATGAAAGAAGGGAATATTAAATATCAATTCCCACTCAAGAAACGTATGGAACACTTTTCTAGGAGGAGAATGAAGTTTCCTTTTGATTATATTAATTAGAAAAAGTTACAATCTGTATGCTTCTTCACTTGAAAATACTTGATTCTAGTTTTCTAGGCCTAGCTAAAAGGCGTTAAAGAAAAGCATTTCTTGGGAGATAACCCATGGTTTTATTTTTGCTTTGTTTTGTTCTGTTTTCTTTGAGTCAAGGTGTTGTTTACTACTGTACCGACTCCTTTGTATCTTTATTTTCTCGCATTTGTTGTGCCAAGTAAATCTCTAGTGGAAGTTGAGGTTAGATTTGGATTTCTACGCGGGAAACAGATTTCTTCTGTCCTCCGTTAAATTCGTGTAAAATCACAGAAAGATCAAAATGACCTGAAAATTTTTGTGATTATTCCTCATCTAATTCCGAAACTTTTTCTAGGTGTGAATTTTTCGATTTGAGAAACTTAAGTGCTCCGAAAAAATTAGTCTTTACAAATTGTTCTCGTTTTAACATATTTTGCCTTTTTACTTGCATTCTCTCTTTTACTATGTTGAGTGGATTTATTTGCTCCACAAAACATCAGTGGCTGTAGCTAATGTTTAAAAGTATTAATAATGCTTGTGTCCAAGGAGAACATGTGAATTTTTGATTGTGCACTAACCCTCTAATGAGAATTACATTGAGTTTGGTGTGAAGGAAGTTTTCAAGGGTCAAGAGAAGAGGGTGATATAATGTGATCAAGAAGTTTAAAAAGCCCAATCTTGGGGATGCCCCCGTGGTTCATCCCAGCAAATTCTAAGAAGATTCTAGCGTCTAAGCTTGGGGATGCCCAAGGCATCCCCTTCTTCATCAACAATTTATCAGGTCACTTCTAGCGAAACTATATTTTTATTCGGTCACATCATATGCACTTTACTTGGAGCGTCTGTTTGTTTTTTATTTTGTTTTCCTTGCTACAATAAATATGTTTGGAGCCCAGAATTCTTCTGTGGGAGAGAGACACGCTCCGCTTTTTCATATGAATACTCGTTTTCTCCATGCTCGTATTCTTAGTTTTTTTCTAGCTGCTGCAAATCCTTTTAGCTCCTGTTTTTCATGCATCTCTTATTCAGAGCTGTTAGTTCTAGTAGAGTTATGTTAGTACTCTGTTGTTTAATTGCTATATTAGTTGGAGAGTTTGTGTTGAAATATATATTGTTTGGTGTTTTATGGAAATAGAAAATGCTACATGTGGTAGATGGTATGTTAGAAAAGGCTTGCATACTCTTGTAGATCATTAAACTGTTTCACTTGATTATTTGCTATTGTTTTGAGATATTAATATGCTTTACAGTAAACCTGCTGGTTTAGTAAGGTAAAAACAATTAATGGTTGGTCTAAAAGCTTGAAACTGTGCCGCACTCGAAAAACCAGGCTATAGTATAATGGTATATGACTTGCTCTGCCGATAACAATCATAATGACTTTTTGTTGTGAGCTATGGTCGGGGTAGCCAACAGTGACTTGTCACTGCCACAGACCCTCTTGGAGTGATTTTTATTATGCCTTGTATGATCATATTTCTAGTTGTAATGTTTTAACTTGTGAGATCTAAGTTGAGGTTTTCTGGCACTTCCACCATCTATATTGGTACTGTGCTTGCCCATTCTCACATGGAGAAATGGTGAAAACTTCGCCAGTGCATCCAAACCCCGTGGGAGGACTCTGTTCTCCTACACATAAGTCCAAAATATCTTTCTCAAAACAGCCACCATACCTACCTATCATGACATTTCCATAGCCATTCTGAGATATATTGCCATACAACATCCATCTTCATTATGTTACTTTTTACATGTTTCATTGTTATTTTGCATACTGCTACACTGGCAGGAGCATTTAGTTTTATACATCAAAGATATTTCAGTTTCAGTTATGAGTACTAAAAGTGTGATGATTCATTGTAAATTATAATTTCAAGTGGGATGGGATTTCCCAGTCAGTCCCACCTCCCATCCCACCAAATAAAGCCCACTTATCCCACTTAATGAACCCACTTATCCCATACGGGTTTAACAGGACAAGCCCACCTTAGCCCACTGGAAGCCCACATATCCCTAATTCTACAGGCCCCAGAGAGGTCCTCCGCCTATCCCTATCCCTTGCTCGACTGGAGGCAGGAGGCAAGAGGACTTCGCCGTCGCCGTCGCCCTCCCCTCGTCCATCTTCCTTGATTTCTCCTAGCCACCACCGGGAGGGGGAGGGGGAGCACCGCGTCGACCCGCTGGAAACTACGGGACGCGAAGCTAGAGGGATCTGTCGGCCGCGGCTAGATAACAAGAGCGTTGGCGAAGAATGTCTCCCCCTCTCCCGCTCCCGCTCCCGTTCCCGCCGGTCACCCCGCCGCTGCCACCGCACACTCCCCTCGCCGCTCCAGCTCGCCATGCCTCGTTGCTGCTGTCAGCCACCGCTCCCCTTTGCCGGCTTATATGGCTGTTTATGCAAAGCCCTATAACCCTCTTATATGGCTGTTTATGCAAAGCAATAAGTTTGACTAAAAGGAACTAACTAATTAAAAGCAAGTGACATGGAGTGTGGTTTGTCTAGTAACTAGTGAAGCAAGTTTAAAATGCAAGTAATCCTAGAGCAAGTTTCTAAAGCAAGTGCAACATCAATACTTTCAGCATAAAGAGGGGAAACTTAATATTGTTGAAATATGTGTAACCATGTTTCCCTCTCTCATAATAATTTTCAGTAGCATCATGAATAGATTCAACAATATGAATATCACATAAAAAATTCTTATCATGAGCCACATGCATAAAAGAATCACTACTCTCCACATAAGTAAAATCCTCATTAGTGATAGTGGGAGTTAAACATTCATAATTTTCATTGCAATCATCATATATAGGAGGCATAGTATCATCAAAGTGAATTTTCTCCTCCAAGCTTGGGGAACTAGAAATATCATGCTCATCAAAACCAACTTCCCCAAGCTTAAAACTTTCCATAGAATCAGCAAGTATATCATTTTTATCCTCAATAGTAGGGGGACTAAAAATATCATATTCATCAAGACAAACTTCCCCAAGCTCAAGGTTTTCCTTAGCAATAAAGGTGTTCAAAGAATTAGTACTACCACAAATATGATTGTTGTGCAAATAATTTTTCAATTTCTCCTCAAACACTTCATGTCCTAATTCAAGGTAGATATTATACAGTTCTAAAATTGTTTGGTTGTTTTCCATTTTATAATTTTTTGTGTTTTAGGTTTATATGTTAGTATGCAATGCAAACAATAATAAAATCTTAGCACAACGCTCCCCGGCAACGGCGCCAGAAAAGAGCTTGATGACTCCCAAGTGCAGGAGATCAATTGTAGTACCTTTAGATAAGTATTTGAGTGTCGAACCCACGAGGAGCTAAAGGTAAGCTATCTATTCTCTAAAGCCCTATAACCCTCTTATATGGCTCTTTTTGCAAAGCAATAAGTTTGACTAAAAGGAACTAACTAATTAAAAGCAAGTGACGTGGAGTGTGGTTTGTCTAGTAACTAGTGAAGCACGTTTAAAATGCAAGTCATCCTAGAGCAAGTTTCTAAAGCAAGTTTCTAAGCAAGTTTCACAAGTAGCAAGCAGCAAATATCTCAAGTATCTCAAGGGAGCAAGTGTTCTAGCAATAGGTGTTTCGTTCGTGTGGTTGTCACAATTAGTGAAGCACATGTTTTAGTCTTAGTTGTTTCTTCTAGGAAGGAGCCATGAATAGGTATAGTCAAGTAAATGATCTACAACCCCTTATGATGGATCATGTGGCCAAGTAAATGACTGCACAAGATTGATTAAGACATAAAGTCCCACCATAGCCTTACGTTCTAAGGTCCCCTATATATATCCCCCAATAACTTAACTTTGTGGCTCGGTCTCAGGTTACTGTCACTCCCAAGTCACCACCACTCCATTATGCTACCGGTGATCACCTTACATGCATTCCCCAACATATGCGTGCACTCATATATTGTACATAAAGACAATCATAGAAGATAACAAACTTGTATGCAACCAATCAACGAACTATTTCACCATTGCCAAGAACAATTCACTACTCAAACATAGACGGGGAGACACAATACATCAAGGGAATATAGTATTGCATCATACATCGTGTTTGCCAAGAGATTACAGTGGAGAGATGGAGCTGATCTTGCTGTAGATGTTGATGATGAACACGCCGGAGGGGGGTGGAGCCCTCCGGGGGTGATCCCGGCGGCGTTTCCCCCCTCCGATCTTCTCCGGCGGCAACCTTCTGTCTCTCTGTTTCGTGGTTTCGTCTCTCGGCGCCGCCTCCTTCTCGAAAAGGCCAGGGGAAACTTTATATAGTCGTTTTTAGGTTACGAGACACTCGGGAGAAGAAATATCGACGGCATCGGAGCCACGGGGGCAAAAAGGGGGCCCCACACGCGGCCAAGGAATCTGGCCGCGTGGAGGGTCCTCTTTTCCACCTGGTTGGCCTTTTGGCCCTCTACTTTGGCCCATGGTCTTCGTCTTGAAAATTCTGAACCGTGCTCTTTGGCCTTGCCCTTTTTGGAGTCCCGAAGCTCCCGGAAAGTCTGAAACACTAAAAAGTACGTTTTCTGGAAAAACAGGGTTAGAACCAAAAGAAGGGGGATTGTTCATAAAATCCCCCAAATTATTATAAAACATGAATATAAGTTGCTAATATGTAGGAAAAACAAGTAATAACATGCAAAGTTCATGTATGCATTTTACATGCATCAACATCCCCAAGCTTAACTCATACTCGTCCTCAAGTATGAAGGTGATAAAACTAATCATGGACTTTGCATTTTAAAACAATCATGGAATATCACAGAAGATTATTCATGCTACATATAATCAAATGATTCATAATGTAGATGAGTAGCAACATACAATTCATGTTATAAGAAATATCAAATATGCAAGCAAAGATGCTTCATGAAAGTTCACAAAGTGTATAATGAAATAAAAGCACTATGGACCAAATGCATACACAAAATGAAAAATAAAATCCTATATTGGTGAAAGAATAGCATAATGTAAAATAGAAAATATGGTGGACACTTTGGAGAAAATTGAGTAGAGGTAAAACATGATCAAGTCTTATTTAGCCTCTAAATTATTCAACTAAAATTACTAATTGAAATGTGGCATCCATTGGTCTAAGACTCTCATTGCTCCTTTATCACTAGCATCTTAAATTGTGAATGTTGAAGTAATGTGATTGACAAGGTGTTGGTTGAATGCCTCATGCCCCGTGAGTGTGAAAACCTACTCCATGATTACTCAACTTAAGATTCCTAATAAGATTTGTACAATCATAATAAGTATTAATGACATCATAGAGAACCGCAAAGAGGTACCTCTTGCCCCATGACATGGAAACCAGCCCATGTCACAATGACAAGATGAACAAACGGAGTAGACTCATCATCCTTTTTTATTTCATTCACTATATGCATAGCTTCTTATTTTATTGTAGGATGTGTTTGTAGAGTCCACTCTATCTGTAAGTAAATTTCCACCATGATCAAGCATGGCTTGGGTTAGCGGCCCAAATCGTTTCTCTAGTCATAAATATACTTACTCATCAAAACTTACTATTCCTCTATTTCATTTCAGCATGGCAGGAGTCCAAAAACAAAAGTACATGATATCAACCAAATGTAAATTTTTGTGCAATGTTGAAAGCTTTCCAGTGATACACGTTTATAGCTAGCTCCCAACCAAACACTTGTCAAACGCAAAACTTTTAGCTCCCGTTATTGGGTCATGTTTATTAAGTGCAATGAAAAGTAAAGGTGTGCATTCAAAAGTTCGTGAGAGTCCTATCCCAAATTCATCTCATGACAATTAATAAAGTGAATATCTTAATTTAGAACATAAATAACACTATAACATGGTGAACATACTCGGAATAGCTCTGAAGCTAATAGGTAGATATGGTGGACTTACTGGAAATACTTGGCTAAAGGGTGTTGGAAACAAATTTATACTTGTTGGAATTTTTACTTTTTTGGCTAGCAAGAGGCACATAGTTGAACAGCTACTATGCATGCATTAGTGTCCATAGAACTACTCATTTCATGACAAACTAAGTAAACTAACAATTAACATAAAAAACATGAATAAGAGATAGCTCATGACAGCACTATTGCAAATTTCTACACCTAAAACAGCATATAAATCATGCAACTATAAGTAGCTTTTATAATCAACTAAAGCATCCCTTTCCCAATAAATATAACAGCATCCAACTTAATTTAACCCATTATTCTAGTAGCTGATTCTCATAAAGATAATTGTGGTGGTGGTCTCAGAAATAAACTAAAAAAAACAAAACTAGACGCTTCAAGTTTCTGCGATAAATGCTTTGCTTAGAAAAACAGAAAGTAGACGTGTGCTAACCAAAAGAGTGTTGGTCTAGGGGGGTGTTCAACACATCCCCAAGCTTGTGGTTTTCACCACTCTTGGATCTCTCTTGGCGCAGCTCCTCTATTCCCTGTGAAAAAACTTTACAAAACATGTTTCTCCCATTCTTTTTCTGTGGGGTGAGATTAGCAAGGACAAACAAAACGTATGCATGCTGCGCAAAATTCCAAAACAAATGCTCCAGAAGATATACAATAAGGTTCATAATGTTGTATGTTCACTCTCTAGCTCGAAAAGATCAAGGAAATTCAAGTCCCAAACCCAAAGAGTGCATCCAACAAAAGAAGGCAAAATCTGTCCAGAAAAGCAATAGCAGCAAAACGAACGTTTTCCCTAAGCTAGACTCATCAAAAAATTAATCTAATTTTTGTGCTTACAGAGTACGAAAAGTTTCACAACATACTAAAAAATTAGCTTAAAAAATGAAAAATCGTACGGTGAGCAGAATCGTGCTGAAACATAAATTCCAAGCACTAGGATAGCAACTTTTAAATCCAAATGGGTGAAACTTGACACTTTATTGAAAACTCCAGAAACTAAACTAAAGACTAAGTCTCTTGTTACAGCAAGAGTACACTAGGAAAAACCAACTAAGAACAACCGGGTTGCCTCCCGTAAAGCGCTTTATTGATAGCCGTATAGCTAGGCTTTTCTTACTTAACATCATGATGGTTGGAGTGAGGTGGCTCGGCATCCCCAAGCTTGGATTATTGTACTTATTTGATACATGTAGGGTGACCCCAGGGGTACATCCCCAAGCTTGATTGGTTGTCCCTCTTGATCTTTGTTCATCTCACTCAACTCTTCCTCCTGAAAAATTCTTCTTACACAAATCTCAACATAAAACTTGATTAGAGGGGTTAGTGTCTCCATAAATAAAATCCACATAGGTACAACAAAGACAAATCATGATTTGATTCTAAATATTAACTACTGTTACTACATTAGTGCATTGCTCCTTGATCAAAATAACCACACAAAACACAAGTAGTGAGAGCAATGCAAAATAAAGACATAATCTGCCAAAAACTAAACAGCCCGTAAAGAGTGAATTTTTAGAGGCACTTAAGTTGCTCAAATAAGAAAACTTAAAACTAATGAAATATGTAGTGATAAATAAACATTGCTTTCATAAATTACCAGGTCAAAATTCCACTTCTGTGATTTTAAACATTTTTCGCAGTGAAGTTCAGGAATCTATTTTCTTGACAGCTAATTACTATTGTTTAATCCTATCTCTCATATAAGATTATTCTTGCCATTTAAGATGAGAAATAAGACATAAATGTGATGTTACAGTAGTGAACTAATATTTTTATTGTTTTTAGCTTTGGAAAAAGTTTTAATGATAGAGACTTTGCAATGGTTTCATTGGCATGAACAACACATGTTCAAGGTCGACCCCAACTTCTCTATTACTCATCCTTCTCATTTACTTTCCCAATTTTTTTATAAAATAAAAATCTTAAACTAAATGATAGATAACAGCAGGTAAAGGTATTTTACATGTTGAAAATACATAAATGTGTGCTCAAACCGAATAGTAAATTAAAGCATAAGGAACACACCAAAAAAATATTAAACAATTTATTTTTAAGTCTAACCCCTTTCGTATGCATTGGCATTTTGTAATGAAACAAATAAAAGAAGCACATAATAGCAAGCATAGAAAGGTAGATCAAGTGCAACTTCAATACTTTCATCATAAAGAGGGGAAACTTAATATTGTTGAAATATGTGTAACCATGTTTCCCTCTCTCATAATAATTTTCAGTAGCATCATGAATAGATTCAACAATATGAATATCACATAAAAAATTCTTATCATGAGCCACATGCATAAAAGAATCACTACTCTCCACATAAGTAAAATCCTCATTAGTGATAGTGGGAGTTAAACATTCATAATTTTCAGTGCAATCATCATATATAGGAGGCATAGTATCATCAAAGTGAATTTTCTCCTCCAAGATTGGGGAACTAGAAATATCATGCTCATCAAAACCAACTTCCCCAAGCTTAAAACTTTCCATAGAATCAGCAAGTATATCATTTTTATCCTCAATAGTAGGGGGACTAAAAATATCATATTCATCAAGACAAACTTTCCCAAGCTCAAGGTTTTCCTTAGCAATAAAGGTGTTCAAAGAATTAGTACTACCACAAATATGATTGTTGTGCAAATAATTTTTCAATTTCTCCTCAAACACTTCATGTCCTAATTCAAGGTAGATATTATACAGTTCTAAAATTGTTTGGTTGTTTTCCATTTTATAATTTTTTGTGTTTTAGGTTTATTTGTTAGTATGCAATGCAAACAAGAATAAAAGCTTAGCACAACGCTCCCCGGCAACGGCGCCAGAAAAGTGCTTGATGACTCCCAAGTGCAGGAGATCAATTGTAGTACCTTTCGATAAGTATTTGAGTGTCGAACCCACGAGGAGCTAAAGGTAAGCTATCTATTCTCTAAAGCCCTATAACCCTCTTATATGGCTCTTTTTGCAAAGCAATAAGTTTGACTAAAAGGAACTAACTAATTAAAAGCAAGTGATGTGGAGTGTGGTTTGTCTAGTAACTAGTGAAGCAAGTTTAAAATGCAAGTCATCCTAGAGCAAGTTTCTAAAGCAAGTTTCTAAGCAAGTTTCACAAGTAGCAAGCAGCAAATATCTCAAGTATCTCAAGGGAGCAAGTGTTCTAGCAATAGGTGTTTCGTTCGTGTGGTTGTCACAATTAGTGAAGCACATGTTTTAGTCTTAGTTGTTTCTTCTAGGAAGGAGCCATGAATAGGTATAGTCAAGTAAATGATCTACAACCCCTTATGATGGATCATGTGGCCAAGTAAATGACTGCACAAGATTGATTAAGACATAAAGTCCCACCATAGCCTTACGTTCTAAGGTCCCCTATATATATCCCCCAATAACTTAACTTTGTGGCTCGGTCTCAGGTTACTGTCACTCCCAAGTCACCACCACTCCATTATGCTACCGGTGATCACCTTACATGCATTCCCCAACATATGCGTGCACTCATATATTGTACATAAAGACAATCATAGAAGATAACAAACTTGTATGCAACCAATCAACGAACTATTTCACCATTGCAAAGAACAATTCACTACTCAAACATAGACGGGGAGACACAATACATCAAGGGAATATAGTATTGCATCATACATCGTGTTTGCCAAGAGATTACAGTGGATAGATGTAGCTGATCTTGCTGTAGATTTTGATGATGAACACGCCGGAGGGGGGTGGAGCCCTCCGGGGGTGATCCTGGCGGCGTTTCCCCCCTCCGATCTTCTCCGGCGGCAGCCTTCTGTCTCTCTGTTTCGTGGTTTCGTCTCTCGGCGCCGCCTCCTTCTCGAAAAGGCCAGGGGGCCCTTTATATAGTCGTTTTTAGGTCACGAGACACTCGGGAGAAGAAAGATCGACGACATCGGAGCCACGGGGGCAAAAAGGGGGCCCCACACGCGGCCAAGGAATCTGGCCGCGTGGAGGGTCCTCTTTTCCACTTGGTTGGCCTTTTGGCCCTCTACTTTGGCCCATGGTCTTCGTCTCGAAAATTCTGTACAGTGCTCTTTGGCCTTGCCCTTTTTGGAGTCCCGAAGCTCCCGGAAAGTCTGAAACACTAAAAAGTACGTTTTCTGGAAAAACAGGGTTAGAACCAAAAGAAGGGGGATTGTTCAGAAAATCCCCCAAACCATTATAAAACATTAATATAAGTTGCTAATATGTAGGAAAAACAAGTAATAACATGCAAAGTTCATGTATGCATTTTACATGCATCAGCATCTCTGTTCATCACGCAGGTAGCTTCTCCCAACGTCCAAAAAGAAATTTGCCTAAAATACCCCTTGCTTCTCCCCTGAGCAACGCTGTTCTTCTTCCACGATCAGCTACAGGCACGACGATTTCAAATTTCAAACGCAAACAAGGGCCCACCAAGCGGGCGACAACATCGGCCGGTTTATTTTCTCCTACTCCACCCCTTCTGTCCTGGGCCCGTTCCCTGGGCGCCCCCAAGCGCGGAAAGACCATCGCGGGTCAACCAGCCCCTAGATGCTACGACCGACACACGACACGACGGCGGCGTTTACTGCACAGAAGTAAATGTCCAGGGGGACCACAAGCTGTCACTCAGGTCTCTTCCGAGTAGTACGCGGGCGGCATCTATTTATGGTATGGATTCTGCGTGCGATCTGCACCCCATTTCCTCCCTGACGCACGGAACAATTGACGAGGACAACTCCCCCTCTGTCGGCTGCCTTAATGCACCTTCCTTAAACCCCCTTTCGTCGTTGGACGCGGACCATGAGCTGTCACTCGGCTTAGACTGCGCCCACGCCATCCCACCTGGTGCACCGGTGTACGAGGCCGCGCCCTATGCATGCATGCAGCCGCCCCTCGACGCCATCGAGTACCCCCCACTCCCCCTCCGGCGTAATGGCCTGCCCTGCTGCCCGACAAAGTTCAGGTCACATCGCCGCCCGGATTTGAGATGGCTACGACTTCGTTCAAAAATGCCCTCCTAGCTCCTCCAAAGGCCAGCTCTCCAGGCCGCACACCCCCTCCATTCAAGCGCCACCATTTAAAGACCAGCTCGAGCTATCCAGCCCTCTCACCCTCCCGCATGCCGCGTTGCTTTCGTTGCCTGGGCTCAGATCACTTTGTGGATAGTTGCAGAGACCCCGTCCGCTGCGCCCGCTGCGGCGTCTCCGGGCACCGTAGCCACAACTGCACAAACACGAACCCACTTGCTCTCCACCAACCTCCTTTCACCCAGATCATGGCCCCTCCTCAGCCTCCTGCCTGCGTGAGCTTGGCGGCGCCCTCTCTGCCGCGGACGTTGTTGTCATCGTCACCGCTCCTGCCGGTGAGATCTGGTTTGGCTCCTACAGCGTGCAGCTCGACGCGTCGCTGCCCCCACGGCGCCCTCGGCCACACTGCCCAACTCATCCACGCACCCCATCGAGATCTCCTCTGACAAAGACTCGGCGCCCGCGCCACAACAGGCGGAGGCGACTAACACCGAGCCCTTCACGACCTCTCCACGTCCGCGCACGCTTGGTGAGCAGGGGTACTCCGTCTCCGATGCGGAGAACGGAATCCTCCTCAGAGTGCCAGTTGCTCGCTTCGAGCGGCCAGAAAGCTCTGCGGAGGATGCTGCTAGGCTCGCGGGGCCACCGCTGGACATCTACGTCCCCGACGTGCTCATCATCGACACCGGGCGTTTCCTGTTCGCGGTCCTCGATCCCGCGATCCCCGCACCATTTGACGTCATCTGCCGCGCCGTGGAAGCAGCCACGTCTTCAGCTGTGTTCACGTTTGGAGCTTCCACCTACGGATCAGCGCTCATGATCTTCGACGATGTCGAGGGATGTGATTACGTCCTCAGCCTGTCCCCGCTGCGCTTCATGGGCATCGTCGTCATGCTGCTTCGCCCAGAGGACACCGAGGACCGCTCCGTGACGACGTACGCGCGCATGGTGGAGCTTGCCGCCAACAACTTCCCTCTGGAGCTGTGGCACGAGGCAGGAGCCTCCTACGTCTTCAACCACGCCAGCAGGCTATGCTGCGTCGACCGTTCCTGTTTTGATTCGTCTGATCGCTCCTTCGTGCGAGCTTTTGTGCAGATCGAAGAAAATGTGGTCATCCCCCCTTCCCTCACCCTCCACCTCCCAAGAAACGACACGGTGGTCGTCAACCTCCGCATCGTCAAGTCCTGGGTGATCGGCATCGGAATGCCGTTCTCCACGCCGGAAGACTCGCCGCCTGCGTCTCCCCTTCACCACCCCTCGCCGGTGGGACACTCCGCGTTCTCCAACGTCGCGCCCCGGGCACACGACAACATGGACACCCCCGCGCGCGGGAACGCCACCTCGCCACCGGCTCTCGCCCAGTCACCAGCCGACGCGCTGCGTGACATTGCTGCATTCACCGAGGAGGCGCACAACTCTGCGGCGGTCGCGGCTGACGACGTCCTCGCCCACACGGCAGACCTCGTCGAGTCCATCCGTGGCCTGGCCGTCTCCACGTTCCACATCGGCGCCTCCTCTAACTCCTCGCCGGCGCACGAGCGCGAAGGACAGCGCCCAGAAACTGCGTCACAGCCACCGCATCGCCGCTCGCGCCGAAGACAACTACATAGACATGTTGTCCCAGGCCATAAACAAAAAGGCTCACGACCTCGACCTAGCAGCCATCTCAGAGGACCTTGCCGCGGCCCTCTCCGAGTCTGGGCTCTCTGATGCGCCTAGGGTCCCTTGCGACGACGCCGACGCGTTAGCTGCCATCGCTCTGGCCTGCGGCGCGGATGAGGAAGAGGCGAAGACCATCGCCGACGATTCGGTGACCTCGCCTTCCCCATGATCGCATGGAGACATGCGCCGACCAGCAAGCGCTGCCGCCATGACGTTTCATTGCTTGGTCTGAACCTGCGCTACGTCCCAGCGGTGCACTCTAGTGGCCTATCGACCATCTGCTACACTAATGCATCAACTAGTGATGCCTTTGCCACCTCCCCCTGTATTCTCTCTTGTTATCATGTTATCTCTAGCTATCATGTAAACCTGCTAGTTTTTAATCAAATGCTGGGCCTTTCGTGTTACCATCCTCGCAAGTACACTAGCAGGGAAGTGTCTCCATGGAGTATCATCAACCACGATGTCGAAAATCATCTTTGACATTATTACTTGGAACCTTCGTGGCCTAGGGGATTTTAACAAGTGTTGCGAAGTACTTGCGGAGCTCCTGGATCTTAAACCACAAATCATGCTGATACAAGAAACCAAACTCAACAACTGCAACCAATCAAAGCAAACTCGTTCCTCTCCAAATGTTGCAACTCTTTCTCTTCTCTGCCAGCAATTGGTACTGCCGGGGGGATGATCACAACGTTCTCCCCTAAACTTTTCACCAAAATATCTGAGTCCTCCGACATATTCACCCTCTCGGTCACCCTGCAGACCTTCACCTCCCTTAGACCCATTGTTGTCACAAATGTCTATGCACCTACCGATCACTCCCAAAAACAAGCCTTCCTTAACGAGCCAACAAGCCTCAAACCGGACAATGAAACACCCTGGATCATCCTGGGGGATTTCAACCTTATGCGCTTTGCTCACGAGAAAAATAACGACAATTTCCGCCAGAATGAAGCTGACTGGTTCAACACCACCGTCAACAACCTGGCGCTCATCGAACTCCCTCTTATTGACAGAGACTACACGTGGTCCAATAATCGTCCAAACGCAACGCTCCAGCGTATTGACCGAGTTTTTATTAACACCACCTGGAACTCGACCTTCCCAAACTCTTATCTCTCCTCGCGTGCCCGTTTCCTTTCGGGCCACGTCCCCCTAGTCGCCGCCATCTCAACTGCGGTTCCTCGTCCACTCTATTCCGGTTCGACTACGGATGGGCTGCTTTCCCTTCCCGTCGACTTATGATTTCGAACACTTGGGCGCACCACCCACAAGACACCGATGCTGCACACATCGTGGCAGCAACACTCAAGAAAGTTCGCAACGCGCTAAAAGAGTGGAGAAAAAAAGCTAACCCCACCACACCTTATGGAAACAAACTCAAAAGTGGTCATCTCCCTGCTGGATATTATTGAAGAGCACCGCGTCCTATCTCCCTGTGAGAGGAAACTACGTGCGGTCGTCATCAAAACACTTCGTACGGCTATTCTAGCGCGTACCATTAAATGGAAATTGAGGTCAAAAATAAAATACGCTATCGACGGGGACGAAAACACAAAATACTTCCACGCTTGTGCGTCTAGTCGCCTGCGCACCAACAAAATTGGAACCCTCGAGCACGATGGTTTGCTCGTGGATAACCATTTCCAGAAAACAAACGTCCTAACATCCTACTACTCTTCTCTCCTTAGACGCTCCCATGAGACCCGTTGGGACTTCAACCTCCCCTCGCTTTACCCTTCGATCACTCCTGGCATCTCCGCCCTTGACCTACCTTTCACAGAAGACGAAATCACTCAATCTATTTTGGGGATGAACATCAATGCTAGCCCGGGTCCGGATGGTTTCGTACATGGTTTCTATCGTAAATTCTAGCCCCTTGTCAAGACTAAATTTTTCACCCTTTTCCAAAATTTCTATGACCTGTCCATAGATCTTCAAAGTATTAATATGTCCTTTATGGTACTGCTCCCTAAAAGCAGTGCCGCACGCACGGCTGACGCTTTCAGGCCCATCGCTCTCCAAAACTGCCCCATTAAAGCCATTGGCAGCCTCCTCACCAACAGAATGCAAAAAATAATCCCTTCTCTTGTCCACTGCAACCAAACTGGATTCATCTCCGCGCGAGGGATCTCTGAAAACAACGTCTTCGCTGCAGACATCCTGAACTGCTGTCATAAACGCAAAGCGCCAACCATCGTTATCAAACTAGACTTCCGCAAAGCCTTTGACTCAGTTAACTGAGAGTCCCTCCTTACCATCCTGCAACACCACGGTTTCCCAAGCAGGTTCATCTCGTGGATATGCCTCCTGCTTGAGTCAGGAATGACGGCTGTCCTCGTAAATGGTGTACCGGGCCCATGGATTAACTGCAAGACTGGACTCCGACAACGGGACCCTCTTTCACCCTACCTCTTCATAACGGCAGCCGATGTCCTCCAACAGATGATCGTTCAAGCCAGCAATGTGGGCCTTCTATCCCACCCTCTTTGCCCTGGGATCCCGTGTCCTGTCCTCCAATATGCCGACGACACGCTCATCATTATTAAAGCTTCCACGGACGCCGCTGCGAACCTAAGAAAAATCCTCGATGATTTCGCCGCTGCCACTGGCCTTCATATTAACTTTCATAAAACAACCTTCGTTCCCATACACATCCCCGAGAATGAAATCGCCGACATTGCGACAGCTCTCGGTACATCCACGTCTGCTTTCCCGCAAAACTATCTTGGGCTCCCTCTCTCGGACAAAAAACTACCTCCCTCAGCCTTTCAACCCATCATCGATAGCATGGTTAGATATCTAGCGGGATGGCACGCTACTCTTCTCTCCAAAGGGGGGAAACTTGTCCTCCTCTCCGCTGTCTTAGACAGCCTACCTACTCACTTTATGTCCTCCTTGATTCTACCAGCCGCGGTCATTGCGCTCATTGACAGTAAACGTAGGTCTTTCTTTTGGACGGACGAAGACGCCTGCACTGGGGCAAAATGCCTGGTTGCTTGGGATAAAGCGTGTACTCCGCGGTTAGGAGGCGGTCTTGGGGTCAAAAATTTAAATGCACAGAATGTTTGTTTGCTTCCGAAAATCTGTTTCAAATTCCTCCATAGCTCGACCACGCCTTGGAAGGAGTGGGTTGCTCGGCAATCCCTCTTCGCCCACCACACTACCACCCACTCGTACTTACGTAAAATTATCACCAGATATACCCCCATTCTTTCCCAGATTACCTCGTGTGAGGTTCACAACGGTTCCTCCACCTTCTTTTGGCAGGACCGTTGGCTGCTCAATGAGCCTCTTGCCGTTGCTTTTCCGGCTCTTTACTCCCACCATACTAACCAGTTCGACTTTGTAAGGAATGTTCTGCAAAAGGGGGTCGAAGTGGACCTCCGGAATAGGCTAACCAATGTGGCTGCCGGACAACTAGTTTCGCTCTCTTTGTTGATGCAGGACTTCTCGCTCTCGGATGGTGTGGACCGTCACACGCTCATGGATGGGTCCCCCTTCTCTACAAGAGGGGCCTATGCGGCCATGAACTCATCACCGCCTAATCTGAATGCACACCAAGTGTGGACATCTAGAGTTCTGGGCAAGGTCAAGATTTTTGGTTGGTTGTTCTCGCTCGATAGGCTAAATACTCGAGCAAACCTGCAACACAAACATATTCTTAACTACTCCACCTGCCCAAGATGCCTAGCACCCATGGAAGACAGGGAGCATTTGCTCTTCCGCTGCCCAAAGGCAGACCTCGTCTGGACCACCATTGGCTTCCAGCTTCATCACACATCCGCTGACGACATTTGGGCAGCCAATCTGCCTAATGGCCTCCCGCGAGCCATCTGGACTTCCATGGCCTTGATCATTTTATGGAAGATCTGGGACGCAAGGAACGCAATGGTCTTCAGGTCGATTGACCAACCTTGTAATTCTACTATTAGTAACATTATTCAGAACTTGACATTATGGTCGCACCGTTTTAAAACAACGAACATAGAGAGGCCGCCGATCTGTGGCGTGCCCATCTCTCCCTCTATAACACGTGATTTTGGTTTTGAGTAAATTCAGGTGGGGAGCCTTTCCCCCGGTGACAGCCTCAAAAAAAAACAAGAGCGTTGGCGGCGGTGGTGCTAGCTCTAGTCGGTTTCTACGCGCTGGCGGCCGGCGGCGGGAGGAGTGCGGGAGAAGCAGCAGGGCCGAGTGGCGACGCGTCCGGCGGAAGCGAACGGGTCGGAGGGACAGGTAACTTGGCTTTGCTTGATCTTCCCGTCCGGCCTTCTTCGTTGCAACCTAGCAGAATATTTTGTTGTTCCTGTTCAACAACGGCCGTAGCACTTGCTGGGTGCGTGGGGCGGAGGCTACCAAATGAAAATAATATCACAGCGCCAGAGCTACGGGAGGGCAGGGCGGAGTCGATTGCCGACGCGCTGTGTCAGAGGGGCTGGGGTCTTGATGTTTGTGGTTTGTAACTCCATTCATCAGCTAGTTCTCTGACACGTTTTCTTCTTTTCAATCTGTTGACAAGTAACTGAAATCCCACAAAGCTAGGCTCGCTGTATCATTATTTCTCACACTGCGAAGATTCCTAGTCCCCTTGTTGCTATAGTAGGATTATTCTAAATCTTAATGCGTGTCTTCAGTTGAGAGTCAAAAAGTCAAGGAGAAGCTACCCAAATGCATATTCTAACCTGGCAGGTCTGCCTGAAAAATGTATTGCACTCATTGAGCGGTTAACCAGTTTATAATTCACATGACATTTGGTCCCAACATGTAATCCTCATGAAAGCAGAATGCAGCTTCTGTACTATTCTGCCAAACCCCGAGTCTGATCCCTTTTTTTCCCGTCCTTCTTCCACGCATTTGGGTATAGTCTTCCTCCCTCATTCTGCCAAACATTGTCTGCCTCCCTCATTCTGTTCCTTCTGATTAGCATCAGATCAGATGTGAATATAGTCGACGAGTTGATTATTTAGAGGCAGTTGGTGGCCCAGTAATAAGGTGTTGGCTCATATGTTATCTGCTTAGTTAGGCAGAAACCGATGGGAATGACTGGACCCTTCATAGTTTTGGCGCTTCTGCTTAGGTGTCTCCCCCTAAAACAAAATTTGGGACACGGATGGCTGAGATTAACTCATAACCCTTCGCTAGTTTGGACGGCCGTGAAAAATCGAGGACCTTACTGTCCGTCTACAGTATTTATACGTATTTATACGGTGGGCCCTCATTAGTCCGTACTAGCCGTGCGGTGTGCCCAGTTCTCGCGCGTTAATCTCGCCGGAGATCGTGGCACGCCGATACATAACAAATCTCGCCAGAGTACCACGGCACGGCGGTGCATAATATAATCTCGCCGGCGATCATGGCACGGCTGTGCATAACAATTCTCTCCGGACTACCACGGCACGGCGGTCCATATATATCTCGCCGGAGCGATTAGATCGAGGCGGCGGTGGCACGGCGGTCGGCGGCGATGAGATCAAGGCGGCGGAATCCGTGGAGGCGGCGGAAGGCGTGGAGATCACCAGTAGGCCCACGAATTACTTTTACGATTTGCTCCGCGAACTGTTAATAGGCCAACCCGATTCCGCGTGCTGTTAATGGGCCAACGCAATGTCGCGTGGAGGCGACATAGGGCCAAATGCGTGGGTTTTGCCAAGGGGCGCCTGGTGTTTTTTACGTGTTATCTCATTCAATTTAGTCTTTATTTTATCAATTAAATATGTTGTTTTTTCATATTTTGAATTTTTCAAAAAAATTACATATTCCTCACAAGTACCTTCGCGCTAGCAAGTGCAAACAATTTAGGTCCATTTGGTGACTGTAGAAAACATGTCAAAATTATAGAGGGACCGTTTAGGCTCAAATGAACCACTTTTGCTAAGAATATGATTTTCTCGAACTTCATAAAATGACCTAATTTTTTTAGCAGATGATAATATACACGAACAAAGACTGAAGGAGTGGTTCCTTTAAGTTTTCAATTTTTTTAAATTTGTACCGTACCGGTCAATATTTGCAATAATAATAAGGGAAATGGTGTGTTCACTCATAGGATATTATTAACTATGTGAGGAAACAGGAGTAGTTCGGCATGGAACGCATTGGTGTAAGTTTGGTTCTGAAATATTTTATTTAAAAAAAAAACACATTTTTCATTTTCCTAGTGTCCGAAACAGCATTTCTGGTGAAGCAAGTACCGGAAAGATGGTGCAATTTTGGGCCCATCAAATTTTCATGAAAACTAGTCGCTATTTCATGGTTAGTTCTCGTTTATAGGAAGTTTTCTCCATTCCGAGCTAATTTCCCATATTAAATAAAGTTTACTCCCATTATATGAAATTTAGTTCAATTTATGAGTTATTTTATCAATTAATTATGTTATTTTCAAACTTTCATATTTTCAAACAAAAATTACATATTCCTCACAAGTACCTTTGCGCTAGCAAGTGCACAAAATTTAGGTCCATTAGGAGACTGTCGAAAAAATGGCAAAATTATAGAGGAGCCGTTTAGGCTCAAATGAACCACTTTTCCTGAGAATGTGATTTTCTCGACCTTCATAAAATGACCTAATTTTTTTAACAGATGATAATATATAAGAACAAAGACTGAAGGAGTGATTTTTTATTAGTTTTCAATTTTTTCTTAATTTCTACTGTAACGGTCAATATTTGCAATCATAAGATGGCAAATGGTGTGTTCATCCCATAGGAGATTGTTAACTATGTGAGGAAACATGAGTAGTTTGGCATGTAAAGCATTGGTGTCAACTTTGGTTCTGAAATGTAAAAAAAAAAACATATTATACATTTTCCTAATTCCCTAAACGACATTTGCTGGTGAAGCAAGTACTGGAAAAATGGTGCAATTTTGGGCCCATCCAATTTTCGCACTTCCCTATTTCATGGCTAGTCCTAGTTTATAGGAAGTTTTCTCCATTCCTAGGTAATTTCCCTAACTTAAGTGAGTTTATTTCCATTTTATAAAAGTCAGTCAAATTTGAACTGTCCCGATTTCGCATGCGGTGCTGGGCCACAATATGGCCCAATGCCCCACGCCAGAGGCTGCCAAGGAGAACGGCTGTGTCGGCCCATTTACAAGCTCTGTGGTTAGTGCACGATCTGGGCCGGTAGGGAGAATTAATTCCCCAAACTGACGCGGGTCTGGTTCACTCTCTACTCCTCTCCATCCACCGATCCCAGCCAGAGCCGCATCCTGGATTCCTGGTTGCACCGCCGCCACCTTGGTGCCTCTCCTAGCGGCTAATCGCTTGCCGCCGACCCTCCCCGTTCGGCACCAGCCCTCCCCGCCACCACACCGGTGAGTAGCCGTCCACCTTCACTACTAGTCGATTTACGTATAGATGAATGTGTATGTTTTTAGATGCGTAGATTTGTATTAGAGAAAATTTGCTCCTGGTTCTGGTCTTTGCCAAAACACACTACCGGATTGTGGCTTTGCTCAGTACCATTACAATTTTGTGGTCATTTGCTATAACACACTATGAGATAGAAAATGAAAGTTGTAGACATGATTTACCTTACTACCTTCCTACCGGGCAGCGGCAGCTGGACAGAAAAGCATCTTTTGCCAACTAATCAATCAATGGTGAGAATCAATATAGATACAAACGTTATATCAAGAATTTATTTGAGAGGGAGAAGGAACAGCATCACGCGAGAGAGTAGGGCACCATTAGCATCAAGTTGCAACTTTCTTTTTCTGTCAAATAGTGTGTTTTGACAAATGTACACTAAATTGTAATGGTAGTGAGCAAATACACAATTTTGCGGTGTGTGTTTTGGCAAAAACCAGAAAATAACGATGTCCAGTAGCAAATTTTCCATTTGTATATTGTTTTGGACTTTTTAATGTGTGTACAAGTTGCACCATTTAGGTTAGCAACCTATCGATGAAACAATATTTTTTCTATTTACATGCCCTATATTTTCAATTGTTAGACTTAGATCTATATTTTAGTTGATGTATGTGTATGTTGTTACATGTGACATATATTTTAGTTGATTCCCTATATTTAGTCGATGTATGTGTATGTTTTTACATGTGTCCTTACATATACATAGAGTTGGTCCATCAAATTTTAGATGCCCTATTTTTAATGGTTTGCAAAATTTAGATGTATGTGTATGTTTTTATATTGTTTTACATATCCCTGGATTTAAGCTAGTGGTTCAAAAAATTCCTGAAATTGTTGCAGTAATTACTGGGATTGAAAAGGGTTATTGTCCACATGTGCATGTTCCTGTGTGAACTCAGTAATTACTGGGTTATTGTCTTGAATACTGAAAAACTGAAATGCAGAGCATAACATTTGTTGTAAGTGTTGCTATACCAGACTACTTTCACTGTCCTATATTTACATATACATATTCTTAATTTAATAGAACATGGCTTGCAAAGTATGTCGGTCCCTATGTGCCCAAGGACAATTCACCGGGTCTTCTTTTATGCTTCAGCTGAACGACGGTCACCTTGATTCTTTGGTAATTAACAAATGATTCTTTTATGTTAACTTGCAACTTGTGTTCTTTCGTTTTACTATCCAGCTTAGATTGGTATGTTTCTTAACAAACGATTCTTTTATATTTCTTTTTTAGATTGTACCATGCAATATTCGGGAAGAGTTCAACGAGTTAGTAGGCAATATCGTGGATTTCGATGTTCACGGGACCATTTACAGGATTCGAGTGAAGAAAGAAAGAAAGAAGACCTACTTCTACGGGGAACAATTGGTGTCTATCATCGCCACCTATAATTTAAGCGGAGGTGATCTCATTCACTTCTCTATGGCAGGACCGCAACCTCGTATCGTACTTATGTATATGGGCGAGATTGCGAGCGAGGATAGCGAGAGTATGCAGGTGGATGGCGGGAGTGAGGAGGAAATTGGGAACAATGAGGATTATATGGGCGAGGAGGACCCATGGAAACATGTGGTGGTTGCTCAAAGAGCCAATCTTAGCGAGCTTGAGAAGGACCGTGTCCTTCAGAAACTACCCCAGATAGATAGCTACATCGGGGTCCCTTTCGTGCATCGCATCACCAACACTAATATCTCCAATGGACATGTCATGGTATGTTTCTTAACACTTTCTTATTCCTATAGTTGCTTATGTTATAATGTGGCCGGTATGTGACACTGTGCTTTTATTCTTTCTTGGAATTGTGTGTTCTAGAAAATACCTATGGCGGTAGCGGACAGTGCTGGCATGGAGCATAAAGGTACCATTGGAGTACGCCGTGGAGAATCAGGAAATGTCACCACAGTTCCGTTCACCAGGGATAATGCTGATGGTCGCGTCATCCTCAACTCTCAAGCATGGAGGCAGTTCCATTCCCCAAGAGTTGGTATGGAGGCTGGCCGAGCTATTCTGATCACCATGAGGAATAGTGACATCCCCAACTTGGACATGATGATGGTCATCAACTACCTCATCCCGCTAGATAGATGACGAGTTTGTTGAAATTAGAAAAAAAATCATTTCCATCTGACTAACTCTTGCATTTAGTAGTATGGTTTTTTCGTTGTCAAGACCAAATGCATGAACTATGGGGGTGTAATAATGGTACATCTTGCGTGCAACATATCTGTATCATCTTTTCATCTATGTAGTATGTTCATTAATACCAAGTATGTTTAGTACTGTCAAGAATTTGCTTGTTATTATCAGGAAGTATTTGTATTACTGACAGGAAGTATGATTTGTTCGTTTCTCTCAGGAATTTGCTGGCACTTTATATAGTTCCTGCACTTGTGTAAAATTTGGAGGCATTTTGTCTCTGGGTATCATTTGACAGAAAATGTAATGACAAAAAATATAACATTGACACATAAACTTAATCAAACATAGTTCAGCAACGCACACACATAGACTAAAATATTAAAAATAACTTAATCAAACATCGACACATTGTTCAGCAACGCACACACATAGACTAAAATATTAAAACCAACTTAATCAAACATCGACACATAGTTCAGCAACGCACACACATAGACTAAAAAATTAAACCAACTTAATCAAACATCGACACTTAAACCTTCTTCCTGGCAACATTCCTCCCATGACTAGGCTATGCGTAGCCAGTCAGGTACGTGATTAAGGCATTATGGTTTGCCCTAACCTGTCTCGTTTTCCCATATGACGATTTACGTTTAGCATGACATATAAGGTCATCCCTTGTCTTGTGTGTCGGCTTGCCATGATCAAATGGACATTTGAAATCCTCATTGCTTAGGAGAACTTTGAGGGTTCCGTTGTTTAGCTTTTGATAAACCTTCTCGGTGTAGGTAACCTCATTAGTAGGGTCCACCTCCTCCCCGGATTCGTACTACATGTGTGAATGAAGCAATCAGAAAAATAAAATGGTGCTACTCAAGTATCAAATAGATTAGAATCTACATCGCTTATATGACAAAACCCCACTAAGACGGATTTATGATTTTCTATATTAACATGCAAGCTATCCACATCATCCACTATTTTAGACAATCAATTATCCATGTCATCTCCACTAACAAATAATTAATAATGGTACATCTTGCGTGCAACTTTTCATCCATGTAGTTGTCCACGTCACTCATATGTACTACTCAAATATACAACAGTTTCATACAAATTTCATTTAGTACGTATATCGACTATTGCGATCAACTGAATCTTGGCAATTGAAGATCCATCCGGGCAACAACAACTATTGTTATTACTTGAAGATCTGTAGAGTTTTATGGGGCTCACCTCGAGATCGGAGTCGCAGGTATCTCCAGTCAAAACCCGTCCAATCCTGTGTCCTCTCCTCGCTGGATATATCATCCGCGATGTCTTTCTCCGCTTCCGCGACGGTGCTGTGCTAACCATCGGCTTGTACTTTCACTTCCTTGTCCATCAGCGGCGGCAATTTGGTTGAGACGACGCGACTTGGTCCTCGGCCGTTTGGGCGGTGGATAGATTTATGTGAGGAGGGCTACTATGTAGCCACACTTATAGGAACCATTATAGTCGAAAATTACGGACATACCAACCGTAAATCGCTGCTTTCCTTTATGGTTTTGCTAACCTAAGAATTCATAAATCTCAACCATCAACCGTACGTGCTATAATTTGTACAGAGGCCGACGGCCCGACCCAACTTTCTTTTTCGCAAGTGTGGGCTGGTTAGCTATTGCTGCTTGTGCATGCTGTGGGCTCCTGTGTTTTCTTTCGTGCATATATAAACTTATCTTGGGCGATCCCTCAAAAAAAAAAATCTTGCGCGGCGAAATCCGGGCTTTCCATTTTTGGGACACATATTGTGCTCAAGACCAAGAAGGACAAGAAAGGAAGAAGAAGAAGGACAAGAAGGTCTCATATAATTATTTTCCGACCAGAAGGTCGACATAAAAACAGAAAAGAAAAATGGTGGCTTCCAGATTTATGAATGGGCAGGCCCAGTTACAGGCCCGGGTCACGCACGAGCTCATATTTTCCACAACACCTGCGTGATGGGCCGGCCACATCAAGCGGAACACAGCCAAATTGTAGTCACTGTTCTGAAGTTCCTGTAGTGATGCAAGTTCTAGTGCACATTCATTGAATTAATCCATTCTGAATCCAATTAACAGTAGTGATGCACTTCAATATACATTAGTGATACACTCATAACTGATGCATGTTGTACTACAAATTTTGTATACATTCTGAATTAAGTAATTAGTTATATAGGATGCAATTTACATTTTTTCTAGTAAATTCATATCATCTTCATGACTGAAGTTTAATTGTGTTTTACATGTGATGCAGGACGTGATACACTCATAACTATCAGTACTAAGTTTAGTGTTAGTAAGTTTACTGTCGTGTATAACTGAACCTAAGTTGTAATGATGGTGATGCTATTTGTGTTGTGTGCAAGACTATGTGAACTGTCTAGTACTACTAAGTTTACTGTCTAGTATGTGTGAGCCTAAGTTTATTGCTAAACTGGTCATTATTTGTTTCAAGATATAGAGATGCATTAAATATTTTAAAGTCTGAGAACCATGACCAACATCTAGATACATACCAAATATCAGTGGGCATAGAAAACATTCATAACATGCATACATAATTAGTAGATATATAGCTAGCACCATTACGTTAATAAATCCACATTGTGAAAAACACAGTATCATAGCATAAACTACAAGTTCCACTTAAAACAGAAATACTTAAAGTTTTGACAATCCACATAGCTAGGCATAGCAAGACCTCAGCTTCAGACGCCCGAGCCTCCTACGCCGGAGTCTCCATTGCCCGAGCCTCCTGCGCCGGCGACTCCTTTTCCTGAGCCTGCTACATCAAATAGGATGCCTGTCCAATAAGAAGGGAACACAAACGTGTAACAGATGAGTTCCACAGATGAAGATACAAGTTACTTCAGTTTCATACAATACTTCAATTTATAGAAAGAAGTGGTCGGGGCTGTACTCTCTAATATGGCAAAAAAAACTGCAGATTTGTACTCCCTCTGTCTCATATTAAGTGTCGTAAAAGTGAGTAAAAATAGATGTATCTAGACATATTTTAGTCTAGCTAGATACATCCATTTTTTTAAAAAAAATTGCGACACTTAATATAAGACGGAGGGAGAGCACGATACATCAGTTTATAAACTACAGTATTTATTGGATCGAAACGCTCTAAAATATTTGATACTTCAATATTTTTAGAAACTAAAGTATTGTCAGAATACTTCAAAAATACTGAGCTTCCAAACGGACCCTAAATAGTTAGGCAACATTTAAAACAAGCACTTGGAACATAATTTCATCTCAGTAGAAAAACACTTAGTTCAGCATGGACATTGTTCACTAGCATCATATGAAACTAGCACTTGCAACAAAAGTTCATATCATTAGTAAAAAAATCGGTTCAACAAAAGGAAATAGTTCACTACATTTAAACTATAAATTGCAATACCATTTCACAGCATTATATATCAAAGACTTAGTTAAACATCTGGAGGGTGTTCACTACATACCATATTTCTTGGCCTTCTTCGCCGCCTTCCTGCGCTGATGCTGGACAACATTGATACCTGGAAGAAAAGGGTCTTCGTCGCCAATGAAGAAGGTCCTTAGGGCCCTGTGTTGTGCCCTATTCTTAGCATCCTTCTCATTTATGGCTAGACTCTTAGCATGGTCGACGAGGGAATGCCTTTGGCGATCTTTCGGCTTGGTGGGATCAAACGGACAACTGAATCTACCTCATGCGCTGATGTGGAGGGCTCCATTGTTCAGTTTGTGCAGAATCTCATGTAGTACGAATTCGCATTTGTGCTGTCAACATCGTCACCAGAATTGTACTACATTTAAGAAACAAAATTATTTAGCAAAAGATATGGCAAATATAGGATGCCATCAAGAGGTATAGTTCAAATTATAAACAAATTTTCATTTCTAATCATAGGGGAAAACATAATGATTTCAATTTTGAATCATACAATATACACGTGCCTAGCAATATATGAGAAACACTTTGAACTAACTTAATAAATGAGAAGCTATATTTATTACACTTAAGTAGTCTAACCAGTATTGTAGATAAATGGGCTATTCACACAAGAAAAACAAAATTAAAGGTGCCATGAAATAAATTAATTTTTTAAGAACGAATGAAAACATATAAGAAAAATGTGTATGGCATGTCATAAAGCTTACAGATGAGCATTGTGAAAATATTGTACATGTTACAAGGAACTTGCATAGGAAAATATTTACTAGTGATGCTAGTCTAGTTAGGTCACTCAATCAAGGAAACGTGAAAATATTGTACATGTTGCAAGAAACTTGCATATGCTGGCCACTGGTTTTCGCAAGCAAACGTGAAAATATTTCTTATACAGAAAAATTGCTGTATACAACTGGTGGCGAGATAAAGCAAATGATGCAGCAAATTTATAATGGTGACGAATCGGAATACTTATCAGGACAATTTACTCTAACTTTTTGATTTTCGGTTCATAGTTCACTGTTCAAATGCTCAAAATGTTCAATGGATTTTGACAGGGTTATGTTATCCTATGTCAAATTGAGCAAATATAAGCGACTACAAGGCAGGTACATACAGTAAGAGACTAAAGGTAATTTTTCAGAATATAACATGAAATACTAAGACCGAGCACAAGTTGAGAGCATTTGCTGAACATGAAAATTAGCAGGCAGAAAGTATTCAAGGGCACAAGTTCAAATGCATTAAATATTAATACGTCAAGCATAAGATTTTGTGCATGTAGATGCCACATCAATCAATATAATAATCAAGCCCAATTTAATTTCCAATTTTGGTTTGCACTAGGCTGTGCACATACATGAATAATTATTTAAATACATATGTTATAAAATTTAGGAAAGGACCAACGTAAGATAGTTTGATTTTAATCCTGGCCTAGCAATATATAAGAAGCGCTTCGAATTTTAACAAAAGAGAATAAAACAGGAAACAACAGTTCAATTAATGCCTCAAATGCTTATGGCTACAAGAAGGAAACTACCTATGTCACTGTCAACATTAACAATATGGTAGTATATCTTTCTTTGTAGCGGTCACCATATAATTAATATTTATACCAGTGAATTTTCTTTATTTGTTTCATCTTTTCATCACTCTATACAAATTTTCTTAGACAATTTCACCCAACAAATTTAATATGACATCCCATATAGTATTAGCTAGCATTATCTTTAGCAATAGCTACCAAGTTATTCAAAACAAATATCACATTATTGAGAAATAGCCACCAGATAGTTAAACATAGGACCTTTCTAACACAACAATTGGTATTTATTATCAACTGGCATACATAATTATCACTACTTAAAAGCCCGTGCGTTGATACGGCTAAACAAAATTAGAGGTAGAAATATTGATCAAACATTAGTACTCCCTCCGATCCGGAAAGATTGTCGGGTGCTGTTCACAGCTTTGTACCACCACTATACATTTTCTGCGGCAATTAAAATGGACCAGAGGGAGTATATCACAATATATATATATATTGATTGTGTTGCAATAATTATCTGTCTTACATTCACTTCCACCTAATGAATATCACCTCATAGCTCATATACCTTCCAATTTTTTCCCCTCTACTCGCATTTAACGGGGTGTAAGTGAAATTTTGCAGTGTAGAGAATCTATTGTCCTCTGTGACAACTGCTTTGGACATCCCTGTATGAGCTACTCTTCTCGGTCTGTGATGACTCGGCCCAACAAGTTTATGCTATCTAGTTGATTGGATGGCCTTGTTTCGCTTGTACATGTACTGCCAAATATTGTTTTTTTGTTTTTACAGTTGGGTTAGATCAGCATCCAAAGATAACAACAAAATTACTGACTGAATTTGTACAAAAACTGAATAAAAACATCCAAATATAGCGAAACAAAATAGCTTTAATCTTATGAAATTCAAGGAACTGGTGGCGAGATAAAGCAAATGATGCAGCAAATTTATTATGGTGACGAATCGGAATACTTATCAGGACAATTTACTCTAACTTTTTAATTTTCGGTTCATAGTTCATTGTTCAAATGCTCAAACTGTTCAATGGATTTTGACAGGGTTATGTTTTCCTATGTCAAATTGAGCAAATATAAACGACTAGAAGGCAGGTACATACAGTAAGAGACTATAGGTAATTTGCCAGAATATAACATGAAATACTAAGACCGAGCACAAGTTGAGAGCATTTGCTGAACATGAAAATTAGCAGGCAGAAAGTATTCAAGGGCACAAGTTCAAATGCATTAAATATTAACACGTCAAGCACAAGATTCTGTGCATGTAGATGCCACATCAATCAATATAATAATCAAGCCCAATTTAATTTCCAATTTTGGTTTGCACTAGGCTGTGCACATACATGAATAATTATTTACATACATATGTTATAATTTAGGAAAGCACCAACGTAAGATAGTTTGATTTTAATCCTGGCCTAGCAATATATAAGAAGCGCTTCGAATTTAAACAAAAGAGAATAAAACAGGAAACAACTGTTCAATTAATGCCTCAAATGCTTATGGTTACAAGAAGGAAACTACCTATGTCACTGTCAACATTAACAATATGGTAGTATATCTTTCTTTGTAGCGGTCACCATATAATTAATATTTATACCAGTGAATTTTCTTTATTTGGTTTCATCTTTTCATCACTCTATACAAATTTTCTTAGACAATTTTACCCAACAAATTTAATATGACATCACATATAGTATTAGCTAGCATTATCTTTAGCAATAGCTGCCGAGTTATTCAAAACAAATATCACATTATTGAAAAAAAATCCTAAGTTCAACTATCTGGTTGTCATTGATCCATGAAACTTTGTAATACTTACTGTGTTCTACTGCATTTATATGTACAATGAATTGAATATATTTATCAATTGAAAAGTCGGTGTCAAACAAAATAAGTAATGGCATGATACATATTATGTAATGACAAAGAGTAAAGCACTAAGCCTCTTATTTTATAGAAATTTCAACATTAGACGATAGCCATGGAAAGACATTTGAAGGAATTCATGAATCACACTCACTAATATAAATAAGCTGGAGTTTTACATCAAGTCAATAACCATTCACCAAATGATCTTTTATATGAAAAGAACCAGAAAATATAAACAAACATGCTCATTAAATTCATTTGAAGAGCAAGATTCAATTGTATAATTTTTTAGAGTTGTATTCTCATCCATGCATCTAACAACGAGAGGAGACAATGGACAACAGGGAGCCCGAGACATCTGCTAAGACATTGTTCATTAGCAGGGATAACTGCAGGAATATAATAGATATGTGTTCTTACATCAGCTTCCTAGCTAGCAGAGAACTCCCCTACAACACAATCTACGAACAATCTACACTACAGATTACAGCACAAAAAACAGCGGATAGAGTAATCAATTCCATCAATTAGCAGATTTAGGGTTTTTTACGGAACAAAATAGATCTACGAAACAGACGATACCACAGAGCACGCATCTGGAAGAAGTAATCTCGATGAACAGTAAAAAAATGGTCCGGATGAACAGGGTTTGGGTTTTTTTACCTCAACCTCGTAATAGGAATCTGAGTCAGAGGAGAAGTCGAAGTCGATGGCTCGCTTCAGTGTAGATGAACTATCAACGCCTCCAGCATCGCCGCATGCTGGCACCAGCGGTACGCTGGAGGGCATCTGCTCCATCTCGTTGAGCGCCGCCTCCACCTGCGCCTCCACATGCGCCTCCAGGCGTGCCTCCGCCGTCTGCTGGTCACCGTCGCCTCCACCTGCGCCACCGGGATTCATCGTGGACTTCGTGGAACGGGTGTGGGTGTAGAGGATATGGGAGAGAAAACCCTCGGCCGGGATAGCTGTGTTTGGGCGGTGGGTTTGAGAGATGCGAAGAAGCATAGGAGACGAAGGAGCTAATCCCTTCTATATTTAAGGGAGAGCAACCGTCTCCGCCCTTCTAGATTTTTAGCGCGGCGCGCCCTCTCGGTGCACAACTAATATCCACGTTCTTTACCCCAAGATTGAGCAGCTGACATGTGGGCCCCCAACAAATGGGACCCGAATATAATTGACCATGCGCCTATTTGGTTGAGCGCCATGTTTTTTGTCATTTCGCGCCCTCTTCTAGTTTTTTTTAGCGGATGGCAATATGTGCCCTGCATGCAAGGCCTGCTTTGGCTGGGCAGCTGAGGCCACTAATTTTTTTATAGAAATCTTTAATCCTTTTTTTCATGGTTTTTTCTTTAAGTAGATGATAGGGAATAAAAGATAAATTTTACATATGTAGTAAAACCATTAACTAATGTATGTGCAAAAACGACATAAATTTGTTGCATACACTTTCTGGAATACCCATGAAATGAGGGGAAGTCGGTATGAGAGTTGAATAGGTGCAAATTTGCATTATATTGAAATGGGATTTTTTTTTGATGAAACACCCAATTTCTGATTTTTTTATTTGATTTTTTGTGTGTGGAATATGGGTATTGGAATTTATTTAGATGTCTTCTTATTTATTCAAATTGATTTAGTTTAATTTTTGGTCATTACCGGAGCTAGTCAATCTCACCGTCTACGGCTTGGGCTGGAGCCCGAATTGGGTACCAATGTGCATCTCTATGCTTGATTGTGTTAGGGTGGGCCATAGGAAGTCCTAGAACAATGGTAGGGCCCACCTATACAGAAGATTCCCTCCCCCCACCCCCCCGATAGCCCCGACACAAATACTAGGGGTATATTTGGCATCTACAACCCTACTTACCCTAGTAAACACATGGTATACCCCTCTCTACCTTTGGGGGCCATCCCGATGGTCCAGAGCCCCTCTCCGGCGAAACCCTAGCCCCATTGGACCAGTCAATTTGGCGGAACTGGTGGAATCTTGCCAAGAGGTGGGCCCTACCACTGTGTGGGGTGTTCCTTGGGCCTAACCTAACACAACAAGGCACTTGGTTCCACTTTTTTACCCCCTTCCGGCTCACGTGGAGGGGCCAGAACGACAGTTCTGTCTTTTTTCCCAACGGGGCTAGGGTTTCTCTGGAGAGGGGCTCCGGAGCGTCTGAATGCAACCAAGTCCCATGGTATTCCATACCATGTGTGCTAGAGTGTGGCATGTGTGTTGTATTCCCAAGATTCCCTCACTCCCTGTTTTATAGCTTCACCGGCATCAGATTCTATCTGGCGGTATCCAGGACTACCTAAAACCCGAAACTGCCGGATCTGGCGAAACTGGGGGAATCTTGCCAAGAGGTGGGCTCTACCACTCTTGCATGTGGGTCCACGGCCATGCAGGTGGTAGAGGAGAAGCTAGATCTGGCATGACGCCCGTTTTCATTTGGGTCCAGGTGCCACAAAGGCGACGGACGCAGAGCTATGTGGTCGGTACATCGTTGCGTGTGGGTCCACATGTGTCAGAGGTGGTACGGGGTAGACCGTACCACCTTCCACTCGCCGTGGACCCGCATGCAACAAACCAACGCTACCAGGGCACCCCATTTAGATTATTTGTGCATCTGGGTCCAGGTGCGTCGCTCCTAACCATTTTGCTACGCACCTGCCCTCTGCCAGTGACGCATGGATCGACGTGACCACTCCTAGCTAGCGAGGTCCATTCATACGTAGCCATCGTGCATGTCGAACTCACCCAGCTGGCTAAGTGTATGCGGGTCCACGTTCCCGAGCGTGGTCAGCGGAGACCTACGGTTGGATAAGAGTGGTACATGTGGGTCCACGACCATGAAGGTGGTAGATGAGAAGCTAGGTCTGGCATGACGCCCGTTTTCATTTGGGTCCAGGTGCCACAAAGGCGACGGACACAGAGCTATGTGGTCGGTACATCGTTGCGTGTGGGTCCACATGTGTCAGAGGTGGTACGGGGTAGACCGTACCACCTTCCACTCGCCGTGGACCCGCATGCAACAAACCAACGCTACCAGGGCACCCCATTTAGATTGTTTGTGCAGCTGGGTCCAGGTGCGTCGCTCCTAACCATTTTGCTATGCACCTGCCCTCTGCCAGTGACGCATGGATCGACGTGACCACCCCTAGCTAGCGAGGTCCATTCATACGTAGCCATCGTCCATGTCGAACTCACCCAGCTGGCTAAGTGTATGCGGGTCCATGTTCCCGAGCGTGGTCGGCGGAGACCTACGGTTGGATAAGAGTGGTACATGTGGGTCCACGACCATGAAGGTGGTAGATGAGAAGCTAGGTCTGGCATGACGCCCGTTTTCATTTGGGTCCAGGTGCCACAAAGGCGACGGACGCAGAACTATATGGTCGGTACATCGTTGCGTGTGGGTCCACATGTGTCAGAGGTGGTACGGGGTAGACCCTACCACCTTCCACTCGCCGTGGACCCGCATGCAACAAACCAACGCTACCAAGGCACCCCATCTAGACTGTTTGTGCATGTGGGTTCAGGAGCGTCGCTCCTAACCATTTTGCTACGCACCTGCCCTTCGCCAGTGACGGATGGATCGAGGTGGTCTGGGGGCGAGAAGGGGAAAGAATGGGTGGGCGAGAGGAGATGTTCGGCGAGCGGGTAGTTCTGTGGACGGTGGTGGCATGTTTTTTATGGAGGCGAGGAGGCGGCGGGAAAGGGCGTGGGGAAGCTGCACCGTTGTATCACCATTACTCCGCCGCATAGTCGATTGGGCTGTGTGGTGAGTCCCAACGTCGGCGGTATTAACGCGTGTGCGAGCCGAGGAAGGATAACCTCTCCCTCGCTGACAGGGCGCGTCCACGCGGCGGGAAAATTCGCGGGAGCTATTTTCGTGCCCTTTCCTTCAGCCGGCTCCCCAAATGCCCCCATCCGCACTGGATTTGGCATAGGTCCTTCGGGGCCATTTTTAGGCCAAGCCGGAGCAAATTTGAATCATGGGGGTTTGACTAGGCGAATTTTTCTGTGCCAGCTAAAAATAAAGCCACCTAGGTTCTCTTGGGAGCACGACCGGAGATGCTCTAGACACTAAAATATGTCTACAATCATCCATATGTAGTATGTATCGAGATAGCTAAAAACATTTTTTTTTGAAACCTTAAGACTGTGAGGCAAAAGCCCCACATCAACCCACCTTTATTAAAAATAAAAGAACTTACAAGAAAGTAACCATATGTACAACACTATACAAAGGCCACCAAGGAGGTTAGGCCTGAGAAAACCTAAGGCAAAGCCTTAACCCAATCCATCAAACTGTTCTGGATTTCAACTTTACATCTATGTCTGATCAGCAAAACCTCATGAACAAAACCACCCTTCCACTTAGCAAAAAAGGGTTTTTCATTCCTGAAGATGGCAGCATTTCTCTGGAACTAAATGTGCCAACAAGCCAACACCAACACCTCCATGAAGAAAGCATGACCAAAAGATCTCCTAGCATGGAACATAGCAGCTTGTAATTAAATCATCTCCAGTATCCAGCCAAGTGATTTGAATACAATTCCACACTCTTTGACTGAAGTTACAAGTGAAAATAGATGCTTCCTATCCTCAAAAGTAGAAGTACGACAAAGAATACAGTTAGGACAATCAGAAACAATACAATGCCTCATTTTCAGAAGATCCTGAGTGTTGAGTCTATCTCTCAGCAACAACCATGCAAAAACTTTAAGTTTCATAGTGCAAACTGACTTCCAAATCCAGTGAAAAATTGGAGGGACAGTAATATAAGCATGAGCAGCTTTATAAAACTGAGTAGAAGTATATTTAGAGCCCCACTTGTATGCCCAAACATCATTGCCCTCCGAAGGAGACAAGTCCCCTAGCAAAAGCATCATACTAAACCTTTCCTCCTTAG
Organism: Alopecurus myosuroides; assembly: GCA_028641055.1. Classification (NCBI taxonomy): domain Eukaryota; kingdom Viridiplantae; phylum Streptophyta; class Magnoliopsida; order Poales; family Poaceae; genus Alopecurus; species Alopecurus myosuroides. The sequence continues at coordinate 463,169,495 of CM054057.1, read as the reverse complement.
CCTGCCTCGAAATAGGTAGGTGGAAATGGTCCATAAAACATCTTATATTATGATACGAATGGAGTAATTGTTAGCCAAGAACAATAATTCGATGATACTGGTCAAGTTGTCACGTCTATGTCCAGTGATTTGATTTGCTCCAACAAAATGTGATGGTTTGATGTGTGGTCTTGGGCCGTCTGGGAGGAAATTACGAGGGCCTATTTTGTAGCTATAAATTGCCCTTTTATCAAAAGAACCAATGTACAGTATAGTTGTTTACTCTACCTCGACAGGTACGGTTACACACATCTTTTTCAATTATTATAAGTGCACACCCGTTTCTAAGTTTTTTTTGAATGGCTGGAGGTTAAAAAATGATGGGTCTGCACGCTCAAGGAAATCTAAAGATTTGCAACGCGCGCTGATGTGATCAGATAGAAAATGGACGTGGCTAAACCGAGGTCGACCTCGGTTTAGCGTACGACGAGGTCACTGGACAGCTAATTAACTTTCCCTTTTGGGATAGCAACCCAGTCACGTGTCTTTCTATAATATACAACTCGCAAATGATTCACCTCCCCGTGTCGTGAAGTGCTACTCTTCAGCTTTTTTCTGTTCACGACGCAAACACCAAAACAACCACCAATTTCCTTGGCAAACTGTCTACTACTATACGTATTAAATTACATCTGGCATAATAAAATCCAGTCTAGATGTATAAAACTGTATTGGGACATTACTAAAAACTACTCCCTCTATTCAAGAATAGATGACTTCCATTTGTCTAAATATGGATGTATCTAAACATGTCTAGACAAATGAAAGTCATCTATTGTTGAACGGAGTACACTTTGAGATACTAAAGGAAAATCCACCCACCACACGTAAAGTTACACTTTTTGCTAAGACCGAGAATACATATGAACTAGTACAGAAACTACACCCAGCATCGGAAAACACGAAGTTGTACAAATATTTCTACAAGAATGTTCCATAAAAAGTACATTTTGGGAAAATAAAAATAAAAATAGCTTTACTGAAACAACACCTGGCTAACCAAAAACTTCATATGGTCTCCTAAATTGGATGTTGCTGACCAGCCTCTGCTTATTGCGCCGGGGCCAATCAAACGCCGTCCTGTGTCACGGCAGGCCCCGTCCGCCAGATCCCCGTATACCCGCCAAGCCAAGAAATCTCTACTGGAAGCCGCAAAGCCACACACCCGCCGAGCACGGGCTACTCACCAGTTTGCTTAATGCGTTGGATATTTTTGAATATTCGTGGTTTCGGCGCACCGGGGCGCCGCACCATGATCAAAGATCTAATCCGGGAACAAAAAATAGACGTTGTATGCCTCCAGGAAACAGTTAGGCAATCGTTCTCAGACTCGGAACTTAGAAGCTTGGTGGTTGGCGACGTGTTCTTTTGGAACTGGGTACCTGCCAATGGGCAATCAGGGGAAATGCTTATTGGGGTCCGCGATAGTCTGTTTGAAGTTGGCCACATGGATCAAGGGCGTTTCTTCCAGAGCCTGCTAGTTCTACACCGACCCTCTAAAGCCAAGTTCGAATTTATCAACGTGTATGGTCCGGCGGACCATGCCCTATCCGCCATGTTTTTAGAGGAGCTCTCGACAAAAATCGCGCGCTGCCCCGTCCCAGTGATTATGGGAGGGGACTTTAATCTTATCCGTGACAGTTCAGACAAGAGCAACGGCAATATCAACTGGCCCAGGCTGACCCTTTTCAATGCCCATATTGCCAACTGGGCGCTCCGTGACGTCCCCAGGGCCGGGGCGAGGTATACATGGACCAACAAACGGCTGAACCCTGTGCGGTGTGTCCTGGACAGGGTTTTCACTTCGCCGGATCTAGATCTCCACTTCCCATTGATCTCCCTAACTGCGCTGACCAATCTTGGGTCTGACCACACGCCGCTTATTCTGGACTCGGGAGAGGGCTCCCCTGTTCGGAGTAATAGGTTTTTCTTCGAGGCTGGCTAGTTCGCCCTTCCATACTTCCATGAACTCCTCCTTGCTACCTGGACAAAGCTAGTTGCGGAGGTTCGAGGCCACGACATTATTGATTGGTGGAATTTTATGAGTGGGAAGCTCCGCCAATTTCTCCGTGGGTGGAGCCGTAACCGTGGTAAGGACGCTAGGGCCCAAAAGGACGCTCTTTTGCTCAACATCCAAAGTCTTGACCGTAAAGTTGATTCCTCAGGGTTGGATGAGGAAGAATGGGCTTTCAGATATCACCTTGAGGAACAGCTCACCAACCTCTTTAGGCTCGAAGAGGAATATTGGAGGCAACAAGGTAGGATCCAATGGACGCTCCAGGGGGACGCAAATAGTGCCTACTTCCACGCGATTGCAAACGGTAATAGGAGGAAATGCCGCATCTTCTCCCTTTCCTCGGGTTCGGGGATTATCTCGGGGAAGGCTGAACTTCAGGATCACATCTACGCGTACTATAGGGAGTTGCTTGGCTCGTCTCAACCTCGCGCTTGTGGTCTGGCCACACATATTTGGGGATGACCCAAATTAGTTTCTCATAGGGATAACGAGAACCTTTGTAGAACCTTCTCCAAAGACGAGCTGGAAGCAATTGTTAAAGATATGAAATCTGACACGGCACCGAGACCGGATGGGTTCCCGGTCCCTTTCTTTAAGAAGTGCTGGCCATTGGTTAAACATGGGGTTCTCCACATCCTCAACGACTTCATTCTCGGCCGAATCGACATCTCCCGACTCAACTTTGGGGTTCTTACCCTAATCCCAAAAGTTCCGGGGGCAGAATTTATCTCCCAATACAGACCCATAGCGCTGATTAATGTTATCTTCAAGATCATCTCTAAAGCTTTCGCCTCTCGTCTCGACCCTGTTGCCCACAAGACCATCAGCCCAAATCAGACGGCATTCATCAAAGGCCGTTTCATCCTTGATGGCGCGCTGGGTCTCCATGAGATTGTCCATGAAATGAAGGCCAAGAAACTTGGGGGCATCCTCCTCAAGCTCGACTTTGAAAAAGCCTACAACCGTGTGAACTGGGAGTTCCTATTAGAGGTCCTGCGCCGAAAAGGTTTCGGCGCAGGATACATTCATAGAATCTCACAACTAATCTCTAGGGGGCAAACTGCTATTTCCATCAATGGGGAAATGGGCCCCTTTTTTAGAAATAAGCGAGGAGTGAGACAGGGGGACCCCCTCTCACCACTCCTGTTCAACTTTGTGGGGGAAGGGCTCTCGGCAATCCTTACTAAGGCTAATGCGGCTGGTCACATTAAGGGAGTGGTTCCCCATCTTATTCCTGGTGGGGTCACCCACCTCCAATACGCGGACGATACAATCATTCTCGTTCAAGGTAGCGAACTAGAGATAGCGAATCTCAAATTCCTACTGATGTGCTTTGAGAACATGTCTGGCCTAAAGATCAACTACCACAAAAGCGAAGTGATAGTCATTAACCAGCCACAGGAGGACCACTCCAAGATCGCCAGACTTTTGAATTGCAAACTGAGCAAGTTTCCTTTCACCTACCTCGGCCTTCCGATATCGGATTCCAAACTGAGTAAGGAACAATGGGCCTTCCTTATTCAGAAGCTAGCTCGCAAGATTGAACCCTGGATGTGGCGATTTCTGTCCTCGGGTGGATGCCTTATTCTCTCAAACGCCTGCCTCGACAACCTGCCTATGTATGTCATGGGTCTCTTCCTACTTCCTAAAGGTATTCACGCCCAGCTAGACGCAGCCCGTGCTAGATTCTTCTGGGAAGGGGTGGGCCCCGACCGTAAATACCATATGGTTAACTGGCCTGCGGTGTGCCGTCCTAAAGAGGCAGGGGGCCTAGGCCTAACCAACTCCAGATCCATGAATGAAGCACTCATGCTAAAATGGGTGTGGAAGCTCTACGTGATGGACGACTCAATCTGGGCAACCTTAACTCGTAACAAATACACACACTCGGGAGACATCTTCGCTAGTTCTCCAAGGGGGGGCTCCCAATTCTGGAAAAGCCTTCATAAGATCAAACACCTCTTCAAGGTTGGCGCCAAGCACGCGGTGGGTAACGGCGCTCGCACAACCTTTTGGACGGACTGGTGGCATGAGGAGGGGCCTCTTTGCCACAAATTTCCGCTTCTGTTTAGTATTTGTGACACCCAAAGTGCCACGGTAGCGCACATCCTGAGGGAGGGTGTCCGCTTCCGCAGGTCTTTGGACCCTGTAGGGATGGCCCAATGGGGTGCTATCTCCTGGCCCAACGCGGCTCTTACTCACGGGACGGCGGTGCCCTTCGCCACTGTCGTTTGGCGGTGCCCTTCGCCACTGTCGTTTGGCACAATGTCCTGCCTCTGAAGATCAAAGTCTTCTCTTGGCAGTTGATATTGGATCGTCTTCCTACGGGACTACAGTTAGCGACCAGAGCGGGGCCTTCAGATGGGTCGTGTGCGCTCTGCTCTGCACCGGAGAACTCTGATCACCTGTTTTTTGGATGCTCTTTGGCAAGGTTTGCCTGGAGTGCCCTGAGACAGGTCCTTGGCCAACCTTGGTCCCCCTCCGGCTTCGCCGACTTTCTAGCTATTCTCTCTACCCTCTCGGGTGGCTACCATAGATTGGTTTGGGCGCTTTTTCTTGCCACCGCTTGGGCGCTGTGGCATGTTAGAAATAAACACGCTAGAAGGAATCATTGTGCGTCACCCTGCTGATATCATTTTCAAATATGCGGTCTTTTTGCAGCTCTGGCTCCCCCTGATGAAGCCTGATGACAGGGACATGACGCGAATACTGGTGGGCGACCTCAACATGCTTCGCCATGCATGTCGAGGACAGCCTAGTTAGCTGCTTCTGTTGGCTTTTGGCTTTTCGCTTGTGCCGACCTTGGCTATGTTTTTACTGTTGCCTTACTTTGTGTTGTTCTTTCGGGATTTCCCCGCTTCCTAGCTTGATGTTGCAGCTGCGCCTCTGCATGTGGCCGTTGGCCGTTAGTCTCTTTCCTTGGCGAAGCTGTATGCCAGCACTATGTAAAACTTGTGGATTTGTCGAGCTTTGTTAATTCAAGGTTGGGCGTAACGCCTTTTATCTAAAAATTGGATGTTGCTGGATTTTTCCGTCTCCTCTGGACATGATGTAAGATGTAACTTTAAAAAAAGAATTCAATAACATGAAAACTATCATGTAAAAATGCAACTAGAACTGATACAAACCAGATAATATCTCATAGTCTCAAAATTATATTTTTATATTCTACGAAATCAAATGAAAAATTCCATCTAATTCAGCAACGAAATCTAGTTTACATCTAGCACTAATAAATTTACATCTAGAAAAAAAGCTACAATTTATGTTGTGTTAATTACATCTGAAACCGAAAGAAAACTTATATCTAAAAGGGTAATTACATCTACCTGTCTTGGAAGAACAAGAGCTCGTTATTAATGAAAAGATTGAATCTATTAAAGTTACATCCATAACATTACATCCATAACAAAAATTGTATATCTTAGAAAATACATCTATAACAAAAAAAAAGACATTAGAAACTCCCATCTAGTGCAAATTTGACCATAGATTACATGTAAAATACAATATATAGAACATGCACATCAATCGGTTCATGATTACATCTAAGAAAAATACATCTATAGATGGGGAACCATTCTTTAATGAGCCAGGACTGAACCCTACATTATATCTAGCAAAATAAAAGGGAACACATGCACAATGCCCGAACAATAGACAGTCCGAAAAAATCCACATCTAGTTTATACAGAACTCTATAGATTACATCTAACGAGAACAGCGGGGACACATTAACACATGCACAACTTTTGGACAAGGGATCTAAAGTGGGAGCTTCAGTGGGGGCAAACCTGTAGATGATGATTGCACAAAATAGATAACGTTAAGAAACACATCTAGCCTACAAAATAGACATCGTTACTTTAGTGGGCGCAAACCTGTAGATGATGATCTGATCTTGTTTGTTGTATTAATTTTTTAACGGGATCTAGCCTACTACAAAATTACATCTTGGCTAAGAAACACATCTAAACTACTAGTATTAAATTGCATCTAGGATATTTTATTTAAAATGACCTAAATTACGTTTTTAACGGAGATATTACCAAAAATTACATACATATGTACAAACCTGCATATGGTGATATGGGAGTACTTCTAACACTATATTTCGGGGACTAACAAAAATTACATTTTTGCTAAAGACTAAAGATATTTCAAGCTTACATTTGGTAGCCTAAATGTAATTTAGTAGCCTAGATCTCGTTAAAAAAAAGTAATTTAGTAGCCTAGATACCATTAAAAAAGTTAGGCAAAACTATAATTTCAAGTTTACATTTGGTAGCCTAAAATGTAATTTCAAGGTGAAAACACTCAAGGAGAAAACGGTAACCAAAACTACACTCGACACATGCCATGTTACATTTCATATAATAGCAAAAGCACCTCATCTAAAAACACAAAGTTGTACCGACGAAAAGCTTAACACGTAAGCAATGACTAACAACTACATCTCGATATGAGTGTAGCAAAACTTCACTACTACACCCATCACACAAAACTACCACAAAGGTGATCAACACAGACATCGGCCAAGTTTTCCAGACATCCAATGGCTTGGGTGTGAATCCAGGTAAATATCAACCAGAACGACAAGGACAATTTGCAAACAAAAACTAACAAAAACGACATGAAAACCACCTCCAGTGATAGTAATACCAAACAAACTACATATGTACACACCGTTTTGGTAGAAAAAACACACTCCAATCATAAGGTATGACACATATAAACTACATCGATCACTACAATGTAAAATCAATGTAATATCTAGCGCAAAACCAATGTAATATGAAGAACAAACAACGGAATTACACTAATAAAACTGAGGCACTACCATTCCCAGATACTCTTATTGTTTTCTGACATTTAATACATAACTTGGACATAAATGATCTCGCACCACACTTGACGTGATGTCAGCCATTGGACATAGTAACATCCAGTAGATGCATATTGATGTACGAACCTGACCTCGTTCCAGGAAGCAAAGCATGCGCCACATGTTTCTGCCCTATCGAGAGGCCGAGGAGTTTGTCTCCTATTCTATTGTGATGCCAACGCTTAGGCATCTTGCATATACTTTCCAGAATCCAGATCCCTGTTTCCAGTACAAATGTTAGATGTGGTAAAATAAAAGAGATACAGTTTTCAAGGTTTGTTAACTGGAAACATAACAATTTTTGGAACTTCCAACATATTACATGCCTTGAATGTGCTATTGTTTTATGTTCAACCAGTTGACCATGCTGGAATCCAAAAGGAAACAATGGCTGGTGTCTTAGGTCCTGCTGCTCCTGGGTTTAGCCAAACATAATCCTATTCTAATATTGTCGATATTCTGTCATAAACATACGTACAAGCAATATGGTGATATTTCTAGACTTTTCAATGTTCAGACTTCAGACACAAACACAAACATAGATGGTACTAGGGCATAAGAAACTGAAACTACATATAGCACAAAGACAATGAAATCTAAAGAACAAACTAAGGCATGACACTCATAAATCTGAGGAACTACATCCCTAGTTGGAAGCAAGAAGACAGAGACGAGGGCAGTCCTAAGTTGGTGACCTTGGAGATATCCCCCTACTTGTACTTGAGCTCCTAGAAACCCACTAGCTTCCATGCTGCATATGCTTCTGGAAAAAGGATTCTAGCTCCAAAGAAGCATGTTTTCATTAAAAAAAACTGCATCTCTTGGAAGCAATACTAAAATGATGCAGCCATGGTCGAGAAACTCAATCAGAATAAGAACTCTTATCTTCATTTACAACTGGTGATAGACTATTTTATATCTGTAGAAGTATCAAAAAAGTTAATTTATTGATCCGACTAAATTTATCATATCTAAAAGCTACATTTATGCTAGACTTATAACAATATTTAGGCTTCAAAAGCTACGTGAATAGTTACTCATACAGAAATGATCCAATTCCTAATTAACATTGCTCCAAGAAAACCACATAAGTCACATCTAGATAATCCGTAAAACTATATATAATGAGCAGGCTGCTATGAAGTACTTTTGGAAATTTGAGATCAAAACGAAGCAAAAAATGCTGCACTCTGACCACCGTTGCAAGAGGATGAAAAGGGGAACAGTTATATCACACAGGCAGTAAACTATAGACAAATATCAATGGAGAAGAATCTCTAAAAAGTTTGGCAAGCATCGACTGTGTGCCGTAATACAGAGGCCGAAATCACGGCGCGAGTCGCGGAGGTCACCTTGGATCTCACAGCCGACCTCCGCCGGCTCCCGAAGCCAGTCATCATTGTGGTCGGGGGTTTTCCTCTTCCTGGCTGACCTGGTGGGGCAGGCGTCGACCGCTGCTTACTGTCAGACCTCGTGCATGCCAATTCATATGGCGGTGACTTGACGGCACCAAGTCCAGTGTCCGCCCCACGGCCCATGCATGGTACAAACTTGTTTATGTCAGGACCCTAATATCATGCTAAGATGCAGATCTTTACTGGTTGTTCTCTGATTCTAATTACATGTTCATCTTCTTCTTGGTTAAGCATGTCCTAACATACATACTGAGTGGAAATCAACATGTAATTTCCTCCCAGTCCGCAACTAGGAGAACGTATCAAATGCATGATCCATTTCACATTTGCAATTTATCGAGTACAGAAAAGGAACCTGGCGAGGCACTGCAGTTTGTCGGTGTGGAACATGAGCTCCACTGCATACCTGCACGCCACCATGTACTCCGCCCCATCCAGGTTGATTCTTTTGCCCCCGCCTCTGCGTCCTTTCGCGGTCGCCATGGCGGCAAAGAAGGGGCTACTCTTGCACATCACGGCGGGAGTCGAGCTCCATGACGACGACGCAGCCGCTGTCCCGCCCCCGCAGGCACAATTTCAGATCCAGACCCTCCTACTCCTCCCCCTACACCGGCACAAACAGGGCCGACGTCGGCATCAGGGCTCGAGGGAGAGACTCGCCATGGGATAGGCGGAGCCACCATGACTTTAATCAGCTCCTCAGCCCGCGGCAACCCGCCGCCACTCCTTCATGCGCCTTCGTCCCTCCATCTCCGCACAGCAGCTGCTCCTCGACCCTCACCGTCGCAAGAATCGATGGATGGTGACGGGGGAAGTGATGTGGTAGAGATGGGGAGCGGTAGATTTGGGGGAGAAAATGGTGACGAAGGATATCTCTTCGGCGCTATAGAAAATTGGTCGGGTGCTATCAGCTTTGAGCCTTTGACGCACGCAGAGTCGTACATACAATGACGATCGGGTGGCGGGAAGGCGTGACCTCGCTATAAGCTAGAACGAGGTCGAGCGATAGGGGGCATCCTGTGGTACCCCCAAATGAATATGAGCCCTTCATTTTAGTCTATCTAATGGCCTGTAGGATTTCACACTAGTGCAAAAAAACAAGACCAGTACAATTCATACTACTCACAAAATTGTACCGCGCCATAGACGGGCCCCGGCCCAAGAGGCAAAATGTTCAGCCCAATAAGTGGTTCACGGTGAACCCTAGAATCGAGCACACCATCGCAGACTGAATTACCACTCCCCTCGCTCTCACGCGTACATAATCGCCGCTGGTGTCAAGGAGGAGCGAGGGCGCCCGTTGGACCGACAGTCCCGTGATGGCAAAGGGAAAATTTGTTATTTACCCAAAAGTTGAGCAGTCTTGGATTATCTACCCAAATTTGGAGGTGCATTGGTTAAATACCCAATACGTATTTAAAAGCAAAATAAAGATCAAACAGGACCTGAAAGAAAATATATGCCTGCGCATAATTAATCGTTCTGATATCATCTCCCGTACGTAACTGTATTCTGCCGGCCCTGCCATAGTCTAACAACGGGATCTCAATTCTCCAGTTCATGCACCGCGCCGCCGGCCGGGAGTAGCAGCTCAACCAACACGTGCTGGCCGCCTGTCCGTCGAGCAACACCGTCGAAGCCATCCCTGACGCTGTCTACCCGTATTTAGAGCCGTCGCCCGTGACCAGCGTTGCTGCCGATCGGCGCCGTCCGCCTGTACGTCTTCACACTCTGCTCTTTCCAACCCTGCTGTTGTACTACGAGTCTATCCAAAAATACATGCATGTCTGCAATTGAGTTATTGTTCTCTGGCCTTATATATTCGCACCATGTTTCATGTGTGTTCAGTCCGAGTACAATTATTATTGGAAGTACTAATTGAGTTTCTTTTATTATTTTGTGTGATCTGTGAACATATTTTTGATTTTTTTTGTGGTGTAGGCTTGTTCCGACAATATTTCTATTTCCCATAAACTTGTTACTACAGATTTGCCACACATATATGCCAGTACGCATCTAGATGATTTAATAGTTGGACCATTTTAGCTAGGTAGCAGATAGCAGACGATATACATGTACCTACTAACAGTCTAACACCCTTGCTGGTCGCTGCACCTTGCTTGGATTATGTCCCCAGCAGCTCTTCAGCAGGCCTACAGTTACGAAGCAGAGATGTGAGATCCTGAGCGATTAGTTATAAGCAGCCATACGTTTGGATCCTTGGCAAAATTAGTTATAGCCTCGCCAGGCTAGGATATATGTTTGGTACCACAAAAAAATGCTTGCTTTTGAGGGCCAGCTAGCCTCACGAGGCCAGGAAATCCTTGCCCAGCGCGGAGAGCCGATTTGGCTCGCCTCCATCGGCAAACCGATTCGTGAAAAAAGAAAACTGCCACGTTCGTCCTCTACACATCCCTCCTGGTCGTTAGATTCGTTCTTGCTCCCAAAAGCAATCCATCCAAATGACTAAGGGCATCTCCAGTCGTTCGGCCCCCCCAGGTTTCAGATCGGCGCTTTTTAGCGTTAGCGCCGCCCCGCACCAAAACCTGGGGGGGCGATTTCACCAGCCGTTCGGCGGCCCATAAAAGAGAACGGCGATATTGTTTGAAACTTCATCTTCCCGCCCCAAAATATAGAGCCCTAGTTCGGCGATCACGGCAGCCATGGTTTGGGCAATAATATTACAAAAAACGCCACAGGTGGGCGATCAAATAGAATCTAGATCGGACAGACGGACGCGCGCGGCGTGGGCAAACGGAGGCGATCAGGCAGACGCGTCAGCCGGCGTCGGAGCAGGCGGCGAGATCGGCGCAGGATCCTCCAGGTCGATGACGGCGTCCGAGCAGGCGACGTGCTCGGCATCCTCCAGGTCGACGACGGGCTCGGCATCCTTGTCGACGACGGTCGCGGCATCCTCCAGGTCGACGTGCGCGCTCGTCGGCGCGGTGGTGTAGCTGGTGCCACCGGACGACGTAGTCGGGGCAGGGGGCGCGCTGATGTCGGTCAGGATGAGGTTGCACTGCGCCAGGAACCAAGCTCTCACCTCGGGGGTCATCGCGGCCGGGTCGCCGCCCGTGGAAGGCGAGGTCATTGTTCCTCTTCTTCGCCGCGGTGCCAGTCCTGAGGAGGTCGATCTTGACCTGCGAGTTGGCCATGAGCGCTGCCCATCGCTTTGTGGAGACCTCGTCCCTCTTGACGGCGTGGGCCTGGGCGTCGGCGATGCAGGTCTCGATCGACGCCTGGAGCTTTGCCACTGCCGGCGCACCGTCCCTCGCCAACTTGGCTTTCTTGTGGCCCATCGGCGGACGCCCTTCGGACGCACCTGCAACCACAGCGTCGGGAACGTACTCCTTGCCCTTGCCAATCGACCGCCGCACCTCCGCCCACTTCTCGCACTTCTCGATGAGGACGAAGACGTGGAGGAACTTGAAGTCGGAGCCCTCGTCGTTCTTGTACGCCTCCAGCATCCGGACGATCTCCATCTCGCGGTTGGCGCCGCTCTGCGGCCTCATCGAGATCTCCTCCTGGATGCCGTGCCATTTGTTGCAGGACGCCTGGATGTTCGCCCAGTGGTTCGCCATGGCCTTCTGGCCGCGGTCGGTGATGCAGCACGTGTAGTGGGGGTCGATCATGCGGCGCTCGTCGTACGCCGTTTTCACCCGCTTCCAGTAGTTTTCGGCGTGCTGGTTCGCGCCGACGATCGGGTCGTGACTGACCGTCTTCCACGCCTCGGCGAGGAGTGCGTCCTCCCTGGTCAGCCACTTGATGCGGGGCTCGGCGGGGGGCAAAGGCACCTTCGGTTCCTTGCGAGGACGGCCAGGGCCCCGGCGCTTTCGGCCATCGCCGGCCTGTTCTGTCTCCTCCGGAACCACCGGCGTCTCGTCCTCCTCGTCCTCTTCGCCCTGAGCATTCCACTTGAGCTAGATGATGACGATCTTGACTCTCTCAAGTTGGATCTTCTTTCTTGATTGCACTTGCTAGCACAAACTCCGCTTGATGAAGACTTGCAAGTTGCTCCCCCATACACCATTATGGGAGAGACTAGCTCCCTCATACACCATTATGGGAGAGACCCTTCGGCAAATATCCACAAGACCACAATCTCCAAACGGGTGGCAAGCATCAAGCATAGGATATCTTCTAGATGCTTCACTTGAGCTTCCACGTCAAGCTAGATGACAAACACCGCTTGACGACGACATAGACCATGGGCTATATGAAATTTTCCTTTTGGTTCATGCCCATGGAAAGATACCTAACCACACATAGAGATGCGACACACACATATCATGGGTTAGTTCACAAAGCTATATTGACCAATGCTTACCATACCATGGGATACACAATCCCACTTGGTACAACTTGTAGCTTTGTGTGTTGATCGCTTGCTTGATCAACCTTGTATCTTTGCTTCTCACTTCTAAAGATGATGTCTTGAAGATGATAATGAAGGATCACCTAATCCTTTTCTTCAAGACATACTAGCAATAAGCTCAACTCAAACCATGACCATTCTTCATATAAATCCATGAATATAACAATGGCCATCAAGGAAGCTAATAGAGTTCAACACATGAACTCCATTATTTCCTATGGACAAGATCTACAAGGATAACTCAATGCAAACATTAGTCCATAAGGATTGTCATTAATTACCAAAACCACATATGGGGGAACCATGCGCTTTCAATCTCCCCCATTTTGGTAATTGATGACAATCCCTTTTTACGAGGGTTTATATGATGAATAAAGCAAACATGCTAAACAAGAGCAAGGATGCAATAGCATGGAAAGGCAAATGCTTAAGAACGAAACTAAAGCATAAACCAAATTCCCTTAAACCCTCTAAACTTCTCCCCCATTGGCATCCATTGCCGAAATAGGCAAAAGGATTAGAAGGCCAATATAGTAAGAGCTCCCCCATAGTGTATGCATTCCTCATGATATGAGTGAAATCAAGTGCATATCTCCAACTATGAATAGATGGAGGGAGATCAAACTATATTGAGGATCCAAAGATTTATAAGCAAAGTAAAAAAGAAGGATACTTTCACAAAGAAGCAACCAACCACAAGGATTCGAAAAACCGATTGACCAACATCAATATTTTGATAGGATCAACCAAGTGTTCTAGAAAATCAAGAGGGAACTCCCCAAGGTACATGCACAATGTTAGATTTGAATTACTATATAATGTGCCCAACATGGAATCATCACTCCCTTCTAGATAATTTTGAACACAAACAAGAGCAAGAGAATAGATTGGAGATGAAGCAAAGCAACTTGTAAGCAAACAAAAGTTGAGCAATGAAGATCAAGAAGTGACAAATAAAGACTTACTCGACCGAAATAGATGCGTGTGCCAAGGAAAACATTTTTTAGGAGACTAATAGGATGATAGAATCATCAACATAGTCTTTCAATATAGGAGGCACATAGTGCATATCATGTCTTTCCCATACACACAAACCATCAAATGATAAAACACATAGGTCCACAAGCTTATTAAGATGCAAAAGGAATACCAAAACAAAAGCAAAGCTTGTGCCTTTTAGGAACCACCAAGGAATATAAAGCAATAAAAAGTGGTCACTAAAGAAATAGAATATCAAAAAAAGATGTAACTATTATCGTGTGTATAAGTTTCTAAGTGGACAACAATCATAAAGATATATATCCACAAAGAAACATGCACACACAAAATAGTTACAAATGAAGAACATGATATCCAAGAGAGGTTCATTAATATACCAATAAGATTTTTGCTTGAAAGCAAAGCACTAAGCTTAGTTTAATCTTAAGGGGATATAGATGAACACACAAAACTCATCAAAGCATCACAAATATCACAAGGGAAAAGTGATAGTTGGAATGCTTCGAGAAAGTTAACGCATATCAACAAGATTCAAATGGTTTTTGAGAATTCATCAATATTTCATATGAGATACTTCAAGTATAAGTTGCTAAATTAATATACTTGGGATAGGTGAATCATTTATAAATATCCCCTTAGTATGTAATCATCACGGCTTACTCATAGTTGCAATAAAGATGCTTTTGATAAGACATTTGCAAGAACCAAATGAAATGCAACAAAGGGAAATCATGCGAAGATGCAACCTACACAAGGTTGAAAGCTAGAAATGTATGCATGAGATAGATACTTGTTACCGAGACGACATTGGTGATGAAGAGGATGCGAGTTTGATAATCATCGAAGCTTGACTCCTATAAAACCATGTTGAGAACACCTTCCTTATGAATGGAGCAAGCAACCAATGTATCTCCATTGTACCTAAAAACAAAATTCAAGTACAAAATGGTACCCAAACTCATTGGGTCCAAAGTAGTTAGAACAACTACGATACATAGGACAAACTCCAAATAAATATGTGCATATTAATATGAATTTGAATTTCATGCACATCTTAGCCATTTAGGATTTGATGGAGTTTATCCTATATATTGGATCAACGAAAGTAAGCATGCCAAAAGATATATATAGTAAATATGCATGCACAAAACTTTCAAGAACCAAAACAAGATACAAATTGGACAAAGAACTAATTAAACCAAGAAGCCACTCACAAGAGTGAAAAGAAAGAGAATTGTCCAAAATATATCAAGACCCAAATCAACACATGATTGAGGAAACAAACATAGAGAGGATACCAAAAAAAACATAAAAGAGTGAAAAAACCCTCTACACTTTTCATGATAGCACACAAAGTACCAAGACGAAAAGTGTTTGTCCTCCAAAGAGACAAGTCATTGGGATAACAAACAAATTTAAAGACAACAAGTGTTCAAACGCATATAGGATAGTTCTTCCAATAATAGTGCATTATTTATGATCTTGCATTTGAATACAAAATGCACACAATGGAATCATTACTCTCCATATATATTATTCAAACACTAGTCATGTTTAAATAAAACCAATTAGATGCAATACCAATTTAAAGAATGGTGATCTACTCAATGTAGGATAGCTTCCCCAAGAATAGTGCAACCCAAACAAGTATGACTTTGAACACAAGTGCACAAGTATGGGATCATTGCTTTTCCTAACTCAAGAAAGTATAAAACAAATTTTTGAGTAGAGCAAGGAAGACACAAAGGAGTTTGAACCAAACAAAATCCTTGGCAAGAAACAAGGCAATATTAGAGCAATGGCCAAAGTAAATATGATTAATAAACTTACCACAAATTATTATAACTTGTCAAAGACAAGAGATGTATGGAGATATTTCTCGGTGGTAGATTTGTTCACAATCATATTCACAAAACATAAGCATGTGGTAAAAGATAGGAATAAAAACATGCTTAGATAGAGATTCTTGTAGGCTTCAAATAAAAACCGAAAAGCAAGGCAACAATAAACTCTCTAACAAACAAGATACCAAAGAAGAGAGACACAAAATATTTTAAGTAAATATGGAACTTGTTTGAGCAACATGCCACTTAGGAACAAGATAACTATAATATCAACTCTAGGTGGCAAAACCTCACATGTTCACATTTTCTAGGCTTGTAATATGCACATAGCTTATTACTCCCCCATAATGTGATAATCCATTGAAATCAACAAGAGGAAAAAATAAATTCAACTAGAGAAAGTTAATGGACATTTAGAAATGAATTTCTCATGAGAATGACATACCACATAGAGAATAGATGATATTGATATATCAACACTAAGTGGTATTCCTCATGTACACACATTTTAGGATAGTAAAGTGCAAAGCATATTACTCCCCCAAAATGGGATAGTCCATTAATCTCCCAAAGAGCCAACTAAGATAAGCAATGAAAGCAATGAAGGCTCAACACAAAGAACACAAGTACATGGAGTGCAAACCAACAAACATAACTAGATTACTCAAGATAGGTAAGTAGAAAGCACAACATATACAAACACATGCTAGAAACAAAACTAACATATGCAAGGGAGCAAGCAACTTTCAATGATTATATGATTTAAACACAAGTTACCGCTTGGAGGAACATTGGGAAGGAGATATATATATATATATAATCCAAGTGACTTGGCTTGAGGAAATATAATTGATGAAGATCCCTTAATTCTTCATAAAATAGCCAAGTCTCCAATGCCCTCCAACTCCACCTATTGATCAAGTTTGAGCTTGTTGGTCCCCAACCAAGTTGGGTCCTAAGAGGTTAGTCACAATAGGTTTGGCAACCCAAATGGTTCTTTTCTTGACACCACTTGGAGCACCAACATAATTGGCAAACACATTGCCCACATTATCCTTCCGAATGGAATAAGCATTATCAACAAGGATATGGTTGGATAATGTACCATTAGTGCATGAAGAAGCAAAGTGTCCCTTCTTGCGACAAAGGTAGCAACATCGACTCTTTTCTTTCTTCTCAATAGGCTTCTCAACAAGAGGAGCATTGGCTTGAGTCTTCTTAGGAGGTGGCCGTTGTTCAACTCGTGGTTGAGCATGAGATTGAACAAGAGGCCTCTTCCCTAGTTGCTTCTCACTAATAGGCTTCTTCTTCAAAGGGCAAGATCTAACATGGTGCCCTTCAATCTTGCACTTGAAGCAAATAATCTTGGCCGGATCTTTGACTTGTTCTTGGCCCTTCTTATTGACAATAATGTACTTGTTCTTTAGATTGGAGTTGAATCCAAGTCCACTCTTGTCATTGGGAAGTCTTCGCACTCTCAACATCTTGTCAAGTGTGGAACTCCCTCCATGAAACTTTTCCAAGTCTTTCTTCAAAGAAGTGACTTGGGCCTTGAGCTCTTTATTTTCCTCTACATGGTTAGAAACAACACAAGAGCTAGAGGAAGTAGATGCTTCATTGTTAGAGCAACAAGGCAAGGAAAGCAACTCATCACAAGATGTAGAAACATTATGAGAGGATGAGTTACTAATACTAGAACAAGGCAATATAGCATTAATAGAAGAGATTGTTCTAGTTACCACATGAGGCTCACAAGATGTTACCTTTGTAGTGATAGCCTCAAGAGCTAATTTTAGCTTGGTATGGGATTCTAGAAGATCCTCATGAGAGCTAGATAGCTTTTCATGACTTTCTTCCAATTTCCCATTCTTTCTAGTCATTAGCTCAAGTTGAGCCCTTAGCTCAACATTCTCCTTCAAAATAGATGCTTCACAAGATGTGGAGTTAGTAGCACAAGCATCATTAGAAATAGAAGAAGATAACTTGGCAAGCTCATTATTTAACCTAGAGTTTTCCTCAACTAGATTAGCATTGCCAACAACAAATTCAACCTTTTCATTTTTAAGCACTTTATATTTAGCATTGGTATGGTCACGTGCTTTAGTGAGATAGGCTATTTGTTCATTATAGAGCTCCTCGATAGATTCAAGTTTCTCCTCAAGAGTAACTCGGAGCTCATACTCTTCCTCAAGAGACGTAGTGAGGGATGCCTTTTCATCGGCATCACTTCTTTCAATCTCACCTTTAGTTTCAATGATTTTAGCGCTATAAATAGCAAAAGCCAGTATTTCACTAAAAGGAGTGATAGCTTTACTACCTTTAGGGAGATCAAGAAGAACCAACTCACCCTTCTCCATTAAGGAGGCCTCATCCTCATGCTCTCCATAAGATAAATCCTCATCCTCATCATCACAAGATGTAGTAGGTTCCAAAGGTGGA
Source organism: Alopecurus myosuroides (assembly GCA_028641055.1). Lineage (NCBI taxonomy): Eukaryota > Viridiplantae > Streptophyta > Magnoliopsida > Poales > Poaceae > Alopecurus > Alopecurus myosuroides. Next base: position 463,151,482 of record CM054057.1, on the reverse strand, counting down.
GATACCTTTGAATCCCTAGCCATAAGGCACAAGTGAGGATAGGAAGGTGATGAAGAGAGAATGCATGAGGCTCCATTGAGGTCCATGTCTTGTTCCAACAAAAGTTGGGATTCCTCTACATTGTTAGCCACACAAGTACTAGAGGAAATGGAAGCATTGCTTTTATGAAAACAAGACATAGAAAGCATATCATCATGAGATTTAGTTAAACAACTATTACATGATATGCAAGGACTATCAACACTAGCATGTATGGAATTTTGAGTGCTAGAAGATATTAAGTCCAAAGATAGATCATTGCAATGGGATAGAGATGAAGTATAGTCAATAGCAAATTCACTATCCACAATGCAATTTCTATCACCACTCACCATATCATTACCTTGTGACAAATAACATGTTGGTGGAGTGGAGAAAGATGTGAACTCATCACGGCCGGAAGTGGATGGAGAACAATCATCCTCAATAATATTGGACACATCATATATATCTTGAAGTTTTGTCCATAGCTCATGAGCGTTTCGAAAAGGCATGATTGATTCAATAACTACATCGCTCAAAAAGCACAAGAGACCATTAGATACAAGAGTATCGAGATAAGAGTTTTCCTTATCCTCTAAAGATAAATCTTGAGAATCCTTTGGAGGAGGAAAATCCATATCTACAATTCTCTTAACATACTTTGGACCCATGTCCATAAGAAATTTAAGAATGCGAATTTTCCAAACATCAAAGTTTCTACCATAGAATATAAAAGCGGGATCATGTTCTATTTCTCTAAACGACATCGTACTCTCTAGGATGTAAAGCCTAATAAAGAGAGACGAGGCTCTGATACCAATTGAACGGACAACGACATCGCCTAGAGGGGGGGTGAATAGGCGATAAAAACTTTTCCGGTTAATGCTTGCTAAATGCGGAAATAAACTAGGTGTTTAAATTAACAAGCATACAACCTAAATATTCTAAGGTCAACTAGATGAACCAACAACTTATTCTAAGCAAGACAAGTAACAAGGTGATAGCAAGATATATAACTTCAAGCTCGAAGGCTATCACAATGTAAATTGCATAAGTAAAAAGCTCGGGTATAGAAATAACCGAGGCACACGGAGACGAAGATGTATTCCCGAGTTCCTCCCACAAAGGGGAGTACGTCTCGTTGGAGGGGTGTGAGCTCACCACGAAGGCCTACTCAACGCCACAAAGGCCTCACCCTATTCTCCGATGAACCCCGCCACAAAGGCCTAGTTCACCTTCCACTATTGGCAACCTTCAAACCCGAGGCACGCATCCACAACTCAATTGGAGGTTCTCGGTGTCACCACAATCTTGGGGCACGCATCCACAACTCAATTGGAGGCTCCCAAGAACACCACAAGTCATGTAGGGTCCAAGACCCAAGAGTAACAAGCTCACAAACTTTCAACTTCCACGAATCCTCGTGGAGAGAGCAAACCGATGCAACCGATGAAAATGGCAAGAGCACAAGTGCTCAAATCCTTCACTCTCAAATTCCAACAAAGCAACAAATGCTTATGGGGCAATAAGAGAGGAAAAACAATGGAGGAGAAACACCAAGAACTCCAAGATCAAGATCTACTAAGTTTTCCTCACTAAGAAGGAAGATGGATTGGTGGAAATGTAGATCTAGATCTCCTCTACCTTCTCCCTCAAAGATATGCAAGAATCATAGGAGGGATTGGGAGAGGGGCAAGCTTTCCAAGGTCAACAATGGTGGGGGAGAGAGAATATTTCGTGCTTGGAAGGCTTGGGGACCAATGGGGAAGAAAGCCCCCTTAAATAGGTCCCCACAAAAACTAGCCGTTTTGTATGCAGTCTGAGCAGGATATTTCGAAATATCCGGTTCAAAACTGGACAGAAATATCCGGTCCGACAGGAATATCCGGTCCGAAGTGAATAATCCGGTTCAAATAATCCGGTTCACTCCAGTGAGAAATATGGTCCGAAAACTGCCCAAACCGGAATATCCGGTATGCCCCGAATAATCCGGTTCACTCCAGAAAGTTTTGACTCCGGTCCTTAACCGTTTTCGAGCAAAAACTCCGGAGTGGAGGGACAGATGCCAACCGGATACTCCGGTTCAAACTTGAACCGGAATTTCCGCCCCTCACAAGACTAACAAAAACAACAACACGAAAACTGCAATAACTTTTTCATCCGGACTCCGTTTTTGATGATCTTGGGCTCGTTGAAATCACCACAACGAGATCTACAATTATATGCAGAGAAACATCATTGTCCACCAATGGAAGATAAAACCAAATGGGTAAAGTTTTAGACCTCTCAAATAGGAACACCCGGTAAAACTTCCAACACGAAAACTCACATAACTTTTGCGAATGAACTCCGAATTAGGTGAGTCCAAATGCATTGGAAAGATAACAACAAGGAGTATCCAAATAAAAGGTGAAGATATTGATACCTAAAAGTATGGAGAAGTTACCACACATGGAAGGTGTGGGAACATTCTCAAAGACGAACGGAATATTTTCACCACCGAAAACGCAACAAGTTTTTCTTACGAAATCCGTTTTTAAGAAACCAAGGCTTATCATGAAGATCACGACAAGCACTAAAACCCAAAGGAGACAAAAGCCAAATAAGAACCAAGAAAGATAATATGCAAAGTATGCAAAGGTTTGAGCTCTCCAAAACGATCCGATCAAGTTACTCACTTGAGAGCCTCTCTTGATAGTACGACTATCTATCCTATAACCCGGTCTCCCAAAGATACGAGACCGGTAAAATAGAAAACCTATCAAGATTATACCTTTGCCTTGAGCATTCCACTTGAGCTAGATGATGACGATCTTGACTCTCTCAAGTTGGATCTTCTTTCTTGATTGCACTTGCTAGCACAAACTCCGCTTGATGAAGACTTGCAAGTTGCTCCCCCATACACCATTATGGGAGAGACTAGCTCCCCCATACACCATTATGGGAGAGACCCTTCGGCAAATCTTCACAAGACCACAATCTCCAAACGGGTGGCAAGCATCAAGCATAGGATATCTTCTAGATGCTTCACTTGAGCTTCCACGTCAAGCTAGATGACAAACACCGCTTGACGACGACATAGAACATGGGCTATATGAAATTTTCCTTTTGGTTCATGCCCATGGAAAGATACCTAACCACACATAGAGATGCGACACACACATATCATGGGTTAGTTCACAAAGCTATATTTACCAATGCTTACCATACCATGGGATACACAATCCCACTTGGTACAACTTGTAGCTTTGTGTGTTGATCGCTTGCTTGATCAACCTTGTATCTTTGCTTCTCACTTCTAAAGATGATGTCTTGAAGATGATAATGAAGGATCACCTAATCCTTTTCTTCAAGACATACTAGCAATAAGCTCAACTCAAACCATAACCATTCTTCATATAAATCCATGAATATAACAATGGCCATCAAGGAAGCTAATAGAGTTCAACACATGAACTCCATTATTTCCTATGGACAAGATCTACAAGGATAACTCAATGCAAACATTAGTCCATAAGGATTGTCATTAATTACCAAAACCACATATGGGGGAACCATGCGCTTTCAACGCCGATTACGAGCGCGTCGTCCGCCCGATGACGGAGGCGGACGAGGACGAGGAGTGGCCGGATTTGAAGGCCGCCGAGGAGTTGTCGCGCAACACCCTCCAGCCAGTCCCCAACGACGTCGCCGAGGACTAGAGCCTGCGCGACAGCACCGCGGAGGAGCTGGAGCTCCAACGCCGCCTCCTCGCCGAGGCAGAGCAGCGCAAGGCGTAGCGCGAGCAGGAGGCTGCCGCCAATGCGGCCCGCCGCCGCATTCCTATCCCGCCGCAGACGAGGGAGGTCCCCTACGTCGTGCTCGACCCCGACTCCGACGAAGAAGCCGAGCTGCAGCGAGCCCTTGCGGTGAGCAGGTGGGGCGACTCCGGCGCGGGGCCGAGCAACCCGCGCTGCGGCGATCCCGGCCAAGGAACGAGCGGGCGTGACGGCGGCGGTCCGGACGACGACGACGACGACGGCGACGATGTGGACTACAGCCAGGCGATCGCGGCGAGCCTAGGGCTGAAGTAGCGTAGTTTTAGTTTAAATTTACCGTTTTTAGTTTAAATTTGCGTCGAACTGTATGAAATTTGCGTCGAATCAATAAAGTGCGTCGAATTTCATTCCTCGAGTTATTTTGGGCTGAATGTTGGGCTCGGGGGGCGACTGGGAACCCTGCCCCCCAGGTTCCAGATTAGCGCCGTTTGGCGCCGCGGCGGCCCCAAAACGGCGGCGTTTTGGGCCCTGGGGGGCGCAACGACTGGAGATGCCCTAAAATAGCCAAAACCTGACCTCGCCGGAGATATCTGCGGAGTTATAATAGCAAAAAGAAATTCTACAAAAAAGAAAAATAAATAAATACGAAAATGTAGCAAAATTTCCATCTCCGACGGAGTGTGGCCGTAGCTCGCATAGTCCGTCGCCCATGAGGCCACTGCCAGAGGAGATGGATAGGATGAGGTGAGGACGGCGTCTCCGGCCGGCCCCGACGAACGAGCGGCGACTGCTCCGGCTGGCCCCGTCGGACGAGTTGCTCGTAGCCACCATTGCTAGTACACGGAGGCAAAAAAACATGACATCTCAACCGTCTTCCGGCCGCCAGCGACGGAAATACTGGCTTTGGGGGCGCGCCGGCGGTGGATGGAGAAAAATAGGGCCTGGGCGACGCGCCGGCGGTGGAGGCGACGCAATCTGGTTGGATTCCCGTGTTGACTCCATTAGAGCGCGCCCGTGCGAGAAGGAAGAAGACGGAGCAAGGGGATCATGGGTGGGACCCAGCAACATGTGCGGTGGAGTCCACGTGGGGTTTCCGAAACGAACCGAAGGTTCATCCCCGGGTGTCTCGTAGCGTTTCCCTATTGGAATAGGCTTTTATGTTCTGAGGCGACTCGAAGTGTTCCGAATTCGTAGAGTGTCCCAACTTCGGCCCGACTCCCGAATCTAGAGCCTTTTCTGGGTCGTGACAAGATTAGCCGGCTCGTGTTGTGAGTCGGATGTGTATGTCCGGGAGTCATCGAGTCGGCACTCCCGAGTTCGTGCGTCTGCACACGTACAGTTCATACATAGTGGATTGATAAGACATGATGGACGTCATCACAGTGGTTACGAGTTAGTGGAGTAGTCCACAGCAAACTCAAGCCAGTGACGTCGTGTGACGGCTTATTTGATTGTAATCTACTACAAATTTCCCTATCAATGAAAAAGAGAAAATTGAGCCAAACAAAACCGATTTCAAACGGACGCCCTTCCTTCCTCTTTCTCTCGCTGTCGCACGGACATCAATTGGTATTACACACCGGTGAGTTTGAGAGCTCGCTGGAGATGATGACGGCAAGGCCCACTAGTGGAAACAACACCTTTGGTCCAGGGCTAGAAAAGGCATTAATCTCGGTTGCATTAAAATCCGGGACAAATGCTAGGCATTGGTCCCGGTTTGTGCGCCCTGGGCACCAGAATTCGCCTCTGGGCATTGGTCCCGGTTCGTTAGGAGGCTTTTGTCCCGGTTTGTGGCATGAACCGGAACCAATTCCTCGTCACACGCCACGTGGCACGCGCAAGAGCATTGGTCCCGGTTCATTCCACAAACCGGTACGAATGGCCCCCTTCCCCTATATATACTACCTCCCAGCCCCCCTTCCCTCTTTTTTTTTTGCTTGGAGGAGTGAGAGAGGTGGGTGCTAGTGTGTGTTATTTTACTATGCACACGAGGTGTTCGACGAAATACCCGAGCCACACATTAGCTCACAGAAAATGGTATCTTCGACCGAGGTTAGTAAACTTATCTTTTTCATCTGTAATTGATACATAAAAAAGTTATATTTGTCGATGTACTATGGTCATTTCTCTATTGAAGATGTTATTGTAATGTTTTTTGATAAACTTAATTATACGATGCAGATGGATGCACGGCGTTGATGGATGTACGGTGACCGACGCACTTCCGAGTATATGGCAGGCCTGAATGTATTTCTTGTTGTAGCTCAGGCGAACAAATATAATGGCTTTATGTGTTGCCCATGTGTTGATTGACGGAATGTCAGGGAGCACTCTTCCTCGAGAGTCCTTCACGGCCACCTACTTCGGAGAGGTTTCATGCCCAGCTATAATTTCTGGACCAAGCATGGAGAAAGAGGGGTTGTGATGGAAGACAATGAAGAAGTAGAAGAAGATCCTTTGTTTCCTGAATACGGTGATACTGCAATGGAAGACAATGCAGAAGAAGGAGGTGATCAAGAACGGGCATTAGAAGAGCCCGATGATGATCTTGGCCGAATTATTGCTGATGCAAGGGAAGACTGTGAAAGTGAATTGGAGAGGTTGAAGCTGGACAACATGTTACATGATCATAAAATTTTGTTGTACCAAAATTGCTAAGATGGTAGCACAAATCTCGGTACCACACTGGAGTTGCTGAAATGGAAGGCACGGAACGGTGTGATTGACAAGACATTTGAGAGTTTACTTCAACTAATGAAGTTCAATCTTCCAAAGGATAACGAATTGCCTGAGAGTACGTACGAGGCAAAGAAAGCTCTCTGCCCTCTAGGATTAGATGTGCAGAAGATACATGCATGCATTAATGACTGCATCCTCTACCGCGGTGAGAAGTACAGGAATTTGGATGAATGTCCGGTATGCACTGCACTGCGTTATAAGATCAGACCAGATGACCCTGGTGATGTTGACGGCGAGCCCCCCCCCCCCCCTAAGAGGGTTCCTGCAAAGGTGATGTGGTATGCTCCTATAATACCACGGTTGAAACGTCTGTTTAGAAAAAAAGAGCATGCTAGGTTGTTGCGATGGCACAAAGAAGACTGTAAGAAGGACGGAAAGTTGAGACACCCCGCCGATGGATCGCAGTGGAGAAAGATCGAGAGAGCGGTAGTCAGGATTCCAACTAGGATTCCTCCGCTGCTCCGGCGTGAGCTCGTGGTAGTATTGGTTCGTGATGGCCTCCTCCGGCGCTCAGCATCCAACCGGCAGGAACGCTGTAGTCGGGCGGGCAGGGGTAGTTCGAGGCGGAAAGTGCCTCCGCCTGGAGGAAGGTTAGAGTGGGTACAATAGAAGCCATCAGAGAGTGGTGAGTTTATATGTGTTTATGCCAATGGTGGCAATGCATACATATATATAGTGTGAAGAAACATACCCTATAGTCCCGGCCTGTTTTACCAACCGGGACGAAATGGTTCGGGTTTCATAGAGAAACGGATCGTCCCTTTAGTCCCGGCCTATTTTACCAACCGGGACTAAATGGTTAGGGTTTCGTTGGGACCAATCAGAAAGAATCACACAGATCGTGTGTTTCTTTCAAGCTCTTGTGATTCGTTGGATCAGGGGTGTGTTTCTTTCGAGTTGTTGTGAGCCGTTCGATCAGGGGTACGGTGTGTTTCTTTCGAGCGGTTGTGAGCCGTTGGATCAGGGGTGTTTCTTAACCGTTGGATCAAAACCCTAGCACAACACTTCGTGAGACAGAGGGCCCTATATATAGCCCACCTTCATACATCAGTCATTTCATCGACCAAATACAAATCATCCGGATTCGCCAGCATACGTCCTATCGTGCACTTGGTATGCATATATGCACTCAGTAGCCACGGTGGGGCTGTATGCTGGCGATACCGAATTTTTGTTCTACATCCCCCTTTAAGGTTTGACAGAAGATTTGATACATCATTCACTTCGTCGACCGAATACAAATCATCCGGATTCTCCATCATACGTCCGATCGTTCTTATGATATGCATATATGTAGTCAAGAGCCACGGTCGGGGAGTATGATGGCGATACCGATTTTTTTGTTCTACATCCCCCTTGAAGGTTTGACAAAAGGTTTGATACTATGTATATGCATGGATCAACTTGTCTGATGTGCACTTATTATAAATTTAATGTACCTTGTTCTGTATTTGAAATTTGTGAAGTTATTATTTGAAATAAAACAATAGAAAACATAAAGGAAACAATATAAAACATAAAGGAAACAATGGAAAACATAAAGGAAAACCATAGAAAACATAATGGAAACAATAGAAAACATAAAGGAAACAATAGAAAACAAAATAAAACAAGAGAACACAAAAAGGAAACAAGAGAAAACAAAATTAAACAATAGAAAACATAAAGGAAACAATAGAAAATAAAATAAAACAAGAGAACACAAAAAGGAAACAAGAGAAAACAAAATAAAACAATAGAAAACATAAAGGAAACAATACAAACCAAAATACAAGAGAAAACAAAAAAGGTAACAAGAGAAAACAAAATAAAACAAGAGAACACAAAAAGGAAACAATAGAAAACATAAAGAAAATAGTAGAAAACATAAAGGAAACAATATAAAACAATATAAAACAAGAGAACACAAAAAGGAAACAAGAGAAAACAATAGAAAACATAAAGGAAACAATAGAAAATAAAATAAAATAAGAGAACACAAAAAGGAAACAAGAGAACACAAAAAGGAAACAAGAGAAAACAAAATAAAACAATAGAAAACATAAAGGAAACAATAGAAAATAAAATAAAATAAGAGAACACAAAAAGGAAACAAGAGAAAACAAAATAAAACAATAGAAAACATAAAGGAAACAATAGAAAATAAAATAAAACAAGAGAACACAAAAAGGAAACAAGAGAAAATAAAATAAAACAATAGAAAATATAAAGGAGACAATACAAAACAAAATAAAATAAGAGAAAACAAAAAAGGTAACAATAGAAAACAAAATAAAACAAGAGAAAACAAAAAATGTAACAATAGAAAACAAAATAAAACAAGAGAACCCAAAAAGGAAACAACGGAAAACAAAATAAAACAAGAGAAAAAAAGGGTAACAAGAGAAAACAAAAAGGAAATAATGGAAAACAAAATATGTAAGTCGTCCAAATGAGTTTTAAAACAAAAGATGGAAAACACCTTATCAGTCACCCAATTGAGTTTTAAAACATCAGAAGCGAGTCGAATTTATCTTTCTGATAATTTTTGTATATTACTTGCAATTTTCAGAATTTATTGAATTATTTGATATTTTCTCCATTTCTTAAATTAATTAATTCAAAATGCAAATAATTCAAAATTTTAAACTTCACCAAATATGTTGGAAATGAATATATTCAGTTATTTATAATGATTTGATTGTTATTTAATGTTTTATAGGAGTTTTGGAAAAACAGAATATAGAAACAAATTTCAAACATAAAAATAATTAAAAATAGGGCATCCGTCCCGGTTTTTGCAAACAACCGGGACGGATGCCCCCCCAATGCTCGCGCTCCACGTGCCCCATATGCCTGCTGCGAGAAAAAAGGCTGAGGCGTCCATCCCGGTTGGTAGCAACAACCGGGACGGATGACCCTTTCATCCCGGTTGTTGCTACCAACCGGGACGGATGCCCCTCCCTATATATTTGCGTGGTATCCCTTCCCCCAAATCCCTATCTCGCGCGTAAGAAACGGAACATCGTCACTGCCAGGCTGCACAACAGGAGCGCCATCGTCGTTCTCGCGCTCGCCGTCGCCGTCTGTGGCTCGTGAGGAGCGTCGTCGCTGTCGTCGTCGTCATCCGTTTGCGCGCGCCCGCGCCACCCCTCCGTCGCGCGGACCTCCGTCGTCGCTACGCCATTGCCCGCGGCGCCCTCCGTCGCGCGCCGGAGATACCGGAGGTAGGCACTGCCTCCATCTCCCTAAACAGAGGGCATTTTTTCTTTTTTTCTTTTTTACTTACTGTTTTTGTTTTTACTTTTTTACTAGTGTTAGAAATGTTAGAATCATTAGTTAGGAATTATTTGAAATGTTAGGAATACTAAAAAATTTAGAATTGTTAGAAAATTTTAGTGTTAGAATTGACTTAGGAATTTTAGAATTGACTTAGTAATTTTATAATTGTTAGAATTGACTTAGGAATTTTAGAATTTTTTGAAATGACTTAGGAATTTTAGTGTTAGAAAATTAGACTTAGAAAAATATGAGTGTTAAGAATTTTAACTTAGGAATTTTTAGTGTTAGGAATTTCTACTTAGGAATTTTTAGTGTTAGGAATTTTTACTTAGGAATTTTTAGTGTTAGGAATTTTAGTGTTAGGAATTTCTACATAGGAATTTTTACTTATGAAATTTTACTTAGGAATTTTTACTTAGGAATTTCACTGAAGAATTTTTTAGAAAATTTCACTAAGTTAGTGTTAGAAAATTTCACTAAGTTAGAAAATTTTCACTAAGTTAGAATTTTTTTACTAAGTTAGAAAATTTCACTAAGTTAGAATAATTTCACTAAGTTAGAAAATTTCACTAAGTTGGAAAATTTTCACTAAGTTAGAAAATTTCACTAAGTTAGTGTTAGAAAAGTTCACTAAGTTAGTGTTAGAAAATTTCACTAAGTTATAAAAATTTCACTAAGTTAGAAAAATTTCACTAAGTTATTTTACTTAGTGTTAGAAATTTGGAACTGTTATGAGGCACACAGACCGATGACCATCTTGTTCCTGTTAAGAGGTACTACATGCGGTGGTGATCCAGGGAAAGGAACGAATTCGAGGGTTTCTGGATTTCTTTGGAACTAAATAATGTCACATATGTAATATGGTTCGTGAGATCTGAATGAAGTTTAACCCTTTAGTTCACATTCGTAATGGTGACATTCCTCAGAAATCCCTTCCGGGGTTATGAAGAATGTCCCCATTATGTATGTGCACAAAAGGGTCTAATTTTTTCTGAATCTCACTATTACATATATGATTTTGTTTAGTTTCAGAGAACTCCATAAACCCTTCCTTCCCCCGCATCGCCATCACGTGTACTTACCTCGTAACAAACACAAGATGTGAAGGTCCAATTTCACATCAAGGCCCGATGACCATCTTGTTCCTGTTAAGAGGTATTACACGCGGTGGTGATCCGGGGAAAAGAACGAATGCAAGGGTTTCTGGATTTCTTTGGAACTAAATAATATCACATATGTAATATGGTTCGTGAGATCCGGATGAAGTTGAACCCTTTAGTGCACATTCGTAACGGTGACATTCCTCAGAAATCCCTTCCGGGGTTATGAAGAATGTCCCCATTGTGTATGTGCACAAAAGGGTCTAATTTTTTCCGGATCTCACTATTACATATATGATTTTGTTTAGTTTCAGAGAACTCCAGAAACCCTTCCTTCCCCCGCATCGCCATCACGTGTACTTACCTCGTAACAAGCACAATATGTGAAGGTCCAACTTCACATCAAGGCCCGATGACCATCTTGTTCCTGTTAAGAGGTACTACAGGCGGTGGTGATCCGGGGAAAGGATGAAGATGAGGGTTTCTGGATTTCTTTGGAACTAAATAACGTCACATATGTAATATGGTTGGTGAGATCCGAACGAAGTTGAACCCTTTTGTGCACATTCTTAATGGTGACATTCCTTAGAAATCTCGTCCGGGGTTATGAAGAATGTCGCCGTTATGGATGTGCACAAAAGGGTCTAACTTTGTTCGGATCTCACTATATTACATATATGATTCTTTTTTAATTTCAAAGATGTCCAGAAAACCTTCCTTCCCCGCATCGCCATCACGTGTACTACCTCGTAGCAAGCACAAAATGTGAAGGTCCAACTTCACATCAAGGCCTAGGCAGGAGTCTGGCTAGCAGATCAGATCCACTCTTTCCTAGTAAACTTGTGACTCGAACGGGGCATAACAGCATTCCAGATTTTCCATATCATGTGTGAAAACATTGCATATCACTTCCTCTTCTTTACTCCACAAGACTCGATCTGATCTGCTAGTCATACTCCTTACTAAAGTTTAGAAACCATTGTTCCTGTCAAGAGGTACTACAGGCAGTGGTGATCCGGGGAAAGGATGAAGACGAGGGTTTCGGTTGGAACTAAGGAACGTCGCATATGTAATATTATTGTTAGTGAGATCAGAACTGAGTTGCACCGTTTGGTACATATACGTAATGGGGATATTTTTCATAGCCCCGGACGGGGCTATGGAGAATATCCCCATTATGTATGTGCACGAAATGGTCCAACTTTGTTCAGATCTCACAAACACTTACGTATGTGATTTTATTTAGTTTCAACGAAGTTCAGAAACCCTTGTCTTCATCCTTCTCTAGATCACCATCACGTATACTACATCGTAACAAGCACAAGATATGAGAAGGGCCAATTTGATCCTTTGTGTTTAACTTTCATCTTATTTATGTCATATTTCTCCATTTACTATGTTAGAAACACTAAGGTATTTTACTTAATTACGAAATATTTACTTAGTCCGGGTCTGTTTTTTAATTTATGTCTCTGTTGGACCCGTCGTGCGATGTCCGGGACTGGGCCCCGCCGGGCTGGCACTGTGAGGTCCTTAGTACCGGGACACGCGGCTTGGTGAGAAATCCGGGTGACGTGGTCGACGAGGATATTCTTTGGTGGCCATCGCGTGGGCCACGGTCGGTGCAGAGAGAGCCGGCCCCTGGGGAGGTGGTACAACATCGTATCAGGAAGGAGGACGAGCACGTCCGTCGCTACATGTACTTGCTCGATAGGGAGTATAGCAGCGGTTGGTCGATTATTCGGAGGGTTCCTTACCACATGAGCTATGAACCTATGAGGGTTCCTTACCTATGGATGCATAGCACCCGCGACTCAGCACCCCGCGGCTTAGGACCCGGTCGGAGTTAATTAGTTTGAGAGATGTCATGAATATGTATAAGTAATATTATTCGATCGTGATGTATTATGGTTAAATAAAATGAACCCGAGCTATGTAACTCTTGGTGTGTATTGATACGTTTAAATATTTCATCAAAGTTGCTTTTATAATTGAAATGAGGATCTGGAACATATAGTTACTCTTTTTTCTAACTTGTTTAGCTACAAATACCATTAGCTATTATCTATAAACAATTTTGATGAAATGGATCTGGAACATATAGTTACTCTTTTTTCTAACTTAGAGAATTATACTTAGTGTAGCATCAAATTTTGACTTAGGGAATTTTGTGTATATTCAGAAAAGTATGGAGCCAAGAGGCGAAGATGCGGAAAACTTGCTGGCGGGTTTAATCCGCGGGCCCGAGGGAGAGACTGATGTGAGCCAGTGGATGAACAACTCCGGTGAGGGAGATCCGGATCTCACCCGGGGAGACGTCTCTACTGAGGGAGAAGCTGATGGCTCCGGTGAGGGAGAAGCCGACGGCTCCGGTGGAGCCGTACAAATTACAAACACCGGCTCCGTGGTGCATATAGATATGTTAATTAATGAAGCATCCGTTGTCTATATACATGTATAACAGTCTTTATATTTTTAGCCATCCGGTTCAAGCATATCAACCGGAAAAAAGACTAAACGAGGCGCAACAAAGAAGTTGAAAGATATAGAAAGATATAGGATCGAAACGATCACAGCAGACGACGCACCCGAGCTTCCCGCTGATGTTGCCCAAATATTTGTGAAGCAATGCAGAGTGCTAGTTAGGGATCACATCCCGATCACTGTTCAAGAGTGGAATGAGCCAAAAGATCCGCGGAGACAAGGAATTTCATTTGTCAGCAAAAAGGCCAAAGATCATCTTTTCAAAAAGATCATGTGTAATTTGACCTTACCCTTGCCGGAGGTGGACGAGAATGAGGCGGATAAGAATGAGGAGGTAGATGGTGAAGCCGATGTTAATAAAAATAAACTTGAGTTAGTGGAAAAGGTCAAGGCGTGGACTCTGAAAAAGATGACCCAACAATTCAAAAACTGGAAGAAAAGATTGAACCTTGACTTTATTAAGAAGGGAAAGACTTCGGATTTCACTCAAGGGTATGAGAAAATAAAACCCTTATGGGCAGAGTTTGTGAAGTACAAGCTGTCAGAGAATGTAACGGAAAGGTCAAAAACAAAATAGAAAAACGCCGCCAAAAAGGTATACACCATATTATGGGGCAAGCTGGCTACAAGGGTTCCCTGCCCAAGTGGGAGAAATGGGAGAACGACCTGCTTGAGAAGGGGATCACTCTCGAGCCATTCATGTGGGTCGAGCAGACAAGGTCATGGTTCTACGGGCATGGGGGCAAGTTGGACGCCGAAGGAAAAGAAATCTATAACCTAAGGCATAAAGAGAATCCTCTACCCATAGAAGATCTTAGAAGCGCAATAAATGATGTTAAAGAGGGGAGGTTCGTGCCAGATAGAGAGAACGACGAGCTCACACGCGCCCTCAGGAATAAGGAACACGTAGGGCGTACACGAGGCACAAAAGGCAATCTTCCGTGGAGTATTGGGTTTGACGACAGCAAAAAGAAATATCCTGATAGAAGCTGCCAACGGAAAAAGGACGCGGAGGCAGCTGAAGCAGAGAGTCGGGAAAATTGGAGGCGTCAACTTGAAGAACAGATGAAGCGGCAGCAGGAGGTAGCAATGAACCAGCAGGAGAAAATTAACACACTTAGCCAGCAGCTAGTGTCTACCGGCGTACCACACCTGGTAGAAGGTGAAGTGCTACCGACGCTACACATTCTCATCATCGGAAAAGCACCGTTGCGTGCACACAGCTCGAGGGTGATGATGCACCGCCGATGATGCACCCGGTGGATGATATCACGGAGATGACAACTTGTGAGCTCCACGTGAAGGTCGTCAATATAACCATCAAGTCAGATGTCATCTATGTCTTACCAATTGGAAAATCACCAACTCCCAATAGTCTTCCGGTTCCACGGGGCTACGCTGTTGTTGGGGTCAATGAAATTGTCAACGGATTCGAGCGGATGAAGCTTGAATTCCCTGAAGGTGAAGACGGAGAGGTGACTGAACTCGGAGAAGCCAAGAAGTTGACCGTTCTATGGCTAAAGGAATGCATTGTGCTTCCAAATCAGACGACAAGGCCATCGACTCCTCACCATTCTCCAGCGCAACAGTCTCCATCGCGGTCGTCTCCGCCGTGCATGCCGTCTCCAGCGCGGTCTCCTACGCCGTGCATGCCGTCTCCAGCGCGGTCGCCTACGCCGCCGCGTCAGCCTTCTCCGCCCACTAAGTTTCTGCTGAAACATAAAAGATCACCCAAACGTCAACGGTCACCCCTCCCGAAGGTACCGAAGGAGTTACCCAAGTTACCTTACGACTATACTCCTGAGCAAACCAAGAAAATCTCAAGGGACGAATACGAGGCGTGCAAATCGAAGCCGAAGGAGCCGACAAAGACAGATTTCCCCGACACCGAAGAAGATGTAGAACGAGCTTGGAAAATGGTGAAGACTCTTCATCTAACCGAGCCGAGTCTGTCATCGACTATGACTGCTCTATTCTGAAGTCACACCAGGAAATGGTGCGTTCGACGAAGAGTAGTAGCGCAAGCGCGAAAAGCGGGAAATCAGTTGCCCAGCTCGGAGAGCAGAAAAAATCCATCTCCCCGCTCAAAGTGATTTTCAATACCCAGGTGGGGCCGAGCACTAATGCTGACGAGCAAATTGATCCGGAGTTTATAGAACTGTACGGACAAAGGGCAACTGCTCCGGGTTTGTCCATTGCTGAGTATATGCAAACAATAGACTACTTCCCCGCTGCTGAATGTGCGTACAAATACCGGCACGAGAATCCTCTCGTCAAACCCGAGGAGGTAAAGGATCTACCAACCAAAATGCGAAGAGTGCATAATTGGTATATGGAAGCCGCCGAGAAATCTCAGGACTGGATAGTGCTCGGAGTTAGAGACGATCACTACGAGTATGGAGATGGACTGGTTCTGATTCAGTTTTCCGAATTATTTCAGTTATTCCAACAGCAGACCCTCGACAAATCTATCGTTAGTGTCTATTGTCTGTAAGTACTTATTTCTCGAATTAAGTCTCTAGCTAGCTCACCTCATTCATTGCATATTCATATATATAGTACACTCATTATATTATAATTGCAGAATGAAGATTCTCGAATGCAAAAGAGGACAAATCTATGATATTGGGTTCATTGACCCATATTTTTTTAATCATAAGACTCTTGAGCTATTTGCCAAGGATAACCTTCTGAGGGCAATAAGGTTTCAACAACACCGACGGGAAATACTATTTCCTTACAACTTCGGGTGAGTGTTACTGTGTTGTACACATTCTGTTTTTCTTAATACTCGATGTTCAGTGTATAATTGATGAGTTCTGCGTGCGCAGCTTCCACTATATTCTGCTAATCTTCCAAATTGACAAAGGAAAAGTATTGGTAATGGACCCAAAACGTAAACCCCTAGCGATGTGGGCGGACATGCAAGAAATGATCCAGCGGTAATTTCAATGTTTATTAATTTCAATCGTTATATATGACACTATATATATCGACTACTTTGTTTCATTTTCGGATAACAAGTAATTACTAATTCTTTTTATTATTTTTCTTTCCCGGGTAGCGTTTGGAAGAGGTTCACAAAAAAGTCTCCTGGTGAATGGAAATCAGAGCTGACATTTGATATTGTGCAAGTAAGTACTACTATCTAGATCCGCGCATCTCCTTGATTCTAGTGTCAATACCATTATCATGGCTGGTTGATTATTATTTTGATTGAAACCATGTTCTCGTAAAGTTCTTACAACAAGGAGACGGGAATCACTTGTGTGGATACTACGTCTGCGAGTTCATTCGCCAGACGACCTGTCCCAAGGGCAGAGATTGCAAAAAACTTCATGTACGTCAATCGTCAATTTTTCTTATTACCATCTATTTTAGTTACTTACTTTCATTAATATATATTTACCACTCTTCTTTATATTAGATCGAACGGCTCCGGGACGGTCTTCTACGAAGGGACCGCATACGAGCAATTCAGGAGGAAATTGCGGGCTTCTTAGATGAAGAGGTCTTAAATGTAAATGGAGAGTACTATAACGCCGCTTGGTAATGAATTTGATTTTGTAATTAATTCCATCGATCATGTAATATGCTCGATATACTTTGATTATGTAACATAAGTGTTCCTTCTTTTGCTATATATATGCATTACTTAGTCACTCGTGGGATCCGGAGATCCGGGGAGGGGCCATCGAGGCACCTCTCTTCTCGTGGGATCTAGGAGGTGTCCAGGGAGGGGCCACCGGGGCTCCTCTCTTCTCCTGGGATCCGGGATGTCCGGGGAAGAGCCACTGGGCTCCTCTCTTCTCCTGGGATCCGGGAGGGGCCACCGGGGCTCCTCTCTTCTCATGGGATCCGGGAGGTCCCGGGAGGGGCCACTCGGAGGTCTGGGGATCGCAAAACATAAAAAGGAAAATAATAAACACAAAAAATGAAAACTCTGTCGCGGCTGAGAAAAAGGCAAAAGTGTTGTCGCGGCAGAAGGGGCATTCATCCCGGTTCGTGGTAAGAACCGGGACGAATAGTCCCTTCCATAATGGTGCCTCCCCGGCCACGAGGGCCACCCTAACCTTCTCGGGTGCAGGTACAACCGAGACGAATGGCTATGGGCCATTTGTCCCGGCTGGCCCATCCCGGTTGCACAACTGGGACAAATAGGGCTTGCCAACCGGGATGGTTGGCCCTATTTCCACTAGGGGCCATTATCTCCGCCGAGTAGCTCGCTGGTCGAAAATATGATTCCACTTATACATTGTTTGAGATTCGTGCATGAAATATTTACAAGAAGACCCTTCCACCTCGGACCAGTCTTGATTCTTGAGTCCATTACATTTTCACAACGGACCTTACCAATTCATATATTTTCAGTTGTTCGTTTTCTTTGTGTAACACACATTTTTTTTGGACGAGATTCCCAATCTGAAATGCGACAACATTTTGTTTTGGAACTTCCATGAGAAGAAAAAATATTTATAAAAGCTACAACACAAATTTTACATTTTATACTTTCCTAATAAAAGCTACCGCATAAGTAATTTTTATACACCTCAAGATTCACATTTTTTTTCAAAATTGCATACATTTGATAGCACAGGATTGACAAGAAATATTACAATATTCATAGCAGATCCAAACAAGATTCGTGGAGGTTTCATCTAGATTCCGCAAATTCAAACAAGATTCATGGAAGTTCCATGCACATTCCACATATCCAAATCGCTGCATCTTTTTTTACAATACTCAGCAGATCCATACAATTTCCATATGAAACATGGAAGATCCATTCAATATTAATACAAACAATCAAACAACGAACTTAAGGAAGACGAATCCATAAAAATGTAAATACATATTCGAAGATCTGGCCATGTGCAACCCAGATCCGAACTGCACCGTCGACTCGGGCCAGAGATGCAGCCTCCTCCGAGCACGAGGCAGCGTTGGAGCTACCCAAGCGCGTGGGAGAGCTCAACCACCTGGAGATCCCACCGGAGGGACGCGCGCCGGAGAGGCGAGGCCCGCGCCTTGGAGCCATATATGGAGCGCTCGACCTCCGCCAGCCTGGGACGAGATGCGCGGGGAGGAGCCGTGGAGGAGGCGTAGAGGATGGGACGGCGACCACCGCGCACATCCATGTCCCCGTGTCCTCCCGTGGAGGAGCCCTAGAGAGTGCGCTCAACCTCCGTCGTCCTGGTCTGCGTCGCGCGCCCCTGACCGCTGGTCCGCATCGGGACCACGCGCGCCTGGTGGAGGGAGAGGCACCGCGCCGTGCGTGCCTGGCCGCCGGTCCACATCGCGCGCGCCTGGTCGCCTGTCCGTGCCGCTCGCGCCTGATGGAGAGAGAGAAGTCGCGCCGCACGCGGCTAGCCGTGGGAGAGAAGCCGCGTCGAGCGCCTAGCCAAGCTAGGGCGGCGGATCGGGAAAGATGGGGGCTAGAGTTAGGGTTTCCTTCCTGGCTCGTTTATATAGGTGGTGTGGAGTGCAGCTTAATTATCTCTTTCTTGAAGGATGAAAATGCGAAAAGTGAACAAACTTTGACCGGTGGACTTTTGTCCGAATCTCAGAACAATGGATGGCTATGATAGTGCCGGGGGGCCAATTGGAAAGTGGAAAATCCGTTTTGGCTCGCTAGTGGTCCAGCGTGTCATCCGGGACTCCGGTGGTTCGTGGCCGTTGTTGACTCAGACGAGCTACGTGTATTGGCCCCTCCTCATGCAGGTCATGTTGGAGTAAGGACATAAGATGGGGTTAGAAGTTAGGATGTTGCCACCACACTTGTGTGCCTTTTTTTAAGGCATTAAACTTAGTCAATACTTTTGATAAAGTTAGTGTGTTAGAGGGCTAAAACAGAAACCCAAATGGAAGAGTTGAAAGCTCGAGATTCAAATTTTGGAAGTCAGAGCTAGAGAAGTAACCGAGACCATGCATTAGAGGAATGCAAATACAAAGACAAGTGTATCAGGAGCCATCTCGAGTGTTTGTAGTATGGTTCATGGCAAAGGGTGCCATAAGCCAGAATAAGAACGTGGGTATAACACGTAGGGAAGTAGCCGATGGCGGAAGACTTGGTTTACCAGGTTTGGTACGTCGCGACTAAGGTGGCGTCCTACGCCTGCAATTTTCCTAAATCAGGGCTACAGCCTGAGACATACAAAGTACAACGCGTGAGTATGGATGGGTCTCTTTCTTGCCTCTGAGGCGGCTCCTCTCCGACTTTATATAGAGAGCCGGACTATGACTTATAGAAAAGTAATCTATTCATATCAGGATTCTATCTCTACACTTGGAAGTCAAGAAATCCGTCTTCATTTTCAAGGCAGACTATGGACTGGGCCATCGGTCGGGTCTTCTAGAATCCGGCTTTCTGTGCATCAGCCTGCTGGGCAGCCCGGAGAAGCCTTCTGTTTCACCACCAATGGGTCACCCTAGCAGACCGGCTTTTGGCCAATGCCGGATAACAACCTAATTCTGCATATCTCCGAAAGTAGCCAAAGGAAGAATCAAGGCCTCTAGTTTCTGTCATTTCATCTTTCACCAAATCAAGAAAATACGGCTTTATGTCTTGAATTTTTCTTTAAGCAATACTAGGCCGAATCCGTATTTTCCGAGACCCAGAATAATCTTTGCATAGAAGGAACCTCCTTGAACAAAGTCAAAGTGACATAAGTGATTGATTCCTGCTTACGATACGGTCGTTTGAACAGACCTATATAAAAAGGTGCATCATTGTGAGGTTTTCGAGCGAGAACCGAGGGTACGGAGTAAATAGTGTCGTTTTGAGGAAACCCGTGATTAGTGTCGTACACGCGGCGTCCATCCAACGGCTAAACTAGCTGTTGCACACATTTTCAAGTACGGCTATAAATAGCAGCTTGCCTTGTTACCTCCTCCACTCTTCTTCCTCGAGCTCACATCCGCCCGAGACAGATATTGAAGGAAACACACAAAGCGCCCAAGTTCTCACCGGACCTCCACGGCGGAACTTCCCCGCACATTTCCGGAGTCCAAAATTCCTCCGTGTCCTTTTCCAATGGAATTTGGAGGAAATCTCCACGGTCACGCCCGCGCAACACCAATAGAAGACGTAGCCGTGGCGGCGCTGCGGGCCACCGCGGGCATGGAAACCACCATGGTGCTAGAGGATGCGGTTGCAGAGACAGGAGTAGCATCTGCGGCAAAGGGAAATCTCTGGCGTTCACCACCTCCATTCCGGCTACTGCCTCAACGTTGCCGGGCTCTTCCGGTGGCCAACCCAAGCGCCACCATGGGATCTATTCTCCCACCATTTGACGCAAGCTCTTCCTCCTCTGCAGTTCCCGAGAACGTGGACGTCAAAGATCCCACCGCCGGTGACGAGTGAGAAGCAGATCCGGACACCGGGGCCGAGGAAGAAGTAGGGAGAAGCGTGGGGAACTTGATAGGATGCTCCATCCTGTCCAACTTCTTGGAGGATATCCAGAAAGGGGGAATCCTCCCCAAGGTTGAGATTGGCGACGGGTGCTGCAGACGGGGATGCACTATGTAGACGTTTGCACGGTAAATCTATCTAGCTTAATCATCTGACACTGGTCACGTTTGGTTTCATCTCATCATATGTTATGTTATACCAAAAATTAATTCTCTTTAGTATCACTAGCTCACGACCGTATAATTTAAGGCGTGATAAAACTTCTACACACACATTGAGGCAACATAAGTGTTGCTAAACTATAATTCATGATTATATTAATTGCACATAACGAAACAATTATTTCTGACATAACATTGTAACAATAATATACCTCTATTCTTCTGCTTTGGCGCCGCGCACGGGCAGCATGTTAATTCTTTGTCTCTAGACAATCTAGCAGAACACTATAACAATAATATACCAATAATTATCTGTACTGGGTAAAGCTCGACTTGTGAGGCATGTTAATGTTGGAACACGTAGAGATAAACGAAAACTTTTCCTACGCGGTACTTCCAAGATCTAGCCGAGGTAGAAGGCCACGAGTATTACCACTAGACGCACAGGTGCGGATTATCGATGCAGCGCGTCGGGGCAGTGCAGTTCCACGATCCGGTCCGGCCGATCCAATCCCTCGAACGTCGAAGTGCTGAACGTACAGCACCTCTGCCGGTATCCACACGTACGAGGAGGAGCTCCGACGGCGGACTGCTAGGTCCGGTGCGGCGGCTGGACTGAGTGGGGCTAGGGTTCCCAACGCATGGGAGAGTGGACTAACGTGTCCGCTGGGCAACCTGCGCCCCTCTTTATATAGCGTATGGTAATGGGCTTCACAACACTTGTGGCCCATTCCCTCTGTGAGTCCGACTCACAAAACCAGTCCATTTCCAGTTCGGGTCCAACCCGACCAATACTTGCTCCCGCTCTTAAGTGTGCGACCCTGCAGGCTCATGGCGACTTGGACACGATTGGAGTCCAACTCCCAATCGATCAATCGGTAGCAGCTCCTAGCAGAACGTGCCGACTCCCAAGTACCATTGAGTCATGACGACATACCTTTCAATGTGATATTCATCTTAGTCCTTTTTGCCTCACGATATACCTTGTCGAACTATAGGTGATTTATCGTCATCCCTTAAATAGCTCAACTCTCTTCTCGATCTGTGACATGTGATTCATCTGACTAACTCTTAGTCAACCGACACAGTTAACACTTAACTGAGTCGCGCATGGCCATGCTTCCTGAATCATATCACTCGAGAGGGCCCAGAGAATATCTCTCCATTCGGAGGGGCAAAATCTCATCTTGATTATCCACATCACGCAGCTTGCTTCTCATTCGACCCGAACTCTGCCTTTATAGTTGCCTTGTCACAGAACAATGTTTGACAGAACCTAAGTCGGTGATCCACAACTCGGATTGTGCGACAACCTCAGGTCTAAGGATTACATTGATTGAGACATGCAAATGATGACTTGATCGTTGCATCTCAATGTGGGTTAGTCCGACTTGCTAAACTCTTTAGCCAAGTCCGTGAACGTTGGAATGGCATCACCATGCCCATGACAAGTGGAACCGTGTCATTAACCAACACTCACATTAGTCTAGGTTGTGTGTCCAGCACAACCTAAATGACCAAGGACAATCTAGTATGAACAACATGAATATATAGTTCCACAATCGAATCACATATTCAATGACATATATCAGATGTTCAAAACAAGGACAAATTAATAACTTTATGAATACAGTGGGAATTACATCATACATGATTGCCTCTAGGGCATATTCCCAACAGTTAAATCTTTTCCTATACATAAGATATACGCTCTTAAATTTGAAATACTTTATTTACTATCAATCATAACTGGTTCATCTTAATAATAGTTCACTTATATTATGCAACCTCTCATGCAAGCACACAAATTGGGTCACAATCTCAAGTCATGTATGTTAATTCAGGACAAAAAAGAAGATAAAGAGATAACGAGAGCCAAATACTAATGAAGAAAATCAGGAAAGATTAAAAAACAACAACAAGCTTACAAGAAAAACAAACCAATTCGAAGTTGGAGAAATATGTTGATTTAGAGCCGGAGCAAAGGACAAGACCACAAATAACTTTTGGCTATTTTTTGTTAGAAAAACAAAATTATTCTATGCGGGTCAACTATGTAAAATTTGGGTTGTGCCCAAAAAACTCAAAGTTATATCTTTTCACTCATGTTGCAAAGCACGGACACTTTTGCTAGTAATATGTAATGGTTTGATATTTAAGTTGTGGTGCTGTTCTTCTAGTGGTGTCTTGTGAATGTCCACTAGATGACACTTCACCTTTATGGGCCTAAAAGGATGCATTGTGTCTTTGGCTACTAATTGTAGGGTTGCCAGAGTGATAGAAATCTAAACCCCCAGTTAGGAAACTGATGCATGAGGGAGTGTAGGATCCCAGAGTTTTAGGTTCTGGTTAGATTTATCTTAATTACTTTCTTGTAGTTCCGGATGCTTGCAAGGGGTATAATCACAAGTATGTATTAGTCCAAGTTGGGCGGTGCATTAACATAGGTTCACCCACACAACACCTATCAAAATAATAAATATTAATCAACTGTATGAAGCAAAAGCACTTGACGAAGTTCTCATCTATCCTCGAGAACGTTTAGTCATCATAAGTAAAACAACCGGCTTGTCCTTTCTTGTAGAAAGGATTGGGCCACTTGTTGCAATTATTATTAATGTCTTTTATTTACTCGCACCTTATTTATCTGCAATATCAAAAATCACCAAAAACATGTCGACTAGTGTTTATAGTGAATCCTCTATCCAAACTTCTTGTCAACACCTTCTGCTCCTCGTTGGGTTTGACACTCTTATTTATTGAAAATACTACGATACACCCCCTATACTTGTGGGTTATCAGCAACGACACGCTGATCAGCTCCTCTGCCTCGTGGCAGAGGAAGAAGAAAAGGAAATAGATTTGGAGATTTTCAATAAACCCTTGATGTTTTTAGTATTTGCAACTAAGCCCCTTTGTCTTAAAAATAGGAGTAAAACATTGTTTTAAGGACCTATTTGTAACTCTAGAAAATATTAATAATCATATTAGGCATGGTTAACATGAGCACACACAACAATCATGTGGATACCAAAGTGGTGTATCTTAATTGGACAATTTTAGATACAAGTCATTTAGGAAATAATTTGTAAACTTCCTAGCAGTGTTTTCTTATACATTTTAAACAAAATTACCAACTATGGAATTTTATTGTAGGGAAACTAAATGATTTTAATTACTTAAAAGGCTTGTTTTCTTTTATGTGGCTTTGTTATTTTCATAATTAAAACTCTTAGAAACATAGGTTGACATTTCACTTAGGTGTGTGTAAGCCATGTTTGCTATTTTAAGCACTTGATCAAGTGGAAAACATGACTGTCTTTGGCTCTTTTTATTACTTAATCTCAATAGAATCTTATTTGTTTGTTTGCCATCCAGGTTCCAAATATAGATATTATCCAATGTTCTTTTTATAACATGTAATCATTTGTATGGTTATGTTTAGTTGAATTTTTGTTATTGTATATTTGCCTTATGTATGAGAAGGATCTGGAAAACAAGGTAGTTGAGGTTGTTTCCATCCACCTAAACATAACACAAGACATTTGGATGTAATGGCTTGTTATTATTTTTTACTTGATAATTATTTACATTAAAGATATTATTATGTGTTCCTCGTCTCTGAGGAGCTTAATAAGGCATAGAGGTTCTAGGTTCTCTATTATTTCCAAATGATTCACTGGGTAATTGTTTATGCTCCCTTACTGAGGCAGTGTTGCTTCTTGTAGTCTTCTATTAGCTGCAATATCCTTGTCTCTATTTGCCACTTGTCTTCAGGTACTACCTTTCTCATTTCCAAATAAGATCATATCTTGGATTACAACTTCTAATGTCTCTGTTGGGGGGATAATAACCCGGCATGCCCATACAGAGGGATAAAGACTCGGTTGGAGGAAGTTTGGGTTAAGACCTCGCAATGAGATGATGGGCCGGATATCACTGATGGGCTAGAGGTTGCGCTGGTAATCCGGCTCAGGGAAAGGGAGGCTCTAGAAGGCCCAAAAGGCGGTGCAAACCATGGAGTCCAAGACTTGGAGGTCACGGAGAATAATTTAGGGTTACGTGTAGACCCCGAGTAGGGCTCTAGATGTATCTTGTAAGGAAAGCAAGGAAACTGGGTGTTATATAAACCGGCCCTTATGGCGTAGAAAGGGGATTTCAAGTTATTCTAGTTATACGAAAGCAAGTACTTGTAACCCTAGATTGGAGTCTTGGCGACATTGCAGCCCGAGCCTCTAGATCGCCAATCAATATGATCCTAGCTAGAAGTAAGCTATCATCTCCAATGGAGAGGCGGAACCAGGATAAATCTTGTGCCCGATCTGAGCTAAACCTTCTCCCAAACACCAGAGTCGATTTCCCCAACCTAAGTTACCTCTGGTAACGTCTGCCGTGACTTTCCCACGACAGTTGGCGCCCACCGTGGGGCCTACGTCCAAAGGTGTTTACATTACGGGAGAAGCTCTGGAAAGCATGAAGAACCTCGTTAACGGCGAGATCATCACCAACCCCGAAGGAGAGAAGATCGTCGACGATTTTGGCTAGGGGCCAGAGTCGGACCAGCTGGAAACCGGATCTGTCGTCATGATCGGCCGGGTTAACGTCTTTGTGGGTATGGTACGTACATCTGGTTCAATTTTTGACAATAATGAATATGATTCTGTGTCAGGGGCCGCCACCTGTGTTCAATCGGATGGGGAAGAGTCGGTAGGCACAGCAGAACTGGAGAGAGCACCCACCACGAAGAGGGAACAGCCGGAGGAGCCGGCATGGACCCCGCGTGGCCGGGTTACTGGAGATGATGACATCGAATCTATCTTGCACTTTCTCGAAGATCGGTATGAAGAAGATAGCTGCGAGGAAGAAGAATATGAATCTTCACCAAGCATTGCGCGCCGAGTTGCGGTCTACACAGCCCCTACGATAAATCTGAATCAGGGTGATGTGTCAGTAGACGCGACTGGTGCGGCGCAAGCGCTGGCCCAACAACAGACTCCGATCAATGGAAACCCGGCTGGAGCCCGGGTCGATGGTGAGCAGACGTCCGTCACCAGTGAAACAGGGGAAACTGCTCATCACAGGAACATGTTCGGATTTAGGACGAACAGAACAGCTGGTGCGGGAAAGTCACACCCACCAAATCCGGCTCTGTTCAGCAACAACTTGATCTTGGATCCCACAGTGTTAGCAACGGTGATAACCCCGAGAATGCGGCGGTCCAGGCCAGAGACTTGGATGTGGCCCGCCGAGCATTGGAACAACAGAGGAGAGATGTAGAAGCCGAGAAACTACGGATGGCCGTGCGTCAACGTCAGTTGGATGAGTTAGAGGATAGTATACAGGCACAAACGACTAGAGCATATAATCAGAGGCATCAGACGAGACTGCCTGCGACAGGCGGAGCCCTACAACCGGCCGCGTTATTCATTACGCCTCAAGACCAGCAAATCCCGATCGTGAATCAAGGTACTAGGTATGCAGGAGCAGTGCTCGGGGGACAACCGATTAACATGCCAGTCGGGTCACCTGTGCTACCCGCTGGGGCGGCCGGGGGCAATGTTGTGCAACCACCACCATCACGATTTCACACCCCGCCGGGTCACTTCAATAACCCTATGGACAACGTGTACGCCGCAACTTTAGCGCTCGACCGTATTCCACTGGGAGAGTCGCCTCAAGCAATAGAAACCCGGCGGACTATAGAGATGTTACGCACCGTGGTGGCTCAGCAAGCAAATTACCCGGACAACAGGAGCGGCATGCACGGGACGCCGTATATCAGTCGGCAGGAAGGTAATACGAGGAACATTCAGTCGAATTCAGCATGACGGAGGGCAGAGCAACAACAAATGCCGCCTCCTCCACTTAGACCAGCAACTCCTGCGGTCTCAGCGGCACATGCTATCGTGAATAGTTCTCGGGCAAGGCGTGCGGCCGGGTCTGTAGCGCGAGGTCCAGGAGTTGGCGCGCCTCCCGCCGCAGCAGCCGAGGCTTCACACGTTTCAAGAATAAGGTCGGTGTCGACAAACTTAGCCGGACCCAAATGCTTATCAGACGCTATCAGGGCCGAGCCTTACCCGGACAAGTTCAAAGAGCCTGGTAAAGTTGTCAACTATGAGGCAACCATTGATCCTGAGACCTGGTTAAGCAGCTATGAGATGGCCATGTCTATTCGCAACGCTTCAGAAAAGCTACAAGCCAAATTTATGTATCTCATGATGTCTGAAGGAGCAGCTAAACTATGGTTCAATAACCTGCCTGAGAGGTCTATCAATTCATGGAGTAAGCTTAAGTCGGCTTTCGTCAAGCATTTTCATGGAACTTGCAGGTAATTATACACGATTGACGACTTGGATCGGTGTGTGCAGAGAAAGGGAGAGTCGGCACGCAACTGGGTGCGCCGAGTCATGGAGATACTCCACTCTTCCACCGATATCCAGCCAAAGGATGCGATACAAGCTATGGCGAAAACATGCAGATATACGCCCTTGGTGCAAAAAATGGTACGCATGAAATCCAGCAGGCATGTTTCAGAAATTACTATGGGGGAGTTGATGGACGCGTGCAACAAGCATGCCTCCACCGACACCACAGAAGAAGATATTGAGGATAAGAAGGGAAAAGCTAATGTGAGTAGCAATGGAAGAACCAGTAACGGGGCTGCACCGAATAACAATGGAGGTAACAATGGTGGCAATGGAAACAACCAACACAAACGTCTGTATGAGGGGGGCTCCGAGTTAGTCGCCAATACTGAGGCCGGGTTTGCAAGGCCCAGAGCGGACGGAAACTTTAATGGAGGAAACTTCGTCGGAGGAAGTAGTTATCAAGGGCCACCGCGGCCGTCTAACCACATAGAAGCCTTCAAGATGCCTTGTCTGTGCCATAGTAGGAATGGAAGGCCGACTAACCATTCATTGGAGCAATGCATGGATCTACAAAGGTGGAAAATGAGGAAATACAGAAGGCGCTGCAAGGTGTAGGCCGGGGCGGAGGGCCGGGTCTGGGTGGAAACCAGGGCAACGGCCCACCTCCCGCAGGCAATGCAGGAGCTCGTAGCGCGGGCAATAACCAGGGTGGTGCAAGGGGTTTTAAGAGTAACCCAAAGCAGCTAGGACAGTATCATGTTCACACCACTAGGACCACCAAGAGGGGAAGGAAGATACTCAAAAGAGCTGTAAACTCGGTTTCTTCGGGTGTTCCAAGATACCTGAGATGGTCAGATCAGGAAGTAACATGGAGTAGAAGGGATCACCCGGAAGCAATAGAACATCCGGGTTTGCTATCTTTGGTATTAGCGCCGCAGGTCAATGGCTATGAGTTAAAGAAGGTTCTCATGGATGGTGCGAGCAGTATCCATATCCTATATTGGGAGACCTTTTTACGTATGGGGCTCAAAGAGTCTGAGCTGCAGAAAAGCTCCACAGTTTTTCACAGAATTGTACCAGGACATTCGGCCTGCCCTGAGGGAAAGATATCACTGGAGGTTGCTTTTGGAGGATCCAAGGATAATTACAGAGTAGAGTGGCTCACATTCGAGGTGGTGAAATTGCGCAGTCCTTATCACACACTGTTTGAAAGGCCGGCTTACGCCAAGTTCATGGCAAGACCGTGTTACGTTTACCTACAGTTGAAAATTCCGGGCCCTAAACGGACCATCACTATTCATGGTAGCAGGGATGTGGCAGAAGAGTGCGATGAGAGAGATGCGGCCCTCGCAGAACAAGCCTGTGCAAAGGAAGAGCTCAGGTATTACATGTCTCAGGTAGACCCGGAAGATCGAACAGCTTTGAAAAAACCAAATACTGATGATGAGAGAGCCAAGTTTAAAGCAGCCCAAGACACAAAGATTGTGGCTTTCATTGAGGACGACTCTTCCAAGCAGTTCACCATAGGGTCCAACCTGGATAACAAGGAGGAAGGCGCGCTCATCGAGTTTATCCGTGAGAATCAGGATGTTTTGCATGGACTCCTAGCGACATGCCGGGTATCCGACTGAACTCGCTGAGCACAACTTACATGTTGACCCCAAGTCCCGGCCAGTGAAGCAGGGCCTGAGGAAAATGAATGAAGAAAGAAGAAAAGCTATAGGAGCAGAGGTAGCTCGGCTCTTAGCAGCCGGCTTTATCATGGAGGTTTTCCACCCCAAGTGGTTGGCTAACCCGGTCTTAGTGTTGAAAAAGAATAACGAGTGGAGAATGTGCATAGATTACACGAGTCTCAACAAGCATTGTCCAAAAGATCCGTTCGCCCTTCCAAGGATAGACCAGATCATAGATGCGGTGGCGGGAAGTGACTTGTTATGCTTTCTGGATGCCTATTCCGAGTATCATCAGATAAAGCTCAAAGAGGAGGATTGGGAGAAGACGTCGTTCATAACCCCCTTTGGAGCTTTTTGTTACAAAACCATGACCTTTGGATTGAAAAATGCTGGCGCAACATACCAACAGTGCATTCAGAAGTGCTTTGAGGATCCGATTGGGTGCAATGTCCATGCTTATGTCGATGACGTGGTGATCAAAACAAGGAACGTAGAAACGTTCATTGATGACCTAAAAGAGACCTTCAAGAACCTGAGGAGATACAAAATGAAGCTCAACCCAACAAAATGTGTATTCGGAGTTCTTGCGGGGAAACTACTTGGTTTCATCGTTTCTAAGCGAGGGATCGAGGCTAACCCGGAGAAGATCAAAGCTATTCAGAGGCTAAAAAAGCCAGAGGAATTGAAACATGTTCAGAAACTTACAGGATGCGTAGCAGCGCTGAGTCGGTTCATATCTCGGCTCGGAGAAAAGGCAATACCCCTATACCGACTATTGAAGAAAACAAACAATTTCGTATGGGATCAAGAGGCGGATGAGGCGTTTGAAGCTCTAAAGAAGCAGCTATCTGAAGCCCCGGTTTTGGCAGCGCCGGGTCCCAAAGAGCCCATGTTGTTGTATGTTGCGGTCGGGCCTCGAGCAGTTAGTGCAGTAGTCGTGGTCGAGCGTAAAGAGGATGGAAAGGATTACCGGTGCAACGGCCGGTTTATTACGTGAGCGATGTCTTATCAGAGGCGAAGCAGCGATATCCGCATTGGCAGAAGCTAGTGTTTGGGGTATTCATGGCCAGTAGGAAATTGAAGCCGTATTTTCAAGAACACCCCATAACGGTGGTAAGTTCCATACCCATGGCAGATATCATAAGAAATCCAGATGCTACAGGTAGGGTAGCCAAGTGGGCCATTGAGATGGGTGATTATCACATCAATTATGAGCCCCGATCAGCGATCAAGTCTCAGGCGCTGGTTGATTTTGTCAATGATTGGACTCAGACAAGCGTGCCCTCGTTAGTGCCAAGTTCAGAATCTTGGGTTATGCATTTCGATGGTTCCAAGCAGTATGAAGGATCGGGAGCCGGAGTTGCACTCACATCGCCAAAAGGAGATAAGTTGCGTTACGTTTTGCAAATTCATTTTGATTGCTCTAACAATGTAGCCGAGTACGAGGCCTTGTTGCATGGATTGCGTGTAGCAAAGGAGATGAGCATTAAGCATATAAAGTGCTACGGAGACTCGGATCTTGTGGTACATCGGGTCTCAGGAACGTGGGACAGGAAGGATGCAACGATGGCAGCATACCGCAGAGAGGTGTACAAAGTAGTCGGGTCTTTCTCAGGGTATCAGGTGCAGCACATTGACCGGCGTAAGAACGAGGCTGCGGACGCACTGTCGAGACTCGGCTCCCGTCGAGAGCCGGTCCCGCCTAATGTTTTCTTGGATGAATTGTGGCAGCCTTCCGTTAAAACCGAGTCAGAAGAAGAGATAGCTCACCGTGACCCAGACTCGGAATTTGCAGCCGCGGTGCGCGCTATTCCAGAATGGACTAAGCCGTTCCTGGCATTTCTACTACGGGGCGAGTTACCGCAGCAGGAAGTTGTAGCCCGGCAAATCCAGAGACGGGCAAAAGGTTACTCTATCATTGGCGGTGAGCTTTACAAGAGAAGTGCTACATGTGTCTTTCTACGCTACGTAGCTCTAGAAGAAGGCCGACAAATATTGAAAGAAATTCATGAAGGTGATTGTGGACACCATGCCTCCACAAGATCCCTTGTGGCCAAGGCTGTAGCGTTCCCACATTTCAATAATGTAAGAACATCTGTGTTAGTGTGCTAGTCCCTGGATCAATTGCTAGCACCACAGTACAAAATAAAAATATCATGCAAATGCATCAAATTCTATTACATCGCATGATCCAGTCTTTACAAAATATGATTACAACTTGCATAGTCTTAGAAGACTAGAAGAAAACAAAGTATTACATCGAAAAACATAGTACAACATTGAGCCCATCTTCTTCATGTGCCACAGGCAAAACATGTTGGCGATAGTCTTGAGATCCTAAACGAAATCCCCACGCGTCTTCAGAAACATCTGCAGGATGGAATATGCTGCCACAAGGGAGTCAATATAATTTAATGTATTGGCAAGTAACATTATGGTGGATATAAGTGGCAAGACTAACTACATGAATATTTGGCTTGGTGGAGCTTGACTAATTGCAGAAAGCCAGTTTTGTCCAATAACTTTTCATAAAACAATTTTATCCTTTAGATAAGAATAATGTGGATTTCCTGTGCTTCCTCATTGGTAAGCATCACCACAATTGTTATATCAACTACAAAAGTTGTGGAGTTCCTGTGCAACCTTGTTAGATTGCATCACCACTAAAAGACATAGATATGTGGATTCTCTGTGTCACCTTGCTGGTAAGCATCACCACTAGTGTGGGTTTCCTGTGCTACCTGGTTGACATCACCACTTAAAAATATGGTCATGTGGAATTCCTGTGTCACCTTGATGGTAAGCATCACCACTAGTGTGGGTTTCCTGTGCTACCTGGTTGACATCACCACTTAAAAATATGGTCATGTGGAATTCCTGTGTCACCTTGCTGGTAAGCATCACCACTGGTGTGGGTTTCCTGTGCTACCTGGTTGACATCACCACATCTTCAATATCTCATCCCATATTCAACCACCAAACAATCAATCAATCCATATAGTTCACCAAATTTAGTGGTTTTGTCCTTAACATCTGAATAAAAAATTTGATGAGCAATAGCTAAGCAATTCTACTAAGTTCAAGTTTTCCACACTATGAGAATAACACATGGTAGCTACCCACTACTTAGGATATTAGCATGGCATAATATTTACCAAAGATTTTCCATTCATGCATGCTACTCACAAGTTTTAATGCATATAGGAAATAATAGGTAGTTCATGATGTGTCACTTGCCTTGTTGGAGGTTGGTGAAGAAATCACACTCTCTTCACAATAGGTTGGTTTCTCTTTGTATAATTCTAAACAAGTCAAACAAATAACAATAAACAACTTTCACAATCAACAAGGAAACAAAGAATAACAATCGTCACACTTAGTCAAAAGGGTTTTATGTTAATTGGGTCAAGGTAAGGCTAGGTCTATCACAATAATTTAGTTTGCTAAGGAAACTATTGTGATTAGGTTAAGGTTTGATTTTGAAAGATTCATTTTCTCTTGGTTCCATACTTATTAATGAAGTTCCATAGGTTTACTTGGGATGTACTAGGTTGAGTTTGTAGTGATCAAACTTTATGGAAAACATATTTATCTAATAAGTACCAAGAGTGCACCAAGGTGATCTAACTATCTCAACTATTGTAACACATAGCAATGTGTAACACTTAGTCATTTTCATCAAGACATTTGAGTGATCTAAGTTAGTCCTTCCATTTTGGTTTAGGGTAGGTATAGGTTCAACTAACTTCAAAACAACGGAGATAACAAGTTAAAGTCTTTGGATTTTTCCATTTGGGTCAATGGTTGGACAAAAACAACTTTTTATTCTTCAACTTGCATGGATTTCTCCAAGTCTTCACTTGCTTGTCTTCTTGAAGATCATCTTCATGCATTCTATTCTAGTTTTCTTCCTTGGGATGGTACTTCTCTTGGTCTTCATAAATCTTCACTTCACTAGTTGGTTTAGGTATGGGATGGGCACAAAACTACCACTAAGTCAATTTGGAAAGAAATAAGAAGATAGGTAGAAAGAGAGGAATATATTTTCTTCTAGATTTCTTCACACTTGTACTTCCTTGAGTTTCTTCTAGTTGTTGTGAAGTCCAAGCCCTTCCTTCAATTTCTTCAATGATCTTCCTTGCAGCTCTTCATGTTACCACCAAGTTGAAAAACGGAGTATCTTCTTTTGCTTGAGTCTTGACTTGTAACTTGATGAATTTCTTGAAGCAAGAATAGAGGAGTTGAGAGATAGATATAACATAATGGTTCTAGTGTGTTTGGGTTCATTATTTGTCAAGGTATAAGTTTTAACCTCACTAAGGACTTAGCCTAGGTCCAAAATCCACACTACATAGAAACATATATGCAGAATATTTTCTAAGACATGATAACATGGGTGGGTCACTACGTTGGGATTTTGGTCCAAAACACATGGTCATGGTACATAAGTTTCCAAAATGGTTAGGCACTATTTTCTCTGGTTCAAGGTTACCAAATGGAGCAATTTTGCTAAAGGAACTACATTGAAATTATTTGTAGAAATTAATCTATGTCAAAATACTTAATTAGACAAGTTAATTCTAAATTCAAATTTAATTATCTTGGGACAGAGGGTATGAAAGTACACATCCTAAGGTTTCCAAATATATTTTATGTGCAATTTTTTGATTTGTAGAATTAGAAATATGTCAAAATTCATCAAACAAGCATATTTGAATTTGAACAAATTTTAAATGGTCAATTATAAATTTGGCCAGTGCCAAAAGTTTCTACATGTTGTGCTGATTCCAAAAAGTCTAAGATTGCTAAACTTGGGTTTATGGATCAAATGATATGATAGATCTAAGATGCAGGGGCTTTTCTGCAAAATAGGCATTTTATATTTTATTCGGTAATTAATTCCAGAGACAGTTGGGCTCAGATCTTCTATTTGCCGCGCAGGGCGATGGCTAGGGACTGGGCCTGGGCCGGCTACGCGCTGCAGTTGGCGACAGATAACAAAACAACACGCACGCTGGCGTGGCGCAATCCCATTGGCCGATACCTGTTGGGTTAAGTCATCTAATCTAGGCCCTACGTTTCAGATCTAACGGCACAAGATTAAAGGGGGGATTTAGGGTTACCGCCCGCCGGAGTTCTTCGCCGGAAAATGTCGCGCGGCGGCCGGAGACGCAGGGAGTCGACGGAGACGGCGATTTGGTGGCCTTCGGGATCGATGGAGACCACGATGACGCTCAGCGCGACACGACGAATCTGATGGTGCCCATGGCGTGCACGATGGCGGCTCCTAGCTGTGGTGCGGTGCACACCCGAGGCGGAGCAACTCCGGTGAGCACGGGAGTGCACGGCGGCGACGAAACCTGCATGGAAAATGATCGGGGAAGGGTCACAGAGGTGCGCAAAGGTTCATGGAGTCGAATGGTAGTGGTATCGGGTGCCGAGAGTGTCTCACCTCACCGGAATCAATGGAATACGGCGGCGGCAGTGCTGATCTCCGGTGAGAAAATACTCTTACATGGGGGCACGAAACAGAAGGGGAGGAGAGGGGAAAAGGAGAGGGAGGCCAGGGCTATAAGGAGATGGTCTAGGGAAAGATTTTAATCGCGTTAAAGACGAGTAATCACGGGGCAAAAATTTCGGGAGAAACGGTCTCCTGCCGTTTCTAGAGGTTGATGACGTGTGACGTCATCATGACGTCATCCCTCCTTTTTTTATTTCTTTTTTTAATATGTTTTGATATATAAGTCCAAATGACCTCAAACCAATTGCAAATGTTTTGTAAAAATAATATCTTTCACTTAGAAACATTTTTGTAAACTTTCAACACATTTCAATTTTCATATTTTTGCAATTTATAGATAAAACATTAATAGTACTTAATGTTATTTAAAATTGGAAAAATTATAAAATGATGATTTTGATTAAATTAAATTTTTGCATGTCAAAAACTAATTTTGGAAGTCATATTTAAACCATTTTCATATTTTATAAGTTTAGGATATGAAGGATTTACTAATAGTGACTTAATGCTATTTTTTTAAAATAGAAAAATCAATAATTATCAAAGTGGGTCAAAAAAAAATCCACAACCCATAATATTGTTTTCATAGTCCTCTTTTATGTTATTTCAAAGAAATGCATTTTTATTTTCACCCTTTATGTTTAAAACTCGGAATAACAACTAAATGCTACTATTAAATATTTTATTCTCATCAAATATTTTTGAGGTTTAGAACTTTATTAAGGGTTATAAAGGTTTTATTTTTGTTGCCATAAAATAATTTTAAGTTAATATTTGAATTGAAAACATTTTATGTAATAAAGTTTGCTAAAGATAAAATGGTTTTCTTTATCTAAGGAAAAAAATCATTTGGAGAGGGTCTTAGGGTTTATGGAATAGAAGTATAATTGGATTGGTAAATTTCAATTTCATTGAAATATGTATTGTTTTCTTTTGTTTCTTGCATCTCATTTGGTTTTTGGTTACATACTAAACATGAAAACAAAAGTTTCAAATTTTTGTGATTTTTGCACTTTCCAAAAATCAGGGATGTTACAAAGGCGTATCGGCACGGTTTCTTTTGGCTTACGGCTTTAGCAGATGCAGAACGCTTGGTGGCAAGACTAGATGGATGTCAGAGGTATGCTCGGCAAACCCATGTGCCGGCTATGGAGCTGCGGACAATTCCATTGACTTGGTCGTTCGCTGTTTGGGGTATAGATATGGTAGGCCCTTTCCACATGTCTCCGTGCAAAAAGACTCATTTATTGGTGGTCGTCGATAAGTTCACAAAGTGGTTTGAGGTCATGCCAGTTACGAACTGTGAAGCGGCCACAGCTGTGCAATTCTTGAAGAAGATCATATATCGGTTTGGATACCCCCACAACATAATCACAGACAATGGAACCAATATGTCCTTAGGAGAGATGGAGAAGTTCTGTGGAAACAATGGCACTCGACTTGATGTAGCCTCGATGGCCCATCCACAAGAAAATGGTCAGGTGGAGAGAGCAAACCATGATTACGAGTCCCGTGTCTCCGAGCTGCTGGAGCATGGGTTGAGGAGTTACCCTCTGTGGTTTGGGGAATCAATACTACACCTAACAGGTCTACTCAAATGACCCTGTTTTTTATGGTTTATGGTGCAGAGGCGGTCCTCCCAAGTGATATTATCCATGACTCGCCACGAGTGGCGACCTATGTTGAGGTGGAAAACGAGAAGACCCGGCAGGACGCTGTGGACATGTTAGAAGAACACAGGGAGCAAGCATTGGAACGGTCCGCAATATATCAGCAGGATTTACGGCGATATCATAGCCGCCGGGTCAAGACGCGTGTTTTTCAAGAAGGAGACCTGGTGCTGCGTTTGGCGCAATCCAAAGAGGGAAACCACAAGTTATCTCCCCCATGGGAGGGTCCGTTCATTATAAGCCGGAATCTGCACAACGGGTCGTATTACCTAGTGGATGCAAGGAAAGAGTCGGACCATGTGAATGACACTGCTCATTCCACCTTCTCCATGCAAGAGCGCGAACGATCATGGAACGTGGCCCAGCCGCGCCCTTACTACACTTAGCATAGACGCGGTTTGCAAATTGTATTACACGATGTAACATGCAGCAGGTTTCAGACGTGCTCTTCTCCTATCCAGGGTACCTACGGGGACTGGAGGGTTTTTAGTGAGGCGGCCTGCTGACCTAACCTTTTCATATCAATAAAGAAATGGTTAAATCATGATAGTTATTATGTTCCTTAAATTTTGTCAGTTTCTTGCATATTTTTCTATAATTGATCATGCTTTGTATTTACTAGTGTGTTGTTTCAGTCAAATATGTTTTCCAATAGTAAGGCGTATGATTTAGTGGGTCTAAATTTGCGCATCTTTTCCTTTTTTAGTGTTCAAGCTATCTGTAAGCCGGTAGAGCAGAAAGCCTACTGTTGCGTAGTACACATATGTAGGTATTGGGGGCTGATTGCTTGAATAGCACAGTTGCATACTCAGACCCGCCATGATGACACTCGGTTGTGAGGACTGATTACTTGCAATAAGTACAGTTTTAATCTCGTAACCCGGACAATAGAGCCAAAAAAATTCTTGACCTTTTTGGATCGAGCTTGATGTGACTCACAACAAAATGGCGTGTTTGCTAACCTATAAATTCAATCAGTCACGATGCGCATTGGGACTCTCCTGACCCTGTTTTTATTAGAGTTATAGCAACATTGAAAATCCATGCGAAAACCGGCTCATAGCTTCAAAGGGGTCAAAAGGGTCATCTAAACCATAAGTTATGAAGAGCAAAGGCGACAGCCGGAAACTCGCTACACATTGCGCATAATTTCAAAACGTATAAGTGTACATAGATATCAAGAATTTATAGGGGGTGATGCTGCACAGATTAAGTTTTCACCTTCATGTCAATGAAAGTTTGGGACTTGGGGACTTGATAAAATAAAATTTCTCAAGCCAAGAATCCTCAGACCGAGAGACCGGGTCTTGGGGACTTGTGAGTAATTTTTTTCACAATCATAAGACCAAGACTCGGCATCTTTATCACAAAGAATATAACAGCAAAATTGTGCAAACATAGGTTTGCATACCAAAGCGACAACCAGAAGGGCCATCGAAATCATAGAAGTTTACAGAGTTACAAGCCTTAGGAATAATATCAAAAAGTGCTCAAACGCACTATCAAATAGCAGTGTTTAAAAGGCATATTACAATTCCCATTGGCCGAATGATTGTGTGCTGGTAAGAAGGAGTAACATTACTCGGCCGCAGCAGCCGGGTCTTCAGTAGTCCCCTCTGGCGCTTTCTCCGTGTCAATGTCCGGCTCACCCGTGGAGGGAGTACGAGCTGGAGGAGGAACTACCGGAGTTGACGAAGTTGGTGCAGTACCGGCCTTGGCCTTTTCCTTGGCAAGCTCCGCCTTGAAGCGAGATAGCATGTCAAAGGGCGCAGGAGCATGGAAGGGAACCGGCTTATCCTTATCATTGAACGGTGCGGTAAGCTTGTTTACATCAAGGTTCTCAGCGATCAAGCTAGCCGAGTGTCGGGTCTGGGAGTTGATGGCCTTGAGGTCTTTGCCCGAGAACTTGGTGCCATCGGTCTTGAACTCAGGAAACCCGTCAACAAGTTTTGCCGGCTCAATTTTGGGATAGTAGGCCTTAGCCAAGGCAATACCGCGTATCACGCCAACCCGGCATGCTGAGCGCTTCCAAGCATCAATCCAAGCAGGGACTGTCGAGTATGCTTCGAGCATGTGTGTCACACCAGTGTAGTCACCGGCTAGCTTCACAGCTTCGAGAGTCCACTTTGTCCCTGCCTCAAATTGTTGGATGACGTTCTTCAGTATCTTGAGCTTTTGGAGGTCGTCGTGTTCCCCAGCAACTTCATTCGGACCTGCAATACAAAAAGGGGAGTAAGATAGTGTGATCCGGGTCAAAACCTCGTAAAATAGGGAAATCCGATTAACACAAAGCGATAGTGGGAAAATAACTGTGCCTTACCTATGATGGAGTCATAGGTCTTGGTTATGAAAGTTTTGAGTTTCTTGACGAACTCCTCAGTGTTCCGGAGTTTCTTCTTCTGCTTGTTGTATTTCTTGGAGAGATCCTTGAGGTTGGCCTCCAGTTCTTCACGAAGTTTTACCTCAGCTTGCAGGAGTTCATTCGTTTTGGCAAGTACTTCATCAGTACGAGCTACATAAGCCTGAAAATGGCAAAGCAATATCAGTCGGTTTAATGTACAGAAAACAAGTTTTACCGGGTTTCAAATATATTTGCAAGTACCGAGTGACCGAGGACAATTTACTCGGAACTTGGGGACTAGGATAAATATATACATAACATCAGTTAAAAAAACCTGGTGCTCTGCTGCCAGAGACTCGACGGTCTCGTCCTCAGTCGCTTTCAAGGTGCGATACTCCTTCAGCAGCTTGTCAAAATATTGACCGCTAAGAGTCAGCCTTGAAGGGCCGGCATCCCGATCAGTCGGCGGTGGCGTCGTCTTCTATTCCCCCGCGTCAAATCTGGCGGCAGCAGTCTTTGCAGTAGCAGCCCCCTTTTGGTCCCAAGGTATTCAACCTCGGGATCAATTGGTTGGGGCGCGGGAGGAGGAGACTCGGCCGCCGGGTTTGCCTCATTAGCCGGCTCTTCAGCGGGCTGGGGATTAGCGTCACTTTCCGGGTCAACCGCCATCGGGTCTTCGGCGGGGGTTTCGACCGAGTCGCTGAGTGTGACCTTGGCTCTGAGGGAAGAAAAGCAATATGTTTAGTGGTTGATAAACTTGCAAAGTGTATGGGACGTAGTCAGATAAGTTATAGGATTTACCCGGTGTTCACGACGAAATCGCTCGGGAGATCGTTGCTTGACCCGGATGACACTGACAGAGAATTGGAAATTGAGACTCGGAGTTTTCCGGCTAAGGGGTGACTCGGAGTTGGATATTTTCGAGCAACGTAATTGTGGTAAGATGAAATAGTACCAGCTCGGCGAGAGGGTGATCGAAGGGGGATTCCGGGGTTAAGGCCCTCGTCACCCGGCGAAGAACGAGTCGCCCGTCGCTTGGTTGGAGGAGGAACAGCCTTCTGCGATGATGTAATAGTTAGATACGCATTAAAGTTTGCATATACCGGTATATGAGTACGGATTTGTGGTCGTGAAGGAGTTTGGTACCTTGAATGTAACTCCCCTGGCTTTCCTCTTGCTGCCTAACTCGGCCTCAGGCTCGGGCTCGCTCTCTTCAGATTGAGAGCCGGCTATTTCAGTCGGCGCTGGCGATGGTGGTGTAATGTCAGGAATAAAGACGGGAGGGGAGTCTTGGTCTAATAAGCCAACAAAAAAGTTGTTTAGTAACTCGGAATCACCTTCTTCGTTGTCACTTGGCTATTCGTCTTCCGAGTTTCCTGAAGGAGGAGGGGTTTCGATCTTCCACCAGTCATCAAATTCCTGAGTAACAATAGCTGTTAGTGTGCATGTTTGAAAAAGCAGCAGGTACGAAGGAGATTAGTCGGTTCTTACTGGTGGAGCCGGGTTTGTGCGGGTGAAGGGGGAGAGCCCTGAGATTCTCTTGATGACCTCCACCTTTTCAGCCAGAAAGTTCTTCATGGCTTTGTTGACGTCAATAGCCGGATATGATTTCTCCGAGTATCGAAGAGAGTCGGTCAGGTGGCCCGAGTATTCGCAAAGGAGTTTCTTGCGACTACTGTTAGGCTGGATCCTACAGCTAATCCAGGTCTTGATCAGGTTCAACCCACAAAGGCCGTGGGCTGTTAGGACGGAAAACTTGAGGAGGAGGGGCTGGATGGCATGTCTATCGGCCTCTGGAGCGAAGGCGTTCAAGTTGTCGCTGAGAGAAAGGGTTTCAACAGAAAAACCCGGCAGAGGCTTTTCACCGGGTGATGAGGTGTCTTTGCAGTAGAAGAAAGATTTTTGCCAATGCTTCACATGGGTGTGAAGATTAAGAGTCGGCACTAGCGATTTTTTGCGTCTCTGGATGGCCACGCCTCCACAGACAAGGAGGGGACCATCCTGATTTTCGCGACAGGGTTTGCATTGGAAAAGTTCGAGAAAAAGCGCGAGGTTGGGGGAGATACAGAGGTAAGATTCACAAAGGACGATAAAATGGCAAATGTTGAGAATGGAGTTAGGGCCTATGTCAAAGACCGGGATCTTGTAGTGGTGGAGAACTTCGCGAAGAAAGAATGACCCGGGGGACGGAAACCCCGGGTCACATGTTC
Source organism: Alopecurus myosuroides (assembly GCA_028641055.1). NCBI lineage: Eukaryota > Viridiplantae > Streptophyta > Magnoliopsida > Poales > Poaceae > Alopecurus > Alopecurus myosuroides. The sequence goes on along the minus strand of CM054057.1, from coordinate 463,110,764 downwards.
AATAAAGACGATAACTTCACCTTCTTTAGGCGAAGGCCGACTTTCCTCTTCGGGAGCCCTCCACGCGATTTCCGACTGAGGAGGGAGAACTCCAGACTCGGCCAGCTCTTCCGGCTTCTCGTGTGTGACGGTCGACCTGGCCCAGTTGGCCGTGATGACCCGAGTTGGTTTTTGCTTCACGGCCGTGGCCTTGGCCTTAGACTTGGGAGGAGCTTTGGGAGCCATGGACAAAGATCTAGTGGAGAACGAAAAGAAGAAATAAAATAAGAAGAAGACGAATGCGATGAACACGAAGAACGCGAGTTCAAGATCTGGAAATGGAAACTTAGATCTAGGAATGCATACCAGGAATTGGCGGCGGAAGTGGAGCTCGTTGAACGTGGCGCGGAGGCGCGGATCGGCGGGCTGGTTCTTGTGAGCAACGGCGGCGTGCGTGTGAAGTCTGGTGTCGGAGTTCCGAGCTTTGGTCTTGAGCTCCAATGGTGCGCCTGGAGGTTGAAGACGAAGTGGAAGGGGGTGGCGTTTGTGATTAGGGTTTTCGTTACGCCCTGTATTTATAGGCGCGGTGAAAACCCTAGACTGCAACGGTAAAATGGAGAAAATCACGGGATAGGATATCCGGCCCGTTGATTACGGAAACAAGATCTTGGGAGTTATTTTCATGCAGCCGAGTTATAAATGACCGCCAAAAGAGCCGGTCTCGGAGTTATTACTCGGACTAGCTTATGAGGAACGTTAAAGCCGAGTTATGAAATGGTCGCTATGAAGAGCTGATTTGAGAATTGATATTCGGATTAGTATGCTGATGGGGTTACTATATGGACCGCCGAAAGAGCCGGCCTGGCTATAGTTAAAGCAATCTAAACCGTAGAATTATTATATGTAAATGTTTATCGTTTTGCAGGGAATAGCATGCGCTTCGTGGTTGGCTCAAAGTTTGAAGCTACAATAAAGGCGCGCCAACCAAGATGCCCATGCTATTCTGGGGACTACTGTTGGGGGGATAATAACCCGGCAGGCTCATACAGAGGGATAAAGACTCGGCTGGAGGAAGTTTGGTTGAAGACCTCGCAATGAGATGATGGGACGGATATCACTGATGGGCTAGAGGTTGCGCTGGTAATCCGGCTCAGGGAAAGGGAGGCTCTAGAAGGCCCGAAAGGCGGTGCAAACCACGGAGTCCATGACTTGGAGGTCACGGAGAGTAATTTAGGGTTACGTGTAGACCCCGAGTAGGGATCTAGATGTATCTTGTAAGGAAAGCCAGGAAACCGGGTGTTATATAAACCGGCCCTTATGGCGTAGAAAGGGGATTTCAAGTTATTCTAGTTATACGAAAGCAAGTACTTGTAACCCTAGATTGGAGTCTCGGCGATATTGCAGCCCGAGCCTCTAGATCGCCAATCAATATGATACTAGCTGGAAGTAAGATATCATCTCCAATGGAGAGGCTGAACCAGGATAAATCTTGTGTCCGATCTGAGCTAAACCCTCTCCCAAACACCAGAGTTGATTTACCCCAACCTAAGTTACCTCCGGTAACGTCTGTCGTGACTTTCCCACGACAGTCTCACCCTTGTGGTGAAGACAACCAGTTACTCCAAGCAAAGCTTTTTCTTAGATGATTATAAAGGAATGTACGTGTATTGGATGACATCAATTTTCCCTATGCATATAAGAAGAACTTGCTAGCAAGTTAGCTAGGGTTGCCTCCAAATTACTATTCATATACAAATGGCTAATATGTACTAGGTTATATGATCTTCTGTTTGTTTGTGGATGACACTCAATTGTTTGAGTATACAAAAGTGATCTGTTAACAAGGTCTAGAAACTTGTTACCAAACTACTTCTATATAACACTAACATTGGAATATCACACTATTTAAAGATAAAATTAATAATATCAGAATAATGTATAAGAGTTTACAAATACTCCTATGATAGATTGGAATAGCACTTCTAGAACAATCTGAAGAATCCTTCTGTAGATCTTCTTGTCGAAGTTCCTCCTTTCTTGTGGTTGCTTCTCATTCAAAATGACTTCAAGAAGGTTGGGAAACAAGAAATAACATAGTCTAGACAAAGTAGAAAGATCTAGATTAAGAGTTTGTTCAGGCTTTTATTATCCTTCAATATACTTCTCATTTTTTCCCATAAGATACGTACTTGTTTCATATATGATTGGTTTTACTTAGCTTTCAATTTACTTCCTCTAATAGAGGTTATAACTTGTTGTTATTCCGTTAATGGTATCCACAAATAATTTAGTTGTTTAACATTATGCTTGGATATAAATGTGGAGTGTTTGTGGAATGAGGACTTAAGATAGTAATTTGATCAAATGATCCCTTAATGTGTTGAGGTATCATATGCTCATTCGTGCAAGATGAATGAGACAATGAGCATATGAAGGTGATTGGGGTTCCATGACTTAAGTCATAGTTATTACTTGGTTTCTTAGATGTCATGATTTTACTTTATATTCTTCTTTTGTAATCTTTGTCATGCATAATGAAGACATAGAGGTGTGGGAAGATCATATGTAATGATCAAATTTTAACAATAGTTTATGAAGATTTATTTCTTCTTTTAGGTACTTATTTTATGGTTGATGAGATATGTACATATTCTATAAATATGTTAATAACAATTATTGCGTCATTTTCCATTTGTGGGGTATGAGTTAATACTTGTTTGTACCATTTGTGTTCTATTGAAACTTGGTCATTTACTTGTAAAGGTTCACTTTATATTTATTATACGATTTATAAAGATGTTATGTGAATGGATTGATAACTTAAGAATTTCATGTTTTAGAGAACACAATCACTCTACTATTGAGGTTATTTAATTATGAATTATTAGTTAACCAATTATGGTTTTCCTAAACAAATGTTTTGATTTAGAAAGATGCTTGTTATAAAGATCACTCCAAATGTACTCTTGGCCAGATGATCTAAACATATTTCATCATGTCAAGAGAAACATTGGTCACTTTGCTTCGTTTAAACTTTCGCGCCAAAATTTCCAGTTTTTTTAGATGCATGCTTTGCAAATACACAAATTATATGTTGATCCTTATAACCTCCCAAACACTGGGTGTTATAGTGTCAAGCCTAAATCGAAAAGGTATTAAAATTTGAAGTAGCACCTATTCACCCCTCCCCCCTCTAGGTGCCATATTATGCGTTCAACATGTAGTTATTTTTTCCCATATGTACTGAATATTGGAGTAATTAGTATCATTTGAGTGTGATTCTTCTTACTATTTAGACATGCTAGAATAAATCTATGCAATTAACAACAGACTAGGATAACCGTCTTATGTACACAACCGCATCTGTGGGCAAGGGATCCTTTGCTTGCTTCCCGACGCATGCTTATAGTCCCTATGGATTATGTCATTTGATGGTACAACTAGTTTTTATAGTTGTGAATATAATTATTGCTAGCTGCTGTAATAATTAGTGTAGATCGTAAAATAATTTCCTTGCATTTCAACTCCAATTTTGGATGACTAATATTACTATGAGGAACAATTATGTTAAACATTGATCGATCACATCTTCTTAAGCATACCACATTGTGTATTTTTGTTTACCCTTTTAGGTCTTCTCTTCTGCTTACATTACTATTGTCATCGCAGTTGTTTGGTTGTGGCCTCAGCAGCAGTATATACTCTAATGCTGGTGGATATTCAAAAAAAAATGTGCACGTTCAATCTATCATCTTATATTATTTGACAAATTATTGTTCTTTGTTCGTTGCATGAAATAGCTCGGCGGAATGGTCTAGCAGATGTTCCAGATTGCAACGGGAAGATTGGGTTACCATGTTGCAAGCCGCATGTGTTGAGATTTCTGGGACCTTGATGCTGATCGTATTTGCATACTCGACAAATGTATAGTTGTTAAATGTGTTGAGACCTGGTTTTTTATCGTAATTTTGATGTGTTATTTGAACATGGAGTATATGATGATGTGCTCTGCGGTGATTTGAATTCCTGAAATGTGTGGTGTAATTCAAGTTTTCTGGAAGTGAAATCAAATTTAAATTTAAATAAGTTTATTGAAATTTGACTCTGACCTGGCTGTATGCAACTAAGCTTTAGACTATAAAGCCCATGGTGAAAACATCACGAAATAATTGGGCTGCAATAGAAGGCCTTGGCCCAACTTGCGCTGGACTATATTCTGTAGTAAAATAAATAGAACGTCGATAATAAATGGACTGAAAATAGGCAGAATCAGGAAATAAATTGGGCCACGAAAATGTCAAGGCCGAGTGAATAAATGGACCTAAAAAGTCCAAGGCCAAGAAAGTAAAATTTCTAAAATTTTGACCTTGGCCTGTTAATCCGATGAGAAATTACAGAAAAAGTACAAAGAGAAAGAAATTTAATGGGCCAAAATATTGGGCTGACCCAAATAGCATAGCAGTATGGACTCAACTAAATCTCATCCATGACCTCCGCATTTGGTTATAATTTTGCCACGTATGATTAGCCATGTAGGATCTGACGTGGCTATGACATGACGTGACATGATGTCCCATGACAAAAAAATTGGTTGGTCATACACGGTTATATGGCCATTCCATTGAAAAGGTCGTTGACAATAAAATAAGACGCTCGGTATGTGACTTTTAATTTTTGGTCAAAAGGGGTCGTGAAGGAAACCATGTGACCTTTCAGCGACCAAAATTGTGGGTCATATATCAACATATTTCTTGTAGTGCATCAGTTCTAATGCGTTTGCATTCCATTTGTCTTATTGGCGCACGTGGTTTACTTCGAATCCCATGAAGCATATGGTGAATCCATCCACTATACGACGATATTCTTCCATTATGGGACTCTTAGCGTACCATGTTTGGTTCAACTGGACCCCATGTCTAGTTCAACTAGTGCTGCACCAGATCTGAGTCTCCATAACATAGAATACGTTTAACTCCTCTATCCTTTGCAATATGCAGTCCGCGTGAAGAAGTGCCTTGTATTCTGCAACATTATTGTTAGCATTGAAGTGAATTTGTAGCATGTACTCCATCATATCGCATTTGGGTGATTTAAGCATGTAACAATAAAAAATTGTAGAAACGTTTTGGATGTAACATTAACCTTCGGGAAGACATGCCGCTTCGTTGGTGCACACATCCCGGACGGATCATGCTAGCCTGGCCTATCTAGGGGAAACCCATGATCTTGTGATCGGACGATGACATCGCCTTCGTGTTTTTTTCCCTCTTGGGGGCTTCGTCTTAGAGCTCGACATCAGCAAGAGGGACCCCTGGTTGGTGGCGGTTGGGTGATGGGGCTGTTGTGGCAGTATTGGTGTGGTGTTCTTGTTGAGAATTATGTGGCAACGATGAAGGGGACGAGCGATGTTGGAGACGTGGCTTCGGATGTGTTGGTCGGCTCTTCTTCGGCGTGTCTGTGGGCTTGTCTCGGTGTGTTTTTTGTTGAGAAGTCCAAACCTCTATGGTGTGGCCAGGTGGTGTACGATGAATGGCGACATGTGTCCCATTTGGCGATCTTCCATAGCGCAAGCCTGCCTAGTTCTTTCTTCGTAACTCTTCATCAGAGTCGTTGATATGTTGTCTTGTCCCAGGGGTTGAGTTCTGGCATGAATCTTCATGTGGCTCCGCATGACCTCTATAGTGTGGGTTAGTGATACGTCATAAACGTATCCCTAATTTCTGATGCTCCATGATGATATTATGTCAATTGATACATGTTTTCTCCCTTATTTATGTCATTTTTATCGATTTTCCGGACTAACCTATTGACAAGATGCCACAGAGCCAGTTCCCTGTTTTCTCCTGTTTTTAGTTTCAGAAAAGTTGTTCTGGAAATATTCTCGGAATTGGTAAAGTAGTTGGTGTTGATAAAGTCCCTACTCCTTTGGTGAAACATGCTAAATTGCCTCAAATTGCTGAAACTACTTCTAATAAAAGTGCTGAAATTTTTAGAGATGTAGGAGATAATGGGCCCATTACTTTTGATGATAATAATATTGATTTTGATGATTGCAATATCTCTAAAGTTATTATGTTTCTACAAAAGCTTGCTAGAAGTCCCAATGCTAGTGCCATGAATATGGCCTTTACTAAACATACTACGAATGCTCTCATGAAAGTTAGGGAAGAAAATTTGAAACTTGAGACATATATCCCTAGAAAATTAGATGATGGTTGGGATCCTATCATTAAGATTAAATTAAATGATTTTGATTGCAATGCTTTGTGTGATCTTGTTGCTAGTATCTCTGTTATGCCTCAAAAGCTCTATGATATTCTTGATTTACCACCGTTAGAACACTGTTATTTGGTTGTTCATCTTGCTGATAATGCTAAGAAGAAACCTCTTGGTAGAATTGATGATGTTCTCATTATGGTTAATAATAACCTTGCCCCTGTTGATTTTTTTTGTTATGAATATAGAATTCGATGCTTCTTGTCCTATTGTTTTGGGAAAATCTTTTCTTAAAACAGTTGGTGATGTTATTGACATGAAAGAGGGGAGTTTTAAATATCAACTTCCCCTCAAGAAAGGTTCGGAACACTTTCCTAGAAAGAATATGAAGCTACCCTTTGACTCTATTATTAGAGAAAAATATGATTTTGATGCTTCTTCACTTGAAAATACTTGAGTTGCCCTTTTATGCCTAGCTGAAAGGCGTTAAAGAAAAGCATTACCGGGAGACAACTCAAGCATTTTCTTTAAAACGGGTTGTCTCCCGGTTCTAAAAGCCAAAACAACACTACTCCGTGTGTTTACAATTCAGCCAATCTTCACCTCACAAAACCAAGCATGGCGCCAAGCTGGTTCATCTTTCTGGGCTTCCTCCTTGCGGCGACGACGACAGACGGAAGGACGGTGATGAAAGCCCCGAAGCCGGCGGAAGAAGAAGCAACTGCTGGAGTTGTTATCTTCTTCCCGCCATTGCCCAGCCTGCCGCCGCTCCCGGCGCTGCCAAGCTTGCCACCGTTCCCGGCAATCCCCGGCTTCACACCGCCACCTCCTTCTCCTCCCCCACCGACCCACTGCGTAGAATATCTCATGAGGGTGTTCTCGTGCGTACCCTACTTGACCGGAGCCAGCTCAGCACCTCCAGAGAGATGTTGCACGGAGTTCCGTCACCTCGTTGACAGCAGTGCAAGGGTGTGTCTTTGCCACGTCATCACGGCCAACCCCGCCCTGAACCCCTACATAAACGGAACGATAGAGCAAGTGCGCATGCTGGCGCTTCCTTTTACCTGCAGCAGCAGAATCCCACTGGAGCTTATGTTCTGCTTTAGTAAGTGCGGTGAACTTTTATTTTTGAGGCTTAAGTAAAGATTCTACTACTAGTTGTTACTACTACTAACACTAACATGCATGATTGCAGCTGAAGCGCTTCCACCATTTCCTTGATGAGCGTCCATCGGCAAGTTCCAAGTTCCAAGGGAGGACATGTGCTTAGTCAGCAAGGAGTTGAAATGTTGTGCTAGTCCTGTTCTAAAAAAAAAAAAAGTAATGTTGTACTAGTAGTGCTCCTATATGATTCGATATGGCTAAGCCAGCTAGGCAAGAGTTGTACTAGTACTGTAACCAGCTTACTTTGCTACAAAGGTCGGTTGACCAACATGTTTCGTAGTAATACATGAGGCGGCACACATGTCTACCTTTATCTTATCTGGGCATCTTCTACTGTACCTTTTACTAGCCTTGTTGTAGTGACAAGTATAATTTCATTTAACGGCTCAGATGTGTGCTTGGGAGATTAGGCCCAACAGGCCCAGCAATTGTAATTAACTGGAAAAAAAATCGACCAACAACCCACCGAATTATTGACGAGCAGAAACTCCACCCTACATCGCCTATCTACCCCGCACGAGCGCCGCCGGCGCCTCCACGGCTCCATCCAACTCGCCGCCGCTGCTGTACCTCATCTTAAAACTGTAGTGATGCATAGTTACGGGTTGTGTGACAACAGAAGCAACAATAGTGACACACTTGTGAACTTCCAGAGTTAATATCAGAAGTTATTTGTAGTTCTCACATAGACTAAACGATCCTCTTGATTGAATCTACCAAGTACTTGATGTCTGGACTTACAGCGCGCGTTGCTTCTTGTTTGTGTTGATCGCTACAGCCTCTTGAACAAATGCGGCAGTTTAAACCGGCTGATTCCTTGGTACATTTTTACTATTTTAAGTGCATCATACAAGGACTAACAGTTAATGCAGCATAAAGACGTGGACTTTAAATACCTACATCAAAGAGTGCATCTCCAAGCCCCATCTTCACTTCTAATGTTCAGTCCAACACCTGGGATGAAGACTGGAGTAGTATCACTGTGTTGGTGCCTTTGAAAGAATTTTCATTGTAGTGCTCCTTTAGCCAGTTTAAGGAGATGAAAGCACCTGAACTGTATCAGCCAGTAGCCTTCTTAACATTGTGTGACAATATGAAAAAGAAAAAAAAAACAGAGATGAAAGCACCTGTCTTCTATCCTTGTAAGCATGTAGGAAACCATTCAAACATTAAGTTTAATAGATTAAATCATGTGGTGAACCAGGAGTACCTTTGTAAGCTTGTTGATTTAGGATAATGTATCATAATATTTAAAAATGTTTCAATATCAACATATTGCTTGTAAAAAATTAACTCTTTCATATGACGAGTCTGCTCAGTAGACTGCTAGAAAGAATAACTAAATATAGGCTTGTGCGCTGGATTGTTAAGTAGATGCAGATAATAACATATAGGGCATCTGATGTGGGGTTATGTTCAAAGGCTTTTGAACAAGACTTGATAAGTACCATTGGGATGCCAAATGATTGAAAGTAATGCCTGTCCGGACTTGTGAATTGCCATTTCAATTATGCAATATTACCAAACATGGATGATATATCAAAATTATGTGTACATTTTGCAATGTTAGCATCAGTATTTTCTCAAGTCCAGGTACTTTTTGTTTGTGTTCATGTTGTACTGGTAGCAGGTACATATATTTATTCTGTTATCCTTAGAGCATGAAACCTTCTTGGTTGGCAGCGGATGACCATGCACTACTGTACTGTTATGTATATCAATGCAGGTTGAAACCATGCTGTTACCTTTGTTGCAGTGTGACGTGACCCTTGAGCAGAAGCTGGCGTCATAGTTCGAGATGAAGCCATGACCCTCGAGCAGAAGCTGGCGTCATGATTCAAGATGAAGCCGGACACATAAGTAGACAAGAATCGCCGCAAACACGCCAGTCGCCGATCGAGCCAAGGAGGGGGCAGCATGAAATTGAAGCATGTAATCGTCTGGGTGTAGCAGATATCCTATTTTGATGTCACATGTAGAGAAGTGTACTGATGAGAATTTGAGTAGCCGAACCTGGGTTGTTGTGTGTAACCGCAGCTCATATGTCTGCAATTTGCTTTGAATTAATTGTGCTTCTCATGCTTCAACCAATTTAAACGTCTAGGGATTCTACTATTTGATTATATTAATTGTGACAACATTGCGTTAAATGGGAGTACATAGTCCTTGTTCAACTATATAAAACATAAGGTCCAAATATTATATTATCCTTACAGTTCATATGCTGATGTGATTTTCAGTACTGAAGTTGCTTCAAACCTAGTTGGCGATGCACTAATCGTCATGCTGATGCACAACTTTTTTTTAAAGTTGTGAGATAACTGTCGCAAATCATACACACACATTGTCAAGACGAAGTTCAGACAGTTCAAATCCTCTTTCCAAATTAATCACAATACCCACATAACATATACTGATGTGATTTTCAGTACTGAAGTTGCTTCAAACCTAGTTGATGCACTAATCCTCATGCTGATGCACAACTTTTTTTAAAACTGTGAGATAACTGTCGTAAATCATACACACACATTGTCAAGACGAAGTTCAGACAGTTCAAATCCTCTTTCCAAATTAATCACAATACCCACATAACATATACTGATGTGATTTTCAGTATTGAAGTTGCTTCAAACCTAGTTGATGCACTAATCCTCATGCTGATGCACAACTTTTTTTTTAAGCTGTGAGATAACTGTGGCAAATCATACACACACATTGTCAAGACGAAGTTCAGACAGTTTTTTCAGGAACGCCCGAAATGCACGCCTTTTTTTTATATAGAAGAATAGAGTAGGACAAATACAACACCACAACCACCCCGCCTCGCAGGGCGACCCACACCCACGCCGGAAGAGATAAAAAGCACTACTCACAAACACCCCACCGCTTTCCACCTCGAGGCCTCCTCCATCAAGAAGTCAAGGAGAAGGGGAACCGATCTGGATGTACCCTTGAAGACTCTATTGTTGCGCTCCACCCAAATAGACCTAAGGACCAGCAACACGAGAGCCCTCATCTTCGCCGTTTGCGATTTCGGCCAACCCTCCACCGCCTTGAGCCACCAACCCTCCAAGGAAGAGAAGGGAGTAGGGGCCAACTCAGGGCGACCAACGCTCCTCAACACCTGAAACCAAATATGAGAGGCAAAAGAGCAATTAAGCAGGAGATGGTCAATCGACTCAGGCTCCTGCAGACAAACCGGACAAGTGTCCACCGACGTGAGGCCGTGTTTTTTGCGCCTCACCCCTGTCCAACACCGATCCCAAGCCGCCTTCCACGCAAAGATTTTGAATTTTAACGGGGCTTTGCACCCCCAAATCGGGGCATACAGCGGCCAGGAAGTGGACCCCTCGAAGAAGGCCAAGTAGGCCGACTTCGCCGAAAACAAAAAGGAGGGAGTCCGAGTCCACTGTAAAGAGTCTGGCACTCCCACACGAAGTGTCACCGTGTTCACCACGTTCCAAAGCGCAAGGTATTGCGACATGGCCGGAACCGAAATCCCAAAAGCAATGTCCCTAATCCACGTATTGTCCCTGAGGGCATCCACAACGCGCCGCGTCTGTTGAACCCTAGAGTCCACAAAAGAAAGAACAAGCGGCGCAATCATGTCCACACTGGAACCATCAAGCCAACGATCAGTCCAAAATAGACTGCCCTCTCCGTCCCCCACGACCATACGAGTGGACGCACGGAACAACGCCTTGGTCGAAGGAGCACACGACACAGACACATGTAGCCAAGGTTTATCGATGTCCCTCCTACTAAGCCACAACCACTTCAAGCGGAAGGCCTCATTAAGAAGGTGCAGGTTCCTAAACCCCAACCCTCCCATCCACTTAGGCGTGCAAACCCTCTCGCAGGCAATGGGGCAGGCCCCTCCACTGGCCTTGGGCTTCCCACTCCACAAAAAGCCCCGACACAGAGCATCAAAGGCCTCGATCATCCACTTAGGCAAATCCATAGCCATCATAACATAGATGGACATAGCCGAAAGGACCGCCTGGACTAAAACGACACGCCCCTGGATCTGAAGAAGGGATCCCTTCCACGTGGGCAGTTTCCGGGCCAGACGGTCAATGTAGGGCTGTAGATCCTTCTTAGACAACCGCGTAGTAGAAAGCGGAAATCCAAGATAAGTGCAGGGGAAAACCTTGGCCACACAAGGTAACCTAGCAAGGATGGCCTCCTGATCCAGCTCTTCACATCTGATCAACGTTGCCGAACATTTGGCATAGTTTGCCCTAAGCCCCGCCGCATCCCCGAAAAGATCAAAAATCTCCTTCGCCACATCGATCTCCACCGAGGAGGGCCGCACCACAAGAGCCACATCGTCCGCAAAAAGGGAGAGACGATACTTAATCCCAAAGGAGCTCAAGGATTGGAACATATGCCTCCCCTCAGCCACACGGAATAGAGCCCCGAGCACATCCATAACAATCACGAAGAGGAGTGGCGAAAGCGGGTCACCCTGACGCAATCCACGACAGTGCCAAATACGCTGGGACGCATGCCCGTTTACCAAGACCCGCGAACTCGACGCGGAAAGCAACGCCACAATCCACCTACACCACCGCTCACCAAAGCCACGCGCACGCAAAACCTCGAGAATAAATGGCCACGACACAGAGTCAAAGGCCCGTGCAATGTCCATTTTGAGAAAGATAGCCGGGGCGCGCCTACGGTGAAGACTCCTAATGGCGCTAAGGAGCTGCATGTAATTATCCAGAATAGACCTTCGTTGACAGTTCAAAGTCTCTTTCCAAATCAATCACAATACCCACAGAACATATACTTTTTCTATACACAGTATCAAGTCAAAAGTTTGGAGCCTCCACTTCCAGGTTGCTCACTAACCACATCTTCTCACACGCCCTACCGGCTGCCGTCGCCCCCACCTCATCTGAGTAATAAAAAACATGCTGTCGCCGCCACTAAGCCGTCACAGTAGCGACCGATGGACTCCCCGCCGCGAGTTTAATTATAGTGCGCTTCCAGCAAGAAGAAATCGATCCTGCGTTCAAAATACAACAAGGTTAGTAGCAGTTAGATTAGTCAGAATGGTTCGACCAGGTAATTCTAATCTTTGTTACAAACTAATATTAGCTTTATCTACAACCTTATCAAATTTGTACCTAGCAGGCCACGATCAACAAGTCTCTACCCAAGCTGGCGGTGACACCAATCAAGTCACCACACAACAAGCTTGCTAAAGGCCCCAAGAAGAATGATGATAACGAATGATCCGCCGTTTGCCGAACAATTAGTTTTTTATCAAATAAGTTGGGAATCCATATAATTCATGTGTTTATTATCAAATAAGTTATCCAAGTATGTGCTTAGAATTTGACCTGAAATAGTAGATGTTGGTTCACCACTTGTCGTTGGATACCAAAAAAAAGTGCACATCTCTGAATTAAGAAATTACACTTGAGGACCTTTCCTGATAGCACATACTCCCTCCGTTCAACAATAGATGACTTCCACATATCTAGATATAGATGTATCTAGACATATTTTAGTATCTAGATACATCCATATATAGATATGTGGAAGTCATCTATTGTTGAACCGAGGGAGTATCAGATAGTATTAACTATATATATGAATGCCTTGCTCGCATGCTTTCTTAAATGAAGCGTACTGATGACTGATGAGAGCTGAAACTAATCAGAGAGTTTTCCTTCATAACAGAAATAGGCATCCAGATTAAATTCAGACAAGAGAGACATGTCCAAATACAACACAGCATATCAATTCACTGATTAAATTCAATGGAGGCAAATGTCTATCCAGATATCATCGTGAAGAGAGTAAGTCTACTGCACCAAGTATATATCTAGTCAAAGTAGCACACCACATTCCCTTCCAAAACAAAACAATAACATTATAGTGCATTATCGACACAAGCATATGCGGTAGCGTTAACATGCGAACTAAATTATTCATACTAAAAAAAAGTGCAACGGAATCCTTGAGCAGAGTACATACTATGCTTCCTTGATGGGATCCACTTGGATACATCGGTCGTAGAGCTGTGTCCTGGGAGTCCCGGCCCTCAGCCGACAGCCGCCTGTGCCAGTCCCTCGCCCGCGCTTGCACACACGGCCAACTGCTTCCATCCTTGTACCCGGCGGCGAGGGGAGGGAGGGTGGGGTCTCCTCGAGGTCTACCAGCAAAATGCGGCGGCGACACGGAGGCGACGAAAACGACTACCTCTGCTTCGTCGTGAGGCCTTCGTTGTCGGAGGCTTCGACCACCTAGGGTTTGGGTTTCCAGAAAATTGGGGATGGGGGATTTCTGATCCATGAACACGGCTGGTACAACCCACACCCATCAGGTTCGACGCCTCTTTGAGCCGGCAGATGTAGAGGAAGTGGCGGCAACTAGAAGGTTCACTCGATGAATTGACTTGTTGGCTATCGTGGTTTTCGGGGTGAGTTTCTTCGTCGAGGTAGGCGAGATCTTCAAATCTAAGTTCTAAATCTTCGGGTGGAAACTCGATGATCGGTTCAGGGACAAACCCATCGGGATATCAATTGAAAGGGGGATCCGCCATGGGATGAGAAGTGTAGTTGTGTGAGAAGAGAAGTATGGGCTGAGTTGAGTGTGAAAAATATGAGGGGTGGAGGGTCCTTTTTATAGCAAAAAAGAGGGGGCGAAATCCTCAAAATTTGAATTTGTGGGGTTCAAAACAGCCAAACGTGCCAAAATCTCGTGCCTGGGCACGTCGGCACAGCAGCTACGCTCGAGCGTGCCTGGCTGCCTGCGTATGCCCCCCGCTCCCGGCCCCGCAACGGCATGCCCAGCCTTCCCCGCTCGTGGCCTGCTAACCAGGTAATGGGTCGTGCTCGTGCCGCGGGCGGCATGCTTGTAGCGGGCCGTGCCGTGCTGGCATGCGTGCCACGCATGCGTTACAGGCACAAGCCCGCCCGTGCCCGTGCCGGGCCTTGGCCCGTTAGTGGCGGGCCGTGCCGTGCTCAGGCCGGGCTGAATTCCGCTTGCCTCGTGCCAGCCCGCGCCTCACCGGAGCCGCTCCATCTCCGTCGACCCCCCCCCCCCCCCCCCCGCCCCGCCGCCGCCGTTCCCGAAAGCGAGGGAGCTCCTCGTGGTCACCCCCTGGTTCCCCACAATGTGCTGCACCTCGTCGTCGCCTCCGTTGAGCTCGAGGATCCCCGAACTCCATCTCCGGCGAAACTCCGGCGCCCATCACCACCGCGCCACCATTTCCCGGCCAATTTCGGCGACCCGAGGTGAGCTCCTGTCCCCTACCGTCTGATCCAATCTCAGCGGCTAGGATTAGATCCCCGTACCGAATCGGTACGGGCTAATAGGAACTCGCCGCGTGGAAGCACCCAGTCAGCACGCACAGTCAGCGTGGAATTCAAATTGATTTAAATCCAATTTTAAAACTAGAACCATCTGTCCACTTGTAAATTCCATATAAAATCAAATCTTGACCCAAAAATTATGAGGTTTGAACCACTGGAAAGCTACGAAAATTCTCTACCCATTTATAGAAAAATATAACGTAGGTTCTATAGAAAATTTTGGAGCAGTAATTAAATTGCCAAAACAGCTAAGAATTACCAAATAATTCATAGATTGTGTTCTACAAGTTCAAATCTTATAAATTTGTAGACTCTAGATTCCTTATGTAGTGTTCCCACATTTAAATAATGTAAGGACACCTTTGTTATTGTGCGAGTCCCTGGATCAATTGCTAGCACCACAGTACAAGATGAAATATCATGCAAATGCATCAATTTCATTACATCGCATGATCCAGTATTTACAAAATAAGATTACAACTTGCATAGTTTTAGAAGACTAATAGAAAACAAAGAATTACATCGGAAAACATTGTACAACATTGAGCCCATCTTCTTCATGTGCCACAGGCAAAACATGTTGGCGATAGTCTCGAGATCCTAAACGAAATCCTCACTCATCATCAGAAACATCTGCAATATGGAATATGCAGCCACAAGAGAGTCAATATAATTTAATGTATTGGCAAGTAACACTCTGGTGGATATAAATGGCAAGACTAATACTACATGCTTATTTGGCTGAGTGGAGTTTTGGATAAGTTTGCATAAAGCCAATTTTCACCTATCACTTTTGTAAAACAACTTTTCTTTTCAAGGGGTGGCAACATTGGATTAAGATCCAAGCACCACAATATTGTTCACTTGGTCAAAATTTTACTTATTGAAATTGGTGATGTGATTCTTCCGTCCATCCTTGTCTAGCTGCTCATAGTTGTCCATAACCGGGGACACTCTCCAGAGTTTGTGCACTTTCACCTTCACACTCAGATCAGCCCAAACATCCTATACACTCTGTGTGCATTAAGGAAAGGAGAATATTGAGACGAGATCTTTCAGAAGCAAGAATTCAACCTAATCGCAAGACCCGTTCCACCAATAATTATGCTACATATGCTTGTCAAACCCAGGCTGAATCCTCGCAACTTAGTTGATCAAGACAGAGCCCATATGACTAAAGGTTGCACTAGAAGCAATCTAAACTTGGGGAACATCATAATGACTTTGTTCCTGGGTGAAATTCCTCAAGTGAACACCCCTCGGGGAGACACTCAACTCTCATCAGCCAAACAACTAAATCCACCCAGGTGATTCATTGAATGTTATACTTAGAATTTTCCTCAACATCTAGTAAAACCATTTGTAATATTTCATAGCATCTACTAAGCTCTAAGGCTATCAAAATAACAAGGTAGATGGAATGTCTATACACTACTAGGATAATAGCATAGCATAATATAACTTAGTAAAATTTCCTATGATGCATACTACTCAAAATCAACTAATGCATTACTCCTATAAAGGATGGAGGTGTTGTCCGTCTACGCCAATCGGCCACGCAGCGTCTTCCGTCGCGCGCGTTGCTCCTGGAAGCGCGCGTTGGATTGGCCGCGCGCGGGGAGACTTGCCGATGCGGTGTGCCTGGGACAACAAAACCAGCTCCCGCAGGGGTGAAACCCTAGCCAATCCCCGACCCCGTCTCTCCTCCCCAATCCCCAACCCCGCCTCTCCTTGCCCCACCTCGCCCCGCACGGCCTCTGCCGCAGCCGCAGGCCTGGTGGTGTTGCTGCTCCTCCTCCTCTAGCTCCGAGGCCGGACGGCGCCCGGAAGCGGCTCGGGCTCCCCGATGTGCGGCGCATCTGGAGGAGCCGGTCGGTCACCCTACGCTGGCGACCTCCTCCTCCACGGTCTCCAGCAGGTCCTCCTAGGCCTCTTCTCCAGTTGCTGCGGCCGCCGTGTCCCACCTTTGTCAGCGTGACGGGGAGCGGCGACCAGACAGAGCGGCGGCGCGGAGGTCCAGCGGACGGCGCCGGACGGGGCGGCCATGGCGGCCGCCGGGAGGAGGCGCTACAGGTATCCCTCCCGGAACCCTAGGCCAATCGCCTCTCCTCTCTCCTCCCGCATTCCTTTCTCAGCCGCCGCCCCGAGTCTCCCCTTTCCTCTGTCTCTCTCGTGCAGCCTCCTGCATCGCCTGTGCTCATCCACACCGGCACGAGGCCTCCGGCGTCGCCCCTACATGGTTCTGATTCTCCTCCTCCTCCTTCGGTTCCTCACCCCGAGCGACGCCTTCAAACTCTACCGTCGCCTTTATCAAAAAAAAAAAAACTCCACCGTCGGGGACAAGGAGATGAGAAAGGGAGACGAGAGTGGAGCAGCCTCACTGGCTCAGCCTGCAGATTCGGCGTCGGCGGTCTCCTTCTCCACGGGTAAGCTCCTCCTCTTCCTCTCCATGCATCTCCCCTCTCTCCCATGTCTCTCTCAGATTTTCTCATTGTCCATAGATTTGGCCACCGAGACCCTCGTTGTTAGGCCCTCAGCGTTGTCAGCTCCCTCTCGGCACCCCTCCTCGCGCTGCTCACCACCTCTGTCTTCGTCCTCGTCGGCTGTGACCCAGATCCGCAGATGAAGGTGGTTATCTGGGGATAATAGAGGCCAGCCACGGCTGGTGGACGACGGCTGCTGCCTGACAGCGGCAACGGGTGGTCGACGGTGACCTCTGCTGATGGACGATGATGGCCGCCGAGTGACCAACAACAGGTATCTGCTCCTATTTTTGTGGTAGCATATCAGTGCCACTCTAAGCGAGCTGGTTTTGGCTATTGGATTGTGAGGTGGAATTGTTGATGCTGGGATAGCATAGTTTGTGAAGTGTAGACGGGTTCATCTAAGGACTCTACATCTTAGTTACTGGATAAATGAGTTCTAAATATTTTTGAGATGCATATCTGACTTTACCTTGTAGAGCACACTTGATCCAATTTTGCCACTAGCTACTCTGGTTGCTAGCTGGTGGGTTTGCTCTGTCATGATAGAAAACAGAGGTCACAAGCCAATGGCATCTTAAGTCCACGTCAATGGCATCTTAAGTCCTATGAGCTAACTGTTGTTGATGATTTGTGTGAAGTGCCATTGATGTTCAATGTTTGTTTGGCATGTAAACTAAACCAAGAGAAATAACCATAGAAAGACAACTCAACAAATCTGTATATTTGTAATATGTTTGTTCGATCGGTCTGAAGTTGATCTCTGTTTAGAGACATGGAGATTATATACATTTGAATAGCTTCTTTTTTTGTTTATATTGCTGGATTTGCTAAAAAACTACTTTCGTGCTGCTGATTGCTAGGCAAGCTTAATTTCAGAAAGTTACAGTCGCTAAATGAGCCATGATTTTTATTTCTTTTTGACACAACGATTCCTTTTGAATTCAGGAACTAGAAGTATCCTACCAGCAGGAACGAACAATGGTATCAAACCAGTTGTTGATACGATTCGAAGAGACAATCCGAACGAGCGGATGGTATCCCCATATTTGAAGATGCAAAACTACATATGCATTATGTAAAAAGTTGGCTCGCCTTTTGTGCCGCTCATTGATAAGTTTTTAGTTTAGTATTTTTTGTGCGGCCAAAGTGCAGTAATAAAACAGACAGATTGGAATAATCAAGGGGTGAAATAAATATTCATTAACTAGGTTGCTTGATTAATGTAGCTCATGTATTGGTTCAGATTTTGAGAGGCTGGGTTGCATGCCTAACAACTAATGATTCATAAAATTGTCCTAAAAAAATATAAAAAGAATAGTAAATTTTGAACAAGTTAGATGGACATAGGACGGGATGTATTCGGGAAAGGGATAGACCCCGGGAACGGGATGGACCAGGGAATCGGATAGACCCCTGGGAGCGGGATGGACCTGGGAACTGGATAGACCTGGGACCTGGGAACATACCAAAGTGTCTGGTTTGGATATTTAATTGTTTGCTTCTAACATGGGTGCTCCCAAAGCTTTCTTGCTCATTCCTATTGACTAATTAAATGGTAATATTTGGATAGACAGGTTGTTCTTTTCATCTTCTTATAGATTTTCTCGTTGTTAAATGCAGGGATGTGCTCCCTTGGGATGTAAGCTCTGAAGGATGGGTATTGATTTGGATTTCTTTTATCGGAAGAAATTTTTGTGCAAGTGGCTAATTTATGAAGGAGATGTCCAGCAACAATTGTTATCCCAGCCATGTATACGACAAGCAAGGTATGTCTCAGACTCTTTCCATCCTTCATTTCTTCGGTCTTCATTCCTTCAGAGAGATTTATTCTGTGTTGTGCTTGATCATTTGGGCATCAAATAGTGAATATGTTAGAATTTTATACAAAACATACATTTTATTGTTATGGAGTAGGTAACAGTGCACATGGTTTTTCTTGGTTACACCTCATATCGTGTGCCCATCGTACAAAACATGATTAGCAGTAGAAAGTGAGGTGGGCCAAGCGGCGTAAGGATGGGGGCCACTGCTGCAAAAAATTCCAGGGATAATAAAGTAGATGAAGAACTGTAAGTTCTTGAGGACTATATTTTTTTATCTACCAATGACCGAGGTTCCAGGGCAATGTCATTCAGGAAATGATGTTTAGCTAAACATGAACTGTGTGCCCTGTTTTTGATAGTTAGGATGAAGTGCCAAGATTTGCTTTCACTTAGATAAAGTGCCATGTTTGTTTGATCTGGCACCCCGGTTCGCTTTCATATCAGTATTAGCTTGCCTATTTTTTTGGGTATAATTGTAATATGTGATTATCTAGGGGAAGATTGATTCTTTAAACCATGTGATTTTTAAGAAATTAGTTCCAGTTAATCATAAGAGCATGAGTAGCCCATAGCAATTTGCAATTTTTGAGATAAATATAAGTATCCATGATGTAAATAAAGAAGCAACAAATATCATAACAAGAATCTATGAGTTACTTACTATTTATTCAGTTTTTCCTTGCCATTAGGAGAATTGGAGATTTTCTTCTGCTTGTGGGGGTTCTGGACACTACATCATTCTTCATGATGATTTTACCCATAAACCATCATTTGATAGCTTGATTTTATTCACTGCTGGTTAAGTATGTACAAGACATGAGTATATATTTTGTTTCATCGTGATTTAGGTTTGCTTATGCTCTCTCGATAATGTGTCCACACCGCCTTGGGCTTGAGATCTCCTTCTCCGGCGACGGAGGAGAAGGGACGGGCTGCAATTGTGTCTGCACTAGGGCTTACACTGTGTCCGAAAAAAATACTTGGACTATTTCAGTGCACCTATATGCAAATATTATTACTAAGGATGCATATAGGCGCATTGAAATAGTCCAAGTATCAATAATATTACTAACATGCGATGGTTTTCCTTTTTTCACTGGAAGGTTTCTGATTAATGTAGATATTTGTTTGCACTAGGACGATATCACCAGGCCTCTCATATCAGAAAAATTGGATGACCACTCGGGCCCAAAAAATAGGTGCATTGAAGAGGCGATGTAACCCGTCGATGGAGCATGTTTCGGCAGAAGCCCAAGGAACCCGCGAGGCAAGTCTCTAAAATCTCACTATAGCCATCTACTGCATTGTCTGTTTTAGTCTAACTGGGAACAGATCACTTGTCGTGCAGACCGTGCAGATGCAGGTAGTACGTGGCTACGGTTCCTCGTGCGTCTTGGTCTGCACGGACTATGAGCAAAGGCGCGTGTTTGAGTTCTGCAAGGTGTGTGGCGATCAGGAGAGGATAACTAACCTTTATTTATGTATGAGGGCGCCCCGGTACAGGGAAGACATTCAATTAACAAATTCAAGGAGAGTGTTCCATTGGGCTGATGAGGTATATTACGAGTTTTCCGACCAAGTTTCTTGATTTAGTGTGGATACATTGTCAATGTTTGTGACATTCATACTGTGCTTAGATGGGAACGGAGACACCTGATGATTTGTTAATCCAATTGGTCGAACATAGGAAACACATCTGGCATTTTTACTAGGTATGTATTGTTGCCAAATTATGCGTAAAGTCTATTATTGATGCCCAACTGATCGACCATTCTGTGTAGTGCTAATCGAGATTTCAGTGCAGATACTTGGATTCCAGGTTCAAAAGAAGGCGATTGGAAAATTATCACCACTTCAGAAACTCCAGAGTATGTTTTCACACAAAGAATCTGCTCCTCCTACACGTGTAAAATTATCATCATTTCAGAAACAAGGAATGCAGCATAGTCAACACTTTGAGGTGGATTTGTACTAACGATAGCCTAGATGTTTATAGAGAATTTGAGATGCGTTGAAACTTATTGCTTTCCGGTCGGACGGGTCATTGAGGGATGCACAAATGACCCTGGATTAATCGAGTTTGCTTGGACAGAGAATTTCAACATGACTTGTTCAAGAACTTGAAAGTTATCCGACAATAAGTCAATTTTGCTTTTTATCAGGCCATATATATAATTGAATAAGTTATTTCTTCCTCGGAGGAATGGGGTTCAAACAATAAATCCAGAGGAAACCCGTGAAGATGTAAAACATAGTACATTGAGGATTTTCAAGTTCAGCAGAATCAAATACAAACCACCGGACCATTTCACAACCATTAGTAGTGTCTGCTGGTTTACCTAAAGGGAACTAGAGCCCGATTTTTTACACCATGTGCTAGAAAGATTCTCGTGTGAATTGATGAAAACTCCATTCTCCTGTTGTCGTGTACTGAATCAAGTGGTACAAGCAACTGAAATTATATGTTTGTGGTTATGTCGCTAGCTGTTTTCTATATGCAGTAGTTGCCGGTGAATTTGATTAATTAATGTTGTCTGCTGGGATGTGACAATTTGTGTTATAAGTGCTTAAGAAATCTATCCTTTATTTTGTTGGGTTATTAGTTGTCTTGTGTGTATTAGCTAGGTAATTTTCGTTTGGCAAATCACACGTGAAAATTTAAAATTACCTGCAAAGTTCATGCATAAGTCAGTGGTAACCGCTTGAGCACTTGGTACTCATTTACAGATGTTCCTAAATCACAGGTCAAAATTTTAAATTACCTGCAAATTTCATGTATAACTAAGGTGTAACTGTTTGATTATCTGGTACTTCTTTACAGATGTTCCTAGAATGCGCAAGCCAAGAGGTAACTGCTACATTTAGGTTTCACGAGCAGGTATATCATCTGCTATACATTGGTGCTTTCAATAATTTCTTCTACAGGTCTGAATCTTAAAGTATCATGCAGGAAGAACAAGAACAATTGTTTCTAATTGGGAAAGCAGGGATTATTTTTTCATAAAACTGTACGTGCAATATTTTTTCTCATAAATATTTCTAATTTGTTCTGCAGGCCTGAATCTTAAAAAAACTGTACGTGCAATATTTTTTCATGATATAATGAGCATTGACCAAATTTGGTTTCAAACTCATGGGTTTTGTTGCAAAAAGACTGAAGCCCTTTTATCCAGTTTCATGTGCTTCAGTTTAGTTTTCTATCTATGTTATTTTCACTTACTAACATACCGTCAACTTCTCATTTGGTTGCTTCAAGACTATACATGTTGGTGTTATATTTCCTGTCTACTTCACCTATAAGCAGAGGCTGGGGCTTTGCTCCCATTTCGAAAAAAAAACTACTGCTTGTTATCAGTTCCTCCTAAATACTCCTATTAACTTAGATCTAGGTTTGCTACTAAGGGAACGAATTAGAAAAGGTTGCTCTCTCATAAGGTATACCCTCGACATTTCACCGCCGATATAGATGGGTTCTGTTTGCTAAAGCGTAAAAATATCATGCTTCTTAAAACGCTACAGTTTGCTTTGTGAGTAGGTGCCAGATAAGTTATGCATCACTACATCTACATGTTTCATGGCCTAAAAACACTCACATATTTTGATGGAACTTTCATGTGCATCTGTCAGGCGACAATGCATCGCTGAATATGGACTCCTAGGTTTCTTCAGCCTTCAAAGAAGGCCCGCTATTCTGGTGGTTGTTTGTCCGTTGCTTGGAAGTGCCTTCGCTGAGTTGTATTCATCAAGTATGTGTGTTGTTCCCGTGGCTTCCTTTGTTAGTGCTACAGTTTGTTAATATGCTACTGTGTTACTTCATTATAATATGTGGACGTGTTAAATATTGGAGAAAATAAATAGTATATAACTAAAAAAATTAATATATTTAGACCGGTTGAAAGATAGATCTTGACCATTTAACATTGCGGTATTACTCCTTTAGAAGCTGCTGGACTACCCGTTGTCCGACCTCCTCATGTTCTATGCGGTTAACAATGTTTTGACCTTCTCGCTGCTTCACTGCCCATGTATTTACCTATTGCTTTTTTACTTCTGTGATGAGTACAACAGTCCATGACATCTGTCCCCGTGTGCGTGTGGAGCCACGAGTTTGAAATTGAAACTCTATTTTCGTTCGTCCATTGGTGAAGTTTTCTTGGCTAATATAGTATACTTTTCCAAAAACATTCCCACCATGACAAAGTACATTGGGTGAGCTTCCGAGATTATTTGTCCATTTTTTTCATTGGCTTATATACACCGTTATTATTATGGATCATTTATAGTTTATTTTGATAAGGGTGGTGCCTCTATTGTACAGTTTTTTTGTCATGTCTAAAATGGACTGATTGGGCTGTTAGTTGAGTTTTAATGTTGGACCATGTTTGGCGGTGCAGCAGCCTGGAGGCATCAAGAGCGGTGTTCAGGCCGTAGACCTGGATTCGGAAGCAACTTTCAGATTATATGCATGAAATGGGAAGCGGCGAGTGCATCAAGTGTACATGTTCTATAGATGTTTCTAGGAATGGTAGGCATGCTGCGTGAACTTTTCTAGCTGCAAGTGTTACTTGATACAGAGAATAAGCGATTCTTCTATATTCCTACAGAGATCGCCCGTGTTGTCGCACATAGGTATAGGCTTGTGGTTTTCATTTCGACCAAAAGCTTTACAGCGAAAGCCATGACTTATTCTTGCAAATCAACATGATTGGCTACATTTAGAAGCCTCGGTTCAACTACTCAGCCTTTATTGCTAATTTGAAACTGCTTGAGCGCCATCTTCTATCAAGAGTTCTAATATGGCTTTAGGTGCCTTCATATCATCCCATGGCCTATACAATGTATGCCTTCAACACAAGATATACAGTGTGCAGAAAACTTTACCGTCCCATAACAGTACCAACAAGTAAGGTATGTTGATTACGCCCTTCGGGAGGACAATTGAACAGATTGTCCAGCCTAAAGTTTATGTCCCTGCCCCGGTACAAATTTCAGGTGGATTATCTGCCTTTATCACTAGAGAGAAATCCTAAACTGTAATCATCGACCGAATTTTTTCATGACCAGTCTTGCATTAGGGTTTTCTATACAATAAGTATCTCATTCCTAAAGTACAAACTGTTGGGTAGATTGGTAGGACACAAACCTACATGGAGCTACATCTGATTAGGGTTCATCCATTCAGGATTATAGTCCATTCGCTTCTATTAAGACATATCAATGGTAGATGTCATATAGTAGAAGCAATATATTCACATTTTGTTTGCCACCTTTCTCGATCCATTTCCAAATCTCAATTATCATATTCTATAATATTCTTAGTCCGGATAAATTTTTGGTATACATGCAGATTGTTTTGTTCTACTGCAGCTCACATTGGATGAGGGTTTCCTGTGATGATTATACAAAGTTCGTGTTGTATCTGGCAGCAAGATAACCGTCACAAGCAGGGCCGACGAGATTGCGAGCTTCAGGGGAACCGAATTGCCTCTCAAGTTTGAACTCTTAATCCAGGAATACTGAATCCAGGAAGCCTACTGGTACCAGTTCAAGGTGTGTGGATTCGGGAGTCATGAGAAGGTCCGACGAGATTGCGAGCTTCAGGGGAACCGAATTGCCTCTCAAGTTTGAACTCTTAATCCAGGAAGCCTACTGGTACTTGTTCAAGGTCGTGTATGTATTCGGGAGCACGGACGTGGCGGATGCCGAAACTAGCGTCCATAGCCATGGACATGTAAAATAATGTCGACGGTGCTTCCTGGTTGCAACATCTTCCCTCGACTAATGGAATCTCATAAATAAAAGTAGCTACGGGTAAAATTATTGTGATTTCACCGTGAAATACCTTTGAGGAAGTGGTATCTTATATAGAATTTCGTAATTTAATTATTAAATGTACTCCCTCAGTCCTGATTTATAGGGCACAATAATAAAAATAGGTTCGTCCTGATTTATAAGACACAACCAAAAAAAACAGGCAGTCCCACCTCTTAGACAAATTTGCATCAATTCTCTTCCGATTGCCTTTTTTCACAGCTCTCTACCAATGCATGCAATATTTGGGCCCAATGAATGAATACGTAGGGCCGAGTGAGTACGAGTTTTTGGTTGTTAAGTATTAGAACTTCTGTTTTCACAATATAGGTAAACTTTTGTAATTCAAGACAAGTAACAAATGGGGCATTAGACTTGCGTTGAGCTAACAATTTTTCTCTTATGAATACAAATTTCGTCATAAATCCGATATTTGCGTCATTTCTCTTATATGAATACAAATTCCGTCATAAATCCGATATTTGCGCCAGTGGCGCAACGGGTCATCTAGTGTAGAAAATAATGGGTAGTTGAATGGTCTGTTACTTGCCTTGTTGGAGTTGGTGAATACTTCACACTCTCTTCACAAAAGATCGTTGCTCTCCGTAAAATCTATACATTGAAAAAACAATAACAAAATAGACAAACATTCTACCAAACAATCATACAACTGAAGAAACATACAAAGCAACAATAAGGCAAAAAGGGGTTTAACCAAGTTGGCTAGGACAAGGTCAAGGTTTGAGTTGGAAGGTTCATTCTCTCCTGGTTCAATACTTGTTAAGAGGTTTCCAAGAGTTCACTAAGGATTGGTTTAGCTTGAGTTTTTAGAAATCAAACTTTATTGAAAACATATTTATCTAAGAAGTTCCAAGAGTTCACCAAGGTGATCTCACTATTTCAACTAAAATAACACATACTCATGTGCAACACTTAGTTTCTTTTCATCAAAACATTTGAGTGATCTAAGTTAGTCCTTCCATTTTGGTTTAGGGTAGGTATAGGTTCAAATAAATTCATAACAATGGAGATAACAAGATAAATTATTGGGCTTTTCTATTAGGGTCAAGGGTTGGACAAAAACAACTTGTTATTTTTCAACTTGTGTGGATTACTCCAAGTCTTCACATGTTTGTCTTCTTGGACATCATCTTCATGCTTCTAATATAAACTTGTTCCTTGGATGGATTCTTATCTTGGTCTTGATAGATTCTTCATGGATTACTCACTAGTTGGTCCAAGGAGGGATGGGCACAAAATACCACTAAGTCAATTTGGAAAGAAATAAGAAGAAAGATGGGAAGAGAGAGGGAGATGTTTTCTTCTGATTTTGTTCACACTTGTACTTCTTTGAGTTGATTCTAGTTGTTGTGAAGTCCAATTCCCTTACTTCAAATTCTTCAATGATCTTCTTTGTAGCTCTTCATGTTGTCACCAAGTTGAAGATGAATTGCCTTCTATTGCTTGAGTCATGTTTTCCATTTGCTAACTTGATGAATTCTTGAAGCAAGAATGGGGAGTGGAGAAGTAGATAGAAAACTATGATACTAGTGTTTGAGGTTCACCAATTGGTCTTTTATATGGTTGACATATTCTAAGGACTTGGTATTGGCTCCAAATGGCCAGAACAACAAGGAAAACAAGGATAGAAACAACTCTAAGACTTAAACAACAAGGAGGCTACTATGATGGAGGTTTGGCTAAAATTACATGGTCATGGTCCAAGGGTATCCAAAATGGTTGGGCAAGGATGTTTATGGTTCAAGGTTACCACATGGGACAATTTTGCAAAAGGAACTATATTAAAATTATTTATAGAATTAAATCTATGTAAAAAAATACTCAAATAGACCACTTAATTCTAAATTCAATTTTTAATTTGATAAAAATTATTTTTTAACATAGGATATGAAAGTACACATCCTAAGGTTTCCAAATATATTTTATTTGCAATTTTTGGATTTATAGAATTTGAATTATGCCGAAATTCATCAAACAAACATATTTGAATTTGAACAAATTTTAAATGGTCAATTTTAAATTTGGCCAGTGCCAAAAGTTTCTAAATGTTGTGCTTATTTGAAAAAGTCGAAGTTTGCTGAAATTGGGCTTATGGATCAAAAGATATGATAAATCTAAGGTGCAGGGACTAAACTATAAAACTACCAATTAATTCCAGCGGGAGAAAATATTTGAATTAAAGCTAGGCTATGTGGCGACTCCTGATTGGACTGTGTTGCTGACTGGGCTGCTGCGTGGCATGCTAACTATGTAGGCTGACGTGGATAAGTCATGGATCTGGATTGTTAGATCTAGATCTAACGGTAACTTACCCCTTCGCTAGGTGTTCTAATCTGAACAGTTTATATCTAGATCGACGATAGAGAGAGGGAAGGCTCACCGGGGGGGTACACCAGGAAATAGTGACACGGTGGTGCTGCGGTGGCCGGCGATGCAGAAATTTCACGGCGGGGCTTCTCAGGTGGTCTTCGAGCTGAGCGGAGAGGGCGGGGAGGCGCGGCAGAGCGATACATGCACGATGGCGGTGACAGTTTCCACCATAGAGGCTCCTGTCGACAAGGAGGAGTAGACGGAGGCGGTGTTGGCTCCGGTGACCGTCGGGAACGAGCGACGCCGGTGTCTTGCTATGCCAAGATCCAAAAAAAATTAGTGAGGAGGGGCGCCAGGGCTAGGGGAAGTGAATGGGGGTGGTCTCTGGCGCGAAGAGGGGCTCACCGCACCGGATGCGGCCAGTGTGGTCGCTTCCTCAGTTTAGGGTTTGGGGCAAACACGGAAGGGGCTCAAGGGCCTTATGTAGGTGTCGAGAGGAAAGGAAGGAGGTGGCCGCGGGCGGGGATTGCGGTGGGAAAAAATTCCGACGAGATTACCGGGCGGGAGGTGGAAGGAAACCCGCGTCATCGGTGATGTCACGCGTGGGTCCCGCGTGGAAGTTAGAGAGGGAGCGTAGGGCTCGCGGGCTGTGTGTGTTTGCGGTTGGGCCGTTTTCCTGGGCCGTTGGCGGCCGTGCGGGTGCGAGGGGGAGAGGCAGAGTGGCGGGCTTGCTGGGTGGGCTGGTTTCCCTTTTTTTATGTTCTGTTTTTTTTCTGTTTTCTGTTGTCTTTAATAAAACATAAATAATTATTTATAAAGCCAAATGAGTTCAAATTTGTATCTATGGTTTTTTAAAGATAAAACCTTTTAAATGAAAACCTTTGTGTGATGTTTTAACACACTTCAAAATAATTTTATTTTCAAAATATGACTAAAATACCAATAGCTACTTAATGCCATTAAAAAAAGAAATAAATATAAATAAAGGTCAATTAAAATTTTAGTGGCATCCTATAAGATAATTTTTTTTTGAAAGTCATTATTACTCATTCATATTTTTATTTTAAAATATGAGGAAACCCTCATATCAACTAAAGGTGCTTTTCCAATTTAGAAAATAATTGACACTTTGAAATGGGGTTTAAATTAACTCAGAGGAGAAACACAAATGCCAATATTATTTTCCATGGTTCTTTACTTGTTTTCTTAACTCAATGATATATATAACACCTTACTGTTTTGTTGATTGATATAATACTTGGAAAACAAATATCCAACTTTTATCCATTTGAGCTTAATAATAACAGTGACACAATTTCTTGGAGACAAGGAGAAAATATTAGAGATAGTAACTCTCTGTTTTTAATTATCATAATCATTTTAAAATGGTAGTTGAGTTGAAAACATGTTGGATAAATAATTTTGCTAAGATAATATTTTATTCAAATGGGGGATCATATTTTATTTTAGAAACAGGTTTTAGGGTTTTTAAAATTAAGGAAATTTGGATTCTTTATTCCAATTACATATTGTTTTCTTTACTTTATTCCTTTATTTGGTTTGTGGTGACTTGATTTATCATGAAACAAAAAGTTTCAATTTTTTTTGATTTTTGAGTTTTCCAAAAATCAGGGATGTTACATCTTAGAACATGTAGAACACCCTGAAACCAGAGAAAATCAAAATTGTATCGTGCACAAACTTGCTATTTCAAATTTGGTCAAATCAGTCATCTGTCTATAATTAAAATTCTAAAAAGTATTTTTGAGTGAAACCAATTGGGTTGCCTTGATATTTTGTCCTCTGTCCTAGAGAAAACAAAGCCCAATTTTTACAGAAACATGAAAGTGGGTTTAAGATTTAATTAGAGTAAACATCTATTATTGGGCTACAGAAAAGGAACAATTAAATATCTTATTGAAATAAAATTTAACTAGAGCCATACACCAACTAAACAAACATCATATGATATCAAATACACCTCAGTACTGCATTTACTATGTGTAAAACAAATTTGTGCATTCATGCATGCATACATGTCTATGATTGATCATTTTTAATGGTATGTTTATGTTTGTGTTATTATTGTTTGATTAGACTTTGGAGAGGACCACTACAACGCTTGTGACTGTTGTGCTTGTGTTGGTTGTTGTTTTCAAGGCAAGTGATACTCATGTCCCACTTTTGTTTTATATTGCATTAGTGTTTTCAGTAGTATGCATCATAGGTGATTTTATTATTTTTCCAAGTATATGCTATGCTCAGAACACCTAGTAGTGTGTGGCCAAGATGAAACCCATGTTAGGTACTAGTTTAGCTATACTAGAATACTATCACAACTATTGTTGTTGCTTGTTGGGTTGTGGTGTTTTAAAAATTTAAAATTAACAACCCAATGAAACACTTGGGTGGATTGAACCTTGCTTGGATTATGTTGAGTGGCTACTTAGGACCATGTTCATGGTTGTTTAGCCATGAATGTGGGGGTTGTCACCTAAGAGTACACTTGTGAACTGCCACTCAGGAATAAAGAGATTTGTAGGTCTTCACTGTATAGTTAGCTTCTAGTGCATCCTTGTGGTAATATGGGCTCTGCCAAGATTAAGTAAGTTGTGGGGGTTCATCCTGTTGAATGACAGTGGGTGGTAGAATTTTGGGAGCAACGATTCATGATGGTATCGTTGAATCCCTTCTCCCAAAGATCTTGTCTGATTCTTCCCTCGGGGAGGATGAGTCTTAAGATGAAAGTGTACAACCTCTACAGAGTTAAAAACTAAAATCTTAGCAGTGTCCCTGGTTATGGGCAATTTGAGCAAACTAGACAGAGTTAGTACCGAAGGATCTCCTCATCTTTTCTGAACTAAATAAAATATGGTAGAAACCCCTTTATAGGGCACATGGTGGTTTAGCCATGATGCCACAAATAAACTTCATGGTGGTTTAGCCATGGTGCCTTTCAAACTTCATGGTGGCTTAGCCATGATGATTTGTCCAACTTTACGGTGGTTTAGCCATGAATGATTGTACAAATGTTTTCATTTATTTAAAATGATTCATAAATATAGGACAAAACTGGATTTATGCAAATAGCCCAGACTCCACCAGCCAAATATCATGTAGCTAGTTTATCCCTCAAAAGAGCCACCATATAAGTGTCACTTGCCATTACATTGTTTGTATTGACTTCCCCTTGTGGGCTGCATATTCCAACCTGCAGCTCATTCTGATGATGAGTAATGGTTTAGGATTTCGAGTTTACATTCCAACATGCTTGCCTGTGGCACATGAAGAGAAGGAGGCTCATTGAAGATTTGCGTTCCGCTGTGTTTACTTTGAACTTTGCTATTTAGGGCTAGTCCATGATGACTATGCCAGTTGTAAGACTATTTTAATTCTTATCCAATGGATCTACGTTGTAGAATGATGATATTGTTATGAATATTTCATTTCGTCATGTGTATGCTATTAGTGATCCCGGGAATGATCCCGGGAATAGCAGGTACACAACTATTCTATCTTTATTAAAAGGTAGGGTGCTACAACACGCCCCCTAGGCGGGTGGGCGCCCTCGCGAGAGCGGTTACCTTGCGAGTTAACCTAACAAGGGCCTCTGTCGCGCCGATTGGGCTGGGCCTGCAGCAGACGGCCCAGGATAGCCTGGTATCCGTGGGTCCGACACCGAGGAACATCAAAGATCTCTTTCTTATCCTAGAGAAAAGTTTTCTATATCTGCATGTTCATATATAATTGCAGTAACATTATTACACTTTTTCTTGAGGTTTGTTGGGTTGTTGCGGTATATCTTGTCTGTCCTGCTTTTTCTAACAAGCAAAATAATAAGAGGACCGGTAAATCATGCATGTATTGCTATATTAGGAGTAGTATTTTTTTTTCCCTTCAATTTCAATTCACATACATGTATTTCATCAACTACTATTGGGTTTATATGTAATCGTGGAGAAACCCTGGATGCTGTAACATATATTGGCCACATCATTGTGGCTAGAGGTTTGGATATTTATTTGAGTATTTCTGTCTGACTCATCATGGAAAAGGTAAAAAAAAGAAAAAGGGAATACATAGCAAAAATATTGTGATGCTAATGTCGGACTTGGTAGTGTGTGCTTCAACAACATTCAGTTCAACTTTGAACGAACTCCTAAATTTACACTAATATTTTCAATTGTTATACGAATTTTAAGTTCCACGAATGGACACCATAGATAAAAAAACAGATTCAATGATGTTTGCCTTAACGTGCAACCCATCAAATTGAAAGCACTTTAGCTGATTTGACCTTTTTACCACATTTTTTCTCTTCCCACCATTCCTACAACATATCATTATGTATATATAGTCATCATGAAGGGTGTTATAACACTCATCTTTTGTTGCTTTTACCATGCTATTTAAACTATTTGTACAAATATCATCTAGTAATATATACAATGTCCTAGTCCGATGAACATCTCCTAGATAGGAAAATGTCCATGAAAAAAAAATGTATACTAGTACTTGTAATCATCGTGCTAGTAGTAATTAGTTACTACTCACCCGTGGCCACCAGTATGAATCCATATCGACGACTGTGATTAAGAGGCGAAGATTTGGCCCAGCAAGCCCAGTAAGGCGAAATACAATGGAAAAATAGAGGGGTTTTGGTAATAGTCGATCAGACGCTCGCCGCCACCGCACCTTAGGGCATCTCCAGTTGCCCCCCCCCCCCCCCCCCCGAGCCCCCAGGCGGCCTTTTTAGCGCCGGAAGCGGCGAATAGCGCCGTTTCCTCACCACTCGGCCCCCCCAGAAGCCCAAATAGCGCCGTTTCGGCGCTATTTCGCGCCGCGGCACCCAGGCCAAACCCAGCCCGCTGGGTTCGGCCTGGGGGGCGAAACTGCGCGGTCGCGCGCACGGGCCAGCTCTGTCAGTGACCCGACGGAAAAGCGCGCGAACAGGATCCACCGCCCGTGACCTTCTTCTCGGCGCCCGCGCCGTCAAAGGCTGCCGGAGTAATGGCGTGGCGGCCGGCCAGTGCATGCGCCCCAGTCAAAGGCTGCCGGATTAATGGCGGGGGCGGCAGCGGTGACACGCGCGGCGCAGCGACTGGCCCGCCAGGCTATAAAAAGGGTGCTTGCCCCTCGCCGTCCGCCCATTCTCGCCTCCTCCTTCCCGCCGTTCCCCCATTCTAGCCTCCTCCTTCTCGCCCCCTCGCCGCGCCTAGCAACGATGGACCACCTCTGGGATGCGTGGCCCGAGAGCGACGACGAGGGACAACAGGAAGTGGCGCCGGAGCAGCAGCCGGCGCAAGGAGTAGCGGCGCCCGAGCAGCCGCCTGTCCAGGCAGAGCTCGCGCCCGAGCAGGAGGCGGCGCAGGCTGCCCGGCAGGCTGCCCGGCGCTGGAGGAGGGAGCGGAGGCTGCAGCCAATATGGCCGGAGCAGCACGCCGCCCTGTACTCCATCGAGACCGCGCAGAATGAGGGGGCGTACCGCCAGGTCCTCGGCGGCCTCGAGCAGGCGGCGGCGGCGGCGGAGGCTGCCGCCGTTCGGGCGTCTCTGGAGACGCACCAGAGGGAAGAGGCCGAGCGTGAGGTGCGCCGGCAGCTGGCCGAGAACGCTGCATCGGCCGAGCAGCAGGCGATCATCGCGCAATACGAGGCCGACCTGCGGCAGGTGGCGCTGCGGAGCGAGCGGCGCACCCGCCAGCCCTCCGAGCAGGCGCAGCTGCACCGGCTGCGGGTGCAAGGCCGGGCGGAGCGGCACCGGCTCGCCGCGGCGAAGGATGACGGGGAAGCTGGTCCCTCCAACCGGCTCGCCGCAGCGAAAGAAGACGACGACGCCTAGGATAGTCGTCGCTGTTTTAGTTTTACTTCTCGCTGTTTTAGTTTAAATTCACGTCGAATTGTACGAAGTTTGCCTAAATTCAATAAAATGCGTCTAGTTTCAAATCGTGTTTTTTTGGGCCGAATCTTGGGCTCGGGGAGCGACTGGGAAGCCTGCCCCCCAGGTTCCAGATTAGCGCCGTTTGGCGCCGCGGCGGCCCCAAAACGGCGGCGTTTTGGGCCCTGGGGGGCGCAACAACTGGAGATGCCCTTACGCCAGGCCTCGCCGCCGCCCCTCCAGGTCGCGAGATCAAATGCTCGCCGCCGCCCGACCTCACGCCTGGTCTAGCAGTCCGCCGCAACTTCCACGCTGGGCCGCATCTACCTCAGACGGGGAGACCGCCTTAGTCGTCACACCTCACGCCCGGTCTCGCCGGCGGCCTCTCGCCCGCCTCCTCACACACGACCTAGAACTCCGCCGCCACTTCCCCGCCGTGTTGAATGTCCACCGGATGCGGACAACCGCCTCCGTCCTCCCCTTAGGCTACTCCCTGAGGTACATGTTTACTTCCGTCATCAAAACTGATGGACATTCAGATATGTAATAACTTATCTCTGAACATGTTCCTCTCCAATTTCACTACCTATCTAGTACTAGAAAATTCGCCTAATAGTGTGAACTACTATATAGCAAGGTGTGTAGTTTGATTTTCTTGTAACCTGCATGGATGTGTGAAGCCATGTATCATCGTGGTCCTAGGAACCACACCCGATTGTATCTGTAGAAGAAAAGACAATCACCACAAAGCAAGTAAGCTAAACAGCCAAAACAATGGCAAACAGTAGAGAGTAGATATAATAGTAATTACAGTCTGAAATTACCATTGTTGCAGTCTTCCAACAGCATGTCGCATTGTTGTATGCCCAGAAAACACTAAATTATGATTGTCCCAAATCATACTGATCCTGCAAAATTACGATGCACAAAAGTCATTTACAGATGTAGACAAATGTCAATGATCACCTAATAACTAATATCCATGGATAGCTATAACAAGATCAACAGTCAGGTGACATTCAGACTACTGCATGCTCACATGTCAAGAAATTTATCTCTATACGTTTGTAACAGAGTATGATCTCATGTTATCGCGCTGAATAGTGCACTAGATTTTGTAAAGTCATGGTAGCTACTTAGCCCAATGTTAAGTCTCACTGTTTCCCTGCTGTTGTTGTAAAGTGATACAAGCATTTGCATGTTTGCCATTAGGTAATTGGACGGATGGTATGTGAGCTTTCTGTACTGGCCTTGACCAGAGAATAAGATGCTGGAAGATGGTCTGGCAAATTCTGTTATTTGTGGCCCAAGATACACATATATACAGGGTGGAGAAGAGGAAGAACACACAGAATATTTTTGGCACCGCACACACTTGTGCCCTTTTCTCTTGTTCTCAACTCCTCAAAAACTCAAACTGATTACAGGGGCTTAAATAAGCACGCACACGCACTAAGCTGACCTATTCCTGTGGCCACACAGCACACCCGGCCAGATGCATGCAGCTACAAGTCAGGAGTACACTATCTCAACGTGCATGTAGCTCATCTAACTAACTCGATCACACCTAGAACTAGTCTCACCCTGAGCTTACATGCATTCCTATCTAGTTATCCTCACAGCTAGCTACGTGTACTTATTCTTAACTGAACACCTAGCTTGCCTACATGCACGTCATCGCATCTCTAATGTGCACATAGAGCCGTAGCTTCAAGTGTTACAAAATCAGGAAAGATAAAACTTGATCTAATCATCTAAACTTAACACCAATAACAAGATTTGTTCCAACAATCACCTCCCAAATCTTGTCATTTTCATTATTCCTCTCTTGAAGCCATTGTTGTCGATGTTGTCGTTGCAACACGTAGACGGCCGTCTGCCATCTTGTCACACCAATTGCCGCCATCGCCACGGGCCTCGACGAGAGACTCACACCTCCTACGCCTTCACCACGAGTGTGCCGCCATGACACGCTCGCAGCCGCATGTTCGCCACCGGTGCCACAACTGGCCGGTGACCCGCGTCCATGTTGCCGCCGATGACGCACCTTGTCGACGACCCGGACATGGACGATGAACTCCTCGCGTTCGCCACCGGTGCCGCAACTCGCCGGCGACTCAGCTCCACGTTGCTGCCGATGACACACCTTGTCGGCAACACGAACGTGGACGATCTCGACATGGTGATGGCCTCCGCGCCATGGCCATCACCTCCCCGCCGCCGGTGCCACAACTTACCGGGCAGCATATCTTCTCCTCGCTCGTGACGCAGCTTGACGACGATGGAGACTCGGACCTCGAACGCATGAGGCTCTGATACCAAATGTTATTTGTGGCCCAAGATACACATATATACGGGGTGGAGAAGAGGAAGAACACACAGAATATTTTTGGCACCGCACACACTTGTGCCCTTTTCTCTTGTTCTCAACTCCTCAAAAACTCAAACTGATTACAGGGGCTTAAATAAGCACGCACACGCACTAAGCTGACCTATTCCTGTGGCCACACAGCACACCCGGACAGATGCATGCAGCTACAAGTCAGGAGTACACTATCTCAACGTGCATGTAGCTCATCTAACTAACTCGATCACACCTAGAACTAGTCTCACCCTGAGCTTACATGCATTCCTATCTAGTTATCCTCACAGCTAGCTTTATTCTTAACTGAACATCTAGCTTGCCTACATGCACGTCATCGCATCTCTAATGTGCACATAGAGCCGTAGCTTCAAGTGTTACAAAATCAGGAAAGATAAAACTTGATCTAATCATCTAAACTTAACACCAATAACAAGATTTGTTCCAACAAATTCAGGGAGCATTCCCATGCCATCGTCAGTGTGCCTGAGCCGGAAACTCTAGACGTTTCCATGACAGGTGAGACTTGAGATTGCTGTTTGCTTTTTCTATGTAACGTGTGCTTGTTTTCTCTTTGTAATATCTTTTCTACCTTTTCATGGTGGTTGTTGTTATCTTGTTAGTGGGAGGAAGAAATACCATATCTCAGTTGCAGGAAGAGGGATGCAGATGGTTGAGTCCTCACCGCTGGAAGAAGATGACTCCACGGTCATGGCAGGGATATAGCTTGGGGCGTGGTGTGAATTTTTTTTGGGCAGACAGTCATCTGTTTTTTTTAGATGATTTGTAGTTCTGTTATACTCTTTATCCTTTTTTGCGAAGAACTAACTGTAGTTCATTTCTGTGAGACTGGATGGATTGACAGCAAGTCCGCAATCTGTTGTAAAATCTCGAGCGCCCAGCCTGCCGGCAAAGGCTTGCATGAAATGAAACTGATAAAACCCCGTAATGCACATGGTTTGTGCGTCTAATTAACTAAACATGCTGCAAAATCTTTCATTCATTGTCAAACCAGAGCTAGCAGGCAAGCCGTGGATAGAATGGCGGTGCGCAGAACATGGGCGTTTGACGAACCTAAACCATCGCGTGCCTGCTGGCAGTGTGGTAGGAACTAGGGTTCTACCATGTCTAGGACGTAGGTTGTAGGGGAAGGAGGGAGTCGCTCGCGGCCGATCTCGCGGACGCCGGCGGCTGGGCGCCGTCGTGCGAGAGGGAGAGGAGGCGCAGGGAGGGGGTGCGGCTAGGGTTAGGGTTCCGGCTCCTCGGGGAGCCGGCAATAGAAATATTCTTATTGCTTGCCTGTTCACGACCTATTACAATCTATATATAAGGGCAAACTGAAATAGATAAATGGGCTAAGCCCTAGGGTGCGCCACGGATGGGGCCCCTCCTCCTATATGTGACTCCGGTCATAACATCTCTCCCCGCCCGCACAAACAGCTTGTCCTCGAGCTGGTAGTCGGGGTAGTGGAGGCTGAACTCCTCGCGCTTCTCCCAAGTGGCCTCTTCCTCCGAAAGGCCCTCCCACTGGATCAACAAGTACCAAATGTCGCGACGGAGTTGTGCGCGTAACACCTTCGCGGGACTGGGAAGTAGGCGCCCATCAGATGTAGGTGGTAGCGCCGGTGGTGCCGCCGGTGGCGCCCCACGGTAGGGCTTTAGGAGTCCCACATAAAAGACGTCATGGATGCGGGCGCCCGCTGGCAGCTGTAGGCGGTAGGCCAGTGTCCCCACGCGCTCCAAGAAAACGAAGGGGCCTGCGTAGCGCGGCCCAAGCTTGCGCTTCGCGCGTGGATCGAGCGACTGTGTGGATCGATGAAGAAGACGCAGCCACACCCAGTCGCCCACTACATATTCCACCTCGCGATGGTGGCTGTCGTAGTAGTGCTTGGCCAGCTGCTGGGCTTGCACGAGGCGTTGCCGTACCTCTGCCAGCATCTCGTCGCGTGTGCGTAGGAGCTCCCCCGCGGCCTCCGTCCGAGCGGTCGCCGAGTCGACCAGAATAATGGGCGGTGGTGGGCGGCCGTAAACCACCTCAAATGGCGTGGCGCGCAAGGCGGAGTGGTAAGAGGTGTTGTAGCAGTACTCCGCCCATGCAAGCCAATCCACCCAGGCGCGAGGACGATCACCTGTAACACAACGCAGATACATAGCGATCACTTTGTTAACCACCTCCGACTGGCCGTCCGTCTGAGGATGAAACGCCGTGCTGAATCGGAGCTTCACCCCCGCCATCCTGAAGAGATCGCGCCACACATGCCCCGTGAACACGGGATCCCGATCACTGACGATCGACGCGGGAAAGCCGTGAAGACGAACAATGTCGTCGAAGAAGGCACGTGCCACGGACGTGGCTGTGTACGGGTGACCGAGCGCGATGAAGTGCGCGTACTTGGAGAAGCGGTCGACCACCGTGATAATGACAGACTTGCCGCCCACCTTAGGGAGGCCCTCGATGAAGTCCATGGAGATGTCGGCCCAGACCTGTGAGGGCACCTCTAGCGGCTGCAACATCCCGGCGGGCCGCAGGGTCTCCGTCTTGTTGCGCTGGCATATCTCGCAAGAGCGCACCCAATCACGGACTAACGCCCGATCACTCGGAATGTAGAAGTCGGCGCGGAGACGGTGGAGGGTCTTCTGGATCCCCTCATGGCCCGACGAATGGGCAAGCAGCAACACCTGATGCCGAAGGTCGTCGTGGTCGGGAACGAAGATGCGGCGCCCATGCAAGAGGAGTCCCTCCGCAAAACGCCACGGTGCGTCGAGCTCGCCCGCCTCCAGCTGCTGCCGCAGGAGCTGGGCATCCGGCGCCTCCGCCGTGGCCCGGCGAATGGTGTCGAAGAGGGCGAAGGAGGGCCCCGAGCGGATGCACATCAGCGTCCCCTCGGAAGCGTCGGCGTCGTCGGTAGTGTCACGGCGCGAGAGAGCGTCGGCCACAGTGTTGAGGCGCCCCGGGCGGTACTCCACCGTGAAGTCAAATCCAAACAGCTTGCTGATCCATTGGTGTTGTGGTACTGTAGATAGTCGTTGGTCCAGCAAATATTTCAGGCTGTAGTGGTCCGTGCGGATCAGTAACGAGCGCCCCCAAAGGTAGGGACACCAATGCCGCACGGCCTGCACCAAACCAATGAGCTCCTGCTCGTACGCCGCGAGCTTGAGGTGACGTGCGGCGAAAGGCCGGCTGAAGTAGGCGAGGGGCCCCTCGCCCTGGTGAAGGACGGCGCCGAACCCCACCCCGGAGGCGTCGCAGTCGACCATGAACGGTCGTGTGAAGTCCGGCATCTGGAGAATGGGGCCCGTCGTGAGGGCCCCCTTTAGGGCCTCGAATGCCGCGGTGGCCTCGTCATCCCAAGCGAATGCATCGCGACGCAGCAGTCGCGTGAGCGGCGTCGCGATGAGGCCGAAGTCCCGGATAAATTTCCGGTAGTATCCGGTGAGACCCAGGAAGCCGCGAAGAGCGCGCGGCGAGCGAGGTAGCGGCCAAGCTGTGACGACCGCCACCTTGTCGGCGTCCATGGCCACCCCCTCGGCGGAGATGACGTGGCCGAGGTAGGCGACTGATGTCGTCCCAAACGAGCACTTCGAGCGCTTAAGGTGTAGATGATGCGCTCGAAGCTCGTTGAAGACGATGGCGACGTGCTGTAGATGCTCCGCCCACGAGTTGCTGTAGATAAGAATATCATCAAAGAAAACGAGCACAAACCGACGTAAGTATGGCCGGAGGACGTCATTCATCAGGGCCTGAAACGTCGCTGGGGCGTTGGTGAGGCCGAAGGGCATCACCACAAACTCGAAGTGACCATGATGAGTCCGGAACGCCGTCTTGGCGATGTCGTCCGGGTGCATGCGCACCTGATGGTAGCCCGACCAGAGGTCGAGCTTGGTGAAGAAACGCTCCCCATGGAGCTCGTCGAAGAGCTCATCCACCACCGGAATAGGGAACTTGTCCTTGAGCGTGAGTGCGTTGAGGGCGCGGATGTCGATGCAGAAACGCCACGTGCCATCCGCCTTGCGGACGAGTAGCACCGGCGCGGAGAATGGTGATGTAGAGATCCGAATGATGCCCGCGGCGAGCATGAGGGCGCACTGTCGCTCGAGCTCGTCCTTCTGCAGCTGGGGGTAGCGGTACGGTCGTACGGCGACTGGTGCCGTGTCCGGTGCGAGGTGAATCCGATGGTCATACACCCGGACCGGCGGAAGGTCGTGCGGCTCGTCGAATAGGTCGCCATGCTGCTGCAGGAGGTGAGTGAGCAGTGGTTGCTCAGCGTCGGGGTCGGCCGTGGCGAGCTGGAGCTGCGGTGCCGGGGTGGCGCCCCCAATGCCCTCCCAACGGACGTGGCGGCCCTGACGAGAGAAGGTCATCGTCAGTGCGGCAAAGTCCCACAATATTGGACCCAGTGTCCGCAAGAAGTCCACGCCAATGATGAAGTCGAAGCATCCCAAATCGATGCCGACGCACGTGATGGTGAAGTGCTCGTCGCCGATGGATAGCGGCACGTTCCGCGCCATACCGTGGCAGCGAAGGCGATCGCCGTTGGCCACGGTGACGCGGAGGTGATCGCCGCTCGTCGGCTCGAGACCCAAGCGGCGCATCGTGGCCGCCGGCAAGAAGTTATGCGTGGAGCCGGTATCGAGGAGGGCGACGAGACGCTCGCCCAATATCGTAACCGGCAAGAGCATCGTCTGCTCGTTGCGGATACCCGCCAGCGCGTAGAGAGAGACCACGCATGCTGTGGCCTCGACTGGTGGATCGGCGGGTGTGTCCGGCTCGCTATCGTCGACCGTCTCCAAGTAGAAGAGGCGCGGGCAGACGTGGCCCGGCGCGTAGGTCTCGTCGCAGTTGAAGCACAGGCCAAGGCGACGACGCTCCAGTTGCTCCGCTGGGGTGAGACGCCGGAACGTGCGCGGCGCAGACGCCGGAGCGGTATTCGGCTTGGCCGGCGGCGGTGGCCTTGTGGCCGGCGTGGGCGGCGGCGGGGGTCGGGTCGGCGGACGGGCGCCGCGGCTCGGGGGACCCGGCTGCATGGCCTGGGCGCGGCGCTCGTAGGCCCGAGCGTAGTGCATCGCCGTCTGCAGGTCCTGGGGGGCCTGTAGTTCCACGTCCACCCGTATGTGGTCCGGTAGACCGCCGATGAAGAGTTCCGCACGCTGCTGGCCTGTCACGCCTGGGGCGTGGCACGCGAGGGTCTGGAAGCGCTCGGCGAAGTCCTGCACCGTGGATGTGAAGGGGAGGCGCCCAAGCTCCACCAGGCGGCTACCGCGAACAGGCGGCCCGAAGCGAAGGAGGCATAGCTCCCGGA
This sequence comes from Alopecurus myosuroides, assembly GCA_028641055.1. Lineage (NCBI taxonomy): Eukaryota > Viridiplantae > Streptophyta > Magnoliopsida > Poales > Poaceae > Alopecurus > Alopecurus myosuroides. Next base: position 463,070,089 of record CM054057.1, on the reverse strand, counting down.
AGCGGTCCCAGGGAGGCATGCCGCCCTCGTCTTGCTCGAGGGCGTAGTACCAGGTTTGGGCAGCGCCCCGAAGGTGGTAAGAGGCGAGCCACGTGCGATCCGACGCCAGCCTGCGCTGCCCGCGGAAGAACTGCTCGCACTGGCTGAGCCAGTTCAGGGGGTCCTCCGACCCGTCGAAGGTGGCGAAGTCGACCTTGGCGTAGCGGGGCGGTGGCGGTGTGGAGGCTCCGTGGCCGTATACCCCGGCGCGGTCCTCCTGGAGGCGCGCAACGCCCCCGGCGGTGGGGCTCGGGAGGGTGGGCAGCGGCGGTTCCCCGGCGGCGGTGTAGACCGGCGGAGGTGTCGACTCGGCGAGCCAAGCTGGCAGCGGTGACGGCGACGGGGGGAAGCGTATCTGGTTGATCGGAACGCCCCCCGGCGCGGTGGAGCCCGGCCCTCCCGTGGCGGGTGGTGGCCAGTGCGGCCACGGCGGCGTCGAGGTCGGTTGCGACTGCGGATGCCCGACCGAGAACGTCGGCGGCCAAGGCGACGGCGCCGGCACGGTGAAGATCGGGTGCTGCGGTGGCGCTGGGGGCCCGTGGGAGCTCATCAAGAACACCCGGATCCCCTGGACGGTGGTGGCGAGGTCGTTGATGGCCCCGCTCAATTGCTCGGGGGAGTAGACGACAGGCGCGGCGGGTGCGGCGGCCGCGGTGGCGCAGCGGCCGCGGAGGTGAACGGGGACGACGACATGATCGAACAAGTGCTAGCTGTTACCAAGTTGGTAGGAACTAGGGTTCTACCGTGTCTAGGACGTAGGTTGTAGGGGAAGGAGGGAGTCGCTCGCGGCCGATCTCGCGGACGCCGGCGGCTGGGCGCCGTCGTGCGAGAGGGAGAGGAGGCGCAGGGAGGGGGTGCGGCTAGGGTTAGGGTTCCGGCTCCTCGGGGAGCCGGAAATAGAAATATTCTTATTGCTTGCCTGTTCACGACCTATTACAATCTATATATAGGGAAACTGAAATAGATAAATGGGTTAAGCCCTAGGGTGCGCCACGGATGGGCCTCCTCCTCCTATACGTGACTCCGGTCATAACACAGTGGCACTTCCGGCTCCTGAAGTCTCAATCCCCAGGAAAACTCTGCCTGCACATAGACAGATCACTGTATCAGTCGTAATTACCAGCAGCGCCGACCAGGGTCAGTGTTAAAACTGAACGCGACTGATCGCATGCACGTTCATGTTCATCCTCACTCATGGAGCGTCCATTCCGCACCAAGATATAGGCATACAGATATGATTGCATCTGCATAAGTTCTCTCCCGTACAAATGCTATGAGGCCTTTGGATGGAATAAAATGAAGGGCTCTCATTCATTTGGGGGTACCACAGAAGTAAGAAGGCAGAGTTCGCGGAAAGAAGAAATCAGACCACTACTCCCGCAACTGCTAGTCCCTGGTTATTAATCCAAAAATCTACTTACAACTCAGCAACCAACATTGAGTGAGATAAGCTGCGTAGCTTTGGCAGCTTTCATCGCAGGCGCGCCTCCAAGGCCCTCTTCAACTCCTCGCCCACCTCATCCGGCGCGGGCAGCGCTGCGTTCTCCGCAGCCGGCTCCTTCCCACCGCCCCGACGATCAGGCTTCACCGAGAAACCGTGAGGTGGCTGTGGCGGCGGCCTCCCTCCCGCAGCCACGGACACGCCCCTGACGCGCGCGACCTCGGCACGCAGGTCCTCTACGGCGCGGCGGAGCATCCCGCTTTCCGCGTTCATTGCCTCCAGCTGCCGCCTCATCAGCGAGAACCCCTCGCCGTCGGCGTCGTGACCCGCGCCATCCGACGCGTCCGTGGAGGGGACTGCAGGCAGCGAGGCCTCTGCCTTGCCGCCATTCTTCTTGTCCGCGTCGGCGCGTGGCGACTGCTCGATGGAGATCTTGTTGATGACCAGCAGCGGCATCTTGCAGACGGGCACCCGGGTGTCCTTGCGGTCGTCGGCGAGCCCCGCCTGCAGCCCCGGTGGCGCGCGGATCCCCCAATTGAACCGCATGCTCGCCCGGCCCCAGAGCGGGAGCATGCTCCTCGTGGTCAGCCGCATCCCGGAAAGCAGCGCGCCGAGCCCCCCGCTCCTCCCTGCCGCGGCGACGTCCGCCGCGAGGCCATTCCCGCTCAACGAGAACGCCTTGTAGTTCAGCTGGTCCTGCCCTTCGCTGTCAGAGACCTCCCCGACCGTACGGGGCGGAGGAGACGGAGACGACCGGAGGGTGTGGGAGAGTGAGAAGTCGCCGAGGCGGGGCTTGAGGAGGAGGAAGAAGGCGGGAGAGCCGGAGTTGGCAGAGAGGAGGTTGAACTCCGCGGCGAGGGAGAAGGGGGCGCAGGCGGGGGAGCCGAGGGCGCCCACACCGGCGCGGATGGAGAGGGCGAAAGGGAGGCCAGGATCGTTGGGGCGATACGAGAGGCGGAGAGCTGGCCCGGAGGTGAAGGCGGTGGAGAGGTCGAAGCGGAGCTCCCGAGGGTCGCCGCCGGCGGAGAGGCCGGACTGGAACGGCAGCCCGAGCACTCCGATCGGAACCTTGGCCCGCATCAGCGGCCGGTCGTCGTCGCGGAACTTGACCGATGCCTTCATGGGGTTCGGTGGTTGGTGGTAATTGGTGAATCGCGGTTGCGGCGGAGATCACCCCATATGTTGGGACGGCGCTGCCGGCGAGATAGGTGGGGAGCGGGCCGTGGAGTGGATGGATTGGGAGTGGGTGGAAGCGGAGCGGTGGGGTGAAGTCCTGTTTCCTTTTCAATTTTCTTTCCACTGCTAGATTTTTGCTGCTCTCGACACCCTGATTAAAAAACAAATACGAGTAGTGAAAAGAAGCGAAGTGTCAACTGAACAAAACATTTTAAATTATCAAAAATCTCGGAACACAAATTTTGCATATACATCTGGACATCCTATGTATCGACGTAAGTTTCGCAGAAAACAAATATTTATGATCTGTATATCTTTACCTAATAATAATAAAGGCGTTAAGGTTTCCCTGGTTGGTTGCTTGGTCCGTCATCGAAATTGCCCTCTAAGTTGAAAAAAATTTACCCACCGTGCCACTCGTAAATTACATATCGCTTCGCTTTTGTTTTTATTTTTGTTTCTTGCGTCCCCGTTCGCCAATCTGTTCGCCGATCGGTAACGATTCAATCGCCAGAGTTTGAGTGTAGCTGTGCCTCGGTGCGTTCCTTTACACGTTCAATCCGATACAATTTCCAATCAACCTAGCTACCAATACGGCAAGGTCACGCGATATAAAAGGCATGTGAAACCCTTGCGTACGTCTAGGTTTCACAAACGACGAGTCGATTTGTTCCAACTTCCAAGTCGTCCGCCGCCCAGTCATCTCGGGCTCTCGTCAGCCATGGCTAGATGGTCTCATGGACAGACCACGGATCAGCAAAATATTACTACGGCAGGCTGCAGGGCATGGAATACAGAGCAATCTTGTTCCGAGGTGGTGGTCCCTTGTCCCGTACGTTTAAATAGACACGGTCCAGGACCCACTCCTCGCTGAAACAAACGACCTCGATGGGCAACCGCCCTGGATGCCATTGACAAGCCGCTGCCACCATAGGCACTACGTGGACGTGCCAGCGGATAGAGCTACCAGACCTCTCGTCGCCAGCGGATAGAGCTACCAGACCTCAGCAGTCTACGACAACGATGAAAATCTGAGCTATGATGATTTCGCCGCCACCTCGAAACATGAAACGGTCGCAGGTGACGGTGGCAAAACGATAATGCTCTGTTTCGACGTGCTAGCGTGGCCCCAGGAACTAGCATGGACAGCTTCGACCGCACCCCTCTTCTCGGCACTCCTGATACGTGACGGCGTCGAGCTTGAGGAGGTGCTCATGTTCGACATCCACACGGACGCCATCTCCATGATTTCACACTGTGGAACAACCATCGCTATATAAAGTCCCCCGTGGGTACCATGTTCCTCAACAACATCGCCTACTGATAAGGTCTGGCTAGGATGTCCGCACGACCTCCGGCTCTGGTTGTACAACCACCCGAGGCGGGAAAGTTGCTCAGCTGGTGTCGGAGCTGTCGGGTTGACGATGGAGTAGGATGCGCCGCTGTGGGTGCAGGGTGTGGGCGCTCGCTCGGACAAACTTCACATGCAGGGACATCATAGCCATACTGTATCTATTACTTGCCGGTAATTGTTGGAGGTGCAACTTGTGAATATGCGAGTTCAGATACTCAAACTCGACCATAGATGAGATCTGCAATTTCTGGATATAATTCTCGAATCGCCGGCGACAGTAACGGACCTTGTAATGGTGGATGTTTATGTGCGTGAGGTCCAAGTGTGTTCAGTGTCGAGTGGCGTGCATGCAACTACCTAGCTAAATAATCTACATACAGTACAATACTTCCGATGCGATAACTTTGCGGTAAATGGTAATACATGTTGATTTCTACGGTGAGTTTGATAGACATCATGTCTTATTCTTTGCTAGCATGTGCGGTGTGTCAGTTTAGAAAACCTCCGTAGTGCTACTTTGATTCTTGCTATATGGAAGAAGTGATTGGTTCTAGAAATATTTATTTGAGGGGATAAAATTATATACATGAAGAACTACAGTTTGTTGCAATGTTAGGGACTGTAAATTGTGATTCTAATTCGTTCTTTTGAACCGCTATGCCCTAGACGATCTGGTGTTTCCAGAAGGAAAAAAGCTAGAATAGATGAATTATAAACCGCAAGTTTAAACTCAACACACACAATGCAATAATTCAATTGCAATTGTTAGGGACTGTAAATTGTGATTCTAATTCGTTCTTTTGAACAACTATCTATCGCAACAGGAGAGAACAGGGTCATATGAGATAAATTTATACCAACGGGGTCATATGAGATAAATTCATAGTTATGACAAGGATATTTTCATCATTTATATTTTACACATGGAACTATTTTTACTGCGGTTTCATCTTGATGTTGTATCTAGGTAGAAAAATTAAATTATTCTACACGAGTCAATCGAATTTGGGGTAAATTTTGAATTCTGCAAACAATTTTTCGATCAAAAGTTGTTTTTCACTTCCGTTGCAACGCACGGGCATGCTTACTAGTAAAAATAACATATAGTAAAAATACTTTTTAGCATGGAATTTTTGTCTTTTTGGCACACAGCTTAAAAATGTCGGTTTTCCGGGGAACGACTTCATACACGCCTAGAACATCAATATGTACACGTGACATTTTGGTCTAATTTTTTTTTCATTTAGAATACATTAAAAAAGAGGTATTAGCATTGGAGGTACAAATACTTGCGAGGTGGGAGCAATTTCATACAACTAGTTGAAAATGTGGGTGTGGAGGTACAAAACCTTGCTAGGTTGGAGCAAATTCATACAAATCGAATCAGATGATGACATTTGGCAGCCACGTTTGCGTTGAGGTGGCGTTTGAATTAAGCAGAAACCCCCCCGTAAGAAAATAAGTTACGCGAACAAGTCCTTTTTGCTTTCTGCTGCCGAAAAATTGCATCGCACCCCCTGTCTCTGTGGCATTTATTGCCTAGCCCCGACCGAGTTATTCCCCTTTCTCTTGTTCGAAGGAGAGAACCGGAGTAGCGCTAGCGTAACCCTAGGAGGCGGAGCTGTGCACGGCGGCGATGTCGTGGTCGACGGGATCGTCAGCTCCCGGTTTCCGGCGAGCTAGTGGAAGGAGGGGCGGGTATGGGAAGTCCCCCGTGCCGTATCGCGAGGGCGCCATGGCTTACGAGCCCTCGGTGTACTGCGGGTGCGATCCACCTCAGAAGGCGCCGCGCTGGATCTCCTGGAGCAAGCTGAACCCTGGGCGACGATACTATGCATGTGTGGATGCTAAGGTGAGCTCGATTTCTGCTCGTGCAGTTCTCTCTGTGTGTGCTCTCTGTATTTCGTTGTTCTGCATTTGAAGTGTTCAGTGGGAGCTCGATTTTCATTCAGTATGCTTGAATGGTTACATGTCCTGGTGTTTAATTTGGAACAGCGAGGTGGTTGTGGATTTGTGAAGTGGCATGATGGCGAAATTCCCAAATTCTTCAGTGATCTAATTGGAGATCTCCGTGATGAAGTGTGGCGGCTCAAGGGTGTAGGCAACGATGCAGGGACTGAAGAATTTGATGTAGTTGCGTCCACTGATGAAGGAAGTGAAATGGATTTAGAGCAGCATGTCCCTGCAGGTGACATGGTGGTACAGAATCTGGAACTGCAACTTGCACTTAAAAATGCAGAGATGAAGGAAGTTAAGGGAAAGTACATGACTGCTATATTTGGCTTTGTTGTGTTTGTGTTAGGTTTAGTTTTAGGTAAAATTATGCTGCAGTGAATGTTTGTCTGAAAGATCTGTGTTAGTGCAATATTCAGGTTCAGTGTTAGTGACCTGAATGTCTGTCTATTTGATGAACAATGTTATCTGAACCTTGTTATCTGAACAATGTTTTGTGACTCAAAAAATAAAATGGTTTGTGAAGAAAACGTAGCAGTCAAAATGCACTCACAAGTATATGTTGGTCCACCTGTCAGTTCCAATGTAATAAATCGCACTTGTTCGCGTAACTTATTTTCTTACAGGGGGGTTTCTGCTTAATTGGAACGCCACCGCTGCGCCAACGTGGCTGCCAAATGTCCTCCTCTGATTCGATTTGTATGAATTTGCTCCAACTTGACAAGGTTTTGTACCTCCACACCCACATTTTCAACTTGTTGTATGAAATTGCTCCCACCTTGCAAGTATTTGTACCTCCAATGCTAATACCTCATTAAAAAAAACCACGTGTCAAAACGCTGACCCCGAAGTCCTCTTTTATACAGATATAAAATTTGTGAACAATGCCGTCTACATAGTTTTGTTTCTATATGAGATTATTCGATCTTTAAAAATGTAGTCACTTGTGGCTCATTTGCACACTGATTCACATGATGAATTTCATTGCCCAGGGCATCTTGAAAAAGGAAAAAAATTAATGTCTTATAGCGCAAACAAGCATCATTTGGTGTACTATCAAGGCTTCTTTATAGGATCCCATCGGCATCCCCTCAATGACGCATTGGGGGTTCGGACTAAAAAAATTGTCCACATCGGCAACCCTAAAACGTGTTCACCCATCAAATTTATGTTCGGTATCCCAGTCCACCCGCCACAGTGCGTCAGACATTGTGAAAGTGCAAACGCGCTTAAATCATCTTGTTTTGGTGTTTGTTAACAACATGTATATCCTTAAGTGTGTTGATGTTTTTCAGGGCTTATAACTCATATTTACAATGGTGGAAGTGAGATACACAAAATGGCAAAGAGTTTGGTGTGCTGGTTTTTCTAGTGTCACTCTCTAGACTCATACCGGAGACTTACCGGAAACACACCGGAGTCTCCGGTCTGGGGATTGTTTGTGAAAGCAGCCGTGGGGCGCAAGTGGTGTCACCTCCTGGTGCCACACCGGAGACTTACCGAAATGTGTCCGGAGTCTCCGGTCTGGTACTTATCTGCGAATTTTGCGAAGATGCGCGCATGGTGTCACCTCCTGGTGCCACTCCGGAGTATTATCGGAGACTGTCCGGAGTCTCCGGATTGGCTCTTGGTTGCGTGCCTCGCTGACCCCCCCAGACAGCCTCTGCGTGAAGACGAAGGCCCCCTTGATGTTTTACACCGGAGTCTCCGGCCCTGCACCCCGGAGTCTCCGGACTGGTACTCGTGCTGAAGAATCAAGAGGTGGAGCAAGTGGTGTCACCCCTGGTGCTACTCCGGAGACTTACCGGAATGTGTCCGGAGTTTCCGGACTGGTGCCTCTGCGAAAAACTCAGACCGGAGTCTCCGGTGTGAGTTTGACAGAAATATCTCCAACGGCTCCAAGACTTTATGAGGGGTATAAATACCCCCTCCCCTCCACCTACCTCCAGCCAGCTCGTCCAGAATTGAAGTCCCCATTGCTAGAGCTCACCCACCTTGATAGATCTCCCAATCCCTCCACCCAAAAGCCTTGATCTTTGGAGGATTGAAGGAGAAGGCCCCGATCTACGTCTTCACCAACCGGATTTCATTTCCCCTCTCATTTGCTTGAGCGATATTTGCCTAGGGTTTCCTCTTGTGGAGATCCTAGGCTTCTTGCTACTCTTGGTGATTTGTGAGTGTTGGGAGCCCCCAATTTGGTTGTGGGTGTGTGCCCCAAACTTGTTTGTAAGGATTCGATTCCCGCCTCAAAGGGGATCAATAGTGGAAGGTGAACTAGGCCTTTGTGGCGGGGTTCATCGGAGAATAGGGTGAGGCCTTTGTGGCGTTGAGTAGGCCTTTTTGGCGAGCTCACGACCCTCCAACGAAACGTACTCCCTTTACAAGGAGGAACTCGGGAATACCTCGTGTCTCCGTGTTCTTTCGACCAGTTATCTCGTTCAACCTATCTTTTACTCGCTTGTGTTGCATTTATTGTGGTACTAGTAGCATTTATTGTTGTACTAGTTGCATTAATTGTTATCCTTGTCATATAGGTAAATTCACCTTAGTTGCACTATTTAGAGAATTTACCTTTGTGTCAAGCCTAAACTATAAGAAAATTAAAATTGGTCGTAGCACCTATTCACCCCTCCCCTCTAGGTTCCCATACTATACTTTTAATTGGTATCAGAGCCTCGGCTCTTCTATCGGGCTTAACCGCCTAAGAGTTTAAGTATGGGTGATGAATCGGATACCGAAGGTTCCGCGGCGCTGGTGTCCATGAATGGTCTCAATGAGTTGAAAAATTCATTGACCTCATCCATAGACACCAAAATCGATGAGTTGCGTCAAGTCTTAATGGAACTCTTGAAAGCCAAAGGACGAGAGGTCACCGGCTCATCTCCTCCGGAAGTACCTCCGGAGGGCTCCAAGAAAGGGGTAGATGGTGATCCATCTAAAATTGCTTCCGCCGAGAACTCCATGAAGAAGGGTACGGAAGGAGATGGAGAATTTCACTCCGTTCCCAGAAGTTATTCTGCCGATCCTCCCGTCCAACATCCTCATATAATCCCTAGGGGAGATCCACCTAAAATTGATGCATATTCTTTTCGTGAATGGCAATACTACATGGAGACTCACTTGAACTCTTCTTGTATAGAGCTTTGGAGGGTCACTGGCGATGGATACAAGCCTCATGACCCCAAGAACCTAACAAGCAGAGAAGCCGTAGATTGTCAACCCAACTACACCGCCTTGTCAATTCTTCAACAAGTCGTGGGTCCTAACCACATGCCGCATCGTCAACAATATTCCACCGCCAAGGAAACATGGGACGCTCTTGTCGTCGTGTTTGTGGGCAATGAGAGCATGCAAATGAATAGATATAATGCCTTAACCAATGAGGCCGAAGGGTTCTATATGCATGATGGAGAGAAGCATGAAGACATGTACTGAATGCTCAAGACACTTGCCAATGCATTCACTAATGTTGGTGCCAAGTACATTGATGATGCTTGGATCAAAAGAAAGTACATGATTGCCCTCATGCCATTTGAGGGTGCGGACTTGAAGAGCATTCAAGGAAGACATGACTTCCCTAATATGACCTCAACTAAAGTTATGCAAGAAATGTGCTCCTATCAAGTGCAAACCAAGAATGCTCTTGACAACCGTGCTAGGGCCATAGGAATGCACAAATGGGCATCGGTTGCTTTGAAGGCCAAGGTTGTGTCACAAGAGGTTGAATATGAAGAAGAAGGCAATGAGGTATTGGCTCCATTGAAGGATCAAGAGTATGATCCCGTGCTCAAGGATATCATTGCTCTCACCGTGCAAAAGTTTTGGAGGAATACTCCCAAGGCCAAGAAATTTGTTGAGAAGAAGACCAAGTCTCGCTATGGCAATGATGGGGCTCAAAAAGTGAGGTATTGCTTCAATTGCCAAGATAAGCACCACTTCATTGCAGAGTGTCTCTATGAAAATAGACAACACCATTGTGGAAAGCTCGTTTGCAAGGACAAGTCAAAGGTTGAGTACAAGAAACCTCATTTCAAGAAGAAACCTTTCAAAAAGAAATCTCCCACCAAGTTTGTGCTAGTGACTCAAGAGGAATATGATTCCGGGAGTGATGAAGAAGAAGAAACCACTAGTGAAGTGGACGCTCTAGCTATTGCCTCTACTCCATCGTCTTCATCTCTCTTTGAATTCCCCAATGAAAATCATCCTCACCCAAATGCCAAGTGCTTCATGGCTAAGGCCTCGGAGGTATCAACTTATCCCAACTCTAAGACCCCAAGTGAACTAGAAAATCTTGCTAGTCTTAGAGTAGAATATGAAATGCTCTCCTTGGAACGTTTTATGTCTAACATGCAAGGGGAGACCAAGAAGTAATTCGAACACCTCATGAGCAAATTGGGAGATGCCCAAGAATCTCTTGAGAAGAAAGGTGAGGTTGAAAGAAGGGATGTGGATGAAATTGCATCCCTCACTATGACTTTTGAGTAAGAGCATGATGGTAGAGTTTCTCTTGAGGAGGAACTTGAATCTATTGAAGAAACTCATAATGAACTTGTTTCTAATCTCACTAAGGAACATGACCTTGCAATTGCTAAATATAAAATGGCTAAAAAGGATAAGGTTGAGTTTGGTGTTGGTCATGGTAAACTAACCGAGGAGTTTGAAAAACTAACCGAGGCTCACAAATCTTTGGAGAGTCAACATTCTTCCATCAAAGAGTTGCATGAATAACTTCAAACTCAACTTGATCAACTTAACAACCCTAGCACCTCTACCTCTTCTTGTGATCATGCAAATATTATTGAGGAAAATGCTAGGTTGAAGGATGAGCTTGCAAGGCTCAAGGGAAAAGGCCCTCAAGTTGAGAAGGTTGTGGTCTCTACCCCACAAGTGGTGGCCCTAGTACTCATGTGGTTGTTGCTAGACCAAAACTGAGTGCTCCAAGGCCACAAGTGGGCAAGAAAGGTCTTGGCTATGTTGCCAAGAAGAAAAACAGAAGAAGGACAACAATGGTGCCTCGAGTGGTATTGTCATTAGGGACAACACTACTCATAGCACCCCCGCACAAGCAAGCAACGTTGCTTCAAGTAGTAGTGTCATAAGGGACAACGCTACTCGTAGCATCTCCGCGGGAACTAACAATCCACACCATTTCTTATATGTTGATTATTATGGTGTTGTGCAAGCTAAATATGTTGGTCCTATTGAGGGTTAAATTGAATATACCATTTGGGTTCCAAAGACCCTTGTTGCTAACATGAAGGGACCCTCCTCAGGTCTTAACTCTAGTCAATGATCTCTTGCAGGACTATGCTTCCGGTGGGTCTAAATGGATAATTGATAGTGGATGCACTAGTCATATGAACGGAAGCAAAGAACTTGTGACGGAGTTGCACCCAAATGACATACAAGCAACCGTCACTTATGGAGACTCGTCCTCGTCCAAGGTATCCGGGTTCGGCAAGGTTGTGATTGCTCCCAATATCACTATCGTGAACGTCATGCTTGTCGATTCCTTGGTTTCAATTTACTTTCCATCCGCTCTCTTGGAAAGATGGGTTTCTCCGTCTTTTTTGATGAAGATATTGTGGTCCTTTTGAGGAGCAACACTCTTGACGTCGCATACGTGGGACATGTTGAAAATGAGTTGTTCGTGTCTACCAACTCTCAAACAATGTGTCTTTTTGGAAAGGAGGACGTGGGATGGTTGTGGCATCGCCGCTAATCCCATGTCAACATGAGAACTTTGCAAAGTCTTCACAAAGGTTGCCTTATTGTCGGACTAAAAGAAAACGTTTCCTTTTCAAAGGATCGCGTTTGTAGGTCGTGTGTTGAAGGAAAGATGCATGATATCTCGCACAAGGCCAAGACTATCATTTCATCAAAGAGGATCTTGGAGCTTCTCCATGTTGATCTCTTTGGTGCCGTGCCTGAGGCAAGTCTTGGTGGCAAGAAGTATTGACTGGTGATTGTCGATGATTATTCAAGATACACTTGGGTTTATTTCTTAAAGTGCAAGAGTGAAACTCAACAAACCATCATCGACTTCTCCAACGAAGTGCAACGTCAACACAATGTGCAAATCATGGCTATTAGGAGTGATAATGGTTCGGAGTTCAAGAACTACACTTTGAATGAATTCCTTAGTGAAGAAGGCATTCGTCATCAATACTCCGCCACTTACACTCCTCAACAAAATGGTGTTGCCAAAAGGAAGAATCACACTCTCTTTGATATGGCAAGGACCATGTTGGCGGAGTATTCTTCTCCCCAATATTTATGGGCCGAGGTCATATCCACCGCATGCCACTCCTGCAACCGCCTCTACATCCGCAAGGGATTGGACAATACTCCATATGAGATCCTCACCGGCAACAAGCCCAATGTCTCCTACTTCCGTGTATTCGGTTGTAAGTGCTTTTATTTTATCAAGGGTGTTAGGTTGTCTAAATTTCAATCCAAAACTGTTGAGGGTATATTTGTTGGTTACGGTTCCGAAGCCCACACTTATAGAGTCTTTGACAAAGCCTCACGGATTGTCATAGAATATTGTAGTGTGGTTTTCAAGGAAAATGATGGCTCCCAAGTGGCGCAATTTCATGTTTCTAATGTAGATGTTGAAATGCCTCAAGAAGCCATAGGAAGGATGGGTGTGGGATTTTTCTTCCCCGTCGAGGGACACCTTATGGCGACTCGAGAAGGACTATGATCTACTGAAGTGGAGCCCTCCTCTCAATAGAAGAACAAGCCAAGGAGCCAAGTGATGCACCTACCCAAGAACGTGTTGAAAACCCTCCTCTTATTGACCAAGTTACTACGCAAGATGCAACCACTCCTATCATTCATGCTAGTCAAAGTCAAGGCCAAGATCAACCATCCTCATCCTCCTATTCTCAAGTTGAAACTAGTATTGAAGAAGATGATGATGATGATGATGATCAAGGCCAAGTTGGTCAAGACAGGGACCCAAATGATCAAGATGATCAAGTGACCCCTCCTCGCAATAATGAGGAGATCGAAGCCCGTCGTGCTAAAAGGATAAGAAGAGATTTGAAGCATATTGATGCCCAAGCCAACAAGGTGTTGGAATATATTCAAGCTAGAAGATCCACTAGAAGGGAATTGGCACATTTTAGTGAGTATCAAGCTCACATATCTATGGTGGAACCAAAGAAAGTGTTTGAAGCTCTTGAGGACTCCGATTGGGTTGAAGCTATGCATGATGAGCTCAATAACTTTGAGCGTAACAAGGTTTGGAGATTAGTTGAGAATCCCAAACATTGCCACAATGTTATTGGCACTAAGTGGATATTCAATAACAAGCAAGATGAGTATGGCATTGTTATAAGGAACAAGGCAAGATTGGTAGCTCAAGGTTACACTCAAGTTGAAGGCATTGAATTTGATGAAACCTATGCTCCTGTGGCTCGCCTTGAGTCCATCTGTATCCTTCTCGCTTATGCATCTTTGCATAATTTCAAATTGCAACAAATGGATGTTAAAAGTGCTTTCTTGAATGGCCCACTAAAAGAGGAGGTATATGTTAAGCAACCTCCGGGGTTCGAGAATCTCAACTTTCCTAACCATGTATACAAGCTCGATAAGACGCTCTATGGACTTAAACAAGCACCACGTGCGTGGTATGAGCACCTTAGAGAGTTGTTGGATGACCGTGGTTTTGAAGTTGGGAAGATCGACCCCACTCTCTTCACAAAGAGAGTAAAGGGAGAGTTTTTCATATGCCAACTCTATGTGGACGATATTATGTTTGTCTCAACTAACCAAGCTTTCAATAATGAGTTCTCAAAGCATATGACTGACAGGTTCGAGGTGTCTATGATGGGGGAGCTTAAATTCTTCCTTGGTTTCGAGATCAAGGAATTGTCCAGTGGGACTTTCATTTCTCAAGCCAAGTATACCCAAGATATGATCAAGAGGTTTAACTTCCAAAATGCAAATATCAAGACATCTCCTATGCAGGTCAAGTGCCACCTATCTGGTAACCCGAAGGGTAAAGATGTGGACCAAAAGTTCTATTGTTCTATGATTGGTTCTTTGCTTTACCTTTGTGCATCTAGGCCCAATATCGTTTTGAGTGTAGGTGTGTGTGCAAGGTATCAAGCGGCCCCTAAGGAAAGCCATTTAATGGCGGTCCATAGGATCTTTCGATATTTGGTTCATACCCCAAGGTTTGGTGTAGTAGTACAGCCCATCACGAGCTATACTTTTGTGTGTAGTACTGGCCCCTGGACCGTTCACCAGCACACACAGCATAGATAGTATTCAAAGTAAACAAATGTATTGAAAACTATCGAAATTATCCAGAGTAAAGTAATTTATTACAAACTGCATAGCGAAGTGCTAGCTCAAATAAAATGTTAATCAAACAGCAAAGCAGCGGTAGACCTCCATCTTCTTGTTTGTAACCCACAGGCGAACAAAGGTTGATGTGAAGCCTCGAAAACCTACAAAAAGCTATTCCGAATCCGAAAAACCTACACGTTGGAATATGCAGCCCCCAAAAGGAGGTCAGATCATTCTGAGCAATGATGGCAAGTGACACTATGGTGGTATATAAATGGCAAGTGCTATTTTACATGCATATTTGGCTGGTGGAGTTTCTAGGCTATTTTGCATAAAGGCATTTGACCTATCATTTATTAGAATTTAGATTTTTCACATAATTGGACACTTTGGTTGATAGCAAAGTGCTCCCACCCTTTGGATTAGCACTCTGAAAAACCATCAGGCACTTCTCCAAATAACCCATAGTCAAATTTTTAATAATTAACAAAACAAAGATGAACGAGATATGTCATGTTTCCCATCTAGTTGTTGAATTGTTCCTAACCAATGGAACACGGCTAAGATCTTAGTTTTAACCCTCGCGAGGTTTGTGCCCTTTACCCATGTTGCCTAATCGACCCTAAACACCATGATACACCACTAGTACCACGGAAGGAAAGAAGATCAAGCCATAAACCATAAGAAGTAGATCCCCAAACCCACCACGAGCCGGACCAACCTACCACTATTCTACATCTCTGGACACGTTGGGTTCGAGTCACCACAACCTACAATTTATGTCTAGCCCATACTAATATGAAACATGGTTGCACGGAAATAACAACTACATAAAGAAAGTAAACATGATCTCAATATACTGGGCGGCGGTCCCCACCAAACTTTGTACTCTGATGACTCTCTAGCAATCCGCCCAGTGGTTAATTAATTATCATGTTGTTTTCATAAGCAATTAAAATAACAATTTTCAATCTTAACATGATAATAAACCCAACCACGAATAGCTAGAGCATGGCTAAGCAATCTACCTCTACGATGTTGTCTATCACATGGATGTTACAATCTAGGATAACATGCGATTACTCCACTTGGGTGTTAGCGAAGTAATCCCTAATAATAACTAGCATAGCGATACACACAACTCGTACACATGCATAACTACTATAAAAATCTAATGCATATAGTAAAATAGTGGGATTCATGTGTGTCACTTGCCTTGGCAACACGAGCAGCTGTTCGTACACTCCTCGCAACCACAGTCGTTGTAATCGTTGTAATCTACACGTTGTAATCGACATACATAAGAAACAAGACAACAATATGCAACACATGCATGCATGAAATCTTAATCATGCAAAAATAGATCGGAGTTATAGATCTAAAGATATTGATTTTAGAAGTTTGGGCAATTTTCTGTAATTTCTACTCGAATTTTAAATAAAAGGTTGACCGGTTGACCGGATTGTACTGCTGACTAGGCGGTTGACTGCTGACTAGGTTTGACTGCTGACTAGCGTGACGTGGCGCGATCTGATTGGATGTACCTGTTCACTTAAGTGAACAGATCTGAACCGCTAGATCGCGATCGGACGGCCGGGAACAGATCTGGGAAACTCACCGGAAAAACTCGCCGGAGTGACGGTGGTGATGAACGGACGTGGATGGCGTGGTGGCTACGGTGCTTCTCCGGGCGTGGCGACGGCGGCAAACGACGGAGCTCCTTCCCGCGAACCTTCTCGTGCCCTCGGACCTCCTCCTCCTTGCTCCTAGCTCCGGCGGCGTGAGCTCCAAGCTTGCAACAATGGTGATGGCGGCGGTGGAAATTTCGAGCTCGAAACGAGATCGATTTGGGCGAGGGTTTCGCGAAATTTTTGAGGGCTTTGGAGGCCACGGGTGTGGGGTATTTATACCCGGAATTTTGTGGCAAAGGGGCAAGAAACGGGGCCGGATTCGGAGATTTTTTTCGGGATAAACACGTTTAAACGCTTCCGTGCGCGTACAGGAGTTCGTCCCGATCTAGAAGATGATGAGCTGTGGGTCCCACGTCCAGAAAAAAAACAAAAAGAACAGAACGTGGGGAGAGAGGAGAGAGAAAGCTGGCAGTACGCGCGCGCCTGGTCATCCAACTGCCGATGCATCCTCTTCTTTTTTTTTCTCTTTGGTACTACGTGCATGCATCGATGGGATCCTTTTTCGTTTCTTTTTTTTTCTTCTAATCATACGTAGCAGCTAGGTGTTTGACCTGGTACTATCGTACCATGTGCCAGGTGAGGTCACGTTGCTTTTTTTTTCCTTATTTCTTTACTAACTATTGAAATACTACTCAGATTTGAGTGAGACAAATTTCTAAAAACTCGAAATTTGAAACTCTACCATATTAGGTTATTTTTGGAGCGAAATTTTAGGCAAAAATAAAATATCAAAATAACTTTGGCTAATAATGCCTTATAGAAGAATTTGGTTTCTTTTTAAAACATGATTTGATTTCGGGGTTCAAATGCAACAAACAAATGCAATTTTTGAAACATGCCATGCTATGCATATGCTCTAAATGCAAAACATTCCTAATTTAAGATTTGGGATGTTACATTTGGTTTGTGGTACCCAAAAGGGGCACAATTTTCTCTCAAGGGCTACACAGATTCCGATTGGGCGGGTGATCAAGATGATAGGAAGTCCACTTCTGGGGCTTGACAATTTCTTGGTAGGTCCTTGGTGAGTTGGTTTTCCAAGCAGCTAAATTGCATATCTCTCTCCACCGCCGAAGCCGAGTATGTAGCCGCCGCAAGTTCTTGCACCCAATTGCTATGGATGAGGCAAACTCTCAAGGAATATGACGTTCATATGGATAAGTGAAACTAAAGTATGGGCACCTAGAGGGGGGTGAATAGGTGCTACGACCAATTTTAATTTTTCTCGTAATTTAGGCTTGACACAAATGTAAATTATCTAGATAATGCAACTAAGGTGAATTTACCTATATGACAAGGATAGCAACAAATGCAACTAGTACAACACTTAATGCAACAAGTACAACAATTAATGCAACTAGTACAAGTGAGTAAAAGATAAGGGAACGAGATAACCGAAGGGGGGACGCGGAGACACGATGTATTCCCGAGTTCCTCTTTGTTAAGGGAGTACGTCTCGTTGGAGGGGCGTGAGCTCGCCACGAAGGCCTACTCAACGCCACAAAGGTCTCACCCTATTCTCCGATGAACTCCGTCACAAAGGCCTAGTTCACCTTCCACTATTGAGCCTCTTTGAGGCAGAGATCGAGTCCTTTACAAACAAGTTTGGGGCACACACCCACAACCAAATTGGGGGCTCCCAACACTCACAAATCACCAAGAGTAGCAAGAAGCCTAGGTTTTCCACAAGAGGAAACCCTAGGCAAAGATCCCTCAAGCAAAAGAGAGGGGAAAAGAAATCCGGTTGGTGAAGACGTAGATCGGGGCCTTCTCCTTCAATCCTCCAAAGATCAAGGCTTTTGGGTGGAGGGATTGGGAGATCTAGCAAGGTGGGGGAGCTCCAACAATGGTGACTTTAATTATGGACGACCTAACCCAAGGTAGGAGGAGGGGAGGGGGTATTTATACCCCTCATATAGTCTTGGAGTCGTTGGAGTTTTTCTGCCAAACTCACACCGGAGACTCCGGTATAAAGGCCGGAGACTCCGGTCTGAGCTTTTCGCAGAGCCACCAGGCCGGAGACTCCGAACTGTCACCGGTATGTCTCTGGACCGAGTGCAGCAGACGACACCACGTGCACCACTTGATAAACTCCAGGAAACTCCAGTGCGGAGACTCTGGCCAGGAGGAACAGAGACTCCAGTCTTGTCGTAGCGGTTAGAGCACTTGAGTGTCTAGGGTCGAGCGGGACCAACAGCTCCTAGTCATACAGGAGACTTCGGACAGTCTCCGGTAAGACTCCGGACTGAGTACCGCAGGCGACACCACCTGGTCCTTAGCCAAATCTTCAATGGAAACATCCACACCGGAGACTCCGGACAGTGTCCGGTGAGTCTCCGGACAGGGTACCGCAGGCGACACCACCTAGTCCTTAGGCAATTCTTCAATGGAAAACATCCACATCGGAGACTCCGGTCTGGGAGACCGGAGACTCCGGCCTGGAGAAAACTCCAGCTGAAAGAATTCCAGGTGCTCTGCCTCTTTTTGCAACACCACACCACCATATCAAATATGTTGTTTTATGCCCTGAAATGCATCAACACACTTAAGGATATATGTGTTGTTAACAAACACCAAAACAAGATGATTTAAGCGCGTTTGCACTTTCAATCTCCCCCTTTTTGGTGTTTGATGACAACACAGATATTTGCAATAAAATCGCAGCTAGGATATGTTTGAAAAAGGTAGAGAACTCACAAAGTGAGATCCCCCTATATTTTACAAACAAAGCCCTCTAGATCAACCACTAGAGAACAATAATACATACATGTATAGAGACAATAGATAAAGCAATAATAGGTAATAATATGAAAGATAGCTTCACCACGTGGTCTCATCACACACACAACATCCATTGTTTACTAGAAAACCAAAGCAACTAAGATAACGGGAACAGAAGCCATAAAAGGCAAATCAAGTTCAAAGACTTGTGTTCCGAAGCAAATAAAAGCAAAGCAACCCATGCAAAGCCTGGAGAAGACAAAGCTACTTCTCCCCCTTTGGCATCGAGACACCAAAAAGGGCAAAGAGCACTACACCACCCAAGGACTCAGTCATCATCCTCCTCAGAGTCCTCGTCCTCATCATCAACTGGTTCCGTCACCTCATCATCTTCATCTTCATCTTCCTCGGAAGCATCAGAACCAGTGTTGAAGAAGCCAAGCTCCTCATCATCATCCTCAGCCTGTTCCTCAACATTTTCTTCTTCCTCAGTCATAGGGGCTTTCCCACGGTTGGTGGAAGAGGAAGGAGCTGAGGTGACGTCCTCAAAGTCACCCCATGGGAACTTATCAGTGTTCCACTCCTCATAAGACATAGTCACAGACGCAGTGGGAGGAGTGGTGGGAGGGGTACCCATAGGAGGAGTAGCTCCAAGCCCAGCGTGGTCATGCAACTTGGAGATCATCTTCTTCAGCTCACGCCTCTCCTTGTAGGCCACATGGTTCTCCTTATGCACTACAACTGTCATGCACAGAATGTTGCGCTAGAACCAAGACAACTTCTTCATTTCATCATGTGTCTCCTCCTTGCTAGAACGGCGAGAAGGAGGATTTGCATTCTTTCTCCTAGACCCAGAAGGAGCCTCAGCATCACCTATGGGAGTGTCAGAGTCAGCATGGCGAGTGAGAACCTGAAGAGTACCAAGAGAGTGCACAGTGTTGCACTCCAAGCCCGGAACCTCATCAAGAATCAGCTTCATAGCATAAGGAGCATATACTGGAACCTTCTTGATCTCAATAACAGCTGAGTACATTTCTTCCTTGATGAAGTTCATGACATCAATCTCAAACCCCTCACAATCTGGACCGGCATGGTGACAATGGAATGCCTGGTAGAGAAGGTTGACCACTCCACTGCGAATAACATCCACATTACCCTCCTTAGGAGCAATGTTGTTACGGAAGAGGCGGAGTAGAATGTTGTACACAGGATTGAGGTCCTTGGCGGTGCCAGTACTTGAGATCTTCTCATACATCGGTGCCATACTCTTCTTATCATAAGCCACACCATGGATATGCATGCGTGCTCCACAGTTGTCACCCCAAGGGTAACCAAGCAGCTCAGCCAACCTACGAACAGAGGACTCACACTGAAGGGACCCAGTCATCCAGGTAAGAGTGACATCCTCATCTTCGCCAAAAGTGACAGTGGCAAAGAACTGCTGCACAACCGAGATGTTGTAGTCCTTATGAATCCCCACAAGATGCTAAAGTCCAAGCTTCTTCGTTATCCACACAGCCTCCTGAAAATACTCAGACCTGTCAAGTGCTTCCAAGTCAAGAACTTTCTGAGGACACAGCGGCTGCTTGAACTAAGAAAAAATCTCCCTCTGAATCAGCTCAGACTCCCTCCTCCAGTAATGAGAACTCTCCGCAGTGCGGGCCATAGTGAAGAATGGCTGGGCCCGCATGATCCTGTACTCCTTCTTGCTCATGGACTTGACAGAAGAAATCCTGTCATACTTGGCCTTCTTGGCCAATTCACTTCTCACCCTTGCCTCATGCCCCTCTTTCTGACGCCGCTTAGTTTCAAAGGTGTTCTTCTGACCAACCCTGCCAGTGGCCTCATCAGTGACATGATAGTTGCGGGAGTGGGTACAATAGGCACGCTTGTTGGGGTTGGAGGATGTTGCCTTAGTCCTTGGCCCTGAAAGCACACACAAATCCAAACACAACACCATAGAAAAACAGATGAGCATACATGTCCAAAAGATGAGATAGAAATCAAACAGATGCAGTTAAGTTAGGTTCTGGAGAATTCACACCAGAGTCTCCGGTCTGGCAGACCGGAGTCTCCGGACCACACCGGAGTCTCCGGACTGAAAGACCGGAGTCTTCGGACTGTTTCTAGATCTGAGCCATGAATTCAACACAACCTATTCTAACTGTTATCTAGATGAGTTCTACAGGTGCAAAAACAACCTAGGGTGATGCTACCAATAGCAAGTACCAACTCTCCACAAAAAATCACCTAGTTCCTTAGATCTAGATGCAAAAACAAAAAATGGGGAGAGGAGAGAGGTACCCTTGTCACCCTTCCCTGCCATGGAGCCTCCCTCAGATGGGAGAGGCAAGGGGAGGCTGGAGAGGCGGATTCCAGCGGTGGGAACCGGCCAGGGAGGAGCTCCTGGCGACAGCGGCGGCGCAGCAAGGTATTGGGGGCGTGGGGGAAGTGGGGATGAAAACCCTAACTTCCCTCAGCCCCCAGTTTTTATACTGCGAAACTCCACACCAGAGTCTCCGGTCTTAACACCGGAGTCTCCGGACTGGCCGGAGATTCCGGTGTGGCAGACCGGAGTCTCCAGACCCATCGCCAGAAAAACTCCAAAACTGGACATGACATGCAAAAGGCAAACAAACTTGTTTAAAAGGCAGGTTTTTGGCTTGGAAAGATAAACAACAGCAAGGGGGGATACTTATACTCAATAAAACAAGGATAAACCATTTGTACAACAAATTTTGAGTATATGATCCGAAAAAGCCAAAAACACTCAAATGGTTAAGTAAACCCAAATTAAGAACCAACTCTTCAAAGAAGAGGTTGGTGGCCTAAGCCACCATGTAAGAGATCATGGTATGTCACCGCGAAGATATATCTTGGGTACATGGCCAATTCTCGACATTGAAGCTCACAATTCAACATTAGAAAAAGAGAGATAACAATGAATATTTGCTTTGGGCATAATGGGGGGAGGGAGAACCCAATGTGCTAGGATAACACTCCCCCTATGTCCATGCCTACACCTAAGCTCAAACACGTTTCATCTATAGGGGTGTGTGTAAGATCCTCAAGTCAAACTCCTAGAATCAATGACATTTAGTTCATTCCTCAAGAACAAGAATCTTGCATCGTCAAGTGGCTTCGTGAAGATATCCGCAAGATTGTCCTTGGTGGGCACATAAGATAGTGCAATATCCCCTCTTGCCACATGGTCTCGGATGAAATGATGGCGAATCTCAATGTTCTTCGTTCTTGTATGTTGCACGAGATTGTAGGCGATCTTGATGGCACTTTCATTATCACACAAAAAAGCACCTTATCCAAATGAACGTCATATTCCTTGAGAGTTTGCCTCATCCATAGCAATTGAGTGCAAGCACTTGCGGCGGATACATACTCGGCTTCGGCGGTGGAGAGATATATGCAATTTTGCTTCTTGGAAGACCAACTCACCAAAGACCTACCAAGAAATTGGCAAGCCCCGAAAGTAGACTTCCTATCATCTTGATCACCCACCCAATCGGAATCCGTGTAGCCCTTGAGAGAAAATTGTGCCCCCTTTGGGTACCACAAACCAAATCTTGGGGTATGAACCAAATAGCGAAAGATCCTATGGACCGCCATCAAATGGCTTTCCTTAGGAGCCGCTTGATACCTTGCACACACACCTACACTCAAAATGATATCGGGCCTAGATGCACAGAGATAGAGCAAAGAACCAATCATAGAACGATACAACTTTTGGTCCACATCTTTACCCTTCGGGTTACGTGAAAGGTGGCACTTGACTTGCATGGGAGAAGACTTGATCTTTGCATTTTGGAAGTTGAACCTCTTGATCATATCTTGGGTATACTTGGCTTGAGAAATGAAAGTTCCACGAGCCAATTGCTTGATCTCAAAACCAAGAAAGAATTTAAGCTCTCCCATCATAGACATCTCGAACCTGTCAGTCATAAGCTTAGAGAACTCATTATTGAAAGCTTGGTTAGTTGAGCCAAAGATGATATCGTCCACACATAGTTGGCATATGAAAAGCTCTCCCTTTACTCTCTTGGTGAAGAGAGTGGGGTCAATCTTCCCAACTTCGAAACCACGGTCATCTAACAACTCCCTAAGGTGCTCATACCAAGCACGAGGTGCTTGTTTGAGACCATAGAGAGCCTTGTCAAGTTTGTAGGCGTGGTTAGGAAAGTTGAGATTCTCGAACCCCGGAGGTTGCTTAACATATACCTCCTCTTTTAGTGGACCATTCAAGAAAGCACTTTTAACATCCATTTGTTGCAATTTGAAATTATGCGAATATGCATAAGCAAGGAGGATACGGATGGACTCAAGGCGAGCCACGGGTGCATAGGTTTCATCAAAGTCAATGCCTTCAACTTGAGTGTAACCTTGAGCAACCAATCTTGCCTTGTTCCTTATGACAATGCCATGCTCATCTTGCTTGTTCTTGAATATCCACTTAGTGCCAATAACATTGTGGCAATCTTTGGGCTTCTCAACCAATCTCCAAACTTTGTTGCGCTCAAAATTATTGAGCTCATCATGCATTGCTTCAACCCAATCGGAGTCCTCAAGAGCTTCAAACAGAGATATGAGCTTGATGCTCACTAAAATGTGTCAATTGCCTTCTTGTGGATCTTCTAGCTTGAATATCTTCCAAGACCTTGTTGTCTTGGGAATCAATTTGCTTCAAAGCTCTTCTTATCCTTTTAGCACGACGGGCTTCGATCTCCGCATTGTTGCGCGGAGGGATCACTTGATCATTTGGGTCCTCATCTTGACTAACTTGGCCTTGATCATCATCATCATCAACAATATCTTCAACACTAGCTTCAACTTGAGGAGATGATGAAGAGGATGGTTGATCTTGGCCTTGATCTTGACTAGCATGAATGATAGGAGTGGTTGCATCTTACGTAGTAACTTGGTCAATAAGAGGAGGGTCTTCAACATGTTCTTGGTTAGGTGTAGCACTTGTCTCCTTGGCTTGTTCTTCTATTGTAGAGGAGGGCTCCACTTGAGTAGAGCATAGTCCTTCTCGAGTCGCCATAAGGTGTCCCTCAATGGGGAAGAAAAATCCCACACCCATCCTTCCTATGGCTTCTTCAGGTATTTCAACATCTACATTAGAAACATGAAATTGCGCCACTTGGGAGCCATCATTTTCCTCGAACACCACACTACAAGATTTTATGACAATCCGTGAGGCTTTGTCAAAGACTCTATAAGTGTGGGATTCGGCACCGTAACCAACAAATATACCCTCAATAGTTTTGGATTGAAATCTAGACAACCTAACACCCTTGATCAAATAGAAGCACTTACAACCAAATACACGGAAGTAGGAGACGTTGGGCTTGTTGCCGGTGAGGATCTCATATGGAGTCTTGTCCAAGCCCTTGCGGATGTAGAGGCGGTTGGAGGAGTGGCATGCGGTGGATATGGCCTCGGCCCATAAATACCGGGGAGAAGAATACTCCGCCAACATGGTCCTTGCCATATCCAAGAGAGTGTGATTATTCCTTTCGGCAACACCATTTTGTTGAGGAGTGTAAGTGGCGGAGTATTGATGACGAATGCCCTCATAACTAAGGAAGTCACTCAAAGTGTAGTTCTTGAACTCCGAACCATTGTCACTCCTTATAGCCATGATTTGCACATTGTGTTGACGTTGCACTTGGTTGGAGAAATCGATGATGGTTTGTTGAGACTCACTCTTGCACTTGAAGAAATAAACCCAAGTGTATCTTGAATAATCATCGACAATCACCAAGCAATACTTCTTGCCACCAAGACTTGCCTTGGGCACGGCACCAAAGAGATCAACATGGAGAAGCTCCAAGATCCTCTTTGATGAAATAATAGTCTTGTCCTTGTGTGCCTTATCATGCATCTTTCCTTCAACACCACGACCTACAAACGCGATCCTTTGAAAAGGAAACAATTTATTTTAGTCCGACAATAAGGCCACCTTGGTGAAGACTTTGGAAAGTTCTCATGTTGACATGGGATAAGCGGCGATGCCACAACCATCCCACGTCCGCCTTTCCGAAAAGACACATTGTTTGAGAACTCATTTTCAACATGTCCCACGTAAGCGACGTCAAGAGTCTTGCTCCTCAAAAGGACCACAATATCAACATAAAAAAAGACGGAGAAACCCATCTTTCCAAGAGAGCGGACGGAAAGTAAATTGTAACCAAGGGATTCAACAAGCATGACGTTCACGATAGTGATATCGGGAGCGACCACAACCTTGCCGAACCCGAATACCTTAGACGAGGACGAGTCTCCATAAGTGACGGTTGCTTGTATGTCATTTGGGCGCAACTCCTCCACAAGTTCTTTGCTTGAGGTCATATGGCTAGTGCATCCACTATCAATTATCCATTTAGTCCCACCGGAAGCATAGTCCTGCAAGAGATCATTGACTAGAGTTAGGACCCGAGGAGTGTCCCCTTAGTAACAAGGGTCTTTGGAACCCAAATAGCATAGTCAATGTAACCCTCAATAGGACCAACATATTTAGCTTGCACAACACCATAATAATCAACATATAAGAAATGGTGTGGATTGTTAGTTCCCGCGGAGGTGCTACGAGTAGTGTTGTCCCTCATGACACTACTACTCGAGGCAACATTTCTTGCTTGTGCGGGTGTGCTTTGAGTAGTGTTGTCCCTAATGACAATACCACTCAAAGCACCATTGTCGGTCTTCTTCTTCTTGTTCTTCTTCTTCTTGTTCTTTTTCTTGGCAACATAGCCTAGACCTTGCTTGCCCACTTGTGGCCTTGGAGCACTCAATTGTGGCCTAGCAATGACCACATTTGAGCTAGGGGCCACCACTTGTGGGGTAGAGACCACAACCTTGGCCTTCAAAGCAACCGATGCCCCTTTATTCCAATGGCCCTAGCACGATTGTCAAGAGCATTCTTGGTTTGCACTTGATAGGAGCACATTTCTTGCATCACTTGAGTTGAGGTCATGGAAGAGAAATCATGTCTTCCTTGAATTCTCTTCAAGTCCGCGCCCTCAAATGTAATTAGGGCAATCATGTACTTCCTCTTGATCCAATCATCATCAATGTACTTGGCACCAACATTTGAGAAGGCGGTGGTAAGAGTCTTGAGTCTATGGTACATGTCTACATGATCCTCTCCATCATGCATATAGAACCCTTCGGCCTCATTGGTCAAGGCATCATATCTATTCCTTTGCATACTCTCATTGCCCACAAACATGATGACAAGAGCGTCCCATGTTTCCTTGGCGGTGGAATATTGTTGAAGGTGCGGCATGTGGTTAGGACCCACGGCTTGTTGAAGAATCGACAAGGTGGTGTAGTTGAGTTGACAATCTACGGCTTCCCTTCTTGTGAGGTTCTTGGGGTCATGAGGTTTGTATCCATCACGAGTGACCCTCCAAAACTCTATACAAGAAGAGTTCAAGTGAGTCTCCATGTAATATTGCCATTCACGAAAAGAAAAAGCATCAATTTTAAGTGGATCTCCCCCAGGGATTATATTGTTGGAACGCGTAGAGATAAACGAAAACTTTTTCCTACGCGATGCTTCCAAGATCTAGCCGAGGTAGAAGGCCACGATGATTACCACTAGACGCGCAGGTGCGGATTATCGATGCAGCGCGTCGGGGCAGTGCAGTCCCACGATCCGATCCGGCCGATCCAATCCCTCGAACGTCGAAGTGCTGAATGTACATCACCTCTGCCGGTATCCACACGTACGAGGAGGAGCTCCGACGGCGGACTGCTAGGTCCGGTGCGGCGGCTGGACTGAGTGGGGCTAGGGTTCCCAACGCATGGGAGAGTGGACTAACGTGCCCGCTGGGCAACCTGCGCCCCTCTTTATATAGCGTATGGTAATGGGCTGCACAACACTTGTGGCCCATTCCCTCTGTGAGTCCGACTCACTAACTCAGTCCATTTTCGGTTCGGGTCCAACCCAACCAATACTTGCTCCCGCTCTTAAGTGTGCGACCCTGCAGGCTCATGGCGACTTGGACACGATTGGAGTCCAACTCCCAATCGATCAATCGGTAGCGGCTCCTAGCAGAACGTGCCGACTCCCAAGTCCCATTGAGTCATGACGACATACCTTTCAATGTGATATTCATCTTAGTCCCTTTTGCCTCACGATATACCTTGTCGAACTATAGGCGATTTATCGTCATCCCTTAAATAGTTCGACTCTCTTCTCGATCCGTGATATATGATTCATCTGACTAACTCTTAGTCAATCGACACAGTTAACACTTAACTGAGTCGCGCATGGCCATGCTTCCTGAATCATATCACTCGAGAGGGCCCAGAGAATATCTCTCCATTCGGAGGGGCAAAATCCCATCTTGATTATCCACATCACGCAGCTTGCTTCTCATTCGACCCGAACTCTGCCTTTATAGTTGCCTTGTCACAGAACAACGTTTGACAGAACCTAAGTCGGTGATCCATAACTCGGATTGTGCGACAACCTCAGGTCTAAGGATTACATTGATTGAGACATGCAAATGACGACTTGATCGTTGCATCTCAATGTGGGTCAGTCCGACTTGCTAAACTCTTTAGCCAAGTCCGTGAGCGTTGGAATGGCATCACCATGCCCATGACAAGTGGAACCGTGTCATCATCCAACACTCACATTAGTCTAGGGTGTGTGTCCAGCACAACCTAAATGACCAAGGACAATCTAGTATGAACAGCATGAATATATAGTTCCACAATCGAATCACATATTCAATGACATATATCAGATGTTCAAAACAAGGACAACTTAATAACTTTATGAATACAGTGGGAATTACATCATTCATGATTGCCTCTAGGGCATATTCCCAACAGTCTCCCACTTGCACTAGAGTCAATCATCCTGGCATCATATGCCTAGGCATCGAATGCCCATGCCTCTCGTGTGCGCCTCATGCTTAGGCTGTGGTAGCGCCTTTGTCAATGGATCTGCAATGTTTGCATCCGTGTGTACTTTGCATAACTTGATATCACCTTGTTCGACAAACTGGCGAATTAGGTGGTACCGCATGAGTATATGTTTGTTCTTCTGGTGTTGTCTAGGTTCCTTGGCTTGTGCGATAGCACCATTGTTGTCACAATATACGTCCAAAGGATTGGACGCGCCCTGAACTACACCAAGATCAATCAGGAGGTTCCTGATCCAAACAGCTTCCTTTGCCGCCTCTGAGGCAGCAATATACTCAGCCTCTGTTGTAGATGCAGACACCGTATTTTGCTTGGAACTCTTCCAGCTCACAGCCCCTCCGTTCATCACGAACATGTATCCAGATTGCGAACGAGAATCATCTGAGTCGGTGAGATAACTCGCATCCGTGTAACCCTTTACACTGAATTCCTCATCACCTCCATAAAGTAGGAACATTTCCTTAGTATTTCTCAAGTACTTAAGGATGTTTTTAACCGTTGCCCAGTGGGCTTTGCCAGGGTCAGCCTGGTATCTGCTCGTAACACTTAGAGCATAGGAAACATCTGGCCTAGTACAAATCATGGCATACATGATGGATCCAATTGCCGAAGCATACGGGATCACACTCATCCGACTTCGCTCATCAATCGTCGAAGGACACTGAGTCTTGCTAAGTTTTATGCCATGGGACATTGGTAAGAATCCCTTCTTGGACTCTTCCATTTTGAATTTCTTCAAAACCTTGTCCAGATAAGTACTCTGACTCAATCCAATGAGCCGCCTTGATCTATCTCTATAGATCCTGATTCCTAATATGTAAGTCGCCTCACCCAAATCCTTCATTGAGAAACTCCTTTCCAATGACTCTTTGGTTTCTTGCAACATCATGACATCATTTCCAATCAGTAATATGTCTAATATGTCATCCACATATAAGATTAGAAAGTTTACTTTGCTCCCACTAAACTTCTTGTATAAACAAGAATCATGATCACTCTTGATGAAGCCAAACGATTTGACTACCTCATCAAAACGAATGTTCCAACTCCGAGATGCTTGCTTCAACCCATAAATGGATTTCTAAAGTTTGCATACCTTGTCAGCATTAGCTGGATCGACAAAACCTTCGCTGTATCATATACACGTCCTCAGTTAAATTTCCATTAAGGAAAGCCGTCTTGACATCCATCTGCCATATCTCATAATCGAAATAGGCTGCTATGGCTAACATGATCCGAATTGATTTAAGCATCGCTACAGGCGAGAATGTCTCATCGTAGTCAACTCCTTGAACCTGTCGGAACCCCTTCGCGACAAGTCGTGCTTTATAGACGGAAATATTTCCATCCATATCAATTTTCTTCTTAAAGACCCATTTGCACTCGACGGGTCTTGCACCGTCAGGCAGATCAACCAAATTCCAAACTTGGTTTTCATCCATGGACTTTAACTCTGATCTCATGGCTCCAAGCCATGACTCGGAATCAGATCCCACCATCGCTTCCGAATAAGTTGCCGACTCATTACTGTCTAACAGTAAAACATCACGAGCATTTTGTAATCTGGTAGATCTCCGTGGTTCAGGTGCTGTTACCGGTGTAGGTACCACGACCGGCTCAGCCTCTAAGGCGTTCGCCGACTCGCCCCTAGCCGGTTCTTCTCGAATTTCTTCGAGTTGCACTGTGCTCCCACTGACTTCCCGACTGAGAAACTCTTTCTCAAGGAAGACACCATTCCGAGCGACAAACACTTTGCCCTCTTCCCGGTTGTAGAAGTAGTACCCCAAGGTTTCTCTTGGATACCCCACGAAAATACACTTATCCGACTTGGGCGTGAGCTTGTCCGACTGAAGTCGCTTGACAAATGCTTCACAACCCCAAATCTTAAGAAAAGACAAACTTGGCTTTTTACCAGTCCACATCTCATGTGGTGTCTTCTCTACTGACTTTGATGGTACTCTGTTTAGTGTGAAACCTGCAGTTTCTAGACAATAACCCCAAAATGATAAAGGTAGATCTGTCCGACTCATCATTGATCGTACCATGTCCAACAAGGTCCGATTTCTCCGTTCCGATACACCGTTTCTCTGCGGTGTACCCGGCGGAGTGAGTTGAGGAACTATTCCACAACTCTTTAGATGGTCATCAAACTCATGGCTCATGTACTCGCCTCCACGGTCCGACCGTAGAAACTTTATTTTCTTGCCGAGCTGATTTTGTACCTCACTCTGGAATTCCTTGAACTTTTCAAAGGCTTCCGACTTGTGTTTCATTAAATAGATATATCCATACCTACTCAAATCATCAGTGAAGGTAATGAAGTACTCATAACCACCTCTGGCTGTCGTGCTCATTGGACCATATATATCACTATGTATTAGTTCCAACAAGTCGGACGCCCTTTCACAACTCCTTGCAAAAGGTGTCTTGGTCATCTTGCCTAGTAGGCATGATTCGCATGTCTCGAATGACTCTAAGTCAAACGAAGTTAGAAGTCCATCATCATGGAGCTTCTTCATGCGCTTCCAACTTATATGACCAAGCCGACAGTGCCAAAAGTAAGTCATATTCAGATCATTTGGTTTCAACCTTTTAACATTTATGTTATAGACCGATTCACTATCAAGATTTAAAATAAATAACCCGTTCTGAACGGGTGCAAAGCCATGAAACATATCTTTCAAATATAAAGAACAACCATTATTCTTAATATTCGACTCATAACCTTGTCTCATCAAACATGAGGCGGAAATAATGTTTCGACTAAGCGCTGGAACATAATAACAATTATTTAGTTCCAAAATAAATCCTGAAGGTAAATGAAGCTGCATCGTGCCGGCTTCCAACGCAGCGACTCTCGCCTTGTTGCCGATCCGAATATCAACCTCTCCTCTTGCCACGCTCCTAGTTCTTACCAGTCCCTGCAACGAGTTGCATATGTGAATAACTGATCCGGTATCATATACCCAAGAACTATTAGGTGCATCAGTAAGATAAATGTCTATAACATTGCACACAAGCGTACCTGAGTTGGAAGTCACACCTCCACTCTTGGCTCTGTCAGTCAAATACTTGGTGCAGTTCCTCTTCCAGTGGCCATCTTGCTTGCAATAGAAGCAATTGGCTCCGGCTGTAGGAGAAGGCTTAGTCTTTGAGGGAGCACTCTGGACAGGGCCATGGGCGCTACCTCCTGACTTATCCTTCTTCTTCTTAGTCCAAGAACTCTTCTTGAACTTAGCCTTATTCTGCACCATCAACACTTGACTGGCGCCTTTCTTGATATCAGCCTCTGCCGTTTTGAGCATCCCATGTAATTCAGTGATACTCTTATCCATACCATGCATATGGTAGTTCGAAATGAACGGACCATACGCACTAGGAAGAGAGTTCAGAATTATATCAGTAGCGAACTCTTCATTAATAGGGAAGCCCAGCCGATCCAGAGACTGTATGTAACCAATCATCTTGATTACATGCGGACTCAGTGGATCCACTACAAGAAATATGTTGATACATGACCCTTTTTTAATGACCATGGATGAATTAGTCATAGATCCATGACCATTTTTAATCTGTTGGTCATGACATGTTTGGGAGGGACTAAACACATGACTTTTTTGCCAAAAAAGTCATGATTTTCTTTAACAAGATGGTCATAGGACATGATACCTGGTGTATGACCCTTTTTTTTCTTAACTAAGACCAAATTAATTGGTCATGCGTTTGTTGGCTGTGATGATTTGTATTACTTGGCAGCCACCTCACCAGGTGGGACGCACTGACTTGTGGGGCCCACTGACACGTGGCTGTACCGATTTTGTGATTGGTATGACAAGTGGGCCATGGTCTCATGTTTTTTTTCTCACTTGGCTGTACTGCTATTACAAGTGTGGCACACACACCAGTGCCCAGCCCAGCCCACGTGCACAGCCCAGCTTCCAGCCAAGCCCAGCCCAGCCCACACTCAGTTTTAAGTCAGCAAAAATAAGCGCTCGCGGGGACTCGAACCCCGACCGCGCTGCTTGCTTCGCATGTACGTTGCCATTGAGATGTAGTCGCTGTTCTGTTATATATCCAGAGACGCATCCTTTTATTCTCATCTTATCTGAATTCTAGATCGAGTTAACGAGCGAGTTAAGTTGTCTGAATCTTAGATCGAGGAAACTTGTCTGAATCTTAGATCGAGACGAACTTGTCTGTTCGGAGGCGTGCGAGGCCACCGGCGGCGGGGGAGGCTACCGGCGGCGTGCGAGGCAACCGGTGGGGGAGGCTACCGGCGGCGGAGGCGGGGGAGGCTACCGGCGGCGACGCCGGAGCGCCTCGGTGCTTACAGGCGGGGGCGGAGGCGGGGGAGGCTACCGTCAGCGACGCCGGAGCGCCTCGGTGCTTACAGGCGGGGGCGGAGGCGGCCGGCAAAGGCAGAGCCAAGGGAAGGAGCTGCCCTGGTGCCTCGCCCTGCTGGTGGCCTCTCTCTGTGCCCTGCTGGTGGCCTCCTCTCTCTGGTTCTGCTCATGCTCGAAGAACAGTAGGGTATGCACCCTCTCCTCTCTCTGGTCTTGATCCTCTGCTCTTTCTCTCTTGATCTCTCTGGTCTAGCTAGAGCCCCCACCTGCACCTGCTACACTGCTTGAATATTAGGAAATTTAAATGTAACAAGAAGCACAGATGAAAGTAATTTGGTGTAATTAAGTAATTAGAGATTTATGGCATAGCTAGGTTTTTTGTTCTTGAGTAATTGATTTAAGTTACATAACTGAATAATGAATCAAAAAAATGTTATTGATGTGTTAACTGAAGAATAAAGCAACAGATTTGCATGCTTCTGTTACTGCTATATTTTGTAGTGATGCATTATAATTTGGTAGAATAAAGTAACTTATTAGTTTTGTGGTCTTTGGCAGATGGACAGAAGTTGGATTATAAAAGGGGTTAGAAAGCTTTCCACTGAACATATCAAGGGAGTGGAAGATTTCATGCAATTTGTCCGCGCAAGATTTGCCAACGATGCTGCCATTCTTTGTCCATGTTGTCGATGCTTGAACCGTAAAGAACAGACCCAAGGTATAGTGGAAGATCATCTGCTTCTTAATGGGATGGCCAGCACATATGATAGGTGGGTCCACCATGGAGAAACTTTTCTTCAAGAACCTCAACATGGTGAAGATGTTGAAGAGCCACACCATGGTGGTGATGATGACTTTGAGTTTATGGAAAATGTTTTGGAAGATGATGATGGTTTGGACAAAGAGGATGGATATGAAGATGATAGGATTCCTGACCTATTGAGGGATCTGTACAATTCTGAAGACCATGTTGATGGACAGAAGTCACTATTTGCCGAGGTATTAGAGGAGGCTAAGCGTGTAGCTGTTGCAGGGGGGAAATTTTCAAGATTTACCTTCACCGTGAAGTTACTCCACGTCAAGTCTTACTACCGGATTAGCAATGCTGCATTCAACGCAATACTGAATCTTTTGACCTTGCAATTCCCTAATAGTGGTGTTCCCAAGAATTATGATGAAGCCTTGAGCATAATCCGCAAGTTGGGTCTAGGTTATGTTTCAATACATGTCTGCCCAAATAATTGTGTCTTGTTTCGGAAGGATTATGCCCTGTGTGACAGCTGCCCCAAATGCAATGCCCCAAGGTGGAAAGATGCCGATGGGAAAAGATCGATACCGCAGAAGGTTTTGAGGCACTTTCCTTTGAAAGCAAGGCTGAAGCGGATGTTTCTCTCGGAGAAATCATCAGATGATGTACAATGGCACAACCTCAAGCGGCAGCCTGTGGAAGATGAGTTGAGCCATCCAGCGGACGGAGAAGCATGGAAAGATTTTGACGAGAAATATCCAAAGTTTGCAGAAGACCCAAGGAACATAAGACTCGGCCTTGCCACAGATGGCTTTAATCCGTTCGGAAACCAGAGCACGTCATATAGCATGTGGCCAGTTTTTGTGGTGCCCTACAACATGCCCCCATGGGCATGCATGGATCAGTCCAACTTTATGATGGCGTTGCTTATACCGGGTCCATAGTCTCCAGGAAAGGATTTCGATGTCTTTATGGAGCCTCTCGTAGAAGAATTGCTCGATCTTTGGAATGGTGTACCTAATACTTACGATGCCTTGACTCCTGACAAGAAGTTCACTCTGCGTGCTGCAGTCATATGGTGCATCCATGATTTTCCAGCACTGCACACTTTGTCGGGAAGGATCACGGCGGGTTATCAGGCATGTGTGCGTTGTGACAAAAACCCTTGCTCAGTGAGGATAAGGAACAAGATTTGCTTCATTGGGCATCGCCGTTTTCTTCCTCGAAACCATGGTTGGCGAAAAAGTACAGAGTTTAATGGTAAGACTGAAACCCGTGACCAGCCGGCAGAATTCAGTAAAGAAGAGCTGAAGCAGCAACTTGAAAAGGTCAAAGATGTCAGACCGGGAAAGCTTGTGAAGAAAAGAAAGCGTGAGGAAGGTCAATGTTGGGACCGAAGGTCCTGTTTGTGGGACTTGGAATACTGGCCTGATCTCAAATTGAGGAATAATCTCGATGTAATGCACATCGAGAAAAATATATGTGATAATCTGCTTGGCACATTCCTCAACATTGAAGGAAAGACAAAGGACACTTTGAACTCCAGGCTTGATCTTGAAGACATGGGCATAAGGGAAGAGTTGAATCTAAGGCCTAAAGGCAAAGATTCATTTGAAATGCCACCGGCATGGTATACAATGAGTAAAGAAGAAAAACGTGCATTCTGTGAGTTCATCAGAGCCGTGAGATTTCCCGATGGTTATGCTGCTAACCTAGCAAAGTGTGTTTCCCCCGATGGATGCAAGCTCCATGGGCTGAAAACTCATGATTGTCACATCCTTCTCCAAAGGATTTTGCCAGCCGCCCTCCGAGGAATCATGCATCATGATATATATGAAGCAGTTGCTGAGCTGGGAAATTTCTTCAGAGAATTGTGCTGCAAAACAGTAAAGCTATCTGTGCTGAAAAGACTTGAAAAGGAAATCCCAATAATTCTTTGCAAGCTTGAGAAGATCTTCCCTCCAGCCTTCTTCACCGTGATGGTCCATTTGACCGTGCATTTACCAAAAGAAGCAATGCTTAGAGGCCCTGTGCAATATGGTTGGATGTTCCCAGTCGAAAGAAGGCTGCTTACTTGTAAGAGTTCTGTGCGAAACACGGCGAGGCCTGAAGGTTCGATTTCTGAAGCCTATGTCGTCGATGAGTGCTTGACATTTTGTTCAAGGTACTTTGATGATGTGGAAACGAGATGGAATCGCCCAAGCAGAAATAGTGAGAGGGATGATTCTCACATTGGTGATGTGTCAGTTTTCAATCATGGTGTGAAATTTATTGGAGGGTCAAAGTACTTGGAGGTTGATGATGAATATGACAAGATGGTGTGGTTTGTGCTCAGCAGTTGCGCTGAGGTGCAACCATATATAGAGTAAGTTATATTTTGTGCACTCGTTATATTTTCTCCTTGGGTTGGAAGGAACCCAACTTTTATCACCCACTAGATGTTTTAACTCACTACTCTTTCCTTGGGTTTGCAGGATTTTCAAGGAAGAGTTGAATAAGCAAGAAAGCCGCATCCCTGTTGATAAAAGGTTTGCCAAGGGATTTGCTAAATGGTTTAAGAATAATGTGAGATATTTAGCCATGGAATCCATTATTACACGATCTTCTTTTTGTGTGTTATTCACCCTGATTTATTTTGTGCAGATTGGCAAGATGCATGATGAGAAGAAGGTCAGTGATGATCTATTTGCTTTGGCATGCGAGCCGGATAAGCGAGTAAGAGTGTATTCAGCATGTATCGTTGACGGTGTCCGGTACCACACTCTTGACCGCGAGAAAAACAGAAAGACACAGAATAGTGGAATAGTCACCGAGGGAGATCGCGATGGTGAGCCTTTTGACTTCTATGGTCAGCTCAGAAGCATCATTCATTTGAAGTACAACTCCAGCGGAGGCATGGACCGTTCAGTTGTCTTATTTCGGTGTGACTGGTTCGATCTTGGTGTCAAGAGGAACGCCGGATTGAGAGATGATGGACACTTCAGAAGCATCAACACTGCAAGGTTTTGGTTTAAGAATGATCCTTTTATTCTGACAACTCAAGCAACAAAGGTTTTCTATGTGCCAGACACGTATTTGCAGGGAAGTTGGCAAGTTGTGCAAAAGTTCCAGCATAGACACTTGTGGAGTATTAAGGAAACTGAAGTGGAAAAGGGTCCAGGTGGTGGTGGCCTAACATATCAGGATGATAATTGTCCAGAAATTCCGGTGCAGACACGTGAAGCCAATGTCCAAACCAGAGTGCAAATGGACCGGCAAGAACCTGTTCTTGTAGATGCTTCAGTTGTAGAAGGCATTAAGAAAAAAAAGAAAGGTTGTTGTCAATGAACATGAAAGCGAGGATGAAGGAGATGATACTATGTTGCAGTATGCTAGTGATGATGGGGAAAATAGGACTGGGCATAGAATTCCTGGTTTTGGCATCGATGACGATGAGTAGCATATGGTAATGAAGGTAAAAATTATAACTATGCTTCTGTAATTTAGATAGTACTAACCTACTGGAATTTCATTGATGTTAGATAGTACTAACCTTTTTTGAATTGTATTGCAGCCTGATGCATCTTGGTGTTGCTTGATGTCTCCAAGATGCCTGTTGCTTGATCAAGATGGATGCCTGTTGCACAAGATGGATGCCTGTTGCTGTCTGTTGCTTCCTGTAGCTGAAACTTGTAGCTGTCTGTTGGATCTTGTAGTTGATGCTTGTTGGTGAAACTTGTAGCTGTCTGTTGGATCTTGTAGTTGAATTTGTGGCGTGTTGCTGAAACTGAATTTGTATTGAATTTGTAGCGTGTTGTTGCTGCTGTTAAGAAATGACCAAGATGGATCTTGTAGTTTATGCATGTTGTTGTCTGTTGCACAAGGTTGCTTGATGGACAAGGTTGAAACTGAACTTATGCTTGCTT
This sequence comes from Alopecurus myosuroides, assembly GCA_028641055.1. NCBI lineage: Eukaryota > Viridiplantae > Streptophyta > Magnoliopsida > Poales > Poaceae > Alopecurus > Alopecurus myosuroides. The sequence goes on along the minus strand of CM054057.1, from coordinate 463,033,462 downwards.
GATGAATTGCTGTTGAAACTGAACTTATGCTTGCTGTTGAGAAATGACCAAAAAAAGGTCGAGACCTGGGACTCGAACCCAGGACCTCTAGTTCGAATTGATACTTCATTGCCACTGGGAGAGATATGTGATCTTGTAATAGTAGGATGATTACAACATTTTATATATAACATTTATGTGTGCCAATTCACTTAAACATAACTGAAATTTAACTGGAGGTTAATAAAATGTAAATACTGGAACTTGCTGGAGACTGACATAGCATCTTCAAACACAGAATTTCACACACATTGCTGGAACACATTACATAAACTGACATAACATGTTCAAACAACCAAAAGCAAACATAGGTTCAAAAGCTTAATACTCTAGCTTGACAAACTGACATAGGTTCCATAAAACTGACAGACACATCACATAAGTTCAGACACAAACATTACTAACATGACTCTAGCTTGACAACCTGACATAAACATCTTGGCAGTTCAAAAGCATCAGACGCTTCAGCTTAAGCTTATTCACACAGCCCTCCACATGGCTTCAGCCTCTTCACAACCAACTTGAGACCTGAAGTGTTCTTGAGGGTGCGGCGAAACCAGAAGAGAAGGATATCTCCCACTTTGAACTTCTCGCCCCATTTGTTCACCACATACATCCACTGCATCGTCATCATGGCCCTGTTGTCACCTTTGGCTTTCCCAAGCAGGATCTTGACATCACTTTTGTCATTTCTGCGATGATAGACCTTAATGGTAGCTTCCTTGCTTGGCAGGTGCCTTAGGTGCTTGCTGAGGTGATCCTTGGTATATTTCTTGGTGAAATACTGCAAGGATAATGTAAGCAATTAGTCTCTGTGCAAAAATATACCAACAGAGATGAAGAAAGTGTGGTACAGGTCAATCTACCATTTTTCCTTTGATGTTGATGGTGTGTGACTTCTGCAAAGTGCAGATGTACAATGGCTTGTGTGGTTTGTTGTTGGCACAGAACTCCTTGAGCAATGCCACCTGTCGGTGGTCCATTGCAACTTTGTTGCCAAACTCACAATGTGGTGCATAGGTGTCATGGCCCTTATTACCTGGGCCTACATACAAGGATTAAGAAATGTAAATACAAAACTGAATCAGCACTAAAACAAATCAGAAGCACGAGTACAAGCCATACCTCTGATGGTCTTGGCCCTAGTGCACACTTTATCGTCACTAATGGCAATTGCGTCAACGGCAATTGCGTCAACTTCCTCCTGTTTCACATCCATTGCGGCCTAATAAAAAAAGACAACAATAATTTAGATACTACTTTACATGTATTTCAACTAATAGCTTATTATATCTAACAGCTACTAATGGAAATGACCAGTTCATCGAAACAACTGATGCATCAGTCAATAACCAACACACAGAGACATCTTAATCCAGATTGGGAACTTGTAGACCAGTACCAGTTTTACAATGCAGTTGATTTACCATTATGAGGAAGCTAAGGTGATATCATTTCCAGTTACTGAAAAATGTTAATTAACAAATGGCAAATGATTATCCAAGAACCTAATCATGAACTTAAAATTCCAACCAGATCTATTCTGGATATGGTTTAACACATGAAACGTCATATTTCATCATAAGATCCACACTAGCTAGGACACAGAGTCTTCTTCACGCTCAATAACAAAACAGGATAATATCTTAGCGCAGGTGACTGATACGAAGAAGAGGCAAAACCCGCTCGATAACAAAACCCGCAAGTACTCGCAGAGGCTGCTCTGCCCTGCTTGGTCTACAAGCGGAGCTTGGTGAAGAACGACCTGTTCTTGCCGGTCTTGAACCTCTCCTCGAGCTTGGCCTTGGCTGCCTTGGCGGCGGTCACCTTGCCAAGATTCTACTTTGCAGTTGGGGGATTACTCGAAAAAAAAGAGAAACGACGGTGGATAGGGAAACGAGCAAATCCACAAGCGAATGTGGGACTCCAGGAAACGGCGGCGATGGTCTCACGAGGAAAGGGAGGCGATATTGCCCTAGCTAAATCTAGCAGAAACGGCGGTGGAGGAGGGACACGAGGAGGGACATCAGATCTCACCTTGAGTGGGGGTTTCCTCCGGCGCGGGCGACGGAATCGGTGGCCGGCGCGGGCGGTGGCCGGCGCGGACGATGGAATCGGCGCGTGTTCTCGGAACTGACGAGGGGGAGTGTGGAGGCGAAGTGGCGAGGCGAAGTGGCGAGGTGGGTGGGGGAACTGAATAGGAGGTGGACTCGAGGAGGTGGACTCGAGGAGGTGGACTCGAGGAGGTGGACTCCTCTCTGCCGTACGTGGCCTCACTGACGCGTGGGTCCCACGGACAGGGGCCCACATGTAAGCACCACAACTTTCCTGGTGGTGGATTTGAGTGGTGTTGGAATGGTGCTGTGGAGGAATTTTGCTTAATCACATTTGAATTTGAATAAATTAAATTTTCAAAAAACAACCATTATCTAAGCGCTCAAAACGGCTGTTTTCTGTGAAGCAGCTCCTGAGACCATATATAACAACACCACGCGAAGATCTTGCATCGTTTCGATTTTTTTTGAATTTTCTGGAATTTTCAAAGTCGGTTTCGGAAAACCGTCAAAACGAGGGACATGACCGTTCGTACCTAGGTGTTGAATCTTGATGAACTCTTGGTATATCTATGTTGAAATAGGTACTTGGCTACCTAGAAATGATTTTTTCAAAAAATAAAGAGAAAACTACAAGTCACCTGTAGTTCAAATTTGGCCCGGTTTCAGCTGAATCGACAGAAATTTGTCTTTTTCAAATGAGGTGTATTTTGAGCTATTCAGAGGTAGTAAGTTTATTATTTGTAGATCAAACATGACATGATATATTTAGAATTTTAGTTTGTACATTTTTGGAACATATTTTGTGTATGTGCTTCACAAAAATAGCCAGTTTCGACACTCCGGAAATGGAAAATGGTATTTTTATTCAACGAAAAATAAAACTTTCTTCGTGAACATTGTTAGTTGTTCCAATATGCACCTTTGTGTCGAATATGGGCACATTTAAACAAACTATGCCATCGATGTGGCCAAAACATCCGTCATTTCACCCGAAAGCCATGAATCTTCGTACGAGATAGCTCATTTCTGTGAACACATTTTCCACCAAATTGTCGTATTCCAAGTTTATTATTTTTGGTGGATACTAGGGCATATATAACAACACCACGCGAATATCTTGCATCGTTTCGATTTTTTTTTGAATTTTCTGGAATTTTCAAAGCCGGTTTCGGAAAACCATCAAAACGAGGGACATGACCGTTCGTACCTAGGTGTTGAATCTTGATGAACTCTTGGTATATCTATGTTGAAATAGGTACTTGGCTACCTAGAAATGATTTTTTCAAAAAATAAAGAGAAAACTACAAGTCACCTGTAGTTCAAATTTGGCCCGGTTTCAGCTGAATCGGCAGAAATTTGTCTTTTTCAAATGAGGTGTATTTTGAGCTATTCATAGGTAGTAAGTTTGTTATTTGTAGATCAAACATGACATGATATATTTAGAATTTTAGTTTGTACATTTTGGAAACATATTTTGTGTATGTGCTTCACAAAAATAGCCAGTTTCGACACTCCGGAAAGGGAAAATGGTATTTTTATTCAACGAAAAATAAAACTTTCTTCGTGAACATTGTTAGTTGTTCCAATATGCACCTTTGTGTGGAATATGGGCACATTTAAACAAACTATGCCATCGATGTGGCCAAAACATCCGTCATTTCACCCGAAAGCCATGAATCTTCGTACGAGATAGCTCATTTCTGTGAACACATTTTCCACCAAATTGTCGTATTCCAAGTTTATTATTTTTTGTGGATACTAGGGCATATATAACAACACCACGCGAAGATCTTGCATCGTTTCGATTTTTTTTGAATTTTCTGGAATTTTCAAAGCCGGTTTCGGAAAACCGTCAAAACGAGGGACATGGCCGTTCGTACCTAGGTGTTGAATCTTGATGAACTCTTGGTATATATATGTTGAAATAGGTACTTGGCTACCTAGAAATGATTTTTCAAAAAATAAAGAGAAAACTACAAGTCACCTGTAGTTCAAATTTGGCCCGGTTTCAGCTGAATTGGCAGAAATTTGTCTTTTTCAAATGAGGTGTATTTTGAGCTATTCAGAGGTAGTAAGTTTGTTATTTGTAGATCAAACATGACACGATATATTTAGAATTTTAGTTTGTACATTTTTGAAACATATTTTGTGTATGTGCTTCACAAAAATAGCCAGTTTCGACACTCCGGAAAGGGAAAATGGTATTTTTATTCAACGAAAAATAAAACTTTCTTCGTGAACATTGTTAGTTGTTCCAATATGCACCTTTGTGTGGAATATGGGCACATTTAAACAAACTATGCCATCGATGTGGCCAAAACATCCGTCATTTCACCCGAAAGCCATGAATCTTCGTACGAGATAGCTCATTTCTGAGAACACATTTTCCACCAAATTGTCGTATTCCAATTTTATTATCTTTGGTGGATACTAGGGAATATATAACAACACCACGCGAAGATCTTGCATCGTTTCGATTTTTTTTGAATTTTCTGGAATTTTCAAAGCCGGTTTCGGAAAACCGTCAAAACGAGGGACATGACCGTTCGTACCTAGGTGTTGAATCTTGATGAACTCTTGGTATATCTATGTTGAAATAGGTACTTGGCTACCTAGAAATGATTTTTTCAAAAAATAAAGAGAAAACTACAAGTCACCTGTAGTTCAAATTTGGCCCGGTTTCAGCTGAATCGGCAGAAATTTGTCTTTTTCAAATGAGGTGTATTTTGAGCTATTCAGAGGTAGTAAGTTTGTTATTTGTAGATAAAACATGACATGATATATTTATAATTTTAGTTTGTACATTTTTGAAACATATTTTGTGTACGTGCGTCACAAAAATAGCCAGTTTCGACACTCCGGAAAGGGAAAATGGTATTTTTATTCAACGAAAAATAAAACTTTCTTCGTGAACATTGTTAGTTGTTCCAATATGCACCTTTGTGTGGAATATGGGCACATTTAAACAAACTATGCCATCGATGTGGCCAAAACATCCGTCATTTTAGGTTCTTTGTGTAAACAGAGTGTACGAAGCATGATTCAACCTCGAGACGCGGACGGTGACCGCGGCGATTTCGAACCAGTCTAGAAACAAGTGATAGAAATTCGTAAAAATACAAAACAAATGGAAAAGTTATTCATGTTATGTGACATAGCAACCGAAATAGTTGGTTTGAATTAATCAATACCCAATTATTATTCTAAAGTTTCACATGTGAGGCCAAAAATAGAAAGACAACTCAAAAATTAGGTTCCAAATCGTAATTCCCGCTGTCCCGCCTCCTGTCCCGCCTCCGACCAAAATATTTCGGGATCCCCGCCCCCGACCAATTCATTCCCCTCTCCACCGCTCAGATCCAATCCGCTATCCGCACGCCGCACCACCGCACCACCGCACCACCTCTCTCCCGACGGCGACGGAGGAGGCACCACCGCACCATCGCACCTCACCGCACCACCTCTCCCCCCTCTCCCCACCGCACCGCACCGCACCACACCGCCGCACACCCTACCTCTCTCCCGACGGCGACGGAGGAGGCACACCTCACCCCACCTCTCCCCACCTCACCGCGCCACCGCACTGCACCACTATCCCCTCTACCCTCTCCCCACCGCACTGCACCACCGCACATCACCACTATCTCGACGACGGCGGCAGGAGGCGGGACAGGAGGCGCGACGGGAACGACGACGACGACCGCGACACCATCGATCTAAACCTCGTCGACGGTGAGTTGTCCCGTCCATCTCCCTTGGCTAGCTCCTTGTTCTAGGTTTAGGGTTCTTCTCCATAGCATGATTTGATCCCCACCTGCATGATTTGATCCCCACCTGCATGATTTGATCCATCTTATTGATGCTACTGTTGTTTAGTTTAGGGCTTATTGATGCTACTGTTGTTTAGTTTAGGGCTCATTGATGCTACTGTTGTTTATTTTAGGGCTCATTGATGCTACTGTTGTTTAGTTTAGGGCTCATTGATGCTACTGTTGTTTAGTTTTACAATAACTCTGATATGAAATCATATTTGCTAAGAAAGAATGCTATATTTCCTAAGAAGGAAGTTAATTTCCTGTTACATCAAATTTTCGTGTGAACAAATTCTTTTCATTATAATTTTTTACTAACCAGATCAAAACCCCAGGTTGAGATCATCAATGGCAAAGATGTCAAAGAAGAACCTGCTGGCCGGTAAGTAACCTTGTTCCTTATGCTTTTCCTGCTACCTTGTCTATGTTTGCTTACATGTATCTCTAGCTTATTACATGCTGTTCTTGTAATATATAGTTATATTTTTTCATTGTATTGCATGCTATTATGTCCTGTTCTAGCTATGGTCATATTTTTTCTTGTGCTTGTTAAGGTACCAGGAATAAGGATAAATAAAACATGATAGGATAGATAAATTGCCTAGAATGGGGTTGTTTATTAGTTCCTAATGAATTAATTGTACTCAATACCATGTTTCAAAGATTCAACTTACTTGTTTTCGTTGTCTTGCTTCTCAATGCAATTCAACCAAATCAAACTCATGGTTACTTAATTTTATCTTTCAAAAAGAAGCACCTGCCACGGAATACGAGAAGATTAGGGTTCAGCAAATGTTGAGGAACAATCGTATATTCCAGTCCCTTGGCATCGGTGCACTAGTATCCATGATTAGGAATTCAAACAATGCTGTTACTGAAGCTAGTGCAATTACAACCAATGATTCAACATCTGCCATAACTCAAGACTCAAGCTCAGAGTACAGTCCTGAGGACGATGGAGTGATTGGTCAAGATGAAAGTGATGATACCGTAGTGAAGAAGCAAGTTAAGGTGGGTGTGGTGGTGGGAAGGGGGGGCTTAATTTGTGTGCTCTTTGTTTAATCTGTGCAAAGACTTTTCTTACTCATTATCTAATGCCATTGTCTTTGTTGTTTCTACGAGGGACCCAAGGTTTCTAGAAGGAAGAAGTGTGCTGTTAAGAAGATAAGCAGCAGAAGGACAAGCACACGGATACGCACACTTGATTCAACTCAATCTTCTGCAATGGCTCCTGGAAGGGTGGTGGCTCCAGATCTAGAAGGAACTAAAAGAATGCTAGCTGATATCCGACCAGATCAAGATGACAACTGTCTCTTCAAAAGGCAGAAGAAGGTGTTGGCTGCAACCAGCATGGAAGAAACCACACGACACCTGCATGTGGATGAAGGAAACACAGGGAACATGGATGGAGAAAGGACAATGCACAATGATGGTGGAAGCTTGCTATGCAACAATGTACAAGGCCCGCTGCATGTGGATGAAGGAAGCTCAGGGAACATGGATGGAGAAAGGGCTATGCAAGTCACTGAACAGAATCAACATACTTCTGGTGGAGGCAAGTCACTCCTATGCCATTCCTACATTTGGTTTGATGTATCCATCTGTAGAACATGCCACCTTACTAGTGTATTCTGTTAACCGAAGGCATGCATGTATATATGACATTCTGCTATATTTACATTTTCAGATGAAACTGCTTTGGTTAAACACAAGAGAAGGGGAACATGGCTAGATCGGTTAACCAAGGGATTGGGTGAGAAGGTCACCATCCAAATTGCTCAAGGGATGAACCGTCCAGAGAAGCCGATGCAGGCTGCATTGCTTGCATCAGAGTGTGGCTATATTGCAAGATCTATTCTGCCGGTGCTGCCTCACTTTAAGGAGTACAAGAAGGACCCCAACATTGTCAAGAACTTCATTGGGAAAGTTTCTGTAAGCTAACTGCTTTGAACCTGAATCTCATGTTCTTGCTATGGATACCCCTGGCAATATGATTATCTGACTGTCCCATTGCCTTGTTTCCTATTTTGGTAGGCCAATTTTCACATTGACGCTACTGAAGAGACTCTTGAGAAGACTTGCAAAGACATCTTGAAGAAAGTATCAAAGAATAGACGCCACTTGATCAAGAAGGATTTCTTCAACGACGTGGCAGCTAATGAAGTTAGCGCCAAGTCCCCGGTGGAAGGCTTGTCAGACAATGAATGGCAAAAGCTGGTAGAACTGTGGTCTACCCCGAAACACAAGGTATGTATGTTCACGCGCTATGAGTTTTGTTAATGCTTGCTGTGATGTATCTGCTGCTGTTCTTGATTGTACTTTGCTCATTTATTCTATTGTAGCAAACCTGTGAAAGTGCCAAGAAAAACAGAAGTAAAGTCAAGTTTCAGCAAAGGACAGGTTCTCGATGCTACGCTGCCCACATATATCAAACTGTAAGAAAACTCATGTTTTTCAATTGGCCTAAGAATATTTTGCCTTGAAAGCTCATAGTCTGCCTGCTGTCTTGATGGAAAATGTTTCAGAAGGAGGATCGCAAGGGCGAAACCTTGACTGCGGTAGACCTGTTTAAGGCTACACATAACAGCAAGAAAGAGGGTTTTTCCCAGGAAGTGCAGGCAGCTATAGTAAGTTACTTGTGCCCCATGAAAACTTATGTATTGTCTCTCCCAGGAATTTTTCAAGGCATACTTGATGTTAGATGGTCTATTACATGTGTTCAAAACAGATAGGTTTAGATGGATTTTTTAGCAAGTATAGTTAATACAGTTTTGCACTATGCTTCTACATGACCTGCTTGTGATCTTGGTTGGTGCCCAGCAATTCTCTCTAGCTTGTTACATGGTAGTATATATGTTGCCTGTTATATGATATTTTCAGATGTGTTGCCTGTTATATGATATTTTCAGATGTGTTGCCTGCTAAGGTAGCTCCAATTTGCTATAACAGAATTTTAATATGTGTATGTATGTTCTGCATCTGTAATTGCAGAAGGACATGGAGAATATGTTGGATGATTCAGCACAAGAAGGCCAACAAAAGTCTGATGTCGCTGTTGTTGCTGATGTGCTTACCAAGAAATGCCCTTCAAGCACATTCCTCAAGAATGTTGGTCTTCAATCAAGCTCATCCAGGAAGTTCAGTAAATCAGATCCTGCTGTGGCTGCGCATGTCATTGAGCTAGAGGAGAAGCTGGAGAGGGAGCAAATCCAAAATGAAGCAATGCGGGCAGAGCTAGCTGAAATGAAGAAGAGGACCGAAGAAGCAGAAGTTGCACAAGCTGTACGTGACAAGGAGCATCTTCTCCTACAACAAAAGACGGACGAAACTCATGCGCAACTAGCTCACCTGATGGCGTTGTTTGGAAGCAAGGCTCTCTGATGGTAAGTTCCCCTATGTGTTTGCTGGGTTCTTTCTCCTGTGAGCATCATGCATGTTCTGATTTTAAACTGTGAAGCTCTATGTTTGGCTGTGAAGCTATAGCTGAAATGATTCCAGTTTCAGTTCTTTTCTGTATTGCTCAATGCACTTTCTGTTCTGAAGCTCTATGTTTTCTGAAGTTTATGTTTTGTTCCTTTTTTCAGGTCAGATAACAGGAAGTGGAAGATAGAAGTGGAGTTCAAGATAGAAGATACTAGAGTTTTTTGGAAGTAGAAGTGGAGTTCAAGATAGAAGATACTAGAGTTTCTATTCTGTTTTCTGTTTTACTTTTTTTCGTTGGTACCTGGTGGTATAAGTTTTGCCTTCAATGAGTTATGGCTCTAGATGATTTGAATGAACCTTGAATGTATGAATTCTGTGAGAATGTTGTGAACCTTGAATGTATGAATTCTGTGAGAATGATATGCCTTGAATATGAGTTCTGTGAGGATTTGCATTCTGGAATGAGTTGTAGTTCAAATTTACTGGAATTCAAATTTGTATGTATGGATTTGAATTTGACCTATCTATATGCAATTGGGCTTAACAGTAAAAAGCCCATGGCATCAGCCCAACTACTAGTGGGCTGTATTCAATTATAAAAAAAATTCAATTTTAATGGACCAAAAGTAGTCAACAGCCAGGAAATACATTGGACCATAAATAGGCCAAGGCCCAGATTCAAAATGGATGGAAACGGCCTAGGCCCATACGAAATTTCACATGAGCCTTTTAACCTGACAACAAATTAAAAGGAAAAAAATTATTGGGCTAAAACATTGGGCTGGCCCATTTGGTGGAGCAGTATGGACTGGGCTGAATCTCTTCAATGACCTAGTCATTTGGTCATAATATTTGCCACGTAGGATTGGCCACGTAGGATGTGACGTGGCTATGGCAGGATATCACATGACCAAATCAGTTGGTCATAGGGTTATGACCCCTCTGATTGGGTCATAGAGTCTATGACAATTCCATCCAATTAGTCATTGACGATGAAATAAGACGCTCGGTATGTGACTTTCCATTTTTGGTCAAAAAGGGGTCATGAATCAACCTACGTGACCTTCTAGTGACAAAAATTGAGGGTCACGTATCAACATATTTCTTGTAGTGATCGCCGTCTTTCAGCTTACAGCCAAGCAAAGCTTGAGAGACTTGATACCTCTCAGTCTTTGCTTGAGCCCGGAACATACTTTTGAGGCTTTCGATCATATCGTAGGACTCAACATTCTCGAACTGCTGCTGCAAGTCCGGTTCCATGTGTGCAAGCATAAGACAGCTAATTTCCATAGACTCATCTCTAGTCTTACGGTAAGCATTTGTGACAGCGACAGTCGCATCATCATCAGGCTCTTCTGGAAGTGGAGTTTCTGGAACATGTTCTTTCTTGTCATGTTTGAGGACTATCCTCAGATTACGATACCAGTTGGTGAAATTAGTTCCATTAAGCTTATCTTTCTCTAGGATTAACCTCAACGCAAACGCGGACAACTGAGGAATGTTGCTAGGTGCCATTGATCTACAACAGAAAATACGCAAAAACACTTAAGATATGTATTCATAAAAGAGCAGGCATATTAAACGCTTTAATACTTATGCTCCCACTAGAACCAACATCCCTCCGATGGTTGCTAAGTGATTCAAGAACCTAAATAAGCAAGCCGACTAGTGAGCTTTAGAAACACTGCTAGCCGTCAAGTGATCTAGGTAGGCAACACCTTGCCAATCGTATCCCTATACGACTCCTGTTAGTTGGGTGACATCACATGCCCCGGCTCCCAACCTACCTCGCCCCGAGCCCCACAACCGTTGTGATGGACTCGTCTAGATTACCAAGTGCTTCTGCTTGTAAGAGTCCGACTCAAACCCATCTAACCGGAAAGAATTGGTAGCACCTCAATTTCATGAGCCCACTACCAAGAATGTCCGACTTGTGATGGTGCAACACTGGCGGGGCGACCGACTAGACCTTCTTTGAGGGATTATAGAATCTACCAACTATCTAAATAGAGGTAAATAGAGACATAACAATAACACAAATAAAGCAATTATAATGTGAAATGGTATGGCTCTCTTCATGGTGATCTCCATCTCCACAAAGCTTGTAAGTCGACTCGTGCCAACTCTTGTCACGTGCCATCTTACTCCATCTAGCCGACTTGTACATCGACTTGCATGCCACCGGGTTCTCCAACAAGCTACACTAGCTAGTAAATGAAAATTTACATAGAGAATCCGACACGCAGGACGGTATACAATAAAATGACAGCACCTAGGCTCCAGCCGGCGGACAAAAACATGATACGCAGATCATGTATGGATTACACACATCACATGCACATAAGCCATACCATTCACAACTTCCTGCAAAAACAAGTTATGCATAGATACGATATCTACCGGCGTTGTGAACTCGCAACGACATCTAAGGCGCTACGACAGGGCGAACCCGGCGGTCCCGACGATTTCGGAAAACGCAGATCTCATCTGCATTCCGATCATGGATTTCTTCATCGGATAAAACGATTTTACCCGAATCTGATCCGTATTCTGATTCGACCAAACTCTTTGATCTTCGATCACCGCAACTGGATTTATGTGTCACGGTATACCCCGATGGCGGAAACCGACCGGTAGGGGTAAGTTGTTCCACGACCTTAGCAGTATGATCACGGAAACCAGATCATCCATTAATCCCGAGTACGATTGATCCAATCAACCTTGTACAAAACCGATCTATCTCATAGACCGACCACCAAAACAACAATTAGATCACATCTAACGCTAACTACATATCACATATGTACGGATCTCGGGCCTAATACCAGAAACTACCGCTCTGATACCACTGTTGGAACGCGTAAAGATAAACGAAAACTTTTTCCTACGCGATGCTTCCAAGATCTAGCCGAGGTAGAAGGCCGCGATGATTACCACTAGACGCACAGGTGCGGATTATCGATGCAGCGCGTCGGGGCAGTGCAGTCCCACGATCCGATCCGGCCGATCCAATCCCTCGAACGTCGAAGTGCTGAACGTACATCACCTCTGCCGGTATCCACACGTACGAGGAGGAGCTCCGATGGCGGACTGCTAGGTCCGGTGCGGCGGCTGGACTGAGTGGGGCTAGGGTTCCCAACGCATGGGAGAGTGGACTAACGTGCCCGCTGGCAACCTGCGCCCCTCTTTATATAGCGTATGGTAATGGGCTGCACAACACTTGTGGCCCATTCCCTCTGTGAGTCCGACTCACTAACTCAGTCCATTTTCGGTTCGGGTCCAACCCAACCAATACTTGCTCCCGCTCTTAAGTGTGCGACCCTGCAGGCTCATGGCGACTTGGACACGATTGGAGTCCAACTCCCAATCGATCAATCGGTAGCGGCTCCTAGCAGAACGTGCCGACTCCCAAGTCCCATTGAGTCATGACGACATACCTTTCAATGTGATATTCATCTTAGTCCCTTTTGCCTCACGATATACCTTGTCGAACTATAGGCGATTTATCGTCATCCTTTAAATAGTTCGACTCTCTTCTCGATCCGTGATATGTGATTCATCTGACTAACTCTTAGTCAATCGACACAGTTAACAGTTAACTGAGTCGCGCATGGCCATGCTTCCTGAATCATATCACTCGAGAGGGCCCAGAGAATATCTCTCCATTCGGAGGGGCAAAATCCCATCTTGATTATCCACATCACGCAGCTTGCTTCTCATTCGACCCGAACTCTGCCTTTATAGTTGCCTTGTCACAGAACAACGTTTGACAGAACCTAAGTCGGTGATCCACAACTCGGATTGTGCGACAACCTCAGGTCTAAGGATTACATTGATTGAGACATGCAAATGACGACTTGATCGTTGCATCTCAATGTGGGTCAGTCCGACTTGCTAAACTCTTTAGCCAAGTCCGTGAGCATTGGAATGGCATCACCATGCCCATGACAAGTGGAACCGTGTCATCAGCCAACACTCACATTAGTCTAGGGTGTGTGTCCAGCACAACCTAAATGACCAAGGACAATCTAGTATGAACATCATGAATATATAGTTCCACAATCGAATCACATATTCAATGACATATATCAGATGTTCAAAACAAGAACAACTTAATAACTTTATGAATACAATGGGAATTACATCATTCATGATTGCCTCTAGGGCATATTCCCAACATATATGAGGATGAGGGACGGGTGGATCGGGAGAATAATGTCCTTTGACGGAGTGAAATTCTCCATCTCCATCCATGCCCTTCTCGGTGGAGTTTTCGGCGGAAGCATTTTTAGATGGTTCACCATCTACCCCTTTCTTGGCGCCCTCCGGATTAATTTTCGGAGGTGTAGATTCGGCGACCTCCGGTCCTTTGGCTTTGAGGAGTTCCGCAAATGCTTGGCGCAACTCATAAAATTTGGTGTCTATGGATGAGGTCAATGAATTTCTCAACGCATTTAGATCATCCATGGTCACCTTTGCCACGGAACCTTCGGGGTCCAAATCTTCACCCATACTAAAACTCCTAGGCGGTTAAGCCCGATAGAAGAGCCGAGGCTCTGATACCAATTGAAAGTAAAGTATATGCACCTAGAGGGGGGGTGAATAGGTGCTACGACCAATTTAATTTTTCTCTTAATTTAGGCTTGACACAAAGGTAAATTCTCTAGATAATGCAACTAAGGTGAATTTACCTATATGACAAGGATAGCAATAAATGAAACTAGTACAACACTTAATGCAACAAGTACAACAATTAATTCAACTAGTACAAGTGAGTAAAAGATAAGGGAACGAGATAACCGAAGGGGGACGCGGAGACACGATGTATTCCCGAGTTCCTCCTTGTTAAGGGAGTACATCTCTTTGGAGGGGTGTGATCTCGCCACGAAGGACTACTCAATGCCACAAAGGCCTCACCCTATTCTCCGATGAGCTCCGCCACAAAGGCCTAGTTCACCTTCCACTATTGAATCCCTTTGAGGCGGGGATCGAGTCTTTTACAAATAAGTTTGGGGCATACACCCACAACCAAATTGGGGGCTCCCAACACTCACAAATCACCAAGAGTAGCAAGGAGCCTAGGTTCTCTACAAGAGGAAACCCTAGGAAAAGATCCCTCAAGCAAAAGAGAGGGGAAAAGAAATCCGGTTGGTGAAGACGTAGATCGGGGCCTTCTCCTTCAATCCTCCAAAGATCAAGGCTTTTGAGTGGAGGGATTGGAAGATCTAGCAAGGTGGGGGAGCTCCAACAATGGTAACTTTAAATCTGGACAAGCTAACCCAAGGTAGGTGGAGGGGAGGGTATATTTATACCCCTCATAAAGTCTTGGAGCCGTTGGAGTTTTTCTGCCAAACTCACACCGGAGACACCGGTGTAAAGGCCGGAGACTCCGGTCTGAGCTTTTCGCAGAGCCACCAGGCCGGAGACTCCAGACTGTCTCCGGTGTGTCTCCGGACCGAGTGCAGCAGACGACACCACGTGCACCACTTGATAAACTCCAGGAAACTCCAGTGCGGAGACTCCAGCCAGGAGGACCGGAGACCCCGGTCTTGTCGTAGCGGTTAGAGCACTTGTGTGTCTGGGGTCGAGCGGGACCAACAGCTCCTAGTCATACCGGAGACTCCGGACAGTCTCTGGTAAGACTCCGGACTGAGTACCGCAGGCGACACCACCTGGTCCTTAGCCAAATCATCAATGGAAACATCCACACCGGAGACTCCGGACAGTCTCCGGTGAGTCTCCGGACAGGGTACCGCAGGCGACACCACCTAGTCCTCAGGTAATTCTTCAATGGAAAACATCCACACCGGAGACTCTGGTCTGGGAGACCGGAGACTCCGGGCTGGAGAAAACTCCAGCTGAAAGAATTCCAGGTGCTCTGCCTCTTTTTGCAACACCACACCACCATATCAAATATGTTGTTTTATGCCCTGAAATGCATCAACACACTTAAGGATACATGTGTTGTTAACAAACACCAAAACAAGATGATTTAAGCGTGTTTGCACTTTCAATAAGGTGCCTCTTTTGTGTGACAATGAAAGTGCTATCAAGATCGCCTACAACCCCGTGCAACACACAAGAACAAAGCACATTGAAATTCATCATCATTTCATCTGAGACCATGTGGCAAGAGGTGAAATTGCACTATCTTATGTGCCCACCAAGGATAATCTCGCGGATATCTTCACGAAGCCACTCGACGATGCAAGATTCATGTTCTTGAGGAATGAACTAAACATCATTGATTCTAGGAGTTTGACTTGAGGATCTTGCACACACCCCTATAGATGAAACGTGTTTGGGTTTAGGTGTAGGCATGGACATAGGGGGAGTGTTATCCTAACACATTGGGTTCTCCCTCCCCCCATTATGCCCATAGCAAAAATTCATTGTTATCTCTCTTTTTCTAATGTTGAATTGTGAGCTTCAATGTCGAGAATTGGAAATGTACTCAAGATATATCTTCGCGGTGACATACCATGATCTCTTACATGGTGGCTTAGGCCACCAACCTCTTCTTTGAAGAGTTGGTTCTTATTTGGGC
The DNA here is from genome assembly GCA_028641055.1 of Alopecurus myosuroides. Classification (NCBI taxonomy): domain Eukaryota; kingdom Viridiplantae; phylum Streptophyta; class Magnoliopsida; order Poales; family Poaceae; genus Alopecurus; species Alopecurus myosuroides. The sequence continues at coordinate 463,017,584 of CM054057.1, read as the reverse complement.
TTTTGAGAGTTTTGTGGCCTTTTTGGATGATGTACTAAAAAATTTGATGTTCGAATGATTTCTCGCTTTCCTTGAGTATAAGATTCCCTCCCTGCTATTGTTTTTTTTCTAAGCCCAAACATTGCAAACAAACAAGTTTTTATTTGCCTCATACATATCCTGTCGCACCCTGACTTCTAGAGGATACTCACCGTACGAACTGAACAGTATTTAGGTTGGATTACGGGGCTTAACGGCTCCCGCGTCCCCTTACGGGTAGGCCAGCACTTATGTGCGACAACCAACCGTTACTGTTCATCGTCGATGTAAACTAGCCTGTAGAAATCAGGATACTACCATTGACGTACTTCATACCATACACACATGGTACGTCAACGGTTTTGAACAAAAGGATAACACAACATGCCTCTAAGACACAAAAGATTGAAATAAGGTTGCAAATGGCCTTCACTAAGGCAGAAATAGCAAATACAATCATCCAGAGGACACATGTCCCAACATAGCATTCATTACATCAGCGGAAGCAATCAAAGGTGTCTGGGTACAGACAAATCTAACAGGCTTAAGAAGCCGGAGAAAATAAAGAAGACGAAGCCCATCCACGTAGGTCCTGGATCCAGCCCTGGTCCAGCTATCTACTCGTCTGCAGTCTCGTCAAACTCCACGAAGTAGCCATCCTGGTGGTCATCGTAGCCGTAGTCGTAGTCTGCGTAAACCACAGCCCCAAAGGGGTCAGTACAACAACGTACTGGCAAGCAAGACTCACAGTTCACCAAAGTGTAGCCCGTCAACACCAAGCACAGATGCCTTGGGATCAACGGAAGAAAAAGGGTATGAAAGAGGCTGCAACTGGCTGCACTAACCATCTACAGAACATACTACAACTTCCGGTGTATCAGAAAGAGATAAGATAGCGTATCGTAACCAACTATAGCTAACCACCAAACAAACCCATCCTGGATCTTGCCCCTTATCCAAAGAAGCAATCCGAGGATAACTCACACAGTTGGATTAATGATGGATCAAGTTGTTGTGTAAATAAGCCTATTACTAGTCAGGTTATCATTAGTTAGGTGTAAATTGTTCTGGGTACTTGTTAGCCAGTACTTTCACCAAGTCAACCATAACCGCGGAAAACACGGCTTCTCGAGAAGATTTATCCCTGCAGGGGTGCACCAATTTGGCCGTACACGTAAGAATAACCCGCCAGATGGGAAGGCCTTTCCCACCAAGCGGGGCACTCAACACAATTCAACCTTTCCTCGCATCAAGCCCAAAGCACCACGTGCTGTGCGTGCGCGGCTAATCGAGCCCCCCGAAGAAAAGGAGGACCCTCATAGCACTGGAAGACCACGCCGCCCTAAATGCCGACTACAAAAGTTCCACCCTGGCCTCGGGTTCGTACCTGCATATGCGTGCATCAAATGGAAAGCCCGAACTAAGTGTGGTGATTTGGACGAGATGCGGATCGAGTCAAATTGAGGGGGGCGCCCATACACGCTTCCCACATGCGGATAGTACGCTCATCATGGATCAGTAGACAAGACCCTTTTCCTATTAGGGTCGACACTAGCAGGCCTCAAAACCACGCCGGGCCTCCTGCCGGTGCCTTATCAGCAAATTATTATTACCTCAAATTAACAAGTTGTTGTTTAACATCGAGCCCAGAATATAACAGAATATAATAACAGAAGTAACTGATAGCAGACTCGAGCAAAACAACCCTAAGCATGCTAGTAAGACACGGGCCCAAGCAACGGGGTTTTAGGACTGGGGGTGTGGCAATATCAGGGTTATGGATTTTAGCAATTAGCATTTGAAATATTTAAGTTTGAATTTTAAATACATTTGAAGTTTCCAAAACAGTACACAAATTGAATATTTGGAAAGATTAGGAAATTTGGATCAGAAAACATATAAAGTTTTTATTTATTGGATTTACAGAACAAAAGATATTAAATTTTGAAGTTTTATATTCAAATCTGTTATTTAAATTCGATTTATTACTTAAAGGAATTCGCAGAAACATTTGTTACCCAGCTGCCCTCTACCCACTGTCCCTGCCGCGTGGGCCAGCGGCCAGCGTGGCGCGCGCGCGCGCACTCTTGGCAGAGAGAGCCGCTGGCAGTGGGCCTGCGCTGTGGAAGAAATTCCACCAAAAAAAGGTGGCGCTGCGGGCTCGAACCCGAGACCTGCCGCAAAGATTCAGAGTGTGGCTACCAGCTGCGCTGCGTTCAGTTGTTCGACAGGGTACGCGACGCAGGGAGGTTAACACTTCATCGCCAAGTTACTGAATTTTTAACTGACGACGGAATGTTTCCTCGACTGACAGAACAAAGGTTCAGTGCTCGCCGGCGGGAACTGATCGTGGCCGTGCTCGCTGCGAGGGGGTGTGTGCGTGGACGTGTGCAGAACGTGCACGAGATCATGCACAAGCAGCAGAGGGAGAGAGGGAAGAGATACCACGGGGAGCTCACCGGGGAGGCGTCGGGTTGCAGTGGGATCGGCGAGCTCGACGGCGACTCTGCAGTGGATGGCGGCGAGGGTGTGGTCGATCTCCGGTGGCGTTCGGGTGTCCAAGGGGTAGCTGGTAGGGTGGCGATTCCGTTCCAGGGGGTAGGTGGCTAAGTGGAGGCGGGAGGTGGCGGCGCCATCGGGATTTTCAGAGCTCCTGTCGCCGGTGGGTGGAGCAGAGGAGGAATTCTCGTCGGGGAAGAAGCGAACGACGGCGACGGAGAGGGGAAATAGGACCTAGGGGCTAGGGTTTAGGTGCGGGAGCCCTAGGGCATGTTTTATAGGGCGCGGATAGCTTGGATCGCCGTCGGTGTCGCCGTACGGCCGCCGTGGCACCGTTCGTATGGCGCCGTACAGGAGACAGAAGCAGCGCACGCTTCTCAAAGCGTTAAGTTGCGCTAGGGTGGGCTGGGCCTGGCGCGCGCGTAGGCTTAGCGGGTTGGGTTTGTTTATCTGCTGCGCGCGCGCTGCGTTTTGCTTTATTTTTTTTTCTCTCTGTTTTTTTTGCTGAAAGAGAAATTGGAGGAAAAGTTGGGGTTTTGGGTAGTGAAAAATTTGAGAAAAAATTTAGGGAAACTCCTTAGGCCATCTACTAACAGTTTGTAACTTTTATTTGCAAAAATTTAAATGTTTGATTGTTGTTTAAAATTTAAACCAAATTTGGGTGCATTTGTTAATATTAATAACCATTATTTAAAACCAATTTTGAACATAGGGTAACCCCTAAGATAAAAAGCAAATTGAGTTGATTTGAGTTGTTAACAACATGATCTCAAAATGGTTCTGTTTTGTGTGCTTTGATTTGAATTTTTAATTGTGTTTGGAAAATAAAATAATTGATTTAAAACATCATTTTCACAACTGACCATTATGGAAAAACATGGAACCAATTGATTGTTATTATTTGTGAGTTTTATTCAAAATGTTGTAACAGAGCAAGTATGAAACTATTGTTTGAATAAGGTTTGAATTTGAGTTGTGAAAACAGTGGAAAACAAATGCAACAATTAAGAAACAAATGCAACAACATAGAAACAAAATGATGACATGATGCAATGCTTTAATAAACATGCAACAAACATTCTAAGAGGATGATTTTCATACTTGGGATGTTACAAAACGCCCCCCCTTGAAGGAATCGCGCCCCGAGATTCCTACTGAGAATGGAAAAGGTCCGGATACTTCTTGCGAAGATCCTCTTCGGTCTCCCACGTTGCCTCTTTATCGGAATGATGCGACCATTGGACTTTCAAGAACTTGGTGCTCTTGTTGCGAGTCTTACGCTCGGTCTCATCGAGAATACGAACAGGGTGCTCCTCATAAGATAGATCATCTTGCAGCTCGATGGAATCATGATCAACTGCACGATCTGGATCTTTGAAACACTTCTTGAGCTGTGACACGTGGAACACATCGTGCACTTTGGATAGCTTTTCTGGAAGTTCAAGACGATAAGCATTTTCTGCACGCCTCGAGAGAATGTTTAACGGACCAATGTATCTTGGTGCAAGCTTTCCTTTCACACCGAAACGATGAGTGCCTCTGAGGGGAGTTACACGGAGATATGCCTTATCACCAGGTGCATAGATCATATCCCTGTGTTTGCTATCATAATAGCTCTTCTGACGAGACTGAGCAATCCTGAGATTGTCACGAATGATACGAACTTTCTCCTCGGCTTCCTTAACAATGTCAGGGCCTAAGAGTGAACGTTCACCAGCTCCAGACCAATTTATTGGACTCCTGCATCTGCGACCATACAGTGCCTCAAATGGTGCCATGCCTAGGCTTGCCTGGTAGCTGTTGTTGTAGGAGAATTCAGCATATGGAAGGCAATCCTCCCATTTCATGCCAAAGGAGATACCACATGCTCTGAGCATATCCTCGAGAATCTGATTGACTCTTTCGACTTGCCCCTGAGACTGAGGGTGATAAGCTGTGCTGAACAGAAGTTTAGTGCCCAATGCTTCTTGAAAGCTTTTCCAGAAATGAGAAGTAAAGATACTTCCACGGTCTGAGCTTATTTCCAATGGAACACCATGAAGGGGAACAATCTTTGCTGTGTAGAGTTCTGCTAACTGGCTAGCTGAGATAGTTTCCTTTACAGCAAAGAAATGAGCTACTTTAGTGAGACGATCAATAACAACGAAGATTGCATCGTTGCCCTTTTTGGACTTTGGAAACCCAGTCACGAAGTCCATTTCAATCATGTCCCACTTCCACTCAGGGATTTTCAAAGGTTGGAGTAGACCTGCTGTTTTCTGATGGACTCCCTTAACACGTTGACAAACGTCGCATTCAGAAACGTATTGAGCAATTTCACGTTTCATGCCAGGCCACCAATACAGAGTCTTAAGATCCTGGTACATCTTTGTACTTCCAGGGTGGATGGAGAGAGGAGTTTCATGAGCCTCCTTGAGAATGATATCTTTTAGACTTTGAACTTGAGGAACTGCAATGCGTCCTTCAAAGAACACAGTTCCTTTATCATCAACTGAGAAGGACTTGAATTTCTCCTTGCCTTCCTTGATGTGCCCAACCATCTTCTTGATTTCAGTATCACGAAGTTGTTCAGAACGAATCTTGTCCTCGAGAGTTGGACTGGCTGTCAAGCTAGCAAGGTAGCCTTGAGGAACAAGACCAAGGTTCAGCTTCTGGAATTCTTCATGAAGTGGAGGTTGGCTTTCCATGATCATGAGATTATTGCAATAGGACTTGCGACTGAGAGAATCGGCCATAACATTAGCCTTGCCTGGAGTGTAAGAAATGGTGAGATCAAAGTCTTTAATCTTCTCAATCCATCTCCTTTGCCTGAGGTTCAGATCTGGTTGAGTGAAGATGTATTTCAGACTCTTGTGATCGGAAAAGATTTCAGTTTTGTTACCCAAAAAGTATTGTCTCCATTTCTTGAGGGCAAACACAACTGCTGCAAGTTCAAGATCATGTGTGGGATAGTTTTGCTCATGTGGGTTCAACTGACGTGAAGCATAAGCCACAACTTGACGTTCTTGCATAAGAACTGCTCCTAGACCTTGGAGAGATGCATCACAGAATATCTGGAAAGGTTTGGTAGTATCTGGGCCAACCAGAACTGGGGTGGAAGTGAGTTTAGACTTCAGGAGATTGAAACTCTCATCACACTGTGGAGTCCAAATGAAATTTTTGTCCTTCTTTGTGAGATCAGTGAGAGGTTTGGCAATCTTGGAAAAGTTTTGGACGAAACGACGGCAATAGCTAGCCAAGCCAAGAAAACTTCTGACTTGCTTCACCGTCTTAGGGGGTTTCTAATCAACAATTGCCTTAACCTTTTCCGGGTCAATGGCTATGCCTTTGGCAGAGATGATATGACCAAGATATGCAACTTCTGGAATCCAGAACTCACATTTGGAGAACTTGGCATACAGACGATGCTCGCGAAGTTTCATGAGAGTGAGACGAAGGTGTTCTCCATGTTCTTCCTCGGATTTTGAGTAGACCAGAATATCATCGAGATATACCACAACGAACTTGTCGAGGTATTCATGGAAGACAGAATTCATGAGTCTTGAGAAGGTTGCCGGTGCATTGGTGAGACCAAAGGACATGACGGTGTATTCATATAAACCGTACCGAGTGGTGAAAGCTGTTTTTGGAATATCTTCCTTTCTGATCTTTATCTGATGGTAACCCATCCTCAAGTCCAACTTTGAGAATATTGAGGCTCCAGCAAGTTGATCAAAAAGATCATCGATACGAGGAATTGGATACTTGTTCTTGATGGTTTTCTCGTTGAGAGGACGATAGTCAACCACGAGTCTTTTTGTTTGATCCTTCTTGGCAACAAACAGAGTTGGGCAACCCCAAGCGGAAGAACTAGGCTGAATGTAACCTTTCTCCATGTACATATCGATTTGCTCCTTCAACAATTTCAGTTCAGGAGGAGCTATCTTGTATGGATGCTTAGAGATTGGAGCAGTACCTGGTTCTAGCTCGATCACGAACTCAACTGCTCTGTCCGGAGGCATCCCTGGCAACTCTTCTGGAAAAACGTCAGGGAATTCACAAACCACCGGAACATTTTCAATTGCAGGAAGAGGTTTAGCATCCAGGGTGTACAGCTGAACATAACTTGATTCACTTGGAGAATAGACTATCTGGCCGGAAGGGTGGAACAGAGTTATTGACTTCTTAGCACAATCAATCGTAGCTTTATTGGCCTTCAACCAATCCATGCCAAGGATGACATCAATGTCAGAATTGCCAAGCAGAATGAGGGAAGCAAGGAATATGTGACCTCCAATCAAGATCTGATTCTCGTGACTGATCTTGGAAGTTTGCATAGTTGCTCCAGGGGAGTTTACTACTAGCGGGGAACCCAAACCAACAAAAGGTAGTTTAACTGCTGTCGCAAAGATCTTTGACACGAACGAATGCGATGCTCCGGTATCAAACAACACTTTAGCTGGGTTAGAGTTTACGGGGAATGTACCGAGAATGACGTCAGCAGCTTCCTCAGCTTTGTCGGCCTTGATATGATTCACCCTCGCGGTCCTCCCGACAGGCCTGTTGTTGGAGTTGAAGGCTTTAGCCGGGGGAGCACGAACCATAGCCTGGTTGGTGTTGGGGCGAGGAGGTGGTGGAGGTAGCTGCTTCTGAGTGCACTTATCAGCGTAGTGCCCAGTCTCCTTGCACTTGAAGCAAGTGACGACACGAGGAGGACCTGGCCTTGGCTGCCCCATTGGAAACCTCTGACCCTGCATCTGAGATGGGTTGGGTGGGCGGGGACCAAAGCCTGGAGAAGCTTGGGCATTTGGAGCCCTAGTGACAGCACTGTTTGGCACCCAGATGCGGCGCTTCTGCGGAGGGGTGGTCATGTTGGAGGAGGAACCACCCTCACGCGAGTGCTTGCGCGACTCTTCGAACGCCTTGCGCCCATTCTCCTCATTGAGCGCGGTGTTCACGAGCTCCACGAAGTCCTTGCACTTGATGTTGGTGAGAGCGTACTTCAGTTCCGGGTTAAAACCTCGGCGGAACCTTGCCATCTTCTTGGCTTCAGTGGACACCTCGTCACCGGCGTATCGAGCGAGGCGATTGAACTCGTTCTGGTAGCCGAGGACGTCCAGCTTGCCCTGTTTGAGAGAGCAGAATTCCTCACGCATCCTTTCCATGAGACCATCCGGGATGTGGTGCTTCAGGAAGGCATCCTTGAAACAACCCCAGGTGATAGTATAGCCAGCTCTCATGGTCTGGTAGTTCTCCCACCAGGTAGCTGCCTGACCCTTCAGTAGGTAGGTGGCATACTTGACCTTATCTTCCTCAGCAACATGAGCAATCTCCAGAGCCCTGTTCATCTCCCTGATCCAGTCATCAGCATCGAGAGGCTCACGTGTTGCCACGAAAGCTCTCGGCCCCAAGCTCAAAAACTCCTTGATGCTGACTCGCGGAGCATTCTGGTTGTTGTTCTGGTTAGCCTGGATCTGGGCCATCTGAGCCACGACCTGAGTCATCTGAGTCAACAGCTCCGTGAGCGGAGGTGGTTCAGGCATGGTGTTCCTGGTTGGAGGCATCCTGAACAGAAATGCATTTTAGCACAATAACAGCAAAGGATAGACTTGGTAACCGAAAGAGAGATTATTCCGACGCATGAATAGATAACCAACAGGTACATCATCACATGTTCAAATACATCAGAATATCCAACACACCATTACATGGTTCGAAAGCCAAGGATAACTAAACATAGCTAGGAATGGATACATCGGTACTCCCATGCTCATCACGCAGGACGGCGGTGAGTAGTACGACGAGAGATACGGTGCGGAGGAATCCCCCGGAAGTAGGTATGACGACGATCCACGTAGAGCGGGACTGCTCTGAGAGCAACTCTCGGTGTGGTGAAGTAGAAAGCGTCGTCTCCCTGTGCTCCATAGCGGGGAATCCCTGTGTAACCAGCTCCGAGGTCGAGAAGTGGGCCTCTGATCGGCTCGTAACCTCCAGCATCTGGCAGCGGTAACCCAGCTGTCTGAACGCAACATGCAAAGCGCTCATCTCCAACAAAGTCTGTGGTGTACGTCGCCAGACGAGTGAGATCAAGGTGGAGCTGCTCCCTGACTGAGGCTAACTCCTGAGAAAGTGTGGAAGCAACTGCGTCACTGTGCCTCACGAACTGAGCAGTGGTGTGCAGCCTGGAGCTATCAGACTCGTAGGTATCCAGATTGCTGTGGAGAGTGAAGTGAACTCCCGCCGACGTGATGTAACCACGGGGAATATGACGATAGATAGAATCGTCAAACCCCCAGTAGTCAGCACGGAGGACGGTGAGACTCACGTAAGCTGCCTGCTGCACGGCCATATCCACTGTGGAACCTACTGCCTCGTAGCGGTGGACAACGCTCCTGCCATCATCCGACAGAATGTAGACGATAGCCCGGTAGTAAGTCTGGTCAAACTCTCGCTGCTGCTCGTAGACCTGGTACTCTGGTGCCCAATGGAACCCCAGATAGGTAACCATGTCTCTCAGCATCTCCGGATAACCGGCGGTGCTCTCACAGCGAGTCATCCGAACCACCTGCGGGTAGAACCTGAGATCCATCTGCAGATGATTTGGGAGGTTTTGATTAGACTCCGGTAGAAGAAATGAAGTGGAAAACAACAACAAGGTTTCAACGGACGAAAGGTTCTTTAGAAGAACAGGATATCGAAGCAACATCGGGAAAACGAGACCAAAAGTCCTGAGGTACTAAGGAGAACCCAAAACACGTGAAATCCTAACTTGAAAGTTTAGGTGAGAACAGAAAACAACGTTGCACTTCCTTACCAGAAAAGGGTGGGTGGGTGGGGAAAGAAGAAAAATGGCAGAATTCCTACTCTCACGTTTTATTTTCCCTATATAGCTACAAAATAGTTTCTAGACTCAACTGCGACCAGTAAAAAGGATCCTACAGACAGACAGGCTCTGATACCATTTGTCGCACCCTGACTTCTAGAGGATACTCACCGTACGAACTGAACAGTATTTAGGTTGGATTACGGGGCTTAACGGCTCCCGCGTCCCCTTACGGGTAGGCCAGCACTTATGTGCGACAACCAACCGTTACTGTTCATCGTCGATGTAAACTATCCTGTAGAAATCAGGATACTACCATTGACGTACTTCATACCATACACACATGGTACGTCAACGGTTTTGAACAAAAGGATAACACAACATGCCTCTAAGACACAAAAGATTGAAATAAGGTTGCAAATGGCCTTCACTAAGGCAGAAATAGCAAATACAATCATCCAGAGGACACATGTCCCAACATAGCATTCATTACATCAGCGGAAGCAATCAAAGGTGTCTGGGTACAGACAAATCCAACAGGCTTAAGAAGCCGGAGAAAATAAAGAAGACGAAGCCCATCCACGTAGGTCCTGGATCCAGCCCTGGTCCAGCTATCTACTCGTCTGCAGTCTCGTCAAACTCCACGAAGTAGCCATCCTGGTGGTCATCGTAGCCGTAGTCGTAGTCTGCGTAAACCACAGCCCCAAAGGGGTCAGTACAACAACGTACTGGCAAGCAAGACTCACAGTTCACCAAAGTGTAGCCCGTCAACACCAAGCACAGATGCCTTGGGATCAACGGAAGAAAAAGGGTATGAAAGAGGCTGCAACTGGCTGCACTAACCATCTACAGAACATACTACAACTTCCGGTGTATCAGAAAGAGATAAGATAGCGTATCGTAACCAACTATAGCTAACCACCAAACAAACCCATCCTGGATCTCGCCCCTTATCCAAAGAAGCAATCCGAGGATAACTCACACAGTTGGATTAATGATGGATCAAGTTGTTGTGTAAATAAGCCTATTACTAGTCAGGTTATCATTAGTTAGGTGTAAATTGTTCTGGGTACTTGTTAGCCAGTACTTTCACCAAGTCAACCATAACCGCGGAAAACACGGCTTCTCGAGAAGATTTATCCCTGCAGGGGTGCACCAATTTGGCCGTACACGTAAGAATAACCCGCCAGATGGGAAGGCCTTTCCCACCAAGCGGGGCACTCAACACAATTCAACCTTTCCTCGCATCAAGCCCAAAGCACCACGTGCTGTGCGTGCGCGGCTAATCGAGCCCCCCGAAGAAAAGGAGGACCCTCATAGCACTGGAAGACCACGCCGCCCTAAATGCCGACTACAAAAGTTCCACCCTGGCCTCGGGTTCGTACCTGCATATGCGTGCATCAAATGGAAAGCCCGAACTAAGTGTGGTGATTTGGACGAGATGCGGATCGAGTCAAATTGAGGGGGGCGCCCATACACGCTTCCCACATGCGGATAGTGCGCTCATCATGGATCAGTAGACAAGACCCTTTTCCTATTAGGGTCGACACTAGCAGGCCTCAAAACCACGCCGGGCCTCCTGCCGGTGCCTTATCAGCAAATTATTATTACCTCAAATTAACAAGTTGTTGTTTAACATCGAGCCCAGAATATAACAGAATATAATAACAGAAGTAACTGATAGCAGACTCGAGCAAAACAACCCTAAGCATGCTAGTAAGACACGGGCCCAAGCAACGGGGTTTTAGGACTGGGGGTGTGGCAATATCAGGGTTTAGGGTATCATGTGATAGGTTCGTAACAGAAACAACTACCACTAAGGCTAGCAGAAAAGAACAACGGAAAGTATCGGTAACCAATGTTGAAAGGAACACAATGGTTCATGTGAGTGATAACTTTCCTGCAAACCCAGTAGCCGGGTACTGAGCTAGATCCTCAGAAGGGGTGTCGTAAAGGTCGTCGGTATCAACGTCGTCGTCTATCCGAGAAGAAGCAAACAAACAAGGCAGAAATATAAACAATCATCAGCATGGCATAGTGCACAATCAAATATGATGCATGACAAGTTAATAGATGCATCAAAATAAACTAATTGATATGATAACACAATTTAAATGGACACATATGCAATTTTGAGTTGCATATGAAAAGCCCATGGATTTTGGTTAGATTATTTGTTTTCCAACTAAACAACAGGTGCTAGTGGTTTAGTATGATGTATGCAAAAGGAAAACAGCAAAATAACAACATTAGAATCAAATTAAGATAGGGTGTAGCAATTTAGAATTTTATTATCAATTTAGGGAAATTTTGGGTGCCTTAAAGGTGACACACAAATATTTGTTGTTTTCAACCATTTAAAATTGTTCAAAACAAATAACAAAGTTGATATTTGAAAAGAACATCAAATTTTAGTTGGATTACATGTTTCAAATATTGAAATTGGAATTTGGATTATTTAATTATGAATTAAACAATATTAAACAATTTTTAATTGAATTAAAAAAGATTTAAATTGTTTAGGCAATTTTAATTATTCAAAACAGAAAACAAAATTTATATTTGAATAGGTTATTTAAAATGGTATGGAAAACATATTTTAGTTGCATTTATTGGATTAATAAATAATTAGTTATGGATTTTAGCAATTAGCATTTGAAATATTTAAGTTTGAATTTTAAATACATTTGAAGTTTCCAAAACAGTACACAAATTGAATATTTGGAAAGATTAGGAAATTTGGATCAGAAAACATCTAAAGTTTTTATTTATTAGATTTACAGAACAAAAGATATTAAATTTTGAAGTTTTATATTCAAATCTGTTATTTAAATTCGATTTATTACTTAAAGGAATTCGCAGAAACATTTGTTACCCAGCTGCCCTCTACCCACTGTCCCTGCCGCGTGGGCCAGCGGCCAGCGTGGCGCGCGCGCGCGCACGCGTGGCAGAGAGAGCCGCTGACAGTGGGCCTGCGCTGTGGAAGAAATTCCACCAAAAAAAGGTGGCGCTGCGGGCTCGAACCCGAGACCTGCCGCAAAGATTCAGAGTGTGGCTACCAGCTGCGCTGCGTTCAGTTGTTCGACAGGGTACGCGACGCAGGGAGGTTAACACTTCATCGCCAAGTTACTGAATTTTTAACTGGCGACGGAATGTTTCCTCGACTGACAGAACAAAGGTTCAGTGCTCGCCGGCGGGAACTGATCGTGGTCGTGCTCGCTGCGAGGGGGTGTGTGCGTGGACGTGTGCAGAACGTGCACGAGATCATGCGCAAGCAGCAGAGGGAGAGAGGGAAGAGATACCACGGGGAGCTCACCGGGGAGGCGTCGGGTTGCAGTGGGATCGGCGAGCTCGACGGCGACTCTGCAGTGGATGGCGGCGAGGGTGTGGTCGATCTCCGGTGGCGTTCGGGTGTCCAAGGGGTAGCTGGTAGGGTGGCGATTCCGTTCCAGGGGGTAGGTGGCTAAGTGGAGGCGGGAGGTGGCGGCGCCATCGGGATTTTCAGAGCTCCTGTCGCCGGTGGGTGGAGCAGAGGAGGAATTCTCGTCGGGGAAGAAGCGAACGACGGCGACGGAGAGGGGAAATAGGACCTAGGGGCTAGGGTTTAGGTGCGGGAGCCCTAGGGCATGTTTTATAGGGCGCGGATAGCTTGGATCGCCGTCGGTGTCGCCGTACGGCCGCCGTGGCACCGTTCGGATGGCGCCGTACAGGAGACAGAAGCAGCGCACGCTTCTCAAAGCGTTAAGTTGCGCTAGGGTGGGCTGGGCCTGGCGCGCGCGTAGGCTTAGCGGGTTGGGTTTGTTTATCTGCTGCGCGCGCGCTGCGTTTTGCTTTATTTTTTTTTTTGCTCTCTGTTTTTTTTGCTGAAAGAGAAATTGGAGGAAAAGTTGGGGTTTTGGGTAGTGAAAAATTTGAGAAAAAATTTAGGGAAACTCCTTAGGCCATCTACTAACAGTTTGTAACTTTTATTTGCAAAAATTTAAATGTTTGATTGTTGTTTAAAATTTAAACCAAATTTGGGTGCATTTGTTAATATTAATAACCATTATTTAAAACCAATTTTGAACATAGGGTAACCCCTAAGATAAAAAGCAAATTGAGTTGATTTGAGTTGTTAACAACATGATCTCAAAATGGTTCTGTTTTGTGTGCTTTGATTTGAATTTTTAATTGTGTTTGGAAAATAAAATAATTGATTTAAAACATCATTTTCACAAGTGACCATTATGGAAAAACATGGAACCAATTGATTGTTATTATTTGTGAGTTTTATTCAAAATGTTGTAACAGAGCAAGTATGAAACTATTGTTTGAATAAGGTTTGAATTTGAGTTGTGAAAACAGTGGAAAACAAATGCAACAATTAAGAAACAAATGCAACAACATAGAAACAAAATGATGACATGATGCAATGCTTTAATAAACATGCAACAAACATTCTAAGAGGATGATTTTCATACTTGGGATGTTACATATCCTGTCTTTTTCCTTGGGTTTTCTGGCGTGTGGTCCGGAGACTCCGGTATGCCACACCAGAATCTCCGGCCTGTCCGGAGACTCCAGTGTTTATACCGGAGACTCCGGTGTGGGGTGTGGCAGTATAAAAAAGGGGGCTTGGGGATGTTAGGGTTTCCATCCCACACTTCCCCCCGCCCCCAAACCGCTGCTGCACCGCCGCCGACGCCAAGAACTCCCTCCGGCCGATTTTCTCCGCCGGAATCTGTCTCCCTCGACTCCCGCTCGCTCCTCCCCTCCGTGGGAGCCTCCATGGAAGACTTGGGTGGCAAGGGTACCCTCTCCCCCTCTTGTTTTTCTTGTTTTTCTCTAGATCTTGTTCTAGATTTCGGTTTAGGGAGAATGGTACCATCTAATTGTTGTTAGATCCACCCTAGGATGTTTTGCACATGTAGAAATCACCTAGAAACCAATTTAGAGTAGGTTGTGTTGAATTCGTGTCTCAGATCTGGAATCAGTCCGGAGACTCCGGTCTTTCAGTCCGGAGACTCTGGTCTGCCAGACCGGAGACTCCCGTGTGAATTCTCCAGAACCTACTTTACTGCATCTGTTTGATTTCTACCTCCTCATTTGGACATGTATGCTCATTGTTTCTTTGCTCTCTGTTTTTTTTTTGTTTGGCTGCTTGTGTTTTCAGGGAAGAGGTCCAAGGCATCCGCGTCAAATCCAAATGTCAGGCCAAGGAAGTCACGTGGTCAGTCTCGTGATTACCTCATCACCGATCTCGAAACTGGGAGGGTTGCTCAGAGGAGTACTTTGGCTGGTGAGCGTCGCCAAGAGGAAGCTCTTCACAGGGAACAAAGTCGTGAACTGGTGAAGAAGGCCAGGTATGACAAGATCACATCTGTTGCTTCCATGAGCAAGAGGGAGTACAGGATCATGAGGGCCAAGCCATTTTTCACCATGGCACACACTGCCGAGAGTTCTTATTATTGGAGGAGGTAGTATGAGCTAATTCAGAGGGAAATTTACTCCAAATTCAGGCAACCTGTGTGTCCCCGGAAAGTTCTTGAATTGGATGCTCTTGGCAGTACTGAGTACTTTGAGGAGGCAGTGTGGATCACGAGGAAGCTTGGACTTGAGCATCTTGTTGGTATTCAGCAGAATTACAATGTTGCAGCAGTTCAGCAGTTCTTTGCCATGGTCACTTTTGGTGAGGAGGAGGATGTTCCTCTTACTTGGATGACTGGGTCCGTATAGTGTGAGTCCTCCATGAGAAGGATGGCTGAGCTGCTTGGTTACCCTTGGGGTGACAATTGCGGCAAACGTATGCATATCCATGGCATGGCATACAATAAGAAGAGGATGGATCCTATGTACAAGAATATCTCGAGTACTGGCACCGCTAGGAATCTCAGGAGAGTGTACAACATCTGTCTCCGCCTCTTCCGCAACAACATTGCTCCCAAGGATGGCAATGTAGACGCTATTCGCAGTGGTGTTGTCAACTTACTCTACCAGGCTTTCAAGTGTCACTCAGCAGGTCCAGACTGTGAGGGGTTTGAGATTGACGTCATGCATTTCATCAAGGAGAAAATGTACTCTGATGCGATTGAGATCAATAAGGTTCCAGTATATTCTCCATATGTGATGATGCTCATTCTTGACGAGGTTCGGGGTTTGGAGTGTGAGACTGTGCATGCAGCTGGTTCTCTTCAGGTTCTCACTTCTCGCCGTGATGACACTGAAACCCCCATGGGTGATGCTGAGGTTGCTCCCAGGTCCAGGAGGAAGAATGCAGATCCTCCCTCTCGCCGTTCTAGCAAGGAGGAGACACATGATGAGATGAAGAAATTGTCATGGTTTCAGCTCAACATTCTGTGCATGACAGTTGCAGTGCATAAGGAGAACCATGTGGCCTATAAGGAGAGGCGTGAGCTGAAGAAGATGATCTCCAAGCTGTAGGACCACGCTGGGCTTGGAGCTACTCCTCCTATTGGTACTCCTCCCACTACACCTCCTACTCCTCCCACCGCGTCTGTGACTGCGTCCTATGAGAACTGGAACACTGATCTCTTCCCATGGGGTGACTTCGAGGAGGTTACCTCAACTCCTCCCTCTTCGACCAACCGGGGCAAGGCCCATATGAATGAGGAAGAGGAGATTGTGGAGGAGCAAGCTGAGGAAGACGATGATGAGGATCTGGAGTTCTTTAATGATGGTGATGAGGAGGAAGAGGACAATGAAGATGATGATGGAGAAGAGACGGACCGTGTCGATGACGAGGACGATGATGACTATGAGGAGGATGACTGATGCCTTGGTCTCGTGCTAGCTCTTTTCCCTTTTTGGTGTCTCGATGCCAAAGGGGGAGAAGAAGCTGTCTTCTCGTTATCGTAGTTGCTTTGATTTGATTTTCTTCGGGACACAAGTCTTTGAACTTTATTTTCTTTTATGACTTGTGTTCCCTTTATCTTAGTTGATTTTATTTCCTAGTGAACTGGATATTATGTGTGTGTGGTGAGACTACGTGGCGAAGCTATCTATCATATTATGCTTAATATTGCTTTATCTATTGTCTCTATACTTGTATGTATTGTTTTTCACTAGTAGTTGATCTAGAGGGCATTGTTTGTAAAATATAGGGGGAGCTCACGACTTAAGTGTTCGTAAGCCCGTCTATCTTGTGATTTTATTGCAAATATGTATGTTGTCGTCAATCACCAAAAAGGGGGAGATTGAAAGTGCAAACGCGCTTAAATCATCTTGTTTTGGTGTTTGTTAACAACATCTATATCCTTAAGTGTGTTGATGTTTTTCAGGGCTTATAACTCATATTTACAATGGTGGAAGTGAGATACACAAAATGGCAAAGAGTTTGGTGTGCTGGTTTTTCTGATGTCACTCTCTGGACTCATACCGGATACTTACCGGAAACACACCAGAGTCTCCGGTCTGCGGATTGTTTGTGAAACCAGCCGTGGGGCGCAAGTGGTGTCACCTCCTGGTGCCACACCGGAGACTTACCGGAATGTGTCCGGAGTCTCCGGTCTGGTACTTATCTGCGAATTCTGCGAAGTTGCGCGCATGGTGTCACCTCCTGGTGCCACTCTGGAGACTGTCCGGAGTCTCCGGATTGGCTCTTGGTTGCGTGCCTCGCTGACCCCCCAGACAGCCTCTGCGTGAAGACGAAGGCCCCCTTGATGTTTTACACCGGAGTCTCCGGCCCTGCACCCCGGAGTCTCCGGACTGGTACTTGTGCTGAAGAATCAACAGGTTGAGCAAGTGGTGTCACCCCCTGGTGCTACTCCGGAGACTTGCCGGAATGTGTCCGGAGTCTCCGGACTGGTGCCTCTGCGAAAAACTCAGACCGGAGTCTCCGGCCTTTACACCGGAGTCTCCGGTGTGAGTTTGACAGAAATATCTCCAACGGCTCCAAGACTTTTTGAGGGGTATAAATACCCCCTCCCCTCCACCTACCTCCAACCAACTCGTCCAGAATCGAAGTCCCCATTGCTAGAGCTCACCCACCTTGATAGATCTCCCAATCCCTCCATCCAAAAGCCTTGATCTTTGGAGGATTGAAGGAGAAGGCCCCGATCTACGTCTTCACCAACCGGATTTCATTTCCCCTC
This sequence comes from Alopecurus myosuroides, assembly GCA_028641055.1. Classification (NCBI taxonomy): domain Eukaryota; kingdom Viridiplantae; phylum Streptophyta; class Magnoliopsida; order Poales; family Poaceae; genus Alopecurus; species Alopecurus myosuroides. The sequence goes on along the minus strand of CM054057.1, from coordinate 463,000,175 downwards.
TCATTTTCTTGAGGGATCTTTGCCTAGGGTTTCCTCTTGTGGAGATCCTAGGCTTCTTGCTACTCTTGGTGATTTGTGAGTGTTGGGAGCCCCCAATATGGTTGTGGGTGTGTGCCCCAAACTTGTTTGTAAAGGATTCGATTCCCGCCTCAAAGGGGATCAATAGTGGAAGGTGAACTAGGCCTTTGTGGAGGGGTTCATCGGAGAATAGGGTGAGACCTTTGTGGCGTTGAGTAGGCCTTCGTGGCGAGCTCACACCCCTCCAACGAGACGTACTCCCTTTACAAGGAGGAACTCGGGAATACATCGTGTCTCCGCGTGCTTCCGATCGGTTATCTCGTTCCCTTATGTTTTACTCACTTGTGTTGCATTTATTGTGATACTAGTAGCATTTATTGTTGTACTAGTTGCACTAATTGCTATCCTTGTCATATAGGTAAATTCACCTTAGTTGCACTATAGAATTTATCTTTGTGTCAAGCCTAAACTATAAGAAAAATTAAAATTGGTCGTAGCACCTATTCACCCCCCCTCTAGGTGCCCATACTATACTTTCACATTGTCCGGTTAGCCCACCCGACAGGAGAGCCTCGCTCGTCGTAGACACAAGCCACGCCCAATTCCTCTACATTGGCGCACATAATGCCGGAAAGACTAGGTTTCCCTCCATTTCCCCCAATATCCCTCCACCGCCGTCGCCTCCTCACCTTCCTGCACCATGCCGCCAAAGAAGCTCGGTCTCCCGCGTGCTCACAGTCCGGCGGCATCGACTTTGGCGCCAAAGAAGCGAGAGCAGCCAGATCTTCCCGTGGAGCTGTCGGAGGCGCAGCGGTGTAGCACCGCCTTTGTCAAAACCGACGCATACATGCGAAGGGTAAGGCGGCGAACGAGGCCGCCGATGTGCTGGTGGCCTTGAGCCAAACCGCCACAATTTTCTTCCCCCAAGGTAGATCGTCACCGTCTTCCCCGCGCTACTACGCTGACCCAATCCATGTGTCGACCACACAACAATCCCGTTTCTCTATCTCGCCCGACGAGCCAACGCAGTCAGGTAGCATCGACCTCAACAAGGAGGCCCGAGTCGATGGTGCTGCGTCGGAGTGGAGTCACAAGCGGCGACCAGAACAAGACGTCAACATGGATATTGTGCATGTCTGCGTTCATGGATGCCGTTTTGCGTGCGTGTGCATTAATTGTTGTTTGAATTAATTGGTGTCATTATGCGTGTCTGCATTAATTTTTGTTCGAATTAATTATTGTCTTTATGCGTGTGTACATTAATTGTTGCCGGCTAGCCAGGTGAATTATGTGTTTATTGCTAAGTGTTTGATAGGAGGTGGTGCATCTGCCACTATCCGCAACTCCACCGGCTATTACGATGCCGATCAATTCGGGCCAGGTGACGCTGGCTAGGCCGACACAGATGTCCATGACGACGATACCGGCCTGAGTGAAGAAGCAGATGTCCATGACATGGACACCAACCAAACCATCAAGAGGATGTCGATGCAAGATGTGGTACGGCTTGGAGGATGAACTGTTGGCCGAAGCATTGATGTTCGTGAGCATGGTGTTGGCAAAGACGTACAACAAATACGTGAGGCGTATTGGAAGAGTATTTTGAAAGATTTTAATGAAGGGAAGGCATACCAAACGCACGGCTACCTCCCCGATCGCAATGCGAAAGGATGTGACGGCGGGCCATTCTTCAAGGGATTTGCAACAAATTTCATGACTGCCATGATCAAGTGTACATGAGGGACGAGAGTGGAAAGAACGATGACATGAAAGTAATATGTCTTTAAAATTGTTGCCGTGCCCTTTTTTCTACTTTTCTTACTTATTACCACGCCGACCTTTGTGTAGATGAAGGATTCTCACAATATGTATGTCGAGCTAAACATGGATGGCAAGAAGACTTTCAAGTACATGCATGTTTGAAGGAAGATTCAAAACTGTCCAAAGTGGAAAAGTTGGCAGCTCACTTCGACTAGCAAATGGGAGGAGGGGGCCGACGTGGATGAAACCAAGATTACGGGGAGGAGCGTTGAGCGTCCTATTGGGAACAAAAAGAAAAAAGCTGGAAAGAAGCCGACATCGGCAGGCGGCATCCAATATGCCATGGTCGTGTACGTGAAGGAGGTGGATGCATCGTCGGCGAGCAAATTAAAGATGCACGCTGATATCCACAACAGGTGGAACACCTTTCTTGCTTTGGCCACGGACAAATCCAAGGCGACGAAGAAGGCCGAAGAGCGATCGATCATGTCAACCAACACAACTGACATGAGCCCCGATCAAAAATCCTACCTCTAGGCTGAAAGGCGACGCATCATAGCGGCAAGAGCATCGAGGGTGGCGGCCGAGGCATCTCTAGCGGAGGCCGAGAAAAAAGAGGAGGCCGGAGAGGAAGAAGAGGAGGCCGAACTGGTGATCAAAGACTGAACTCGTATGCACCAAGAGTGATGGTGGTGCCCTTTTGATGGTCGGATTTGTGTTGGTCGAGGCGATTACTTGTTGTATGGCTGGACTTGTGTTGGCCGATACTTTTAATTGATCGCCGTGCTTGGTTGCCGAATATGTTGGCGGCTTCCATTTTTTGAAAACAAATTCTCAAATGTTTGATACGGTCGTCATTTGGGGGGTCGGCGTTTGGGTGGTCGCCGATGTGGATGACACCCACCAAATTCGTGGACACACATCCGACACCCCCAAAGAGGGACCATTGGAGGGTGCCGAACACAAATAAAATGGGTGCCAGTGGAGATGCTCTTACATCTTTTTTAACAGGTTGTTATGACTCCAGACACAAGGAAACAAAACAAACTCATAGAAGAACTCCATAGAGGGAGGGAAGGCCTGACCATCACCATCATTTAGAAAGGGAGACAACACTGAATGTAGTGCCCCTGACCATCGGGAGGCTCTCTCTTTCTTCTGCCGCTCTTGAGAGTCCACCGATTTCTACTACTTCCGCCCTCTCCCGCTACCAGCGCTTGCGCTGGTAGGTGTCGAGACGGGCTGGGGTGCCGCTCCGCTTTGTATAGAGTAGTAGTAGGTTCTAGTAGTAGTTGTTTGAGTTGATCCTTCCAGGAGTCCGGCGATATGCCGCAAGGGACTCGTTGGCCGGCGCATCCGCGAGCTTCTTGTGGTTGTCCTTCTCCCGTCAGTGCTCCAGTGGTCATAGCCATTCGCGCAGAGGGAGGGAGTCGAGGCCTCTCGGGTCAGTAAGTTCGAAGGTTGGCCTCCACTTCTGGGGGTCGATGGTGGCCTCGGTGCGGATGGAGGTCATGGACCTCTTCTTCTCCCTTGTTGGCACGGAGCCAATAGATGGGAAGGGATGGTCATTGCCTCTCTCGTCTTCGGGTGGCCACGAGGGAATCTGATGCCACAGTCCGGAGATCATCACACGGTGGCAAAGATCGCCCCCATGATCCATGGTTGAAGAGGCGGCCTCTCCTTGCGCCCTTGATGGCGCTCCTTCAACCTCCTCCGGGGAGGCCTTGCAATGGATTCGAGATGGCGTGCCACATCTCGTCTGCCACAAGTGGTCTCGTCCCCGGTGGTAGTCGAGATGGCCGACATTTGTTTCTAGATTCCGGTGGTGGAGTTCAAGGACCCGATCACATTTTTCCTGCGTTTCTTAGGGTGTTCTTTGTAAAATTTGAGGACCGCTATGTAATTTCCTATTTTTTGTTTGTCATTTGTACTTTGTACCCCCACCGTCAAGATATATGCAGCTAGGCCCTTTGGTCCGTTCCTTGTTAAAAAAACAACTCCATACATCAAAACATGTCAACCTCTGTCTTAAGCTCGTCATCCCAAAGGCTTTCGATTCCTCCAACTCCGTCTATCTCCTCAATGCCCTGCAACACCTTGATTTTGGCCGACTCTGGTGAAATTAGGTGCGATGTTTGTGGTCTCATCCTCTTCCTGAGGCGGAAACCAGGGAGAGTCATTCAACTACTCCCACCAAGGCTTTTCATTATGGCTAATATGTTGCAGAAGATTATTTATCTTGTCAATAAGACTGAAGCCGCTTTAGGGTCTGGCCAGAAAAACCAAATGTAGAATTTCTCTATACATTAAGGACACTCGCATTTTCTCGAACCTTGACAAAGATTGGCTTAAAAAATCTCAGAGATTCTTTATAACTTTAGAAAAGCAAGCGATATGGTCACCAATATGTTCAAGACCCATGTCTATCCTGACAAGAGCTCGGACATTGGCCTTGTCAACATGATTGACAGTTTCTCTACACAAGTCGCGACCTTCCCTTCAAAAATTATTGGTGTACCACTTCACTTCCATCGGCTTCACAAAGTTGATTTTAGTCACTCGTTGATGAAATTGAGCCAAGCTTACTAGACGGAAGGGAAAAAACCTCACTCAAGCATGTGATTTAATCTACTGAAAACATGGTTTGCTAAATGAACATGGTGTTACATGAGAACTTAAATAACTCCACAATAAATCTAAAAAAAGGCTACAACAAAAAAAAATGGTCATGTAGAAATATTTTTTCATAATTGGATAACAGTTGTTTATGCTAAACATCTTGACACAGATTTTGGAATTCATCTACATATCCACGACAACCAACAATTAACATCGGCATGTCTATGTTGGAAATATTCTCTAGAGGCAATGAAGTGATGACAATATTTCCAAAATGTATTCATAAGTTGTTATGTTGTCTATAAAATTATCAGTGATATGCATCATCAAAAACAAGGTGATCCGGTTGTGAAACTACATCTTGTATGATGTTACACACAATAGCAAATCAACGATGAAGTTAAGCAAGATCGAACCAACAGGGACACGAGATTTTAACGTGGAAAACCCTTCCAACAAGGAAGAGAAAAAACCACGGGCGCCAGCCAGCAATACTTCACTATTTCGGGTGAGGTTACAATCGCGCCGGGATTTACAATGTGTGGCTTATCCCATGCGGCGGCTTACAAGAGGTATATAAAGGCGGTCCTGACCTAACTAGGTCGGTAACTGAGAATCCAACTCGAACTCGGTAACAAATCGTACCGGGCCTCGCGTAGCGGAGGCCGAACTTTCCTTTATCTTCATATGAATTTGGATCACCATAAAACAACACTCCACCTTGAGACAAATTCCCTCTTGTAGCATGAATGAGAACCTTCACCTGAAACACATAAAGAAAACACCTTCGGCGCCAAACATCCTCTTGGGCTAAGCAGTGATACCAACTAAGGTTGAGCAAAGCTCAAACTTAGCAACAGGAACTGCCTTTGTCATCACATCAGCAGGATTATCATGAGTACTAATCTTGCATACCTTCAGCTTACCTTGTGCAGCAACATCACGCACATAATGGTATTTGACATCAATGTGTTTTGTTCTCTCATGGAACATCTGATCCTTAGTAAGGTAAATGGCACTCTGAATGTCATAAAATAGGTTAATTCAAGCATCATCTCCACAAAGCTCAGCAAACAGACCTTTCAACCAAACTGACTCTCTGCATGCTTCAGCAATAGCCATATACGCAGCCTCAGTAGTAGATTGTGCAACAACACCCTGCAAGGTAGCCTTCCAGCTAATAGCACATCCACTAACTGTAAACACATAACCTGCGAGGGATCTCCTCTTATCCAAGTCGACAGCATAATATGAATCCACAAAGCCTGCGAGTCCCTCATCAGTCTTGCCAAACTTCAAGCAAGCTTTGGATGTGCCGCGAAGGTACCTGAAAATCCACTCAACAGCTTTCCAATGTTCTTTACCAGGATTAGCCATGTATCGACTGACCAATCTCATAGCATAAGACAAATCAGGTCGAGAACACACCATGGCATACATTAAGGAACCAATAGCACTAGCATAGGGAACTCGTGACATGTACTCAATATCTTTGTCAGTAGTAGGACATTGCAATGCTGACAACTTGAAGTGTGAAGCAATTGGAGTACTAACAGACTTTGCATCATGCATATTAAAATGATGAAGGACTTTCTTAATGTAATTCTCCTGACTAAGAAATAGCAATCTAGATTTTCTGTCTCTTGAAATTTCCATACCTAGAATTTTCTTAGCAGGACCAAGATTCTTCATCTCAAACTCACTACTCAACTGTTTCTTCAATGTAGTGATTTCTTTCATGCTCTTGGCAGCAATTAACATATCATCAACATATAGCAGCAGGTATATAGGCGATTCATCAACAAATTTAATGTACACACAACTATCATATTCAGACCTCTTAAAGCCATGTGACATCATAAAAGAATCAAAACTTTTATACCATTGTCGAGGAGACTGTTTCAAACCGTAAAGGGACTTCTTTAGCTTGCACACGAAGTCCTCCTTACCAGGCACTATGCACCCATCAGGTTGGTCCATGTATATCTCCTCCTCAAGTTCTCCATGCAAAAACGCAGTCTTCACATCTAATTGCTCAAGCTCGAGATCATGCATAGCAACAATACTAAAGAAAGTACGGATAGAACTATGCTTGACAACAGGTGAGAACACATCATTATAATCCACTCCAGGAATCTGGCTGAAACCTTTTGCTACTAACCTTGCCTTAAACCTTGGAGGCTCACTTGGAGATACCTTTCTTTTGAAGATCCACTTACAGTGTACGGTCTTCTTTTGTTTAGGCAAGCGCACGACATCCCACGTGCCCGTTTTTCTCAAGTGATTGCATCTCCTCGTGCATTGCACCAATCCACTTGTCACGATCAACCGAAGCAATAGCTTCCTTGTATGTTGACAGTTCAGCATCATTCTCCACCTGTTCTGCACAACTTAGAGCAAAATAAACAACATCACATTCCTCAATTAAACGAGTACGAGGTCCTTTATTCCTCTTCTCTCTGCGCTCTGTAATAGACAAATTTTCTTGCTCCACAATAGGAGGTGAGGGTGGCACAATATCCCCCCCCCCATCAATTTCAGTTTCCTCCCCATCCAGGTGTTCTATATCCACCTGCAAACGAACTTGTGGTTCGTCCTCATCAGAAGAATCTGGCACAACATCAGTCGACAAACTGTCCTCATACATAACAGATTCATTAAACACAACACTCCTGATAAAGAAAGTCTTTTTGGTTTCTGGGTTCCACAACTTATATCCTCTTACTCCAAAACCATAACCAAGAAATAAGCACTTAACAGCTCTAGGCTCTAACTTTCCATTATCAACATGAGCATAGGCAGTGCAACCAAAAACTTCCAGTTGTGAATAATCAGCTGACTCACCAGACCATACCTCAATAGGAGTTTTCTTGTCAAGAGGGATGGATGGTGACCTGTTGATCAAGTAGCAGGCAGTGTTGGCAGCCTCAGCCCAAAAACGCCTATTCATGCGGGCGTTAGACAACATGCAGCGAGCTTTGGAGATGATCGTCATGTTCATCCGCTCATCTACACCATTCTGCTGAGGTGTGTATGGGATGGTGTGATGCCTGACAATGCCTTCCTGCACACAATAATCATCGAAAGCATGCGAACAAAATTCGCCACCATTGTCAGTACGAAGCAACTTCACCTTTCTCTCAGTTTGCTTTTCAATCATAACTTTCCACTATTTAAAAGCAGCAAAAGTATCATCCTTAGTTTTCACGAAATAAGGCCAAACTCTTCTAGAGTAATCATCAATGATAGTAAGCATATAACGAGCACCACCATAAGAGGGCTTACGTGAAGGCCCCACAAATCAGCATGTACATAATCCAATGTACCTTTAGTGGTATGAACGGAAGCATTGAGCTTAACTCTCTTATCCTTACCAAACACGCAGTGTTCACAGAACGACAACTTACTCATATTGCAGTTCTTCAGAAGTTCTCTTTTCACCAATTCGGACATACCATGTTCACTCATGTGTCCAAGTCGCTTATGCCAGAGGTTAGTTATACTTGGATCATCATTAGTAATAACAGCAGCAGTACCAGACAAAGTGCTACCTCTAAGGATATATAACTTGGCAGAATTCATATCACCAATCATAACAATGAGAGAACCTTTTGATACCTTCAGGCGTTTATCCCCTCCAGCATATTTGTACCCGGCACAATCAAGGGTACTCAGCGAGATCAAATTTCTCACCATGGATGGTATGTGTTTCACTCCCGTCAATGTACGTGTCATCCCACCATGGGTCTTGATCTGAACAGATCCAACGCCAACAATGTGACATTTGTTGTCGTTCCCCACACGCACAAAATCTCCAGTCTGCACAGCCTCATAAGAGCTGAACCAATCTTTGTTACAGCAAATATGAAATGAACAAGCAGTATCAAGAATCCACTCATCATCACGGGTAACACATGCAGCAAAAACAGCTAGGCATTCACCATCCGAACTATTATCACCAGCAACAACAACAGCCTTACGAGTACCATTACCATTACCGTCAGATTTATTTTTCGGTTGGTATGTGCCGTTCCTTTTCTCCTTGTTCTGCACCTTCCAGCAATCCTCAATAGTGTGATTGGTTTTCTTACAGTACCTGCAGAACTTGTCACGTCCTTTGGACTTGGAACGGTCCCTGCTCTTATCTTTGTTGTTGTTGTTGTAGTTGTTATCTCGCTGCTCAGGTCTACCTCGAACCTGCAATGCATCGCCTTTGGAGGACGATGCGTTAGACTGCACCATAATTTTCATCTTTTCCCTCGTCTGCAGGGCCTCACAAACTTCCGCGAGGGTTATTTCATCGCGGCTTAATAGTATGGTATCACGCAGGTTTGTAAAAGAACCAGGCAGTGAGCATAACAGCAGAAGAGCTAAATCTTCATCCTCATATTTTACCTCCATCGACACTAGGTCGGACACGGTCTCCTTAAAGATCGACAAGTGATTCATCACAGAACCACCATCTTGCATCTTGAGCGAGAACAACTTCATCTTAACATGCATCTTGCTGGTTAGATCTTTTGACATGCAGATCGATTCCAGCTTGAGCCACAACGCTGCTGCGGATTTCTCCTGCATCACTTCTTGCAAGATATCATTAGATAGATGAAGTTGAATCAACGACAAAGCCTTACGATCTTTGCGCTTCTCCTCATGGGTCCACTCCCTCGCTTCCTTATTCCCGAAAGAATCCAGCGCCTCATCGAGATCCGATGCATGCGACAGAACCGCACGCATCTTTACTTGCCACAGAGAAAACCTCGTCTTGTAGTCCAACAACGGTAGATCAAACTTCATCGATGCCATCGCGAATCCCTAATCTGAAAAAGGGCTATGATACCACTTGTTACACGAAATAGCAAATCAACGATGAAATTAAGCAAAATCGAACCAACGGGGACACGAGATTTTAACGTGGAAAACCCTTCCAACAAGGAAGAGAAAAAACCACGGGCGCCAGCCAGCAATACTTCACTATTTTGGGTGAGGTTACAATCGCGCCGGGATTTACAATGTGTGGCTTATCCCGTGCGGCGGCTTACAAGAGGTATATAAAGGCGGTCTTGACCTAACTAGGTCGGTAACTGAGAATCCAACTTGAACTCGGTAACAACTCGTACCGGGCCTCGCGTAGCGGAGGCTGAACTTTTCTTTATCTTGATATGAATTTGGATCACCATAAAACAACACTCCACCTTGAGACAAATTCCCTCTTGTAGCATGAATGAGAACCTTCACCTGAAACACACAAAGAAAACACCTCCGGCGCCAAACAGCCTCTTGGGCTAAGCAGTGATACCAACTAAGGTTGAGAAAAGCTCAAACTTAGCAACAAGAACTGGCTTTGTCATCATATCAGCAGGATTATCATGAGTACTAATCTTGCATACCTTCATCTTACCTTGTGCAACAACATCACGCACATAATGGTATTTGACATCAATGTGCTTTGTTCTCTCATGGAACATCTGATCCTTAGTAAGGTAAATAACACTCTAAATGTCACAAAATAGGTTAATGCAAGCATCATCTCCACAAAGCTCAGCAAACAGACCTTTCAACCAAACTGACTCTCTGCATGCTTCAGCAATAGCCATATACTCAGCCTCAGTAGTAGATTGTGCAACAACACCCTGCAAGGTAGCCTTCCAGCTAACAGCACATCCACTAACTGTAGGTAGATCGGCCCTAAGCCTCTGGCGACGGGCCTCGCGTAGCGGAGGCCGAATTTTCCTTTATCTTCATATGAATTTGGATCACCATAAAACAACATATGATGTTTATTCTAATGGTTCTAGTTGATAAAGGTTATGGGACACATATCCTTGAGTAGTGTACAACTCGGCACATGGCATGGTGATGCCAGACTGAAGTCCTGGCTTTGGTAAAGGAGTTCCCGAGTCGGACAAACCTACTTTGCGTGAAATTTTGAGTGACTGTCAATTGGTTGATCCTTCAGATGTGGGCTTCTGTATGTTAACCAAGAATGATAAATATACAATTTGAATTTGTACGTTGAGATGCTTAATTCGCTTAATTTGGCCGTGAAGGATACTCGAATTTTGGAATTATAGAAGTCCGATATTCTTAAAGATCAAGATTTTTGTGTGAATGTGAGTGTGAAGGCCATATTCAAATAGCTGTTGATTTGAAAACAAGGCCCGGGAAGCCTGGCTGCTTGCTTTGTAGTGAGAGGTGGAGACGGCTACTCATTTACTGTTTTAATGTCCTTTGTCGCACTTTAATTTTTTGTGCGTGAAAGAGGCTTTGAGTTGAGATCACTCTCCTCGTAAGTTTGTGGATTCTATTGAGGTTGCTCTAAAAAAATCCGAGTACTGGGTCAATTTTTATTTATTTTTAGAAATGTGAGCCTTGGCCTTAGACTCTGCATCAAAATGATGCACACGGCTGATTTTTATTAAAAGATAAAACGTCAAAGGTTGATCCTGTTACAACTCATGAGTCATTTAAAGTGGCCACAAACACCAATCAAAGGAAGATTACAACCTTATGCATCTAAACGCCTCGTATTAAGCCACTCACCCTGGCTGTAAATAGTCCGAACGACCGTCATCATTCGAGCACAACATGTATCCATAAATCCTCGCTGCTCCGCAGGTAGAAGGAAGAACCATGTCTGGATAGAAGGATTAAATTTTATGGGTTCGGCGGTCATGGGAGCATTGGCATGGTCTACTTGGATTACCAGAAACGATCTGATGTTCATGCAGAAAATTTGTCCATCTAACTCTTTCAATCTTTCAAAGTGGAGAGTGTTGTTGCTGGAAAGCATAAGAAGATTTGGGATGCCATGATGGAGAAGTTGAAGCTCTATGCGTGTCCCAGCTCATGCGTGAGCTTGTGCTTTAAATGTTTTCTGGGGTGCGCTGTTTTTCCTTTTTGTTTTGCTGGCTTTTGACAAACTAATGTATGATAGCTGATTTTTTAAATGTTCCCAGCTTCACACCTGGTCATTAACTAAGGCTTTAAGCCTGGTAACGTACCCGCCTTGTGAGGCCACTCTCACCGCAAGGATTTGTCCGCCATTGGATGGAAAGAACGAGCGATCTGGATATGGTAGGCCTGATTTTTTTTCTTACCGCGTGAGATATCTCTACTGCAACGGGAATCGCTCTACCCTTGACTTTGGTCCACGGGACAGTGACAGTACGAAACTGCAGCAGACCGTACGCGTGCGATAACTTTGGTGTGACCTTTCTGGAGTGTACGGCTTCATCTCTCTCCCCTCTCTCAATATCTTGTCTCGCTCTAGGGTTCCTCATGCAGCAGCAGCCGCCGCTCCACCTCCGAGCGCCTCCACCGCTCCACCTCTGAGCGCCTCCACCAGTCTCATGCCTGCCGGGAACCTCGCCGCTCGACCTTGTTCGCCCGCACCCTCGCCGCTCGCCATGTGCAACCGCATCTTGCAACCGCTCGTGCAGCCGCCGCCGCCGCTCCACCTCCGAGCGCCTCCACCACTCTACCTCCTAGCGCCGCCAACGGTGTCACGGATGCCGGGAACCTCGCCGCTCGATCTTGTCCGCCCGCACCCCTGTCGCTCGCCATGTTCAGCCGCATCTCGCAACCTCTCGACACGCAAGGCCTCCCACCCCCACCTGCGTCCTCTGTGCAGCGACAAGCCACTATACATGTAACACGGCTAAAAGACGGTGTTGGCGCTCACGGCGGCACTCCTCTTCCACCGGTGTTCGTCTTCTCTTGCTGGACGTGATGTTGCCATCAGATGTCCGTGGCTGCACATGCCCGGTGCATCAGGACAATGGTTTGCCTCCTTTTCTTATTTTGCTCTGCTCAATCTTTATGTATTTGCATGTTCTTTTTGTTCCCTTTGGTGTTCACTTTCAGAGATGTCACAGTGTGGTTTTGCCAATTTCTAGCTGTATTAGTGCATCATATTAACCTTAGTGTGTTCTCTGTTGCTTGGTTAATAGTAATACAATTTTCCATATTTGGTGAAAACTAGGTTGTTAAATTGCAAGCAAGTTGAGATTTGTGTAAAGCTAGCAAGAAATGATCTCTAGCCAGAACGATACCTACCTGCATGCCTATTTTCTTGTGTAGATGATTTTTAGCTGTCATTTAAAAAAATGAATTGATACTTCCATGGTTGTTTAGGTTGTAGGATAATAAATTAATCTAAAATCTCCATATGGTTGGTCTGTGTATTTCCAGTTAAATTTCAACTAGATCGATTTCCACTACTACATGATCTTATTGTATCTCATTTTGAACAATGACCATATGCCAATCGTTGTAGTTAATTATTTTTTCTACACAAGGTCACTCTGTATTGTCTTTCAGTAAAATTACAAGCTTGTGTAGATGAATTTTAGTTGACATGTTTAAAGAAAATGAATTAATACTTCCATGGTTGTGTAGGTTGTAACATTCAAAAATATACATAAGTTGGTATTTGTATTTGAAGTTAAGTTGCAACTAGATCGATTTCTACTACTACATGATCTTTATTTTTTTCTACACAAAGTCACTTTGTATTGCCTTTCAATAAACCTACAAATTATTCAGCCAGCATTCGATGCCTACTTATGAAGTCTTCATGCATTGCTAATGGTTACTGCACCCTCATATATTGGATTGTTAAAAGTTACATTGCCACACACTTAAATGATGCTACCAAGCAATAAGAAATGATCCTCAACTAACCAACACTCTTCAAAGCCATTCTAGATTGTATTGCTTCGAACAATCTTGCAAGTTTGGATACAACATTTCACCAAAAGGCATATACCAATGTATGTGCTGCTTCCACATTATGGAACGCAAATAGATTTCACAGAGTTCATATCTCTACCATTTTATTCACACCTGAATCTACTACCTGTTTAGGAGAAATTCTAGAAGCATCGGATAACTTCATGCAAATAATTGATGAATATAGTTAAGCATAATATATAGCTTTCTACCATACTTATTATTTTGGTTGGTACTGGTGCAACTTCCCACAAAATCCTAATGAACGAATGTCGAATGCCTCCCTCCAGCGTCACTCCTCCCAGATTTATGTTGTGCCTCTTTTTATCATATTATATTCATTTAGTTTTTTCTTAAGGTCGGGAAATTCGTAGGAGTGGTGAATTGGACTAGCCTTTTGCATGAACTTTATGGTTACGCGCTTGTGTTTTTCAGACCTTAGCATATATGATTATTTCGGCCTTTGCTAATTGAATTTGGTCCAAAGTTCAGCGCAAGAATATGGATAGGACAAGCAGAAGGATATGGGTTTGTGGACTTCTATAGCCATGCTGCAGCTGAAAAAAATACTTGATGGTTTTGCTGGTTATATAGGGGAAAATGCTATCCAACCACTTAGGATAAAGTGGGCATCATTTAGCATGTGTGATAGGCATCCTAATATTGCTTTCAGATCATTCCATATGTGCAGGTGATCTTGCTCCTGATGTCAATGATGCTACACTATTAGAGGATTTCTCCAACAAGTACTACTTTGTCAAAGGTGAAAAACTTGTTATTGAACATCAGTAGCTTGAAGTGCTATGGTTGTGATATTTGGAGATGGCGGTGAGATGTCATGATTGGGATGAACATGTCGCTATACTAGCCCATGAAGATTGGCCATTCGACTCCCAAAACATCTTCATGTTCATTTAGCAAGTTGCCCAGTCACGGTAGACTTAGTGAAATTATAGGTCCATTTGTGAAAATGCTCTTTGATAAGTTAACAACTCACAGAAAATATTCTGGTTAGTTGAGGTTTGTTTTGTGGTAGTGTGGAAGTTAACTCCACTTAATCTTTCCTATATGTCCATATGCAAATATATGATTCATGGGGTGAGAGTGTGATTATTTTGACCATTTGTAGGTAGTTCTGATTTTCAAGTGAAACTACATTTAGATAGATGCTCTTTCGATTCTTCACAATGTATGCACACAATTATTATCTTCCTCTCCACTTACGATTTGTTATTTCTATGTAGTAACTTCGTGGAAAATGGGTTTGTATTGGTTACAATGAGATAGATTTACAAAACAACTTTGAGGAAGCATGAGAAAACTCAAACTGTATTATAAGTTTGGAAATCATTTAGCTATCTTACCGATTGGCTATGAGGTAGTAATTTCTCATGTCTAGGCTTTATTATTAGTTGAGAATATAGTCTTGATGCAAAGGCACATAGTTCATCCACATATTCTCTCTGAAATATAAACCCCACATGTCATGGAGAATCGATTATTAGGCTGTATAGGCATGACTATCTTACCGATTGGCTATGAGGTAGTAATTTCTCATGTCTAGGCTTTATTATTAGTTGAGAATATAGTCTTGATGCAAAGGCACATAGTTCATCCACATATTCTCTCTGAAATATAAACCCCACATGTCATGGAGAATCGATTATTAGGCTGTATAGGCATGACAAATTTAAGAGTTTCCACGGGTCGTGATGACAACATGATAGTTTACTCTAGGTGTGGAGGGTCACGATGGTCATGTAAGCACTATGCGAGTTTCATCTTCTGATTATGACAACATTAACATTGACTCGGGTGTTGAGGGCGACAATGGAGATTAATGCACATTTGGCTGCATTATAGAGTAAAGTTTCTGGCAAAATTTGTTCAGATTTGATCAAATCATGTTTGGAGCTTAGATTTGTAAAGTTGTGTTTTTTTGCTAGAACTCGTTTTGTATGCATGGGGTCAAGAATGTTTATCTCGATTTTTTTTAAGTGAGCTCAACTATTTACAGAAAATTGTTGAAACTGAAGTTATTGGTGAACCATTTGTGAAAGACAATTGTAGTTTATTATCTTATTTACACACATGAATTACTCTACACTTGAAGATGGTTTGGCTGTGAGTAGATGGTTTGGCTGTGAGACTTCTCATGCCATGTAACTATTTGTGACTCTGCTATGTGGGCCTTCTGTGTGTGTGCCTACAGAAAATAGATTATGTCTAATTATATTATTTTTGAGGCACCAAATTATGTTGTCCTAAGTTAAGAAAATACATTTTGGTGTAAATAGATAATGTAGTTTTTTCAATTTAAGTGCACAAGTATATTAAAAATCAATCTATGTGGACATACAATATTTGTTTTTTGTTTTCTGATAGAATATTGTAGCACATATTTTTTTATATATGTTTGCATCATGTGTAAAAAGCATGACAAATTGTTGATCTGCAAGGAGTCAAAGATGTCACGCTCCGTATGATGATTGGCAATTGACGTGGAAACAACTAATATTACTGAAAAATTAATTGAAAAAACAAGATACATGCAAACACACACATGATATCGAAAACACAAATACGTTGTCCCTGCAAAAAAGAAAAGAAAACCGCAATGCATTTCTCATACCCTGGCTATTGCGTACCTGGGATGTATAGACAATGCGCGTATATGCCATGCCATGATGACCTGTCCACCTGTGGAGCCTTTGGTAACATGTCCTCTACACCACACGGAAGCCACACTTACATATTACGCCTAATTACATCAACAGAGCAAAAAGCTACCAACACAACACGTTACGACCAAGCTATAACGCCGCTAGATGCATCTTGCCAGCCAGACCATGGAAGAGCGCATGGTAGGCGGCGTGGCGAAGCGCGCGTATCGGTCTAGTTTTTATTAAAGCAAGGTCTTCGTGCTCTTTCTCTATAAATACTATGGTTCAAACTGCAATGTTGTTTGAACACATATTTCAAAGTATGTCAAACTGTAATATTTTATTAAATCAAAGTATAATGAGAAAAAAATTGCAAATACTTTGCTACTAAACACACCTGAAATCTATCAATTTTGTTTTCGGTACTCCGTCTTTTTTTCTGAAACATTTAAGGCAGAAATTCATAATGGGCATCCGAGCTTATATGATCTTGTTACGAAAAAAAAAAATAGTTATACATTTTTTAAAATTCTGAAAAAGTTGGTGATGAATATGTACAGTTTTGATACAAACGTGCCAAATTTCAAGGTGAAATGATATTTTTGGTGGGATGCTAAAAAAGTGGCAAAAATGGATCTAAATTTTTTTTTGTAGCACTGATTTTGTCTTTTTTCATAGAGCAGCACACATATCATTTCAATATGAAATTTAACACATATGTATACGTTCACCACTAATTTTGTTTAGATATTTTTTAAAAAAGCACTAACTTTTTCGATTTTTATATCCTAACAGCTCGGGAACCAAACCATCCATATATTTCTTTCTTTTATCTCAGCTTCGCCTAAAGTTATTGTTGGTTTTATGCCGGAATTCTCTCTGTTATGTATTTCTCCGCGGTGTCACTAATTCTCGGCCGAACGTTAATAAAGTTATTTTCTAGTCAGGCGGTGTCATTAAAATTCAGTTACAATTCACGTTGCAACTCATTTTTAGCACGAATCATGAAGCAAATCTAACACTCGATTTTTTTTCTCGATTAACCTCATTTGAACTTAAAAAAATCTCAATTCTAACCCAACTTTTAACTCCACAGGTGCATGAATAACTATGCAGATCTGAACGTAAGACTTGACGGAGCACTAGCGGAGAATTAGAAGTTGTTTATGTTCGTTGCCAACTTGCCATACTTAATGGGCCTCACTTAAATACTTTGGCGTTTTTGGAATACCAAATCGTTATGGAACTTTGACGTTCTTTCATGCAAGCCGGAGCAGGTTGCCCATGCCGACTCGCGCCGCCACCACTCCCTCCTACCTCTGCAACGCCCTCCTGCGCCGCGCCGCCGATCAGCACGGCCTCCTGCTCGCCTTCCGCACCATGTTGCGCGCGGGTGTCGCGCCGGACCACTTCACCTTCCCCTTCGCCCTCAAAAAGCTCGCCCAGGCACCCCGCGCTCCTCCACCGCGAGCCGGCGCCGCCCTTTGGTGCCTCCACGCGCAGCTTGCCAAGTCCGGCCACGGCGCCGACGTCTACGTCTCCTCCTCACTTGTCCACGCTTACGCGGCCTCCGCCGATGCCGGCTCCGCGCGAGCGGTGTTCGACGCCGCGCGCCACCGCAATGTCGTCACCTGGACGGCGATGATAGCAGGGCATGCCGCGGCCGGTGAGGTGCGGGAGGCGGTCACGCTGTTCAGGGAGGCCGTGGCGTGCGGGCGGGATGTAATTAACAGTGTCACTGTCGCGCAGGTGATGGCGTCGTGCGCGCAGTGTGGTGACATGGATAGCGGAAGGTGGGTGCACACGACGCTCCGGAGCTGGGGCATCGAGCCCGTATTGCTCGATGTTGCTCTTGCAACGGCCGTACTCCATATGTATGCAAGATGTGGCGGTCTACATGTCGCATTCGAGGTGTTCGATGCAATGCCTCAAAGAAACGAGTTGTCCTGGAATGCAATGGTTGAGGTCTGCAGTCGTCATGGAAGAACGGATAAGGTTCTACAAGTGTTTGCAGGTATGCATTCTGTCGGGATGAATCCTGATAAGGTGACATGGCTGAGCATACTGCGTGCTTGTACTTCCGAGGGAAACACGGGCTTAGGCCAAGGGGTTCACGCATACATAGAGAAGACTAATTGTTCTCGACATGTTGCAGTTTGCACATCTCTTATGGAAATGTATTCCAAAACAGGAAATGCGCAGAGCGCACTACAGGTATTTCGTTGCCTCAAAAGAAAGGATTTGATGTCATGGACAAGCATAATCACCGGCTTGGCGAAGCATGGTCATGGCAGAGATGCAGTGCAGCTCTTCAAACAGATGGAACATAGGGGTGTTATTCCAGACCATGTCGCATTCGTAGGAGTGCTTACTGCTTGCAACCATGCAGGGATGGTGGATGAGGGCAGAAAGTACTTTGACTCCATGTTGAATCTTTATGGCATCAGGCCAACAATCAAACATTATGGTTGTATGATTGATCTCTTGAGCCGTGCAGGCCACTTAGGAGAGGTTGAGGGGATGATGCAATTGATGCCTATTCAGCCCAGTGCTACAATGTGGGGAAGTATGATGAATGGTTGCAAGATACATGGTAGGGCTGATGTAGCTGAGAGGATAGGAAGGGAGCTTGCTGAACTTAACCCCCAGTTAAGTGCAGCATATGTGGTCATGTCCAACATATATGCAGAGGTTGGTAGGTGGCATGCAGTCGAACAAACTAGGAGGTTGATGTGGCAGACGGGAATGAAGAAAAATATAGGCTCAAGTGGCACTGAAGTGCGCATGTTGTGCTCCTGAATATTCTTCTGGTCTCTTAAGGTGAGAGGGGGATATTGGGAAAGACATGTTCTGGAAATGCGACTTCATAAGAACATGGACATTCCTGTCTGGACCAAGTGTTTGAATTGTCAGTTCTGTACATTGTGCGAGGACACAGAGGTAAAGATCTAACTGTAGTTGGGAAGTTGTTTACTTCAGTTCTGTACATTGTGCAAAGACACAGAGGTAAAGATCTAACCGTAGTTGGGAAGTTGTTTACTTCTCGATTTACCCTGTCTGAAGCTAGATCATCATAAATGCATATTATACCCTGTAGTGGATTAGATGAGCTCCAACTAGAGGTCAATATTTACATAACTGAAGCTGATCAATTGGTTGAGCAACCCGCTAAGTAGAATCTGTCTGTTATGTAAACATCATGAATTACATATATTAACCAAATAATTAAAACAATCACGCAAACCAATCCAATGCAGAGTGTTGCAAATCAGCGCTTCACATTAAAACGAAAGGAACATTTGCAATACTGAAAAATTAATCAGTAAAGTAAACAAAGAATGAGTATACACTAGCACCTAAAGCTGTAAAGCATCTCATCCTTCTCAATCTTTTCGTGAAAAAGACAAAACCTTTTATTTCTCTAGTCAATCATAACTGTTTATGTACTATCCTAATGTAATGTAATTAATTAATTATATTAGCTTAGGGTTGGGGATGATGATGTGGTGGTAGAGTTGGCAAGTTCCTTGTCAGTGTTGGAGATTCGGGGAGTAAAAAACTTGCATCTCCTTGTATTGCCGGGCTCCCACCTACCGGCCGCACAGCAGCCACACAAAACATTCTCATTAAGCCCAACACAATCATTCTTCTCATATAATATGTTATACAAGTTAAGCATTATTGATTGTTAATGATTTAGTATGGAGAAAAGATAGGTATCTGCATACCTTAGCACTGCTTCCTTGCTTTTCTCCATTTCCCTGTAGAGAGAAACACACCGCGGAAGAAAATAGAGCTTTTTAGGTCACAAGGATTATATATATAGGAAAATACATTACATCCCTTGTACAATCATAGGCATTTCTTAGAACTTGTTTCCATTCAATGAGCAGACGTATTTTCGTCACTGGGAAAAATATTTCCTTTGCACATAATTTGTTTCATCAAATGTATATACTCACAACGTAATTTTTTCTATCATTCTTTTATGTTGCATGTGTAAAAAACAATACTGTGATAATATGATTTTATGTTTCTGCGGTCTGAAACTATATAGAAAGAACCGTACCGAGTTACATAAATTGTTTTTTAGATGATTGCATGGCATTGTTCATGTAGAGCACTTGATGATTAGATACCTGTCCTCTGAGCGTCGGAACTGCATGATGGACCACAAATTGAGCATCTACGATGCCGATCTGTTCTTCAGGATCCTGTCGATCCAAAACGGAGAGAAAAGGAATAGTTTCTAAATATGCACAGTTTTTTTAAGCGTTTCTCAATAAAATGTAAATAGGTATTTTTTTTTATGTCAGACTGTGCTTACATCGACACATCTCGAGAAGTTGAAGTCTAGGCCCCATCCATGGACCAGGTCATTCTGCAATTAAATCCATTTCTTCTTTTCAGTTCAGACAAATTTCATGTAAGTACTAGCACCTTTGACTACACCCTTGGTCCAGAAATACGACTATATATTTTACTAGAGATGTAAGTTTACTTTGTTTAGACTAATCAAACTCAAACTTAACTTCAAGTTGTCTGTATGATATTTTCAAGTAGTTGCAAAACCACAATCAAGTGCTTTTGAGTATGAGGTCAATGATATCAATTTGGTATCAGATAAACCACATATAGATGGATTGACTCTGACAAATACCAACCTGGATCATATGCCACACGCATCGCCAAGCATCCCTGGAGAAAACCGGTGCCATCACCTCCACGAACCTGCATCTCAATTCCATCACATCATTATCGAACCATAAAATGACCTTGAGGTGGCCAAGAAATTCAGTTACCCGCTGCATGGCCGTCGGTGCACGTCCGGGCATTGCTCCCCCCTTGCGTCCGTCCTGTTCATGCCAAAACAACCCCATTGCCTCTTGTTAATTCATTATTTGCCATAGGTTGCATACGCTTAATAGATCCATCTATCGCTACACATATATACATATAGTCTTATTCTTCAGTTTTTCTAACAAGAAATCTATGTATGGTTGCATTATCATGGATCCTGCACGTGCTTACTTGTGCATCTCGCTCGCGTTTCTCTTGACAGAGACATCATAAAGTTTCTTCCCCTTGGTCATGTCCAGACCTGGCTGCGAGATTCCAAGCCCATGCTTCTTCACAATGTCCATGTACCTGCAATCACAACCTCTACATTATCAGATTAAGAAGTTCAGAGTTCAGAGCAAGCAACAAAATAGGCATTGGTGGATCTTACGCTTCCGCGGTGAAATTGTCGACGCCGAGGTCCTCATCCCACAGGAAGACATAGTCGTACGGCGCCACGATGCTTGGGTGCAGGAACCTCTTGGCAAACCACCTTGATCAAAATCTGAAGATGATCAATGCATATTTTGGAGGGGCTGAAATCTTGGAGATAGATAATTCTGCTACTGTGCTCTGCTGACCATTTGGTTTGCTTCCTGGCGCTAATGTGAGTTGCCTGCTTTGACCACTCGAATTCGTCCCACTCTGTCGTGTGACCGTCGTAGTGGAACAACACGACGTCGAAGTTGTCGGAGAACTGCAATTTGTACATCCGATACGATCATCGAGTTTACATCTGACATTGAAGTCTAGTACCTGGTTGGGCGATATGATCAAATTTCAGAAACAACTTGCTGGTTGTTACCTTGTGGACAGTTGTGTTGACATTGGCTTTCTCAGTGTAACCTACCGCCAGCGCCAAGAGGTACTTATGAGTCACCGCGTCCTATGCGTCGCACACCAGAACAAGTTTTTCAAGGAACCGACGGAAGATGAAACGAAATCCTTTGGGTTTTTATTCAGATTAAAGTAAGGTGCAAGGTGACGAGTTCAGGGTCAGAGAAATCAAGACCTCCTCTGAGGACCCCCAGAGCCGGCGCAAGTGAAGATCAGACTCTGATACCACAATCCCTGGCGGTAGCCTCTCTGAACCTCGAGGGCTTCTTTCAACCTTTACAACGCGAAAACATGGAGTGTATCATTTTTTATGCGTGCATTGATGAAGAGACAATTTACCTGGGACGGAAACTGAATCATTCAGAAAGTTCAGAACTGTAGTGTACCGCTGGAGTGGCATTTGAGGTGGTGGTGTTTCTGAAGGGGGCGGCCCATAGTCTACCACGTATGCTGCTGCCACACTGAAGCTGCGTGGGATAATTCTTAGCTCAGAGCTCATCGGCTTATGACGAGAGAAACCAACAGCAAAAAGCTTTTTTTTTCTCTACCTTTGGTGTGATGGCAACATGAAAAGAAACGTGGATGAAGAATCCGAACGTCACCGCCATAGATAGCGCCATCAGAAACGGGATTAGTTTCATCCTTACTGTCCAAGTTCACCATGATAAATCAAGAGAGAACACAAACAACATGCTCATTCTGCAGAAAGGATCAGGACGGCAGCGCAAATACTTACAAGATCGACGAAAGAATGTGCTTTATGTTGCAGGCAGGCACCAAGAACAGCGAACTGGTCACGGCCTGCAATATAATGTCCCTGCTGTGTGTTTTACGCCTCTGATGATCTGAAGGAGGAACAAGGTGTACTACGGACAACATCTTAACTTACCTTTTATTGGATGGAATACGGATGCAAATGAATGGAAGCAAATGGAGAGTATCCGGCGGATATACACCCGTCTGATTTGGAAGTCGGTCGATTCTCGATTGCCAGAATCTCAACCAATGAATGGAAGCAAATGGAGAGGTATCCGGAGGATATCAATGCTGACACCCGTCTGATTTGGAAGTCGGTCGATTCTCGATTGACAGAATCTGAGGTTTTTGCCTCTTATTGCTCTTAGGCACGCATGGTGTAGCGTGTATCAAAAAAAAAACCTGTTGCGTTTCCTTTGCAACAAAGTCCAGCCATGTTTTTAAGTTAAAAACATTTTAACCATTCTCCATCGTCGTACAGGGACACCTTTTTTTAAGTTCGTAGACCTATGGTTGGATGATTAGGGGAGTGGTTATACCCTAGCCCACCAGAGTTCAAACCTCAGGTTTGACACATGTGTGTTGCATTTAGACGGAATATTTTTTCAGTGGGAGGCGACGTTCCCGTCGACAGCGAGGCGCCTGTGGTGACTTCGTCAATCTCAAGACCCGTCGGCTCCGTCTCTCGGAGGTGCTCATAGGGGTAGTGTGTGCGTGTGTGCGTTCATAGGGTGAGTGTATGCGCGTGTATGTGAGCGCTTGCCTTTTTACTGTGTTTCTCAAAACAAAAAAGTTCGTAGGTTCGCATAGTTTGATACGATATCATGCTATGCCTCAGTTTTTTTTCTAAAACAAAAATACACCCACCAATCACTTTTATAAGTTGACCACGTACATTCTAAATGGGTGAATCTAGACTTATTTTGTACATAGATTCACTCATTTTATTATGTATATGGTTAAAATTGAAATGCTAATTAGTGTGCCTTATAAAAGTGAACGAATGGATTAGTAAAGATACAATGATAAGATACCATACTATGCCTCAATTTTTAAGTTCGTAGGTTTGTATAGTTGTTGTAAACACCGATCAAAACCCACTAACATACATTTTATCTCACGACGCAAACTATCCACATCATCCATCCTTTTAGAGCATCCCAGCCGTCCCTAGGAGCCCCCAGGGCCACTATTTTCGCCGGCACGCTTTTTTTCGCCCAGTCGTGCCCCCACGAGACCAAATAACGTCGGATTGGGTCAAATTAGCGCCCGTCGAACCCAGGTCAAACCCAGCGCGCCGGGGCGCAGTTGGGGGCGCCAGATGAAGGGAAATGACGCGAAAAACGTTTCCCTCGCCCACGGGCCCGCCGAGTCAGCGACTATCTCGTCCTCATCGCCTCGTTCCCCGCTCTGTTCAATGCGCGCCGACATCCTTTCAGACTGGCCAAGCCGTCCAATCACCCACGCGGCGGCGTAATGACACTCCACCGCGGAGCTTCCCGCCCACGCGTCTACACCGCCCCCGCTCACTCGGCCGGTATAAATGCCCCTCGCCACCACGCCGTCGGTCGTCACACCCCCCCCCCCCCCCGCGCACTCCTTTCCCCTACGCCATGGCTGAGCGCTTTCCCGGCGACGGTGCGGCGGCAAACGGCTTTGGCCGACGCCACTTGCACGACTGGGAAACTCGCCTTCTCCAGTCGTCGGACTACCCCACGCCATCCGACGTCCGCGTGCCCGGCACCTGCCGTATGGGCGCCAGAGGTGTCCCCGTGGCGCCGTTGCCCACCGGCGCAGACAGCATGGCGGAGATCTCAGAGATCCGCGCCGCCATGCCGCTGGACCCCGTTGGACGGCGGACAACCACGCCATGTGGACTACGTACTTCCGCCAGCACTGCGAGCCGCGTCTGGCCTCCACGAGCGGCGCGCCTATCGGGGGAGGGGGGCATGAACTCCGTCAGGCGGCGCTCCTGGTGGGGTGAGCCTGGGCGGACACTCGAGCTCGTCCTCGCCCACATCCAGGACGGTAACTCTCCGCCGCTTGAATGGCCTCGGCCGTCTCTCTCTCAGCGTCAAGGAGCGTCGTGGATGCCAAGGGGCATGGCCACCGGGTCCTCGTCGTCCTCAGCGTGGGCGACCTCCCGGTCGTCGGGCTCAGCGCCGATGACTCCCCTCTCTCGTTTTCCGGTAGCGCAGTGGCCTCCCCTTTCCGCCATCAAGTGTGAACCACAGGAGTCGCCGCTCCGACGGCGCACCCGCGGCGGCAACCTCGTCATCAACGAGGGTGGCCGCGCACTGTCGCCTACTCACGGTCATCTTTAGGGCGAAGAAGGAGCCCAACGCCAAGCAGAAGAAGCCGACGGCATGGAGGAAAGAACGCGCCTCCATGGCCACCGACGACATCTTGTCCGTGCTTCCCGAGTCCAAGGTGCATTTCTTGCAGATCAGATGGCACGACAGCGACGCGCCCTGGAGGAGATCGCCGAGCGGCGCGCCCAAGGAGCAGGCAGCCGAGCGGCGCCGCGCAGACGAGGAGTAGGGCATCATCCTGCTCGACGACAGCGACGGGGAGGTGGCGCCGCCGCCAAAGAATTCAGTGGCAGCGACCCAGGGGCAAGATGCAGCTTCGCCGCCCCGAAGAATCAGCCGTCGAGCGACGACGAGGAGGACGGCGACGGTGACTACTCCGACTTATACCACCTCCTCGACATCAATTAGTTTAGATTTAGCTTCTTTGTTTAAATCGCCTATGTAACCGTCTATATTTGTCCAAAACTTATCGAATCACCTATGATCGCAAGTGTTCGACCGAATTTGTTTGAATTTTGTGAAATTTTGCCTGATTGGGTTGTGGGCACGACTGGGAACTATCGAAAAATAGCGCCGGGCGCCCCAGGATGCGCTATTTAGCGCCGAAAAACGGCCCTGGGGGGCGAACAACTCAATTGTCATCTTCACTAATATTTATTAATTACTACATGCAAACCACACATCATGTATTCTTTAAACCATCCAACATTTTACGTTTACAATTTATAATACACACTAATCCCGTGTTCATTAAATTTAGTGTTTCGAGTATGATCAACTGAATTTTGAACATTCTTTTAGACAACATATTATATCATATTTTTTAATGGATTTTCTAAAGGGTTATCCGCTGCAATGTGTGAGCTATCCTTCTACTCTGCAAAAAAAAAAACCTCGTTCTGCATACCAAAGTAGCATATCTTTTTTAACAAGCCAAAAGAATTGCCATTTCATTAATCAAGAAGAAGGTTTAAGAGTTGTCTGCCTAGACAAGCCTTAGGACTTCAAAAGTGTGTCTCACTCTCCGGTATTACTCAATAACTTGTCCTCGGCCTACATCCAAGCTTTGTCTCATTCTTAACACGCGGAAGGACCAGAGCAGATAGCCAGAGAATTTTGGACTGTATCCGCCTTGTACACGATGATGCGGGACATCTATTTGGTTAGCACGCTAGGACAATTAATCAATGATGTATAATGTCTAAGGTCTGCGAGCGACATGTTTGGCATAGACTTCTAATAGGCTGGTTTGTATTCTGTTTGAGTCCAATTAGGTTAAAGTCAGTTTGGGCATGTCCAAGGGTTGGCCTCATGTATAAAGGAGCCAGCGGCTAGTAGGGCTGGAATTAAAACTCGAAACTCACGAGCTAAATGAGTAACTCGCAACTCGATTCGAACTCGAAATTAAACGAGCCGAGCCGAGATTTTACTTTTGTCAGTAAACGATTTCGAGCTAAACGAGCCGAGTTACCGAGCTACTCGTTTAGCTCGCTTTGCTCACTTAAAACAGAAAATTCATATATTTTTCTTCAACAAGCCGCGTTCGAGGTAAACGAGCCAAGTTCGAGCTAAACGAGCCGAGTTTGAGTCTTGTTTCTGCATAAATTCATATATTTTTCTTGTTGTCAGGTTTTGCCGAGCTACTCGCGAGTAGCTCGCGAGTTCACCGAGCCGAGTCGAGATTTGATTCTAGACTCGACTGTTAAACGAGTCGAGTTCGAGCTAACTCGCTAGTTGACCGAGCTTAAGGGAGTCGAGCCGGCCCAGCTCGGCTCGGCTCGAATTACAGGCCTAGCGGCTAGTGTTTTAGGTAGGTTGAAAATTATGTAGAACTAAAAGTTCAAGGTTCTACCGTCCCAGGGGATCGGCGTGTAGATGTCGTCTCGGACGTTCCTTAGTTATCTTTGAAATAAAGGCGTGAGTGTTGGATCTGCCAAGAGTTATCGTGCATGACGAGAAGACTCTTGGATTTTCCAAGGGTTGTCGAGTTTGGCGTGAGGCATGTTGTTCATCACCTTGTTACTCGCCTAAATCTATCAATGTTTTCAGGTTACGTGTATTGCTCATGTGGTTGGGAGAATAGCTATCTCGGTGGTTCTTAAGGTGAATGATCGGGCAAACATTTACATCATCTAGTATCAGAGCGCCAGGTTGATCACCGCTAGATTATTTTGTGTCGGCGTCGTCTCAGTTTAGTCTGTCCGTTTTTATTCTAAGAACTTCGTAATTGTTACATAGTTGCGTTTTTATGACAACAATGATTGTTCAACTTAAAAATGTGCTCCATATCTGATGGACTATTTAGTATAAATCTTGATGGTGAAACACACATCATAATACCGACGCTAAATGTTGTAAGTCTAATGAGTAGAATTTCACTTAATTGTGACATCGTCGTTTAGGTCATATTAGAAATAAACACATGAAGGAAATACACACCGATGGAATTTTGGAGTCATTAAAATTTGAATTATCTGACGCTTGCGAGACTTGTCTAAAAGGACCAAAACTCCGCTCACAGACCAGTGTTGAACGGACGACTAACTTACTGGAGATCATACATGTTGATATATGTAGTCTATTATGTTTAGCTATGTGCGGTGGATTTTTTAAGTTCATATATTTTTATAAGTGATATATGGGTATATCTATTTGATGAGAAAGAAGTATGAAATCTTAAAATGTTTAAAGAGTTTCAGGATAAAGTGAAAAAATCATCGTAACAAGAAAAGTATTTATGATTGGACCATAAAGGTGAATACTTTGAGTTACGAGTTCAGCAAGAATCTAAGATTTCCAAAAAAAAGTACGCATCCCGAGAAACCATGAAGTGATGGAGTGTCCGAGAAACGCAATCCATCCTTGTTAGACATGGCTGTATCGATCATTAAATACATAATACTGCCGTTATATTTTTGTGAATTATGCCTTAGGAACTACCCTTTTTTTTCCACTGAATAGAGTGCCATCATAATCTGCTGAAAGGAGACCATATTAGTTATGGCATGGAAAGAAACCCATGTTGCCTTTTTTTATTTTGGTATGCTAGGCATATGTAAAAAAATTACATGCCAAAACTGGATGAGCGCATCGTTTTAGGTTATCCTAGGAAATCCGCTGGGTATTCTTATACCAAAAACCAATTGCAAAAGGTTTGTCGCCAAGTAAGACACATTTCTCGAAAAAGAGTTCTCGTGAAAGGTTTGAGTGAGAGGATAATATAGCTTGATGAGGTAATTGAATCTGAGCATGATGAGCAAAGTAGCGCAATACCGGAAGCTGTTCCAGAGATGACTATGGCACCTACTGCTCCTACGCCTCAATAGTTGGAGTCCTAGAAATCAAAACCTCTATTGAACCTCGTAGGTCGGGTAGAGTTTATCAAGATTGGAAGATGAAGGATTTGTGTTAGACAATGATGAAACAACTACATATAAGAATAAATGATGGGTCCTGACTCCGTTAAATGACAAGGTGCCATAAAATCTAAGATAGACTCCATGTACAAAAATCAGCTTTGGAATTTGATAGTTTGTCTTGAAGGCGTGAAGCCTATCAAACTTAAATGTATCTATAAAGAAACATGCGTGGACATTTTGAGTCTAGAAGTGTGTTATTAAACTTCGTGTAGTTCTAAGAGAGCTAGTGCTATGAAGTTCTATTGTATGACAATAATGGCAACATAGTTCTGGCCAAGGAATTAAGGTCCCACCAATTGACTAGAAATATACAAAGTCATCTCATTGGAGAACGAGTGATGCATAAAGACGCAAGGAATATGCAAGTACACAGTTCTGAAGTTGTTAGATTTGTAGAGAAATTTTACCACTTACAAAGCATGAAAGCCACATGTAATCCGTAGGTGTTAAGTGCTAAATTAATGACTAGATTATTGATTCTAGTGGAAGTGGAAGACTGATGTAAATATGCCCTATAGAAATAATAAATGGTATATTATTCATATTTCTATTTCATGATTAATTTTATGTTTTGTGTTATGATTGTGTTAGTCTAGATAGTGAGTATTCAGAGAAAAACCCTAATAAATGTGTGAAATATAAACACTATTGATATTCCCGGTTATATCTCCATGACTGGCTCATGTATTATTGGTTGTCCTGATTTCCTGACTATGTGGAAAATGACAAAGTGTTGTGTGGTTGCCAGTAATATGTGGGATCGGAGTTGTTGGGAAACAACAACGAGGGATAATACCCAATTGATATACTATTGAAACACATTGTCAATACTGTTATCGATGGTTTTAGGATTACCGTCACTATGATTGTTTGACCGTAAGACATATATAGGACTGATTACGATATGGACATGACAGGGACTTCCAAACTTTACATTGTAACATGTAAATATAAAGTTGGTCTTTCGTTCTTACCGGATAGTATGTCAGGTTTCTATATGATTTAGTTGCAGGAAACTGCTACTCCTGACGATGGAGAGATACACTCTGGGCCCTCTCCAGGTATTACGGTGTTCGTCATCGTCCGGCCAGACGCTTTCATGGTGATGATCATAAAGGAACATCATAAAACGTAAGGAGTACATGCCGAGCAACGAGCACTACCGGAGCTTTGTTGGGGCCGACCTGGGTCGTGGCCCGCCCAGGATTTTCACAAAAAAATTACCTATGCCTATGCATCCGATGACCCAGTCCATCAGCACTTGCATACCAATAGAAGCCAGCCAACAACCAAACAGGCCTGGCAACCTCCCGAACGGCTAACAAGCGACCAGAGCTCCCGCGTTGTGACAAGGAGAGCCTAATTGGAAAATAGCCGAGAATAACCAGCACAATGCTTCGACTGATTGCTTCATTTGTTTTTCTCTGGCCATGGAATAAAATCTAGCTTAACTTCATTTAGCCAAATTAGTGGATCATGTATCTTAACAATGCAAAAGTTTCCTCCTTCTTGCATGTGATTCCTTTGGTCATGCATTGGATTCATATGTGTTCCTATGTCTAGCCATTGGAGTATCGCTGGGACATGGATTTTGGGTGGTAACGTTTTGAAACGGTTACACGGGGTTATTTGGCCTATTTGGGTGGCAACTTAACTTTAAATTAACATATTGACGCATAGAATCTTCATGTCAGCAACATTTTTCATATTGTTGATACTTGTTTCATGCTTATGTAACCGTGAGTTTTAATAATGTTTTGGACCCGAATTTTAATAAAGCTTTGATACAGAGGCAGGGGCTATCCCATTTGGAATAAAAATGTCAAGAACATCAGACAATGCCATCAGCAACCAAGGAGATGCAAGTCAAGAAGTGTGCCTAGTTCACTTGGCTACAAATTTGAGCTCCTATTATGTGAAAAATAAAACTCACTGTTGCTGTCTCACCGTCAGCTTTCTTTCCAATAAAAAAAAAGGAGATGCAAGCATTGCATATCTCAGTAATGCACTTGGCAACAGCGCGCCCCTGGGCCAAATCAAACTTGTGCTGAATTTTTTCGAAGATAAATACGTTTATACGTTACTAGAAAATAAGTGAAGAGCTTAGCTGACCGATTATGGTTGCTCTTATTTTTTGTCAACCGGAGCTGCCCATTTCCAGCCTAGACCTTTTCGTATAGATATCTTGATGTCCATACACACACAGTGACCAATCTCTGTTGCTGGCTTTTGCCCGTAACCAATTTGCTACAGTTTCAGTTGTGTGTTGCACAGTGGATGACAATGCATGCCAAAGCTGAGGCGATCAATCGTCCCCGATGCACTGCATACTTGCATAGAGTTGCTAAGCTAGGGATGGGCAAAACAGCAGCAGGCTCGACATGTCGGTGGATGGATCGACGGCCGGCCGGCCGGAGCCGATGATGGACAGTTCGTCCTATTGCCTAACTAGAGATCGTTGTTCCGGACGGCCGGAGCTGGACGACAGCTATTTGACAAGAGTGCCAAGCCAAGTCAAGCTAGTGTGTCGGTCTCCGCATTCAATGTTCTTCCCCATTGCCGGCCTCCCCGCTCCACCGGCCAGCACTGTGCGCACCTACAAACTACAGCGAAATGCAAAAAGGTAAAAGGAAATCTGTTGCAATTGTTCACAAGTCTGGTCGCCTGGCTTCACGCCTATAACCTTGTAAGAGCATATCTAGTAGAGCCCGTAAAATTCCGGTCTTTTTGGGGCATGGGTTCAGTTTTCACGCCCTAGCAGAGTCAGTAAAGTTGGCCCGACCTAAGAACGCATATCGAGGGCCCAAAAATAACCCCGTCAGCCGCTATATCAACGGGTCCCTGAGCCGTTCTCGGATCAATCGCTCCACGAACCCTATACCGTGCCGTCGCAATTGCTCGCCGCGCATTATAGTTCCGGCTAGCGATTGCGACAACTCCACGACACATTTAGCCCCGTCGCCGTCTTAGAAGCGTGATGAAGCCGCAGAGGAACACCACCGCCGACGCCAATGGAGCTAATCGTTCCCCTCCGCGCCCTGCACCGGCCCCAGCACGTCTCCCGGGCACCGTCGTCGCGTCTGGCCCTCCCCAGGACAGCTCCGACGACAGCGGCAACGGCCCGCTGGCCTTCGTCGAGACGGAGGATGATCTCCTCGAGCCGGGGATCCAGAAAAGCCTTCGCCACCAGGCCGGGAGACCATCAGGCGCCGTCGCTACCAGCGTCACCTCGACGCGCACAATGCCAGGCAGCTAGAGTGCGGCCTACGCGCAGACGAGGAGGCGCAGAGGAAGAAACGTCAATGGTAAGCCATTGCCGCGTCGCGGTTCGAACAGGTCGCCGCCAGCTCCAGATTCTTAAGCTCATCCTCCTTCTCAAGCTCCGCCGCCTCGAACGGAAGGTCGCGCCGCAGACGAGAAAGATGAAGACCCGGGCGAGGAAGATGAAGTCCTAAGTAGATGTAGATATAGAATTGATGCACTAGCCAATTATTGCAAAAGTCCGAACTAAGTCCGAACTGATGGAAAGGGGCTAGCCTTGTATTTATATTTCGACACTCCCCCTCACGTCTAGGCTATTTTAGTCCTTAGCGTGGGTTTGGTGCGGGCCGCAGAATCTTTTTTTTCTTTTGTTTTTAACACTGCGTGAGCAGGGTCTCGAATTCGAGACCTCATGGCTCTGATACCCTATAGAATTGATGCACTAGTCAATTATCCCAAAAGTCCGAACTAAGTCCGAACTGATGGAAACGGGCTTGCCTTGTATTTATATTTCAACAGTAGAGTGCTTCTATATGTATAATCTTACTTTTGTTTGCAAAATAGGCGAGGAACGGCGATGAATCGTTCATGTTCGTTAAATTAGCATTTCCAGTTTTCGATTACGGGTTCCGCTACCATCCCCTGCCGGCTAACCAGAAAAACGAAGGAACACGGGAGGGCACTAACGCGCACTGCATGTACACCGTCCCATTGTTCACATTGATCACTGCTGCCCTTCTTCCGGCAATGGACGGCGCTGCGCCGGTGGCCGGCGAGTCGGCGGAGACCGGAGTGTGTACTACTATTTTTTTTTTTTACATTACATTGTCAATCACGTACTACTCCTCCTGTTAGTACATGTTTCTTTTTACAGAGAATTAATTAATTAATTAATTAATTATTTACGCGGCATGCAGGTGTGGCAGCTTGACTTTCGTGGCAAAGCGCGACGCCATGCGAGCGGCGCGTCGCAGCGGCCAGAGGAGAGGGGAGGTGGCTGTGCAAGGTGCTTCCGCGAAGCCCGACCAAGGGCCGGCCGCGATCACGTCGAGCCATCCCATCCCCATCCTCTCAGGAACACCACCCACGTCATGATGCACAGCAGGAAACGCAGGAGAGAAGCAAAGCAAAGCAAAGGCGATGAGATTTCGCAAATCCCTCTGCTACTGGCCTTCCACGCATCATTACTTCCTCTCTGCGAGCCCGTCAAATCGTAAGGTCCACTGCCAGGCCGGCCCCGGCCCGGCGCTAGCGTCTCTGCGTGCACCTGCATGCGTCGTCCCTGACCTAAATCACATCCATCCGTCCCCCGGTACTGTTTTTTCTTCTTCTTTTGTTCGTCTTAAATTGTGGTGGTATCTTGAATTGTAATTGGTCCACCCGTTGCATTGCACGGACGGAGAGAGAAGAGATATATGCGGTGCAACGCGTGCGCGGGACACCCCCATCAGATCTCTCGTCAGAGTATGCAGATTCACTACGTGCATACGTACTAGCTTCAACAAGAGTGCACCGCAAATACAGTACCTTTCAAACTTTTATGTATACCCTTACATGCTACTCCCTCAAACTACACGTATCTAGACTTGTTTTAGTGTAATATACATATAAATCTCCAAACTAAAACGTGTCTAGATACATGTTGTTTAGAAAATGCTAAAACATCTTATATTTCGACACAGAGGAAGTATATACTAGTGTTATATATCTATCGCTTTAAGCCAAAAATAACTCAATCTCTTTTTAGTGCTTTTCTGCAGCCAAAATGAAACATCGAATTGTAACACCCAAACCCGCCAGTATGATTGTCGGGGCTAGGGTTTGGAACAGAAGAAGCGAGAGAGAAAGATTCAGACGCAAGGGGAGCAGGTAGAGAAGAAGGACACGGGGAATAATTTGTATTCACTTTATTGACACTTTTCTCCTTCGTATCTGACCGTTAATATATCGGTCCTTACATGGGAAAAGGCCCAACACTTGAATCAAATCGGCCCAAGGCCCACACACGACGATGTAACACCACAGTTGTTACAGTGCCTCTCCCTTAAGTACCAGCTTGCCTCCAAGCTGGCGCAACTGGGAAACACTTCTTGATCACCTCGTAAACCTCTCACGTAGCCGTTGTCGTCGGAATCGATATCCACTTCATCAACACTTGTAGCTGAGCTTTGTTGCCTTTCTTACTCAGACGACAATCAAGTATTTCTTCAGGTACCACGCCAGATGCATTTAATTCCACATGCACAAGTAACTCCGACGAAACTAGTGTGTAGTCAGGAGGGAAAGGCTTAAATTGAGAGGCGTTGAAAACCGGGTGGATCATAATGGTAGCTGGTATGCTTCGACCTCAAAGGGACCATAGTATTTGTAGGACAACTTAGGACAAGGACGATTCACCACTGAAGATAGAGCAGGCGGCTGTAATTTCAGATACACTTGTTCTCCCACCTGAAACATTCTCTCAATCCTTTTCTTATTTGCATAGTGTTTCTGTCGCGGTTGTGCCTTCTCCAAGTGATATTTCAGCATGTCCGAGCATGTTGTATCTTCTGTAAGATATCCTTGACATCGTAATTTACCATTGTATTCAGATCAGGAAGTAAACCATAATGTGGTTCATGGTTGTATAGTGCCTTGAAAGGAGAGCATCCAATGGAAGCATGGAAAGATGTATTGTACCAGAATTCTGCCATTGCTAGCCAGCTATACCATTTCTTGGGATGATCATGTGTTGCTCATCTTAGATACATTTATAGTGACTAATTCACCTCTTAGTATGGCCATCACTCTCTAGCTAGGCGATATGCACTGCTCATATTGAATTTTGTGTCATAGAGTTTGAAAAGTTCCTTCTAGAAATTGCTTCTGAACACCTTATCTCTATCTAATACAATAGATATAGGAAAATTGTTGAAAGGACATTTATGTCCCTAACCTGTTTTGGGAGTTTGTTAACAACATGAGTGATATCTCACCGTGTGCTTAGTCGTTCAAGGTTCATTTGATGAAAATCACAAGGAGGTGACGGACTTCTCGTGAAGGATAAAAGATTTTAGATAAATCCCAAATAAGTGAAACTTCATAGCTTAGCTAGTAGGGAAGTTGTGTCCTCATTAGGATTTGCTCTTTGAAATCGTTGGGGAAATCATTCACGTACCAAATACTTCCCTGCACATACCTAACACTTTGCTACAAAAGATGCAACAAGCGTTCCCCATAGAAAACGGTTTCTGTAGGCAGTCAAATTGAGGTCGGAATGGCCGGAATAATCCGGATTTATCCCGGCATGCACGTCATTCTCTCTGTTAGGGGTTGGAATGGTCCGAAATCATCCGGGCATCCAGATCTCTATGTTAGGTAATCGGATTGGTCCAGATTATTCTGGGTATCAGAATATTCCAGATTCAATTTGAGTTGGACGGGTTCGAGAGAAAATGACTAGTTTCTTTGGTGGACTATTTAAGGGGGCCTCCCATTTCCCAAGAAGAACCACGGCTCCAACACTTTCTCCACCATTGTTCCAAAGCTTCAAAGCACTCTAGCCCTCTCTCTACCAACTCAAACACCTTGCCCTTCTAAGATCTGAAAGAGGATCCCTAGATCATCATTTTGACCTAAGGGATGTGATTTCCCCCTTGGTTTCATTGAGGAACTTCTTACTCTTTGGTTTTGTTGAAACCCTAGGAGCTTTTGGTCCTTTGTGGCCTTGGTAGCCACGAAGTCTTAACAGGAGCCTCCAATTAAGTTGTGGCGTGAGCCTCGGCCCTGAAGCCTGGTGTCTTGGAGGCTCGTGGGATTTGGTGAGGACCCTCCAAATTGTGGAGTGTTCCTCATCCGTGTAAAGGTTCTAATTGCAACCTCAATGACAACATAGTGGTTCATGCCTCTCCACTTTGGTGGTAGTACACAGAGGAGATATGGTGTGGCATTTGGCAGCTATTCTGTGTTTCACTTTGGTGACACCGCACCGCTCTAACAAAGACTAGCTTCCATTGGGAAGTGAACTTTGGGATACATTTCCGCGTCATTGTGTTGATTATCTCTCAATTTACCTTTACTTATTGCTACTAGCTTACTTGCTTTCATATCTCGTTCTAGTAGTCCCTTGGTCATTATATAGGATTGTTCACCTAATTGCATAATCTAGAGGACTTATATTTGAGCAATTCCCATCTTTACAAAAAATGAGTAAATTTTGTAGTTGCCTATTCACCCCCTTCTAGTCAACCCTCTCGATACTTTCAACTGTGCAACTTGAGAACAAAATTGAACACAAACCTTGGCCACTCTTGCTGCAGAATATGGATGCTTCAATGGAATAAAGTGTGCATACTTTGTAAATCAGTCCATCACTACCAAAATCACATCATAACGAGCAGATTTAGGTAAAACCTCTATGAAACCCATAGAAATTTCTTCCAAGCCCCTTCTGAAATTTTCAGTGGTTGCAACAGACCTGGGGGTTCGCAGTGTTCATGTTTCGCTTGCTGGAAAATATTGCATTGCTTCACAAAATCTTCTACATCAATTTTTAATCCCGCCCAAGTAAATATATTCTTAATTCTTTTGTAAGTAGCCTGCATGCCATAATGGCTTCCTATGGCACTAGAATGAAATGTTTGAATGGTTTGTTCTGCAATCTTGAATTAGCCCCAATCCATACTTTGTCTTGCAACTTAATAAGGCCCTGATGCGAAGAAAACCCGCATGTATTGACATGCAAAATTGCTAATTCACCAAGCAATGCTTGATCCTTAGGATCTACTGCATATGAATTAAGAACCTCTTGAATTCATATTGGCTTCCCAGCCGAGATATTATACATGCTAAATACATGGCCCCCTCTTGATAATGCATCGACTACTATATTGTCTTATCCTTTCTTGTATTGGAAAGTGAAATTCAGGCCTGCAGTTTGGCCATTTCTTTTCGTTTATTCAGTAGACTGAACATGATCTTGCAGAGGATCTTGTGATATGTTTTAATTATAAACTAGCTTGGTGGCCCTTGTAAAGGTGAGTGCATCAACTCTAACATCCCAAATTTGTTTTTCGTATTTTCTCATAAAACAAATGATATATTTTACACGAAATTTGAGACACGTGATGACTACTACACATATATGATTACAATATGCATGTCCAAGAAAATTTAAGAAAAATATAAATATACGAGCAAGCTAATTCGAAATACAATATTATAGTAACGCAATCATTCTAATAGTAATTTCAGGGAACAACTACTAAACATTAAATCTTTACCTAATTAACTGTAAAATTTATCTAAGAAATTGTATACTGAAAAATGTATTTGCGTCAAACAACTAATGTAGTAGAAATTATATTGTTTACTAATCTTTGTAGCACAACTTGTACCGCAAAACTATAATTGTGTAACACGCTATTGTAAACACGCTACTTATTCTGTTCGTCGATGCGAAAACATGTAAAACTACTATTGTGCATGAGAAACAATTCTGATTAATAATGCAGTGATATTATTACACGTGAACAAAATAAATTTTTGTAAATATGATAGTCAAAGTTAAACAAATTTCTTACCATATGCATGCCAGCTAGTACATCATTTTCCGAATGGAGAGAGTATTAGGTATATAATTAGATAACTGGCCGAGATTGCGAGATCCATCCGGGTTGCTTGAAACATGCAACCCATAGTTGCCCGCCATCAACATATTATATTACCTGCATTTTCGAGTAATCATCTCTTTGCTTTATTCTGAGTCACTTGGAAGTAGAATATAAGTAAAAAAAATACATATTTTGTCCATAGATATTAAAACATCCATGTAAAATTATTGTTGTGTTTGGGTTTTCCTGAAAAAACAAATCTACTGATACAATTCCACTTGTTCAAAATAAATTATTCTTGTATATATGATAGTCAAAGTTAAAACAATTTATTCCCGCACACGTCTTCATACATCGTCTAATATTTAACGAACAAAGTAATTAGGTGACTGGTTGGATAAACTTGGTAAACACCCTGAGATTCAAACATGTTGCGTCACCCATGCAACCCATATCTAGGAGACACAAGCCTACCTGCGTTTTAAAATAGTAAAAGTTATTTTGACAATGGAACTCCAAACCTGAATGAATAAAGTTATATCAAAGTATAATCAAAATTATAAACTAAAAAATCGAAACTTGACAAAATAATGAGGCGAGTAAAAGAACCGGATATACATTTATGAATAGGCTTGAGTTGATTAATTTATGCTTCTTCACGGGAAAGCTATTTGCTGCATCTCGATGGTTGAGTTTGGTTGTAGGATGAGGTGTGCCTCAAAGTATTGCTCTATTACCGAACGCCATATATAGCCTGAAATTTTCAATGGATTTTGCGCCATCATAAGAAAATCAATCGATCTTGCACTACCCAAAAAGGAGATCTGGCATGGTGTTTAGCGTCGTCAGCTGACAGATTGATCCCACCATGAATTAATGGGTACACACGAATCAGATACATACTCACTCTGATCCATATTAAGTGACGTGAGAAATGAATTACACGTACACACTGAGGTAGCAGGACGCACTACCGGTTTAGCAGCAACGTGGAACCTACACAACACAATCAAATCACTTTGCTCCAACGTAGCAGTGAGGTTGTCAATCTCACCGGTTTTGCTGAACACAAAGAGGTTAAACGTATGGTGTGGAAAACAGTATGAAAGCAGTAGCAGCAGTATGAAAGCAATCTGAAAGCAGTAGGTGTTTTATCAGTATGAGGAAAATGGACCGGGGTCCAAAGTTTACTAGTGGTGTCTCTTCGTGAAAGATAAATAACATGTGTGGTGAACAAATTACAGCTGGGCAATTGACAGAAATGAAGGCTGCACCGTAGTGCATATGCAAGACATAAAGATTTCTATGTGATTCATGCGGGCATTACAAAAAAAATACATAGACCGTCATCCAACTGCATCTATGTCTAATAATCCACCCTCCGAATATCATCCAAGCAAATGTGGTGTATTAAGTTGCTAGCAACAGATTATCGCATTAAGGAAAGTATGTAATGTAAACGATTTAAACTAGGTAAACACCGTTGTTTTCTCCCTAATGGCAACATCACAGCCTCCAGCCGTCACGGTTTTGTTACTCGAGCACAGATGCAAAGGAGCCATGAACCTACTATCGAGCATAAATACTCCCTCTTGGAGTTACTAGCATCTACTTGGCCAGAGCATCTACTAATAACGGAGAGCATGCAAGATCATAAATAACATAAGCATGAAGATAACATGATAGATTAGTAATCAGAAGACATAGCATTCAACATTCATCAGACCCAGCAAACACAACATGTAGCTTTACATAAAGATGATCTCGATCATGTGAGGCAGCTCACGAGATCTAAACATGAGGTACAAAGTGGAGAGAACAACCATACAGCTACTGCCATGGACCCGTAGTCCAGGTATGAACTACTCACGCTTCACTTCGGAGGAGGGCATGGTGGTGTAGACCACTCTGGTGATGAATTCCCCTCCCGTCAGGGTGCCGGGGAAATCTCAAGAACCCTCCCGATCTCGGGATGACGATGACGGCGGCCTCGGGTGTTTTTCCCAACGAAGTGGTATATCCTTAAGGTTTACGTCTCGGGGGGTATAAATAGACGAAAGGGCAAAGGCGGTGGAGGCCGGAGGGCCCACACCACCCCATGGTGCGGCCAGGGGCGAGCCGCCCTATGGTGTGGGCCCCCTGTGGCCCCCCTCCGGGTCTCTTTGGGACTCTGTGGAACCTTCGGGAATTCTAAGACTTTCGGGCTTCGAAATTTCCAATTCCGAGAATATTTGCAGAACAATATTTCTGAAACTAAAAACAGCAGAAAACAGAGAACTGGCTCTATGAAAATTTGTCAATAGGTTAGTCCAGAAAATCGATAAAAATGATATAAATTGTATAGCAAACATGTGGGAAACAAAAAGAAAACAACATGGAACATCGGGAATTAAGGATACGTTTATGACGTATCAATTACTAGCTGGTATAGGTATCTTCTAGACACTCTTATAGACGGTAATTTTTTGGGAACACCTGCTTTGGAAGCCTGTAATTTAATTGAAAGTTTAGTTGGAACACCACCTACTAAGGTTGTTAAAACTGATATCACTTTAGATGATGTTATTAAAAAGCTAAACTCCATGGAGAAAAAATTGCCAAAGTTCCTTGATAATGCTAGCAAAGTTAATGAATCAATAGTAAGTATCAACAAGAAAATCACTGTTTTAGAAGCTAGAAATATCCATGATAGTCAAAATATGAGGATTGGTAAATTAGAGGAGGCTATGGAAACTTTAATCTCAACTTTTTCTTCTCTTAAGTTTAAAAGAGAGAAACCTTCTGTGTGAAAAGAGAAAAAAATTATGTATGTCCCTGATGCTACACCTTGATGGTGCCTTGAGGCGCCAGAAATTCTTTGCTATGGATGGTGTGTTGGGAACCCCAAGAGGAGGGTGTGATGAGTGCAGCGGTAAGAATTTCCCTCAGTTAAGAACCAAGGTTATGAATCCAGTAGAAGAAAGAGAATCTTCGGAAGGTTGATGCCACTGAAGGTGGTGATGGCGCCTCACCGGTGTCAGCAACAACGCGGAACATGCACACAACACAACCAAACTACTTTGTCCCAACGGTACAGTGAGGTTGTCAATCTCACCGGTCTTGCTGAAAACAAAGATTAGACGTATAGTATGGAAAATATTGTATGCTTGCAGTAAGTAAAGAAAGCAGGGAATTGTAGTGGTTTGTTTAACAGTGTAGGAAAATGGACCAGGGTTCACAGGTTCACTAGTGGTGTCTCTCCATAAAAGATAGCATGTTGGGTGAACAAATTACAGCTAGGCAATTAACAAACAGAGGTTGCACCGTAGTGCATATTCATGCCATGATGACCACTATGATATTTAGTGCGGGCATTACAACAATATACATAGACCGTAATCCAACTGCATCTATGACTAATAATCCACCCTCAGTTTATCATCCGAACCTCCTTAGGTATTAAGTTGCAAGCAACATATAATCTCATTAAGCAATGTGTGTAATGTAATCAATGATTGTGCACGCGGGCACTCACACCGCTGTTTTCTCCCTAGTGGCAACAACACATCCTCCCCCGTCACGTTTATGTCACTCGAGCACAGGCGAAAAGGAGGCATGAACCCAACTATCTAGCATAAATACTCCCTCTTAGAGTCACTAGCAACTACTTGGCCAGAGAAACCACTAGCAACAGAAAGCATGCAAGATCACAAATAACATATGCAATAAAGACTATAATCAACTTGGCATAAGTTCAATATTCATCGGATCCCAGCAAACACACCACATATAGCATGACATAAGAACAATCTCGGTCATGTTAGGCAGCTCATGATATCTAAACATTGAGCCATAGGAGGAGAAGACAACCATCTAGCTACTGATATGGACCCGTAGTCCAAGGATGAACTACTCACGCATCACTCCGGAGGCAGGCATGGTGACGACGAGGCCTCCGGTGATGATCTCCTCTCCGGCAGGGTGCCGGGAGACAGCTTCAGAACTCCCCTGATCTAGGATTGACGACGACGGCGGCTGCGGAACTTTTCGGGGATATTTGATCAGGTGCTTAGGGTTTTCCTTCGGAGGGGAATAAATAGGCGAAAGCGAAAAGGCGGTGGAGCCTTGGGGGCCCCAGACCACCCCCCGGCGCGGCCAGGGGGGCTCCACCCTATGGTGTGGACCCCTGAGGCCCCCGTACGGGTCTCTTCGGGACTCCGTGGAACCTTTGGGAATTCTAAGACTTCTTGGCTTCGAATTTTCCAATTCCGAGAATATTTCCGGAAAAACTTTTCTGAAACTAAAAACAACAGAAAACAGGGAACTGGCTCTGTCGCATCTTGTCAATAGGTTAGTCCGGAAAATCGATCAAAATGACATAAAGAAGGGAGAAAACATGTAGCAATTGGCAAAATATCATCATGGAACATCAGAAATTATAGATACTTTGGAGACGTATCAAGCATCCCTAAGATTAGTTGCTACTCGTCCTCGAGTAGGTAAACGATAAAACAAAATAATTTCTGGGGTATAGAAATCACTTTACATCATGAGAAGTAACTCAAATAAAAGATCATGAACAATAATGCAAAGAAAGATATTCATTTCTTTCAAGTATAGAGAAAGCATGGCAAAGTGGTATTTCGCTAGTCCTTAAGAGTGGGGCAAAACATAAATGCCAGGACACCTTCAAAGTTCATGAGGAAGACTAGAACAAATAATTTGGGAACAAATAATACCACATCATGAATATATTAATGATGTTTCTGGGACAAATGCACATAAAACTCTGAATGGAAAAAATGCTCTCTCAACTGTGCATAAAGTTATAAGATGGAGACTCAACATAAAAGTAAAAGAAAGGCCATTCGCAGAGGGAAGCAGGGATCACTCATGTGCTAGAGCTTTTATTTTATTAAACAGAGGTATTAAAAGTTTGACACTGAGTGTCTATATTTTGGGAGATGTATACTAATATCAACGAATGGTAAACATAAAATACAGTACGTCACAAGTCAACTAGATTTCACAAGAGCGGCTCCCATATGAAGGACGCAACTGGTATAGAAGGTCATCCCTCTTTCTCTTTTTTTACACAATTATGCTTTGACTGATAAATCAGGGGCAAAAATAGTGAAGAGATTTTGTGTGTATTAATTTGGGGCTGGGCACCCCGCTGCCAGCTCTTCTATCAATTGGATAAGCGGATGAAGCCACTAGTCCAGGGTGTGAAATCCAATCAACAAGTGAGATACGGATTCTCTATTTACTTCCTCATGAGCAAAATCAGGAACACAAAGCAGGAGTAATTTTGAAGGTTTTAAAGGTAACACATGAGCAATTTACTTGGAGTGGCAGTTAAATACCACATGTAGGTAGGTATGGTGGACACAGTGGGAAAACTTGGTTTTAGGGAGTTGGATGCACGAGTAGAGCTCATACTCAGTACATGTGAAGGCTAGCAAAAGACTGGGAGTGACAAATCAAGAGAGCATAGGAGCCATAATCATGCATAGCGACATAAACATCATTAATCAAAGCATAAGCGGCATCACAAGTTCAAAAACTAAATGATCATAGAGGCTATTAGTGACTGGTTCATAGTCATAAACATGGTGTGAGCATGCGCCAAGTGAACCAAATAAAACATTCAAAAGAGAATACCACAAATTTATGCTTCAATATGAAAAGAACTACTCATGATTCTTTCAATGGCACCTTAAAAACTCTCGGATATTTGAGGCTAATCATGCTACTCAATAACCACAAGGCTTTAAAACTAAAATAACATTTAGCATGATATGAAAAAGTTCTAGCCACACTCTATACAAGCTTCTACTTGCACCATTAAAAATTCTACTTCAAGCAGCAGTTTCTTTTCCCAACAA
Source organism: Alopecurus myosuroides (assembly GCA_028641055.1). Classification (NCBI taxonomy): domain Eukaryota; kingdom Viridiplantae; phylum Streptophyta; class Magnoliopsida; order Poales; family Poaceae; genus Alopecurus; species Alopecurus myosuroides. The sequence continues at coordinate 462,957,499 of CM054057.1, read as the reverse complement.
GCACCATACAAGATATGTTTTAACAAAAATAGTCTACATGATACAACAAGAAAAAATGAGAGTAATCACATAAAACTACTAAAACTAACAGCTCTTAGATAAGAGATGCATGCAAAACAGGAGCTAAATAAATGCAGCAGCCAAACAAAGATTAAGAATACAAAGTATTCCCATGAAAAAGCGGAGCGTGTCACTCTCCAATAAAAGAATGCTGGGGTCCAACCAAGCTTATTGCAAAAATAAAAACAAACTCAAAGTAAAAATAAAAGACACTCCAAGTAAAGCACATAAGATGTGACCGAATAAAAATATAGTTTCACTAGAAGTGACCTCATAATTTGTCGATAAAGAAGGGGATGCCTTGGGCATCCCCAAGCTTAGACGCTTGAGTCTTCTTGGAATTTGCTGGGATGTACCACCGTGGCATCCACAAGCTTAGTCTTTTCACTCTTCTTGATCACGTCATATCATCCTCTTCTCTTGACCCTTGAAAACTTCCTTCACACCAAACTTCTCACAATCTTCATTAGCAACGTTAGTGCAATCGAAATAATAAATTCACATGGTTCAGTTTAAACACAAGTCTAACACTCATAAATACATTAGATACTGTCACAACTTTTTTTTAAACTCTTTTTCTCAAAATAACACCAAAAGAAAGAGATTAAGATGCAAATGCAATTATTGGCAGAAATTTGTCAAAACAGGATAGTAGGTAAAGATGATTTTTTTTTCGAAAATCTTCTGTTGCTCAAATAAAAAAGTGTTAAACTAAGAAAAGTTGTGTATATAGCCCAGGATTACGCACAAAAAAACTCAGGTCATTTTTTATTTTCTGTGATTTTATATGAATTTAACAGCAGACAACGGAAATCTGTTTCCTGCGCAGAAGTCCGAAATATAGTCTCAACTTTCCACTAGAGGCTTTACTTGGCACTACTAAAACATGAAAAGAAAGATACAAAGGATTTTATACAGAAGTATACAATCCCTTGACTCAAAGAAAACATAGAAAAACAAAGCAAAAATAAAACCATGGGTTATCTCCCAAGAAGTGCTTTTCTTCAACGCCTTTTAGCTAGGCCCAGAAAAGTGGAATCAAGTGTTTTCAAATGAAGAAGATGCTCACATGAGAAATATGAATTAAGCAAAAGAGAGAATCAAGAAGCAAGTATAAAACAAATTTAAGTCTAACCCACTTCCTATGCATAGGAATCTTGTAAGGAAATAAATTAAAGAAGCTCAAACTAGAAGTCATGGGAAGGTAGAATAAGAGCAACTTCAAAACTTTCAACAAAAAGAGAGGTGTATTAGTAACGTGAAAATTCCTACAACCATATTTTCCTCTCTCATAATAATTTTCAGTAGCATCATGAACAAACTCAGAAATATAATTATCACATAAAGCATGTTTGTCATGGTCTAAAAGCACACAATTCATATAAAGCTCAAAAACAGTGAGATCAAATTTAAAACCAGCTCTTTTTTTCCACTTTTAGCAATAGAAAAACAAGATGATTGATCAGTCTTAAAAGGTATAGGACACATTATAGGAATTCTATTTTTAGTAGCATTGTTATTTATAACATCAAGTAACATAGGACCATCATCAAAAGCATTATCATAAGATTTATCCAAGTAGCATGGATTATCATAAATAATAGTAGCAATATCATTATCAAAAGTTTCATTCATAGTAGTATCAAGGTCACAAGTATAGAAAGTATCAATTTCATCAAATAATGTATGAGTTAAAGTGTTACTATCATTGGGAGGTTGACATGGGTAGCTCCATTCTTCCTCCTCTCGATCATCACTCTCCTCCTCTTTTTCATCCAATGAACTTCCAGATTCAGTAATTTCCTCTTCCATAGGCTCCTGCAAGGCATTAGTCTCTTCCTTAGGTTGAGAGCATTTATTAAGATATTCCATTATGTAGTAATTATGATCCTTGTAATTATCAAAGCAATATTCAAGTATAGCATAAATCTCGTATTTATAAGGTGCATCATCAATACTTTCAAGCAAATAGGCAATTTCGAATGCACCCTTCCAAGCAATAAATTCTTCAATTTGTTCCACATCATATAATTCATAATTTACCTTAACATAAGAAGATATGGTAACATTATCATTATTACTCATATTGAAAAGGGAGGTGTTTATACCTCCTAAAGGAGCAAGATTTATCAAAGCAATAAGTAACATTATAAGTAAAGCACAAGTTTTTAGCATAGTCATGCAATTTATTAATTTGCTCTCATAAGTGTATTCCTTTTTGTGACAAGCGGTGTTCCTTATAATATTTTTGTTGTTCATCTGTGAACCCACTTTGCCTATAAGATCTAGTTTTAAATACATCAAGCATTGATAGCAAGCTTGATAAAGCAAAAAATAACCACTAGAATAAGAACTAATTTTTTTTTGTGTTTTTGATATAAAGAAGGAAAACAAGACAAAAATAAAAAAAAGACAATAAACAAAATAAAGAGGTTGAGAGTGAGAGACTCCCCTTTCTAGAAGACTTCTTTCTCCGCGGCAACGGCGCCAGAAATTCTTTGATGCTACACCTTGATGGTGCCTTGAGGCGCCAAAAATTCTTTGCTATGGATGCTGTGTTGGGAACCCCAAGAGGAGGGTGTGTTGAGTGCAGCGGTAAGAACTTCCCTCAGTTAAGAACCAAGGTTATTGAAAGCAAAGTATGGGCACCTAGAGGGGGGTGAATAGGTGCTACGACCAATTTTAATTTTTCTTAAAGTTTAGGATTGACAACAAGGTAAATTCTCTATATAGTGTAACTAGTGGTGAATTTACCTATATGACAAGGCAAGCAATTAATGCAACAAGTACGAGTAAGTAAAGGGAGGGAGGAACGAGGTAACCGATGGAAGCACACGGAGACACGATGTATTTCTGAGTTCCTCCTTTTTAGGGGAGTACGTCTCGTTGAAGGGGTGTGAGCTCGCCACAAAGGCCTACTCAACGCCACTAAGGCCTCACCCTATTCTCCGATGAACTCCTCCACAAAGGCCTAGTTCACCTTCCACTATTGAACCCCTTTGAGGCGGGGATCGAGTCCTTTACAAACAACTTGGGGCACACACCCACAACTAAATTGGGGGCTCCCAACTCTTCTTGAATCACCAACAAGTATCAAGATGCCTAGGTTCTCCACAAGAGGAAACCCTAGGCTAGATCCCTCAAGCTAGAGAGGGGGAAAGGAAGAACGGCTTGGTGAAGATGTAGATCGGGGCCTTCTCCTTCAATCCTCCAAAGATCTTCAAGATTGGGTGGAGGGATTGGGAGTAATGAGAGATTTGGTGAGTTCTTAAATGCTCATAAATGCTAAGGGGAAGAACTAGGTCTTGGGGAAGAAGAGGAGGGGTATTTATAGCCCCTCCTCACAACTAGTCGTTGCACAGGAAAAAGGGGACCGGAATATCCGGTTCAAGTATGAACCGGAATATCCGGTCAGCTTTTTCCACGAAATCCTGCAGATCCAAACCGGATTATCCGGCTGCCCCGGAATAATCCGGTTCAAATAATCCGGTTCGGTACAGTGAGGTGCAGGCTGCTGTACCGGATATTCCGGCTCCTCCGGAATAATCCGGTACAAATAATCCGGTTCACTCTAGTATGCAAAACTTCCAGTCCTTAGCCATTTTCGCGCTACTTCATGAACAACCGGAATATCCGGTCCGGGATGAATAATCCTGACCAAATAATACGGTTGACTCCAGTATGCGAAACTTCCAGTCCTTAGCCATTTTCGCGCAACTTCATGAACAACCGGAATATCCGGTCCGGGATGAATAATCCGGACCAAATAATCCGGTTGACTCTAGTATGCGAAACTTCCAGTCCTTAGCCATTTTCGCGCAACTTCATGAACAACCGGAATATCGGGTCCGGGATGAAAAATACGGTTACCAATATTCTGGTTGGGTTTTGTCCCAAAACTCTCAGGCCAAACTTCACCGACTTTTCGGTGATCGATGCCGATGTTAAGTATAACACCTGCACGCTAAACACCTCGATAAATAATGTACTTAGTATTGTTAACTAACACACAAAACACTGGGAAAACGAAATGCACTTTCAATCTCCCCCTTTTTGGTGTTAGATGACAATACTAAGATTTGCAACAAAACCTTGACAAGAACATGTTTGAAACATGATGGAAACGTCTCCCCCTATCTCTATGCATATCTTTTGTTTGCCTCAAATGCAAATATATGCAATGATGTATGGGGAGAAATTTCCAACAAGTAGCAAACATGTCAATGAACCAATATCACCAATATGTTGAGAGTAAGATAGAAGTATATACCTTGTGCGAACATAATATATCCAAGAATAACCACGCACAACAATAGATAATATCCTCAACATATAAGATAGATAACCATAAAGCCACTAACATAGATAATCCATGATAAAATCCAAATAACCAACATAGTCTCACACACAATAGCACACAAAGTTTTAATCGAGACAATAAACGACATAAGTTCACGAAAACGAAGATACTAAATGGACACAAGCTCTCACAGAATGGTAAAAGCAAATGCTTGTGCCCGAACCCATGCAAATCCCGTAGTCTAATAGCTAATTCTCCCCCTTTGGCATCAAGACACCAAAAAGGAGGGAAATAGCTAATCTAACGTCCCAGACACGGTCTAAGCATCAGAGTGCTCAGAAGACTCGCCAGCAGACTCCTCGGACTCTCCCTCAGCCTCGTGCTCAGCATCAGACGCCTCGTCCTCATCCTCCTCATCATCATCACCAGCTCCAGAAGTAGTAGCCTGAGTAGAACGGAGAGCCGCCTCAATGCTCTCCCAGGGAGTGCTATCCTCAGCAGACCAAGCAGAGTAAGACTGAGCAGTGAGAGGAGCAGGTACACCACCAGTAGCACCACTCACGTGGTGCAGAATCTGACTCTGTGCGCTAGCCATGGCAGTATCTCTGCGATATGCCCTGTACTGCTCCTTGTGGATGTCCACCTTCATGCAAAGCACATTGCTCTGAAACCAGGAGAGCTTCCTGACATGGCGCAAAGTGCTAATATCAGGAATGGGCGCAGAGTGAGAACCAGTAGAGGGACCTCCCATAGAGGGACCACCCTCAAAAGGAGCATCCTGAGAAGTAGCAGCAGTCTTCTTCTTCCTCTTGATATACAGCCTCTTGACCTTGTGCTCAACCATGGGTAACTCTGTGTACTCCTTCCGCATCTCATGCTTGATGAGCATCAGGATATATGGAGCATAGGGAATGGTGTAGCCACCAATCATAGCAGAGTATAGCTCGTGATAGATGATGTCCATCACATCCACAGTATAAGAGACAGACAGGTCCTCTTCCTCCAAGCACTCCTTAGCCAGAATCAGAAGGTTGCATAAAGGAGTGGTGAGAGCATCATTGTTACCTCCACTTGGCACAAGGAAGGATCTGAAGATGCGAACCAGCTGATCATAGAGGGGCAGCAGTCCCTCAAGGCCCCCAATAGTGAATCCAGGAGCATACAACTCAGCCATGGCCACCTCCCTCCTAGGCCTATCAACCTCATGGACGCGGCGACCAAGAGGAGGGTGAGAGCTGTAAGAGTATCCAAGACGACGTGCAAACCTCTCGAAGGAAGCCTCACAAGCAGTGGTCTCAGACATCCACTTGAGACGGCACACTATATCATTAGTGCTGAACACCAGAGTAGACATAAACTGCATCACGAGCTGGGTGTTGTAGTTGCACTGGGTCTCCATAAGCTTCACCAGTCCAAACCGCTCAACAATACTAGCTGCATCAGCAAATGCCTCCTTGGCCTTGAGAGCAGCAAAGTCAAAGGGCTGCATCATACGGATAGGATGACGGTAGTCACAGTAGATATCAGCATAGATGTAGGACTGCTCCAGATTCCAGAACCGAGGATCAATATTTGCAATACGAGGATCGAGGTAGACATCCTTCTGCCTGAGCACATTGAACTCCGGAAAAAGAATGTCGGTCTTATAGTTGAGCCGAGCCTTCCTCTTGTTCTTGACAGAAACTTGCTTGGGACGCTTAGGAAGGCGCCTCTCAGAACCACCTCCTGTGAAACGAGATAATAGAAGGATAGCACAAGATGAGTACACTAGTGTCAAGCAACGGAAACAATCATGCATAAAAACAATAGAGGAGATTCCAGGGAACAATCTAATTAGAAATCTGGGAAAGATTAATTTTGGGCTGTCAACAATCAGTACTGGACATAGCCGGATATTCCGGTTCAAAACTGAACCGGATATTCCGGTCACCCGGATATTCCGGTTCAGTCGTGGACCGGATATTCCGGTAGTTGCGGAAACAGCACAAAATTAATCTAGACCTTAGACTTCAAAACTAGATCGTACACAAGTGAATCTAATCTATCGAATCTAGCATGCAAAGGGACCTCTAAGGAACAAGTTCTACCAAGCATTGCCAACAAAAACGCAAATCCATGGATTGGTAGGGTTATAGCACCAAGATTCAAAGAGATTGAACATTACCGGAATCCATGGAGGAAGATGCTTGGGTAGAAACGTTCCTAAGGATGAGGGGAACGAGATCCGTGCCAAAGCTTCAAGATCCCGCGGAGAAAACGGCGGCGTTTTTTGGGGTGGAGAGGAGCGGATGGGGAAAAGGGCAAGAACTGCCACCTCCCTGTCGGGCTCCAGTTTTTATGATTTTCGCCGAACCGGATATTCCGGTTCATACTTGAACCGGATATTCCGGTCCAAAACTGGACCGGAAATTCCGACTGCCTTCTAATCCGAAATTTCCTCGTTTTCAATGGACGACACAAGTGCTAGAAAAGAATGGCTTTTTGATAGAATGGCTTAGGATAGACCAACAAACTGAAACTAGTACTTATCCCTCTCAAATGTAAGAAACAAACCAACAAAAAAGACCAATTGAGTGGGATTTTCCTAGGGAAGAACACTTAGAAGGGAAAAACACAAGAAATGCAATGAAATGACAAATAGAACCCAACTAAGATCCAACTCTTTAAAACGAAGAGGTTGGTGGCCTAGGCCACCATGTAAGAGAATATGGTATGAAACCGCGAAGATATATCTTGGGGGCATTGCCAATACTCAACATTGAAGCTCACAATTCAACATTAGAAAAAGAGAAATCACAATGAATTTTTGCTATGGGCATAATGGGGGGAGGGAGAACCCAATGTGTTAGGATAACACTCCCCCTATGTCCATGCCTACACCTAAGCTCAAACACGTTTCATCTATAGGGGTGTGTGCAAGATCCTCAAGTCAAGCTCCTAGAATCAATTGCATTTAGTTCATTCTTCAAGAATAAGAATCTTGCATCATCAAGTGGCTTCGTGAAAATATCCGCAAGATTGTCCTTGGTGGGCACATAAGATAGTGCAATGTCTCCTCTTGCCACGTGATCACTGATGAAGTGGTGGCGAATCTCAATGTGCTTCGTCCTTGTGTGTTGCACCGGATTGTATGCAATCTTGATGGCACTTTAATTATCACATAAAATAGGAACTTTTTCCAAATGGACACCATATTCCTTAAGAGTTTGCCTCATCCATAACAATTGAGTGCATGCACTTGCGGCGGCAACATACTCGGCTTTGGCGGTGGAAAGAGATATGCAATTTTGCTTCTTCGAGGACCAACTTACAAGGGATCTACCAAGAAATTGGCAAGCCCCGGAAGTTGACTTCCTATCATCTTGATCACCCGCCCAATCGGAATCCGTATATCCATTGAGAGAAAATTGTGCCCCCTTTGGGTACCACAAACCAAATCTTGGGGTATGAACCAAATAACGAAAGATCCTATGGACTGCCATCAAATGGCAATCCTTAGGAGCCGCTTGATACCTTGCACACACACCTACACTCAAAACGATATCGGGCCTAGATGCACAAAGATAGAGCAAAGAACCAATCATAGAACGATAAAGCTTTTGGTCCGCATCCTTACTCCCTTTTGGATTACGAGAGAGATGACACTTGACTTGCATAGGTGATGTCTTGATCTTAGCATCTTGGAAATTAAACCTCTTGATCATATCTTGAGTATACTTGGCTTGAGAGATGAAAGTCCCACGGGCCAATTGCTTGATCTCAAAGCCAAGGAAGAATTTAAGCTCACCCATCATAGACATCTCGAACCTGTCAGTCATAAGCTTAGAGAACTCATTATTGAAAGCTTGGTTAGTTGAGCCAAAGATGATATCGTCCACATATAGTTGGCATATGAAAAGTTCTCCCTTTACTCTCTTGGTGAAGAGAGTGGGGTCAATCTTCCCAACTTCGAAACCACGATCATCTAACAACTCCCTAAGGTGCTCGTACCAAGCACGAGGTGCTTGTTTGAGACCATAGAGAGCCTTGTCAAGTTTGTAAACGTGGTTAGGAAAGTTGAGATTCTCGAACCCCGGAGGTTGCTTAACATATAGCTCCTCTTTTAGTGGACCATTCAAGAAAGCACTTTTCACATCCATTTGTTGCAATTTGAAATTATGAGAGGATGCATAAGCAAGGAGGATACGGATGGACTCAAGGCGAGCCACGGGAGCGTAGGTTTCATCAAAGTCAATGCCATCAACTTGGGTGTAACCTTGAGCAACCAATCTTGCCTTGTTCCTAATGACAATGACATTCTCATCTTGCTTGTTATTGAAAATCCACTTAGTGCCAATAACATTGTGGCAATCCTTGGGCTTCTCAACCAATCTCCAAACCTTGTTGCGCTCAAAGTTAATGAGCTCATCATGCATAGCTTCAACCCAATCGGAGTCCTCAAGAGCTTCATACACTTTATTAGGCTCCACCATAGAGATATGAGCTTGACGCTCACAAAAATGAGCCAATTGCCTTCTAGTAGATCTTCTAGTTTAGACATCCTCCAAGACCTTGTCGTCTTGGGCATCAATTTGCTTCAAAGCTCTTCTTATCCTTTTGATGCGACGGGCTTCGATCTCCTCATTATTTCGAGGAGGGATCACTTGATCATCTTGATCATTTGGGTCCCCATCTTGACCAATATGGCCTTGATCATCATCATCATCATCAACAATATCGTCAACACTAGCTTCAACTTGAGGAGAGGATGAAGAGGATGGTTGATCTTGGCCTTGATCTTGACTCGCATTAGTGAGAGGAGTGGGTACGACTTGCGGAGTCACTTTATCAATGAGAGGAGGGTCTTGAATATGTTCTTGGTTAGGTGTAATAGTTGGCTCCTTGGCTTGATCTTCTAATGTAGAGGAGGGCTCCACTTGAGTAGAGCATAGTCCTTCTCGAGTCGCCATAAGGTGTCCCTCGATGGGGCGGAAGAATCCCACACCCATCCTTCCTATGGCTTCTTGAGGCATTTCAACATCTACATTTGAAACATGAAATTGCGCCACTTGGGAGCCGTCATTTTCCTCGAAAACCACACTACAAGATTCTATGACAATCCGTGAGGCTTTGTCATAGACTCTATAAGTGTGGGATTCGGCACCGTAACCAACAAAAATACCCTCAATAGTTTTGGATTGAAATTTCGACAACCTCATACCCTTGATCAAATAGAAGCACTTACAACCGAATACACGGAAGTAGGATACGTTGGGCTTGTTGCCGGTGTGGATCTCATATGGGGTCTTGCCTAAGCCTTTGCGGATGTAGAGGCGGTTGGAGGAGTGGCATGCGGTGGATATGGCCTCGGCCCATAAATATTGGGGAGAAGAGTACTCCGCCAACATGGTCCTTGCCATATCCAAGAGAGTGCGATTCTTCCTTTCGGCAACACCATTTTGTTGAGGAGTGTAAGTGGCGGAGTATTGATGACGAATGCCTTCTTCACTAAGAAATTCATTCAATGTATAGTTCTTGAACTCCGAGCCATTATCACTCCTAATAGCCATGATTTGCACATTGTGTTGACGTTGCACTTCGTTGGAGAAGTCGATGATGGTTTGTTGAGTCTCACTCTTGCACTTGAAGAAATAAACCCAAGTGTATCTTGAATAATCATCGACAATCACCAAGCAATACTTCTTGCCGCCAAGACTTGCCTCGGGCACGGCACCAAAGAGATCAACATGGAGGAGCTCCAAGATCCTCTTTGATGAGATAATAGTCTTGGCCTTGTGCATGATGTCATGCATCTTCCCTTCAACGCACGACCTACAAACGCGATCCTTTGCAAAGGAAACATTTTCTTTTAGTCCAACAATAAGGCCACCTTTGTGAAGACTTTGCAAAGTTCTCATGTTGACATGGGATAGGCGGCGATGCCACAACCATCCCAAGTCCGCCTTCCCGAAAAGACACATTGCTTGAGAGTTGGTGGACTTCGAAAAGTCCACCACAAACAACTCATTTTCAACATGTCCCACGTGAGCGACGTCAAGAGTCTTGCTCCTCAAAAGGACCACAATATCACCATCGAAAAAGACGGAAAAACCCATCTTTCCAAGAGAGCGGACGAAAAGTAAATTGTAACCAAGGGATTCGACAAGCATGACGTTCACGATAGTTATATCGGGAGCCACCACAACCTTGCCGAACCCGGATACCTTAGACTTGGACGAATCCCCATAAGTGACGGTTGCTTGGATGTCATTTGGTCGCAACTCCGTCACTAGTTCTTTGCTTCCGGTCATATGATTAGTGCACCCACTATCGAGAATCCATTTAGTCCCACCGGAAGCATAGTCCTGCACGAGATCATTGACTAGAGTTAGGACCCGAGTTGGGTCCTTTTATGTTAGCAACAAGGGTCTTTGGGACCCAAATAAGATAGTCAATGAAACCCTCAATAGGACCAACATATTTAGCTTGCTCAACACCATAATAATCAACATATAAGAAATGGTGTGGATTGTTAGTTCCCGCGGAGGTGCTACGAGTAGTGGTGTCCCTCATGACATCACTACTTGAGGCAACATTGCTTGCTTGTGCGTGTGTGCTACGAGTAGTGTTGTCCCTAATGACAATGCTACCCGAAGCACCCTTTTTGTTCTTCCTCTTGTTCTTCTTCTTCTTGGTCTTCTTCTTGGCTATATAGCCAAGCCCTTGCTTACCCACTTGTTGCCTTGGAGCACTTAATTGAGGTCTAGCAATGACAACATTAGTGCTAGGGGCAACCACTTGTGGGGTGGCTAACACAACCTTCTCAACTTGAGTGCTTTTGCCCTTGAGCCTTGCGAGCTCATCCTTCAACCTAGCATTTTCCTCAATAATATTTGCATGATCACAAGAAGAAGTAGAGGTGCTAGGATGGTTAGATTGAGTAAGTTGAGTTTGAAGTTGTTCATGCAACTCTTTGAGGGATGAGTGTTGCTTTTCCAAAGCTTTGTGAGCATTGGTTAGCTTTTCAAACTCCTCGGTTAGTTTACCATGGCCAACCCCAAACTCGACTTTATCCTTTTTAGCCTTTTTATATTTAGCAATAGCAAGATCACGTTCCTTAATGATTTTAGAGACAAGTTCATTATGGGTTGATTCAATAGATTCAAGTTCATCTTCTAGAGAAACTCTACCATCATGCTCTTCCTCAAGAGTCATAGAGAGAGATGCAATTTCATCCGCATCCCTTCTCTCAATCTCACCTTTCTTCTCAAGGGCCTCTTGGGCCTCTCCCAATTGCCTCATGAGATGCTCAAAGTACTTCTTGGTCTCCCCTTGCATGTTAGACATAAAACGGTTCAAGGAGGCCCTTTCCTCTTCTTCTCTAAGACTAGCAATATGTTCTAGTTCACTAGGGGTCTTAGAGTTAGGAGAAGGTGATACCTCAGTGGCTTTAGCCATGAAGCACTTGGCATCGCGTTGAGGAAGATTTTCATTGGGGGATTCAAAGAGGGATGGTGAAGATGGAGTGGAAGCAATAGCTAGAGCGGCCACTTCACTTGTTGTTTCTTCTTCTTCATCACTCCCGGAATCATACTCCTCTTGAGTCAAGAGCACAAACTTGGTGGGGGATTTCTTGTTGAAAGGTTTCTTCTTGCAGTGAGGTTTCTTGTATTCAACCTTGGACTTGTCCTTGCGAATGAGCTTGCCACTATGGTGTTCTCTATTCTCGTACGGGCACTCCGCAATGAAGTGATGCTTGTCTTGGCAATTGAAACAAGACCTCACTTTTTGAGCTCCATCATTTCCATAGCGAGACCTTGTCTTTTCCTCAACAAATTTCTTGCCCTTGGGAGGATTGCTCCAAAACTTTTGCACGGTGAGGGCGATGAGATCCTTTAGGACGGGATCATAGTCTTGTTCCTTCAAGGGAGGCAATGCCTCTTCTCCATCTTCTTCATTCTCAACCTCTCTTGACAAGACCTTGGCCTTGAAAGCAACGGATGCTCCTTGATGCATTCCAATGGCTCTAGCAGGGTTGTCAAGAGCATTCTTGGTTTGCACTTTGTAGGAGCACAATTATTGCATCACTTGAGTTGAGGTCATGGAGGAGAAATCATGTCTTCCTTGAATGCTCTTCAAGTCCGTGCCTTCAAACGGCATCACGGCAATCATGTACTTCCTCTTGATCCAAGCATCATCAATATATGTTGCACCCGCACTAGAGAAGGTGGTGGCAAGAGTTTTGAGTCTTCGATACATGTCAACATGATCTTCTCCATCACGCATGAAGAACCCTTCGGCCTCATTGGTCAAGGCATCATATCGATTTCTTTGCATGCTCTCATTCCCAACAAACATGATGACAAGAGCATCCCATGTCTCTTTGGCGGTGGAGAAGTGTTGAAGATGCGGCATGTGGTTGGGGCCCACGGCTTGATGTAGGATGGACAAGGCGGTGTAGTTGAGTTGGTAATCTACGACCTCTCTTCTTGTGAGATTCTTGGGATCAAATGGCTTATATCCGTCCCGAGTGATTCTCCAAAGATCTATACAAGAAGAGTTCAAGTGAGTCTCCATGTAGTATTGCCATTCACGAAAAGAATATGCATCAATTTTAGGTGGATCTCCTCTAGGGATTATATGAGGAAACGGGATGGGGGGATCGGGAGAATATTGGCCTTCAACGGCGTGATATCCTTCCTTTCCACCCGCACCCTTCTTAGCGGATTGTTCGGCGGAAGCAGTTTTAAGTGGTTCACCATCAACCCCTTTCTTGGCACCCTCCGTTTCTTCCGGAAGGGATGAGTCGACCACCTCCGGTCCTTTGGCTTTGAGGAGTGTTGTCATGAGTTGACGCAACTCATCAAATTTAGTGTCTATGGATGAGGTCAATGATTCTCTCAAAGCATTGAGATCATCCATAGTCACATTGCCATCGGACGGAGCGTCAACCAACTCATCTCCCATACTTAAACTCTTAGGCGGTTAAGCCCGATAGAAGAGCCGAGGCTCTGATACCAATTGAAAGCAAAGTATGGGCACCTAGAGGGGGGTGAATAGGTGCTACGACCAATTTTAATTTTTCTTAAAGTTTAGGCTTGACAACAAGGTAAATTCTCTATATAGCGCAACTAGTGGTGAATTTACCTATATGACAAGGCAAGCAATTAATGCAACAAGTACGAGTAAGTAAAGGGAGGGAGGAACGAGGTAACCGATGGAAGCACACGGAGACACGATGTATTTCCGAGTTCCTCCTTTTTAGGGGAGTACGTCTCGTTGGAGGGGTGTGAGCTCGCCACAAAGGCCTACTCAACGCCACTAAGGCCTCACCCTATTCTCCGATGAACTCCGCCACAAAGGCCTAGTTCACCTTCCACTATTGAACCCCTTTGAGGCGGGGATCGAGTCCTTTACAAACAACTTGGGGCACACACCCACAACTAAATTGGGGGCTCCCAACTCTTCTTGAATCACCAACAAGTATCAAGATGCCTAGGTTCTCCACAAGAGGAAACCCTAGGCTAGATCCCTCAAGCTAGAGAGGGGGAAATGAAGAATGGCTCGGTGAAGATGTAGATCGGGGCCTTCTCCTTCAATCCTCCAAATATCTTCAAGATTGGATGGAGGGATTGGGAGTAATGAGAGATTTGGTGAGTTCTTAAATGCTCATAAATGATAAGGGGAAGAACTAGGTCTTGGGGAAGAAGAGGAGGGGTATTTATAGCCCCTCCTCACAACTAGTCGTTGCACAGGAAAAAGGGGACCGGAATATCCAGTTCAAGTATGAACTGGAATATCCGGTCAGCTTCTTCCACGAAATCCTGCAGATCCAAACCGGATTATCCGGCTGCTCCGGAATAATCCGGTTCAAATAATCCGGTTCGGTACAGTGAGGTGCAGGCCGCTGTACCGGATATTCCGGCTCCTCCGGAATAATCCGGTACAAATAATCCGGTTCACTCCAGTATGCAAAACTTCCAGTCCTTAGCCATTTTCGCGCTACTTCATGAACAACCGGAATATCCGGTCCGGGATGAATAATCCGGACCAAATAATCCGGTTGACTCCAGTATGCGAAACTTCCAGTCCTTAGCCATTTTCGCGCAACTTCATGAACAACCGGAATATCCGGTCCGGGATGAATAATCCGGACCAAATAATCCGGTTGACTCCAGTATGCGAAAGTTCCAGTCCTTAGCCATTTTCGCGCAACTTCATGAACAACCGAAATATCCGGTCCGGGATGAAAAATCCGGTTACCAATATTCCGGTTGGGTTCTGTCCCAAAACTCTCAGGCCAAACTTCACCGACTTTTCGGTGATCGATGCCGATGTTAAGTATAACACCTGCACGCTAAACACCTCGATAAATAATGTACTTAGTATTGTTAACTAACACACAAAACACTGGGAAAACGAAATGCACTTTCAGTTATCAATCTAGTAGGAGAAAGAGGATCTTCGGAAGGTTGATGCCACTGACGGTGGTGATGGCGCCTAACCGGTGTCAGCAACAACGCGGAACCTGCACACAACACAACCGAAATACTTTGTCCCAACGGTACAGTGAGGTTGTCAATCTCACCGGTCTTGCTGAAAACAAAGATTAGACGTATAGTGTGGAAAATAGTGTATGCTTGCAGTAAGTAAAGAAAGCAGCGAATTGTAGTGTTTTGTTTAACAGTGTAGAAAAATGGACCGGGGTTCATAGGTTCACCAGTGGTGTCTCTCCATAAAAGATAGCATGCTGGGTGAACAAATTACAGCTAGGCAATTGACAAATAGAGGTTGCACCGTAGTGCACATTCATGAAATGATCACTACTATGATATTTAGTGCGGGAATTACAACTATATACATAGACCGTAATCCAACTGCATCTATGACTAATAATCCATCCTGAGGTTATCATCCAAACCCCCTTAGGCATTAAGTTGCAAGCAACAGATAATCGCATTAAGCAATGTGTGTAATGTAAGCAATGATTGTGCACGCGGGCACTCACACCGCTGTTTTCTCCGTAGTGGCAACAGCACGTCCTCCCCCGTCACGTTTCTGTCACTCGAGCACATGCGAAAAGGAGGCATGAACCCAACTATCGAGCATAAATACTCCCTCTTGGAGTCACTAGCAACTACTTGGCCAGAGCAACCACTAGCAACAGAAAGCATGCAAGATCACAAATAACATATGCAATAAAGACTATAATCAACTTGGCATAAGTTCAATATTCATCGGATCCCAGCAAACACAGCACATATAGCATTACATAAGAACAATCTCGATCATGTTAGGCAGCTCACGAGATCTAAACATTGAGGCATAGGAGGATAAGACAACCATCTAGCTACTGTTATGGACCCGTGGTCCAAGGATGAACTACTCACGCATCACTCCGGATGCAGGCATGGTGATGAAGAGGCCTCCGGTGATGATCTCCTCTCCGGCAGGGTGCCGGGAGACAGCTTTAGAACCCCCTGATCTAGGGTTGACGACGGCGGCGGCTGCGGAACTTTTCGGGGATATTTGATCAGGTGCTTAGGATTTTCCTTTGGAGGGGAATAAATAGGCGAAAGGGCAAATGCGGTGGAGCCCTGGGGGCCCCACACCACCCCCAGTGCGGCCAAGCGGGGCGCCACCCTATGGTGTGGGCCCTCTGAGGCCCCCCTCCGGGTCTCTACGGGACTCCGTGGAACCTTCGGGAATTCTAAGACTTCCCGGATCCGAATTTTCCAATTCCGAGAAAATTTCCAGAACAACTTTTCTGAAACTAAAAACAACAGAAAACATGAAACTGGCTCTGTGGCATCTTGTCAATAGGTTAGTCCGGAAAATCGATAAAAATGACATAAAGAAGGGAGAAAACATGTACCAATTGGCAAAATATCATCATGGAACATCAGAACTTATAGATACGTTGGAGACGTATGAGTCCCCAAGGTGCCTGAACCGAAATCCCCTAATGTGTTTAAAATTAATAAAACTTTTAATGAAACTAAAAGTGATTTGCATGTTGAATCATCTTCAGGGGTGTTTAAGGTATCCTTTTCTACAATTGGGGTTTTCGAGGAAATTATTGATTTGGATGCTTCTTCACTTTAAAATACTTGATTCCACTTTTCTAGGCCTAGCTAAAAGGCGTTAAAGAAAAGCACTTCTTGGGAGATAACCCATGGTTTGATTTTTGCTTTGTTTTTCTCTGTTTTCTTTGAGTCAAGAGGTTGTATACTTCTGTAGCAACTCCTTTGTATATTTATTTTCATGTTTTAGTTGTGCCAAGTAAAGTTTCCGACGAGAGTTGGAGTTGGTTTTTGGATTTCTGCGCAGGAAACAAATTTCCGGTGTCCACCGAAAAAAATCTTATAATTCACAGAAAAATCAGAATGACCTGAAATTTCTTGTGCTTATTCCTCGGACAATTCCGCAACTTTTTCATTCTTGAAGTTTTTCGATCTGAGCAACATAAGTGCCCTGAAAAAAATCGTCAACATAGTGAAGTATTCCATTCTCGATAGAAAATATGTTAGGCATAGGAGTGGGGAATACTTCTCTTATTCCAGGTATACGAATGGATATTCCAGGCATAGGAGTACAACATAGTGAAGTATTCCATTATCTCTAGAAAATATGTTAGGCATAGGAGTGGGGAATAGTTCTCTTATTCCAGGTATACGAATGGATATTCCAGACATAGGAGTACAACATAGTGAAGTATTCCATTCTCGATAGAAAATATGTTAGGCATAGGATTGGGGAATAGTTCTCTTATTCTAGGTATATGAATGGATATTCTTCCTTGCTGATTAACGATCATACTTTTGCCTCTCAGTGTAGTGAAACCAACATACCTCTCGTTGGTGAGCTGAGCTAGGTTGCTCAAGTCTAATCCAAGTGAGTTGGCAAGGACGGTGATAACTACTCCACAAGTGGTGGGTCCACGGTTCTGGTTTGCTTGACGTGTGATGCATGTAAAATGCATAGATGAATTTTGCATATTTTCACATGGTTATCTATTACATATTGCATCATATAAGGGTATAATTCAATGTTTTATAGCATTTTGGGGTTAAATTACAAAGTCCCCCAACTTTTATGGAATTAACCCTGCCTGTCAGAAACCCCGTTTTCGATATTTTTGACGTTTCAGGGGGCAAACTTCCGCGGAATCACCTGAAAATCTGCGGGGGTCATTTTCTTGGAAGGAGAAGACTTGCGGGCGAAGGATCCACGAGAATTGGGCAAGGAGGCCCAAAAGAGGACCCTCCACGCGGCCAGATTCCTTGGCCGCGTGAGATGCCCCCTTTTGGCCCCTGTGGCCCCAATTCCTTCCATCTTCGACTTACCGACTCCGTCTTGACCTAAAACCGACTATAAAAAGGGTCCCCCGTACCCTTACGGAGAAGAGCGCCGCCGAAACACCGAAACACCGAAACAAAGACCTGGAGTTCCAGATTGGAGGGGGAAAACTCCGGCGGGGCGCCGCCGGTGTGATCTCCTACCCCTCCAACGTCATCTCCATCGACACCTCCATGAAGAGGAAGTAGTCCACCCCAGGGCTATGGGTTTGTGGAAGTAGCACTTGTATCTCTCTCTCTATGTGCTTCACTAATTAGATCCGTATGAGCTGCCTCACATGATTACGAGCACCGTTGTAATTCCTATGTGGTGGATCTTTTCTATGAGTTATTGAATTTGAGATTGCAATTGTTTCTCTTGAGTTATTTGAGTAGATTTATCTTATGTACCCCATTCTTATTTGCTAGCTTTGATCAATCTAGTTCTTGAGAGCGTGTGTGGGGTGAGGGGTGCATTAGTTAGAGTAACGGGGGGTGGCTAGTGCTGTGAAAGTGACAGAAGTTCAGCGATCGACTTAGGTTTTGTTAAACCTTTCTTAGTTACCTCACTAGGGATAAAAAGGAGTACCTTGTTACCAGGGATTTGAAGTGACACTAATCAATCTCCATGACTAGATCTAGCAAGTTCTTACTTCAACTTCATGTCACATTGCTTAAAGCTATACTCTGGTTTTTCCTTAATTATCGAGGTGTTATGATTTATTTCGCATCTTGGTGGAGTATAAGAGGGATCAATATGACCGTAGAGATCTCTATGCTAGGACGTGATGCCCATATGAAAGTACTCAATGTTAAACATGTTATTGTAATCTCACATGTAATTATTTATGTCCACCGTCTACTTTATTTGAGAGAATGCAAGTGTGAAACCATGAACCCCGGTCCTATTTTAAATATAAGAAAACACTCTAGTTACTTTGCTGCAATTTACTTTACTTGCATTTTACTTTACTTGCATCTCCAATTCGAATTTACATTATCTCCATCACCACTTGCATCACAAAAATACAAAAACAATCCATTGCATATTTATTTTCTCATTTGCATTTAGTAGTAGATTTAATTATTGCACATTTACTTTCAGTTTTGCATTGCAATTTAGAAGTCTCACACCTTGTGCTTGACAATCACTTGGTGAGGTTGAGGGCACAAAATTCTCTACTTGTTTGCAGGATCCTGGAGGAAGCTTGGAAGACAACTGCTGAAATACTGGCTCCCCAAGAGTTCGATATAAACCCTCGAGTCACCCTCGCGGGGAAGAAGGCTTGCCACTAGCTACACACTCTGCACTTGGAGTCTCAACCTAGCCATCAACGTGCAAGATGGAAAAGAAGCATTGTCTCTAAATTGGGCCTGATATCTGTGTCAAGTTGGGCGGATTTTGCTAGGATGACCATCTCATCCTCATTAACTCTTGTAAACTCATCGCGTCCCTGCAAAGTATTAGCAATAACATAGAATAAATATCGAATAGCAGGACACTGAATGTTACCTCCCTTGGGGGTTCTAGATAGAATACTAATTTTCTTAAAATAATTACTAGTTTGTGGGCTAAGAAAATAGTTAACTGTACGAGTGTGTCCGTTGTTGTTCACGAAACCGAAGAAGTTGCACCACTCAATTTTGCTCATATAAAATGGTTTGTTCATCAGCTGAAATTTTATCCTCTCTTCAGCTCTCGCATCACCGGGTAGAATAGTCTACGGTGTGCTCAAGTGTACATAAAATTCCATCGTCAACCGTCGGTAAGGTGGAACACTCTAAAAACAAATCCACGAATGTCAACATTGTTGCATAGTAAATTAAAATCATTAGTAAAACCGAGACGGTGGATGGTTGTGGGACAAGCCCACTTTGTGGTCCTAATATCGTGTTGATCATGAGTCTTGTATTTGTTTTGGTTGGCCTTGCCATGAAACTTGATACCCATGAATTTGAGAGTTGTGCTCTTCCTAGCAACGTTGCTAGCTTGACTAGCACATCCACTAGCACTTGGATTAGAACTAGCACATGTTTGGCTCCTTGTCTTCATCTAAAAAATATTAATTAACAAAAGTAAGCTATGGTTCGTAAAAGATAGGCAATAGTTTTCCTCTAAGATACCAGTGGTATGAACTCCCTAATGGATGCAAAAGACATTGTTTAATCTAAAAGATCTAGGTATGAACATGAAACCCTAGATTGAAAATAAAACATGATTGAAACAATATTTGCAAAAATTAATTGGTGGAAAATGGGATAAACATATCTTGGATGGTTGGTGCAAAAGGAATCAAACCAATGATAAAGAAGCAAATAGATTTCTCGAGGTTTAGGTGGAGGTTTGGAGGTGGAAGAAATAAGATTATGAATTGGAAAGCTAGGTTTGGAGGCTTGTACCTACGAATATGTTCTACACGGTGACTGGTACGGTCAGTCGTGACTATACCGGGGTCGGTACGACTCACCTCTCAAAGTTTTATTGCTACGAAGGGGAGTATGGTGACGGGTCTGGTGGGCGTCGCCTTATCGCTGCTTGTTATCTTAGCGCTCTAGCCTCTGTTAAAAAATGGCATAATACGGTGGATGGTACAATCATAATTGACCGTACCTCCACTCGTTAAATTACCTTTGCTTTGTTGAGAGATAGATGGTTTGCTTGGTACGGTGGATGGTACGGTCAATATTGACCGTACTACCACTCGTTAGATGGCCCACAAATAGTTGTGCCTCGGGAGTCATGATAATCATTTTCCTTTTCTTCTTTTCTCTTTCTTTTCTATAGTCATGTACAGTGGGCGATACGGTCGCTCCGATCGTACTGATGCTCGTTAACTGACTAATTGATGTAGGGCTCATAGAACAACCATGGTACGGTCGAAAGTACAGTGAAATAGACCGTACCAGTGATCGGTAAAATATCCATGATACTTTAAAAACTTTCTTCCTCGAATTTTTCACTTGGGACCTGAAATATTAGTTCTTAACATGGATTTATACATAATTTTGATGGCTTCAGTAGTAGTAAAAGTTCTAAGAATTTTTGTTCTTCTCCTCCAATGTGTTTTCAACACTAAAACAAAAACGAAAACTAAAAAAAATGAAATACTTATCATGGGTTGCCTCCCATACGGCGCATTGTTTTCGGTCGGTCAGCTCGATCGCAATGATATTCAACTAGGTTTAGGAACTTGTATGCCCATTCGGAAGTAGTTTGCCTTCAAAGTTATGATTCCATTATCGTAGACCTTTGATCTCTTCTTCCTGGGAAATGAACAACAAAAGGATCTCGAGAATGTAATTCAACTCTCATGTTTCCTTCATGTAAATTTATCAAAGCTTTCATGGTTCTTAAAAATGGTATACTAAGTATTATAGGTGCTATTAGATCTTCAGGCATGCGTACTATAACAAGATTAAGGAGTGCATGACTCGCTCTAATTTGTACTAATATATTTTATTTAATTCCCACAACTTGCTTGAAGGCTGAATCGATCAACTAAATGAAGTTTAAATTTCGTTATATTATACTATCCCAAGTTTAACTTATCAAATAAAGTTTTATGTATCGTAGAGACACTTGCACCAAGATCACATAGTGTTATCTCATTGACACCTAAATGTATATTAGTAGGCTCAAATATGTCTTCTAGCATGGCTGGCAATTTCTCACAAAGTTTTCTATATTCTAATTTCAGTTCACGAACTTTGTAAGCAACTTGGTTAACAAATTCTTTACATGTTGTTTCGTTACCTCCTTCAATTGATGGGTTCTTTATACTCACCATCTTCATAATATCTTCAACGGTGTAGTTTGATGAATGAGCATCGCTATAATCCAACTCTTCTAGTGTATCTTCTGTGCTTCTCATGATCTTCATATATGAAACTGGATTGGGCTCCAGTTTACCTGCAAATTTTGCTAGAATCAAAGTTTAACTCTCAACTATCCTTGCCATTTGTGTCTCCATGTTCTTAGTTCTTTCCTGGAGTATCTGCAAATCAGTTTTTATAGTGCTAACTTTTTGAGTTAGATGACCAAGTATATTATCATCATTCTGAACCATTTTATAAAAAGGGTTTATTTTGTTCAATTTTAGAATTTATAAAGGATTTAAGTGATTAATCAAATTTCTAGCGGTTTCCATTGTTTGCTCCATTATTGTAGTTGTTATTGTTTGGTGCTCCTGCAGGGTTATACGGTTTCTAGTAATTGAGTCCAAAGTTTGGACCTTTCCATGCAGGGTTATTAGTATTACGAGCTATGAAATCTGTTTCTTCAATTTGAGCATTGTCGATGGCATTTACCTGAGCTTCATTTTTATGTTTAAGAACAAAGAGTAGCTCATCTAGCTTTGTTGTAAGCTTTTCTTTGTTGCTCTCAATGACTGCATTTACCTTCGGTGTGTTTGTTCTTTCAATATATCACTGGGCATGATTATCCTGCATATCATCAAGTAGCATCTTTCCTCCCACAGCTGTATCAAGCATAGATTTGGACATGGGGTTTATAGCATTATAAAATAAATGGAGTATTAACCATTCCATGCCATGATTAGGACATTTCCTAACAGAGTCTTTCATCCTGTCCCATGCAAGCGCTGGTGGCTCGCGATCTTCCTATCTAAAACTTGTAGCAATTGAACGGAGTTGCATTGTCTCAGCGGGTGGAAAATATTTAGTCATAAAAATGTTACAACAATTATCCCAAGATGTAATTATACATCTAGGTAATGCTCGTAACCATTCTTTGGCTTTTCCTCTCAATGAAAAGGGAAATAAACGTAGATTGACTGCAACTGGGCTAACATCCTTTATACGCATCATATTACATAACTCGGTAAAAGTTTTCAAGTGCATACCTGCATCCTCAGAGCTAAACCACTAAAATGATTATGTTGAATAAGGTTTAGTAAATTAGGCTTAATATCATAGTTCTCTGCAACAACTACGGGTTGAGTGATGGGTACACGTAAATAATCATCTTTGGGAGTAGCAAACTCCCCAAGCTTCTTGTTTGCCATACTAATTTTTTGTGTTTTAAAGTAAGAACAAAATGTAAAGTAATATTTTTGGGTTTTCAAATAAACTAAGCAAGTAATAAACTAAAGCAAGAATTAACAAAACTAAAAGGGACTCTATGACCTTACCAGGGTAGCAAAAATACTTCCCCGGCAACGGCGCCAAAAAGGGTTACCTTTGATCCGGATTACCGAATGTAGTATGTAGTTTTTTCCCTTGAGACCCAAGGTTTTATCAAACAGGGAATTAGGTGCTTGATGAGACCAATCGTTGAATCCACAGAAAGCTTGCTAATTCCTGTTTTACCGGACCAATTCTTGTATTGCAAAAGAGATTTGTTATCAATGATTAAAATTAGGCATGGGCTTAAGGTTTCACCTACAACAGTGCATTAGTTGTATGGGATAAACAAATAAAGTTAAACCAGTTTAGTATATTTAATACATATGCTATTTAGATGTATGTAGGCAATGGATCCGTAGTCCACTATGCCTCTAGCACGGGTTAAAATATATTAATCCGTGCAACCTTAGCCCCATATAGTTTCCGTCTCGCGGGGTTGCCTTTGGTTTTTAATTCTGAAAGAAAGACGTAAGCATTAAACACGGAGATAATGATTGTTGTTCCTAGGAGATCCGCTTCCAGCAGTCTTACTGATGCTCTTGTCACAGACGTTCCCGATCAACCTTTCACTTCATTCTCACTATATCATTACCGTGATCACTCTTCAGGGTCTTGGGTACCTGAGAAGTCCTATGAGCAAGACACAGATATTATAACACACACAAATAACATAGATGAGCTCATTAGACTAATTATCCCATTGGTTACATCAAGCAATGCAAGGTTAGGTCTCAGCCCATAGCCCGAAGGAGCGTACTCACACATCACGATCATATCAGCAATAGAAAACATTGAGTTAAAAATTGAATAGATTGCTAGTTCTTACAATGTTGCAAATCACGATGGGATATAGATTACAAAGTAGAAGTATGGCTATGATACTACGGTGGTGGTGGAGATGCGGCAGCACTTCGTGGTCTTGCATGGAGAGGATGGTGGTGACGGCGGTGGAGATGGTATGGTGTGCGGCTCTCTTATGGGGGCTTGTTTCTTCTCCTTAAATGGGGCTCCAGCGAATGTGGTAGGGTCTCGGGTGACTTCCTTCGCAAATTGTCTCTGGGTCCTTTGATGACTTTTGGTCGGTTTGATCTGATGGTGCTTCTGACACTGTTACAGTGGACGGTACGGTCGGGACTGACCGTACCGTGGTCGTTAAGTGTGCTGCGAGGGCAACCTTAAATGATTTTCTAATCTTTATATTTTCCTTCCTTTTAGCCCTGATTTCCTGTGATTTTATTGTCCAGTATCTGCAATAAAAATAATGACATGAAGATTTGCAAATAAATTGCACATTAGTGATTAGTGGTAGGTTACAGTGATATCTCTATCATTTTTATGACAAATATACGGTTTAAACATAGATAAAGATGTGATATTTTTGGACACATCAGTAACCTCTACAAATTCACCTTGCACGGGTGCTACTCCGACAAGTACCAAATGCACATTGCCAATGGTTCATGTCTGCCATTTGCTGATGTTTGTAAATCTGTGATCCATAGGACTCGTAAGCCTATTGATATCATCGATGTTGTTCATGTTCCATTCACAAATAGGTGCATGTTATCAATTTCAAAACTAAATTTTAGTAACATTATCTTCATTGAGTATTATCCTAACTATTCCACTATAATGAATTCAGGTTCGAGGAAGATTCTTATTCTTAGGCAGGGCTCTACCTTGTCGGTGAGAAGATACCGTTGTCTGCGATGAAGCACAATCAGCAGAGATGGAAGTGTCATTTCGGTCATGTGTCTCTATCCATAGTGTATCAAGTGGTATGACTTCAAAGTTTACCTCTTCCGCATGAGTCCAATAAATCCAATAAACCCCATGTTTGCCATGCTTGCCAACAAGGGAAGAGTCACCATCTTCTGTATCCCAAATCAGTGTGTGTGTCTATCATTCATATTGAACTAGTCCTACGTGCTCCTCATTTGGTGGTTTCAAATAGTAAGTAAGCTTTATGAACGATTTTATCAAATTTACATGGCTATAGTACCTCAAATATAGAGCTAATGTCTATCGCGTTTTTCTCCAATTTCAAAACCATGTTGTAAGTTTATCAATTCGATAGAAAGATCATCTACATGCAAATGGATTTGGGGGGGTGGGGGTGGGGGAGGTGACGCTGAAAACTTCTTTTTTCTTACAAAACATTGGGATTAAGCATTGTATCGTATACAAATATGCACCAACAAAATGGCTTAGTGGAGCACAAACACCATCATGTTGTTAACGTTGGGTAGTTTCTTCTTGCACAAGCATCTATTCCCATCGGTTTTGGGATGAAGCATTCTTGGTCACGTGCTTCCTCACCAATTGCCTCCCATAGCCGTGTCATACAAAATTCCACGCTTCTTGAACACTTGTTCCAACACTAGGTTACTTCTTTCTTAAAAATTTTGGATGTCCGTGCTAGTCCAAAACACTACAACAATAATAAACTGCATTTCCAATCAAAACGCTGCATTTTCCTTGAGTAGAAATATCTGCACAAGGGTTATCGGTGTTTAAATATATCACATGACGTGTGTACATCTCATGAGATGCGGTTTTTTTTACGAGAACTAATTTCCATATTCAGACATCCTACCCTTTCAAGGATAGTTCAGATCTATGGACATTGGCACAACTTGGTCTATGAATTAGTGCACTGATGCAGCCCGAACATCTGTTATTTTCTCCTGTTATTGTGCAAAATAAATCCGACTGCAGTAAATCTGCTCCAGGATCCAGGAGACATGCAGAAAACCAGGGCAAGGATTCTGGTGCGGGATCATGTCTCCCTGCGTGCATAGAACCCGAAGGCTATCCCGCATCCTATTCAGGTGACTCAACATCCCCACATGGCCCACTCGTCTCGTGGAAGGGCCCACGACATCTCCCGTAAAGTGTACGTGGCCATGCCATCCATTAGTCTAGTGGGCTTGCCTTCGACGCAAATATGGTTTCTCCTTGCTCGGATAAGACTCATGGCACCTCCTTATACAACCTGCCACAACACATGGTCGAATGATGACGACGCGCTTAAACAAGAACACCTGGCGGCCCATGGCCCGTATGGATGGTACCGTCCCATACATTAGCAAGGAACTTACTCCCTCAATTCCAAATTAAGTTGCATACAAAGTTGTACTCCCTCCGCCCTTTTTTATAAGACACACTTCTTAGCATTTCTATGGTAAGAAGTGTATCTTATAAAAGTGGGCAGAGGGAGTACTAAATATGTGATACTTAATTTGGAACGAGGGGAGTACATCATTTGAGCCAACCTGGTATATGAGTACTCCAATAACTAACGCTAACGCATCCGGATATTTTCTTTGCGGTCCATAAAGTATGTCGGTTCTTAGCGCGCCCACTCATACTCGTTAGTCCACTGGTAGAAAATAGGCCTATAGTCCCGGTTAGCCAGGGCCAGTAGTCCCGGCCGCGCAATCGGGACTAGCTATGCGCGACTAAAGACCCCCCCTATAGTCGCGCTGCTTACGAACCGGGACTAAAGGCCCGTCCACGTGGGCGCCAGTAGTCCGTCGCGGCGGAGGACCTTTAGTCCCGGTTCTTGTGGCTAACCGGGACTGAAAACCGGCACAGGTTTAGGGTTTTAGGCCCCCTAAACCTGGTTTAATTTGTTTTGTTTTATTTCTTTTATATTTTATTTTGTGTTTTATTTTAATTTTGATGAAGTTTCAGTACATATATATATATATTTTACGCTACTATATACATGCATATATATATATATGAAATTTCAAACAAGGAGAATTCAATAGGAATATATAATATATATTCAATATCGGGTGACCATATACAACCTCGAACAAGTTTCCATATTACACAATTAAGATGGATGACCATACACAAATTCGAACAAGTTTCAAAGTACTCGGGGCTGATGCGTATAATAGTCATCGTCGGTGGACGTATGGTGTTCTCCTTTGGAATCGATGACATGCCTAAGGAAAAATCCTGCTATTTCCTCTTGAATTGGTCGGAAGCGAGCTTCTGGAGTAAGCGCCCTCCGCAAGTTATTGAGACTCCTCCGCGTGGTCTCGTCCTTCTTCCTCTCAGAGATTTCTTTCCGTGTGTTCTCACAGACATAGTATCCACATAGACCGGTCCCCGGTGGCTGCTTATCCACACCACGAACCACATTTTTAAATTCTAGCTGATGTTTGAATTCACCGACATGTTCATGTGAGAACCGTTTCCAAACTCTACATTGCAAATAAAATTAAATGAACAAGGGAGTTATTAGCTACTGCATAGTAGGAAATGAACAAAAGAGACCGATCGATATAGAGCGCAAATGATTGAAAATAATTACCTTTGCATCATTTTTCTCATGTCGACCCAAAGATTTGTATCTGAATTCATAGAGTCAATGATAAAAACTATGGAGCTGTGAAGTTCAATTTTTAGCAGAATCCAGTGGAACCTGCGGACACGTTACATGCACAGTCATGCATAATTTATCGATTAGACATACCATGCATGGAGTAAACAAAAGAGAATGGGAACATGAGAGAAACACTCACCCAAAATGGTAAGGAAATAGAATATAACTTTTGAGTTCATGCTTTTTAAGAAAATTGTACAAGTCTTTCTCCACGTCTTTGGGGTGACGTTCTAACATAATTCCATTAATGATTTGTGGGTCAATGAACCCAACATCATGGATGAGTCTTATTTTGCATTCCCAAATCTTCAATCTGCATAATAGCGTACGCAACAATATAGTTAGGACAATATATATATATATATATATAGTGTAGGCAATGAAGAACGAGATGAGGTAGAAATAAATTACTTACAAAACGTAGCAACTCAGGATAGATTTGTCGAGCTCGCGCAGATTGAACAGCTGGAACAATTCACTCAGCTCAACTTGTACAGAGTACTTTTTGGTGTGATGCTCCTCTGTAACATCCACATACACAAAATCTTTGTCGGTCCATGATATGAATTGTTTGTACCAACGTAGCAGACTTTGCATTAGTGGTGGTAGATTCTTTTCCTGCGTAGGCTCGACGAGAGGCCCTTTCTTCACATATTGTAATGCTACCTCACCCATCGGCGCATCGTCCAGGCCTAACGAGGCACGAAGAGACAAACCCATTTCGGACGCATTTTTCATGGCACTCTCTACAGTCATTCCAACTGTTGCCAAAGCTTTTATGACCTCGGGGTCCTGTTCCGGACCGGCTTTCACTATGAGCGGGGGGGTCGATTGTTTACCCTGCATCCCGAGCTGGTCAACTTGTTTCCCGCTTTTTTTTCTTTTTGCTTTCTCCTCCTCCAATATTTTTGCTTGCTTACGAAGTTCAATATCATAGTCTTTAGGAAAATTCTTCTCGGCTTGGGACGGTGTCGACAAAAAACCCGTAGCCCACTTGTCTACAATCGGAGGGAATACTTCCTTGGGCTCAGGCTCCTTTAGCGCCTTCTGACGGGCCTTCCATTTCTCAACGTCAGCCTTCACGGCCAATTTGGTTTCAGCATCACTAAGTTCCCAAGGCCTTGGGGGGATAGGCTTCAGTGATGGCTCCGGTACCCGTGTGGTCTTAGGTACATAAGGCTCCGGGTTAGTAGTCCAAGAGCAGGTTCCCTTGCTGTCCGCCTGCTTCTGTTTCTTCGCTGGAGGAGGAATGGGGGGCGACGGATGCTTAACCGCCGGAGGAGTAATGGGGGGCGACGGCTGCTTACCCGCCGGAGATTGTGGATCGGGGGACGGCGTCGAATGGCGTGAAGGAGGCGTACGTGAACCAGCACCAGCACCAGCACCACCACCACCACCAGCACCTGCACCATCGGAGGGGGGTGGACTTGTTAGCCTTGGCGCCTCGCCTGGAAACACTATGTACTTTTTTTCCATAGAATGAACTGGTGCTTGACATCTCCAAGTCTTCTCTCCCCTTCGGGTGTAGCTATGTCAATCTCCAGGTCCTCAAACCCTTGGACTATGTCTTCCACCGTGACACGAGCATAGCCATATGGAATGGGGTTGTTGTGATGGAGTGCTCCAGGTGTATAGGGTAAAGCACTGCCTGTAGCTACCTTCATGGAAATGTTCCCCACGGGATAATGCAGATCACATTCTTTCATCTCCTTTACATCATCCACGGGGTAGTGAGGCTCCGGTGCACGACTCTCGGTCATCGGTGCATTAGCACCTGCAGGCGGGGCCTCCGTGGAAGCCACGCTGCTTCTCCGCTGATGCTGGCTTCCGAGATCCGCTGCATGTTCTTCATGCGGCCCTGCAGCCGCCGCTGTTTCTTTCTCAACTATTCCCGCCACGGTCTGCTTCAACTCACTAACTTCCGTTCCAAACTTCGACAGAAGATCTGCAGCTTCGACAGCAGCCCGGTCCATATTTCTCTTACGGCTTCTGTAACAGTACGGGTCACCCTCCTGGGAAAACCCTACTTTCCACGACAATCTGCCTTTGCCTCGTATATGTCCTCCGTGTTCAGGATTCCCGAGGGCATGGGTCAGTTGGTCTCTCTCTCTGTTGAACGTGATCCAGCCCTGTTGAGCTTTGGTCATTGCGTCAACAAGGTTTTTTGTGGGAGCAAACGTTTTATGCCGATGAACACACGCCCCTGTCTCCGGGTCTAGCGATCCCCCATGCCCGTACCACCATATTTTGGCTCTTTCGTCCCATCCCTCTGTACCTAGAGGGATTCCTCTTGCCCTCAGGCCGTCCTCCATCGCCTGCCACTTAGGCGCCGAAACGCGGTATCCTCCTGGCCCCATAACATGATGGTACTGTTTCTTATCCGCATTAGCATTATTTTTTTTCGACATTTCCTTGAAATGCTCCGATTTCTTCTGCGTCACAAATTCTGTCCAATCATCTCTCAGTTTCTCATGTTGTCCAGTGAAAAGCGAAGTCTTGCCCTTGCTGACATATTCACGGAACAATTTTTTCTTGAAGTTCCGGAATGCTTCGGCCATCTTCTGAAGAGCGAACTCTTTGACTAGCCTCCTCCTCTGACGTCCACCCGGAACCTCCTCACCGAATTCATCTTTTTTGTGGTATTCCGGAGGTAGAATGAAATGTACCATAAGCTTTCTGAACATCTCCTTTTTCGTTCTCTTGTGGACATAACTGAAACCAAGACGTGCTTTCTTTGGCTCCTTCCATTCCTGGACGGTGATCGGGACAGTGTCTCTAACAATGACTCCGCATTGGTTGATAAACTTTGTGGTGTGCTGTAGGGGCTTGCCGGTTACACCGACTAATTCGATGGTATATGTTTCGGAATCTTTCATCGCCTTGGATTTGCCACGCGTTGTCGTACTCGATCCGGCCGAGGGCTAAAATAAGAAAGAGAGTCGCGCGCGTTAGTGCATATGTATTCACATTTCAGTAAGTTTGTATCACGAGAGGCTCAATGTATATATATATATATATACCTCGCCGGAGGTGGTTGTTCTTTGCAATTGGAGATCGTCGTTTGTCGACGGTTGACCTCCGTCATCAATGTCCATTCCTTCACCTCCTTGATCATCCACAATGTATATTCCTTCTTCACCTCCTTGATCATCGACAATGTCCGTTCCTTCACCTTCTTGATCATCAAGGTTCAGATAAGAAGAGATTACATCATGTTCTCCGGCTATAATTTCATATATATAACCTTCAGCCTCCTGTTCCGTCAGATCTCTATTGTCCGCCATATGTCACTCCTGCAGACATGCATGTAGTAAAAATTAATTAAGTATATAGGAGACTTAGCAAATATTGTCGTAGAAGGAGGGAAAACAGATTGCTAGGATTTTGGGTGGAAGAACGATAACCACCGGAGGGGGAAAACCATACTTTAGAGGTGTGTCCAAGATTAGTTTATCAAATGACTTGGAGAACCCCATAGCTAGGTTGCATTTGCTTTCCTGGTCATTTTGGTATATTACACTTAATATTCTGAATTTATTGAATTAAAACTTATTTTCATTATTTTTTTGACTTAGGAATATTTAGGGTTAGTAGACTTAGGGATTTTTTTTAGCTTTTCTTTGACTTAGGAATATTTAGGGTTAGTATAATTAGCAAATATTAGTACAAATATATTTTTAGGGTTAGTAGACTTAGGGTTAGTAGGAAATTTTTTGACTTAGGAATTTTTTTGACTTAGGATTTATTTTAACTTTGCAAAAAAAGAGTGCAGCCCAACTTTTTTTTTTTTTGAGAATCCGAGTGCAGCCCAACTCAGCGTTTTTTTTCTCCCCCGCATGCCGTGACGTCAGCGTGACGTCAGCGTCTCTGTTTCGTCTTCCTCCGGCGAGTGCCACGGCGCCACTTCCCTCCCTCCCCCGCGAGCACGGCCACGGCCACGCACCACCGTGAACGCACGCACGGCCAAGCACGGCCACGCAACGGCCAAGCACGCACGCACGCACGGGCACGGCCACGGCACGACCACGGCACGGGCATGGCCAAGCACGCACGCACGGGCACGGCCAAACCCTAAACAGATCCTCCGGCGGGGGCCACGGCCGTCGTCGTCGTTTCCGATCATCGTGCACGGTCCTCCAGAGATCCTCAAGAACGCACGGGCGGGCACCTACCGGAGACAGAATCGGCGAGGGCGGCGGGCAGCAACCGGAGACGGAATCGGCGGGGGCGGCGGGCAGCAACCGGAGACGGAATCGGCGAGGGCGGCGCGGAGAAGACGAGATGTGTTTGGGACTTGGAAATTTTTGGGGGCAGAGAATATATAGGGGCAGCCTTTAGTCCCGGTTGGGGACACCAACCGCGACTAAAGGTCCCCCCGGGTACCCTCCGCGGACCTTTAGTCCCGGTTGGTGTCCCCAACCGGGACTAAAGGGGGATTTTTTCGCGGCGTTTTCGTTCCCGCGCGGAAAGAGCCTTTAGTCCCGGTTCGTGACAGGAACCGCGACTAAAGGTGTTTTTTCAAATACTTTTCCTTTTTCCAATCTTAAAGTACAAATAATATATCAGAAAATTCAGAAAAATAAAACTACTTAATTTTAAAATCTTAAAAATACAAATAATATATCAGAAAATTCAGAAAAATAAATCTACTTCATTTTAAAATCTTAAAAATACAAATAATATATCAGAAAATTTAGAAAAATGAAACTAATTCATTTTAAAATCTTACAAATACAAATAATATATCAGAAAATTCAAAAAAATAAAACTACTTCATTTTAAAATCTTAAAACTACAAATAATATATCAGAAAATTCAGAAAAATAAATCTACTTCTTGTTAAAATCTTTAAAATACAAATAATATATCAGAAAATTCAGAAAAATAAAACCCCTTTAGTCCCGGCATGTTTTACCAACTGGTTATGGTTTTGTTCCATCCAATCATAAAGATTCACACACATCTTGAATATATATATAGATAAAAAAGGCAGTACATAATGGCTAGAGTGGATCTAAACCTAAACGGAGAGCAATAGATGCATCATCTGATATCTGCTAGTCATACTCCTTCCTAGGCCTATAGTACATGTACTCGTAGTCGTCGTAGTCGCCGCCGTTGTCGTCACTATCGTCTGACGGTGCTCTGCACTCCCTCAGAGGATCACGACACCAGGACTGGGCCTGAGGGTAGCGCAGGCGGGGGATATCGCCGGCCCTGATGTAGTCCATGACGCTCTGTAGAGTCCGGCCGGACCACCATAGTCGACGACCGGCCTCGTGAAAGTTCCCAGGAGGCAGGTCGTCGTCCTCATACCTGGCGAGCGCCCTCTCACGCCGATTGATGAAGAAGGCATCCTAAGTATGCTGGTTATCGGGATGCCAACTGGGATTCCTCCGCTGCTCCGGCGTGAGCTCGTGATAGTAGTGGTTCGTGATGGCCGCCCGACGCGCCACACCTTGAGGAAGAGGAGGGACCGGCACTCCTCCGGCGCTCAGCATCCAACCGGCGGGAACGCTGTAGCCGCACGGGCAGGGGTAGTTCGAGGCGGAAAGTGCCTCCGCCTGGATGAATGTTAGAGTGGGTACGGTAGAAACCATGAGAGAGTGGTGAGTTTGTATGTGTTTATGCCAATGGTGTGGCAATGCATACATATATATAGCGAGAAGAAAACATCCCTTTAGTCCCGGTTGGGGACACCAACCGGGACTAAATGGGTTAGGGTTTCATTTGGACCAATCAGATAGAATCACACGGATCTTGTGTTTCTTTAAAGCGCTTGTGAGTCGTTGGAGCCGGGGTGTGTTTCTTTAAAGCGCTTGTGAGTCGTTGGAGCCGGGGTGTGTTTCTTTCGAGCTGTTGTGAGCCGTTGGATGAGGTGGTTTCTTAACCGTTGGATCAAAACCCTAGCACAACACTTTGTGAGCCAGAGGACCCTATATATAGCCCACCTTCATACACCGGTCAGTTCATTGAGCAAATACAAAACATCCGGATTCGTCATCATACGTCCTGCCGTGCATTTGGTATGCATATTGCACCCAGTAGCCACGGTGGGGCTGTATGATGGCGATACCGATTGTTTTGTTCTACATCCCCCTTTAAGGTTTGATACATCATATATTCAGTTTATCGAGCAAATAGGGCTGTATGATGGTGATACCGATTGTTTTATTCTACACCCCCCCCTTTAACACATCCATCCATGCTTGGGTCAGTGTTCACTTTGAGCTCGGGTAGTAATGTGCAACTATTTGCTTGGTTGTGTTAGGGTGGCGCGTGGCGCGGGAGTTGCGACGCGTGGCGCGGGAGTTGTGACGCGTGGCCAGGAGGGCGCGGTATAAACTGTCGCGCCTCGAGCGCGTCTTCTCCTCTCCACGCACCGTCGCGCTTCCACCATGCCTCCGAGGAGGAACAGCACCACCGGCTTCCGCGGCGTCCGAGCACGGCAGAACGGAATGTTCAGCGCAGATATCCGCTGGGGGGACGACCGCATCCCCCTCGGCTCCTTTGCGACGGCGGCGGAGGCCGCCCGCGCCTGGGACGCGGCGGCCTGGCGCCTCAACCGCCCGCGGTCGCTGATGAACTTCAACGACTGCCACACCGTCTGGGAAGCGGAGGCCAGGGCACCGAAGCCGCAGATCGTCACTGCCGCCGACCACCTCCACCTCCGTCACCGCGCGTTTCAGGGCCTAGTCGACGCCAGGGAAGAACGCGTCGTCCGCGAGTATTACCGGAACAACCCGGGGGAGGAGAGCGCCGACGAGGAGCTCTGGCAGACCCGCGCGGCTGAGCGGGCGGAGCGCCGCCTCGAACGCCACCTCGCGTTAGATGCCGCTCGGGAGGCGAGGACGAGGGCGCTGCAAGAGCTTCGTCGGGCCGATCGCGCCGGCGAAGTCTGGGCCTCCGACGATCCGAGGTGGGGGCCTATCTCGGACATACCATCATGCACCTCCGACGACGACGAGGAGGTCACCGACAAGTTCGCCGACGATGATGACCCGGAGGAGGTCACCGACGAGTTCCCCGACGACGACGACGAGGAGTAGTGTTCGTATGTTCTCTCTTTTTAATAAAAGAATTTGTATTCCGGCGACAATGCGGCGCGCTAGCGCGTCTGTTTTCTGTTTTTAATAAAAGTTAGGAAATCAGATATTTTATCTCACAAGGTTTTGAGACATTTAAGTAACCTTCTGTTTTCCATGCTTTCCACTCGTTTTCTCAAATATTTTGCAAAGGAGTTAGTCTTAAACACATCAGAGATAATATAATTCACATGATCCATTCAAAAAAGTTTGGTACACAATAAATTATTACACATCAATTCTTGCCTTGTGTCCCTGCTTTCTTACGATTTGGCCGTATCCATGGAGTATCCTCATCATTTAACTTAATGCTTGGGTCAGTGTTGACTTTGAAGGGCGGAATTTCACCAAACATATTATAATCTTCTGACATGTCTGTCTTGTCCTCCACTCCCACGATGTTTCTTTTCCCTGAAAGAACAATGTGGCGCTTTGGATCATCGCATGATATACTGATCGTTTTCTTATCTTTCTGTTTCCTCGGTTTGCTACTCATGTCCTTCAAATAGAAAACCTGAGCGACATCTTTGGCTAGGACGAATGGTTCGTTAAGGTAACCAAGATTGTCGAAATCCACCATTGTCATTCCGTATTGCTCGTCCACCTTTACCCCATCTCCTGTTAGCTTGAACCATTTGCACCGGAACAAAGGGACCTTAAAGGAGGGTCCATAGTCAAGTTCTCATATCTCCTCTATGTAACCATAATATGTGACCTTTTGCCCAATCTCGGTTGCTGCATCAAAGCGGACACCACTGTTTTGGTTGGTGCTCTTTTTATCTTGGGAGATCGTGTAAAATATATTCCCATTAATCTCGTACCCTTGGTAAGTCGTTATAGTCGAAGATGGTGTCTTGGCCAACATGTACAGCTGATCTCCAACATCATTGTCATTCATTAAATGTTTTCGCAACCAACTGCCGAAAGTCTCCATGTGGGCCTTTCTAATCCATGATTCAGGCTTCCCCGGGTTGTCCGAGCGTAAAATATTCTTGTGTTGCTCGAAGTACGGAGCCACCAAGCTCGAATTTTGCAGAACTGTGTGGTGTGCTTCAGTCATAGAATGACCGTCCATACATATCGTTGATTTCCTTCCGATCGTGCCTTTTCCACTTAGTCTCCCCTCGTGCCGCGATTGAGGAATACCAATCGGCTTAAGGTCAGGAACATAGTCAATGCAGAACTCAATTACCTCCTCATTTCCATAGCCCTTTACGATGCTTCCTTCTGGCCTAGCACGGTTACGAACATATTTCTTTAATACTCCCATAAACCTCTCGAAGGGGAACATATTGTGTTGAAATACAGGACCGAGAATGGAAATCTCTTCGACTAGGTGGACCAGGAGGTGCGTCGTGATATTGAAGAAGTATGGTGGAAACACCAACTCGAAACTGACAAGACATTGGACCACATCGTTCTGTAACCGTGGTAGATCTTCTGGACTGATTACCTTCTGAGAGATTGCATTGAGGAATGCACATAGCTTCACAATGGCTACTCGAACATTTTCCAGTAGGAGCCCCCTCAAAGCAATCGGAAGCAATTGCGTCATAATCACGTGGCAGTCGTGAGACTTCAGGTTTTGGAACTTTTTGTCCGCCATGTTTATTATTCCCTTTATATTCGACGAGAAGCCAGACGGGACCTTCATACTGCTCAGGCATTCAAAAAAAATGACCTTCTCTTCTTTGGTAAGAGCGTAGCTGGCACGACCTTGAAACCATTCCGGATGCCGGTCATCTGGTTCTTTCAAAAGTTGCTGGTCCTGCCGTGTTTCCTTTGTATCATTTGTCTTCCCATACACGCCCAAGAAGCTTAGCAGGTTCACGCAAATATTCTTCGTAACATGCATCACGTCGATTGCAGAGCGGACATCTAGGACTTTCCAATACTGTAGCTCCCAAAATATCGATTTCTTTTTCCACATGGGTACGTGCCCGTCAACTCCCAGCGGAACTGATTGCCCGCCAGGACCCTTTCCAAAGATGACTTTCAAATCCTTGACCATATCAAATATCTCAGCTCCAGTACGTTCCGCAGGCTTCGGCCGGTGATCTGCCTTGCCGTTGAAATGCTTGCCTTTCTTTCTTACGTTATGATTTCGGGGAAGAAATCGACGATGACCTAGGTACACGTTCTTCCTACAATTATCCAAAAATACACTTTCAGTCTCATGTAAGCAGTGCGTGCATGCTTTGTATCCCTTATTTGACTGTCCCGAAAGGTTACTGAGAGCAGGCCAATCGTTGATGGTTACAAAAAGCAACGCTCGTAGGTTAAATTCCTCTTCTTTAAGCTCATCCCACACAGGTACACCAGGTCTGCCCCACAACTGTAAAAGTTCATCAACTAATGGCCTTAGGTACACATCGATGTCGTTGCCGGGTTGCTTCGGACCTTGGATGAGCACTGGCATCATAATGAACTTCCGCTTCATGCACAGCCAAGGAGGAAGGTTGTAGATGCATAGAGTCACGGGCCAGGTGCTATGGCTGGAGCTCTGCTCGCCAAAAGGATTCATGCCATCAGTACTTAGACCAAATCTTATGTTCCTTGCGTCAGCTGCAAAATCTTTGAACTCTCTGTCGATCTTTCTCCATTGCGTTCCATCAGCGGGGTGTCTCAACTCCCCGTCGGACTTACGGTCCTGTTTGTGCCATCGCAACAACTTGGCATGCTCTTTGTTCATGAACAGGCGTTTCAGCCGAGGTATTATAGGAGCATACCACATCACCTTGGCGGGAACCCTCTTCCTGGGTTTCTCGCCCTCAACATCGTCACCAGGGTCATCGCCTCTGATCTTATAACGCAATGCAGTGCATACAGGGCATTCATCCAAATTCTCGTATGCACTGCGGTAGAGGATGCAGTCGTTAATGCATGCATGTATCTTCAGAACCTCTAAACCTAGAGGGCAGACAACCTTCTTTGCTTCGTACGTACTGGCGGGCAACTCGTTATTCTTCGGAAACATATTCTTCAACATTTTCAGCAAATTTTCAAATGATGAGTCAGCTACACCTTCCCGTGCCTTCCATTTCAGCAAATCCAGTGTGCAGCCCAGTTTTTTCAGACTATTGTCGCATCCTGGGTACAGCGACTTCGTGTGATCCTCTAACATGCGATCCAAATTCTCCCTCTTCTTGTCAGTTTCGCAGCGTCTCCGTGCATCAGCAATGGTCCGACCAAGATCATCAGCGGGCTCATCATGTGCCTCTTCTTCACCTTCACCAAACCCTTCCCCACCTTCAGCATCATCCTCCATGAAAGTATCACCGAAAGCGTCATGATAGTTGAAATCGATATCATCCTCTTCTTCATCTTCTTCCATTCTAACCCCTTTTTCTCCATGCTTGGTCCAACAATTATAGCTTCGCATGAAACCGTGCCGAAGCAGGTGCATGTGAACGACTTTTGAGGAGGAGTGACCCTTCTCATTCTTACATTCCGCACATGGACAGATAATAAAACCTCGCTGCTTGTTCGCATTTGCCACTACGAGGAAATCTTTCAAACCCGTAGTGAACTCGCCGGAGAGTCGGTTACCGTACATCCATTGCCGATTCATGTGCATTATTATTATATAAAGTATATAATTAATTAACCATCATGCATTTGTTAAACTAACTAGCTGGAAATAATACAATTCATGAAAGGTTCAAGTTGCTAACCGCGATCGCGGAGGTAAAATAAATGAAAACGCTCAAGTGCGGCTCGGACACTTCATATCATGTGTGTTTCATGCTCTCGGGCATTTCATCAAACACCTTGTGTGCATAGGAGGAACAAAAAGCAAACCCACCACCCCTTGTGAATATTGTGAGTAGAAGTGACACCAAATGTGGCTAAGTGCAGCCACCTGAGCCCTATATATAGGGATGGGCCTTTAGTCCCGGTTGGCTTGGACAACCGCGACTAAAGGACTTGGGGACCTATTAGTCCCGGTTGGCCTGGCCAACCGGGACTAAAGCCCCTCCCGTCCGCCAGCTGTGGACCGAGCGCGCTGGGCCCAGACTGTTGGTCGCGGGTGTCCTCCCGAACCGCGACTAGAGACCCCTATAGTCACGGGTCGAAACTTTTGGGGACTAATGGGGGCGTATGGAAGGCCTATTTTCTACCAGTGGTCAACAATTAAATTGATTTTGCGATATCTTTGGCAGCACGCCCACTGATATTCTTTGGTCGACGGTTAAACTGATTTTGCGATAACTTTGGCAAGGAAGTTTTTTCATGCTTTCAACGCACGGGGGGGGGGGGGGGGGGAGTACAACGGGAGTATAAGAGGAAATAAATAACGAGAAAAACACACACACATACAAACACACCATACTACAAGAAAAAACCACCGAGCATGACGGCCATCAGCAGGAGACAACACACAAGCCCTGGGCTGAGGAGTGCCACTGGATGCCATCGAAGGGTATCACAATACCGAGACCTTTGCAAATGCATCGCAGCCCGCACACAAGCGGTCATCCACGAGTTGGTGGACCGGAGAAAAACGGGTCAAAGAGTGTCCTCGACTTTGTCGAAGGGCCTTGCTCCGCTGTGACGACATTCCAGACACGAAGCTCGCTGGCAATCCAACGAGGAGTTTCTGCCAACGCCTTCGAAGGGCATTACAAGACCGAGACGCCACCAGACTTCACCAACCTTGACCAGAAGCTCTGCCATTCAGATAACAACCAGTTGCGGAGAGGAAGAACAATTACGACGTCGAAGGGGGCTGATCAACTGAGACCACACCAGTATTACCAAGCTCGGCACAAGGGTTGCGTCCATCGCCATCAGATGCAGCTAGACTTGCACGACCAGTAGCAAAAGACAAGCGCCTTCGCACAAGCTTTCACAACAGACCAAGAACAGGAGGCAAAGGCACCACATGGCAGCACTGCGAGGCTAAACACCTCGCCGCCGGATTGAGCCCCAAAAAACAGCCACTAATGCACACGCCAGGGGAGCAGCGTAGATTCCTCTGAGACGCCTTCAAGAAGGAAAAACGACGGTGGAGGCGTCGTTCGTCACTGAGCTTTCGTCCGGAACCGCCGCACTAGCCAGAGGTGTGTAGCCCCCAAGGGGGCAAGCGACACCAAGAAGTGCCGCCGTGGCTGGATCAGACCAAGGGTTTGAGCATGGATTTAGAGACAAACCTCGAGGCATCCCGAAGGCGCTGCCACAAGGGACCCGCGCCATCTGGAGCGGAACAACAACCATCCATCCATAGCCTAGGCGACCAATCTCCGAGAGGAGGCTGGCCCCAGGGCGGAAAGGCCGCCGACGGGTCGACGGAGCTGCTTGCGCCAGAAGAGAGCGGCACGGTCGTGGTGGAGCACGGCAGTGCGCCGGCGGCGCTGAAGCCATGGAGGCCGAGCCGCGCAATGCTGGTCTCTGTAGCAGGGGAAGTGATCTCGAAGCAGAGCAAAGACTCGTGCCGCCGGCGCAGAGACAGGCCATGGCGCGAGCGCACACTGAATCAGGGGCAGCATGACCGGAGGAGAGGCCCCGCCGCCGCCGTCCACCGTGGGACGACCTCCTCCGGCAGTGGCGAGGGCTGGGGGCAAGGTGTCGGTGGGGTTTTGCGGTGGCGGCGGGGGTCGCCTGGGAACGACCCGGAGGCGGCTAGGGTTTTGGCAAGGAAGTGTTTCCATGTTCGCAAGTCATCCTCGGTTTTGATTAGTGCATTCTCATATACGGACTCAACATGAGACCAGTGGATGACCGGTGGACTGCTAATGCCTTTGCAGTTTTCTTTGGTGCAAATCTTATACTCCCCCGTGTCAAAATAATTGTCGTTGAAATGGATGTATGTTGTACTTGTATATATCTGGATACATCCATCTCAATGATGATTATTTTGAGATGGAGGGAGTATTTATCTAGAGTTTGAGGAAGCAAGCCTGCTAATTCCATGATAGAGGTCATCTGGATGGAGCTGGATGCCCAGATGGATACGGTCCTTGTTGGGTGACAGAGGTCATCTGGATACAGTCCTTGTTAATACATGCATGGATCAAGCATCAATAAGTTGCATGTTAATAGTCCACCGCTATTAACTGAACTATCCAATGCATACTACAAGTACATACGATCACCAGTACTACAAGGAAAACTAAATCAAGGATTAATCGGAAGAAGGAAAAAAAAGGATTCAAGTGCTCGTCTAAATATCGATCACACTTGCAAACTACTAAATCAAAAGCTGCAACATATTATTAGCCGAATGATCGAAATGGGCAACCCTAGCTAGGAGACGAATGATCCGGATCATGCGCCCCTGGTGGATGCAGGTGGGCCCATCTCGTACACGAAGGCGCTGTTCTGCAGGCAAGCGTCCAGCCAGGTCGGCGGTGGCTCCTGTGGACCGCCGTTGACCCCGGGCTGCGCCGGTGGCCCCGCCTTACCATTGACGATGGAGGTGAAGGACGGGAAAGCCGGGAAATATGCTGCGCTATTTGGCTGCTGTTCTTGGATGCAAGCTGCTGCTGGGAAGCCGCCATTGTTGCTGCTTGTGTTCTTGGTCTGGCTCAGCATCAATGGAGCGGACTGCAGGTTTGGGAGGTCATGGTGGAATGGAATGAGCTGGCTAGGGTTTAGGAAGGGGACAGGAGGTGCGTCCTGGAAGAAGCTGGGGTGGTGGTGGTTCATGGGGAGGTAGCAGTAGGGGTTCCTCATCTCTATCATCTTGCTGTATTGGTCTACTGCCTTGTGGAAGATCCTGCACACCACCCATTCCTCCTGCAAAATGTTTATCATGGACAGTATAAGTTCAAAATATATGTATGTAGAACGACAGTAAAATGCAGACAAATGTAATAGTATAATATTCTCTTTTGCATGGACTGTGATCTAGCTAGGCCCGGAATGCTGTCCGCCGGCCAGAATCCATATATTTATTCGAAGAACATCCGCAAGCAGAGAGCATATATTTATGCTTCCTGGAGGAAATTATTTGTTTATAAGATCTGCCGATCTTCGCGAGGACATCCGGAGATCCGCGAGCCATGCATGCAAAGTACAAGGACTCTGAGAGGGGAACAAGCATATACATGTACAGGGTTGTGTATCGTTCACTAGCTGATGCTCAGATATGATATAGCCTGTGTCAGTGCAAATCTTCCACTAGATTTTTCACCAGAACACATCTTTTTGTTGTACAAACCAGAACACATCATCGTCATGCTTACAGTATAGCAGCTAACATTAATTCATTGCACAAAAGTGTACTTGTATCAAGTAGTATAAACTAAAATTTCCGCATATAAGAAACATATATTCCACATCAATCTGCATGCGTATGTCACTCTTTGGTACGCATGCAAGCACACACGCATGCCGCATTTAATGCATCATACAAGATCACGAACGACCATGTAACTTGTCCTTGAACTTTTAACTGTTGATATTTCAACGCGACGAGGTACTACTAGAAACTAAAAATCATCCGTAAGGCTATAGCAAACTAAATGTCGATCGACGGAGCGAGGAAAGATTACTAAGCCAAAAGCAATGAACGTACCTTGCAGGAGCGGCGGGCGGCGGCGAAGTCGCCGTCGAGGCGGTACTCGTGGAGGACCCACTTGGTCTTCTCCCCGCGCGGCGCGCGTCCTCTGTAGAACACGAGCGTCTTCTTCATGCCGAGGAGGGCGCCGGTGGCGGCGTTGAGCACCTCCCGGTCCTTCCCCGTGGCCTTCCAGTAGCCGGCGCCGGTGGCGCGGTTGGTGCGAAGGCCCGTGGGATACTTGCGGTCGCGGAGGCTGAAGAAGTACCACTCCCGCTCCCCCATCCTGGCCGCCTCCGGGAGATCCCACGGCTCGCACCGGTTCAGGTCCACCTCCGCGATGTCGACGCCGCCGCAGCAGGCGCCGTTGAACACCTTGGCGGCGAGGTAGAAGGTGACGAGCTCCTCGTCGGTGGGGTGGAAACGGAAGCCCGGGGGAAGGCCGTGCTCCCCCGCGGCTGCCTCCGCCGCCGCCATCTCTTCCCCGATCAGCTCCCACAGCGCGTCGCCCATGGCCGGGTGCATGCGCGTCCCTCAAAGATCGATCTTTTCACAGCGAGTAGAGGAGCAAGGTACAGTTCTTGCTCAAGAACCCTACCAGATGTGTCACAGTGGGCAGCTAGTGGGAAATGTTGTTCTTGGCTATGGATGCGTGGTGTGAGTGGGGAAAGAGGCCAATGTGGGGGTCTATATAGTTGAGCACGGAAACGTAGAGATACTACAGTGTTGGTGCTTAGCCCAAGGCCCCTACTCTCTCTCTCTCTCACTCACTCTCTCTCTCTCTCTCTCTCTCTACCCTGCTGTAGCTAGATAGGATCATAGGAGTAACTAGGCGTAGAAGAGGGAGGGATTAATGGATCGTGAAGGACTCAAGATGCACCTGGAATGGGCCCAAAGAGGAAACTTTGATGGAGCTTACCCTGAACTTCTTGCAAAGTAGAGCCACTTTTGCATGCATGGAAAGGCACAACTAGGTAGACAGATGTGCATCAGCCTCCAATGCATGACATATGTAAACATACATTATGTACAGACAATCACGCATACTCGATCAGCCCGCATAGTATATAGGAACACACACTCGTACGTGTAGGTAGGTCAGACATTTCTTGTACACGTAGGTCAGTATTAATTTGGGGGCGGATGGTGAAGTTACACAAGATTTCGCCACTGTTGTCTTGTACTTATTTTCAGGGTACCATTGCATTGTGTCCTACCGCCACTGTGCATATACAGGCCAAGAAGATTTTGGAAGAAAAGTCCCGTGTAGGCTTCTAGCTAGCATAGCATGTTCATTGTGTAAAACGCCGGCCCCTGCCTGCTTCTTAATTCGATTGCGCGCATTTTTGTTTTAAAATGAGAATGTCCCAGCCTCTTCATCATGATGATGCACACAACTGATTTTATTAGAACATAAGTTTCACCGTGCGTACAAATTCCAGTTCATCGAAAATAAAACATCCAAAAATCAAACAACGTGGCCACAAGAAAATAGCCACCAAAATAACCAAGGCTATGAAAGACTACACAAACTGGAGCCTTCTAGCATGCTGCCATCCACCCCGGTTGAAGATAGCCCGAACGACCGCCATCAACCGTGTGCACCCGGAATCTATGAGCTCCCGCTGTGCAGGTGGTAGGAGAAAGAACCACATATGGATCCAGTAAGTAGCGCGGTGGACAACCTGCAAAAAATGAGCACCTCTAACATTGTTAAAAACCACATCATTCCGACAGTTCCAAATTGCCCACATAAAGGCACAAGTACCAGCACGAATACGATTTTTGGAACAATTATCAACACCACCCAACCAGTTATGAAACATATTATCTATACTAGTTGTCGGTGTAATATTAAACGTGAAATGCAGCAGCCTCCAAACATCACGAACAAAAGGACATGAGATAAACAAATGCTCAACCGACTCATCCGATTGACAAAAGGCGCATTGTTTTGATTCAGTCCAATGCCGTTTAATCAAGTTATCCTTGGTTAGAATGACCTTACGATGCAGAAACCACATGAACACTTTAATCTTTAATGGGACTTTCAGTTTTCAAAGATTTTGACATAAAAGAGGAGTATGTCCAAGCATTAAATCAGCATACATAGACTTAACTGTAAACACACCATTAGAAAGCAATTTCCAACGAAATGTGTCTGGTTCACTAGTAAACGACACAACCATTAGTTTCGCTACTAAATCCTCCCATGCTCTCCATTTATCACCCGTGAGATTCCGCCTAAACTCAATATTCAGCGGAGTGTGAGATAGAACCTGAGCCACGAGGACATTTTTATTCCTTACAATATTAAACAGAGTTGGGTATTGCACCGCCAACGGTTCATCCCCTAACCAGGAATCCTTCCAAAAACGAGTTTATAAGCCATTACCCACATCAAAAGCCCCGCGTTTGAAGAATTCATCTCTAACCCCCAGAATTCCTTTCCAAAAAGGGGAATCATGAGGTTTTGTCTGGACTTGAGACAAAGTTTTGTCATGAAGGTATTTATTGCATAACAATTTACGCCACACACCTTCCTCATTGAGGATATTAAAAAGCCATTTGCTCAAAAGACAAATGTTTTTTGTATCCAAAACCTCTATGCCAAGACCCCCCGGGTCCTTCGGTCGACAGACCATATCCCAGTTGGTAAGCCTATATTTCCTCTTGTGGCTGTCACTTTGCCAGAAGAAACGAGACCTAAAAAAGTCTAGTCTCTTGCGCACCCTAATTGGGATAGGGAAAAAGGATAGTAAAAACATAGGAAGGCTAGTTAAGACAGAGTTTATCAACACCAGTAGATCTCCATATGAGAGCAACTTACCTGCCCAACTACCTAGGTTTACTTCAAAACGATCCTCAATAGGCTTCC
This sequence comes from Alopecurus myosuroides, assembly GCA_028641055.1. Classification (NCBI taxonomy): domain Eukaryota; kingdom Viridiplantae; phylum Streptophyta; class Magnoliopsida; order Poales; family Poaceae; genus Alopecurus; species Alopecurus myosuroides. Next base: position 462,912,812 of record CM054057.1, on the reverse strand, counting down.
ACTTCTTATTTAAGAGTTTTCTATAGTGGATAGGTATTCCCAGATAACGGAAAGGTAGAGACCCAACCTCACACCCGAAAATGTAACGATATTCCTCCTGGGATTCCTTAGCCTTACAGAAACAATATAGTTCGCTCTTATGAAAATTTATTTTTAACCCGGATAGTTGCTCAAAGATGGACAAGATTAATTTCATGTTTATTGCTTAATCTAGATCATGCTCCAGAAACAAAATCGTATCATCCGCATATTGCAGAATAGATATCCCTCCCTCAACCAGATGAGGGACAAGGGCCCCAAATTGACCATCCTGCTTCGCCCTCTCAATTATAACAGCTAGCATATCCGCGACAATATTGAACAACACCGGTGAAAGGGGATCACCCCACCGCAACCCCTTTAAAGTTTGGAAATAGTGTCCTATATCATCGTTGACACGGATCCCTATACTCCCACCTTGAATGAATCGACCCACCCAATCACACCATTTAGGATCAAATCCCTTCATGCGTAGAGCCTGTTGTAGGAACGACCATTTAACCTTATCGTATGCCTTTTCAAAATCAATTTTGAAAATAACACCGTCCATTTTTTTCACATGTAATTCATGAATGGTTTCGTGCAGAATAACCACCCCCTCGAGGATGTTTCTCCCTGGTATAAAGGCGGATTGAGTTGGACGAATTACCTTATGGGCAATAGAGGAAACTTGGTTAGTACCCACTTTGGTGAAAATTTTAAAGCTCACATTAAGAAGACAAATGGGCCTATATTGTTCAATTCTACTAGCATCATCTTTTTTGGAAGGAGAGTAATCACCCCAAAGTTCAATCTAAACAATTGTAGATCACCACTTTGAAGTTGGTAGACATAGCCATTAGGTCGACCTTAATAATATGACAACACTTCTGATAGAACTCAGTCGAGAACCCATCTGGTCCAGGTGCTTTATTGTGCTCCATACTAGTGATAGCATCAAACACCTCCTTCTCAGCGAAGTTGGATGTTAGAATGATATTCTCCTCATCGGAGATTTGAGGCATGTCCTCTTTAAAAGACTCAATCATTGAAAAAAGGTTCTGCGACGTGGCCCAGACAACTTTTTATAATATTCAGTTATAAACACTTTCAAATTTCGCTCTCCTACAATCGTCCCTTCGTCTTGCTCAAGCTGAAAAATTCGTTTTTGCGATGTTTTCCATTAGCAATTAAATGAAAATATGGTGTGTTACTGCCTCCTTCTTGAATATGTTTCACCTTTTGCTCACTGGGCCCATTTTAATTCCTCGTCCCTTCGAATTTTAGCTAAATATTCATCTACTTGTCTCTTCGCAGTCCTCTCATCCACTCATAGAGGTACAATTTCTGCTTTGAGATCAAGCTCATCAATTAACAACACTAGTTTATCTCTTAGAATTCTATATTCATCACTCATATTCTTTGCCCAGCCACGAAGAAACTGTCTTAAATGTTTGATTTTTAGTTGCCAAGTTTCTACAGGAGTAGCTCCACTCATTGTGGATGTCCACTCCTTACAAATCATATCATAAAAACTGTCTTGACGCAACCAAGACAATTCAAATGAGAACCGCGCTTTATTACCAATATGAGCCTGATCTCCAGAGTCAATAAGGAGTGGAGTGTGATCAGAGCCCGAGCAAGAGAGAGTTCGAATAGAGACCAAGGAGAATTTTCGCTCCCACTCGACGCTCGAAAGAAAACGATCTAACTTTTCAAAAGTCGGAACGTCCCTCCTACTTACCCAAGAAAATTGCCTACATGAGAATTCAATATCTTTCAGGTGTAGATCTCAATAATAGCATTAAAACTAAATGGCCACCGTGCATTAAAGTCACCATTATTTTTCTCCTCTTGTCTCCTAATGATATTAAAATCCCCTCCTACGAACATAGGAAGATCTTCGTTCTCAGAAATACGAACTAGCTCAGCCAAGAAATCTGGTTTTAAATTGTCTTGGGCAGCCCCATAAATATTCACCAAGCACCATAAAAAACCATCAGAAATTGACTTTAAATAGAACTTAACACAGAAATCACCTGATACAACATTTTGCACCAAAATAATATCATCGTTAAAGCCTACAAGCATACCACCAGAGCGACCATGCGGTGGTAAACAATACCATCCAAAATTCTTCCCTCCCGCAAGATGAGAAAGAAAAGAAGCCGCAAAAACCGCTCTACCCGATTCAATTACTGCCACAAAATCAAAAGTTTCATCCCTAATAAACTCTCGAACAGTAAAGTGCGTGGCAGGATCACCAAAACGTCACTATTCCATATCATTACTCTCATCTTGCTAATTTTTTGATTTTTGAATCCGAGCACTCCTACGCTTGATTTGAAGGCCATTGCCTTTGTTTTTTTAACATGAGTGCGCTCATCTCGCCTAACTACGGATGTTGAGCTCAATTGCTCATGAGAGGCATGGTCTCCTTCCCCTAAATCTTCGGAAAGATTAGACGCAATTTTTATCATGAGACTATTGCTAGTATCATCATCGACACAGAATAATTTTTTTTTAGAAAAACCGCAGCCCTTTCACTCTCAGTTTTCCTAAGAACATGTACCGAGTCTAAAACTTGAGATGGAGACTCTCCCAAAGATACCCCAAGTTTCTCAGATGTACGGACAAGCGAATCATTTCTTAAGTCTAGAAAGGAACGAAAAGAGCGTTTGGATGTACCTGCAGTCTGGTCATCATCACGACGCTACGCTATCCTCATGGCCTTCTCCAAAGAAGATATATCAGCAGTCCCTTGCGCTCTCACCCTCGCACTAGAACGAGGTTTAGTCTGTGAAAGCTTAGAAATGCCACCAAACTTCTCAATCTCTTGTCGTGTCGGAGTGGTGAAAGTACTATCCCCCATAGGCGAACGAATGGGGACATCATCCGACAAGACCACAACGTTCCCGAGAGGGAAAAGCTGCTGCTCCTCGGCCAGCAGTCCGAGTTGCAGCGTAGCTTCGTCAGCCTCCCGTTTTTCCAGGGAGTGTGCCTGCACATCCGGCAGAGCAACAGAACCATGCAGGACAGCAGCGTTCTCCAACGCGACTGAACCATCCACCCGAGGCAAAGCCAAATCATCAATCTGCACAACAATACAGTTTGACGATTCGCCCATTAGCTCATCCACGCCCTGATCCCTGAAATCAAAATAATCCGGATCCTCTGAACCAGTAACAGGATAACGTACCGCATGCACATCCGTGAAAATCGGACTGAGCTCCGAGCTCAAAGAATTAAGCTCCCCATGACACTTCATGGGTTCTGAAACCTGCATAGAAGAGGGCATGTTAGAGGTATTCAAACCCTCTAAATCGACAACAATATCATTGATAAAATTTGGGCCAGTAAAAATCAGAGGTACCTTGGACGAGAGAGGGAACAAAACCCTTCCATCCATATTCGGTCCACGCAGAAGCATCCTCTCCGCCGACAAAATCCTGGCCACTTTAGTTGAATTATCTAGAGCCGTATCACTGTCATATCCCTTAGACAATAAGGAAAATAATTTTTGCAACATGGGAGAAAACACCACTCCCGAACTAACAGCCCTCTTCTTAGGACTATCCCCCTTCTCTACCACTCCACTAGAATTATTTGCCACCTCTGTCTCCATAACCTCCGTAGAATTGCCTTTATTAGATTTATCAACAGAATCATCCTCAGCCCCATCAATGTGATCATCATCCATGTTGTCCTCAGGATATCCATCCACCTCCATATATATGACCCATTTCCGCAACAACAGTAGGTTCCACGATGAATTTGATTTCATAAAAACCATCTTTGAAGAACAGAGGAAGGTCCTTAGCAATTTTTGTGGATTCGGCCAGCAGTCCGAGTTGCAGCGTAGCTTCGCCAGCCTCCCGTTTTTCCAGGGAGTGTGCCTGCACATCCGGCAGAGCAACAGAACCCTGCGGGACAGCAGCGTTCTCCAACGCGACTGAACCATCCACCCGAGGCAAAGCCAAATCATCAATCTGCACAACAATACAGTTTGACTATTCGCCCATTAGCTCATCCACGCCCTGATCCCCGAAATCAAAATAATCCGGATCCTCTGAACCAGTAACAGGATAACGTACCGCATGCACATCCGTGAAAATCGGACTGAGCTCCGAGCTCACAGAATTAAGCTCCCCATGACACTTCATGGGTTCTGAAACCTGCATAGAAGAGGGCATGTTAGAGGTATTCAAACCCTCTAAATCGACAACAAAATCATTGATAAAATTTGGGCCAGTAAAAATCAGAGGTACCTTGGACGAGAGAGGGAACAAAACCCTTCCATCCATATTCGGTCCACGCAGAAGCATCCTCTCCGCCGACAAAATCCTGGCCACTTTAGTTGAATTATCTAGAGCCGTATCACTGTCATATCCCTTAGACAATAAGGAAAATAATTTTTGCAACATGGGAGAAAACACCACTCCAGAGCTAACAGCCCTCTTCTTAGGACTATCCCCCTTCTCTACCACTCCACTAGAATTATTTGCCACCTCTGTCTCCATAACCTCCGTAGAATTGCCTTTATTAGATTTATCAACAGAATCATCCTCAGCCCCATCAATGTGATCATCATCCCTGTTGTCCTCAGGATCTCCATCCACCTCCATATGACCCATTTCCGCAACAACAATAGGTTCCACGATGAATTTGATTTCATAAAAACCATCTTTGAAGAACAGAGGAAGGTCCTTAGCGATTTTTGTGGATTCCACACATCCAATCAAAATACAAAGGACCTTGTGCTTGTGAGTATATGCCATATCAACTTTTGCGGGTTTGCCAAATAAAGTTCCGAGACCCCATAGAGTCAAAAAAATCTCATGTATGCCTCTCCGGAGTACCCTCCATTCGAACCCATACATGCGGTAGATGCCGCATGGGCTCAATTCTATAGTACGCATACCACCATTGTTTTTGTCTATAGTACGCATTGTTTTTGTCGGCACCATGGTAGCACCATTGTTTTTGTCTATAGTACGCATGCCCGGGTTTCTCAAATGAAATCTACTCCTTGAGTACCGGGGTTGCAGTTATGCAAGGCCCCTAGATCTAGTACGATTCTTTTTCTCTTCCAAAAACGAGTACTTTAACACTTGTCTTGTTCGTAACATGACAGATTTGACGGTGACGATGTGTGCATGTAAAATCGTCCTACATATCTCGCCTGAGCAGATGGATCTAGAGGCGTGCCGACCACAGCTAATATGGTACGTACGTGCATGCTCAGTCCTATACCAATAGAAGCATGCACCTGCACCTGAATTTCAAACGTACCAAATAAAGTGAAGTACTATATGTTGGCAAACACCCATCGGAAAGAGTTTTTTTTTCTTATAAAAGGTTATTAATTATTAATTAAGAAGTGTAAGCACTACAGTCGACCTCTGCATAACCAAGATACACAAAGCCAGAAAGAAAGTAAGAAATGTATAGCAACGGACGGATTACAATCATTGAAATGTAAACTACTGTCATCTGGATGCCCTATCATCCATATGGGATAAAAATATCACTCGCCACATTTTTCAGTCGTGTAGAGAACTACGTAAAAAGGCCTTGAAACTCCTTCCGTCGTAACATAGACCACGAACGGAGAATACATATGCAGCCACTGGTAGAAAATAGGCATTTAGTCCCGGTTCGCAAAGGCCATTAGTCCCGGCCTCACAACCGGGACTAAATATGCGCGACTAAAGACCCCCCCTTTAGTCGCGCCACTTACGGAACGGGACTAAAGGCCCGTTCAGGTGGGCGCCAGGAGTCCGTCGGGGCGGAGAACCTTTAGACCCGGTTCTCGTGGCTAACCGGGACTGAAGGCCTCCTCCGCAGGTTTAGGGTTTTAGCCCCCTAAACCTGGTTTCTTTTTAATTTGTTTTGTTTTATTTCTTTTATATTTTATTTTGTGGTTTATTTTAATTTTGATGAATTTCAGTATACATATATATTGTACGCTACTATATACATGCATAAATGAAATTTCAAACAAGAAGAATTCAATAGGAATATATAATATCACTGGTAGAAAAAAGGCCTTCGGTATGCCAGCATCAGTCCCCAAGCGTCGCGCACCGTGACTAATGAGTCTTTAGTCCCGGGTCGGGAGGAGACCCGCGACAGAAGGTCAGACGTCGCGGGTTGGGAAGCGCGTTGCGGCGCGTGGAGGGAATTAATTCCGGTTGACCTGGCCGCCCGGGACTATTGGTCCTTTATTCCCCGTTCCCGTGGCCAACCGGGACCAATGGCCCTTTATTCCCCGTGCCCGTGGCCAACCGGGACTAAACATCAAGCTTCTCGCCTCCCCCGCGGCGGTTTTTATTTCGCGAGCGAGGCAGAAGGGCGCCATTCCAACTGCTCGCTCTCTGTTCTTCCTCTCGCTCTCTGTTCTTCCTCTCTCGCTCTCTGTTCTTTTCGATCCAAGCGCACACGCACGCAAATGGCTGAAGTTTGGACGCAATACGAAGGTCCCACACCATGCGGCAAGGATTTGGACGTGCTCTTCACCAACAGTTCCGCGAGGCTGCATGAAGCTCTGGGTCATTTGGTCGATCTCTATTTTGCAGCTCCCGAAGAACACCGGTTCTTTGGGCTCGATCTGGAGTACACGGCGAATCAGAAGGATGTTGCCGTCATCCAGATTGCGTTCAAGCAGTCGGTGTTGGTCTTCCAATGGTCAAGGTAGAAGCTATAGCACACGTACAATCTTGCATGCATCTTCGAGTTTTTTTGTTGCATGTGAAGAATACGTGTGTTGCAACATATCTAACACATATCCTATTCTTGTTGTTACAGTAGTTCAAAGCATTGCCCGGACCTTGTTGATTTTCTTGTCAACTCGGGGTTTGACTTTTGCAAGACCGTGTGAAGTTGATGCGCATCGGTATTATGATACCTGAAGATCACTACGTTGATCTTCAGAATCTTATCCAGTTGACCGGGCCAAAGACCGGGATGGCTGTCATGGCAAGCACCTTCATCCACCAGGGCTATCAAAGGATGAAGACTGATTTCCGCCGGGAGAATCACTTCTATTGGGAGGAGACCCCATTGCGCCTGACGAACCTCAAGTATGCGGCCATAGATGCATATGTCGCGTACGAGTTGTTCCGCATCTACTCGGCGAGGCCATAGATGATGTATGCGTTCGATATCTATGTGCATGCATGTAATGGGTATCTAATTAGTTGTATATATATGTAATGGATATCTTTTGTGATCGACTATATATATATATGTTATGAAATGTGATCGACTCTATGTTGTGTTATGTGTGATCGACTCTATGTTTGTGTGTTATGTGTGATCGACTCTATGCATGTAATGAATATTGTTTGTATTATTGTTCTTTATTTTTGATATATTTTTTCATTTTAAGATTTTAAAATAAATTAGTATTATTTTTCTTTATTTTTTGATATATTATTTGTATTTTTAAGATTTTAAAATGAATTAGTATTATTGTTCTTAATTTTTTATATATTATTTGTATTTTAAGATTTTAAAATGAATTAGTATTATTGTTCTTCATTTTTGATATATTATTTGTATTTTTAAGATTTTAAAATGAATTAGTTCTATTTTCTCAATTTTTGGATATATTATTTGTATTTTTAGAAATAATACAAATTAAAAGTTAATGTTTATTTATTTATTCAAAATTATTAATTACATCATTACTTTTGTTTATTAAAAGATTTATTTGAAATTCAAACAATAAAGAAATGTGGCTTCGACCAACATGTTAATAAGATTGATATGATACTACTAGAACATACATGCGTGAGAAACACTTGGATTCGGGACGGGATGGAACTCGGAAGTTAAGCGTGCTAGTGCTAGAGTAGTGGGAGGATGGGTGACCGAGCGGGAAGTTTGACATGAGTAAGTAATTTGACTAGAGATAATCTTAGTTAGACACTAAGCAAATAATACAAATTGTGAAAAAAAAGGGAGTGAAAAAAAGGAGTGAAAAAAAGGGAGTGAAAAAAGGTGAGAAAAATAATTAGAAACCAAATGAATTAAAAAAATTACGAAATAAATCTAGTCCCGGTTCATGTGGCCAACCGGGACTAAATGTCCTCCGCCCCCCGGCTCCGCCACCCGCCCACGTGGACGGGCTTTTAGTCCCGGTCCGTAAGTGGCGGGACTATAGGGTGGGGCCTTTAGTCGCGTGTAGCTAGTCCCGGTTGCCTGGACGGGATTAATGGGCCTGGCGAACCGGGACTGTAGGCCTTTTTTCTACCAGTGTATATATTCAATCTCGGGTGACCATATACAACTTCGAACAAGTTTCCATACACAGTTACGATGGATATACACAACTTCGAACAATTTTCAATCTAGGAGATGCATAAGGAAAAATTCTGCTAAGTCCTCTTGAATTGATCTTCGTCGGACGCATAGTGTTCTCCTTTAGGATCGATGACATGCCTAAGGAAAAATCCTGCTATTTCCTCTTGAATTGGTCGGAAGCGAGCTTCTGGACTAAGCGTCCTCCGCAAGTTATTGAGACTCTTCCGCGTGCTATCCGACTTCTTCTTCTCAGAGGTTTCTTTCCGTATGTTCTCACAGACATAGTATCCACATAGATTGGTCCCGGGTGGCTGCTTATCCACACGAAGTAAATTTTTAAAATCTAGCTGATGTTTGAATTCACCGACAATTTCGTTTGAGAACCGTCTCCAAACTCTACAGTGCAAAGAAAATTAAATGAACAAGGGAGTTATTAGCTACTGCATATTAGGAAATGAACAAAAGAGACCGATCGATATAGAGCGCAAATGATTGAAAATTGTTACTTTTGCAGCATTTTTCTCATGTCGATTCAAAGCTTTGGATCTGAATCCATAGAGTCCATGATAAAAACTGTGGAGGTGTGAAGTTCAATTTTTAGCAGCATCCAGTGGAACCTGCGGACACGTTACATGCACATTCATGCATAACTTATCGATTCGACATACCATGCATGGAGTAAACAAAAGAGAATGGGCACAGGAGAGAAACACTCACCCAAAATGGTAAGGAAATAGAATATAACTTTTGAGTTGATGCTTTGTAAGAAAATTGTACAGATCTTTCTCCACGTCTAGAGGGTGATATGGTAACACATGTCCATTAATGATTTGTGGGTCAATGAACCCAACATCATGGATGTTTCTTATTTTGCATTCCCAAATCTTCAATCTGCATAATAGCGTATGCAACAATATAGTTAGGACAATATATATATATATATATATATATATATATATATATATATATATATATAGTGCAGGCAATGAAAAACGAGATGAGGTAGAAATAAATCACTTTAGCAACTCAGGATATATTTGTCGAGGTCGCGCAGATTGAACAACTGGAACAATTCACTCATCTCAACTGTTACAGAGTACTTTTTGGTGTGATGCTCCTCTGTAACATCCACATAAACATATTCTTTGTCGGCCCATGATATGAAATTTTTGTACCAACATAGCAGATTTCGCATTTGTGGTGGTAGACTCTTTTCCTGCATAGACTCGACGGGAGGCCCATTCTTCACATATTGTAATGCTACCTCACCCATTGGCGCATCGTCCAGGCCTAACGAGGCAAGAAGAGTCAAACCCATGTCGAACGCATTTTTCATGGCACTCTCTACAGTCAATCCAACTGCTGCCAAATCTGCTATGACCTCGTGGTCCTGTTCCGGACCGGCTTTCACTATGAGCGGGGGGATCGATTGTTTACTCTGCATCCCGAGCTGGTCAACTTGTTTCCCGCTTTTTTTCCTTTCTTCTTTCTCCTCCTTCAATATTTCTTCTTGCCTACGAAGTTCACTTCCATAGTCGTCAGGGAAATTCTTCTCGGCTTGGGACGGTGTCGACAAAAAACTCGTACCCACTTCTGTACCTTCGGAGGGTATACTTCCTTGGGCTTAGGCTCCCTTAGCGCCTTCCGATCAGCCGACCATTTCTCATACTCAGCCTTCGCGGCCAATTTGGTTTCAGCTTCACTAAGTTCCCAAGGCCTTGGTGGGATAGGCTTCAGTGATGGCTCTGGTACCCGTGTGGTCTTAGGTACATAAGGCTCCAGGTTAATAGTCCAAGAGCGGGTTTCCTTGCTGTCCGCCAGCTTCTGTTTCTTCGCCGGAGGAGCAATGGGGGGCGACGGCTGCTTATCCACCGGAGGAGGAATGGGGGGCGACGGCTGCTTATCCGCCGGAGGAGGAATAGGGGGCGACGGCTGCTTATTCGCCGGAGGAGGATCGGGGGGCGGCAGCTGCTTACCCGCCAGAGGAGGATTGGTGGGTGACGCCTGCTTACCCGCCGGAGATTGTGGATCGGGGGACGGCGTCGAATGGCGTGAAGGAGGTGTAGGTGAACCAGCACCACCACCACCACCACCACCACCTGCACCATCGGAGGGGGTGGACTTGTTAGCCTTGGCGCCTCGCCTGGAAACACTATATACTTCTTTTTCCATAGAATGAACTGGCGCTTGACATCTCCAAGTCTTCTCTCCCCTTCGGGTGTAGTTATGTCAATCTCCAGGTCCTCAAACACTTGGACTATGTCTTCCACCGTCACACGAGCATAGCCATATGGAATGGGGTTGTTGTGGTGGAGTGCTCCAGGTGTAGAGGGTAAAGCATTGCCGGTAGCTAACTTGGTGGAAATGTTCCCCACGGGATAATGCAGATCACATTCTTTCATCTCCTTTAAATCATCCACGGGGTAGTGAGGCTCCGGTGCACGACTCTCGATCATCAGTGCATTAGCACCTGCAGGCGGGGCCTCCGTGGAAGCCACACTGCTTCTCCGCTGATGCTGGCTTCCGAGATCCGCTTCATGATCTTCATGCGGCGCCCCTGCAGCCGTCGATCTTTCTTTCTCAAGTATTCCATGCACGGTCTGCTTCAACTCACTAACTTCCGATGCAAGTTTCGCCAGAAGATCTGCATCCCGGTCCGTCTTTCTCTTACGACTTCTGTAACAGTACGGGTCATTTTCCTGGGAAAACCCTACTTTCCACGGCATTCTGCCTTTGCCTCGTACATGTCCTCCGTGTTCAGCATTCCCGACGGCATGGTTCAGTGCGTCTTTCTCTCTGTTGAACGTGATCACGCCCTGTTGAGCTAGGGTCATTGCGTCAATAAGGGCTTTTGTGGGAGCAAACGTTTTCTGCCAATGAACACACGCCCCTGTCTCCGGGTCTAGCGATCCCCCATACCCGTACCACCACATTTTGGCTCTTTCGTCCCATCCCTCTGTACCTAGAGGGATTCCTCGCGCCGTCAGGCCGTCCTCCATCTTCTGCCACTTAGGGGCCGAAAGGCGGTATCCTCCTGGCCCCATAACATGATGGTACTGTTTCTTATCCGCATTAGCCTTATTTTTTTTAGATATATCCTTGAAATGGTCCGATTTCTTTTGCCTCACAAATTCTGGCCAATCATCTTTCAGTTTCTCAATTTGTCCAGTGAAAATCGGAGTCTTGCCCTTGTTGACATATTCACGGGTTAAATTTTTCTTAAAGTATCGGAATGCTTCGGCCATCTTCTGAAGAGCGAACTCTTTGACTAGCCTCCTCCTCTGACGTCCACCCGGAACCTCGTTACCGAATTCATCTTCTTTGTTGTATTCCTGAGGTAGAATGAAATGTGCCATAAGTTTTCTCCACAGATCCTTTTTCGTTCTCTTGTCGACAAAACTGAAACCAAGACGTGCTTTCTTTGGCTCCTTCCATTCCTGGACGGTGATCGGGACGTTGTCTCTAACAAGGACTCCACATTGGTTGATAAACTTTGTGGTGTGCTGTAGGGGCTTGCCGGTTTCACCGACTGATTCGATGGTATATGTTTCTCCTTCTTTCATCGCCTTGGATTTGCCACGCTTTGTCGTACTCGATCCGGCCGAGGGCTAAAATAAGAAAGAGAGTCGCGCGTGTTAATGCATATTTATTCACATTTCAGTAAGTTTGTATCACGAGAGGCTCAATGTATATATATACCTCACCGGAGGTGGTTGGTCTTTGCAATTCGAGATCGTCGTTTGTCGACGGTTGATCATCTTGATCATCGACAATGTCCGTTCCTTCACCTTCTTGATCATCAAGGTTCAGATAAGAAGAGACTACATCCTCTTCTTGCTCATCTTCTGGGCCCGGCACATAAGGGATCTCGTTGGCTATGATGTCGAATATATAACCTTCAGCCTCGTGATCCGTAAGCGGCAAGGCTCTATTGTCCGCCATATGTCACTCCTGCAGACATGCATGTAGTAAAAATTAATTAAGTATAAAGGAGACTTAGCAAATATTGTTGTAGAAGGAGGGAAAACAGATTGCTAGGGTTTTGGGTGGAAGAACGATGACCACCGGAGGGGGAAAACCATACTTTAGAGGTGTGTCCAAGATTAGTTGCTCAAATGACTTGGAGAACCCCATAGCTAGGTTGGATTTGCTTTCCTAGTCATTTTGGTATATTACACTTAATATTCTGAATTTATTGAATTAAAACTTATTTTCATTATTTTTTTTGACTTAGGAATATTTAGGGTTAGTAGACTTCCGGATTTTTTAAAGCTTTTTTTTGACTTAGGAATATTTAGGGTTAGTACACTTAGCAAATATTAGTACACATATATATTTAGGGTTAGTAGACTTAGGGTTAGTAGGAAATTTTTTGACTTAGGAATTTTTTAACTTTGCAAAAAAAGAGTGCACCCCAACTGCCAGCAGCAGTTTTTTTTTCTCCCCCGCATGCCGTGACGTCAGCGTGACCTCAGCGTGACGCGAGCCCCCGTCTCTGTTTCGTCTTCCTCCATGGCGTGGCAGAGGCCTGCGCGGGACCTCCATGGCCACCTCCGGCGAGGCCTGCGCGGGACCTCCATGGCCACCTCCGCCCTTTCCCCTCTCTCCCCCGCGAGCACGGCCACGGCCACGGCCACGCACCACCGCGCACGGCCACGGCCACGCACCACCGTGCACGGCCACGCACCACCGTGCACGCACGCACGCACGCACGGCCAAGCACGGCCACGGCCACGGCCACGGCCACGCACCACCGCGCCGTCGTTTCCACGGCCAAGCATGCACGCACGGGCACCTAATTAACCGCCGTCGTCGTTTCCGTCATCGTCGTTTCCGTCATCGTCGTCGATCTCCTCGATCTACCCCTCAAGAACGCATGGGCGGGCACCTACCGGAGACAGAATCGGCGAGGGCGGCGGGCAGCTACCGGAGACGGATCGGCGAGGGCGGCGGGCAGCTACCGGAGACGGAATCGGCGAGGACGGCGCGGAGAAGACGAGATGCGTTTGATACTTAGAAATTTTTGGGGGCGGAAATATATAGGGGTAGCCTTTAGTCCCGGTTGGGGACACCAACCGCGACTAAAGGTCCCCTCCGGGTACCATCCGTGGGCCTTTAGTCGCGGTTGGTGTCCCAACCGGGACTAAAGGGGTACCTTTAGTCGCGGTTCGTGACACCAACCGCGACTAAAGGTTTTTTCGCGGCGTTTTTGTTCCCGCGCGGAAAGAGCCTTTAGTCGCGGTTCGTGTCACGAACCGCGACTAAAGGTGCTTTTTCAAATACTTTTCTTTTTACAATCTTAAAAATACAATTAATATATCAGAAAATTCAGAAAAATAAAACTACTTCATTTTAAAATCTAAAAAAATACAAATAATATATCAGAAAATTCAGAAAAATAAAACTACTTCATTTTAAAATCTTAAAAATACAAATAATATATCAGAAAATTCAGAAAAATAAAACTAATTCATTTTAAAATCTTACAAATAAAAATAATATATCATAAAATTAAGAAAAATAAAACCAATTTATTTTAAAATCTAAAAAATACAAATAATATATCAGAAAATTCAGAAAAATAAAACTACTTCATTTTAAAATCTTAAAAATATAAATAATATATCAGAAAATTCGGAAAAATAAAACCCTTTAGTCCCGGCATGTTTTACCAACCGAGACGAAATGGTTAGGCTTTTGTTCCCTCCAATCAGAAAGATTCACACACATCTTGGATATATATATATATATATATATATATATATAGATAGATAGATAGATAAAAAAGTCAGTACATAATGGCAAGAGTGGATCTAAACCTAAACGGAGAGCATAGATGCATGATCGATCTACATAATGGCAATACACTGTGGATCTGATATCTGCTAGTCATACTCCTGCCTAGGCCTATAGTACTCCGACTCGTGGTCGTCGTAGTCGCCGCCGTCGTCGTCACTATCGTCTGACGGTGCTCTGCACTCCCTCAGAGGATCACGACTCCAGGACTGGGCGTGAGGGTAGCGCAGGCGGGGGATATCGCCGGCCCTGATGTAGTCCATGACGCTCTGTAGAGTCCGGCCGTACCACCATAGCCGACGACCGGCCTCGTGAAAGTTCCCAGGAGGCAGACCGTCCTCCTCATATCTGGCGAGCGCCCTCTCACGCCGATTGATGAAGAAGGCATCCCAAGTATGCTGGTTATCGGGATGCCAACTGGGATTCCTCCGCTGCTCCGGCGTGAGCTCGTGGTAGTAGTGGTTCGTGATGTCCGCCCGACGCACTACACCTTGAGGAAGAGGAGTTACCGGCACTCCTCCGGCGCTCAGCATCCAACCGGCGGGAACGCTGTAGCCGGGCGGGCAGGGGTAGTTTGAGGTGGAAAGTGCCTCCGCCTGGATGAATGTTAGAGTGGGTACGGGAGAAGCCATGAGAGAGTTGTGAGTTTGTATGTGTTTATGCCATTGGTGTGGCAATGCATACATATATATAGCGAGAAGAAACATATATCCCTTTAGTCCCGGCCCGTTTTACCAACCGGGACTAAATGGTACGGGTTTTGTTGGGAAACGGATCATCCCTCTAGTCCCGGTTGGGGACACCAACCGGGACTAAATGGGTTAGGGTTCCGTTTGGACCAATCAGATAGAATCACACGGGTCGTGTGTTTCTTTCAAGCGCTTGTGAGTCGTTGGATCCGGGGTGTGTTTCTTTCGAGCTGTTGTGAGCCGTTCGATCAGGGCTACGGTGTGTTTCTTTCGAGCTGTTGTGAGCCGTTGGATGAGGGTGTTTCTTAACCGTTGGATCAAAACCCTAGCACAACACTTTGTGAGCCAGAGGACCCTATATATAGCCCACCTTCATACACCGGTCAGTTCATCGACCAAATACAAAACATCCGGATTTGCCATCATACGTCCTGCCGTGCATTTGGTATGCATATATGCACCCAGTAGCCACGGTGGGGCTGTATGATGGCGATACCGATTGTTTTGTTCTACATCCCCCTTTAAGGTTTGATACATCATATATTCAGTTCATCGAGCAAATACAAAACATCCGGATTCGCCATCATACGTCCTGCCGTGCATTTGGTATGCATATTGCACCCAGTAGCCGCGGTAGGGCTGTATGATGGTGATACCGATTGTTTTGTTCTACACCCCCCCTTTAACACATCAATCCATGCTTGGGTCAGTGTTCACTTTGAGCTCGGGTAGTAATGTGCAACTATTTGCTTGGTTGTGTTAGGGTGGCGCGTGGCGCGGGAGTTGTGACGCGTGGCGTGGGAGTTGTGACGCGTGGCCAGGAGGGCGCGGTATAAACTGTCGCGCCTCGACCGCGTCTTCTCCTCTCCACGTGCCCACTCCTATCCACGCGCCCACTCCTCTGCATGCACCGTCACGCTTCCACCATGCCTCCAAGGAGGAACAGCAGCATCGGCTTCCGCGGCGTCCGAGCACGGCAGAACGGAATGTTCAGCGCAGATATCCGCTGGGGGGACGACCGCATCCCCCTCGGCTCCTTTGCGACGGCGGCGGAGGCCGCCCGCGCCTGGGACACGGCGGCCTGGCGCCTCAACCGCATGCGGTCGCTGATGAACTTCAACGACTGCCACACCGTCTGGGAAGCGGAGGCCAGGGCGCCGAAGCCACAGATCGTCACTGCCGCCGACCACCTCCACCTCCGCCACCGCGCGTTTCAGGGCCTAGTCGACGCCAGGGAAGACCGCGTCGTCCACGAGTATTACCGGAACAACCCTGGGGAGGAGAGCGCCGACGAGGAGCTCTGGCAGACCCGTGCGGCTGAGCGGGCGGAGCGCCGCCTCGAACGCCACCTCGCGTTAGATGCCGCTCGGGAGGTGTCACACCCCTGTTTTTAAGCACATGTTTAATATTAGATTAGCAAGCCTCTTAAGACTTTTGTAAGACAATTAAGTGGACAACATGTTTGTGTAGTAATGTTTATCTATGCAATATAAGTGGTGTGTTTCTTTTCACTCACTTGAGGATTCCATCACCAGGATTTTCCCTGATGATTTATTATTTCCTGCCTGATGATTTTCAACTGGAAACGCTAAGATTTTTCTTCTCAAATTTTGGGGAATGCTTGATTCACTAATGATAGCATTATTTAGTCATTTCTTGACCAAGGAAACATTTTGGTTTGGATTTAAATAGCTTTGGGAATTTATTTCCTATTTAAATTTTTAGCAGAAAAACAGCAGAACTAGCTGTTTTCCACACTTTTTTTCAGGGGGTAAACATATTTTATTTGTTGTTTTCTTGTTGTATTATGGTTGACCATGTTATGGAATACAACTAAATGCCACTGGTTTAATTTTCTCACTTGGAAAACAACCAAATCCATGATTGTTTTCCTAGTATAAAAATATTGCAAAACCAATTCTATTTGGAAAATAGAAACATAGCTTTTTGGACAGTTGTTTTCAGAAGGTTAACCAACTCCAATTTTTGTTTACTGGTTGTTTTCTCCAACTAGAAAGTACATAGAACAATTACCAACTTGAATCTTCAAAATCCAAGTTCATTTGCCCTTTTAAACAGAAGCAAACTTTTGCTTCAAATCACTGGTTTTTCAACACTTAGTGAAATTTTCACTTAGTCTTTTTTATGAATTTTCTGAATCTGTTTTTGAACAGAACTTGGGGGATGAATTACTTGGTCTTTGCTTGATCATTTTGTGAAAAAATTGTGTCCTAGTCACTCACCTTGGATCCCTCTGCCTCACCATGTGCTTGGTTGCCCGTGTGGTGCCTTAGCAAGGAAGGAAAAGAGAGGAGAAGTAGGGCTCGGGTTGAGGGGGGTGTGCTAGTGGCATAAACAAATTAGCCACATGCCTCTCTATCCCTAGCACTACTGTGGCCACTAGTGACCCTAAAACCGCCCCTGGCTCGAGAGGACTCGAAACCTTGGCCCCCCTTCTCTCTGCTTGCCAACACGCATGAGCACATGCACACCCAGGAGCACCCACCTTGGCCCCGTGCCTACAAAACCCTCGAGGCCAAGCCGTCTCGCCAGGGAACTCCACAGCACTCCACTACCCCACCCCCGAGACGCCATGCCGTGCCTCGCCGTGTGCGAGGAGCACGGGCAGTTTTCCACCGCCGTCCACCGGGAGATCCACCGTGTCGAAACGGACGATCCCGTGCGTGAGAGCTCACCATTTTCGCACGCACGCGCTCCCCGTGACCCTAGCCACCTCCCTGACACCCTCCCCGGTCGTTTTGCTTGCAGGGTTGCCCGCGCCGTCGTTGCCGTGCCCGCCGCGCCGTCGCAGAGAGGGAACCGCCGTGGAGAGCTCAAGCTTCGCCATCACCGCGCCACCTACACCCCACAGCACCACCGCCGTCGCCCGCAACGCCGCAGCACCCCTAGGTGAGCCACTAGCCCGCGCCGTGCACGCCCGCAAGGTGTTTGTCGCCGGTGAGAGAGAGAGAGGGGAGGAGGAAGAACAGAAGCGGACCGTCGATCGCGAGATCAACGGCCGCGCTTGAACGAGTCGTTCCCGCCCCCGCCGCCCGCGCGCGCGCGTGCCTGGGCTAACCTAAGGCCTAGTTGGGCCGTGCGTGGCGGATCTGGCCCGTTTGAGCGTTTCATTGTTTTAAATTAAAAAGGATAATTTTCTGGCAGAAACTTAGGTGCTAGCTTTTGGCCTAGGAATGTTAGCAAATAAATTTATTTGACCTTGCAAATTTTTGTACCTATAGCCATACAAAATCACAACCATCTCCCACTGGCAGAATAATTTTAGGACTTTTAGATATTTTTCTATAGCTATTTTGCCAGACAGTACCCTTAAAATTGAAATGAATAGAACTTCAAAAATACATAATATTTTTGAGCAAACTCAACTGTTTTGGAAAGCCCTTGTCAATACCTACCAGTAGAATTTTAGTTTTCACCAAGGTGAGTTGCCATTTGGAAATGCCATCCATTTTGGTGAAACACCAAAGAGCTATTCCAAGAATTTTAGGGGGAGTTTGGAGCCATAGAAAAAATTAGGGAGACAGAACAAGTTTGGGTACTTTTCTGTCTATTTTAAATTCCTAGATCTTGTTTTATATGTTCTTTTTGTGATGTGCAAATGATGTTTTATTGCTTGTAATGTTGTTTTCCAGTGTGGTTATGATGTTTACAAGTTATATGAACATGTTAGAATAGATGTCTTGAGTGGTAGAATTTTTAGAATTATTTTTCATGCATAGATCTTGCTCATAGCTTAGTGTTCTACATAGGTTTTTGAGTAGATCTTTAAACGCTTATTAGGCTTATTGCTAGATTAATTTTCATGGAACCAGTACCATTTAGGTACTGTTATTTTGGTTATAGCACCTCTGGTTACTTGGTGCTTGTGTTTGAAATAGATTTAAATAGCATTGCTTAAGTCTAGATTTCATACTAGAATATTCATGCATGCCTTTTTGTCTTGTTTTCCACTAGGGAAAAATATGAATCTTTGTTGTTGAAAACAGAGGATGGAATGTCCTTGTGGCATTGTTATCTTAAGTGTTTTCACCTCTGATGTTTTCCCCCTTAAGTAGTAGAAAAGCATGAGTAACACTTGGGTGCCTAGGAATTAATTCTCTCACATGTGTAGCATTTTAGCCTAGTTTTTCCTTGGTAAATAGCTAGACTTTTTATTTTGTTTTGTGGGATCCAGTAGAATTTTGGTACTGATTAGAGGAGTATTTTACCTCTGTTAGTTGCACACTTGTGCATAAAAGTAACAAGTGTAGTATAAACTAGTATAGTATGTTTCCTAATTTTCTACTAGTATGAGTAGTAGTTTTTGGAGCTAGTTTGTTTGTTTTGAGCACTTTTTAGAAATTGGACCAGAGGCTTTAAATCCTCTTTTGCTTTGGGAAAACAAGTGGTTCACCCTGAGAACTTGAGTTCTTAAATGAACTAAATAAAATGTGTTTTTGTAAACAAATGACTTATGGAAGGAAAAACCTCGGAGGAAGGGTGAGACCCTGTCTACCGGGAGGATTGCCATGTTGGAAAGATTGAGAAATGTTTACAAAAGACACATAACCTAGTCTTCGCTGGACAACCATTATCGTACTGCCACTTTACCCTAACATGGGTAAGGGGCTTGATTAAAAACTTGTTAAGATTAGTATGTGTGCTATCTCAAGGGCTATAGGGGATTGGATCCTCCAAACCGAAATGTCTCTAGGAGTGAGAATACGGGACATCTAAAGTGTGGGATTAATTTTCCCTCCGGATGCAGCAGTTGGGTCTCCTGTCTTGGCGGTGTGCGACACGGCTTGCCAGGGAGATTAACCCCAATTGAAGAGATAGTCATGTACTAGTTTGTACATAGTGGATAGTCAAGATCAGCTATCTGATGTTCTCATAGGTTGTGAACAGTCCATGGTTGTTTCATGGCGGATTCTGGATCTAGTGGAAATGTGTACACCTCTGCAGAGTAAACCTATTTCAAAATAGCCGCGTCCTCGGATATGGACGGTTGAATGGCCATGTAGCTAGTATTGTGTCAACTTTTCAAAAGAGGTTTTGAAGGATGGTTTTGTACCTGCGAGGTACTAAGGAGGAATGACTTGGTATCTGTGAGATACGGATGAGAAGAAACTATTACTAAAAGTTTCTGAAAAGAAAACTTTCTTTTCTCAAACAAATCTTATAAAACCTCCGAGATATGTGATAGCTACGAGAGAAAAACTACATTATTTTAAATGATTTTTCACAAAGAACTAAACCTGAAAAATCAACCATGATAAATCTTTTATCTGTCATGGGTAGCTGAACCATATGTATGGCCTACCCACTCCACCAAATAAGCATGTATGCATAATTGTAAGCTCATAAAGGATGTCTTGTTGAGTACATTCAAATGTACTAATTTGGTTTCGCCCCTGGTATCTACTTATCAGACTACGAGGAGCCACCTCAGGAGGAGTTCTACACTGATGGCCCTGCGAATTAGGATCGTCTCCCAGTCAGCAGCCTGTAGGGTGAGGCGTGACTCGGGTTCTACTACGCTATGCTTATCGTCTTCCGCTGTGTTATTGTTGAATGCCTGTCCTGTGTGACAGTTGTCAAGAACTTGGTCATGTGACCATTTATGTAAGACTCTAATATTCGTGTAATGGATGATGTATTCTGTATGCCAACTTCGTATGTTGTTCACGACTGGTTATTCTGGGATCGTGAATGAATGCATATGAGGGGTTCTAGACCCTCCGGTCTGGGGCCTCTACAAAGTTGGTATCAGAGCCATCCTGACTCTAGGAGACCTTAGTTAGCATGTACGTTAGTGTATACTCCAAAAATCTAAGTTACAAATACAAAAAGATTGGATATATGACTATGTATAAAAATATTCCCTATATCCCACCACCTCTCTGGGTTAAACTCTACTTGCACTAAGATTTTTTCTTTGCATAAACTTAAAACTTTGCACACTGTGGTCTCACTTAAACTATACTTAAAATTTTGTGTAGATGGACGTGGTCATCACCGAGGCTTTCCAGTTGGGACGTCCACGTGGCGAGACTTTCCTTTTCGAGGAGAGGCTAGTAGCTATGGCTACTGTGTTGGGACGCCCACTTCCGGAGCTGCGAGGGGGACTAGTTGACGGTGCACCTCTGGAGGGGGACTGGTACGCGGAGGTCACTATCCGCGCACCTCTGGCTTGCCCGATAGTGGAGGACTACGTTTTCCGTGTTGTTGATCGTTCTTGGACCGAGGCAGCCGTGCGGGTGATCCAGGAGTCAGTGGCACGACTGGCACACATCGGGGAGTACATGTTCATCGGTTCCCGGTTCGAGTTGATTGGGAGGCGCGATGAGGAGGGCATACCACTTCCTGTCGAGCCAGACTCTACCACTGTTGGTCCTCACTTGGACGAGATGGAGATTTTGTTATACCGCACTCAGCACAGGCTGGACGATCAGCGACTCTATCACCACCTCGGCACATTGGTGCACCACACACTGATAGCCGAGACTGACGAGCTGAGGGCTGAGCTTCACGACAGCCAGGAGGAGAGCGGAGCACTGGCACAGCAGTTGTCCCAGTTGAGGGAGGAGTTTGAGGCCACCACCGCGAGGAACCGTGCCTTGGAGAGACAGCTGCGGGCCACCCGTCTGGGCAGTGCTCGTCTCACCACCACGATGACGGCTCTGGAGGGGGCTAACTCAGTTCTGCGTACTAGGCTTCAGATAGCTCGTGATGACATAGGCGCGAGAGACTCTGCCATAGAGGAGCTTGAGGAGGAGGGCACAGAGCTCAGCAGGGAGATTGAGGAGCTCCTGCCAGTAGAGTATGTTCCGTCCGACTTGGAGGGGATGGATATGAGTGAGGCTAGCGAGCAGGATGATGATGACTTGCTTGACGAGGAGGAGGAGGATCCTGAGGAGCGTATCTTCGAGGTTGGGGACAGTGAAGACTCTGTGTAGTCGCAGCCTCCTCACCCTTAGCACCTGATGCTGGTCTAGATGCTAGTTAAGTATGCTAGATCGTTTTGCTAGTGGTAGCCCTGCGATGACCCCACCAATCGCACCCCCTGTAGCTCGATGAAGCCTTCCTTGTAAGATATGGCTTGTAATGTGTGTCTAATGTCAAAAACTCTGTTTAGGTATTGTGGTGAATGAAATGTTCGGCTTGGTTCTCTGATGTTTGCCACTACTTCGCGTTCATTTCATCCGTGTTTGCGACTGCCCCGCTCTTGTTTTTGAAACATATCACTCGTATTCCTTTTTGTTGATGTTAAAGGTACTGGGTTTTCAAAAACAAGAATTTTATTTCTTAAACTTACACATGTTTCACTTCAGCATGGCACCTCGTCGCGAACCCCCGCCGCCACCACCACCCACAGTGGAGGCGCTGTTGGCCCTGCTGATGGAGGATCGCCGGGCCAGCCGAGATGAGAGTGCAGCTACCATTGCCGCTCTGCAACAACTAGCTGCTGCCACCAACCACAATGGCAACGGCAATGGAGCCCGCTCGAGACTGAGAGACTTTCAGCACACCAACCCCCCAGTCTTCACTAGGATTGTGGAGCCCCTCGACGCTGACGACTGGCTCCGCACCATTGCAAACAAGTTGGAAGTTGCTGCTTTTGAGGAGAATGATAAGGTCCTGTTTGCCTCCCATTTTCTTGCTGGTCCTGCCAGGACTTGGTGGGAAACTACACGTGAAACTGTTGCCGCTGGTCACGTGTTCAACTGGGAGGATTTCTCTGCAAGATTCCGCAAGTACCACATTCCCCAAGGAATGATGGCACTTATGCGGGAGAAATTTCTGAAGCTGACGCAGGGAAGTATGCCTGTATCTGAGTACTGGGAGAATTTCACTACTCTGTCCAGGCATGCACAGGAGGATATTAACACTGATGCTAAGAAAAGGGAGAGGTTCTTAAATGGGCTGGATGATGAGCTCCAGTGCTCTCTAGTGGTGGTTCCATTCCAGGACTTAGAGACCCATGCTAATGCCGCTATGGTGCTGGAGCACAAGCGGAAATCTGCTGATGATAACCGCAAGAGGAAAATGACTGTGCATGGAGGACCTAGTGCTCAAAGGACTCGCAACACTCCGTATGCGAGGCCACCATCCCACAAGGCGCCTGCTTATGCACCCCGCCCCAGCCACAACTATGCACCAAGGCCCAACAACTACAACAACCCTGCACCTTATGCACCAGGTACAGAGGAAATAGCTATGGTGGTAACCATGGTAATCATTCGGGGAATAATCATGGAAACCGCTATGGAGGCAACAATGGGGGAAATGGGAACAACTCCAACAATGCTCCCAAGCCTAACCCAGGCTCAAAGCCTTCTGGAGGTTGCTTTGCCTGTGGAAAGGAAGGTCACTTCGCTCGTGAGTGCCCTAACAAAGCTACAGCTCCAGCCCAGCCTAATGCAACCAAGATGAATCATGGTCCTTCCACTGGACGGCAGAATAGGACGAAGGGACACCTGAACCACGTCAATGCTGCAGAAGCTCAGGAGGCACCAGACATGGTGATGGGTATGTTTCCTGTCAACTCGGTGCCAGCCGCAGTACTGTTTGATTCTGGTGCATCGCATTCCTTTGTCACTAAATCGTTTGCTGAGAAAAGTGGTATGAATCATTCCCGTATGCACAACCCTATGTTAGTACAAATACCTGGGGATAGTACTAAAGCCAACCTAATTTGCAATGAAGTACCAGTAGAAATACAAGGGAAAACTTTTCATGCTGATCTTATAGTGCTGGGATCCAAAGGGATAGAAGTGGTACTCGGTATGAACTGGATGACCAAGTATAGGGGAGTTATTGACTGCACTAAGAAATCTATTGAAATGATCTCCGAGGATGGGGAAAAAGTTGCGTACAATGCAACTAAACCCTCGTCAAAAGTTCATTGCCACACTGGTATAGCCCACCCTGTCCTTGAGGAAGTCCCGGTCGTTTGCGAATACCCGGATGTTTTTCCTGAAGAGTTACCCGGTATGCCCCCTGATCGGGATATCGAGTTTGTAATCGAGTTAGTGCCCGGAACTGGACCCATAGCACTGAAGCCTTATCGGATGAACCCAAAAGAATTAGATGAGTTGAAGACACAGCTAGATGACATGTTAAGAAAAGGTTTGATTCGCCCTAGTGCATCGCCATGGGGATCTCTGATCATTTTTGTGGAAAAACGGGACGGTACCCCTTGTTTATGTGTGGACTACCGCAAGTTAAATGATGTTACCATCAAGAACAAATACCCGTTGCCCAAAATTGAAGACCTGTTTGACCAGCTGAATGGGGCCGTAATCTTCTCTAAGATCGACCTTCGGACTGGGTATCACCAATTGAAAGTCCGTGATACTGATATTTCCAAGACTGCTTTCACCACTCGTTACGGGCTGTATGAATACACCGTGATGTCCTTTGGTCTAACCAATGCCCCTGCCTATTTCATGAATCTCATGAATAAGGTATTCATGGATTTTCTAGACAAGTTTGTTGTGGTGTTTATTGACGACATTCTCATATATTCGAGGAGTGAGGAAGAACACGAAGAACATCTGAGAATTGTGCTCGGAACACTTCGTGAGCATCAACTGTATGCTAAGTTTAGTAAATGTCAATTCTGGTTGACGGAAGTCGGGTTTCTTGGACATGTAGTATCTGCGGGAGGAATATCTGTTGACCCTACTCTAGTTCAGTCTGTGGAGAAGCGTGCTGCTCCGACCAACCAGACTGAAGTCAGATCCTTTCTGGGTTTGGCAGGATATTACCGCAAGTTTGTTCAGGGATTCTCGAGTATAGCCAGACCCCTCACCCAGTTGCTCAAGAAGGATAGCAAGTTCTTATGGACGGAAAAGTGTGAAGAGAGTTTCAATGAGTTGAAGCGTCGGCTTGTGTCCGCTCCAATCCTTATAATGCCGGATATCACCAAGAATTTCGACGTATATTGTGACGCTTCTAAGCTTGGTCTTGGAAGCGTACTTATGCAAGAAGGGAAGGTGATATCTTTTATATCCCGCCAGTTGAGACCCCACGAGTTGAATTATCCCACTCATGACTTAGAGCTCGCTGCTGTTGTTCATGCCCTCAAGACATGGCGGCACTTTCTTATGGGAAGAAGAGTGGAAATTTACACAGATCATAAGAGTTTAAAGTATATCTTTACTCAACGTGAACTCAACATGAGGCAGCGCCGCTGGATTGAGCTCATTAAAGATTATGATCTGAGTATTCATTATCACCCTGGAAAGGCAAATGTGGTTGCGGATGCTCTTAGTCGAGAGCCGGCCTCTCTAAATGCTATGATTCTAGTAAGGTAGCCCGAGTTGTGGAAAGAGCTAGACCAGCTTGGCATTGAAGTGGTCAGCTATGGTATGTTAGACGCCATAGAAGTTAAACCAACTTTGGTTGACCAAATCAAAGAAGCGCAGAAAGGCCAGAAAAGTATTGATGGTATTAAGGCCCGCATGGAGAAGGAGAAGGTTGCTGGGTTTACCATCGATGCTGATGGGGGATTATGGTATGAAGGCCGTATTTGTGTTCCCTCTGAGTCTGATCTCAAGAAGACCATCATGACCGAAGCTCATGAGACCATGTATTCTATCCATCCTGGAGGAACAAAGATGTATCAAGACCTGAAGGAGAGATTCTGGTGGAATGGAATGAAGCGGGAGATTGCTTCATTTGTAGCCAAGTGCCATGTCTGCCAGCAAGTGAAAGCTGGGCACCAGCGTCCCGCTGGCTTGCTCCAGTCGTTGCAAGTACCTATTTGGAAATGGGATGAAGTAGGAATGGACTTCATCACGGGACTTCCTAGGTCCAGCCGAGGAAATGATTCTATATAGGTTGTCGTGGACAGGCTCACGAAAGTTGCTCACTTTATTCCTGTCCGGACCACCTATCGTGGAGATCAGCTTGCTGATCTTTACATTACTCGGATTGTCAGCCTGCACGGAGTCCCAAGCAGGATTGTGTCTGATAGAGGTACACAGTTCACATCTAGATTTTGGAAGAAGTTGCACGAGAGTTTGGGAACCAAATTAGCTTTTAGCACAGCCTATCTCCCGCAGACTGATGGACAAACAGAGCGTGTGAACCAAATTCTGGAAGACATGCTCCGTGCTTGTGTGTTGTCCTATGGA
The DNA here is from genome assembly GCA_028641055.1 of Alopecurus myosuroides. Lineage (NCBI taxonomy): Eukaryota > Viridiplantae > Streptophyta > Magnoliopsida > Poales > Poaceae > Alopecurus > Alopecurus myosuroides. Next base: position 462,886,858 of record CM054057.1, on the reverse strand, counting down.
GTTAAATGGGAAGACTGTCTGCCTTTCGCAGAGTTTTCTTACAACAACAGCTATCAGTCTAGCTTGCAAATGGCCCCTTTTGAAGCACTATATGGGCGCAAATGCCGTACACCTCTCAATTGGACTGAGACTGGAGACAGTCAGGTTTTTGGTGTGGACACTTTGAAAGCTGCAGAAGAGCAGGTTCAACTTATTCGGGAACGTTTAAAGACAGCTCAATCTCGACAGAAGAGTTATGCTGATACGAAGCGTCGTGATGTCTCTTTCAGCATTGGAGATTTCGTGTACCTCCGTGTTACGCCACTCAAAGGGATGCAGCGTTTCCATGTCAAAGGAAAGCTGACACCCAGGTATATTGGCCCTTTTAAGATCTTGGCACGTCGGGGCGAAGTTTCTTATCAGTTAGAATTACCTGAGGAGCTATCTGCGTTTCACAATGTTTTCCATGTGTCATTGCTCCGGAAATGTCTGCAAGTACCTGAGAAGGATCTCTCGTATCAAGACATAGATTTCAGGACCATTGATATCAATGATGACTTGACTTATCGTGATAGACCCCTGCGGGTTCTCGAGGAGATTGTGCGCGCTACCAGGAGGCGTGCTATAAAATTCCTTAAGATTCAGTGGACGAATCACTCTGAGGAAGAAGCTACCTGGGAGCATGAGGATGAGATCAGGAAGGAGTTCCCTGATTTTCTTAAAGCCTAGACCTGCGAATCTCGGGACGAGATTCTTTTAAGGGGGGGGGGGGAATTTGTCACACCCCTGTTTTTAAGCACATGTTTAATATTAGATTAGCAAGCCTCTTAAGACTTTTGTAAGACAATTAAGTGGACAACATGTTTGTTTAGTAATGTTTATCTATGCAATATAAGTGGTGTGTTTATTTTCACTCAATTGAGGATTCCATCACCAGGATTTTCCCTAATGATTTATTATTTCCTGCCTGATGATTTTCAACTGGAAACCCTAAGATTTTTCTTCTCAAATTTTGGGGAATGCTTGATTCACTCATGATAGCATTATTTAGTCATTTCTTGACCAAGTAAATTTTTTGGTTTGGATTTAAATAGCTTTGGGAATTTATTTCCTATTTAAATTTTTAGCAGAAAAACAGCAGAACTAGCTGTTTTCCACACTTGTTTTCAGGGGGTACACATATTTGATTTGTTGTTTTCTTGTTGTATTATGGTTGACCATGTTATGGAATACAAATAAATGCCAATGGTTTAATTTTCTCACTTGGAAAACAACCAAATCCATGATTGTTTTCCTAGTATAAAAATATTGCAAAACCAATTCTATTTGGAAAACAGAAACATAGCTTTTTGGACAGTTGTTTTCAGAAGGTTAACCAACTCCAATTTTTGTGCACTGGTTGTTTTCTCAAACTAGAAAGTACATAGAACAATTACCAACTTGAATCTTCAAAATACAAGTTCATTTGCCCTTTCAAACAGAAGCAAACTTTTGCTTCAAATCACTGGTTTTTCAACACTTAGTGAAATTTTCACTAAGTCTTTTTTCTGAATTTTTTGAATCTGTTTTTGAAAAGAACTTGGGGGATGAATTACTTGGTCTTTGATTGATCATTTTGTGAAAAATTTGTGTCCTAGTCACTCACCTTGGATCCCTCTGCCTCACCATGTGCTTGGTTGCCCGAGTGGTGCCTTAGCAAGGAAGGAAAAGAGAGGAGAAGTAGGGCTCGGGTTGAGGGGGGTGTGCTAGTGGCATAAACAAATTAGCCACATGCCTCTCTATCCCTAGCACTATTGTGGCCACTAGTGACCCTAAAACCGCCCCTGGCTCGAGAGGACTCGAAACCTTGGCCCCCCTTCTCTCTGCTTGCCAACACGCACGAGCACATGCACACCCGAGAGCACCCACCTTGGCCCCGTGCCTACAAAACCCTCGAGGCCACACCGTCTCGCCAGGGAACTCCACAGCACTCCACTACCCCACCCCCGAGACGCCAAGCCGTGCCTCGCCGTGTGCGAGGAGCACGGGCAGTTTTCCACCGCCGGCCACCGGGAGATCCACCGTGTCGAAACGGACGATCCCGTGCGTGACAGCTCACCATTTTCACACGCACGCGCTCCCCGTGACCCTAGCCACCTCCCTGACACCCTCCCCGGTCGTTTTGCTTGCAGGGTTGCCCGCGCCATCGTTGCCGTGCCCGCCGCGCCGTCGCAGAGAGGGAACCGCCGTGGAGAGCTCGAGCTTCCCCGTCACCGCGCCACCTACACCCCACAGCACCACAGCCGTCGCCCGCAACGCCGCAGCACCCCTAGGTGAGCCGCTAGCCCGCGCCGTGCACGCCCGCAAGGTGTTTGTCGCCGGTGAGAGAGAGAGAGAGAGAGGGGAGGAGGAAGAACAGAAGCGGACCGTCGATCGCGAGATCAACGGCCGCGCTTGAACGCTTCGTTCCCGCGCCCGCCGCCCATGCGCGCGCGTGCCTGGGCTAGCCTAAGGCCTAGTTGGGCCATGCGTGGCGGATGTGGCCCGTTTGGGCGTTTCATTGTTTTAAATTAAAAAGGATAATTTTCTGGCAGAAACTTAGGTGCTAGCTTTTGGCTAGGAATGTTAGCAAATAAATTTATTTGACCTTGCAAAATTTTGTACCTATAGCCATACAAAATCACAACCATCTCCCACTGGCAGAATAATTTTAGGACTTTTAGATATTTTTCTATAGCTATTTTGCCAGACAGTACCCTTAAAATTGAAATGAATAGAACTTCAAAAATACATAATATTTTTGAGCAAACTCAACTGTTTTGGAAAGCCCTTTTCAATACCTACCAGTAGAATGATAGTTTGCACCAAGGTGAGTTGCCATTTGGAAATGCCATCCATTTTGGTGAAACACCAGATAGCTATTCCAAGAATTTTAGGGGGAGTTTGGAGCATTATTTTTGAGTGAGGACAATTGGAGATGTTTTAGATTGTTAAGGGCTATCACATACTCTAAGGATTTAATTTTTGGAGCCATAGAAAAAATTAGGGAGACAGAACAAGTTTGGGTACTTTTCTGTCTATTTTAAATTCCTAGATCTTGTTTTATATGTTCTTTTTGTGATGTGAAAATGATGTTTTATTGCTTGTAATGTTGTTTTCCAGTGTGGTTATGATGTTTACAAGTTATATGAACATGATAGAATAGATGTCTTGAGTGGTAGAATTTTTAGAATTATTTTTCATGCATAGATCTTGCTCATAGCTTAGTGTTCTACATAGGTTTTTGAGTAGATCTTGAAACGCTTATTAGGCTTATTGCTAGATTAATTTTCATGGAACCAGTACCATTTAGGTACTGTTATTTTGGTTATAGCACCTCTGGTTACTTGGTGCTTGTGTTTGAAATAGATTTAAATAGCATTGCTTAAGTCTAGATTTCATACTAGAATATTCATGCATGCCTTTATGTCTTGTTTTCCACTAGGGAAAAATATGAATCTTTGTTGTTGAAAACAGAGGATGGAATGTCCTTGTGGCATTGTTATCTTAAGTGTTTTCACCTCTGATGTTTTTCCCCTTAAGTAGTAGAAAATCATGAGTAACACTTGGGTGCCTAGGAATTAATTCTCTCACATGTGTAGCATTTTAGCCTAGTTTTTCCTTGGTAAATAGCTAGACTTTTTATTTTGTTTTGTGGGATCCAGTAGAATTTTGGTACTGATTAGAGGAGTATTTTACCTCTGTTAGTTGCACACTTGTGCATAAAAGTAACAAGTGTAGTATAAACTAGTATAGTATGTTTCCTAATTTTCTACTAGTATGAGTAGTAGTTTTTGGAGCTAGTTTGTTTGTTTTGAGCACTTTTTAGAAATAGGACCAGAGGCTTTAAATCTTTTATCTGTCATGGGTAGCTGAACCATATGTATGGCCTACCCACTCCACCAAATAAGCATGTATGCATAATTGTAAGATCATAAAGGATGTCTTGTTGATTACATTCAAATGTACTCATTTGGTTTCGCCCCTGGTATCTACTTATCAGACTACGAGGAGCCACCTCAGGAGGAGTTCTATGAGGAGGAGTTCTACACTGATGGCCCTGCGAATTAGGATCGTCTCCTAGTCAGCAGCCTGTAGGGTGAGGCGTGACTCGGGTTCTACTACGCTATGCTTATCGTCTTCCGGTGTGTTATTGTTGAATGCCTGTCCTGTGTGACAGTTGTCAAGAACTTGGTCATGTGACCATTTATGTAAGACTCTAATATTCGTGTAATGGATGATGTATTATGTATGCCAACTTCGTATGCTGTTCACGACTGGTTATTCTGGGATCGTGAATGAATGCATATGAGGGGTTATGGACCCTCCGGTCTGGGGCCTCTACAGGAGGCGAGGACGAAGGCGCTGCAAGAGCTTCATCGGGCCGACCACGCCGGTGAAGTCTGGGCCTCCGACGATCCGAGGTGGGGGCCTATCTCGGACATACCATCATGCACCTCTGACGACGACGAGGAGGTCACCGACGAGTTCGGCGAGGACGAAGGCGCTGCAAGAGCTTCGTCGGGCCGACCACGCCGGCGAAGTCTGGGCCTCCGACGATCCGAGGTGGGGGCCTATCTCGGACATACCATCATGCACCTCTGACGACGACGAGGAGGTCACCGACGAGTTCGGCGACGACGATGACCCGGAGGAGGTCACCGACGAGTTCCCCGACGATGACGACGAGGAGTAGTGTTCGTCAGTTTTCTGTTTTTAATAAAAGAATTTGTATTCCGGCGACACTGTTTTCTGTTTTTAATAAAAGTTATGAAATTAGATATTTTATCTCACAAGGTTTTGAGACATTTAAGTAACCTTCTGTTTTCCATGTTTTCCACTCGTTTTCTCAAATATTTTGCAAAGGAGTTAGTCTTAAACACATCAGAGATAATATAATTCACATGATCCATTCAACAAAGTTTGGTACAATAAATTATTACACATCAATTCTTCCCTTGTGTCCCTGCTTTCTTACGATTGTACCGTATCCATGGAGCATCCTCATCATTTAACTTAATGCTTGGGTCAGTGTTCACTTTGAAGGGCGGAATTTCACCAAACATATTATAGTCTTCTGACATGTCTGTCTTGTCCTCCACTCCCACGATGTTTATTTTCCCTGAAAGAACAATGTGGCGCTTTGGTTCATCGCATGATGTACTGATCGTTTTCTTATCTTTTCGTTTCCTCGGTTTGCTACTCATGTCCTTCAAATAGAAAACCTGAGCGACATCTTTGGCTAGGACGAATGGTTCGCCAAGGTAACCAAGATTGTTGAAATCCACAATTGTCATTCCGTATTGCTCGTCCACCTTTACCCCACCTCATGTAAGCTTGAACCATTTGCACTGGAACAAAGGGACCTTAAAGGAGGGTCCATAGTCAAGTTCCCATATCTCCTCTATGTAACCATAATATGTGACCTTTTGCCCAATCTCGGTTGCTGCATCAAAGCGGACACCACTGTTTTGGTTGGTGCTCTTTTTATCTTGAGAGATCGTGTAAAATGTATTCCCATTAATCTCGTACCCTTGGAAAGTCGTTATAGTCGATGATGGTGTCTTGGCCAACATGTACAGCTGATCTCCAACAGCATTTTCATTCATTAAATGTTTTCGCAACCAACTGCCGAAAGTCTCCATGTGGGACTTTATAATCCATGATTCAGGCTTCCCCGGGTTGTCCGAGCATAAAATATTGTTGTGTTTCTCGAAGTACGGAGCCACTAGGCTCGAATTTTGCAGAACTGTGTGGTGTGCTTCATTCATAGAATGACCGTCCATACATATCGTTGATTTCCTTCCGATAGTGCCTTTTCCACTTAGTCTCCCCTCGTGCCGTGATTGAGGAATACCAATCGGCTTAAGGTCAGGAACATAGTCAATACATAACTCAATTACTTCCTCATTTCCATAGCCCTTTACGATGCTTCCTTCTTGCCTAGCACGGTTACGAACATATTTCTTTAATACTCCCATAAACCTCTCAAAGGAGAACATATTGTGTAGAAATACAGGACCGAGAATGGAAATCTCTTCGACTAGGTGGACCAGGAGGTGTGTCATAATATTAAAGAAGGATGGTGGAAACACCAACTCGAAACTGACAAGACATTGGACCACATCGTTCTGTAACCGTGGTAGATCTTCTGGACTGATTACCTTCTGAGAGATTGCATTGAGAAATGCACATAGCTTCACAATGGCTACTCGAACATTTTCCGGTAGGAGTCCCCTCAAAGCAATCGGAAGCAATTGCGTCATAATCACGTGGCAGTCGTGAGACTTCAGGTTTTGGAACTTTTTATCCGCCATGTTTATTATTCCCTTTATATTCGACGAGAATCCAGACGGGACCTTCATACTGCTCAGGCATTCAAAAAAATGACCTTCTCTTCTTTGGTAAGAGCGTAGCTGGCACGACCTTGAAACCATTCCGGATGCCGGTCATCTGGGTCTTTCAAAAGTTGCTGGTCCTGCCGTGCTTCCTTTGTATCATTTGTCTTCCCATACACTCCAAAGAAGCTTAGCAGGTTCACGCAAATATTCTTCGTAACATGCATCACGTCGATTGCAGAGCGGACATCTAGGACTTTCCAATACTGTAGCTCCCAAAATATCGATTTCTTCTTCCACATGGGTACGTGCCCGTCAACTCCCAGCGGAACTGATTGTCCGCCAGGACCCTTTCCAAAGATGACTTTCAAATCCTTGACCATATCAAATATCTCAGCTCCAGTACGTTCCGCAGGCTTCGGCCGGTGATCTGCCTTGCCGTTGAAATGCTTGCCTTTCTTTCTTACGTTATGATTTCTGGGAAGAAATCGACGATGACCCAGGTACACGTTCTTGCTACAATTATCCAAAAAAAACACTTTCAGTCTCATGTAAGCAGTGCGTGCATGCTTTGTATCCCTTATTTGACCGCCCCGAAAGGTTACGGAGAGCAGGCCAATCGTTGATGGTTACAAAAAGCAACGCTCGTAGGTCAAATTCCTCTTCTTTGTGCTCATCCCACACAGGTACACCAGGTCTGCCCCACAACTGTAAAATTTCATCAACTAATGGCCTTAGGTACACATCGATGTCGTTGCCGGGTTGCTTCGGACCTTGGATTAGCACTGGCATCATAATAAACTTCCTCTTCATGCACAACCAAGGAGGAAGGTTGTAGATGCATAGAGTCACGGGCCAGGTGCTATGGCTGGAGCTCTGCTCGCCAAAAGGATTCATGCCATCAGTACTTAGACCAAATCTTATGTTCCTTGCGTCAGCTGTAAAATCTTTGAACTCTCTGTCGATCTTTCTCCATTGCGTTCCATCAGCGGGGTGTCTCAACTCCCCATCGGACTTACGGTCCTCTTTATGCCATCGTAACAACTTGGCATGCTCTTTATTCCTGAACAGACGTTTCAACCGAGGTATTATAGGAGCATACCACATCACCTTGGCGGGAACCCTCTTCCTGGGTTTCTCGACCTCAACATCGTCACCAGGGTCATCTCCTCTGATCTTATAACGCAATGCAGTGCATACAGGGCATTCATTCAAATTCTCGTATTCACCGCGGTAGAGGATGCAGTCGTTAATGCATGCATGTATCTTCAGAACCTCTAAACCTAGAGGGCAGACAACCTTCTTTGCTTCGTACGTACTGGCAGGCAACTCGTTATTCTTCGGAAACATATTCTTCAACATTTTCAGCAAATTTTCAAATGATGAGTCAGCTACACCTTCCCGTGCCTTCCATTTCAGCATATCCAGTGTGCAGCCCAGCTTTTTCAGACTATTGTCGCATCCTGGGTACAACGACTTCGTGTGATCCTCTAACATGCGATCCAAATTCTCCCTCTCCTTGTCAGTTTCGCAGCGTCTCCGTGCATCAGCAATGGTCCGACCAAGATCATCAGCGGGCTCATCATGTGCCTCTTCTTCACCTTCACCAAACCCTTCCCCACCTTCAGCATCATCCTCCATGAAAGTATCACCGAAAGCCTCATGATAGTTGACATCGATATCATCCTCTTCTTCATCTTCTTTCATTCTAACCACTCTTTCTCCATGCTTGGTCCAATAATTACAGCTTGGCATGAAACCGTGCCGAAGCAGGTCCATGTGAACGACTCTTGAGGAGGAGTAACCCTTCTGATTCTTACATTCAGCACATAGATAGATAATAAAACCTCGGTGCTTGTTCGCATTTTCCACTACGAGGAAATCTTTTAAACTCGTAGTGAACTCGCCGGAGAGTCGGTTACCGTACATCCATTGCCGATTCATCTGCATTATTATTATATAAAGTATATAATTAACCATCATGCATTTGTTAAACTAACTAGCTAGAAATAATACAAATCATGAAAGGTTCAAGTTGCTAACCGCGATCGTGGAGGAAAAATAAATGACAAAGCTCAAATGTGGCTCGGACACTTCATATCATGTGTGTTTCATGCTCTCGAGCATTTCATCGAACACCTTGTGTGCATAGGAGGAACCAAAAGCAAACCCACCACCCCCTTGTGAACCAAAAGCATAGAAGTGGCACCAAATGTGGCTAAGTGCGGTGAGCTGAGTCCTATATAGGGATGGTCCTTTAGTCCCGGTTGGCCTGGCCAACCGCGACTAAAGGCCCTCGGGTCAGCCTGAGGACCTTTAAGTCCCGGTTGGCCAGGCCAACCGCGACTAAAGTCCCTCCCGTCCGCCAGCTGTGGACCGAGCGCGCTGGGCCCAGACTGTTGGTCGCGGGTCTCCTCCCGAACTGCGACTAAAGACCCCTATGGTCGCGGGTCGATTATTTTGGGGACTAATGGGGGCGTATGGAAGGCCTATTTTCTACCGGTGAGCGGAATGAAACTTGCAAACTAGAGCAATTTTTATCATTAAAAAACTTGTCATTTCTACATAGCCAAGGCGACCAAATAATGGGAAACACTCTTAGCCTAAAGATGGTTCTATACTTATTATCAATCTCATGTAACTAATTTCCAAAAATATTTGCAATGGATGTAGGTGGATACAAGTTCCAAGCCATTTGGATAGCTGACCAAATAGATAGTGCAAAGTTGCACTCGAAGAATAAGTCTTTTATTGTCTCCTTTTGAGGACAAAAGACACACTTCGTACTCCCACGCCAGCTACACGTGACAAGATTGTCTTTAGTTAAAATGACATTTTACGTACCATGCGAATATTTTCAGCTTTAAAGGTACATTCATTTGCCTTTTTTTTTGTTATTATTGACTAGGACCTCGGAATGAACCAGCTCCCTATACATTGAATCGACAAAGAATTTTCCATTCCCTGGTAAATTTCATCGAAACACATCGGCTCCTTGTGACAATTGGACCAATACTAATCTATCCAGCAAGGCCAACCAAGACACGGGTCTCAAATCTCGTATGAACGTCACATTGGAAGGCGAAACTTGCATAACTGTGGCAAGCGTTTCTCCCTTATGACACACAATATTGTATAGAGCAGGATATTTTCTCGGAGGGTGGTATTACCTATCCATCTATCCTTCCATAATCGGATTTCCGATCCATCCTTATTTTTAAATACGCCAAAGAGAAATAAATGGTTCTTAGTCGTCATTAGGCCAGCCCAAAAGTGAGAATCCCTAGGTTTCCAAATAACCCTTGATAACGCCTTCGAGCCTATATATTTTCGTTTAAGAAGTGTTTGCGAGACATCATCTTTCATAAGTAACTTAAAAGGCCACTTACCCAGGAGAGCTCTATTTTTGACCTAGAGGTCATGAATACCCAATCCCCCGCCGATCTTTTGGTCGGCAAATGACGTTCCATTTAGCCAATCGATATATATTTTTCTCACTATCCTTTTTCCAAAATAATCTTGATCGGAAATAATCCAATTTTTGTAAGACTCCGTTTGGAAGCTGCAAGAATGATATATTGTACAATACCATATTAGTTAGCACCGAGTTAATGAGGTCCAATCTACCACCCAGAGATAGTAACTTTCTTTCCAATTGGCCAACCTTTTTTGTAGACTTTTTTTGACGTGTTTCCATTCCACATTTATCAATCTCCTATGGTGAATTGGAATACCCAAGTACCTAGTAGGAATTGGCCTTACCCAGAACCAAATAACTCGGTGTAATGAGCAACAACATCTTGAGCGTCACCGAAACAAAACAATTCACTTTTATGGAAAATAATTTTTAATCCGGATAATTGCTCAAACGATGATAAATTAATTTCAATGTCCCTGGTATATCTCGATCGTCTTCCGAAAAAATAATCGTATCATGCGCATATTGAAGGATTGATAATCCCCCATCAACTAGATGTAGGATAAATCCTTCAATTTGGCCATATTCTTTTGCTCGTTCAATCGTGATCGCCACATATCAGTCATAATATTAAATAATATGGGCGATAGAGGATCACCTTGCCTTAAACTTTTTTTTTGTTTGGAAGTATCGACCTACATCACTGTTGACTTTAACAACAACACTATCTCTGTAAACAAATTTATGGATCATAGCACACCACTCTTCCGAGAAACCTTTAATTTTCAGAGTCTGTTGGAGGAACGACCAATTAACTTTGTCATAGGCTTTCTCAAAGTCTATTTTTAAAATTACACCATTAAGGTTTTTAGTATGCATCTCATGGACAATTTCATTTGGCACTGATATTCCTACCTTGCATAAAAGCATTTTGTGTAGGTTTTACCGCATGATAAGCCACATAATTTAACCTAATAGTAGAAACTTTCGTAAATATTTTGAAACTAACATTAAGGAGGAAAATTGGTCTATACTATTGTATCCCCTCTGCCTCCAGAATCTTAGGTAACAAAACAATTTATCCAAAATTAAGGCAATACATATGTAGTTCAGGTTTAATCACATTCCAGAAGTGTTGATAGAACTCAACTGGACAACCAATAGGACTTGGTGCCTTATTATACTCCATTTGGAAAACAACCTTCTCAATCTCCTCCTCCGTGAAGGGAGCAGTAAGAAAGTTTTTCTGCTCATTAGACACTTGGGGAATATCATATGTTTGCGACTCGTCCATAGAAATATCTACATCCTGAGGATCCCCAAACAGAACTTTATAAAACTTTGTGATATGTTTCTTGAGCTGATCATGTTCTTAAATCGGGCCTTCATCCCGATTCAGGGAGTGAATACGTTTTTTCCTGTGTCTCCCATTGGCGATATTATAAATATATCTCGTATTCAAATCGCCTTTAGGGATGAATTTGGCCTTAGATCTCTGGCACCTTTTGAACTCTTCCTCCCGCAACATACGTGCAAGTTGCGCATTCAATTGACTTTTAAGCTCAATTTTCTCCGGAGTTAGAACACGTATCTCGGCCATACGGTCTAGCTCATCTATAATGGATAACAATTGATCTTTCTCTTTTTGAGAATACTAGCAGTGTGTCTAGCCCAGATGATTGCGCAAATTACACATTTTATTTTCCATCTCTGAATAGGTGTATCACTTAACACTCGTTTTGACAGAAACTTTTAACGAACTCATCAAAACCATCGCATAGGAGCCATCGCAGTTTGAATTCAAACTGGGGTTGTGCGTTTAGTTTCAATGTGCGAGTAAACAAAAGTTTGAGGGCATGATCCGATAAAACCTTAATACGTTCAAGAGCACGTATTGTTACCAAAGGGAATTTTTCCTCCCAATCGATGATCATCAGTACACGATCTAACTTTTCATATGTCGGTTCAGGAAGGCTATTCTCCTAGTAGAAATGCCTTCATTTCATATGGACCTCTCTTAAATTCAACCTATTGATGACATTATTGAAGAAAAAAGGCCAATGATTATCAAATCTTCCCTGACTCTTCTCGTGAGGGAACCTTAACATATTAAAATCACCCCCTATTAGAATAAAATTTGGGTTATCGTTAGCCAAGTTAACCGATTCACGGAGAAAATCTGCCTTATTCCCTTTTTGGGCGGCACCATACATAGCAACCAAACTCCATATGAAATTATCTGCTCTATTTTGAATGTGCGCTTTAATATGAAAGTCACCATCCGTAAAAGCTAGCACATCCATAGAATCTGATTTTCCGCCTAGTAAAATACCACTTGACCTACCGCGGAGAGGAATGTAGTGCCAAGTGAAGTTCATTCCACCTAAAAGGTGAATTAGGACACTCAATGGAAAATCACGTCTCCCTGTTTTAGAAATTGCCACAAACTCCAACTTATGATCCCTGACATACTGAGCAACGTTCAAGTTTTTAGCCAAGTCACCAAGACCTCTGCTATTCATGAAGATGTCGTTCATCGGGAAACACTAGGAGATTTAGACACTTTCTCGTTTTTTCGCGGGGTTTTCCCTTTTTTATTTTTGGCAGATTTGGATTTCCGGCCAGAAGCATACATATCATAAATAGATCCTAACCCGTCCTCATCCATCCCGACCTCTATCACCTCACCCACAAGATGTGCTATTGTGGCATTCACGTCATCATCATCTAAAGGTGTGGTGGCAACCGGCCTACTCGAAGCACTAGGGGAGAGCCTTAATAGTCATACTGCACGTGCTTCAAAGCGTTAGTCGAAACAACAATTTCATTCTCATTTGAACCTAATATGATACCAACACCAACTAATTTATAAGAAAGCTTAGACGTAAAATAACAAATAAAAGATTTATTAATGGATGACATGCCAATCGAAGGAGAAGAAAACATTGCTGCCTTGCGACGGACCGCCTTGCTCAATATGCCCTCGTCCGTGGATGAGGGTCCATCAGCCGCTAGGTAGCACCGTAGGCTACACATGTTTCCCCATCGTCTTAGACACCGCGGAAGGGGGCGGCATTGGTGAAGATGCCCCCTCGACCACAACATCTAGCTCCATCAAGCCGACCTCCATCTCCCCGCCCTATTCAACCGTAGTTGGGGTCATCCCAGACGCACAAGCGGGAGAAAATACCGGAGATTCCATCATGGTGCTCCCTCCATGCTGGCACAGCTTGGTGCCTCACAGGCCCATCCCCGCATCGGCCGGACCAGCCGCCTGCAGCGTCGCGCGGGCTTCACGGAACTACTTGTCACCCAACGCTGCCTCCACGACCGGATCAGCCTTCTCCTGCCTCGGACGGGCGTGTGCAAGCTGTGCGTCACCCAGAACTGCGAACGGGCCAACATCCCGGGAACCAGACGGACCTGACGCTCCCAAGGGTCACGGACTAGAAGCCCCCGAGCCTTCCTGCAGCCCAGCTCCCGCCGAGGAGGGCCGAGCTTTGGTTAGCGCCTAGGCCGGACCTTCGAGCTGGAGACCACCCGCTGCCGCAACAAGCTCAGCGTCGCCTGGTGTAGCCGACAATGAATTGGTCCGAGCGTCCCTGTTGAACGGTTAGTATGGGAACCTAGGGGGGGGTGAATTGGTGCTACTTCCAAATTTTAATTCTTTTTCGACTTAGGCTTGACACAAAGGTAAATTCTCTAGATATGTAACTACGGTGAATTTACCGATATGACAAGAGCAACACTAAGTAAGATACAGACACAAAGTAAAGGAGAGGCAACGAGGTAACCGATAACGGAAGCACGCGGAGACAAGGATGTATTCGCGAGTTCCTTCTTTTGAGGGGAGTACGTCTTGTTGGAGGGGTGTGAGTTTCGCCAAGAAGGCCTACTCAACGCCACAAAGGCCTCACCCCGTTCTCCGATGAACTTCGCTACAAAGGCCTAGTTCAGCTTCCACTATTGATTCCCTTCGAGGCGGAAATCGGTGTCTTTACAATGAGCTTGAGGCACACACCCACAACCAAATTGGGGGCCTCCAAGAACACCATCAATCTTGCTCCAATCAACAAGTGAGAAACAATGGGGTCTAGGTTTTCCACAAGGAAACCCTAGACTAGAATCCCTTAAGTGAATGAGGGAGCAATGAAGAACAAGTTGGTGAAGATGTAGAATGGGGTCTTCTCCTTCAATCCTCCAAAAATCAACGAGTTTGGGTGGAGGGATTCGGAGAAATCTACCTTTTGGTGAGCTCAATAAATGGGGACTTAAATGCTAGACGAGCTAACTCTTGGGGAAGAAAGAGATGAGCTATTTATATTCGTCCCTTCCAATATGACCGTTTGAGCATTTATTGCTTCACCCGGTAGTACCGGACGCTGTCTGGTAGTACCGCCCGCACAACTCTTCACGCAGGTCAACATATGCATCGCAGACAGAAACCACAACTAGTAGTACTGCATGGGGCGTTAGTACATCATTTTGGACATGGAAGCTTGAGATACAAGTACACACTTCTGTTAAATCCGGCAGTGCCGCACAACAGATGTACTACCGAGATGCTGGTACTACCGAGCAAGCCCGGCAGTACCATGCGATGGCACTCCTTTGACTGTAGTATCCACTGCGCCATTCTGGAAACTACGGTAGTACCGGACGAGGCCGGTAGTACCGCGTTATCGGTACTACCGAGCCACTCCGGTAGTGCCGCACTTTGACAACAGGTTCCAGTACCATTTTCTTGAAAAAAAATCGGTAGTACTGGACAAACACCGGTGGTACCATGCCAGGAACAAAACCCACATTCAAACAAATTCTTCAAGAGGTAATCAATGGGGTTTCACTACGGATCATTTGAGATATAAATATAGTGATCTAGAGTCCCTGTAACACTTAGCACACGTTATAGCCATAATTGTGTTGTCAACAAACATCAAAACATAAGGGTGGAAATGCTCTTTCAATCTCCCCATTTTTGGTGTTTGATGGCAATAAAATTCTTGAGCGAGGATTTCAAAGCTCAAGTGTACTAACATTCTAGCAAACAAATCATATGAGATAAAATAGCTAGAATTAAGTTCTTGCAATAGAGATCGTAGGAACAAGAGTAGGGATGATTGCATGGCTTACACACGCTCACGAATAGTTGACCAACACAAATATCCAAATAGAAATAAAGACAGGTTCACCTAAAGCGGAGACACAAGAAAATAAACGACAAAAGATAGAAAAGCCTTTGACTCCACCCATGCAAATAGCCGGCTCAACCTAATAGAACTCATTCCCCCCTTTGTCATAAATGCCAAAAAGGAGTAGGAGTGAAACTAAACGTCCCAGAAGAGTCACTCATCGTCTTGTACATGGTGAGTGGACGAGGAAGGGATGTCGGTGATGGCTTCTTCTTACCCCGGAGACAATGGCAAAACCATCTTGTCCAGCATCTTCTTCTGAGGAGCTGCAGCCTTCTTATGGTACACATGTGCATCATATTTGCACTTTTGGAGATCAAGCTGCAGGCAAAAGGCCTTCTTGCCTTAATCTGAAACTTCTTGAACCAAGATGGCTCATCACCTAAAGGAGCATCATTAGACCTCGCACCAGCACTCACACCAATCCGAGAAGCGGCTGCCTTCTTAGTTGCAGTTGCTGCAAGTTTTGTTGGGAGCAAATGCTGGTTTACGCACCCTTGGTTCCATTACCAGATGCTTTACAATGGGGTTGCCATCCTTCATAATATCCTCCTTTGTGGCTTCCCACCACTTCTTCCTAATGAGCTTCATAAGAAAAGGGCCATAGATGGTAGCCCTCTTGTCAATCATTGTCAGCCACATCTCCTCATGCATCCAATCCATCACATCCAAGTTTTCTCCGGATCCTTGCCTTTCTTTGAAGTTCTTAAGGAAGTGAAACATGAGTCCATGGACCTCATCCCATTTCCTAAACGAGGATCAAGAATATCTCTATAGATGTGATGAAGAATCTCAAAGGGGCAAACAAGATGAGTAGTTTTGCCCGGTGTACATTCCTCCATGGTGATGTTGGAAATGGTTTTCTTGTTGCTAGAATATGTTGCGTTATGGCATCTCCACCCACTAGCCTCATGAACTCCCTTATCATCATAGCCCAAAAGATCCCAAAACTCCTTCAAAGTGGCCTTGAGCATTATATCCTTGGTCATCCACCTCATAGTCCTCTTATCATCATCATTAAAATGAATGGTGTAATAGAATTTCTTGATATACTACTCAATGTAAGGTTGGTTGATCTTCATGAGAGGAATAAGACCAAACTTCTCACACATAGCCAAAGTTTCATCAAAGTAGCCCTTGTGCTTGGGATGCCTCATGTGTTCAATGTTGATGGTGTGTTGAGGGTGACAGAGTAATCTTTTCCCACATAAATGTCACTAAAGACATGCTCTTGATCGTTGGTGAAAAAGTGAGGATTCTCATAGAAGTTTGTTTCTTTCCCATAGGGATTTTCTTCTCTAAACTCTTGATAGGCCTCGGGCTTCCATTTGTCAAAAGGCATGCGAGTTGGTTTCCTAGCCAACGTATTGCGCTTGGTAGTACCACCACCACCACGACCAAAACCACGAGCTCTTGAGGTGGTCGGAGTGGCCATGATCTCAGCTTATTCCTCAAAATTTGCATGAACTCGTCTTTATCAACTGTTGCTTCCTTATTCCCCGGGGCCTTGCGCTTGTTGCGAGCATACATGATCGGTTCCTTCCCTGAACAACCACCACGACTATCTGTGAAGTTTAGAGAGATAGGGAATGGAAACAAGATAAGTGTACATGCTCAAAAAAATGGATAATTTTTTTAGCATTATCAAGTTATAACAAGCCGTTCTAGCCCAAATTTGTACAGGCGGTTGTATCGGATGGCGTCCGGTAGTAGCGGGCGTGCAAATTTTCAGATTTTTGCCCCAAATCCAAGCACGAAAACGAAGGTCAATCCAACAAGATAACTAGAGTATGCTAGCACATTGCAGTTCCCGACAACTAGAGATCATCCATTCACACTTTAACCGAGAGAAATCGGAGCAACCACATATCCATCTCAAAGCAACTAGGGTTCATCAATATAGAACCAAAGGGAGCAAGGAGAGAAAAATACCGGAAGCCATGGAGGAGATCGAAGCGTGAGGGAGTCCCACAGTGCAATCAGGGTTGAGAATGGAGGATTCCAGCGAGGCAAGGGCCGGCCGGACGAGGTAGAGGGAGGGGGAAGCAATGTGTGGAGGTGTTCGTGCGGGTGGGGAATAACCCCCACACCTCATGACCTGGGGATTTAAGTCAAAACTTCTTGGCTCGGTAGTACCGAGCCCCGTCCAATAGTACCGGTTGTACAAATTTTCGCAGAAAGCATCAGCTTCGATTTGCACAGGCGGTAGTATCGGGCTCGTCCGGTAGTACCGGCTGTACAAGTTTGTGCAGAAAGATATCTGCTTCAACTTGCACAGGAGGTAGTACCGGGGCACCCGTCCACTTCTTATAGATTCAAGTTTTGAGCATGTACAAGAATATAAAGATTTTTTTTAAGATGAGATAGACTTGGGATTGAATTCCAAACTGGCAAATGCTACTTTGTACTCTTATTTGCAAGAATCAAATGCAAAACGCCAAATTTGAGCATATTTCCCATAAAGATCCCAAACAAGAGAAAAACAAGGATAAGCAAATAAAATCCAAATGAAGGACCAATAAGAACCAACTCTTCACAAGAAAGAGGTTGGTGGCCTAGGCCACCATGTAAGAGAGTATGGTATGACATCGCCAAGATATATCTTGGGTGCATTGCCAATTCTCAACATTTTAGCTCACAATTCAACATTAGAAAAAGAGAGAGATGATTGATTTTTTTTTAGTTTGGGCATAATGGGGGAGGGAGAGCCCAATGTGTTAGGCAACACTCCCCCTATGTGCATGCCTAGTCCTAAACCAAAAAATAGCCAACTATAGGTGTGTGTGCAAGATCCTCAAGTCAAACTCTCTGAATCAATGATATTTAGCTCATTCCTCAAGAACATAAATCTTGCATCATCAAGGGGCTTCGTGAATATGTCGGCAAGTTGATCCTTGGTTGGCACATAGGCTAGTGCAATATCTCCATGGGAAACATGATCTCTAATGAAGTGATGACGAATCTCAATATGCTTCGTTCTTGTAAGTTGCACGGGGTTGTAGGAAATCTTGATGGCACTCTCATTGTCACATAGAAGAGGCACTTTTGTCACATTGAACACCATATTCTTTGAGGGTTTGACTCATCCATAACAATTGAGGGCAAGAACTAGCTGCCACAACATACCCGACTTCGGCGGTGGAGAGAGATATGCAATTTTGCTTCTTAGAACACAAACTCACCAAGGACCTACCAAGGAATTGGCAAGCCCCTGAGGTCGATTTCCTATCATCCGTATCACCAGCCCAATCGGAGTCTGTGTACCCACTAAGAGAAATATGCCCCTTTGGGTACCACCATCCAAATCTTGGGGTATGAACCAAATAAAGAATTATCCTATGGACCATAGTCAAATGGCTTTCCATAGGAGACGCTTGATAACTTGCGCACAACCCAACACTCAACACAATATCGGGTCTAGAAGCACAAAGATAAAGCAAAGAACCAATCATAGAATGATACAACTTTCTGTCCACATCTTTAACATTCGGATTGCGCTTGATATGGCACTTGGTTTGCATTGGAGAGACCTTGACTTTAGCATCTTGGAAGTTGAACCTCTTGAGCATGTATTGGGTATACTTAGCTTGAGAAATGAAAGTTCCACGAGCAATTGCTTGATCTGAAAGACAAGAAAGAATTTGAGCTCTCCCATCATAGACATATCAAACCTATCAGTCATAAGCTTTGAATATTCATCATTGAAAGATTTATTAGTTGAGCCAAAGATAATATCGTCCACGTAGAGTTAGCATATAAAAACCTCCTCTTTAACCCTCTTTGCGAAAAGGGTGGGATCGATGTGCCCAACTTCAAACCCACGGTCTTGCAACAACTCTCTAAGGTTCTCATACCATGCACGTGGTGCTTGTTTAAGTCCACAGAGCGTCTTATCGAGCTTATAGACATGGTTAGGGAAGTTGGGGTCCTCAAACCACAATGGTTGCTTTACATATACCTCCTGTTTCAATGGACCATTTAGAAAAGAACTCTTGACATCCATTTGTTGCAACTTAAAGTTATGCGAAGATGCATAAGAAAGAAAGATACGAATGGACTCAAGGCGAGCCATGTGGGCATAGGATTAATCAAAGTCGATGCCTTCCACTTGAGAGAACCCTTTAGCTACAAATATTTCCTTGTTCCTTATGAAAATACCATGCTCATCTTGCTTGTTCTTGAATATCCACTTCGTGCCAATAACATTGCAGCAATCTTTGGGCTTCTCAACTAGTTTACACACTTTGTTGCGCTCAAATTTATTGAGTTCTTCATGCATAGCTTCCACCCAATTCGAATCCTCAAGAGCCTCAAACCCCTTCTTTGGTTCCACCATGGATATGTGAACTTGATGCTTACTAAAGCTTGCCAATTGAGCTCTTGTGGTTCTATTGGCTATAAGATCACCCAACACTTTATCATCGGAATAGTCAATTTCCCTCCAAGCTCTTGCAATCTTGCTTGATGACGGGCTTCGATCGCCTCATTGTTGCAAGGAGGGATCACTTGATCATCTTGATCATTTGGGTCCCCGTATTGACCGGTATGTTGGCCTTGATCATCATTATGGCTTGGTTCAACTTGAGATTCAGAAGGTTCATCTTGGCCTTGACCTTGGCTAGCTTGTATGATAGGAGAGCTTGTTTCTTGCATAGCAACTTGATAAACAATATGAGGTCCTTGAGCTTGTTCTTGGGTTGGTGCACCACTTGCTCCATTGGCATGTTCTTCTAATGTAGACGATAGCTTCACTTGAGTAGAGCATACTACTTCTCCATCCGCCACAAGGTGTCCCTCCATGGGGCAGAAAAACACCCATTGTCCCTATGGCTTCTTGAGAAATTTCAACATCTACATCGGAAACACGAAATTGCGCCACTTGGGAGACATCATTTTCTTCGAACATCAGACTACTAGATTCAATGACAATCCATGAGGCCTTGTCAAAGACTCTATAAGTGTGGGATTTGGCACCATAACCAACAAATGTACCCTCAATAGATTTAGTTTGGAATTTAGAAAAGACAAACTCCTTTTACCAAATATAAAAACTTACAACCAAAGACACGGAAGTAGGAGAGATTTGGTTTGTTTCCGGTGAGGCTTTAAGCCTTTGCGAATGTAGAGCCGGTTAACTGAGTGACAAGCCTTAGAGGTGGCTTTGGCCCAAAGATATTGGGGAGACTTGTACTCCTCCAACATGGACCTAGACATATCCATGATGGTCCTATTCTTCCTTTCGGCTACACCATTTTGTTGAGGGGTATATGCAGCGGAATATTGATGACGAATACCCTCTTCATTAAAAAACTCATTAAGGGTGTCGTTCTTAAACTCGGAGCCATTGTCACTCCTAATAGCCATGATGGGAACATTGTGTTGACGTTGAACTTGATTGGAGAAGTCGACGACGGCTTGTTGAGTCTCACTGTTCAACTTGAAGAAATAGACCCATGTGTATCTTGAGTAGTCATTAATAATCACCAAGCAATACTTCTTGCCTCCAAGACTTGCCTCGGGCACGGCACTAAAGAGATCAACATGGAGAAATTCTAGAATCCTCTTTGATGAAATAACCGACTTGCTTGGATGTGGAGAATCTTGCATCTTTCCTTCTTCACAAGCCCTACACACACGATCTTTGTCAAAGGAAACATTTTCATTTAGTCCGAGGATGTGGCCACCCTTGTGAAGGGTTTTCAAAGTTCTCATGTTGACCTTACTGAAGAGTCTTACTAAAGAGACAAATCGTTTGAGTGTTGGTTGATTCCAAAAAGTCTACCACATACAACTCATTTTTTACATGCCCAACATAAGCAACATTGAGAGTCTTTCTCCACATGATGACCAGGATGTCAGGTTCAAAGAAGGCGGAAAAACCCACCTTCCCTAAAGCATGAACTGAAATTAAATTCAAACCAAGGGAATCGACAAGCATGACATTTTGAACGGTGATATTAGGAGGAACAACCACCTTGCCGAAACCTTGTACCTTAGATTTTGATTTATCTCCAAAAGTGACGGTTGCTTGATTTATATTTGGTCTCAAATCCATCATAAGTGCCTTGCTTCCGGACATATGACGTGTACACCCACTATCAAGTATCCATTTTTACCCACCAGAAGCATAGTCCTACAAGAAATTATTGACTTGAGTTAGGACCTAAGGAAGGTCCTCTTATGTTAGCAACAAGGGTCTTTGGAACCCAAATAGTGTAATGAATCAAACCCTCAAAATACCAATATATTTAGCTTGTAAAACACCATAATAATCAACAAATAAGAATTGGTGTGGATTGTTAGTTCCCGCGGAGTTGCTACGAGTAGTGTTGTCTGTAATGACAATACCACTCGCACCAAGATTCTTCTTTGCTTGAGCGGGCTTGGCCTTCTTCTTGATATTCTTCTTCTTATCATTCTTGCTCTTGGCAACATAGCGAAGACCTTTCTTGCCATTTTGTGGTCTAGGAGCAACCATTTGTGGCTTTGGAGCCACTTGTGGCCTAGGAGCCACAATCTTCTCAACACTAGGGCCCTTGCACTTGATTCTTGCTAGCTCTTCCTTTAACCTAGCATTCTACTCAATAACATTTGCATGATCACAATAATAAGCGGAAGTACTAGGCACATTGAATTGATCCAGTTTAGTTTGAAGTTGTTAACAAGGCTTGTTGAGGGTAGAGTGTTCACTCTCCAAGGCCTTGTGAGCCTTGGGGGAGCTTCTCTAGATCCTCGGTTAGTTTTTCATGACCAACCTCAAACTCAAGATTCTTCTTTTTATCCCTTTTATATTTAGTTTTCATGGTCACAATCTTTAGTGAGTTTAGATATTAACACATTATGTGACTCTTCAATAGTCTCAAGTTTCTCCTCAAGAGATACTCGAAGCTCATGTTCTTCCTCAAGAGCATTTGGGAGGGAGCCCTTTTCAATGGCATCTTCCCTCTCGGTCTCACCTTTCTTCTCAATAGCCTCTTGGACCTATACCAATTGGCTCATGAGGATATCAAAGTACCTCTTGGTCTCACCTTGCTTGTTAGACATGAATAGACCCAAGGAGGAAATTTCATCTTCAACACTAGGACTAACAAGGTTATTCTTTTCATTTTGAGTCTCAGAGTTGGAGGAAGATGATACCTCGGTGGCCTTTGCAATGAAGCACTTTGCGGAAGGTTGAGGAAGACTTTTACTAGGAAATTCAAAGAGAGATGGAGATGACGAAGAGGCAATAGCAATAGCTACCACTTCACTTGTGGTTTCTTCTTCTTCATCACTGGAATCATACTCTTCTTGAGCCACTAGCACATATCTTGAAGATGGTTTCTTGTTGAAAGGTTTCTTATTGAAGTAAGGATTCTTGTTGGGGAGTGATACGTCATAAACATATCCTTAATTTATGATGTTCCATGTTGTTTTCATGCCATATGCTACATGTTTTCCTTACACTTTATGCCATTTTTATCGATTTCCTCGGACTAACCTATTGACAAGATGCCACAGAGCCAGTTCCTGTTTTCTGATGTTTTTAGTTTCATAAAAGTTGTTCTAGAAATATTCTCGGAATTGGAAAATTCGAAGCCCAGAAGTCTTAGAATTCCCGGAGGGTCCACGGAGTCCCGAAGAGACCCGGAGGGGTGCCTGGGAGCCACCACACCATAGGGCGCGGTTCCCCCTCTGGCCGCGCCAAGGGGTGGTGTGGGCCCCCTGGCCACCCCCGGCATCGCTCTTTCGCCTATATATGCCCCCAATGCATAAACCCTAGATCAATCGGCCTTTTCCACCAAAAACATCCGTAGCTCCGCCGCCGCCGCCGACAAGTTTCGGGGGACATAAATCTCTGTTCTGGCACCCTGTCGGGACGGGGAAGTGCCCCTGGAGCCATCTCCATCGACTCCACCGCCATCTTCATCGTTGTTGCCTTCTCCTATGATGAGGTGAGAGTAGTTCTCCTGCATGGCTAAGGGCTCTACCTTTAGCTATGTGTTTCATCTCTCTCCCACATGGTGTGATCTTTATGAGATCATGAGCTTTTTAATCTAATTGAATATTAGATGGTACTCTTCATGTGTTATGCTACTCATGTGGTTTTGTTATGAGATCTCCGTAAACACTTTGATCACAGTGTAAAGGTGACAGTGTGTGCACCGTGTGGTTTAGTATGATATTTATATCTTGTGTTGGATGACCCTATGAAATTGCGGTGTTTGTCTAGTACCTTCTAGGGCGCTCATAGTGACAACGTGGGGTTAACTAGACATGGGAATGGGACTTTGAGGAGTGCCGTTACAGCCCTACGCAATGAATTGGTGTTTGTTATACAACCGGAGAGTGGTTCGGACTAGCATAGTGAAGAGAGATATTTATGCATTCAATTATGTTATCATTGTTGAGAGTGTCCACTAGTGAAAGTAGGATCCATAGGCCTTGTTTCTAAGCATTGAACACCATTTTCAACCAGTTCTGCTACATGTGTGCTTGCTGCCAATTTTATTTAAGATCACTATTATCACTTATTATCATCCATATTACTTGCATTTTACTCTCTGTTCGCCGAACTAGTGCACCTATACAGCTGACAATTGTATTAGGTGTGTTGGGGACACAAGAGACTTCTTGTATCGTAATTGCAGGGTTGCTTGAGAGGGATACCTTTGACCTCTTCCTCCCTGAGTTCGATAAACCTTGGGTAATCCACTTAATGGAAACTTGCTGATGTTCTACAAACCTCTGCACTTGGAGGCCCAACATTTTCTACAGGAATAGAAGCGTGCATAGACATCAAGCTCTTTTCTGGCGCCGTTGCCGGGGAGGTAAGGTAAAAGGTACTCACATCCTCTATGAGTGCTCGAAGTTGTTTCCTTTAGATTTTGCAATTATATCCTTTTGTTTCTTGTTTTTATTTTCACTAGTTAGACTTTTTTCACTTGTTGCTTGTTTTTATTTTTACTAGTTAGAATTAATGGAAAACAACAAAAATATGAGAGAGCTTTATAATATTTATCTTGAGTTAGGACATGAAGTGTTTCAAGAGAAAATTAAAAACCCCATGGAGCTTTATTTGCATGCTAGTAGCAATGTTATTAGTATGATTTCTTTGAACATCATTATTTCTGATGCTATGGAGAAGTCTAAGCTTGGGGAAGAAGGTCTTGATGAATATGATATTTTTAGTCCCCCAAGCACGGAGGAACAAATTTACTTTGATGATACTTTGCCTCCAATTTATGATGATTACAATGATGAATATGTTATTTTCATTCCACCTACTATTGAGGAGAAAATTAATTATGATTGCAAATTCCTCCTATATTTGATTATTATGGTGATGAGAATGATAGTGATAGCTATTTTGTTGAATTTGCTCGCACTACTATTAATAAGAATGACTATGCTTATGTGGAGAGTATTAATTATTTTATGCATGTGGCTCATGATAAGAATATTTTACGTGATAGTTATATTGTTAATTTTATTCATGATGCTACTAAATTTTATTATGAGAGAGTGAAACATGGTTTTATGCATCTCAACAATATTAAGTTTCCCTCCGTTATGTTGAATGTTCTGAATTTGCACTTATTTTGTCTTCCTATGCTAGCCACTTTGTGCTTTATTGACTTGTTTTTCTACAAGATTCTTTTTCATAGGAAGCGTGTTAGACTTAAATTTGTTTTATGTTTGCTTCTTGATGCTCTCTTTTGCTAAAATTAATATTTCTCATGTGAGCATCTTCTGAAATTATCATGCCTAGCTAAAAGGCTCTAAAGAAAAACACTTCTTGGGAGATAACCCATGGTTTTATTTTTGCTTTGTTTTTCTATGTTTTCTTTGAGTCAAGGTGTTGTATGCTTCTGTAGCAACTTATTTGTATATTTATTTTCATGTTTTAGCAGTGCCAAGTAAGGTTTCTGGCGAGAGTTGGAGTTGGTTTTCAGATTTCTACACAGGAAACAGAATTCTACTGTCCAGCGTAAAAAATCGTATAAATTATAGAAAAATCAGAATGATCTGTAATTTCTTGTGCTTATCGGATAATTCCGCAACTTTTTCGTTCTTTAAGTTTCTCGATCTGAGCAACGTAAATGCCTCGAATAAATTCTTCTTTACAGACTGTTCTGGTTTTGGCAGATTCTGCCATTTTTCTTGCATTTTCTCTTTTACGATGTCAAGTGGATTTCTTTGCTTCACGAAACATCAATGGCTGTATATATTGTTTAAAATATCAATAGAACTTGTGCCCATACAGAACCAATGGATTTTTAATTGTTGCACTAACCCTCTAATGCGAATTACTGTTTGAGTGTGGTGTGAAGGAAGTTTTCAAGGGTCAAGAGAAGAGGTGATATATGTGATCAAGAAGAGTGCAAGGTCAAAGCTTGGGGATGCCCCCGTGGTTCATCTAAGCATATTTTTAGAAAACTCAAGCATCTGATCTTGGGGATGCCCAAGGCATCCCCTTCTTCATCAACTATCTATCAGGTCACTTCTCGTGAAACTATATTTTTATTCTGTCACATCATATGAAGTTTACTTGGAGCGTCTGTTTGTTTTTCTTTCATTTGTTTTCTTTTTTTCCTTGCTGCAATAACATAGTTGGACCCTAGCATTCCTTGTTTGGGAGATAGACACGCTCCTCTTTTTCGTTCGAATACTTGCTATGCTAGTATTCTTAGTTTTTCTTTTAGTTGCTGCAAAAAGATCCTGTTTAGCTCTTGTTTTCATTGCATCTCTTGTTCAGAGTTGTTAGTTTTAGTAGTGTTATGTGAATACTCTCATGTTTGCTTGCTGTAGAATTTATAGAGTTTTTTTAAAGCATGTTTTGTATGGTTATTGTTGGGAAAATAAACTGCTGCTTGAGGTAGAATTTTTAACGGTGCAAGTAGAAGTTTGTATAGACCGTGGCTAGACTTTTTCATATCATGCTAGATGTTATTTTAGTTCTAAAGACTTGTGGCTATTTAGTAGCATGATTAGCCTCAAATAGCTGAGAGTGTTTAATGTTCTATTGAAAGAATCATGAGTTGTTCTTGTCATATTGAAGCATAAATTTGTGGTGTTCTCCTTTGAATGTTTTATTTGGTTGACTTGGCGCATGCTCACACCATGCTTATGACTATGAACTAGTCACTTATATCCTCCATGATCATTTAGTTTTTGAACTTGTGGTACCACTTATGCTTTGATTAATGATGTTTATGTCTATGCATGATTATGGCTCTTATGCTCTCTTTATTTGTCGCTCCCAGTCTTTTGCTAGCCTCCACATGTACTGAGTATGAGCTCTACTCGTGTATCCAACTCCCCAAAACCAAAGTTTTCCCATTGTGTCCACCATACCTACCTACATGTGGTATTTAACCGCCACTCCAAAGTAAATTGCTCATGTGTTACCTTTAAAACTTTCAAAATTACTCCTGTTTTGTGCTCATGTTTTAGCTCATGAAGATGTAAATAGAGAATCTTTATCTCACTTGTTGATTGAACTTTCACACCCTGGACTAGTGGCTTCATCCGCTTATCCAATGATAAAAGAGCTGGCAGCGGGGTGCCCAGCCCCAAATTAAGAACAACAAATTCTCTTCACTATTTTTGCCCCTGATTTATCAGTTAAAGCATAATTGTGTAAACAAAAGAGAAAGAGGGATGACCTTCTACCCAGATGCGTCCTTATATGGGAGCCGTTCTTGTGAAGTCTAGTTGGCTTGTGATGTGCTGTATTTTTTGTTTACCATTCGTTGACATAAGCATACACCTCTCTTAAAAATGTTTTCAATACCTCTGTTTAATAAAATATAAGCTCTAGCACATGAGTGATCCATGCTTCCCTCTACGAAGGGCCTTTCTTTTACTTTTATGTTGAGTCTCCATCTTTTAACTTTATGCACGGTTGAGAGAGCATAGTTGCCATTCTGAGTTTTATATGCATTTGTCCAAGAAACATTATTAATTGATTCATGATGTGTTATTGCTTGTTCTCTAAGTATTTGTTCTATTCTTCCTCATGAACTTTGAAGGTGTCCTGGCATTTATGTTTTTCCCCACTCTTAAGGACGAGCGAAATATCACTTTGACATGTTTTCTATATACTTGAAACAAACGTATATCTTCCGTTGCATTGTTATTCATGATCTTTTATTTGTGTTACTTCTCACGATGCAAGGTGATTGCTATGCTTTATTATTAAAATTCTATTTGTCATGCTTGTGTTGAAGTTCTATGATCTCAGCTTACTTATGCTTTTACATTATTGATGATCAAGTTTATGTTGGTAGCATGTCACCTCAGAAATTATTTGTTTTGTCGTTTACCTACTCAAGGACGAGTAGGAACTAAGCTTGGGAATGTTGATACGTCATAAACGTATCCTTAATTTCTGATGTTCCATGTTTTTTTCATGCCATATGCTACATGTTTTCCTTACACTTTATGCCATTTTTATTGATTTCCTCGTGCTAACCTATTGACAAGATGCCACAGAGGCAGTTCCTGTTTTCAGTTGTTTTTAGTTTCAGAAACGTTTTTTTGGAAATATTCTCGGAATTAGAAAATTCGAAGCCCCAAAGTCTTAGAATTCCCGGAGGGTCCACGGAGTCCCGAAGAGACCCGGAGTGGTGCCCGGGAGCCACCACACCATAGGGGGGCGCGATTCCCCCTCTGGCCGTGCCAAGGGGTAGTGTGGACCCCCTGGCCACCCCTCGGCATCGCTCTTTCACCTACATATGCCCCTCGATGCATAAACCCTAGATCAATCGGCCTTTTCCACCAAAAACATCTGTAGCTCCGTCGCCGCCGCCGACAAGTTTCGGGGGACAGAAATCTCTGTTCTGGCACCGTGTTGGGACGGGGAAGTGCCCCCGGAGCCATCTCCATCGACTCCACCGCCATCTTCATCGTCGTTGTTGTCTCCTATGATGAGGAGGGAGTAGTTCTCCCTCGGGGCTGAGGGCTCTACCGGTAGCTAAGTGTTTCGTCTCTCTCTCCCATGGTGTGATCTTTATGTGATCATGAGCTTTGTAATCTAGTTGAATATTAGATGGTACTCTTCATGTGTTATGCTACTCATGTGGTTTTGTTATGAGATCTCCATAAACACTTTGATCACAGTGTAAAGGTGACAGTGTGTGCACCGTGTGCTTTAGCATGATATTTATATCTTGTGTTGGATGACCCTATGAAATTGTGGTGTTTGTCTAGTACCTTCTAGGGCGCTCATAGTGACATCGTGGGGTTAACTAGACATGGGAATGAGACTTTGAGGAGTGTTG
The DNA here is from genome assembly GCA_028641055.1 of Alopecurus myosuroides. Taxonomy (NCBI): domain Eukaryota; kingdom Viridiplantae; phylum Streptophyta; class Magnoliopsida; order Poales; family Poaceae; genus Alopecurus; species Alopecurus myosuroides. The sequence goes on along the minus strand of CM054057.1, from coordinate 462,858,648 downwards.
TTACATCCCTACGCAATGAATTGGTGTTTGTTATTCAACCAAAGAGTGGTTCGGAGTAGCATAGTGAAGAGAGATATTTATGCATTCAATTATGTTATCATTGTTGAGAGTGTCCACTAGTGAAAGTAGAATCCCTAGGCCTTGTTTCTAAGCATTAAAACACCATTTTCAACCAGTTCTGCTACATGTTTGCTTGCCGCCATTTTTATTTCAGATCACTATTATCACTTATTATCATCCATATTACTTGCATTTTATTCTCTCTTCGCCGAACTAGTGCACCTATACAACTAACAATTGTATTAGGTGTGTTGGGGACACAAGAGACTTATTGTATCGTAATTGCAGGGTTGCTTGAGAGGGATACCTTTGACCTCTTCCTCCCTGAGTTTGATAAACTTTGGGTAATCCACTTAAGGGAAACTTGCTGCTGTTCTACAAACCTCTGCACTTGGAGGCTCAACACTGTCTACAAGAGTAGAAGCGTGCGTAGACATCAGGGAGCTTTGACTTATCCTTGAGAACAAATTTTACTCCTTGTATTTCTCTATACTCAAAAGGGCATTCTGCAACAAAGTGATACTTGTCTTGACAATTGAAACAAACCCTCTCTTTTTTGAATCCCTTCCTTGCCATAGCTTGACTTGATCTTCTACTCAACATATGCCTTGGCCTTGGGAGGATGCTTCCAAAACTTTTGCACCGCGAGATCAATGAAGTCCTTAAGCATAGGATCATACTCTTGATCATTTAGGGCCCTTTTGTTTGGGCTGGCTGTGGCTGGTTGCGGCTGGCTGTGCTGCTGTACAGGTAAACCTGTTGTTCTGAGTTTTAGTCTTTGGTAACTCAGCTGGCTATGTGACTGTGAAATATGAATTTGTCTGAAAGACCCTCCAAGTTACGATAACATAAAATTTAGGTATAAATAACATGACGATTAGATAATTTTCAATATATGCACATGGATATACATACTAAATAATGATACATGTGGCAAGTCTAACATGTTACGCTGGGTTAGCCACGACATACCCTTCGTCCCAACGTGCACAACCGTATATACACTCATTTTCACAACGTGTATCGCTGTTTAATTATGGCGAGCTAATGGATAATGCATGCATGGTGCGGCCATGTCTTCTTCACAGCCAAGAACTACGAATAAAGCATGACCAGTTCACTGAAAAATATATGGACCAATGCATGCACCTTTGCATGCAGTTCACGGAAAAGTATGGATGTCATCCACCTTGATTCGCGTGGAACGGAGCATTCTCTTTCATGGACATTCGCATTATAAGCACCAAAACACATGACACGAGCAGTAGCGACAACAAGAAGCTCGGTGGCAATCTCATGTAATTTGTACCAACGAAATGTGAAAATAGAAAAAAATGGTTCAACTTTAAGCGAGGAAGCTACAGGAAGCCACCCAAAGCACCTCAAATCGTGCTTCGGCCTCCCAGTGCATTTTCGGTTGTGGCTTTGGAAAATCCTAACTCACAGCTCACCTCTTTGTTTGGTTTGACCTGCTTATTTTTGTGAAAACCAAAAAAATCCCAAACAAAAGGGCCCTTAAAGGTGCCAAGTTTTCCCACAAAGCAATCTCTTCTTGCTGATCCACCACCTTGGTCACAACTTTGGCCTTCAAAGCAACGGAGGCTCCTTTGTGCATTCCAATAGCCTGAGCACGAGTGTTATGAGCAAGATTTTTTTGAAATTGAAAGGACGCCATCTCTTGCATCGCCTCACTTGAAGTCATGAGGTGAGATTTGTGCCTTCCTTGAAGACTCTTCAATTCCATGGGCTCAAAGGGAATGAGGGGACTCACATACTTCATCTTGATCCAAGCATCATTAACATGAGTGGTACCAAGACCACTAAATGCGGTAGCAAGCGTTTTCAGTCTTTGGTACATGTCCTTATGGCTTTTACCATCAAGCATATAGAACCCTTCGACCTCATTAATCAAGGCATCAAACCTATTCTTCTTCATGCTTAAATTTCCCTCAAACATGGAGATAAGAGCTTTCCATGTTTCTTTGGTGGTGGAGCATTGTTGAATGTTAGGCATGATCTTCTCACCCACGGATTGTTGGAGCATATGCAAAGCAGTGTAATTGAGTTGGCAATCTACCACTTCTCTTCTTGTCAAGTTCTTGGGGTCATGTGGCTTGTATCCATCTTCAATGACCCTCCATAGCTCAATGCAAGAAGAGTTCAAGTGAGTTTTCATGTAATATTTCCACTGACCAAAAGAATGTGCATCAAGTTTAGGAGGTTCGCCTCTAGGGTTAATATGAGGATATGGGATAGGAGGATCGGGAGAGTATGGTCCGAGGACATTGTGGTAATCCTCCTTTTCATCCTTTCCCTTAGAAGTTTAAGTTCTGTTAATGGAGGGAGCTTCACTTTTAGTTCCTCCACCCTCATCCTCATCTTCCTTATTATCCGGAATTTCTTTCGGAGGAATCAAAGATGATGATTCCGGAACCTTGGCTTTCAAGAGTTGCATCATCAAATCACGCAACTCCGCCATTTTGGCATTTACTTGAGATCATTCATGATGGCCGGTTCCACGGGCTCGGTGGTTTCCCCTTCATTGACCATACTAAACTCTTAGGCAAAATAAGAGTCGAGGCTATGATACCAATTGAACGGATAGTATGGGAACCAAGAGGGTTGGGTGAATAGGTGCTACTTCCAAATTTTAATTTTTTTTATTTAGGCTTGACACAGAGGTAAATTCTCTAGATATGTAACTATGGTGAATATACCTATATGACAAGAGCAACACTAAGAAACATACAAACACAAAGTAAAGGAGAGGCAACAAGGTAACCGATAACGCAAGAACACGGAGACAAGGATGTATTCCTGAGTTCCTCCTTTTGAGGGAAGTACGTCTCGTTGGAGGGGTGTGTGTTTCGCCACGAAGGCCTACTCAACGCCACAAAGGTCTCACCCTATTCCCCGATGAACTTCGCCACAAAGGCCTAGTTCACCTTCCACTATTGATTCCCTTCGAGGCGGAAATATGTGCCTTTACAATGAGCTTGAGACACACACCCACAACCGAATTGTGGGCTCCCAAGAACGCCAACAATCTTGCTCCAATCAACAAATGAGCAACAATGGGGTCTAGGTTTTCCATAAGGAAACCTTAGACTAGAACTCCTCAAGTGAATGAGGGGAAAATGAATCATGGGTTGGTGAAGATGTAGATTGGGGCCTTCTCCTTCAATCCTCTGAAGATTAACGGGTTTGGGTCGAGGTATTGGGAGAAATCTAGTTTTGGTGAGCTCAATAAATGAGGAGAGCTACCTCTTGGGGAAGAAGGGGATGAGCTATTTATATTCGTCCCTTCAAATCTGACTGTTTGAGCATTTATTGATTCACCCGGTAGTACGGGACACCGTCCGGTAGTACCGCCCGCACAACTCTTCACACAGGTCAACACAGGCATCGCAGACAGAAACCATAGTCGGTACTACCGCATGGGGCGGTAGTACCACATTTTGGACATGGAAGCTTGCAGATACCAGTATGCACTTCTGTAAAATCCGGAAGTACTGCGCGAAAGCGGTAGTACCACGATGTCGGTACTATCGAGCCAGCCCGGCATTACCGCGCGATGGCACTCCTTCGACTGCTGTATCCAGTGCGCCATTCTGGAAACTACAATAGAACCGGATGAGGCCGGTAGTACCTGCGCTGTCGGTACTACCGAGCCACTCCGGTAGTGCTGCACTTCGACAACAGGTTCCAGTACCATTTTCTTGAAAAACCCGGTGGTACCGGACGAACTCCGGTAGTACTGCGCAGGCAGAAACCCGAGATTCAGACAGTTTCTTCAAGAGGTAATCAACGAGGTTTCGCTACGGATCATATGAGATATAAATATAGTGATCAAGCACATAGAATCCTTGCAGCACTTAGCACACGTTATAGCCCTAATTGTGTTGTCAGCAAACATCAAAACATAAGGATGGAAATGCTCTTTCACCTGCCCTCGTCCTGCACCACAGAATGAGGCCACCCTCGCAGCAGCGGGCGACTGATGACCCACAAGTATAGGGGATCGTAACAGTCTCGAGGGAAGTAAAACCCAAATTTATTAATTCGACACAAGGGGAGCCACAGAATATTTATTAGCCTTAACAACTGAGTTGTTAATTCAGCTGCACCTGAAAGTAGACTTGCTCGCAACAATTTATCAGTGGTAACAGTTTTATAGCAGCAATAGAAATAAAATAACAGCAGGAGTAAAATAGTAACAACAGTAGCAATCACGGAAAACAGCAGGATGGGAGTACCGTAGGCATAGACGGAATGGATGAACGGGCGTTGCATGGATAACTGTAGTAGTACAGCCCAACACATGCTATACTGTTGCTTGTAGTGTTGGCTCCTGGAACCTTCACCAGCACACACAACAAGATAAATATCCAAAGAAGCAAATATATCTCATATCTACCAAATAATCTAGAGTACAAAATCCTTTACAAGTTGCATAGCAAAAGCTAGCACAAATATACAAGTACCATATAACAAATAGTAGGGCTCCAATCTTCAATTTGTGCCACATGCGAACAAACATGTTGAGTGGAGTCATGAGACCTACATCGATCACTCTGAATCCGAACAACCTACACGTTGGAATATTGAGCCCCTAAAAAAAAGGTCGGAACATTCAGAGCAATGGTGGCAAGTGACACCATGGCCACCCAAAAAGGAGCTCAGAACATTCTGAGCAATGGTGGAAAGTGGCACTATGGTGGTATAATAAATGGCAAGTTTCTAATCTACATGCATATTTGGCTGGTGGAGTTTCAAGGCTAAATTTCATAAAGGCATTTTATCCTATCTTTTAATAGAAAATAAATGTTCACATAATTGGACACTTTGTTTTACAGCAAAGTGCTCCTACCCGTTGGATTAGCACGCTGAAACACCATCATACACTTCTCCAATAGCTCATAGTCAAATTTTAATCATTGATAAAACAATATGAACGAGATATGTCATAGTTTTCCATCTAGTTGTTGATTTGTCCATAACCAATGGAACACGGCTAAGATCTTAGTTTTAACCCTCGCGAGGTTTTTTCCCTTTACCCGTGTTGCCTAATCGACCCCAAACACCATGATACACCATTAGTAACATGTAAGGAAAGAAGATTAAGCCAAAATTCACAAGAAGTAGATTCCCAAACCCCCACGAGTCGGACCATCCTATTACTATTCTACATCTCTGGACACGATGGGTTCGAGTCACCACAACCTACAAATTCTGTCTAGGCCATACTAATATGAAACACGGCGGCGCACAAGAAACAACTACACAATGAAACCAAACATAATCTCATGTTACTGGGCGGTGGTCCCCACCATAAATTGTACTGTGATGACATGCTAGCAATCCGCACAGTGGTTGATTAAATTATCATGTTGTTTTCCATAAGCAATTAAAATAATAATCTTTTGTAACAATATGATAATAATTCCCAACCATGAATACTACAAGCATGACTAAGCAGTCTAGCATTACGGTGTTTTCCTAACATATGGATTGCTACAGTCTAGGGATAGCATATGATTACTCCACTTGGGTGTTAGTGAAGAAATCTAGCATAGCGATAACACAAGTGCATACAATAAAAATCTAATGCATATATTAAAATAGTAGTATCATGTGTGCCACTTGTCTTTATAGAAATTGGAGTCGTCCACACACTCGACTCAGTCGCAACCGTAACACCCACAGTCCTCACAGCAACAGCAACCGCAACTCTCGCAATCTACATGTTGCAAGCATACCACAATAAATGACAAGACAAACAATATGCAACCTATGTATGCAATTACAATTTAATAATGCAAGACAAGTAATTTACTAGTCCTCTGGTTGCCTAAACAAGAGACAAAAAACAGTTTAACCAAATTAAATAGGGTTAATTAACAATATACAAGATTTTATCAAAATAAATTTTATAGAAAGGTGGATCTAAACCTAACATACTAATAAAATATAAAATAAGTCAAACACTCAATGAATACGAACGAATTGTAGATTTGAAATTTCGAATTACTCCGGTGGGAAAAAATAGATCGGAATTATATAAAAAGATCCGTAGCTCAAATCGAAAAACCCAAAGAACGAAAATTATAGATAATGATGAGGTGCAACTACAGTAAAAAGATGAGAAAAAACGGACTAACGGTTGAAGAGTAATTGAACTTTTGCCTCTTCAGATCTAAGAGAGTAGATCATGAATTTCTCCAGCTGTGGTGGATGAAAAGAGGTGAGGTTTCTTGGGATGGGTCTGTATCGACGATATCTAAAACTCTCGTGAAAACTTCAAAGTCAACCGAGCAACTACGGACCGTGGCAAGCAAAATACTATAAACCAGATCTGAAATCTAAGTTTCCATTCTGGGGCGACCTCACGGCCAGGCTAGTCTATTTATGGGTGGAGAGGTCCGTGGAAAATTCCTCATTGGAGTAAGAAACAAGGCAAAAGAAAACATATTTAAATTTGGACTCTCCAACAAAGAGATATTTGAGTTTGAATGGAGATAGGTTAGAAAAAACGGGATTTTGTAACCATGCCTATGTGCGTGCGTGCTGGCTGCTGCCCTTGCTGGGCCGGCCCATGCGCATGCGCATGATGGCTGTGTTTTTTTCTCTTTTTATTTTTATTTTTTAAAACTTTCATAACTTTTAAAATATAACTCGGAATCGAGTAAACAAATTTCTAAAATTTTAAAATTTTAAATTCTATCATATTTAACTAGTATTGAATGATTTTGGGCAAAATAATATATCCAAATATCATTTGGCTTATAAACGCTTTATAGAAGGATTTTGCACCTTTTTTAAAACATGATTTTATTTTGGGTTTAAAATGCAACACTCAAATGCAAGTTTTGAAATGATGACATGTTATGCATATGCTCTAAATGCAACGTGCGTTGCAACGGGAGAGAAAAAAATTTCACCACGGGAGGAGCCACACAATATATGTTCTATAGTATGACATTGGAGAAACGTCATTGACATTTTTGCGGTTAGGGATGAAATCACACGTAAAAAATGACACTTCATAGAAATCTTGTTCTTTTTGCAGATTCAGACTTCAGCTAGGCTAGATGAGAACTTCAATTTTTTAGCCAAAAAAAAGAGACGATAACTTAAAAACGTATTTCCAGTTGCACAAAACATATGCTCCTTAGAGATGAATAAAAGGCTTGGACATACGCTCCTTAAAGATGAAAAAAGGATTGGGAATATTCTAACAATTGAACAAAACTAAATGTGATATCATTTATTGAGAATACGAAAATTAACAAGAAAGGAAGTAAACTTAGCGGGTGTTAAAAGTTATTTAGGAGGATTTTTTGTTATTATGACGAAAGGAAGAAGCAATAGTGGATTTTTCTACAAGCTTGATCCAACATTATGGATAGTAAATCCTACTTCTTGGTCCTTTGATCAAGTTTATACCGTTCCAAGACAGATCCAACTTAATTAAGTTTCTCACGAGATAAACTGCATGCACAGGGCAGGATATTCGGTTGCAACCATTAGCAATGTGAAAGACTATTGGTAGCCCTAAAGACTAACATAATGGATAGTAAATCCTACTTCTTGGACATACAATTTTGTTTTGAGTACCATTCAACAACTGTTGTTCTGAGCATAGGGGAACATATCTTGCCCGGTGATACTTTGTCTCCTAGATCGACAAACCTGGAAAGGAAAAAGGGAAATCCGAGGAAGTTATATGTATAAGATAAAGGAAACCACAAAAGATAGAAATGGTGAGTCGTGTGCAAGATACATCTGATACATGTATCTGGCTATCTGCAACTCGAGTTCAGGTACAAAACATCCTTCTCATTGACCATGCTAAACGCCTCCCCATCATTAAATATTCTCAGGTACCACACCGCTGATTGAAAAGTGGAACAAGATATATATGTCCCAGGTTACAAGATGGACCTGTCGTGGAGTATGTCCAAGAGTAGAGGGCATAAGAGAATGAGAAGGACGTAGAACTCGGTGGCGCTGGCACACTCGTCGATGGGAAGGATCGTGACGGCCAGTTGTGCCGACCGGACATGATGCAATGATCGCACCAGCGGTGGCAGCAAAGTTCATCTAGAGACGCGACCGATCTCGGCCTAGACAGCGCTTTACGCGTCGCCTTGTCACCCGTCGCGCTCCGAGATGGGAGTGCCTGGCGGGCGCGCTGCTGTACAAGCTAGACACCAATATTGGTTCAGCTTTGAAAAAGAAAAACGTTTCGTCCGAGCCAGTAATGTACTGCAGGCGCACGCGACGTAAGACCTGCGCGAACAAACGCACAACGACGTACCAACAAAGAAAAAAAAAGTTTGGTACGTAAAGTTTGGCTCAAATTCCAGAAAAAGGAAAGTGTGAATAAATGTATGCAAAAAGTTGGAGACGGACTCATACTCGTATTGAATTTGAACCCATACTTTTACTTGTTCGTATCGCACTTGGTAGGACGTGGGGAGGTGTATGGCCCGGGAAAGAAACGTCTGGAGTTCAATACCGATAAAAATACATAGCCCTTCCTCGAAAGTTACGGCTGGAATTTCCTACCGATACAGATAGGTAGTGATTTGTTGTGCCTTGGGTCATATGTACGGGAGATCAAGGAAGGAGGAAGCGACCGCTCCACCTATGAGGATACGGATTCCTAAAAAAAACTATGAGGATACGGAACGGACAGAACGACGTATCATGCCTAGAGAGTTTGGAAAAAAAATAAACGAAGAGGTGTGTAACTTGGTCGTGGCAGTGGTGATAAATACTATTAATATTTCAGGATAAATCTGATGACCTACCATCGGTAACAATCACCTTAAGCCACATTATATAGTAGAGACTATTAATATTTCAGGATAAATCTGATGACCTACCATCAGGAACAATCACCTTAAGCCACATTATATAGTAGAGATGCTCTAAATGCAAAACACTCCAAATATAATTTTTTGGATGTTATAGACTAACCCCCTTAAGATGAATCTCGTCCCGAGATTCAGAATGGCTAGAAAATAGGTGTGAGTGATTTTCTAAATTTGTAGGCTAACCCCCTTAAGAGAATTTATCTTGGTATCACTAGAGCCATCAGTAGATCTATATTTGTTGATCTTCACTCGTTGTGTTGTCAATTGTGTTGTGCATCTTTCACCAGTATGAAGCATCTCCATCAATAAGTTGTGTAGCATAACAAACCATCACATTAGTGTCAAGGTTGGCGTCCTCCGGTGTTTCTTCTATATTTTAGATCCACGTAGTTGTCTGCAATGAGTTCCTTGTATTTCTTCTTGGCTAGGTTCTAGGTCATAGGTTGAGTAAACTGAGCGAAGCATCTAATAGTTGGTACATTGAAATGGCATATCGAGGTGGTTGATATGGAGAGTATTGTGGAAAGGCATCTACTGGGTTTAGAATAGATGAGTTTAGATAGATAGAACTAGGAAAATAGCTACTCATACTATACATGAACAAAACAACACTTAGCAATCAACATATAACCAAACCAAAGACTTTAAAATAGTTTTCAAAATAGGGCATAATTTCCTGCGAAAATACCAATAAAGTTTTGGAAACAAAACATTTGAAAATGCTCAGACTATCATTGCCACATCATATAATTTCATATGGTCAATACCTAACACGTTCCTGAAAACTAGGAAGATTGTGTGGTGGGCAACCTAGTGTCTTGAGATAGCTCCAATAGCATGCATCGTGTTTTCTTCTTGTAGTAAGCCTTCTTATTTATCTTGAAGTTAATCCCCTTTATGTCGAATTGAATCTTCTTCTCTATGGGAATCTCCACTATGAGTTGAGAAGGAAGAGATTGAAGGAATAAAGGTGAGAAGATAACGATAATGAAGTCAAAAATTATGTAGAGGATTTGGAAAAATAAAATTTTATCCTATGGCCTTTTCTAGTCCATTTTGTAGGTCCCGTTCCTACAGTCAACACATTGCTCTGATACCATCTGTAGTATTACATCCCAACAGAGGCTATACTGTTGCGTGTAGTACTGACCCCTAGACCATTCACCAGCACACACAACTAGATATATATCCAAAGAAGCAAATATATCTCATATCAGCGAATAATCCAGAGTACAAAATCCTTTACAAGTTGCATAGCGGAAGCTACCACAAATATACAAGTACCATATAACAAGTAGTAGGGCTCCAATCTTCAATTTGTGCCACGGGCGAACAAACATGTTGAGTGGAGTCAAGAGACCTACGCCGATCACTCTGAATCCGAACAACCCGCACGTTGGAATGTGCAGCCCCAAAAAAGGAGGTCAGAACATTCTGAGCAATGGTGGCAAGTGACACTATGGTAGTATAATAAATGGCAAGTTTCTAATATACATGCATATTTGGCTGGTGGAGTTTTAAGGCTAATTTGCATAAAGGAATTTTATCCTATCTTTTAATAGAAAATAAATTTTCACATAATTGGATACTTTGGTTGACAGCAAAGTGCTCCTACCCTTTGGATTAGCACGCTGAAACACCATCAGACACTTCTCCAATAACCCATAGTCAAAATTTAATCATTGACAAAACAAGATGAATGATATATGTTGTAGTTTCCCATCTAGTTGTTGATTTGTCCCTAACGAATGGAACACGGCTAAGATCTTAGTTTTAACCCTCGGGAGGTTTGTGCCCTTTACCCATGTTGCCTAATCGACCCCAAACACCATGATACACCATTAATAACATGGAAGGAAAGGAGATTAAGCCAAAATTCACAAGAAGTAGATTCCCAAACCCCCACGAGCTGGACCATCCTACTACTATTCTACATCTCTGGACACGATGGGTTCGAGTACCCACAACCTACAAATTTGTCTAGCCCATACTAATATGAAACACGGCTGCACACAAGAAACAACTACACAATGAAACCAAACATAATCTCATGATACTAGGCAGGCGGTCCCCACCACAATTTGTACTCTGATGACATGCTAGCAATCCGCCCAGTGGTTGATTAAATTATCATGTTGTTTCCCATAAGCAATTAAAATAATAGCCTTTTGTAATAATATGATAATAATTTCCAACCACGAATACTACAAGCATGGCTAAGCAATCTAGCATTATGGTGTTTTCCTAACATATGGATTGCTACAGTCTAGGGATAACATATGATTACTCCACTTCGGTGTTAGTGAAGAAATCTAGCATAGTGATAACACACAACTCCTACTAATGCATAGCTACAATAAAACTCTAATGCATATATTAAAATAGTAGAATCATGTGTGCCACTTGCCTTGACAGAAATTGGAGTCGTCCACACACTCGACTCAGTCGCAACCGTGACACCCACAGTCCTCACACGAACATCAACCGCAACTCTTGCAATCTACACGTTGCAAGCATACCACAATAAATAACAAGACAAACACTATGCAACATATGTATGCAATGACAATTTAATTATGCAAAACAACTAATTTACTAGTTCTCTGGTTGCCTAAACAATATATGAACAACTTAACCAAATTAAATAGGGTTAGTTAACAATATACAAGATCTTATCAAAATAAATTTTGTAAAAAGGTGGATCTAAACCTAACATACTAAGAATTTCACATGCGTTACGTTTCTGTCAGTCGAGCGTGGATAAAAGGGAGGCATGAACCCACTATCTAGCATAAATACCCTCTCTTAGAGTTCCAAGCGTCAACTTGGCCAAAGCATCTACTAGTAATGGAGAGCATGCAAGATCATAAATAACATAAACATGAAATAACATGATAGATTGATAATCACTGGACATAGCATTCAACAGTCATCGGATCCTAGCAAACACAATATGTAGCATTACAATAATATGATCTTGATCATGTTAGGCAGCTCACAAGATCTAAACATGAGGCATAAAGAGGAGAAGACAACCATCTAGCTACTTCTAAGTACCCGTAGTCCAAGGATAAACTACTCACGCATCACTCCGGAGGCAGGCATGATGGTGTAGAGCCCTCCGATGATGATTTCCCCTCCCGGCAGGGTGCCGGGGAGAGCTTCAGAACCCTTCCAAACTAGGGTTGACGATGACAATGGCTACATATCTTTTGGCGGAAAAGGGCTCTAGTATTTAGGGTTTCCCCGAGGAGGAGCTTATATAGGCGAAAGGGCAACGTCATTGGGTGGCCAGGGGGCACACCACCTGGTGGCGCAGCCAAGGGGGTTCGCGCCACCGTATGGTGTGGGCCCTCCAGGGACCCCTTAGGGTCTCCTCCGGACTCCGTGTACGTGGTAGAATTCTAAGGTCCTGGGAGTTCATTTCATCCAATTCCGAGAATATTTACAAAATAACTTTTCTAGAAACCAAAAATAGCAGAAAACAAGAATTGGCTCTGTGGCATCTTGTCAATAGGTTAGTCCCGGGAAATCCATAAAAATGACATAAAGTGTATAGAAAACATGTAGCATATGACATGAAAACAACATGGAAATCAGAAAGTATAGATACGTTTGAGACGTATCAACAAACCATGTGACAATTGAAGCAGCAAAATATAATCTACTAGGATGCAGCGGTTCATCATAAGGGTCTAAAGACACAGCAGACTCTGCAAACAAAATACGCGAGGCAATAATTTGTTAACAATGTGTCTAGCAATTTGTGCACCAATGCTTAAAGAATAGTATTTTTCAACAGCAGCAAGCATGATGAAAAGATCATAATTCGTGGAGTTCTAGTGTTCTCCCTGGCAAGAAATCCTCTAGCAAGATAATAAGAAAAATACATGACAACTGGGAAATTGCAGGCAAGAATTCTTACCGCGCTGCACATTCCTCGTGTCCTGATGGCATACCTTCGAATATAAATTATGTAGACCAGTGGAGTTCGTTATCCTTCTAGTATGCCCAACGTTAGACACGTTAATCACCCTGGAAAAATCATCAAGGGACATTATCCTCTTTCTATCATAGAGAGAGAATTCCACATGCGGGTTAACACCATCAAAGAATTTGAATGTTTTTACAAATATGAAGGTTAGTTTCCGATATTGGTCCACTTCGTTTCTTTGCGAAGTCTAGTAAACCTACATTAGAAACAAATCATAAAAAGAATCATAGATACCCAAATCCGTCAAGAACTGATTACAAGGATATGTGGAAGCTCGCACATCCTTCTTTGCATCAAAGTTCAACATACTAAGATCAACAATTTCGTTGTTGACGGAAGGTCTCATAGTTGGTTTCCTTTTGGAAGACCTAGTCTCCCTTGAGAAGGAAGGAGCAATCTTCCCTCGAAACCATCCTCCAGTCTTCTTCATACTCATATTCTGAAATTTTTAGCAAGTCCAATAAAAGTTAACTACACAGAGAAATATTATAGGAAACAACTCTAGCAACCTTAGGGGAACTAAAACATGCATACAAAAAATTTAAATTATCTCAAAACAAGCATGCTAGCTCAAATAACCAGCCACCTAGTTCAGAAAAATAATCAAGATATACAACACCAATCCAAATTCTACAAGTATAGGCGGAGGAGTCACATATCGGAGAAGAGATGTATCAAATTTCAGCAAAAATGAGTGCCTAAATAAGGAGATCGAAGAAATCTGAGGAAGAACAGCAAGAACTCGAAATTTTCCTGGAGCAATGGTGTTTCTCAGGAGAGAGAAAGAGATGAGGGGTAGACACTAAAGTGGTGGGTCCCTAGGGCCCCCAGGAGCCTCCTGGGCATGACCTATGGGGTGGCTGCACCTGCTGGCCTCCTCGGGTGACAGGTGGCCCCCCTGGGTTGCCCGAGGTGCCACACTGCCCCATCTTTTTACATAAAGATTTAATATAATTTTTTTGGATTTTTTATTGAAACTTTATTCTTGGGAAATTCCAAAATTTCAATGAATGATTATAATGTAGAAAAATGTTTACAAAGTGATGGAAAACAAAATCAAAACTAATTCTACAGAAGTTTTAAGAATGCTACAATGCAAATGAGAAGTGGAAACATGAGGAAGGAAGGTGAAAACAGATGAAAACAAGATTGTGCATGATGAAAACATGTGGGAACGAAGGAAAACAAAGTGGAAGAGGTGGAAAACAAAATGGAAACAAGAAAAAACAAGGAGGTAACCGAGGAAAACAAATAGAAAACAAGTGAAAACATAGTTTCATTAATTCAAAATCAATTTGTTAACAAGGTTGATCAAGTCTTGCCACCAAACCAATTTTATATGAAATAAAACCTTGCACATCACTAAAACAATTATGTTACCTCAATTTTGATAGACATAGTCTCAATCATAATAGTTTCATATTATTTTTGTGGCACTGGAACTGGAAAATAGAATTCTCCAATCTTGATAGTCTCAATATCTTCAATTGAGTTTAGACCATATTTCGTATCAATCTTCTTTGGAAAATAAATAGTATGCTCTTTATCATTGACATTGAAAGTGATCGTCCCTTTATTACAATCATTAACAACCCCTCAGTATTAAGAAAAGGTCTCCCAAGAATAATAAACATACTTTCATCCTCAGGCATTTCCAACACAACAAAGTCAGTTAAGATTAAACAATTAGGAACCTAGACAGGGATGTCCTCACAAATGCCACTAGGAATAGCAGTAGATTTATCAGCCATTCGCAAAGAGATATCAGTAGGAATCAGTTTAGCTAGATAGAGTCTAAAGAGAAACATGCATAACACTAACTCCAGCACCAAGATCACACAAAGCAGTTGTCACATAATTATTTTTGATAGAGCAAGGAATGGTAGGAATACCTAGGTCTCCAAGCTTCTTAGGAATTTTACCATTAAAGAAATAATTAGCAAACATAGTGCAAATTTCCTCATTAGGAATTTTTCCTCTTATTAATAACAATATCTTTCATATACTTGGAATAAGGTGGCAACTTAATAGCATCAGTCAAAGGAATTTGCAAAAAGATAGATTTGATCCACTCACAAAATTTATTATAATGCTCTTCTTCTTTACCTTTGAGAGACTTACTAGGAAAAGGCATGGGTTTTTGCAACCATTGTTCTCTTTCTTTACCATGCTTCCTAGTACTAAAACCTTTGTTATCATAATTTTTGTTCTTAGGAGGGTTTTCAGGTTCCATTTCACTTTCTTCCTTACTGGAAGCATCATTTTTTATCATGTTCATTACCACTCTCAGTTTCACCATCAGAACTAGATATACTGTTGGGATCTTTATTGGGTTCTTTATTAACATCGTTACTAATATCATTATCCTCTCTAATTCTTTTATGTTCTTCTTTTTCTTTTTAGAAGATATAAGAACATTTCATCTAGCATTTGAGAGTCTTGTTCAAGCCCTTTTGGGTGTCCCTCGGGATAAAGAAGATCTTGAGTGAAAGCACCACCTCTAGTTTTAACACTCCAAGCTTGTTCTTTAATTTGACCAGACATTTAAGCAAATAAATATTTTTGTACTTCAGTAAGTTTCTCTAATTGAGTCTAAATCATTTTAAAATGTTTAACAAGACTTTTAACATCATTAACGTTTCTTCCTAAAGTAGCATGCAAATTTTTGATACAAAGAGAATTTTCATTCAATTGATTTTGCACCTGTGCATTAAAATGAGTTTATTTAACAATGGAATCATCAAATTCATCTAAGCATTGTTCATGAGGTTTATCATAAGGAATATCAATAGAATTAATTTTTTAAAGAGAATGTACCTCTACCACGGGAGGGTGAGTGGTAGGCTCACATAGATTTTCAATTGGAGGTAAATTCTTCACATCTTCAGATTTAATACTCTTCTCTTTAAAAGATTTCTTAGTTTCTAGCATATCTTCTGGATTAAGGAAAAGAACTCCCCTTTTCTTGGGTGTAGTCAATGGTGTTGGTTCAGGAATTTCTCAATTATCATGGTTCTTGGCTATATTACCCAATAATTCTTCAGCTTCTTCCACAGTTCTTTCCCTAAAAATACAACCAACACAACTATCCAGGTATTTCCTAGATTCAGTGCTTATTCCATTATAAAATATATCAATAAGCTCATTCTTGGTTATTCTATGATCAGGCCTACCCTTGAGAGTAGCACAAAACCTCGCCCAAGCTTTAGGAAGCTTCTCATCTTCCAATTGCTTGAACTTAAAAATCTTTTGTAAAGCAGCATGTTGCACATGAGCAGGAAAATATTTCTCGCTAAAGACACGGGTCAAACATTGAGGAGTCTTAATGCAACTATAAGGCAAACTATCATACCACAATTTAGCATCCCCTTTTAATTAGAAATGGAACAACTTAATAACATAATAGCCTCTTATCAAATTCTCATCAGAAAACAACATGCCAATCTCAAACAATTTATTCAAGTGGGCTACGTCATCATTATTTTCTATACCATCAAAGGGTTCAGTTTCAACCATGGGAATAAGTGAAAGGTCAACAGAGAAATCAAACTTCTCATCTCTAATGTCCACAGGAGATTTAGCAAATTCAGGATCAGGAGAAAACTTGCTTTTCATGGAATCTTTTTCAATCAGTTTCTTAAAAGTATCAAGATCAGTAGCAGTTTCATATCTCATATATTATTTAAAGAAGTCATCATCAAGCGTATAAGTTTCCTCTAAATAATCGCTCATATCATTATAAAGTTCAGGTCGTTTAGCTGATTGTTCAGGAGTAGATAACAGTTTACCAAAAATTCAGCATGTTCACTCTCTTTAGCTCTAGCAATTTGTGTGTCTAAAAAGGAACCTAAAGAAGCAGAAGTATCAAGCACAATAGAAGTATCATCAAATTCATCGGACATAGTATCAGACTCAACAGTAATTGCATGCGAAACATGCGATGGGGTAACAAGCTTACTCAAAACAGGAGGTGAATCAAGTGCAACAACGGTGTTTATAGTTGTACCTTTCCTTGTAGTGGAATGTAATATAGGAACCTTTGGATCAGTAGTCTTTTCCATGATAGATAATAAATTGCAGCGAACAGTATAATTCTCAAGTGAGTTTACAAATAAAGCTATGTTGGCGCTAAAAAATAGTCTTGATGACCCACAAGTGTAGGGGATCGCAACATCGAGGGTAAACATAACCCAATTTGTTGATTTGACACAAGGGGAGCCAAATAATATCTATAATCCTTAACAATTGAGTTGTCAATTCAATTGCACCTGAAAAGTATCTTGCTTCACATAATTTATTAGTAGTAATAGAGTTATAACAACATAAGTAGTTTAATAGTAACAGCAGCAGGAAAACAGTAGTCGAAATAGTAACAGCGAATGTAAACGGAATAAGTAGCAGTGCTAAAAACACCGTAGGCATAGGGATGGATGTACGGGTGTTGCATGGATGAGATTAACCATGTAATAGAGGTAACAAAGGTCAGCACAAATATATAAGAGAGTATCCAAGTCACAAATTATCATAGGCATGTTTCCCAAGAATTTTCGTACGTGCTTGCAATAAGGACTTACACGACATCTTTTGTCCTACCATCGAGTTGCTACGGGGCCAAAAAGTAACTAATGGTAATTAAGATACTTGTTCTACCAAGCACCGCAGCAAAGCATCAACATACGATGGAAACCTGTAATCCTCGAACTAGAGTCCATGCCCTCCGATATCCCAACCATGTCACCTTGGGGTCTCGGGTTCCGGACAATAATATGTGTATACAACCAGTAGATATGATCCAAAACATCAGTTATACTCGTGAAAACATAACATGTTCAGATTTGAAACCATGACACCCATGCCCTAGTGACAAGCATTAAGCACTCCAAGTTGCAACAACGATAATAAACAACAATAGTGGTTACTAGGCATCAATCCCTAACAATCTCGTGGTCTAGTACAGTATGAGTCTCATCCAATCCCTACCATCCCCTCTTCCTACAGCAGGGAATTACTCACACATCGAAGGGTGAACCATGGAGGGTTGATGGAGAGGTGTTGGGAATGACGATGGCGACGATCTCCCTCCAAACCCCGTCCCGGGAGGGTGGCACAACAGGAACTCCTGTCTCCCGAACTAGGCTTTCGGGTGTCAGCGGAGCTGTTGATCGTTTTCAGGAAAATCCTTCGGGGGTCGGAGTTTTTGGAAACGAATGAGTCTTATGGCCAAAGGGGGCCCTAGGGGTGGTCCTAGGCCCCTAGGGGCCCACCGGGAGCGGCCAGAGGGGGGGCGGCCACCACCCTCCTGGGGGGCCCAATGCCTCCCCTCCAGTTGTCCTTCGGGCTTCGGGAGTCTTCCGGAGAAAAATAATTTTCTGAATTTTTCTGATGAAATTGATTTTATGCACAAAACTAGACACCAAGGGGTAATTCTGCTGAAAACAGCGTTAGTCCGTGTTAGTTTGATCCAAATCATGCAAATGTGAGAACAAACAATAAGGAAAGTGGTTGGAAATGTAGATACGTTTGCAACGTATCAGGCATCCATGTCTTCAAGATCTCATCTACTTCGACCCTCAACCTTGCCTGCATTGAGAAGGAGACAATGGCAAGCCCGGTGCCAAGTAATGATTATCACCCCTTTCTTGTATGTGTTTTGGATTTTGATAGTCTAGTGAGCGTTCCACGATCTTGTGGCCCTAATGATGCAAATGTTCTAACAATATAGTTTCACCGCAGAAACTGTTTCTTGCACATTAGTATCGGTGCTCCAGTTTTTGAAAATCGTATTTTTAGGTCTCCAAAAAATCAATGGAAAAATATACAAGTATATATACGAGTTCACAACGGGCGCCACAATTTTCAGAAGAAAATACATACTCTCTCCGTATCAAAATATAAGATGTTTTAGCATTTTGTAGATATAATGTATCTCGACATGTTTTAGTGTGTAGATTCATATGCATCTTATACTAAAACATGTCTAGCTACATATTGTCTAGGAAATGCTAAAACATCTTACATTTCGATACGGAAGGAGTACTATTTTGGGCCTCACAAAAAAACATTTTTTTTCCCAAAAAAGAATTTGTATGCCCACAATTGTTTTTTCCTATAGCCCAAAATAGAACGCTTTTTCACTAAAACTTTAAAAAATATATATAATGTATGTGTACGTACCCACGGAGAAAAAATTGTGATTTTCTAAAACTCAAAAGTACAAATTTTGAATTTTTAAAAGTCGGGTGCGTACTCGTGCTGGGCTGCACCGAATCCGCTCCTCCACTCCGCTCTTTCTCTTTGCCTAACACGCACACGCGCGCGCACTTGTCTGTGCGTGTTTGTCTGACCGTGCATTTAATTTGGACTACCAGAAGAAGGTAGCAGCTGCTGGAGCTGCGTCGGGGTTTGGAGTGGAGTTTGCACGAGTCCGGTAGTAAATTTCCCCTCACCACCGTACATCGCCTCCGGAATCCCAGTACCTGCTATACCACTCTGGCCAGCTACCTTAAATTGCCACTATTGCCCTTCCTTGCAGCTTGGTTCTAGCTAGATCAATCAGCGTACGTCTATAACTTATATGGATCAATCGGTGTCATCCTAAAAAAGACGACCTATCAGCTCCACCGGTCGCCTCCAATGTCGCGAGCCGTTGGAGCCATCCAGTTAGTAGCCTTCCACCAGTACATATATATACAGCTTAGATCTTCTCATCTTCATTTACGTCCACCACATTTTGACGTGTTTTCTTTGTAGCTAGCTAATTCACACGGATCAAACTCCCTAAGGACATCTCTAACGGGGCCGCTCATTTGCGGACCAATCTGGTCCGCATTTTGTCTGTTTGAGCAGCCGTCCGGGACAATGTCCGCGCGGATTTGGGCCCTGCAGCCTGCAGGGCTGCTCATTTAGTGGCCCGGACCTATTTTTTGCTAAGTTTTTTTCTCAATGATACTTTGAGCCTAAAAACAAACACAATACTAAACAAAATGCGAGTTATTTATTACAAATTTGACCGTTCAATAAGAAGATAAATAAGTTTTAATTAAAATTACAAAAAAGTCTTTCGGGCCGAGGTCTGCCCCTTTTCAAGCCCGGCGCACGGCCGAGAATGGACCCTTTGAACACCGGCCGCAACCTAGCGATGTGGTCATTGACCACGAGAGTGGCAACGAGGATGTCGCTCTCGTTCTCGGAATCGGACTCCGACGAGGAAGAGTACATGATCACGTTGTTGAAGAAGAACTCGTCGCCGCTGTCCGCCATTTTTCGGGTCGAGGTCGGGGCAGACACACGGCCGAACACCTTGTGTGCGTCCGTGGAGGCGGGGGAGGTGGACCGGGCGGTAGGCAGGCCGGCGAACCTCCCGCGGGACAGGCGGCGGCGTGGCGGCGTGGGTGAGAGGTGGGGGAGGTGGCCGTCGCCGGCGGGGGTCGAACGGCGGTGGTGGTCGCTAAATCGGCGAGCTAGCGACGGCGAGGTGGGACGGGGGCGGCGCAGGGGGAGGAGGGGGCGTTCTGTGTGGGCCAGGGGAGTGTGTCCACGGGACACTTTTGTTGTCCGCGGGGCTGCTCAAATCTGGATCAAATTTGGTCAGGATTTGAGCATCCGGGGACAAAAAAACGAACCGCGGTCCGTATGAGCAGCGCCGCAGGGGGCTGGTTTCGGTCCAGACTGCTCAAAACGGACCGGTCCAGGGCAAATGAGCAGCCCCGCTGGAGATGTCCTAAGGCTAGAATCATATTGGATCAAACAAAAAATCACCTGGATCCAATGGCGTGCCAGGTTTTTTTTTCCAGCTTTGTGCAATATTTCAGGGCATCCATAAAATTAAGAAGATTCCTTCTTCGCTCCAAAGGTTTGAAAAGATAGGAACGCCACTGCACAACGGTAAGTAGGAGGCGCCATGGCCAGAAAGGTTGGCGACCCCGAGGATGAAAATTAACAAAAATAACCTTAAAATTAATCTTTAGCACAAAATAAACCTATCTGTAATCTATTTCCACAAATAACCCTTTTGTGTGGCGCCCGCAACGGGGGTGCCACGTTATGCAGTGTGACTCCCCAGATGGGGGTGCCACACTTTCGGCCAGCGTGGCACCATGGGACCCGCGCTTGTAAGTGTGGCGCCGGCTACCGGGGAGTTACACTCTGAAGCGTGACTCCCTTATACAGGGTGCAACACACACTTGGAGTGAAACCACCCCGTTTGGTTGCTCTCGGGTAGAATATTTTTAAGTGTGACACCCCAGTCTAGGGTGCCACACCCTGAAGTGTGGCTCCATTGCTCAGGGTGCCACACGGTGAAATTGTACCGTTTTGCCATTGCGAGTGAAACAATCTCAGAATAAATAAAATTTAGAGAGTAATAATACTGTAAAAAGAATACCATAGGAATACAGTTCACAACATTAGATTGCAAGGTTCACATAAATTTTGAAGTTCACGACAATACAAAATTCGCAACAATGACACAAATTTAAAGTCATGACAAAGTTCAAGCATATGAATGCAATCGACACTCCCAAGGAGGATCTACTCAAGTGTCGGTGCCAAGACATTTGCAATGTCAAGCAATCCGATGATTGGGATGACACAAGAGAAAGATAGTTTTGGTTGTGTCCCAACTATGCTTGGGACAAGGAAGAACAGAAATCTACCTATGACCATTTCAAGGTATGTATCATCTGTATCCATGGTTGCCTGGGAGATTTTTGTAGATGGTTAATGATTATTGTCTCTTTGTAGTCGCCACCGCCCCTTTGCAGCTACTTCGAATGGATAGACCTATTTCATGTAGCTACTACAAGAATGAGGTCGATAGGAACGAGGCAAAGATAAAACGCCGTTTGGAGGAGCACCGCCTAGACGAAGAGAGGAAAAAGAAGATGAATGAATGTATGGAGACGGAACATTTGGAGAAAGAGAAGAAGCGTGAAGATAAAGAGATCGTGAGGAGGAGCGGAAGAAAGCGTGAGCTGCCTCGCCGTGCGCAAGAGAAGCATGAAGCGGGCAACCGCAAGGGCAAGTATCTACGTTGGACTGAATAGAGTCTCTAACATTGATGTCACCATGGACATTGGCTATCTCGTGAACTTCGCTTGAAATTTGTCACGACTTTAAATTTGTGCCATTGTTGTGAACTTTGTACTGTCGTGAAAACTGCCTCTTTTCGCTGGAAAGGAGCAAGGGACACAGAAGCCTCCATCGCCACCGGCTGCCTCGGCCGCCCCTCTGTCGTCGCGCCGGTGGACGAACACGGCCGCCGCATCCACACAGCAGCACGCAGGAGAGGGTCATGGCGCCAACACGGCGTCCCAGATCTGCGGCTGGCACAGGACCGCAAGGCCCACATTGGGCCCGGCCGCCATGAACGACATGCAGGTCGAGGACGCAAACCATGCGCAGCCGCAGCCCCTCACGCCTTCCCCGCGCCGCCACACCCCACCACACGCCATCGCACCGTCGAAAACCGCCGCCGCCGCCCAGGTCAACGGCATCAGCGACCACGGGACGCACCAAAGGAGAAGCCCCGCCTCCCATTGTCGGCGGCGCGAGCTTTACCCGGCTGCATCCTCCGACGCGGGCGAGGGAGAGAGGGAGCCTGGGGAGGCGGCCGGCGGCAGCTAGGTCGGGGCCTCCGGTGTCGCTCAGGTGGGGGCGACATGGGAGGAGCGTGGAGGGTTTCGCTTGGGCCCTCGAGGCCCTCCCTTTTGGGTTAGATGAATGTTGTGAACTGTATTCCTATGGTATTCTTTTTACAGTATTACTACTCTCTAAATTTTATTTATTCTGAGATTGTTTCACTCGCAATGGTAAAACGGTACAATTTCACCGTGTGGCACCCTGAGCAATGGAGCCACACTTCAGGGTGTGGCACCCTAGACTGAGGTGTCACACTTAAAAACATTCTACCCGAGAGCAACCAAACGGGGTGGTTTCACTCCAAGGGTGTGGCACCCCGTATAACGGAGTCACGCTTCAGAGTGTAACTCCCCGGTAGCCGGCGCCACACTTACAAGCGCGGGTCCCATGCTGCCACGCTGGCCGAAAGTGTGGCACCCTCATCTGGGGAGTCACACTGCATAACGTGGCACCCCGGTTACGGGCGCCACACAAAAGGGTTATTTTTTAAAATAGATTGCAAATAGGTTTATTTTTTGCTGAAGATTGGTTCTGAGGTTATTTTTGTTGATTTTCACACCCCGAGGAGGAAGACGACCTGCAGCGCTAGCCGTATAGAGTAGCTGGCTAGACACTAGTTGCAGGAAGGAAAGGTTGGATGAAGCAGAGGAGAAAGGTGATGCGATGGGATGCGTTTCAATTCCTTGGATCCATTCGGGGCTGGGGGCTAGCTAGCGGGATTCGCTAATCCCGAAAACAAATGGGCATGCATGCACGCACGCACGCACGCACGTAGTAGGACGTTGATTAATTTAGGGCTATAGTAGAGCTAGGTGAAATGGTCTGAAAAGGCCACATACTAGGAGTAATAATTTGCTTAGGATGTCCCAATCATTGCCGTGGGTGAGATCACACACTCATCAGCAGCTACTACTCGCTAGCTCCAGTAAAATAAATATAAGTGTAACCTCTTTTTTATCAGGAATGTAATAAGTGTAACCTTGACGAACATATATGAACCCATTACTCTTTGATGTACTCCCTCCATTCGAAATTAGATGACTTGCGTTTGTTTATATATGGATGTACCTAGACATCTTTTAGTACATAGATACATCCGTATATAGACAAACACAAGTCATCTAATTCCGAACGGAGGGAGTAATATAACAGCGGATGACAAAAAATCGTGAGTTCAGCCGACCTTGAATGCTTTGAATGCGGAAGAATCGAGTTGCTACCAGTGGCGGCTCTAAAAATTTGTAACAGGGTATTCATATGTATTCATTTTGTCAAAATCATAGCAATTTTTCGAAAAGTGTCATCTGTTTTGCCAAAATCAACACTATTTAAAAAAAAATCATGGGTATTCACGTGAATACCCAAGAATACACCTAGCGCCACCCCTGGTTGCTACATAATGCGCGCGTCGAGCAGCTAATGAACAATATTAGCACTAACAATATAGTACGGAGTACGTGTGAAGATGGCCGAAGAGTGCGGGTACGGAAGATTTACCCATGGTGGGTCGGTACGCAGGGCAGGGTACCTGAAGAAAGCCATGGGGCAGAAGGATGAGCAGGAGACGGAGCGTGCAGTAGAAATCTGGCTCGCGCACGGCGCACTGTTGCTGTTGCCGCTGAATCCCGGCCGGGATGGGGAGCGGGTTTGTTGCTGGGTACGTGCAGCTTTAATTACTGCACCGCGCGCGGCCGGGCAGGAGCAAAACTGCCATGGCACGCAGGCAGGCCAGCCAGAGAGCTCGGGGATGGGGTCGCAGCTGGCGCGCCGCGGCGCAGGGCAGTGGGATGGCCACGTGCGGGAGCGGCGGGCCGGCGGAAGTGAGGGTGGCGACGAGACAACTCGATCGGCCCGGGCCGCGCGCTCGTGCACACGCGATCGTCCAATCTCCGCTGCATGATGCCCTTTCTTCTCTAGTCTCTGCCGCCCGGTCTGCCCATGCTCCTCCTCTCCTCGTCTCTCTCTCTCTCTTATCTGACCCGGCTGTCTAAGCCCTAAGCTAGCTGTAGGGCTGCAGCTTGTAGGACAGTAGCTAGCTAGGACGGCAAGCAAAATATTTTAAGTACTACTGTGCACTGCATTATACTACTACTCGTACTCCGGCTCGAACCATCTGTTCGTCTTCCTTCCCGGCCTGGCCCCGGCCGCCCAACGCAGGATCATCTTGGCTTTTCCGCGGCTAGCTGTTCCTGACGCCCGCCCAATATTATACCGTCCATCTATTGTCCATTCACCTGCGCTCGCACGCACGTACTACTACTACTACTTCAGTGATAGTATATCTTACGATTGATTAATAATAGAACGAAGCACAACGCTGACAGAAGCAGATATACACAGAAGCTAGCGAGGGTGATTTAACTTAACCTATATGGAATGTGTAATGAGATTGCGAGTGACACGGAACATGCACGCGTGCGGACGCAGATATACACAGTGCGGTCGAGGTGATCGAGGTGGAACAATTGAATGCACGAGGTGAGGCAGGAAGCGAGCGAAGAAATGGATGGATACTGCGAGGGCGCAGCTCGCCAGCTCCTGTCAAGTTCCGCATTCAAAGCATGCAGGTTTTGGAACTGGGAGAGGGCCTAGCTAGCTAGCTGCCCGCCCGCACGGTGGCATGGCATGGTATGCCATGCCATGTGTGTGCACGTACCGTCGTCCTCGTCCAGGTAGAGGGGAGGGGAGGAAGGGGCCCTGCCTTCCCTTCCTATGGCAGGAGCAACTGCAAGTGTCTGCTTGCATCCATTCAACTTGTAAGTAGTAATACTTTTATATGTCGTTTTTTGTCTAGCTAGTGATATTAATTAGTAGTAGTATTTTCAGTTGCTCTCTGCACTGGAGTTCTTAACTTTACCGCGTGGGATGTTCTTTGCTGCTGTACATTACATAACCTTATCCTCTAGGACATTTTTTTTTTGAGGTAATCCTCTGGACAGATGTTGGTTGCCGTTGGTGCGGCCAACAAATTGGGCGAGCCAGGCTGAAGAGGGTGTAGGCTGAGTGATCTGCTAGTAGGCTGGGCTTCACAAATACACCTGCGTTTTTAATAGGCTGGGCGGGCCACGGCCCGGTTTTGCCCTCAAGTAGGTCAGCCCGTGGGCTCTTGGTTTTCCTTGCACTATCTCAAGTTTTGGATGGGTGCGATTAGGGAAAGGTTTCCCTCTCCTAACCGTCTGAGAGGCACTTCAAAAAAAAAAAAAAAAACCTTCTGAGAGGGAAAGAGAGCCACTGCATATGCGCTGAGTGTCACAACCATAGAGTTTTGGTGGGTTTCCCTTTCCCACCCGAAGGAGGATGGCACGTATTTCTTTTTAGATCCGTTTTTCAAAACAAAATATCTCTAGAACCATATTTCGAAATTGCAAACCGTTTTCATATTTAGGATCCTCGCGTCGAGATCTACAAAACTAGATCTCATGTTGATAGGTTTCGAGAAAAAAAATCGGACTTTGTACACCATGTTGTTTATACTTTATACTTTCGGTAGCACGCGTGTGTGTACACCATGTAGCAGCGATGCTCGGCTTCGCCTCGCTATTTTTTTACGGCTCGGCTTCGCTTCGATAACGATTTATAAAGACCTTGAAGGGGGTACATAGGTCATTGTCCGTATTGGTCGAAACGTGCATTGATCATAGTGCGTGCTACGGCTCGGCGTTGCCTCGTACTACCGCTCGGCTTCGCCTCAAACAAAACGTCTACGACGTTTCATCTAAAAAATACACACGTGTTGTATCTAAAAAGTATAAAATATTAGTTACTAAAAGTATACAAACGTTGTTTCTAAAAGTATACATGTTGTATGTGAAAGTATAAAAAAAATGCTACTGAAAAGTATACAAACGTTGTTCAGAAAAGTATACATATTATATGTAAAGTATAAAAAAAATGCTACTGAAAGTATACAAAAACTGTTCCGGAAAGTATACGCACGGTGTACCTGGGTATACATCCGTCTGGGTGTACACATCCGCCTGGGCGTACATCCGTATGGGTGTACGCCGGTCCTTCACTAGGTGTACACCTGTCTGGGTGTACGTCGGCGCTTCACTGGGTGTACAAAGAGCGTGGGTGTATAAACTCCTGGATGTACATCCGCATGGGTGTACATTCCCATGGGTGTACATCCGCCTGCAACTGGGTGTACAACCGTCTGGGCGTACATCCGTGGTGCACGTGTGTGTACGTCAGTACATGCACTTGGGACGTACTTCGTTCACTGCACCTGAGCGTACAAGTGTAACTGGGCGTACATCCGTGTTAATTCTGAGTGTACAAAAAAAATTCTCGAAACCTATCAATATGGGGTCTAGTTTTGAAGATCTCGACGCGAGGATCTCAAATATGAAAACGGTTCGTAATTTCGAAATACGGTTCAGGAGATATTTCATTTTGGAAAAGGGAATCATGAAATAAATGCGTTCACACACCACCTCCCTTCCGTGTGTGCCAAAGGGAACACCACCCCGCCCCCCCAAATTCTATGGTGGTGACAGTTGTCACGCATGCGGGCACCCTGTGGAGGCTAGGAGGAAGGAGAACGTGACACTTGTCGCGCGCGCAGCCCTCGCGAGGTGACCTTCTAGAAGGGAGCCCTTTTTCTAGTGATTTCGGTTTTGGATGGATCAATTCGCTAGACCAGCATGATATGGATTCATTGATTTTGATGAGGGTGCAATTTTAATCCTTGTTATCCATGGTGCAATATTGTTTCCGCAAGTGAAGAAACTGCGTAAAATGCAAGGCTTGAACATACAAGATGAACTAATAAGTTTTAAAGGGCCACAAAAATTGTCCATCTCTCGAAACAGGCTTTCGCTCCAATTTATAAACAAAGCAACTAACCACAACAGTCATACAAAGTACCAGGAACAACACCCAACAAGACAACGTTCATTGGGGCAACAGCATAACAAGGCCCTGAGCAACGCACACAACACTACAGCAAGAGACGGCGCGGGGTGGGGGGTGGGTAGAGGAGGTGCTGAGAACCAAAAGGAGTCCTCAAGGTGGTGCCGCAGGGGAAAGGCGGCGCGGGGCTACGAGAAGTCTGTCGATGGAGTCGTCTAGCCGCGTCATGTAACGTTGTCTACACAACGGATGCCACTGCTGCAAGAAAACCAGAAATTTGAACATAGAGTCAGTAGTGCGCCTCAGGAAAATCATCTTAGTCACCATTTAATTGCACACAGTCCATAGGGACCATGCCATCACTGCGAACACCATCCAAAATAGGCGTCTACCACCCCTGGGCTTCTAGGAACTCGTCGAGGTCCGCGGCCTGCCACGCAGGACCCAGAGCCTTAAGGACAAAGTTCCACAGAAATCGGGCAGCAGGACACCCAAAGAAGATATGGCTACATGACTCAGGAACCCTACGGAGAGGGAACTGGCCGTCCCCGGGGTCGTGTCGCTTGACCACCTCCATCCCCGAGGGTAGCCTGTCCCGGAGCAACTTCCACACAAAAATCTTAATTTTTGAAGGCAAGGGGGGCCTTCCAAAGGGGGGAGTCCCAAGGTCTAGTAGGCCTAGAGAACTGGGCCCGGTACGCAGACTTGATCGAGAAGGTCCCCGAGGGGGACAAGGTCCAGGACACCTGGTCAGGGCCCTCTGGGAGATCTCCCGGGAGGGCACCCCGAAGTTCCGCCAAAGCCGCAGCCTCAACCGGTCCAAAAGTTCATCGGAACGCGATGTTCCAAGTTCCATTTTGGACCGCCGATGCTACAACAAGCGAGGGATCCGAACAAAGAGCAAAGAGTGGAAACTCTAACTGTAGTGGCCTCTCTCGAAGCCACTGGTCTAGCCAGAACAAGATGTTCCATCCTTCACCAGTGGTGACCCTGGCCCCTTTCCTAATACCCTGCTTGAGCGACTGGATAGACCTCTAGAACAGAGACCCATTCTACCGCTCACAGCCGAGAAGAGGGCGACCCTACAGATATTTAGCTTTGATGAGTTGTAGCCACAGGCCCCCTTCATCCCTCAGAATGCGCCACACCCACCGAGGCATGAGGGCCACGTTCATCTTCCGAGATGCCACAATCCCTATGCCCCCCATATCCTTGGTGGCGCACACGTCTACCCATTTTACCATATGGTACTTTTGTCGTCCTTTAACGTCTTTCCAGAAGAAGCGAGAGAGCTCCTTGTCAAAGGCAGCGTGTATCCCCTCCGGTAGGGAATAGATCCTCGTCATATAAGAGGGAATACTAGACAAACAGGACCCAATTAGCACAGACTTTCTCCCCTTGGAGATGAAGTATCCGTGCCAGGGTTCTGCCTTTTGCCTGACTCTCCCCACCATGGGCTCCAGGTCCTTAATTAGAATCCTAGAGTCGCTCAACAGGACCCCTAGATAGTTAACAGGGAATGAGGACAACTTGCAGTTCAGGTTATCCGCTATCCTATGTTGCTCATCCGGGGGGTATCCAAGCACAACTACCTCGCTCTTGTAGAAATTAATCTTCAAGCCAGACATGGCCTCAAAGCACAACAGGAGGAACTTGAAGTTAACAATATCCAGCCCCGAGACCTCCACCATAATCATGGTGTCATCCGCATATTGCAGATGGGTGATGCCGCCTCCCGGAATGAGGTGCCCTACCACAACGGATATGTGGCCGGCCACCTTGGCTTTGTCCAAAATAGCCGCAAGGGCATCCACCGCAAGGTCAAAGAGGATGGGGAAATAGGAACCCCCTGCCTCACCCCACAAGACGGTCTAAAATAGGGACCAATGTCCCCATTTATGTTAATCGCGGTATTGTCACTCATGACGAGTTGCATTACCCACGAGATGAACCGGTCATCAAATCCTCGCCGATGGAGGACCTGGCGGAGGAACGACCAATTCAATTTATCATAAGCCTTCTGGAAGTCTAACTTAAGGAACACCCCTTTATGGTGGCGAACCTTGACCTCATGAACAATATCATGAAGTGCTAGGATTCCCATCATGGATAAAACGTCCCTTGAGGAAGGCAAACTAAAAGGGATGTGTAATGCGTTCGGCCATAGGAGCCAGACGCATTGCACAAACCTTAGAGAAGATCCTCTGGATAACATTTATAACCGTGATGGGTTTAACTTTGCGAATATCCGTGGCCTCAAAGACTTTCGGGATCAAGGTTATCACTCCGAAGTTAAGGCGAGACATCACTAGGGTCCCAATATAAAATTCGTGGAACATCGGCATGATGACCGCCTGAATAGTCTCCTAGAAATTCTAGAAGAACGAGACCGGGAGACCATCTGGCCTCGGAGCTGAGCTAGTCTTTATCTCCATCACCGCACGTCGCACCTCGTCTTGGAGAAACGGAAGCGTGAGCTTCACGTTCTCCATGGAGGTAACTAGGGCCCTTTAGAGCCACGAGGCATCGGCCATCGCAATGCCCGAATGGGTGCCTGCCATAAATAACTCCTTATAAAAGGAGTAGATATGTGCAAAGATCTCCTCAACCTTCTCCAGGAGGAGGTCGTCTGCCCATAGGAGCGGAATGGAGCAACGTCAACGTCGCCCATTAGCGATGGCATGGAAGTATGCGGTATTGGAGCCCCCTTGAGAATCCAATTTGGCGACTCTGCTGGCGCCAGAACACCTCCTCCCCCTTGTAGATCTCCATAAGGGAGACCTCAAGGGCATACCCCTGAGCCAACTCCTTAGCGCTAAGACCCCCCGCGTCAGCAGCCACATCCAACGTCTTAATTTGGCCAAGTAGGGAGGCTTTGTTTTTGCGAATTTCCGCCCCCAAGTTGCCCCCCACCCACGCATAAACTGGCGGGACATCTTGGCACAAAAGTGCCAAACATCAACCGCATTGTACATGCGTGGGAGTGAGGCGACTACCAATAGCCATCTCAACTGAACCGCTTCCACAAAACTCGACTGGCCCAGCCAGAAGTCCTCAAAGTGGAAGCGGTTCGGCCTAGGTGGTGCCACCCCCTTAGAGGAGAGGATTACTGGAGTGTGATCCGAGCCCACCCATGTAACGGATCTAAGGGAGCAGAACGGGAAGGCCGTCTCCCACTCTATCAAGACTAACACCCGATCTAACACCGTGCGAACCGGGGCCGCCTGATTATTAGTCCAGGTATATATCGCACCAACTCGCTCTATCTCGAGGAGCGCAAGGTCCACGAAGAAGTCATTGAACAAGCACATCCTAGGGAAGTCCATGTTGTCTGAGCTCTTGTTATCATGTGAGCAGATCAAGTTAAAATTCCCCGCCACTACAACTGGAATAGGGAAGTGCTCCACCTTTGCCCTGAGTTCCTCTAAGAACTCGGAAGACCTCCGATGGTCCGCGGGGTCATAGACAATGACCACCTCCCAACGAAGGTTAGTCCGTATATGGGTCAGAGACATTCTCCGAAAGAACTCCCTGTGGTCCATATCCTCTACCTCAAAGGTATCCTCCTTGGCGCCAAGGAAGATCCCCCCCCCCCCCGAGCATCCCGTGGCCAGTAGCCATTGTCACACAAATTTGTGTCGGCTCAGTGTCGAGACATCGTAGTAGAATTCATAGACGGGGGTGCCATGAGACTACCGATAGAGATTGTGGGGGACGTGATCGTGTGATGAACAACGACACCAGGGTTTTACCCAGGTTCGGTACGTCGCAACTAAGCGGCGTTCCTACTCCTGCAATCTCACTAAATCAGGGCTGAAGCGTGAAGTATACAAAGTACAATGTGAGTTGGGGTTTGCTACTCGTCAAGGATCAACCTCTCGGCGGGTTAGCTTCTAGATTATTTTCTATCTTTCTTATCTCCCGTCCGGATTTATATAATAGCCGGGTTAGGGCTTACAGAAAAGGAAACCTAGAAGACTACGGTATGTGCTAACTTGGAAAGCAAGGAATCCGCCTTCTACTCCAAGCCGTACCACGTGGGTCGTAGTCCGGGTTCTTCTAGAATCCGGCTTATGTGCATCAGCTTACTGGGCCGCCTAATGGACCGTAGCCCATTACCATTCAGGCCACCCTGGTAATCCGCCACTTTAGGATAGCATCTGATATACCCCTAATTGGTATATATCCGACAGTAGCCCCCAAGAAGGATTAAGACTCGGAATCGCCGTCTTTCGTCAAATTGCATTCTTTCCGAGAAATGTTGGCTCTTCGTCTTGATTCTTCTTTTCCTTCAAATCATGCTTTAACACGAAACTCGGATTTCGGGAAATCCGGTTTTTTCTTCCACGAGCCTTCGTGGAGAAGGAACTTCCTACGTCAGCGATGAAATCGTATTGGCCTCAGGGACGTTTGGGTTTTCGCGTGTGAAACCCTGCAACGTATCTCTGAGAGATTCTCATAGGAAACGAGGATATAGCAACAATCACCTGTCGATTCATTTCCCAGAATTTTCGGCGAGTGACACGCGTTGATCATCCAACGGTCAAAAGAGCCGTTAGCACGTATCGCGATGGATTCCCGGCTATAAATAGCCTACTTCATCCCCTCCGGCAAACCTTCCACTCCCCTGTATTCAAGCCCTAAGCGCACAGCACCCGAGCCATAGTGAGCAGAGCAAACGCCTGAGCACCCGCACGCCACTACGCTGTTCCCAGACCTCGTCGGAGAGCACGAAAACCTCATCGTGCCGCCCGGAAATTGAGTCTCCACGCGCCTCACTGAACTGCTCCGTCATCGCGGAGATCGATGAGATAATCAACACCATGGATCCCATGGTGGATTCACCTCTCCGTGCCACCGGCGACGAGCCGGAGAAATCCTCCGGCGACCAGGCCCGTGAGGATCCACCTCTCACGGCCGCAACCTGGCCGTGTCTTCTTCCGCGCCGCCTCCACCTTTCGCTCCCGAAATGGTGGAGGAGAAGATCACGCTCGTCGGAGAAGAGCTTGCCGCTGCGTCCACCGCTGCCGGAGCGGAGGACGAAGCGAGAGTGCCGGCAGCTGGAGCCGATGCAATATTCCCCCCTTTCTTCTTCCGACAATGGAGAAGGAGGGACTGATAGAGAAAGGGAAATGGCGGAGCGAGGAGGACGAGTCTGAACCCTCGCCTAAGGCCGGAGAGCGGGTTCTTCTCACATCTCATATCCTACGAGGAATGGGACTTCCGCCATCCGCCTTCTTCCTTCAGGTACTTAACCACTATCACATCCAACCCCATAACTTGGCACCCAATTCCATCCTCTATTTAGCCGGATTTCAGGATCTTTTCGAGGGATACCTAGGTTTAACTCCTAGGTTAGATTTCTGGCAATACTGCTTCGGAGTTAAGCGTAATCCTTCCGAGGGCGCACTCCCGACTTGCGCAACCATTTCCTTTACCCTGAGTAGATTCAGGGAGGATTGGTTTCCCAAGATCAAAACCTCAGAATCCGTCAAATTCTGGACGGGTTCCTTCTTCTATCATCCAGACGTTCCTTTTCCCGGAAAATCCACTGGAATTCCACCTTTCGCGAACACCGCTGCCACCCCTCAAGAAAAATGGGGAACAGAAGCAGTGCAGACCCTGCCACCAGATCTCCTTAAGATCAAACGGCGCATTGCCAAACTCGTCAATTACGATCCGTCTCTAACCGGCATGGACACAGTTTTGTGCTGGTTAGAGAGGTGGATTCAGCCTTTGGCTGACCACGGTCCCCGACTATTATGCGATTACACGGGAACCGCGGACGCCATGCGGACGACGGATAAGTCCTTGACGGAGAAGGGTTTACGAAAACGTGTGAATCAATTGGTCGCAGCACGCTACCAGTACGCGGAAAGCCGGCCGATGTACACGGGAGCTAATCCGGCTCCAAAGGTACGTCTTTTGCATTTTGGGTTTCACATTATTCTTTTTCTCGGATAATTACCTTAACCCGGACTTTGTCTTTTTGACAGATCTTAGATCTTCCTGAGTCGGATCTCGCAACTGATGCTGAGTTGGACGCACTGCGTGCCAACTTCGCGGGTGGGCGGAAACGCAAGAAGGTTTCCGCCTCCCAGGAAGTGATCGATCTTGACGGTGTCCTCGTCGTTACCTCCAGGTTTAATATCCAAGTATTTTTGTCGGAACTTTTTTCCTTCTTTGTCTCGGATTTTTAATCTTCTGGTACTTCTCTTTTTACTTGCCTCCTTCATCCTTGAAGCCTAAAAAGCTTAAAAGGTTTAAGGCTGCGGCTAAAAGAGGTCCACATCCTTCTCCTGCAACTGCCCTAGATACTCCAGTTGTAGATACAGAAGAGCATGCTGCTGCAATGAACGAAGAAACCCCACAGACCAGCCATCCCATTGTGCCAGAAAGGACAGGAGGGAAAGGGCGGCCCCGGAGGTGGGAGGTCCTTCTCACTCAACTAAGGAGGGTCACATTCCCACCTTCGATAAGGATTTCAAGGATATCCATGATGGCCTTAACAATGTCGGAACTCTTTTTGCCGAGTTTGCAAAAGAGTTCAACGAAACTTGGTCATGTTTGCAGCGGATGAGCCAGGTAATATTTCCAGCCCCCAAGCAATAAGCCAAATGCATGCTTTTGCCTTAATTCTTTTTCGCTTTTATGCTTGTTTGTAACTTAAGCATTTTTTGTCTTTTTTCGTGTCTCAGCAAACCGCTGAAAACATAAACATGGAAATTTTTAACAAACTTACCGTCAAGAATAAGGAGGTGAAATCCCTTCTTTCTATTCTTGAGGGTAAAGAGACAGAACTGGCATCTACTCAGCAGCAGCTGAAGAAAACAGCAGGTAAGAAACTTATCTACTTCCAGTTGTAAATTATTTCTAAGCGTTTTTCCGAGTTTTATTACTCATCTTTTTTACTTGCTTTTCAGCTTCTTTGGCGAAAGCCAAACAAGTTGCTGAAGATGCCGGCAATGCCGAAAACCTACGCCGGAAAAACCTGGATCTTCATAAGCTTAATATGAAGTTGCAGCAGGACCTAGAGGCCAGCCAATTGGCTATCGGTATTGCCGAGTCCAAGGCCTCCGAGCAAGCTGCTAAGGACAAGGCAACGATCCGAGATCTGGAGAACGCCTTGACCCAGCGCTTCGAGGAGGGATCCGAGATGGACAAGATTCTCGGTAAGTTTTTATCTTTTACCGGATTTTTTATGTTGACATCTTTCTTTGTTTTTTCTGACACTTTTTATGTCTTTATTAAAACAGGAGATAGCCCCCAGCTAACTCGGATTGAGAAAATCCGAGCCTTTGGAAAGGTTTTCACCGCAATCAAAGCTGCGGGAATGTTGTTTGTCAGCAAATGCCTTCCCACAAGGACTGGTGAGTTCTCGGAAGTTGAGAAACTTTCGGAAGCTTTGGTGGAGGTGGCGCAATCCAGGGAATCCGTCCTGCGCTCTGCGGTGCGTGGTGGTGCGCGCATGGCCTTAGGGCTCATGTGCATGCACTACCCTGACGCCAAGTCTTGGCGCGTGGCGTCCAGCATCCCGCAAGGGTACACCGAGTCGCAACGGGCCGGCATTTTCGAAGCCATCAAGGGTCACGCCACCCAGATCGCCGCCATGGTCAACATCTCCACCTTCTACCCAGAGGAAGCCATTCCAGATATTCCCGAGGAATCCAGCAGTGAAGATGACTCGGATGCCTGAAGGAAATTCCTTGGACCTGGATAGAGAAATAGGAAATAGGAGCATTACTAATCTTACAATGTAAACTTATTGTAATGTTTTCTATTCTTTTGTATGCACAAGTACTCCGCCTTTTGTAGTAACATAATTTAAGTTTTTTGCAACTTTTCCGGGTTTTTATTCATTTATCTTCTAAGTTCTCTAGTTTATATGCCTTAACTGTCCTTAGTGTTTGAAATGGCTCGATAGCATTTTAATCTTCATGCCAAGTGACTGGGTATGACCAATCAGTCTGAACTCGGAAACATGGATCATACTAAAGGCATTTTTACTTACTAGCTCCAGCAACCCAGCATAAAAACGATCAGATAATACTTAGAGAATAGTAAGGAATTTTTTATATGAAACTTAGGCACGCAGGCACAATCTGGGTTTCCTTAGACCATTTTTAGGCTGAAAATCATTCAGTTTTTTTTAACTCCGAGCACGCAGGCACAATTCGGGTTAACATTGAGTATTTTGAAAGATCACTGGGAAATAGATAAGACGAAATTATGTTTTAAACTATAATGAACATGTAAAAAACACAGATGCATGGATTCCGACAACTTTATTTCATGATCTCAAAGATGTTTACATAGAAATTGAACTAAGTATAGAAGGGACGTAATTGCTGGATGCTCCAGGGTCTTTTGGTCTCCCCTAGTTCATCATCTATCTTTCTCTTTCTTTTGCGATTCGGCCTTTCGGGATCATCTTTCGTGTCTCGAATATCCATAAGATAGTATGATCCATTTTTCATAGCTTTGCTGATGACGAATGGTCCTTCCCAAACTGGAGCCAATTTGTGCTTTCTTTGCTGTATCAATCTTAGCACTAGGTCACCTTCTTTAAAAGAACGATGCCTGATTTTCCGACTATGGTAACGTCGTAAACCTTGCTGATAAATGGCAGACCTTTGAAGCACAAGTTCTCGTTCTTACTCTAGGAGATCGACGGCATCCTGTCGTGCGCTTTCGGAATCCGAGTCATCGAAAGCCTGCACTCTTGGGCTATCATGGATCATGTCCGTTGGAAGGACTGCTTCCGCGCCGTAAACTAGGAAAAACGGGGTTTGCCCTGTTGACCTGTTTGGCGTCGTTCGAATACTCCAAAGCAAGGAAGGTAACTCCTCCACCCATGCTCCAGCTGCTCTATGAAGAGGAGATTCGAGTCTTGGGCGTATTCCTTGCAGGATTGAACTATTCATTCTTTCAACCTGACCATTGGATTGTGGGTATGCCACAGATGCAAGATCTAGGCGTATTCCCGTTTGTCGGCAATATTTTGCCAACTCTCCAATGGAGAAATTTGTCCCGTTGTCGGTTATTATGATATGTGGAACGCCATACCTCATGACTACGTCAATGATGAAATTTCTAGCAGTTACACCGTCAAGTTTTTTGATGGGTTTTGCCTCAAACTACTTGGTATACTTATCCACTGCAACGAGTAGATGTGTAAGTCCATCTCTTGCAGTTTTGAATGGTCCCATCATATCTAGCCCCCAGACCGCAAACGTCCATGCAATAGGGATATTTTTGAGTGCTTGGGCTGGCATATTTGTCTGCTTGGCGTAATACTGGCATCCGGCACATGTATTAGCTATGTGTTCGGCATCTGTCTTGGCTGTTAGCCAGAAAAATCCTGCACGGAATGCTTTCTTAACTATGATTTTTGATTGAGCATGATATCCACAATCTCCAGCATGGATTTCTTGCATAATTTCTCGGCCTTCTTCCGACGAAATACATCGCAGAAAAATTCCGGTAGTGCTGCGTTTATACATGCAACCATTGATTACCGTGTATCCTTTGCGTTGACGTTTTATTTGTCTTTGCAAGACCTCGTCTGCTCCATCCGGGTACTTCTGGTCTACTAAGAAGTTTAGATATGGAATTGTCCAATCCGGGT
Source organism: Alopecurus myosuroides (assembly GCA_028641055.1). Lineage (NCBI taxonomy): Eukaryota > Viridiplantae > Streptophyta > Magnoliopsida > Poales > Poaceae > Alopecurus > Alopecurus myosuroides. The sequence goes on along the minus strand of CM054057.1, from coordinate 462,821,591 downwards.
TAACGAGCAAGACTTCGATTGATTCGGAAACGAGAGGATAGTCGACATTTCCACCTTTTATGGATGGTTCGTGCAAATGCTGGACAAACACACCTGGTGGTAGGGTTTTTACTCTTTCCGAGCCCATGCGGGCTAATGCATCCGCGTTCCAATTTTCTTCCCTTTTTACGTGAAGTACTTCAAACCCTAGGAAGCAAATTGCAAACTCGTCCATCGTTCTCCGATATTCGGCCATGATGAGGCTTTTGGCATCCCATGTTTGGTTAAGCTGATGTTATACCAGATCTGAGTCGCCATAGCGTAAGATGCGTTTGACACCTATTTCTTTTGCAATGTGCAAGCCATGAAGCAGAGCCTCGTATTCTGCCACATTATTGCTGGCGTTGAATTGTATTTGTAATACGTACTCCATTGTATCTCCCTTGGGGGATTTTAGGACTACACCAGCTCCAACGCCCTCCTTCATCTTGGATCCATCAAAATGCATAACCCAGTATTTTGACTCCGGCATTGGTGTGTTTTCCATTGCTTCGGTCCAATCAGCGATGAAATCTGCCAACACCTGGGATTTTATTGCCGTCCGGGGTTGGTACTTAATGTCGAACGCAGCGAACTCGATGTCCCATTTGGCTACTCGGCATGTTGCGTCCGGATTGTTGATTATATCCCCTAGTGGTGCTTTACATACCACTGTTATGGAATGTCCTTGGAAGTAATGGGGGAGTTTTCGGGATGCGAAAAATACACCATATGCCAGTTTTTGATAGTGCGGGTATCTTTGCTTGGACTCGGAAAAAACTTCACTTGTATAATACACCGGATGTTGATCTGGTATGGTTTGCTCGTCTTTCCGCCTTTCCACAACTATCACCGCGCTGATAACCCTCTTTGTCACTGTGAGGTACAATAACATGGGTTCTTCGTCTTTTCGCGATGCCAAAATTGGAGCTTGCATCAAGGTTTCTTTTAACTGGGTTAATGCTTTGTCCGTCTCTTCTGTCCATCCAAATTTGTCAGATTTCTTCAACAATTTGTATAATGGCAGAGCTTTGTCTCCTAGCCGGCTTATAAACCTGCTGACGGCCGCTGGAGACCCGTCAATCTTTGTACATCTTTTAAGAACGTAGGCCTTGAGATGTTTAGGATTGCCTTGATCTTTTCCGGATTTACTTCTATTCCTCTGTGAGAAACGATGAAACCCAGAAGTTTTCCCGAGGGAACCCCGAATACGCACTTTAATGGATTTAACTTCATTTTATAAGTGCGCAAATTTTTGAAGGTTTCTCGTAGATCTTCAAGGAGCGTGTCTTTTTCCTTGAAAACTACGGCAATATCGTCCACATAAACATGGACATTTTTGCCAATCTGACTATGCAAACATCGTTGCATGCAACGCTGGTAGGTTGCACCTGCGTTCTTCAGGCCAAAAGGCATGGTTATGTAGTAGTATGTTCCATATGGAGTTATGAAGGAGGTTTTAATTTGGTCTTATTCCTTCATGCGTATTTGATGATACCCGGAATAAGCGCCCAAAAAGCATAAAAGCTCAGAGCCTGCAGTGACATCTATTATTTGATCGATTCGCGGTCACGCGAACCTATCTTTTGGACACAATTTGTTCAAGCCGGTGTAATCTATACACATCCTGAGAGCAGTATTATCTTTCTTCGGGACTAATCCTGGGTTTGCAGACCATTCAGTATGTATAACTTCCCGGATAAAATAAGCTGCCAATAGTCGGATAATTTCCTTGCCAATAGCCTTCCGCCTTCTCCCGTCAAATTGACGGAGACCTTGTTTGACGGGTTTAGATCCTGGAATTACTTTGAGTTGGTGATCAGCAAATTCTCTGGGTACGCCTGGCATGTCCGCTGGACACCACGCGAAAATGTCCCAGTTCTCACGGAGGAACTTGATGAGCTCGCTTTCCTATTTGTCGATCATGCTAGTTCCCACTACGACAAACTTTGTCGGATCTTTGGGGTCTAGGATAACCTGTCTTGTATTCTCGAAAGATTTGAAGCTGTCTGCCGGCTTCCGGCTTTCTTTTCCTGCCGGCATCTCTATCGGCGATACTTCTTTGGCCAGCTCCTTTAATTCCTCCTTTGCTATCACTTTTTCTGCACAAAGGGCGTTTTCTTTTTCTAGCTCGTTTGCCAACTTGAAGTCTCCACTTATGGTGATTACTCCTCCTTTTGGCCCCGGCATCTTCAGCTTGTTATAGATATAACATGATCTTGCCATGAACTTGGCAAAAGCTGGACGTCCGAGTATTGTGTGATACACACTTTCGAACGGCACGACCTCGAAGGAAATCTTTTCCTGCCGGAAATGTTCTTTCTCTCCAAAGGTTACTTCTAGGGAAATTTCTCCTAGGGATCGTGCTTGCCTGCCAGGGACGATGCCGTGAGAGCGTATGTTGTTATGATTGAGATGGGTCTCAAAGATTCGTAGATGCTTCAGTGTATCCAAGTACATTATGTTAATGCTGGATCCTCCATTCATCAGCACTCTTTTTAGCCTAGTGTTTTGAGCAATAGGGCTTACAACTAGAGCTTGTGTGCCGGGTTCTGGGATGTTTCCGGGATGATCAGACCGATCCCATGTAATTGGTGTATTAGAGTACTTCAAGAATTTCGGGGTTGGTGGGACAACCGCCTTTATTTCTCGAAGGGTTCTCTTTGCCACTTTTGCTAACAGAGTTGCCAGGAAAGTTAGATTACATTCTCCTTCAACTCTCGGAAACTTAGGCTCGCCTTTTCGCTAGTGTTCCTGGATTTTTTCGTCAGTGTCCGATACACTGTCTTCTTTTTCAGCTTCTGGCTTTTGCTTGGAAAATTTCCTTTTGGAATTTTTCCTTTGCTTCCGGATCCTGCACTGCCTTTCATATGCTTGTTAAGCCGGCATTGTGCGTTCGTATGGGTGGGTTTCTGAAAGAACATAGTTCTAAATCCTATTTTGAGTGTTTGATCACAACATATGGAAGGACTAATGTGTACCCTAAGTTTACTCAGAGAATATCGTGGATAAAATGCAACCATATCTCCCCATAGACCTCATACAATGAAAAGCAAAAATGGAGAAAAGGTTAAGAAAAGAACGAAGAAGAGAGAGGAAGAAAAGGAGACAAGAAGGGGTGCCGGCCTCCCAGGCCGGGCTTAGGCTGTGCGCCGGCCCCACCCCTATCCACGCCGGCCCTAGGCCGGTCTCCAGGCCGGGAGGCTCGGGTGGGTGCCCGGCCCCGGCTGGTCCCCACGCCGGCCCCACGCCGGCCCCCAGGCCGGGCGGCTTGGGCGGGTGCCCGGCCTCAGCCACGCCTCCACGCTCAACACAAGTGGTGGAAGAAAGGAGACTTTAGATCCAATGCCACCAAGAATAAAGGGAAGGAAGTCTCAAGCATGAAGAAAGCAAGAACTTGCTTCAATTGTGGAGATTCCGAGAACTTCGTTGCCGAGTGTCCCTTCAAGAGTAGAATTGAAAATGGTGGAAGACTCATCAAGAAATCCACTTTCATTCCCAAGTCCAAGAACTTCATCAAGAGAGGCACTCGTAGGGAATTGATTGCAAAAGAAGTTGAGTACACATCCGGTGGTGAAGAGAGCAACGGTGAAGGCGACCAAGTAGGTATGGCGGCCATGGCTAGGGGCGTCGTACCTCCTAACTTAAGCTCTCTCTTCTCCAACCCAAATGACAACAAGGGTCCTTCGAGCCAAAAGTGCTTCATGGCCAAGGGTATATCCCCAATGGTGACTCCTACTCTCAAACTTGCAAACTCCTCTACTCCTTCACTATTAAATTGTGTTGAGGAAGACCCCTTGGTAAACTTTGCAGAAAAACTAGAAGGAGAAACTAAATCTATTTTTGTCTCTCTCATGGATCAATTAAGTGAGGCACATGGCCTCATTGATGAACATGAGGAGAGAATAATGTTACTTGAAAAGTTTGCTCGTGATGATGCTAGTAAGATTGAGGAGCTTGAGAAAGCTCTAGATGAATCACATTGCTTTAGAGAAAGCATAGAGGAAACCTTTGCAATTGACATAGCTAAAGTTAAATTTGATTGTGAACATGCTTTTGCTAAGGTAACGGAATTCATGGCTTTAAATGATGCAACTAACCAAGGTTATAATGAACTCATTAAGGATTTTGATAAGCTTAAAATTGATCATCGAACAATCTCAAATGAGCTCAAAACCTTAAAAGGAGTAAAAGTTCTGAATGAAAACTCTTGTGTTACTAACCCTTTGTGTGTCAAGGCAACTCTCATTAAGGAGAACAATAGGTTGAAGGCACAACTCAACAAAGGTCTTGCCACATGCATCCAAGGGCAAAATAACCTTAATGATCTTTTGAGTAATTATAAGAGAGTTATTGGCAAAGAAGGCCTTGGTTTTGGTTCCACATCCAAGGTGGCTTACAAGAAGAAGTCAACTCCCTCCACTAACTCTATTGTTTTTGTGAAGGAGGGGAGTTGGCTAATGATGAATATGAGTTTGATATTATTGCTAAAAGTATTGTTCCTAGGAACACTACTACTCACAACAACTTTGAGGGAAAGTATAACCCATCTTATGTGCTTCTTAAATCTATTGATGGTCATGTTTATGCAAAGTATGTAGCCACTTCATATGGTGATGATTATAAGCATGCTATTTGGGTTCCTAAGACCCTTGTGACTGACAAAAAAGTACCCATCCAAAAATGGGTACCTAAGACAAGAAGTTGATTCATTGTAGGGTTGTATCTCCGGTGGGACATCATGGATGATTGATAGTGGTTGTTCCGCACACATGACCGGAAGCAAAGAAGTATTAGAAGATTTGAAACTACAACTTCTCAAATTTGCTCATGTAACTATTGGTGATCGCTCACAACTTAAGGTATTGGGACATGGCAAGGTGGTCATTTCTCCGGATTCATCCATTGAGAAAGTCCTCCTTGTTGAGTCCCTTGGCTACAATCTTCTTTCCGTCTTGCAACTTTGTGAATGCAATTTTACATGTGTATTTGGGCGTCATCATGTGCTTGTCCTTCACACTATTTCTCTTAAGGTAGCCTTTTTTGTATTTGTGGAAAACGGTATGTACATAGTGGATTTCTCGAAAGAAACTACACATATCCCCACATGTCTAATGGCTAAATCCAACGTGGGGTGGCTTTGGCATCGCCGCCTAGGCCACGTCGGTACGAGAAATCTACAAACTCTTGTGAAGGGTGATCATGTGGTAGGACTAACAAGTGTGAATTTTCCAAAGATCATCCTTGTAACTCTTGTATTGCCGGAAAGATGCATGAGAAGAATCACCCCAAGAAATCAATCATCTCCACAACAAGGCCCTTTGAACTTATTCATTTGGATCTATTTGGGCCTCCAACATATGATAGTCTTGGGGGCAAGAAGTATTGTTTGGTAATTGTTGATGACTATACAAGATACACTTGGGTTTTCTATATCAAGAAGAAGAGTGAGACTGAAGAAAGATTCATAAATTGGGCCACGGAAGTGCAACGCCAATATGACACCAAGATCTTATCTATTAGGAGTGACAATGGGTCCGAGTTCAAGAACTGCACCATGGATGAATTCTTGAGTGAAGAGGGGATAAGACATCAATATTCCGCTGCGTACACCCCTCAACAAAATGGTGTAGCGGAGAGGAAGAATCGCACACTTATTGATATGGCAATGACTATGATTAGCCGAGTTCAAATCCCCATATAACTTTTGGGCCGAATCCATGAACACCGCTTGTCATTTATCTAACCGACTCTTCCTTCGTCCGATGATTGGCATGACTCCATATGAGCTCCTAACCGGTAAAAAACCCAACCCCAAATATCTTCGACTTTTTGGGTGCAAATGCCAAGTCTACATAAAGGGAACTAGATTGTCTAAATTTGATTCTAGAACTTTTGAAGGCATTTTTGTTGGTTATGCCACGAACTCCCACACTTATAGAGTCTACAACATATCCACCGGTTGTGTTGAAGAATCTATGAATTTGGAATTTCATGAGGATAATGGCTCCCAAGTGGAGCAAATTGATTGTGATGTGGGTGATGAACCGTCCTCCATAGCCATAGGAAGAATGGGTGTAGGTCCACTTATACCCATTGAGGGACATCTTGTGGCAAATGGGGACGGAACTAGCTCTACGCAAGTGGAGCCCTCTACATCAACCACCAATCAAATGGTAGACCAAGAACAAGAACAAGACCTTCAGGATCAAGAAAGTGATCAAGGTCCACCCAATGATAATGGTGGAAATGATCTTGGTGATTCGTCACCAAGAACTCCACTCCGAATGGACAATGGTCTTGATGAAGGAAATGATGAGGATATTCCCCCTAGTGAAAATCCCGATGATGCACTAGTTTGTATCATGACTCGTCAAGCATCAAGATTGCAACAATAGTCACTATACCAAAAGAATATCATTGGTGGCTTGGGAATAAGTGTCTCCACTCGTGGACAAGTACTCAAGTTTTGTGGTATTCATTCATATGTCTCTCATGTTGAACCTATCAAAGTATATGATGCTCTTGAAGATGAAGATTGGGTTCAAGATATGCATGAAGAGATCCATAATTTTGAGAGAAACAAGGTATGGTCACTAGTGGAAAGACCCAAGGATCATAATATCATTGGAACTAAATGGGTGTTCAAAAACAAGCAAGATTCTCATGGGCAAGTGATTCGCAACAAGGCTCGATTGGTTGCTCAAGGCTACTCTCAAGTCGAAGGACTTGACTACGGTGAAACTTTCACTCCCGTAGCTAGACTTGAATCCATTTGTATATTACTTGCATTTGTCACTAGTCATAACTTCATATTGCATCAAATGGATGTTAAAAGTGCTTTTCTGAATGGTCCTCTAAATGAAATGGTATATGTTAAACAACCTCCGGGGTTCGAGGATCCCAAGTATCCTAACCATGTCTACTTCCTCCATAAGGCTTTGTATGGCCTCAAACAAGCCCCACGTGCTTGGTATGATCATTTAAAGGAGTTCTTAGTGGATCGTGGTTTCGTACTTGGGGTAATTGATCCCACTCTCTTTACCAAAAGTGTAGATGGACATTTCTTCGTATGCCAAGTATATGTTGATGATATTATATTTGGATCCTCTAACGTGAGTTTTGTAGACCAATTTGCCAAACTAATGACAAGTGAATTTGAGATGTCTATGATGGGAGAATTGAAGTTCTTTCTAGGTTTTGAGATCAAGCAATATCATGAAGGGACTTTTATTTGTCAAGCCAAATATATTCAAGACATGCTCAAGAAATTTGATATGAATAATGCCAAACCATTGCCTTATCCAATGCCAACAACCGTGAATCTTTCTATGGATCACGAAGGTATACCGGTAGATCCACTTTATCGTTCCATCATTGGATCTTTGCTTTATCTTTGTGCATCTAGACCGGACATTATGTTTAGTGTGGGTTTGTGTGCAAGATTTCAATCTAACCCCAAGGAAAGCCATATGATTGCGGTCAAAAGGATTCTTAGGTACTTGGTTGACACACCCACACATGGTCTTTGGTATCCATCAAACACAACTTTTGATCTTGTGGGATATTCGGATGCGGATTGGGAAGGTGACAAAGTGGATAGAAAATCAACTTCGGGTGCTTGCCAATTCCTTGTTAGGTCCCATGTGTTTTGATCTTCCAAGAAGCAAAATTGCATTGCCACCTCCTCCACGGAAGCGGAGTATATTTCCGCTGCAAGTTGTTGCTCTCAACTCCTATGGATGAGGCAATGTCTTAAGGATTTTGGAATTAAGATTAAGACAATGCCTCTTTTATGTGACAATGAGAGTGCTATAAAGATTTGTCACAATCCGGTACTTCATGGCAATACCAAGCATATTGAGATTCGGTATCATTTTATTCGGGATCATGTGGCCAATGGAGATATCTCACTTTCTTATGTCAACACCAAAGATCAACTTGCCGACATCCTTACCAAGCCTCTAGATGTGAAGAGATTCAAGCAATTGAGGAGTGAGCTCAACATCGTATGTGCAAGCAATTTTAGTTGATTGAAAATCTTGCATACACACCCTTACTAGACTCTTATTTGGATTCTAGATGTACGCATAGACATAGGGGGAGTGTAGCTAAATCAATGAGCCAACACTTCCTCTATAATGCATAAATAAACAAATCATGCATAATGATCATTTCAAATGACATCATGTGCTTCAGTGATGAGTCTCGACAATGCACCCAAGATATATCTTCGCGGTGTCATATCGAACATACTCATACATGGTGGCTAAGGCCACCGCCCAAAATTTGGTTTGTTTTATATCGATGAGATATTTGTGTTTGTGCTTCACTCATTTGCATTTCCATTCTTCATATTTCATTTTGTATCCAATGTTGCTCATTTTCACCTTGCTACTCTTTCTCCATTGGATGCAAATGAAAACATCATACTCATGTCATCATATTCATTTCATTCGTGCACATGGTCAAATAAAATTGCTACATAAAACATATGGTGTACTAGAAACAAACCTATGAAAACTTGTTATTATAACACTAGCTCCAATTTCCTATTTTTGTTGGTTTGATTGTTGTTATAACTCTAGCTTCATTTACAAACGGGGGGAAACAATTTTCTTAAAAAAAAACACAACAACAACAACAACAAAAAAACCCATCCCTGGCGCCCGACCCGGCTACCTCCCGCGCCGGCCCCAGGCCGGGGGTCAGGCCGGGGCGCTCGGGCACCCGCCCGGCCCTGCACTGCCGCCGCGCCGGCCCCAGGCCGGGGGGGTCAGGCCGGGGCGCTCGGGCACTCGCCTGGCCCCGCACTCACACGCACGCCGGCCTGGCCGGCACCCCAGGCCGGGCACACACGCACGCACACACCCACCCGGCCCCGCCCTGCCACACGCCGGCCCCAGGCCGGGGTGGGCACACCACACACGCATGCACACCACACAGCCCCTCCCCATCCCCCAACCGCACCCACCCCCACTTCTCCATCTTCCTCCTCCTAACCCCCTCCATTAGAGCCCCCATTGGAGCTCTCCTCCACACGGATTTCTCTTTGGTGCACTATTGGGGGAGATCGGTCCACTTGATTGTTGGGTGATTTTTTTTGGAAGATGGCTACCAACTCGGGTAATATCTTGTGACTTCACTATGTATCGTGTGTATGTGCTTGCTATCTATCGGTGTGCTAGTGTTTTCCATTAATTTAGGGTGTTTTTTATTTTCATGTTCATGCTAGAGTTCATGTTGTTCATATGCCACTAGATTCATTCTATACCATGATAATTTTCTCTCGTATGCTCCTCATGATGTAGTCTTGTGGTACCATGATTTCTTTCACTATGCAAATGGTTCTCTCATGTTAGGCCATAGTTCACAAATTACCACATTCGTACTATGGTTCTCGTAGTATCATGGTTTTCTCATATTATGTTAAGTTATGTTATGCTATGCCATAATTCTCCCATGCTATGTCAATTTGGTTCTCATCCACAATACATAACAACACCCTATATATAATTTCTATTCTAAATAAGAACACAAACACAACCGTATCCTACTCCTTAAACATATGACTATGATATAATTGTGTTTGGTCCTCACTAGTCGCTTGTTTGTTTTTTCACCATGACGCCATCACTTATATTCATGGAATAATTATTCTTTTAAAAAAACAAAACGACCATGTGCACTCATTATATTTGTCCATATCCATGCATTATTCGTTTCAGGTGATTCCGATACTCACCGTGATTCCGATACCCACTGCTCTTTCCGTCCTCGCAAGAAGAGTGCTGCTGATGTTGCTGGTTCTACTCCCTCATGGAGACAGGGTTCTTCTATTCCGGTCAATCCAAATGAACCCATGGTCAAGAACTGGGGTGGTCTCAGTGCCACTGACTTTAAGAATGCTAGGCTGAATTTCAACCCCTATGAGTTTGGTCAGAGTACTAGTGCCGACCTTCGGTTCTATTGCAAGATGCGTCAGGTCATGTATGATTTCATTATTGGCAAACTCCAGAACAGCTATGTGGACCAACACTTCTTTGATGTGGAGTCAGCTCGCATTCATTGGCCCCGTGTCATGGAACTCATGGACTTTCACGGTATCACTCCTCTCATGGATGGAAATAATGCTCGTCCATTTGCACCTGATTTGCTCAAGGAGTTCTATGCCACTATTTTCTTCTCATCTAGAGAGGGCTCAAGGAATCCTCGTACATTGACTTGGATGAGTGGTGGAGTTAAGTGTGTTGCTACCATGGAGGAGTTCGGTTCCCTTCTTGGCGTTCCCTTGGTCAAATATGATGGTATGAACAACTTTCGCATTCATGGTGATCCCAAGAACAATATGAAGGCCAAAGATGGTATCCGTCATTGCTATCCGGAAGATACCAACTCCTCATTCATCCCCAAAGTCAAGTACTTCTCTGAATATTGGTACATTGTGCATACCATTCTCCGCAATACCATCAATGTCAAGTATGGTGAGAAGGGTGAGGTCCGCAAATGGTTGATCAACCTTCTCTTTCACACTGAGCCTGCTATGAGGAACAGAAAGCCATTGGACATTCTGGATTTCATGTGGAATGAGATGAGGACAGTGGTTCGTGAAAAGAGGGTTCCCATCTATGGCTCATATCTTCAGATTCTTATTGAGACCAAGATCCCAGTTGGTCTCATCAACAACTATGCCAAGGTGACTCCCAAGAGGTCTGTCCTTATCACTGAAGCTGAGGCTGAGATAGCTGCTACTCAACGCCCCAAGCGTACCCGCACAGTGTCCTACGCACCTAGTACATCTCAGGGTGTCCGCCGCTCTCCTTCTCCTGCTCCTACTGGCCCTACTCCTGACACTTTCAGTATTAAGAGGGCCCTCCAGAAGATGAACTGCTATTTCATTGACAAGCAGCAGCAGGACTATGAGGCATATCGCAAGGGCAATGCCTCTAGTCGCCGTCAGCGTGCCATCATGACATCTCTTCATATCCCCCTCAGCCCTCCTAGCTCAGATGAGATTTTAGAGGATAAGTGGAAGTCCTAGCACACATACTGTCTTGGTGATGACGCTAGCTCTCTCGGCTCTTTTGCGGCGCACTACACTACTACTGCTAGCTCCAGTCAGGCTGCTCCCGAGGACTTCACTGCTGAGGATGATGACATGGAGGGTGACGAGTGATTGGACTTGCATATTTCTCCCTTTTTGGTGTCTGATGCCAAGGGGGAGAACCACTCACGCATTGCATTGCATTTCATGCATCCATTTGCGTTTTATCCTTGCTATTTGTTTCCTTTTCTCTTAGTTGATGCTACTATTTGTGTGGTTTGTTGAACCTTCGTACTATTGTAAGACTATGTAATTATTTACCTATCGTGCTATCTACCTATCTATTATGTGTGAGATATTTGATATGTTGAAGATCATAGCAAGGCTATTATGTTATCTATCTACTCACTATTTGATGTGTTGAAGCCATAATGAGGGTAGTCTTTATCCATCTACCACTATGAGAAGAATGCTATGGTGAGATCTATCTTGTGTTCAATACTATCACTCATCTAGAAGATAACATTATGCCTATACATGTGCATATCTAATGCTAAAATCATGATTGGATAATCCTCGCACTTCACATAGGTATATCATGGTTACATCACATACCCTATTATCTTATAAAACATAGTGTTAAAATGAAATTATGTTCGGTGCACTCCATATGATAATCAAATATATATGTCTCATGTTTGGGCACACAAATAGGGGGTGTACGAATATAATTTTTGTCTCTTCGCAAATAGCCATGATAAATTGTTCTTTATGCAAATCTGTATGTTGTCATCAAACATCAAAAAGGGGGAGATTGAAAGAACATAGTTCCTAAATCCTATTTTGAGTGTTTGATCACAACATATGGAAGGACTAATGTGTACCCTAAGTTTACTCAGAGAATATCGTGGATAAAATGCAACCATATCTCCCCGTAGACCTCATACAATGAAAAGCAAAAATGGAGAAAAGGTTAAGAAAAGAACGGAGAAGAGAGAGGAAGAAAAGGAGAGAAGAAGGGGTGTCGGCCTCCTAGGCCGGCCTGGCCGGACCCCTAGGCCGGGCTTAGGCTGTGCGCCGGCCCCACCCCTCTCCACGCCGGCCCCAGGCCGGGAGGCTTGGGTGGGTGCCCGGCCCCGGCTGCTCCCCACGCCGGCCCCAGGCCGGGCGGCTCGGGCGGGTGCCCGGCCTCAGCCACGCCTCCACGCCGGCCTCGCCGGCCTGCCAGGTCGGGCCACCTCCAGTCGGCCTGCCTCCTGCGCCCATGCTGGCCCAAGGCCGGGGTGGGAAGGGCCATCTGGCCCGGCCCCTGTGCGATCCACGCCGACCCCAGTCCGGGGTGGGTTTGCCTCCGCCATGGCTGCTCCTGGCCGGCCTGGCCGGCCTGGCCGACCCCCTAGGCCGGGGGACACTGCCAAGTGGGGAAATACCCCCCCCCAACGACCGTATTTCCCCCCGGTATAAAAGAGGTCTTTCCCCTACCTTTTGGAGTTGTCAATCCCACTCACTCTCTCTCTTTCCACCATTGATTGACCAAGCTCAAACTCAAGAACAAGCACTCCTCAAATCCCCAACCAAAGCTCGTGATATTTTGGGATTTGAAGGAGACACCCCTGATCTACAACTCCACCAAGTCGATTAGAAATCCACCCACTCATCCCTTAGGGATCTTGTCATTCTTAGTTCATTGGAGCTAGGAATCTTGTTGCTCTTAGCTCATCGGATCTCGGAGCCTTGTTGATATCCCTGATGCTCTTGTGCTCGTGGATCTTGCTTCTCGGAGTCTTGGTGGCTCTCGGGATTTGGTGAGGACCCTCCAATCTTGTGGAGTGTGCCTCATCCTTGTAAAGGTTCTAGTTGTCAACCTCAACGGCAACATAGTGATTCGAGCCTACCCACATCGGTGGAAGGACTCGAAGGAGATACGGTGTGGCATTTGACGGCCTACTCGGTGTTCCACTTTGGTGGCACCGCACCGCTCCAACGGAGATAAGCTTCCATTGGGAAGTGAACTTCGGGATAAATCTCTGCGTCATTATGTTCGGTTATTCCTCAACTTACCTTTACTAGTTACTACTAGCTTAGTCATATATTCACCTTGTGCTAGTTGTACTTGCTCAACATATAGGATTGTTCACCTAGTTGCATAATCTAGATAATCTATATTTGAGTATTACCTTGTTAACTTGAAAAATAAGCTAAAATTTGTAGTTAACCTATTCAGCCCCCTCTAGTTAACCTCTCGATCCTTCAGTTTCCCAAATTGCGAATGGTAGACACATTTTTCCGATTTTATTCTTTCCCACTCTTCTTTGGTGTAGTTGATCGGTTCTGTGCTTCGTCCTTTCCATTTGCTCCCATTTTCTCTTCCAAAGGCTATGTTAACTTATTTGGGTTTTTGCTGTGTTTCTGAGCTGCTTTTTTCTCAGGACGAGGATTCTTTTTGGCTTCAATCAAAGTACTGATATTGCCACCTCTCGCTCTGATGTCATCTTCGGCCGCTGCGTGCTCATTTGCGGTTGTAAGCATAGATCCGAGATCTTTGTGCTTTTTGGAACCGATCATGAACGGTACGAGTCCGGGTTTTAAGCCATTGACGAAAGCATGCATTGCTTGTACGTCAGTTACTCCAGAACAACTATTTTTCATTGCAGTCCACCTTGAGATAAAGTCCACGTATGGTTCATCTTCAAACTGGGTGCAGCGGTTTAACTGGTTGATGCTGTTGGGTCATTTGTACGTTCCCCGAAAATGCTGAGTAAATACTCTAGCCATATCATCCCAGCCATCGACAGTTCTTGACGGAAGCCCATTGATCCAATCTCTGGCTCCGTCCAGTAACATTAGGGGGAGGAATTTTACTGCCTCTAGGTCTGTCCCATTATTAATCTGGACGGCTGTGTAATAGTCTGAGAGCCCGGTATCCGGGTTTGTACTGCCGGTGTATTTTTGATATGTTGGACCAACTTTGGCGAAGCCAGAATGTAGAGTTATCCTTCGGATCCTGTCGCTGAAACACCTAGGCCCGAAGTATAAGTCATCTCTTTCCGCTCTATCAATGTGTGCGGAGTATCTCCCGGCTGAATGGATAGAAGGGGAACTGATCCTTTCTTTTCCGTTGTTGCGCGAACGCGCTCTTCCAGGGTTATCTCTATTTCCTCCGTTATCATGCCCTTTGGGATAAGGTGGAGTTCTGCTCCTATGTCTGTCCTTATTCCTGGGAGGTGTACGGGATCTCTCACGCCTGTGAGGAATGTCGTATCTTCCGACTTTTTCAGCGGGGCGTCTAGGAGACGGCATAGCTTTGCCGTCTTTCCGGTTTTGCTCTTCCCGATCTCGGGGATTAATTCCATCTTTCGGCAGATATGATCCGGTTCTGGACGCTGCATCCTTGTTATCAGGCCTTTTCTTGTCCTTTCTCGGATCTTCTTTCTTCTCTTTCGAATTATTGAATCTCCAGGTTCTTCAGGTCCAGGTGCTCCAGCGGCGCATGTAGCTGTTTTGCATATGGCTGAGTCGTCATGCAACTTCCCTGATCTTTATTGCCCTCAGTGTTGCTGTTGTAGTGCTTTTCCTAAGAAAGCATACACCCCTTGAATTTTTTCGTCATTGGAGTACAGATTGTTGTTGGGGATGGCGAACGCGGCCTCCGCGTTTTCTGCTGCAGTTTTGTATATAGGTTCGCCCCTATCATCTTTGCCGTTTACTTCCTTTTGCCAGGACGGGTTTTGAAACCGTTCCTTTGGCGGCAGTACTTCCGGTCTTGCAATTCCGGGTAACCGTGTAGGTTTAATGCCAGATCTATTCCTTCTCTCATACTCCTCGATTTCTTCCTGCTTTAACTTAATGTCAGCTTGGGTTTTTTGGAGGTGTTCTCGAGTTCGGAATAGATGTTGTTGTTGCCTTTGGAGGGCTTGTCTCCTGGCTTCCAACACTTCAGGGGGTTCATGGGGTCCCACTGGTGTTTGAAGTAGATCATGTTCGTCCTGTTCTGACATTGGCGGAATAGAGATTTCCTTCGTTTTCCTTGCCGCGGGCTTAACTCCACTTCCTCCTCCTGCTTCCAGGTTTTCGTTGGCTGGATCAGCCAATTTTTTCTTCCAGAGCTAGTATTGGAGTTTCTTGGAAGCTTTGTGTTTTTTCTTGGAAGAGGGAGGTTTTTTACCAGGTTCATCCTCTTTCAATTCCTTGACATCCGGGAAAGTTGGACTGGCTTCTCCATCCTCTCTATCCTCTGGCGGGGGTGTTCTAGGGCTTTCCTGACTTTAGGCATCCGTGTTTTCAGCCGGTTTTGCCATCAGTACTTCGTGGAATCCCTCTTGAAAGGATTTGACCTTTCTCTTGAAAGCTTCTACATCTTCGTCTTCGGTATCGAACTGGTCCGATCCGGGTTCCGACTCTAATCTCGCCTCGATGGCGGCTAGCACAGAGTCAGCTTTCGAGTTCGTCGTCATATTGACAGATGTCGGATCTTCCACCTCTGTTGTGGGATTGTTGTTTTCTACCTCTTCCACGGGATTATTTTCATCCGTGTTTTCGGCGATCTCGGATTGCACCATACCGATAAAGTGCGATTCAGCAGAATATCGGTGATCTGAGAAAAATCCGGCGTCATAGTCTTCTTCGACTGGGTACAGGGCGGGTGGGATAAATTTGCCTCCACCACAGAATCCCATTGCTTCTGCAGTTAATCCGATAAAGATGTTTGCAGATCCAATCGGTAAAACGCAGGCACTTACCAGATGATTCCGTGCTGGCATATACGATCCGTTGTCGAGGAAGCGCCCGACGACTTTGTTGAATTCCAAGCTTCCGACAGTTACGGTACTGCCGATTCCGCCGAGTATCCCCGATCGAAACATAACGCCTGATGTCGCTGGCCCCACGGTGGGCCCCAACTGTCGAGACATCGTAGTAGAATTCATAGACGGGGGTGCCATGAGACTACCGATAGAGATTGTGGGGGACGTGATCGTGTGATGAACAATGACACCAGGGTTTTACCCATGTTCGGTACGTCGCAACTAAGCGGCGTTCCTACTCCTGAATCTCACTAAATCAGGGCTGAAGCCTAAAGTATACAAAGTCAATGTGAGTAGGGGTTTGCTACTCGTCAAGGATCAACCTCTCAGCGGGTTATCTTCTAGCTTATTTTCTATGTTTCTTATCTCCCGTCCGGCTTTATAGAATAGCCGGGTTAGGGCTTACAGAAAAGGAAACCTAGAAGACTACGGTATGTGCTAACTTGGAAAGCAAGGAATCTGCCTTCTACTCCAAGCCGTACCACGTGGGCCATGGTCCGGGTTCTTCTAGAATCCGGCTTCCGTGCGTCAGCTTACTGGGCTGCCTAATGGACCATAGCCCATTACCATTCAGGCCACCCTGGTAATCCGGCACTTTAGGATACCATCTGATATACCCCTAATTGGTATATATCCGACACTCAGGCTCTCTAGTTTCTGGATCGAGAAGTCCTGACAAATCGTCTCCTGAATACCAACTACATCTGAGTCTTTACCCCTCAAGTATTAAACCAGATGACGACGTTGGCCATCCTGCCCGAAACCCCGCATGTTCCAATCAAAGAGGCTGACACTCATTGGGAACCAGTGGGGGTTGTCCCCTTAAGGGGGACCGATCGGGCCCTACTAAAGGTCGAGGGCCTCGACGATGCCTTAGTGGGCCTCCCGCGCTTCCTCCCCGGCTGGGAGGAAGCCTCGGGAATCACTGCACTAACTTGCAAAGGAGAGGCTCCACTGTCGGACCCTTGTGCCTCTTGCACGGGTCCAGCGGGAGCCAGGGGTCCCTAGCGCTCACGCTCCGCCTGAGCGCGAGCCTCGAAAAGGCCCCCCTCATAGATCTCCTTAGCTCTAATGGCCTCAATATGTTCACAACGAGGCCCCTTCTCACCACGGAATATGATGTCAGAATCCTCTGCAATCTGGGCCAAATGGTCGAGATGGACCGAGTCTAGGACCTAAAAGCGAGAGCAAGAGGAGGGAGAAGGGGGAATAGGGGGACGGGAGAAAAGGAAACCTAGAAGACTACGGTATGTGCTAACTTGGAAAGCAAGGAATCCGCCTTCTACTCCAAGCCGTACCACGTGGGCCGTGGTCCGGGTTCTTCTAAAATCCGGCTTTCATGCGTCAGCTTACTGGGCCGCCTAATGGACCGTAGCCCATTACCGTTCAGGCCACCCTGGTAATCCGGCACTTTCGGATACTGATATACCCCTAATTGGTATATATCCGACACTCAGGCTCTCTAGTTTCTGGATCGAGAAGTCCTGACAAATCGTCTCCTGAATAACAACTACATCTAAGTCTTTATCCCTCAAGTATTAAACCAGATGACGACGTTGGCCATCCTGCCCGAAACCCCGCATGTTCCAATCAAAGAGACTGACACTCATTGGGAACCAGCGGGGGTTGTCCCCTTAAGGGGGACCGATCGGGCCCTACTAAAGGTCGAGGGCCTCGACTATGCCTTAGTGGGCCTCCCGCGCTTCCTCCCCGGTTGGGAGGAAGCCTCGGGAATCACCGCACTAACTTGCAAAGGAGAGGCTCCACTGTTGGACCCTTGCGCTCACGCTCCGCCTGAGCGCGAGCCTCGAAAAGGCCCCCCTCATAGATCTCCTTAGCTCTAATGGCCTCAATATGTTCACAACGAGGCCTCTTCTCACCACGGAATATGATGTCAGAATCCTCTGCAATTTGGGCCAAATGGTCGAGATGGACCGAGTCTAGGACCTAAAAGCGAGAGCAAGAGGAGGGAGAAGGGGGAATAGGGGGACGGGAGAAGGAGAGTACAAGCGTCAAAGCTTGGGGATGCCCATGTCACCCCAATACATATCCAAGAAGTACAAGCATTAAATCTTGGGGATGCCCAAGGCATCCTCTTCTTCATGAACAAAAATATCAGGTTTCTTTCAAAACACTATATTTTTATTGCTTCACATGATATGTGTTATTCTTGGAGTGTAACTTTATTTTGCTTTCAGTTTTTTTTGTTTTTTTTCTGTATTTTTTGGTTGTATCCTAGCATATTTTCGTTTGGAGAGAGACGCTCTGTTTTCATTGCTAAAACACTCTAGTTTTCACTCTTATTGTTCTGTGAGTGTTTAGTTTTTTCTAGTACTGCGTTTAGCTGTTTTTTCACTCGAATTTTGTTCAGAGATTGTTGATTTTACTCAGTTATATTTGATTATCTCTCTAGTCTTTGATGATTATTTGCTTTGAGAGTTGTTTCGAATAAGTTGATTGGTGTTGGAAAAGAGTAAATTGTTTCATGCTTATAGTGGTGCAATAGGAAGCTTGTTTTGACTATAGCTTAGGCTTTGGCATGTCATGTTAAATGTTATTTTACTTATGTGCTTAGTTATTTATGATGTATCATGACTAGTCTCAAATAGCTGAGAGTGCTTAATGTGCCACTGAATTTAATCATGTGTTGTTCTCTCATATTGAAGCATGGTATTGTGGTATTTCTCTTTTGAATGCTTTATCTGGATTGACTTGGCGCATGCTCACACCATGTTATGACGACAAATAGCCTTTATGATTATTTAGTTTTTGACTTGTAATATCACTTCATGCTTTCATTAATAATGTTTTGTCGCTATGAATGCTTATGGCCGTTATTGCTCTCTTAGTTGGTCACTCCCATCTTTTGCTACCCTTCACCTGTGCTAAGTATGAGCTCGACTCATGCATCCAACTCCCAAAAAACCAAAGTACTGCCAAATGTGTCCACCATATCTACCTATATGTGGTATTTAACCGCCACTCCAAGTAAATTTCTCATGTGCTACCTTGAAACCTTAAAAAATTATTAACTTGTTTTGTGTTCCTGTTTTAGCTCACGAGGAAGTAGTTTAAAGTTCATTGTGGTTTATTTGAAGCAAAGTTCTTCTTCCTTATTTCACCTGAGGTGTATGTAATCTGTGCTCATCTAAATTTGCAGAAAGGTCATGCCAAATAATAACAAAAAGGCACTTCCCCATGGTTTGATGAAAGCTAGTGGGTACCCGTGAACACGGCTAGCCCTGGTTTGTGAAATAGAGGTGGAGGGAAGTGCCAAACTAATAAAACAACGGAAACCGCTCTCAAAAGTCTCAACACTTTGCTTGACATGGATTATGATAAGTTTTTCATTATCATTCGTTGACATGGACATACACCTCTCTCGGAATTGTTTTCAATACCTATGTTTATGAAATAAAAAAGCTCTAGCACATGAGTAATCCCTGCTTCCCTATACGAAGGGAATTTCTTTTACTTTTATGTTGAGTCTTCATATTCTTACTTTATGCACTAGCTAAGAGAACATAGTTGTCATTCCGAGTATAATATGCATAGTCCCAACATTTATTATTGATTGATTCATGATTCTGGTATTGCTTGCTCTCAAATTATTTGTATCTAGTCACCATCTAAACTTTGAAGGTGTCCTGGCATTTATGTTTTGCTACCACATGAAGGACTAGCTGGATTCCACTTTATTATGTTTTTCTTTATGATTGAAACAAACGTATCACTTTCAATGCTTCATTATTCATTTTCTTTTGTTTTTGTTTCTTTTTATGTGCAACATGGTTGCTAAGTTTACATTAGTTAAGATAATATTTATCATGCCTTTGTTAAAGTACTTTGATCTCAGCTTGCAATATTTTTACATAATGTTTATCAAGATTTGTGTTGGCTTCATGTCACCTAAATAAATATTTTTTTATCACTTACCTACTCGAGGACGAGCAGGAGTTAAGCTTGGGGATGCTGATACGCTGCAAATGTATCTATAATTTTTTATGCTCCATGCTTCTTTTCTACCCAATACCTTTTGTTTTCCACATGTTTTTTTTTGCTTTCCGGATGTTTCACAGACTAACCCCAGGCCAGTTGTTGTTTTCTGATGTTTTCTATTTCGGAAAAGTTTTTAAGGTAATATTCTCGGAAAGGCCCAAATATCCACAGAGATTATTTTTTACCCGGAACAAAGACGGAGTCCAAAGGAGAGACAGAGGGGAGCCAGGTGGTCACCAGGCGCGGCCTCTCCCTTGGCCGCGCCCCGTGGGCCCCTGGAAACCCTGGCCACGGCCTCATGTCCCCTCTTCGCCCATAAATTGCCTTCAACCCTAAAAACGTCGGGGATAGAGTTATTTTCCACGAAACATACAGAGAGGTGCCATCACCTTGAAAGTCCAAAATAGGGCTTATGTAGTCCTTCTCCGGCACCCTGCCGGTAAGGGGAATCACCACCGGAGGCCTCTACATCGCTAAGATCACCTCCGGACAGATGCCTGAGTAGTTACTCTGTGGACTATGGGTTCATAGCAGTAGCTAGTTGGTACTCCCCCCCTTGATGTTCAATACCACGGTCTCTTGAGCTGCCTCACATGATAGAGATCCATCTAATGTAATGTTGTGTGTTGTGTTTGCTGGGATCCGATGAACCATGGAATTATGATTATTTTGTTCATGTCATTATATGAGAATCTTCACTTATATCCTTAGAGTCATATATACTCGATACTACCCATACATACTCTCCGATACTGTAGATACTATCTAAATCGTACTAAACACATATGAATGTAACTACACCGGGAGTAGTATGAATATGTCATATATATTCGGCTCATCCAAAAGCCCTCTCCCCCAACCCCATGTAATTTCAGGCTCCTGGTTTCTCCCCATTTTATATAGACACCTAGAATCCCCCCTAGAATTTGGGGGCTGCTCTCGCGTAAAAACATGCATGGCGCCATGGCGGCCAGGAACACGACAAGGAGACCCCACTTTTCATCCACCCAATAATTTTCCCTCCATCCCTACTCCCCATAGAACGGTCGTTGCTGCTCCATTTTCGCCACCAGCTCTGCCACCCCCTGTACAGGTGATGCCATTGGCCGACCTGCCGTCGCTCCCACCAATGTTTTTTTACGCCTTTTGGATGCGGGCGAGATCGGGCGTAGAGGATCCGGCCAGTTCATAATTATTTATATGTTGTATGAATTATATTATTTCTATGTATGAATTGTTGTTTAAATATTTTGTGTGTTCTAAACTTAATATGCTTATCTAGAATAGAAATATAAAGAAATAGACAAAATTATCCAACATGGAGGAGGTACGGTACATTGGGAGTGCCTCTGGGAGCACAGGGCCCTCAACGAACATAATATGGTCTGTACGGACAAAATAACATGCCACGATTGGAGATGCTCTTAGTTTAAAACCTATTGCAGGTTGAATATTCATCTAAGTGGAAGAAAAAATGAGCACATGTTATGAACTCTCTCTCCACATTGTAATTGCATGAAGGATGCTCCCACAAGGTTATGCACTCAATATGTGTACGTCACTTCTCGTGTGGGAGGTGAAAGGACATTTCTATCCTAAAGTAGTTTTGTGTGTTTGGTAACAACATAAGTGATGATTAACTGTGTGCTAACTATCTCAAGGTTCATCAAATATTATACTATGAAAAGCACATGATGGCGAGAAGCCCGTCAAAAAGGATATATGATCGAATATCTGTTCCCTAGTATTTTAATTACTCATATTATAGTCTCGGGAACGTAGTTTATTAATTACTCATATTATTGCTCAATGGAAGGAACGGGGGAATCATATACCTAGTAGAACACCAAATATATATACATCCCACAGTCTTACCCCTCCAGCACCGTTGAAATGATAGAGTGCAATGGCTAGTGGTTGTTGGAAACAGACCGGAGACTCCGGGGTTCCAAGACCAAAAACTAGTTAGAGATATGCCCTAGAGACAATAATACTCAGTTATTATTCTATCGCCAAGTTCACTATTAAGTTTATATCATCATGCTATAACCGCTATAGTACTTGAAAAGTGAGTTTTCAAAGAAAAACCTTTGTGCGGGTGTGAATATATAAACAAAAAGAGTTCCTGATCTTGTCGCTAAGATTAGCTTATGTGTTGTGACATGATCATGTTTTCCTGATCATGGACTTTGATAAGTCTAGAAAATATAAGACATTATTGTTAAGAGTGACAATAGTACTGAACCAAACCAACTATATGATCTTGCTATGAAACTGACAATTGTAATGATTCAACAAAGTGACATGAGGTTTCTATTGGCTAAGTTTCCCATACACTATGAGAATATCTGGTGATCGCACAATCAACAGTCATTATTTGGATTCATCAAACGTCTACCGTAGCAGGAGATTATAACGTTGACGTATGGGTATGACCTAGAGTGTGTAATGGAACTGAGATCGTTCAAAAATAGTACTTAACTCCTCAAGACGATGGAGAGATACATCATCTGGGCCCTATCAGTATCACCGATGTCAACCAATTGTCTTGCCAAACACAATGTGATTTATCAAGAACATCAGGGATATGTATGAGAAAAAGAACGTTATCAGTACGAGTTTTATATGTGTTATGATCAAAGCGCTTGACAACACTAGAGCACATAGTCTCACCTCGTGATATCGTTGGTATCATGTAGTTAAGATACTAAGTGCAATGAGTAACTTGAAGTTTCTCTCGTCATTCGTGAACATGCAGGAGAAATCATGGGAGTCCATGGTCCCGATGTTGGTTATTGTTCGGTAAGTTTTCAAACATGTCTGTGTTACTGAACCTTTACGGTTCAGACGCTTAAGTTGTGTCAACCTTTGATTGAGAGTGTTAATGGTAGTATAAGTGGTTTTGATGAAGTTTGGAGTCGTTCTTATGTCATAGGAACAATTCTGGAGTCATTTAGAGGTGTTCCTGTGAAGTTACTATGAGACAGACATAATGCCGGGAGAGGGAAGAATTGTTTTGGAGGGATACAGAGGACATGAGATGTCTTGGGATGTTGGAAATATGTTTCTGACATCGGTATATAAGGTTGATGATTTTATCTATATGGGTCACATGGTTTTAGTAGAGTTTCGGGCAAAACCCTAATAGGGGGTGTCGAGAAGCACCCACGTGTTGGGTGACTAACATGTGTGTCCAAGGGCCTCACATGAGGCGCACAACCTCCCTAGAAATATTCCTTATTTGATTTTTGGAGAAAAAAAAAGACCAAAAATAAAAGGAACATATAATAGGAAGGAAAGAAGTGGGAAGGAAGAGGACTCTTAATTGGGAGTCCAATCCGAGTTGGGCAAGGGGAAGGATAGGGAAGCCCCCCAAATTGACCTACCTCTATATCAAGTCTACCATGCCTCCCACTATATATACTCCCACCCCCCATGGGAGAAAACACACCAATTAGCCTTTGAGCCTATTCTCTCTCTATAGTAGAGTTAGAGCCTCTTCTATTTGGGTTTTTGAGGTGCCTCTCACAATTAGAGATAGCTCCAATCTTTAATACCATATCATGTGTTGAGAACAGCAGTCTCACATAGCTCTAATCAAGTTTATTAGATCTACCACCAAAGCTACGCTGAAAGGTTGTTCTCTCTTTGTTAGCGTCGAGTCCTGGACGACGAAGCGCTAGCGGGTTGACGCAAGTGGATGCGTCGATACTATAAGAGGGGTTACACGTGTGATCCTTGACAAGGGAAACTTAGCGACATCCTTTCAACTAGGCCTAGTTGTGAGGATCTATGATTATTCGGAATCTACTATGACTCCACCGTTCTTCCGTTGCTAGGGCAAATCTGGGTGGTTACGTTGTGAGAATTATTTTCAATTCTGCAACTTACACCGGGTGGTATTAGAGCTTGCTATGCATAGGTACGATCGGATGTAGAGCATAATTTTGTGTGGTTATTGCATCAGATTGTGCGAGTATATTATAAAGTTCACTAATATTCAGTTTATCTTCTTTGCTTCGCAATAAGGTGTGCTTGTTTTGTTTCCAACAGCATGGTGTGGCTTTCTACAAACTTGTGGTAATCCTAGGACGTTCCAGTTGCCCTTGGCATATCTCGTCCGATCCAAAGAAGTGCTTTGGCAGGTTTGGATTGCACCATAGTTGGTCTTAGTAAATGTCATGGTGGAAAGGACATGTGGATTGGATCCACGCGGGGGTCGTGCACAATTGCGATAATTTTAATTGGACTTCAAGATGTTTTCGTAATACTCGAGACTCAATCACCTCGCAAGGTTAATCTAGCAATAAGAATAAACATACCCCGCGGTTGGAGCTCCTGCTGGTCCCCTTGCCTCTCCTCTGCTCCGGCCTTCTCCGGACTACGCCGCCATCACGGGCGCCTCTGGTCACTGCAGCTCGCCATCCTCGACGCGTCGACGAGCCCCGTCGCCATCGGCCATGGTCGTCGGCCAGAGTCCGTCCCTTCTCTGGCGAGACCCTCCACGACCCTGGCGGTATACCATGTGCACACCCAGCGCAGTGATGCTCGCCTCCGACCTCGGACTCTACCTGTTGCGCATCACCAGAGAGGCCACATCGCGAGCATGCACGCATGTAACTGGCCTGATTCCTGAACATTAGCGCAGGTATAACTGATTTTGGTGGGATTTTTGGGACAAATGGGATGGCCCATTAAACTTTTAGTTTGTGGGATAGGTAGGACTTAGGACATCCGCTATGTATAAGGTGAGGTTTTGCCATAAGCTGACTCCCATTTGCCCTATGTAATTCTTCCATAATGTATAAGGTGAACTTAAACCATAAGCCGGGACCCACATGTCTGATCATACTATATGCTACTACATGCAAGAGATAAAGGAGACAGGATACTATTCTTCTATTACTTATGGTAGACCACAATTTTGAGGTGCACTTTAAGCTTATGGATAACCTTATTTTTTTTCCACAATGTATAAGGTGTAGTTTGTAACATGTCACGTAGTACTTAAGGTATAGTTTTTCTCACATTGCGGATGCCCTAGAATAGGATAGATGGATCTTATTACCAGAGGTGGGAAGTGGACGCCCCAATCTCATCCCACTTGACATCTTATTTGGAGTATGTTTGTTGGACTGACACCGGAATGGCGCAGTCTAGGGTCTATGGGCCTTCGAATGTTTCAAATGCAGGATGACTGGCTGTAGTGCGGATGAGTAAATGGGTCGTGATATGGACAGAGAACACGAGCCATCATCTTCCCATTCACAGGTTTTTCGATGAGCCGAATCTGAACCCCTTCGTGGCTTCAAAAAAAAGCGAACGTGACGGATGAGCCCGTACATGTGTGCCTGCCGGACGCGGACAATTGACTACAGCCCATCCATTCTTTCTAGTAGGTTCGTCCCTGGCTCGGCCCAGTTTACCAGTCTAGGCGGTGGAGTAGATTACAAATGCATCGCGATTCGCGAGCGGCACGGCCCGTGTCTCCGCACCGGAATCGGATGATCCCTCCGCAACAACCGCCACCCACATGTGACTCCACCGACCGTGCTCACACGACGCGTAGTAGCTCAGCACCCTCTCGGCTCGACAAGTCACCGCTGATCATCATTCCGCTGGCCCTACATGCGTCCATGCCACATCGATGGCGAGGAGGAAGAAGACACACCACCGACGCCTACCTGCACCTCTACGGTTGGGCGCCCAGCTGCTATCGTCTCCTCTGTACCACGTCCCTCTTTTTTTTGAGGAATCGTAGGACGTCCCTCTCAACCTCCCGGATCAACTCGCGCAGCTCCGGGACCGACCGAGGAGGACGAAGACGACCTCGGGCGATGAGCAGTAGCTCCCGCGTCGCGCCGTCCACAGCTGGAAAGAAAGTGACCCTGAACCCGAACAAGATCTGAATCTGAATCACCCAAGGGAAAAACAAAACCACATATGCCGAACCTCCTCTGCTTCGTTTGCCTCGGTACTTGACATGTTTGTACTGCCCTTTATTTGCATTTTCAAGGCAATTACAGGAAAATGTACATTTTGCCAGACCAAGATCGAACCCCATCCTGATCCACGGGCTTGATCAATTACAGGGATGAACCATGAATGGACACAAGAAACAAATCCCAAAGAAAAGGGCAACAAAGGAGGGTGAAAGAGCATATATTACAGCTTAATTCCGATGATGGGGTCCCTGAACACGCATCACTGATCGATCATTTGCGATCGTTCAGACAAGCAGACAAGCACACGTATTATATTACTACTAACATCTTACATACAAATTCGGTTTATTGCCGCGTCGAATAAGCTTGTTCATATGCAACAATGCCGTACCGATCGATCGAGCTGTACCTCCCACTTGGACAAGAATGGCGTGTCGCTCGCGAGCGACGCCACGTATGCAGTGCAGGTAGGTTCAGCTAGCTAGCACCTGGCGCCGACGTCGCCGTTGTCGAAGTTCTGTGCGTAGCTGACGGAGTCGTACCTGAAGTCCTGCCCGGAGACGCCGCCGAGCGGGAGGCCGTCGCGGCCGAGGAGGCGGCGCACCTCGGCGCGCGCCTTGTAGAAGACGTGCCGGAGCGTGCCGCGGCAGTGGCACCCCAGCGCGGCGGCCTCGTCCTCGCTCATCTCGAGGCCCCGCGCGAAGGACGGCTTCCGCTCCATCACCCACCCGAGCCCCCAGTCCCACCACCGCCGCACCGCGCCCGCCGCCGCCAGCGCCTTGATCGACGGCATCGACCGCGCGCGCCGGAACACCGCGGACGACGACGACGACAGCGGCTGGAGGTGCAGCGACAAGGACGACGACACGCGCCGCCGCATCCCGGACAGGTCCACCTTGCCGCCCTTATTATTCCCGGCGGTCGTCACCGGGAGGTCGTCCTGCCACGGGCTCCGCCGCGGCTTGATCGTCTCCAGGATCGCGTCGGTGGCCATTGCCCAGCTACAACAACCCGGGATCGATCAGGTTGGAGAGGGAGATCTCGGATTTCTGTGGGTTTCTTGGTGTTCGGAGCAGCTTGGTTGGTAGGAGAAGACCACGGGTGACGGGTGGGTCGATTCTCGAGTAGCTTTTGCAAGTTGGAGCGGAACAGGCTGGATATATTTGTGCCTGAGCGCCTACTGCTAGTTACACCAAACTATGTCCTCTCTAGCTTATTGTATACGTACATGTATCATGCATCATGTATGGTTTAGTGCTATAACTATAGAGACCAGCTCTTGCTTGTCGGTATTAAGTATCTTTGTTAATTTTTGTCTACTCCTAGTTAAGGTCATGTGACTCAATTTTTATGAACGCCACTGAGCAGGTGACTCTTTCTGTTTCCTGCATTTTTGGTGTGTCTACGCAGTCTGACTGAACCCCATTCTCCCCTCTGACGAGAAAACATTATGGTAAGTACATTGCTTTCGTTTATATGGAAAAACTACACATCACTTTTGGTTCAAAGGAACAAAACTATTACTCCCTTCAATCCATATTAATTCTCGCTGAATTTGATGTATCTAGTACTAGAATATTTCCTAGTTATATACAATTCAACGACAATGGATCGGAGAGAATTTTTTTTTTTTATCAAATGGTTTCACTTGTCCTACAGAACTGATGAAAATATTTTTGTTTTACATCACTAAAATGTATCTTCATGTATTTTCGTGTTATGTACATTCAGAAAGTCATACACTGAATTTTGCATTAAAACGTTCCCTAGAGTTCCACTTTTGAGAGGCAACACGTGTTTAAATGTGTGAATACTCCATGCACTAAATATGTTGAACTTCTGTCGCATTGCTGTTTAAATGTGAGAATAATCTGTGTATTATGGCAATTTTGTGTAGAATGCTACCCCTGTCGGTGTGATTTTTTTTCTTTTGAAACGAGCGCAATTTTTCTTTCCATTAATATAAGAAAGGAGTTGGTCTGTTTATAAGAAAAACTGGCCAAAAAACAAGTCGATGTGGATCTTTGAATGTCATGATCTTTGCGCTGAGAAAATGTCAAAAAAAAAAAAAGGTGTGTCATCAATGTACACACCCTCCACCGCTTCGTTCCAACTTAGATCGGCAATGTGTGTTGCAAAAGTATGACATACCTTTGGGAGCAAATTAAAAGGAGGCGATGATGTGGGGGTGTTGTGAGCCTGTGATCAAAATTGCCAAGAAAAACAAGATTATGCATTGTTGTTCTCGAAATAGAATTTCGCCCCGCTTTATAAATAAAACTCAACGGCCGGCCGATACAAAGTGATGAGGAAAACCTCTTACAAAGTAGATCACACATAATAGAAAGAAAATAAAGAGAATCAAACTTTCCACTGAGGGCACAAGAAAAAGTGTAGAGGCCCCAAACCGGATGGTCCAGAACCCCTCATATGCATACATTCACGATCCCAGGAATTCAGTCGTGAACAACATACGTAGTTGGTACACAGATACATTATCCATTATACGAATAAATAGAGTCTTACAAGCAATGGTCACACGACCAAGTCTTAACAACTGTCACGTAGGACAAGCAAATGTCTCATAACCACACAGCGGAAACTTAACATAACGCAGATAGCCCATGTCACGTCTTCACCAACATGCTGCTGACCGGGAGCCGGGCCTAGTTCGCATAGTCGTCGGAAAAGTACTCCTCCTCGTACTCCTCCTCCGGCGGCATCTCCTCAAAGTCTGGTCAAGTAAATAGCCAGGGACGAAACCAATATGAGTACATTTGAATGTACTCTACAAGACATCCTTTATAAACTTAGAAATGCAAGTATGCTTATATGGTGGATAGGTAGGTTATAAATAGGGTTCACTACCCATGGTGTATGTAAGATGACATCATGGTTGTTTAAACATCTCTATATCTTTGTTGAAGAAGATACTTCAAAATAAAATATTATAATTTTCTTTCTCTTGTAGATATCGCATGTACAAGAGGTTTTATAAAAGAAAGTTTTCTCTTTGCAAAACTTCTTGTAATCAACTCCAGGTTCCTTCATCAGTACCTCCATGGTACTAGTCTTTCCTTCAAAAACATCCTTTTTGAAAACTGACACAAGGCTAGCTACATGGCCATTTAACTGCCCATATCTGAGGGCTCAGCTATTCATAATAGTTTTACTCTGCATAGGTGTACGCAATCCACAAGATCCAATCATCTGCCATGAACCACCCATGGATCGACACAACGATATGCAAGCATCAGATAAATTATCCTAATTGTCCACTCTGGTCAAGCTAGTAAATGCTTATCCCTTCAGTTGGGTGTAATCTCCCCGGCACCAGGTCCCATCCCGCCATGGCAGGAGACCCAACTGTCGCACCCGGAGGAGAACTTAATCCCTCACGGTGTATGTCCCATTTCTCCCTCCTGGCACACTTCGGTTCAGATAATCATTCTCTCAATAGCATCTTCGGATAGAACACACACTAACAAGAACAAGTATCTAGATAGGCCCCGTACCCATGTTGAGGTAGAGTGGCAGTACATCTTGGTTATCCAACGAAGACTAGGTTATGTGTCTTTTGTAAACGTTTTGAAATATCCCTCTTTACCTCCCCCGGTGAATAAGGTCCCGCCTTTCCACCGTGGACTCTTCATAAGCACATTTTGAAAGTAAAGTATAGGCACCTAGAGGGGGGGTGAATAGGTGCTGCGGCAAATTTTCATTTTTCTCAAATTTAGGCTTGACAAGAAAGGTAAATTCTCTAGATAGTGCAACTAGTGATGAATTTACCTATATGACAAGACAAGCAATCAAAGCAACTAGTACAAGTAAGTAAAGAGAGGGAGGAACGAGGTAACCGATGGAAGCACACGGAGACACGATGTATTTCCGAGTTCCTCCTTTTTAGGGGAGTACGTCTCGTTGGAGGGGTGTGAGCTCGCCACAAAGGCCTACTCAACGCCACTAAGGCTTCACCCTATTCTCCGATGAACTTCGCCGCAAAGGCCTAGTTCACCTTCCACTATAGAACCCCTTTGAGGCGGGGATCAAATCCTTTACAAACACCTTGGGGCACACACCCACAACTTAATTGGGGGCTCCCAACACTTCTTGAATCACCAACAAGAAACAAGATGCCTAGGTTCTCCACAAGAGGAAACCCTAGGCAAGATCCCTCTAGCTAGAGAGGGGGAAATGAAGAACGGGTCGGTGAAGATGTAGATCGGGGCCTTCTCCTTCAATCCTCCAAAGATCTTCAAGATTGGGTGGAGGGATTGGGAGTTATGAGGGATTTGGTGAGTTCTTAAATGCTCATCAATGCTAAGGGGAAGAACTAGATCTTGAGGAAGAAGAGGAGGGGTATTTATAGTCCCTCCTCACAACTAGTCGTTGTGCAGGAAAAAAGGTACCGGAATATCCGGTCCAAGTTTGGACCGGAATATCCGGTCAGTTTGCTCCACGCAGATCTGCAGTGCTGGACCGGATTATCCGGTTGATCTGAAATAATCCGGTACAAATAATCCGGTAGATGCCAGTACGCAAATCTTCTAGTCCTTAGCCATTTTTCCACTTCTTCAACTGCAACCGGAATATCCGGTATAGATATGAAATATCCGGTACAAATAATCCGGTTGACTCCAGTAGCTCCAAGCTTCCAGTCCTTAGCCATTTTTCGCAGCAACCAGAATATCCGGTCCAGGATAAATAATCCGGTCCGAATAATCTGGTTGACTCCAGTAGCTCCAAGCTTCCGGTCCTTAGCCATTTTTCGCAGCAACCGGAATATCCGGTCCAGGATGAATAATCCGGTCCGAATAATCCGGTTCACTTCTGTGAGCAAAACTTCGAGTCCTTAGCAGTTTTTCGCAGCAACCGGAATATCCGGTCCAGGATGAATAATCCGGACCAAATAATCCGGTTGACTCCAGTATGCGAAACTCTCAGTCCTTAGCCATTTTTGTGCTCCTTTCTCAGCAACCGGAATATCCGGTCTAGGATGAATAATCCGGTCCGAATAATCCGGTTGAGTTCTGTCCCAAAAACCTCAGGCCAAACTTCACCGACTTTTCGGTGATCGATGCCGATGTTAAGTATAACACCTGCACACTAAACACCTCGATAAATAATGTACTTAGTATTGTTAACTAACACACAAAACACTGGGAAAACGAAATGCACTTTAATCTCCCCCTTTTTGGTGTTAGATGACAATACTAAGATTTGCAATAAACCTTGACAGTAATCATGCTTGAAACAAGATGGAAATCTCTCCCCCTATCTCTATGCATATCTTTTGTTTGCCTCAAACGCAAATGGATGCAATGATGTATAGGGAGAAATTTTCAACAAGTAGCAAACATGACAATGAGACAACATCACCAATATGTTGAGTGTAAAGAAGTATATACCTTGTGCGAGAATGATATATCCAAGAATAACCAAGCACAACCATAGATAATCTCCTCAACATATACGATAGATAACCATCACACCATAAATAGATAAACCAAGATAATATCCAGATAACCGACATAGTCACACACATAATTTTAAACGACACAATAAACGACATAAGTTCACAAGCACGACAAATGAAGATAAAATGGACACAAGCTCTCAAAGGAAGGATAAAAGCAAATGCTTGTGCCCGAACCCATGCAAATCCCGTAGTCTATAATAGCTACTTCTCCCCCTTTGGCATCGAGACACCAAAAAGGAGGGAAATAGCTAATCTAACGTCCCAGACACGGTCTAAGCATCCGACTCCTCCTCATCATCAGACTCCTCCTCATCAGCAGCCGCATCATGAGCTCGAGTAGCAGTCTCCTGAGTAGACCTGAGAGCCGCCTCAATGCTCTCCCAAGGAGTGGAATCCCCAGCAGACCAAGCAGAGTAGGACTGAGCAGCAATAGGAGCAGGTACATCACCAGTGCCACCACTCATGTGATGGATAATCTGCCGCTGAGAGCTAGCCAAGTCAGTGTCCCTGCGATACGCCATGTACTGTTCCTTGTGAATGTCCACCTTCATGCAGAGCACGTTGCGCTGAAACCAGGAGAGCTTCCTGACGTGGCGCAAGGTGGTGATATCAGACACATGCGCCCTGGGAGCAGACTGAGAGCCAGAAGGACCACCCATAGAGGAACCACCCTCAAATGGAGCACTCTGAGAAGCAGCCGCAGTCTTTAGCTTCCTCTTGACATACAGCTTCCTGACCTTGTGCTCAACCATGGGTAACTCGGTGTACTCCTTCCTCATCTCATACTTGATAAGCATCATGATATAGGGAGCATAGGGAATGGTGTAGCCACCAATCATAGCAGCATAGAGCCCGTGAAAGATGATGTCCATCACATCCACAGTATAGGAGACAGACGGGTCCTCTTCCTCCATACACTCCTTAGCCAGAATCAGAAGGTTGCACAGAGGAGTGGTGAGGGCATCGTTGTTACCTCCACTCGGCACAAGGAAAGCTCTGAAGATACGCACCAGCTGATCATAAAGTGGAAGAAGTCCCTCAAGTCCCCCAACAGTGAAGCCATGGGCATATAGCTCAGCCATGGACACCTCCCTCCTCGGCCTATCAACCTCATGGACGCGGCGACCAAGAGGAGGGTGCTCGCTGTAAGAGTAGCCAAGACGCCGAGCAAGCCTCTCAAAAGATGCCTCACAAGGTGTGTCCTCAGACATCCACTTGAGATGGGTCACAATATCCCCAGTTGAGAACACGAGGGTGGACATAAACTGCATCACAAGCTGCGTGTTGTAGTTGCACTGAGTCTCCATAAGCTTCACCAGACCGAAACGCTCAACAATACTGGCTGCATCAGCAAATTCCTCCTTGGCCTTGAGAGCGGCATGGTCAAATGGATGCATAGGGCGGCACGGATAGCGTTAGTCACAATAGATGTCAGCATAAATATAGGACTGCTCCAGATTCCAGAATCGAGAATCAATATTTGCAACCCTCGGAGAAAGATAGGCATCCTGCTTTCTGAGCTCATTGAAATCCTGAGTAGGAATGTCGGTCTTATAGTTGAGCCGAGGTTTCCTCTTGTTACGGGTAGAAACTTGCTTCTTGTGCTTCGGAACGCTCCGTTCGTGGTCACCACCTGTGAAACAAGATAGTAGGGGGATAGCACAAGATGAGTACACTAGTGTCACACAACGGATACAATCATGCATAGAAACGATAGAGGAGATTCCAGGAAAAAATCGAGGTAGAAATCTGTGAAAGATCAATTTGGGGCTGTCCTAAAACTGTACTGGACATAGCCGGATATTCCGGTTCAAAACTGAACCGGATATTCCGGTTACCCGGATATTCCGGTTCAGTCGTGGACCGGATATTCCGGTAAGTTGCGGAACAGCACAAAATCAACCTAAATCTCAGATTTCCACAGGGATTGCAAACAAGTAATCTAGTCTATGGTTTCTAGCATGTAGGGGGGTCCTCTCCGGAACGAAATCTACCAAGCATAGCCAACAAAACGCAAATCCATGGAAGGTAAGGTTATAGCACCAAGATTCAAGAGATTTGAACATTACCGGGATCCATGGAGAAAAATGCTTGGGTAGAAACGTTCCAAATCCCGAGGAGAACAAGATCCGGGCCAAAGCTCCAAGATCTCGCGGAGGAAACGGCCCGGGAGGCCAAGAATCACGGCGGCGGCGATTTGGTGGAGAGGAACGGACGGGAAAAGGGCAAGAACTGCCCCTCCCCGTCGGGCCCCAGGCTTTATGAAGTGCGCCGAACCGGATATTCCGGTTCAAGTTTGAACCGGATATTCCGATACAGCCGGATATTCCGGTTCAAAACTGAACCGGAAATTCCGACTGCCTCCTGATTCGAAATTTCCTCGTTTTCAACGGACGACACTAGTGCTTAGAAAAGAAAGGCTTTTTGTGAGAAAGGCTTAGGATAGATTTAACAAACTGAGACTAGTACTTATCCCTCTCAAGAGCAAGAAACAACCAACTAAAAAACCAATTGAGTGGGATTTTCGTAGGAAGAACCACTTAGACGGGAAAAACACACGAAATGCAATGAAATGACAAGTAGAAAAAAAAACAACTAAGATCCAACTCTTCGAAATGAAGAGGTTGGTGGCCGAAGCCACCATGTAAGAGTTCTTGGTATGCAACCGCGAAGATATATCTTGGGGGCATTGCCAAAACTCAACATTGAAGCTCACAATTCAACATTAGAAAAAGAGATCACAATGAATTTTTGCTATGGGCATAATGGGGGGAGGGAGAACCCAATGTGTTAGGATAACACTCCCCTATGTCCATGCCTACATCTAAACTCGAACACGTTTCATCTATAGGGGTGTGCGCAAGATAGTCAAGTCAAGCTCCTTGAATCAATCACATTTAGCTCATTCCTCAAGAACAAGAACCTTGCATCATCAAGTGGCTTCGTGAAAATATCCGCAAGATTGTCCTTGGTGGGCACATAACCGAGTGCAATGTCTCCTCTCGCCACGTGATCACGGATGAAGTGGTGGCGAATCTCAATGTGCTTCGTCCTTGTGTGTTGCACCGGATTGTATGCAATCTTGATAGCACTTTCATTGTCACATAGAAGAGGTACTTTGTCCAAATGAACTCCATATTCCTTGAGAGTTTGCCTCATCCATAGCAATTGGGTGCATGCACTTGCGGCGGCAACATATTCGGCTTCGGCGGTGGAGAGAGAGATGCAATTTTGTTTCTTCGAGACCAACTTACAAGGGACCTACCAAGAAATTGGCAAGCCCCGGAAGTTGACTTCCTATCATCTTGATCACCCGCCCAATCGGAATCCGTATATCCATTGAGAGAAAATTGTGCCCCCTTTGGGTACCACAAACCAAATCTTGAGGTATGAACCAAATAACGAAATATCCTATGAACCGCCATTAGATGGCAATCCTTAGGAGCCGCTTGATACCTTGCACACACACCTACACTCAAAACGATATCGGGCCTAGATGCACAAAGATAGAGCAAAGAACCAATCATAGAACGATAAAGCTTTTGGTCCACATCCTTACTCCCTTTTGGATTACGAGAGAGATGACACTTGACTTGCATAGGAGATGTCTTGATCTTAGCATCTTGGAAGTTAAACCTCTTGATCATATCTTGGGTATACTTGGCTTGAGAAATGAAAGTCCCACGAGCCAATTGCTTGATCTCAAAGCCAAGGAAGAATTTAAGCTCACCCATCATAGACATCTCGAACCTGTCAGTCATAAGCTTAGAGAACTCATTATTGAAAGCTTGGTTAGTTGAGCCAAAGATGATATCGTCCACATAGAGTTGGCATATGAAAAGCTCTCCCTTTACTCTCTTGGTGAAGAGAGTGGGGTCAATCTTCCCAACTTCGAAACCACGATCATCTAACAACTCCCTAAGGTGCTCATACCAAGCACGAGGTGCTTGTTTGAGACCATAGAGAGCCTTGTCAAGTTTGTAAACGTGGTTGGGAAAGTTGAGATTCTCGAACCCCGGAGGTTGCTTAACATATACCTCCTCTTTTAGTGGACCATTCAAGAAAGCACTTTTCACATCCATTTGTTGCAATTTGAAATTATGTGAGGAAGCATAAGCAAGGAGGATACGGATGGACTCAAGGCGAGCCACGGGCGCA
The DNA here is from genome assembly GCA_028641055.1 of Alopecurus myosuroides. Taxonomy (NCBI): domain Eukaryota; kingdom Viridiplantae; phylum Streptophyta; class Magnoliopsida; order Poales; family Poaceae; genus Alopecurus; species Alopecurus myosuroides. Next base: position 462,786,146 of record CM054057.1, on the reverse strand, counting down.
TAGGTTTCATCAAAGTCAATGCCTTCAACTTGGGTGTAACCTTGAGCGACCAATCTTGCCTTGTTCCTAATGACAATGCCATTCTCATCTTGCTTGTTCTTGAAAATCCACTTGGTGCCAATAACATTGTGGCAATCCTTGGGTTTCTCAACCAATCTCCAAACTTTGTTGCGCTCAAAGTTATTGAGCTCATCATGCATAGCTTCAACCCAATCGGAGTCCTCAAGAGCTTCATACACTTTCTTAGGCTCCACCATAGAGATATGAGCTTGATGCTCACAAAAATGAGCCAATTGCCTTCTAGTGGATCTTCTAGCTTGAACATCCTCCAAGACCTTGTCATCTTGGGCATCAATTTGCTTCAAAGCTCTTCTTATCCTTTTGATGCGACGGGCTTCGATCTCCTCATTATTGCGAGGAGGAATCACTTGATCATCTTGATCATTTGGGTCCCCATCTTGACCAACATGTCCTTGATCATCAATATCGTCATCAACAATATCTTCAATACTAGCTTCAACTTGAGAAGAGGATGGAGAAGATGATTGATCTTGGCCTTGATCTTGACTCGCATTAGTGAGAGGAGTGGGTACGACTTGCGGAGTCACTTGATCAATGAGAGGAGGGTCTTGAATATGTTCTCGGTTAGGTGTAGTAGTTGGCTCCTTGGCTTGATCTTCAAATGTAGAGGAGGGCTCCACTTGGGTAGAGCATAGTCCTTCTCGAGTCGCCATAAGGTGTCCCTCGATGGGGCGGAAGAATCCCACACCCATCCTTCCTATGGCTTCTTGAGGCATTTCAACATCTACATTTGAAACATGAAATTGCGCCACTTGGGAGCCGTCATTTTCCTCGAACACCACACTACAAGATTCTATGACAATCCGTGAGGCTTTGTCATAGACTCTATAAGTGTGGGATTCGGCACCGTAACCAACAAAAATACCCTCAATAGTTTTGGATTGAAATTTCGACAACCTAATACCCTTGATCAAATAAAAGCACTTACAACCGAATACACGGAAGTAGGATACGTTGGGCTTGTTGCCGGTGAGGATCTCATATGGGGTCTTGCTCAAGCCTTTGCGGATGTAGAGGCGGTTGGAGGAGTGGCATGCGGTGGATACGGCCTCGGCCCATAAATATTGGGGAGAAGAGTACTCCGCCAACATGGTCCTTGCCATATCCAAGAGAGTGCGATTCTTCCTTTCGGCAACACCATTTTGTTGAGGAGTGTAAGTGGCGGAGTATTGGTGACGAATGCCTTCTTCACTAAGAAATTCATTCAATGTATAGTTCTTGAACTCCGACCCATTATCACTCCTAATAGCCATGATTTGCACATTGTGTTGACGTTGCACTTCGTTGGAGAAATCGATGATGGTTTGTTGGGTCTCACTCTTGCACTTGAAGAAATAAACCCAAGTGTATCTTGAATAATCATCGACAATCACCAAGCAATACTTCTTGCCGCCAAGACTTGCCTCGGGCACGGCACCAAAGAGATCAACATGGAGAAGCTCCAAGATCCTCTTTGATGAGATAATAGTCTTGGCCTTGTGCACAATGTCATGCATCTTCCCTTCAACACACGACCTACAAACGCGATCCTTTGCAAAGGAAACATTTTCTTTTAGTCCAACAATAAGGCCACTTTTGTGAAGACTTTGCAAAGTTCTCATGTTGACATGGGATAGCCGGCGATGCCATAACCATCCCAAGTCCGCCTTCCCGAAAAGACACATTGCTTGAGTGTTGGTTGACTTAGAAAAGTCTACCACATACAACTCATTTTCAACATGTCCCACGTGAGCGACGTCAAGAGTCTTGCTCCTCAAAAGGACCACAATATCACCATCAAAGAAGACGGAGAACCCCATCTTACTAAGAGAGCAGACGGAAAGTAAATTGTAACCAAGGGATTCGACAAGCATGACGTTCACGATAGTGATATCGGGAGCCACCACAACCTTGCCAAACCCGGATACCTTAGACTTGGACGAGTCCCCATAAGTGACGGTTGCTTGGATGTCATTTGGTCGCAACTCCGTCACAAGTTGTTTGCTTCCGGTCATATGATTAGTGCATCCACTATCAAGAATCCATTTAGTCCCACCGGAAGCATAGTCCTGCAAGAGATCATTGACTAGAGTTAGGACCCGAGTTGGGTCCCTTCATGTTAGCAACAAGGGTCTTTGGAACCCATATAGTGTAGTCAATAAAACCCTCAATAGGACCAACATATTTAGCTTGCACAACACCATAATAATCAACATATAAGAAATGGTGTGGGTTGTTAGTTCCCGCGGAGGAGCTACGAGTAGTGTTGTCCCTCATGACAATACTACCCGAAGCACCATGTTTGTTCTTCTTCTTGTTCTTCTTCTTCTTGTTCCTTTTCTTGGCTACATAGCCAAGACCTTGCTTGCCCACTTGTTGCCTTGGAGCACTCACTTGAGGTCTAGAAATGACCGCATTAGTGCTTGGGGCAACCACTTGTGGGGTGGCAAGCACCACCTTTTCAACTTGAGTGCTTTTGCCCTTGAGCCTTGCTAGCTCATCCTTCAACCTAGCATTTTCTTCAATAATATTTGCATGATCACAAGAAGAAGTAGAAGTGCTAGGATGGTTAGATTGAGTAAGTTGAGTTTGAAGTTGTTCATGCAACTCTTTGAGGGATGAGTGTTGGCTTTCCAAAGCTTTGTGAGCAATGGTTAGCTTTTCAAACTCCTCGGTTAGTTTACCATGACCAACCCCAAACTCGACTTTATCCTTTTTAGCCTTTCTATATTTAGCAATAGCAAGATCACGTTCTTTAATGATTTTAGAGACAAGTTCATTATGAGTAGTTTCAATAGTTTCAAGTTCATCCTCTAGAGAAACTCTACCATCATGCTCTTCTTCAAGGGTCATTGAGAGAGATGCAATTTCATCCGCATCCCTTCTCTCAATCTCACCTTTCTTCTCAAGGGCCTCTTGGGCCTCTCCCAATTGCCTCATGAGATGCTCAAAGTACTTCTTGGTCTCCCCTTGCATGTTATACATAAAACGGTCCAAGGAGGCTCTTTCCTCTTCTTCTCTAAGACAAGCAATATGTTCTAGTTCACTAGGGGTCTTAGAGTTAGGAGAAGATGATACCTCCGTGGCCTTAGCCATGAAGCACTTGGCATTGCGTTGAGGAAGATTTTCATTGGGGGATTCAAAGAGAGATGACGAAGATGGAGTGGAAGCAATAGCTAGAGCGGCCACTTCACTTGTGGTTTCTTCTTCTTCATCACTCCCGGAATCATACTCCTCTTGAGTCAAGAGCACAAACTTGGTAGGAGTCTTCTTGTTGAAAGGTTTCTTCTTGAAATGAGGTTTCTTGTATTCAACCTTGGACTTGTCCTTGCGGATGAGCTTGCCGCTATGGTTCTCTCTATTCTCATAGGGGCACTCCGCAATGAAATGGTACTTGTCTTGGCAATTGAAGCAAGATCTCACTCTTTGAGCCCCATCATTACCATAACGAGACTTGGTCTTCTCCTCAACAAACTTCTTGCCTTTTGGGGGATTGTTCCAAAACTTTTGCACGGTGAGAGCTATTAGATCCTTTAGGACGGGATCATATTCTTGTTCCTTCAATGGAGGCAATGCTTCTTCACCATCTTCATCATTCTCAACTTCTCTTGCCAACACCTTGGCCTTCAAAGCAACGGAAGCTCCTTGATGCATCCCAATGGCCCTAGCACGGTTGTCAAGAGCATTCTTGGTTTGCACTTTGTAGGAGCTCAATTCTTGCATGACTTGAGTAGAGGTCATGGTGGAGAAATCATGTCTCCCTTGAATGCTCTTCATATCCGTGCCCTCAAAAGGCATCACGGCAATTATGAACTTCCTCTTGATCCAAGCATCATCAATATGTGTCGCACCCGCATTAGAGAAAGCGGTGGCAAGAGATTTGAGCCTCCGATACATGTCAACGTGATCTTCTCCATCACGCATGAAAAATCCTTCGGCCTCATTGGTCAAGGTGTCATAGCGATTTCTTTGCATGCTTTCATTCCCAACAAACATGAGGACAAGTGCATCCCATGTCTCTTTGGCGGTGGAGAAGTGTTGAAGATGCGGCATGTGATTGGGGCCCACGGCTTGATGAAGGATGGATAAAGCGGTGTAATTGAGTTGGCAATCTACAACCTCCCTTCTTGTGAGATTCTTGGGATCATATGGCTTGTATCCATCACGAGTGATTCTCCAAAGATCTATACAAGAAGAGTTCAAGTGAGTCTCCATGTAGTATTGCCATTCACGAAAAGAATATGCATCAATTTTAGGTGGATCTCCCCTAGGAATTATATGAGGAAAAGGGATGGGAGGATCAGGAGAATATTGGCCTTCAACGGCATGATATCCTTCCTTTCCACTCGCACCCTTCTTAGCGGATTGTTCGGCGGAAGCAGTTTTAAGTGGTTCACCATCAACCCCTTTCTTGGCACCCTCCGTTTCCGGAGGGGATGAGTCGACCACCTCCGGTTCCTTGGCTTTGAGGAGTGTTGTCATGAGTAGACGCAACTCCTCAAATTTAGTGTCTATGGATGAGGTCAATGATTCTCTCAAAGCATTGAGATCATTCATGGACACATTTCCTTCGGACGGAGCGTCATCCTCATCACCCATACTTAAACTCTTAGGCGGTTAAGCCCGATAGAAGAGCCGAGGCTCTGATACCAATTGAAAGTAAAGTATAGGCACCTAGAGGGGGGGGTGAATAGGTGCTACGGCAAATTTTAATTTTTCTCAAATTTAGGCTTGACAAGAAAGGTAAATTCTCTAGATAGTGCAACTAGTGATGAATTTACCTATATGACAAGACAAGCAATCAAAGCAACTAGTACAAGTAAATAAAGAGAGGGAGGAACGAGGTAACCGATGGAAGCACACGGAGACACGATGTATTTCCGAGTTCCTCCTTTTTAGGGGACTACGTCTCGTTGGAGGGGTGTGAGCTCGCCACAAAGGCCTACTCAACGCCACTAAGGCTTCACCCTATTCTCCGATGAACTTCGCCACAAAGGCCTAGTTCACCTTCCACTATAGAACCCCTTTGAGGCGGGGATCAAATCCTTTACAAACACCTTGGGGAACACACCCACAACTTAATTGGGGGCTCCCAACACTTCTTGAATCACCAACAAGAAACAAGATGCCTAGGTTCTCCACAAGAGGAAACCCTAGGCAAGATCCCTCTAGCTAGAGAGGGGGAATTGAAGAACGGGTCGGTGAAGATGTAGATCGGGGCCTTCTCCTTCAATCCTCCAAAGATCTTCAAGATTGGGTGGAGGGATTGGGAGTTATGAGGGATTTGGTGAGTTCTTAAATGCTCATCAATGCTAAGGGGAAGAACTAGATCTTGAGGAAGAAGAGGAGGGGTATTTATAGTCCCTCCTCACAACTAGTCGTTGTGCAGGAAAAAAGGTACCGGAATATCCGGTCCAAGTTTGGACCGGAATATCCGGTCAGTTTGCTCCACGCAGATCTGCAGTGCTGGACCGGATTATCCGGTTGATCTGAAATAATCCGGTACAAATAATCCGGTAGATGCCAGTACGCAAATCTTCTAGTCCTTAGCCATTTTTCCACTTCTTCAACTGCAACCGGAATATCCGGTATAGATATGAAATATCCGGTACAAATAATCCGGTTGACTACAGTAGCTCCAAGCTTCCAGTCCTTAGCCATTTTTCGCAGCAACCGGAATATCCGGTCCAGGATGAATAATCCGGTCCGAATAATCCGGTTGACTCCAGTAGCTCCAAGCTTCCGGTCCTTAGCCATTTTTCGCAGCAACCGGAATATCCGGTCCAGGATGAATAATCCGGTTCACTTCTGTGAGCAAAACTTCGAGTCCTTAGCAGTTTTTCGCAGCAACCAGAATATCCGGTCCAGGATGAATAATCCGGACCAAATAATCCGGTTGACTCCAGTATGCGAAACTCTCAGTCCTTAGCCATTTTTGTGCTCCTTTCTCAGCAACCGGAATATCCGGTCCAGGATGAATAATCCGGTCCGAATAATCCGGTTGAGTTCTGTCCCAAAAACCTCAGGCCAAACTTCACCGACTTTTCGGTGATCGATGCCGATGTTAAGTATAACACCTGCACACTAAACACCTCGATAAATAATGTACTTAGTATTGTTAACTAACACACAAAACACTGGGAAAACGAAATGCACTTTCACATTTGTTTGCAAAAGCACATTTTAAAGTGTCCACTTAGGGACTCAAGATTATTTCTTAGACGGTATTTATATACCTTGTGGTGGCTAAAGGCTTGGTAACACCAAGTTGACTAATGGCAATGTGGTATATAACTATATAATCTTAATAGTAATAATAGCCACTCAAAAATAGTTTTTTGTAGTCAAGTTTTTGTAAAAACTTCAGAAGTAAAACATGCATGATAGATAATGATAAGTAGTATAACAACAAGCTTTAGGATGGCTTGCCTCGGTTGATGCTAGGGTCTTTCTCGTGGTAGCAACAGGAGTGATAGTAATATCCTTCGGCACCAACTATCTCTTCCTCGTTTTCTATCGTCGCAAAATATAATAAGGACACACAATAAGAACCAAACTAAGCAAGCAATGACACTAAGTCAAACATACAACAAGCAATACATAAAATAAAATAACACTCAAGTTTGCAAAACAACATTTTACAAGCACACACCAAAATAACAATATTTACTACTACTACTACTACTACTACTATGGTTGAGAAATGCCATTTCTCACCAAAATGAGATGGAACCAGTGGGTGCTCCACTAGGTTTCCATGACATTTAAGAGGTCCTAAGCCTCTGGTTCAACTTGTGTAAACAAGTATTTCACCAAACAAAAATACACCTATTCATACTAGTGATAATAACAACACTATGAATAATTAAACACTCATTGCTATTCATGCTTCTCTAAGAAATTAAGTGCAACACAACAGAGGTGAAAACAACTCCTAACCAGTACCAAAATGGTACTGAACTCAACAAAGAATCACTAAAAACTTAGGTAGTAAATCTATCTACACTTGCTCACAAAATCCCTTTAAAATAAAGACTAGAAAAACAATACTATGCATATTCTATTTCCATATCTTTTCCAAACATGCACACACTTTCCAACATACTAGATCTGTAAGTAAACAACATTTTAACAGCAAGCAAAACTTCTAAATATGCTAGAAAACAACAAAACAACTAGCAATCAATTATTCTAAACTATTTACACAAAATCTATTTCTAACAGAACATGTGATGTATCTAAAAGTGCATGCCAAAAATAATCTGTAGTTCCAAAAATCACACAAAGATAGGATATCATAGATCAATGCATATTCTAACAGATCCAGTTGGATTCACATCAAAAAGTATTTTTAAGCTCCCTCTAAAAATCCTAGAATATGCTACTAGACATATACCAAAATGTATGGCATTTACAAATGGTAGCTCACCTTGATGTGAGATCAAACCCTACTGATAGATCTACTCATAAGCTACTTAGTTAATTTTAGTTTTCTCATTTTTAACACGCATACAAAAAGTTATACATTATTTGCTCTAACAGACACTGTGTAGCACAAAAATTACTACAGGCAAAATAATGCCCCAAATCTATATCTACCAGTTGCATACGTTCAAGAAAAAGTAGATCTACTGCTAAGAATTTTTGTAGATTTTATTTCTTAGGTTTCCTATTTTTAACAGGATTAAAGTAAACATGCATCTTTCTGTTATTTGCAAAACCAAAAAAGAAAACTAATGCAGGCGGGTTTCTCTCAGCGCGCGCGGCCCGCTAAGCCAATCCATCCCAGCGCGCAGGAACGAGCACGCGAACGCGCGTACCGATTCATCGTTCAAGCGTGGCCGTTGATCGCGAGATCAAAGACGCACGGTCGTCCTCTTCCTTCCTTCTCTCTTTCTCTCTCTCTCACGCGATCGGAGAAGCAACCTGCGGCGAGGTCTCGCGATTTCTCACCTAGGGGACGCGTAGGGTAGAGGCGAGGGGTTGGGGACGCCGCACGGGGTCGAGGCAGTGCAGGGGTGGCGTCGCAGCGAGTCGGAGAGGCTCCAAATGGTGGCGCTCGACTGCGGGTCTGCGGCAGCTCCGACGACCTCCTCGGGCTTCCTGCAAACGAGAGGCCAAACGGCGGCGTCAGGATGTGTCTACGGATGGTGGCGAACTTAAAGGAGGTGGAAAAAGGGGGCGGGAGTGCACGGGGCGTGCTCCACCTTCTCTCTCCCTCCGCGGTGGCCGGCGGCGTTCTCGAGCTCGCTGGGCTCACAGAGAGCCCTAGGCGTTCGCGGTCTGCAACAGGGGGTGGAGTGGGGTGGTGTGCGTGTGCCCGTGGCTTTATAGCCACGGAGCCATGGTCATACGCACGGGGGCGCCCTCGGGGTGGTCAAGGTGAGCACGGGGTCGCGCTCAGAGTGCCCATGTCGCACCCCTTGGCTCTTGGGCGTGGCTGGGGGTCGTGTGCACATGTGGTCGCATCCAGGGAAGAGTATGGGAGGTGAAAACGGCGTGGGCGCCGCGACACTGCACACGCACAGTGGCACACTGTCAGACAGCCCATGCCACCCCCCTTCTTTTCACCTCTGAACCCACGACCCTCCTCTCCTCTTTGGTCAACCAAGCAAGGATCCAAAGCTAGGAAATTGTTAAGGAATGTGAGAGCTTCTAGAAGCACCAAGTGGTACCGGCTAAATTCGAATTCAATCAAAAGATATGAGCATCCAAAGTTTAGTCCACTTCACTGTTTTCAGAAAATTCAGTTTTTCAGAAAAAGAGACTTAGCCATTTTGGCTAAGTGTGAGAAACAGATAAAATCAACCAAATGTATCCTCTGGTTTCAAGGGTCAAAACATTTCCAAATTTTGTTTTCAAAGTATGGTTCTGTTAAACATGATTTTTTACTTTCGCAATCGTAAAATGAAAACAAATTTGGAATTTTAAAAGGCACTGAAAACAAGGTGAGAAAACAGCTACTCTGTTTTTCTAAAAACACTTTTCTGCCTTAATTTTCTTCCACAAAAATCATCAAGCATTTGATTTTTTTCTTATTCCGGTTTTCAAACAAAGCTTACATATTTGTAGTCCATATATTAGAGAACACATCAATGCCAAGAAAACATATAATATGATTCCCTAACATATAGATAACATGGGCTAAATATAGCTACTTGGCTAATTTTTCAGAAACAAGTTTCTATAGAAAAACTAAAGGAAACTATATAAATATTCTTTTTCCATATTGTTTCCTTGATTCAAACAAAGACAAAAATTATTATTAGATTGAAAGAAACATTGTAACAAAACTTTGGATAAAAATTATTCAAATCTCCATATAGGAAACATCACAGAAACAATAAGGAAACATCAGGAAAAATTTGATAAATGATTTTAAACAAAGGCTTGCTTGCATTGCATAGATACTCATGGTCTCTTACATAATGTTGGATTACACAAGTGCATAAAATGTTTTTTTTGGCTCATAAAAATGGCTTCTCTCACTGTGTTACATGTGACCCAAAATCTGGGGTGTGACAAAAAGGCCGAAGGGACGAGCCTCCACGACGACGCCCCCGAGAGGGTAATGATACCTGAAGCCATCGCTGTCGTTGGTGACGGAGCGCAGAGGTTTTGCTCGGGAAAACCTTCGAATCACTTCCGTACATTGAGACCTTCCACTACCATCGATAATGGTCCCTAGATCATAGATCATGATCCGGGAGTTGCCGCCACCAACGCCAGGAGCTCCCACCGCCCGCTTCTCGGCATCTACACGGCCAAAGAGTGAGGCCATCACCTACCGCTATGACGCTCGTCGTAGAGACGCTCGTCCACAACTTCAAGACGAGGTACCAACACGCTGCAAGGTCAACATGACGGAAGAATGGGGCCGGCGACAGCACCAGGCCTGCAAGGGCGACATCCGCAACCGCTAGGAGGAGACCCCTGTCCTCCACCAACCAAAGTGTTCGCTGACCGGACATGGTAGCAGGGTCAGTCAGGCACAGATCAACCCCATCAGGGCCAGATCATGACCGACTATCCACGCCTCCGCGCTGCAGCGTCATGGTCACAGTTATCCCCCTGCAGAAGGATCCTGGACACACGCCCCAACTAGGGCTTGTAAAACCCAGATTGGGCCCAACGGGCCCAGATCTGGGCCGAGCAAAACCTAGCCATGGCCACCACTTGGGATCCATCCACCACCATCTTTGTGCTTTCCCCACCCGTCGACGTCACGGAGCCGTCGCCGCCATGGCCGTCTCCATTGAGAGTCGCCATAGGCACCTGCTAGACCTCCACTGGAGGAAGGCTCCATGTTGCCCGATTCTGCACCGCCGCCATGGAGACACTGCGAGATCCGAGCGTGTAGGAATTTCACAAGGACGCCATGGAGAAGCCGCCACGGCCCGCACCGTCATAGCTCCGATAGGGAAGGAGAGCCCCCCCCCCCCCCCCGCCGCTAGCACACCGGACCAAGCGCGGCGGCGGCGAGGAGGAGGGGTGGGGGAAGGGGGCTAGAGACGAGGTGACTGAGAAGTCCCTCCCGCGCGGCCCACGGGAGCGACAGGGAGGGAGGAGGGAGGCTTGATTTTTTTTAGATCGACAGAAGTCCTGATAAGAGGCGACAAGAAAAATCACTAGCATTGTTGTTCGGAGTCTCCGAATTGTCTATATCTCAATCGAATGACAAGTTCAGAAAATTCAAAGTTCAGTTTAGTAAAGAGTTCAATTTGCCGATTTTGCTGCACTTTTTATTAGGTTGAAGTTTACTTTTCTCAACCGTCGAGGGGGGGAGGGGGGAATCAGCCGCTTAAGAGCAGCTCCACCGGCGCCCTCCAAAGGCCCAATGGGGGTGCGGACCAAAACACCCGTCGCAGCGGCACCCCCAAAGGTGTCCACCCACCAAATTTATGTCTGACACCCCCAGCCCACCCGCCAAACTTGGGGGCCTGCCTGGGGGCGTCCGACATCATCCGTTCACACTACTCGACAGGCGACCCCCGCCCGTCATTGAGACAAGCCGCACCCAGTTCTTCAAGCCACATTGGACACTATTCCCTCCATTTCCCCCCACCTTTGCCTCCGCCGCCGCTGTCTCCTCCATTCCTGCACCATGCTGCCAAAGCCGCCAAAGAAACTCGGTCTCCCGCGTGCAGCGGCGTCGAATTTGGCGCCGAAGAGGTTGCAGATGAAGCCAGAGCTGACAGATCAGCCATTGGAGCTGTCAGCGAAGCAACAACTTACCCTCGTCTCTACCCCCGTCAAGACCGGCGCGTACGAGCGAGAAATTTGACGAGGTTGGAGGCAAATCAGACCGCCGACGTGCTGATGACGTTGAGCCAAACTGCCACATTGACCCCACCGACCTAGTGTAGCTCGTGTCGACTTCCCCGCGCTACTATGCCGACCCAAACCAGGTATAGGCCTCGCATCAACCCGCTTGTTCATCTCGCAAACGAGCCGACACAGTCCACCGACATCGACCCGAACAAGGAGGCCCTCTTCGAGTCGGCGTAGGCGCTGCGTCGGACTGGATTCGCATGCGGTCTCCAGACGGCATCCCGGGCCGACCTCTTCAGCGAACAAGGCGCCAATATGATGAACCAAACAATGGAGCAGGCCAAGGTATTTGTATGTGCGTGTTTGTATTTCATTGATGTCGTGCATTCATCACCGCCGTGCATTGTTGTAGGAATTTATTGTGTCGATATGCCGGTTGGCCAGGTGAATTGTGTATTGATTTCCGATCTGCCGATATAGGTGTCCATGCATGACATTATCCCCAACTTCACAAGCATCTTTGACCAAGCCGATGCCGATCAATTTGGCCACGCCGACGCCAATCAATTTGGGCAAGCTGACGCTGGTCAAGGTGAAGAACTAGACGTGCACGACTTCGACACCAACAAGATCATCAAGAAGCCGGGTAGTCGAGGCAAGACGTGGTCCGATTTGGAGGATAAACTTTTGGCCGAATCATGGATGATTGTGGCTTTCGACGCCTGCAATGGCGCACAACAAATACGTGAGGCGTATTGGAAGTGCATTAAAGGTAATTTCGAGGAAAGAAAGGCGTGCCAAATGCACGACTACCTACCCGACCACAATGCGAAAGGATGTGAGAACCGGTGGGCCATTCTTTAAGGGCTTTGCAACAAATTTCATGGCTGTCGTGACCAAGTGTGGATGAGGAACGAGAGTGGTAAGAACGACGACATGAAAGTAAGAAGCCGGCCCTTGTGTAGCCATGCCGCCTTTTAAATTTTCTTGCTTATTATGACGCCGACCGATGTGTAGCTCAAGGACGCCCACAAGATGTACATAACGCTGAACATGGATAACAAGAAACATGGATAACAAGAAGTCGTTCAAGTTCATGCATGTTTGGAGCAAGATTCATGAATGCCCAAAGTGGAAGACTTGACGTCTCAGTTCGGCCGGTAAAGGGGAGGAGGGGGGCGACGTGGATGAAACGAAGATGTCGGACAGGAGCGCCGAATGGACTATTGGGAACAAGAAGGCAAAGACTGGGAAGCATGCGGCGTCGGCAATCGACGTGCAAGAGGCGATGGCCGTGTACGTGTAAGAGGTGGCCGCATCGGCGACGAAAAAACTAAGATGCATGCCGATATCCAAGATAGGTGGAACCCCTTTCTTGCCATTGCCGATGCGAAAGCCAAGACGACGGAGAAGGCCAAAGAGAGCTCGAGCATGGCGATGAACACGGCCGACATGAGCCCCGATCAGAAGGCCTAATTCAAAGCTGTAAGGCAGCACATCACAGCGAGGGTGGCAGCCGAGGCGGCTACTCTAGATGCCGAGGCCGATGAGGTGGCTGCTCGAACTGCCGACGCCGAAGACGCCGAGGCGGCAGCTATAGCGGATGCCGAGACCAAAGAATGAACTCCCATGCACCGAGATTGGTGCCCTTTTAATTGCCAGACTTGTGTTGGCTGAGGCGATGTATAAACGGCCGTGTGTTGATCGAGACTATCATTTAATCGCTGTTATTTTGGATAAAACTAAGAAATTCTCCGACTATTTGATCGGGACATCGATTCGGGGTGGTCGATTGGGGGCGCCGCTGTGGCATCAGCCCACCAAATTTGCGGACACATGTCTGACGCCTTCAAGGAGGGCATTATTGAGGGGTGCTTGACACAAATTATATGGGTGCCGGGGAGATGCTCTATGGAGTAGCAAAACCGATATTCTGCACAGTTTCATTCTAACTCACATCCGCAACGGGCTTCGCAAAACTACAGCTTACCTCCAAGAGGGAAGGCGACCATGGTTTTAGCAGCAAACTTCATGCTCTTCTGCGACTTTTGGTGTGCATACGACCTACAACTATAGGGTACTGACTGGAATGCTCAGATGCTCCAAACTGGACAGCCAGTGGGTCGCGATTAATCTACGCCATTGACTGTGTCACCGTGACACAGTCGCTTAGTGGCGCCCATGCCGGTCGTCCTCTACATAGGTTGCACGTGTCCGGCCACGCACAGGCTTAGGGCATCTCCAGCCGTTCGGCCCCCCAGGTTTCAGTTTGGCGCTTTTTAGCGATAACGCCGCCCGCACCAGAACCTGGGGAGGGGGGGACGATTTTACCAGCCGTTTGGCGACCCAGAAAATAGAACGGCGATAGCATTTGAAACTTCCTCTTCCCGTCCCAACAAATAGAGCCCGAGTTCGGCGATCACGGCAGCCATAGTTTGGGCAATCATATTACAAAAAACGCCACAGGTGGGCGATCACATAGTCTAGATCGAATCACAGACGGGCGCGCGCGGCGTGGGCAAAGGCAGGTGATCAGGCAGAGGCGCCGGAGCAGGCGACGAGCTCGGCGCAACATCATCCAGGTCGATGACGGGAGATGCATCATCCAGGTCGACGTCGGGCGCGACATCCTTGTCGACGACGGGCGCGTCATCCTCCAGATCGACGACGGGCGCGGCATCCTCCAGGTCGACGTGCGTGCTCGTCGGCGCGGTGGTGTAGCTAGTGCCACCAGACGACGTAGTCGGGGCCGTCGCCGGGCTGATGTTGCTCAGGATGAGGGTGCACTGCGCCAGGAACCAAGCTCTCACCTCTGGGGTCATCGCGGCCGGGTACGCCCACTTCGCGCACCCCTCGATGACGACGAAGACGTGGAGGAACTTGAATTCGGAGCCCTCGTCGTTCTTGTACGCCTCGAGCATCTGGACGATCTCCATCTCACGGTTGGCGCCGCTCTGCGGCCTCATCGAGATTTCCTCCTGGATGTCGTGCCACTTGTTGCAGGAGGACTGGATGTTCGCCCAATGGTTCACCATGGCCTTCTGGCCGCGATCGGTGACGCATGAGGCGAAGTAGGGGTCGATCATCCGGCGCTCGTCGTACGCCGTCTTCACCCGCTTCCAGTAGTTGTCGACGTGTTGGTTGGCGCCGACGATCGGGTCTATGCTGATCGTCTCCCACGCCTCGGCGAGGAGGACGTCCTCCCTGTTCGCCCACTTGATGCGAGGCTCGACGGGGGGCGGGGGTGCCTTGGGTTCCTCGCGGGGACAGCCACGACGCTTTCGGCCTTCGCCGGCGGGATCTGCCCCCTCTGGCGCTACCGGCGTCTCCTCCACCTCGTCATCGCCGCCCTGCGCCTCCGTCGCCTGCGTGCCGGTAGAGCATCCTTCGCCGTAGTCGCCGCCTCCCTGCGTGAAAAACTCACCGCTCTGCTCGAGGAAGCCAGGGCTCGCCGTCGCCGCCATCGAGCCGACCACGATGATCTCCTCCATGTAGCTTCTGTTCTGGGCCTGCGGTCCGGCCATGATCGCGCGGCGGTGGGACGGGGAACCTGCGTAGCCCGGTGAGGCGGCATACATCATCGGCGGATGGTAGGGGAAGTTGAGGTTGGGGTTGAAACCGTCGAGGGGGTCGCCTTCGACGAACCACGCAGGTGTCGGGTGCGGTGACGGGCGTGGTGACGACGATGGTGACTTCTTCCATCCGGCGAAGACGGGGCCGAAGCCGGTCTTCCGCTTGACGAGCGGCGCTGCGGCTGCGACCGGAGTAGGCGGCTCATCCGGCGCCACCTCATCCTCCTCCTCATCCTCCTCCTCCTCTTCCTCTGCGGCGGCCTGCTCCTCCGCCTGCAGCTGTGCCATCAACTGCCTCTGCCGCTGCGCCGCCTCCCTCCCCCGGGGCTTGACGTTGGCCGTTGCCAGGCGCGTCCTCTCGGCGATCCACTCCTTGTTGGTCATGCCGGGCGGCTTCTCCTTCGGCGCTCTCGGCTTGCGCGGTTTCTTGCCGAGCTCGGAGGTCGCGGGAATGGATACAGCGACGGCGGCGGCGCGGGGTCCTGTGAATCGGGCGGGAGCCATGGCGTGTAGATCTCGGGGTGGTGGCAAATGGCGGGAATGGAGTGGGGGGAGAGGTACATCAGGGGGAAAGTGGAGGGAAACGCCGAAAAAATGGAGGGAAATCGTCTTCCGTCGCCGACAGCTCTGGCCCACGCAGGGTTCGGCCTGGGTTCGGCGGCGCGAAACGGCGGAAAAAACGGCGGAAAGCGACGCTAAACCGGATCCTGGGGAGGCGACTGGTGCGTTTTCGGCGCTTTCGGCGCGAAAAACACCGCTTGAGGGGGCTCGGGGGACGGCTGGAGATGCCCTTATATGCGGATCATGCGTGGCCATCTCTACAGGGTTCGGCTAGTCTCAACTGTAAACCGCTGCACACCGTCAAGGCGTTTAAACCCGACCCACTCAAACACCTACTCCCTCCGTTCAACAATAGATGACTTATATATGGATGAATCTAGACACTAATGTGTCTAGATACATCCATATATAGATATGTGGAAGTCATCTATTGTTGAACGGAGCGAGTATGTCCTTTGCAATTGCAAAGCTCTACGCCGTCTTCCGTGGCAATCAACCTAACTTCTCGGCTGGCGTACGTATCGACTGATCTGGCGTAAAATAGTGGGTAGATGCAGCTAGCACAGCACGCACGCGGTGAAGTGCTCTTGTTTAAAGTGGAGTACCTTACTGATCTAGCTCCAGTGCTCCACTTTGCGTATTTCTCTCTCTTGCAGGAAATTCAAGAAATGAGATCCGGTGAAGCAAAGCGCAATGTTTGACACGAGGTCCAAGATCCGGAGGGAGGCGCGAGATTTGGTTGATCTCGTTTGGTGCGGCCGGGACGTTGCTGCAACTTGGAACTCGCGACTGCAGCTCGCGCGCGAGATTAGGTGCGGTTGCGATTGAGCTCCCACGCTTGTTGATACACTATTCGATTTTCTGAACGAATAGAAAGGTACTTGTCGCGTGCACCGACACTTCGGCTAATCTTCCAATATTATCTACTAGTTCTAGACGGGCGCACACGCTTCGCCGTGCCGCCTGCACGACTATACATGGGAGAAGATCACTTTATTTATCCATACACAATTTCGAATGGAAACAAACAAACCAAAGCGACTCGATTGAGATTCACTCATAATCTTTTTGGTACGAACTTTTGGCTTTTGCCAAGGAAACATCCTATATGGCTTAAGGATGCACGAAAAATCACTTTGTAGGCCGAGCTACATGTAGCCCGGTTTTTTTAACTTTTTTGAAGCCAACATTTTTTAGTTTTTAAAAAATCCAGGAAAAAATTTAGATGTTGAAAATGCCATGGTCTATGGCTCCGCAAATTTCCAACCCGAAATAGTTCGTATTCCGTCCTACACGAAAATGAAAATTCTTACAATTTGGAAAGTTTTCGAATCTATCACCGTTCACCATCTCAGATCTGAAATTTTGTCATTTTTACACGGTACGAAATGCATAATATTTCGTAAATCTGTATTGCACCATGGTAGAAGTCATCGTTATCTACGTGTAGGATTTTTTTTTCTAAATTATTTAGAAGCTTAAATTTAGAGATTTTGAATTTGCAAAATATCGGGCTACATGCTGGGCTACAAATCACCGCTCTCGGTTCATCATCCATATTGCATATACAAACAAGATATATATCAACAATGACTATCAAGGTAGCTTCAGCTCCTTGGGAGGACTACTCGTGTTTCTTTATTTGTCCATGTAAACCAAAAAAAAAAGGGTAGGCACGTTAAAACCGTAACCAAACCGAAACAATGGTCGTAGAATATAAAGGAGCACTGAATCAATACGATGGATTCAACCGGTGTCAATACTTCCACGATAGTACCAAAATCAGCACTGTGGCATCACCATGTTCTACAAATCTTGCACATTTGCAACCTCAAATTACAAAAATATCATATAGTCACACACACATAGTAATAGGAGCTATCAATTTGGAAATCAATTTGGACATGCATGTTGTTGTACAACAATTAAGAATATTCTTTGAAAGAATGTATGTTTAAAGGGAATAAACAAAGAACTGAAAGTACATACTACATGAAGGCGATATACATAAACCAAAAAAACGTGTATCTTCCGTAGCCTTACTCCTAGGAGGCTGATGAAGCAGATATAAGAAGCATCGCCATGAAAAACAACATTCAGATTCATGTTCTTATTATATCATGCCAATGGCAAACGCGCCGGGGGGGGGGGGGGGAGTAGAGGGAACCGCCACTTCTCCCTGCCTTCGCCACCACTTGATCATGTCGAGGGGAGAGGCGGTGCCGCCAAACGAGTACATTGCCACCTCCAAACAACATATAAGTAGAAACTATCAGGTAGTCGTTTCAACAATACCAAATTGCCCATAAGAAAGCACATACACCTACGCGTATGCCTGATTTAGTATTCTTGTCTATTCTTGTAAGCCAATTGGCAAACATATTATTGACACTAGACGTGACACCAATGCTAAAAATGAAATGAATCAAACGCCAAACTTTTCTAGCAAAACCGCAAGACACAAAAAGATGCTCAACACTCTCAAGTGCCCCACAAAAAACACACTTAGTGCATCCATTCCACTTTTATTTGGCTAAATTGTCCTTTGTAAGCAGTTCTTTCTTAGAAAGAAACCACATAATTTTTTTAATCTTAAGAGGTATTTTATGCTTCCAAAGATACTTCCTAAGATATCTAGCATTGCCATTCAACTGATCTGCATAAAGAGATTTGACCGAGAAAACACCGGAGGAACATAATTTCTAGGAGAATGTATCCGGATCATTTCCTGGAAAAAAAATTCTAGGCATATGGTATATAAATCGAGAAGAAATAAATAAGTGAAACAAACCAAGATATATATTTATTTTTTTGCGAGAAAACTTCCGATCTATTCATCAATTATCATGACAGTACAAAGAAAACCAGAAGTAAAAAAAATTACATCCAGATCCGTATACCACCTAGCGACGACTACAAGAAATGGAGCGAGCCGAAGGCGTGCCGCTATCATCGCCCCTCCATCACTGGAGTCAGGCAAAACTTTTTACAGTAGACAGTCGGGAAATCGTCGTGCTAAAGCCACACATGACCAGCGCATCAGAACAGCAACCGTCGCCGATGAAGAGAAGCATAGATCAGAAGGATTCGACCCGTAGACACACGAACACATACGAACACATACGAACGGAGATCGGATCCACCAAAGACAAACGCCGACCGAATCCTGCAAGATCCGCCGGAGACACACCTCCACACACACTCCAATGATGCTAGATGCACCATCGAAACGGGGGCTAGGCGGGGAGGACCTTATTCCATCTTCAGGGAGCCGCTGCCTCGCCATCCTGAATAGAACACAAACCCTAACCAAAATCGAGAAAACAATTAGGAACGGAGCCCTCCCACCGACAGCATGCGAGATCCACTGCGCCTCCATGACCTAGGGCCACTGGAGACGGGGCAGATCGGTAGTCGCCGCCTGCAGGAGGCGAGATCGCTTTTCCTGGCGTCTCATGTAGACGTGCGAAGGGGTACGTGGAAGACGTCTCAAGATATATGTATTAGCCATGAGAGATATCCAATCAAGCAACCAAAGAAGAAATAATGCCTAAGACCCCATGAAGTTGCAGTAAGAAACAAAACTGTATTATAAGTTTGAATCACACATATAGCTTACATACACATCCCAACAGAGGCAACAATTTTTCACTTGTATATATTCGATCCAACTATTTCAACTTAGATTCCTATGATTTGTGATTTTTGTAACCGAAACAGACAGTTGTCATCAGTTTGATATTGCTCCTTGAATATTGGTCTAATTGTCTTGTTTGCTAGGATTACCAAATCAGAGCATGTGGTTTTCCTTCAAAGCAAGATACACAAATATTGGAATAGAGTAATTAGTAGCAGACCTAAGCAAGCAAAGTCTTGTTTCTATACGGAAGGTACTTACTAAGTACCATGTTTCAAAAGGTTTCCACGGGATAAAAATCAACTATGACTTTTCCGAAACTCTAAATACTGAGATATATCAATTTAGATAACTATGTATCATGTACAATTAGAGCAACATACACATTGTAGTTTATTATATATCTTTATTAGTGCGCTTTGGGTAGAGAAACTGATAATATAAACGGAAAATAATAGACATAGCCAGCTCTACAGAAGCAGGAGCAAGAAAAATAAAAATAAAAAACTTAGGTAGAAAAGTAACTACTCATGCCACCATTTTCATCGGATAGTTGGATGAAAGTTGGAGTACCACAAAGATCAGTCCCAGTCCAATATCTTTGCAAATAATTTTCATCCAACTCATGCCATCATTTTCAATCAGATAGTTAGATGAAAGTTGTAGTACCATAAAGACCATGCTCGTGTTGATCGAATGTTTGGCACCCGGGACTGTCATGTTCATGACTAGTTTGGCAAATTCATATTGTTACCTGAATGAAATCTAATTTTAACCCTAAAAATCTCTTTTATTTAACGTAAAAAGGGACATTGTAGTGTTATTTTGCTGACAAACACGCACTCGTCGTCTACAAAGTCACATAATGCTTCATGTGGTTTGGCTATAAAACTGACTTGTTAACTCTTGTTGATTACTATGTGGACAGTTTTGGTGGCGGCGGGAGATGCTATGGTACTCACTCTGCCCACGAATAAGTGTACTTCTGATATTAGTGTACTTCTGGGTTTTGCCCTAAGTCAAATATTTTAAATTTGACCAACTTTAAAGAAAAAAGCAGTCACATATATGACATCAAATGGATATAAAAAATAAATCTAATGATACTAATTTAGTGTCACAAATATTGGTACATTTTCCTATAAAGTTGGTCAAATTTTAATAAGTTTGAATTAAGACAAAATGTAGAAGTACATTTATTCGTGGACGGATGGAGTACATATGTTTAGTTTGCAAAAATAAAATGTATATTGCTGTGATTTTGTCCTAACCTTTTTTTATGTTAGTAGGAGAACTGCTAAATTAATTGATTAGAAAGGAGGATGATCCAGTTTTTGAAGGAAACCAGATCCAAAAACCATATAACACTCAGTTAATTACAGGAAACCAAGCAAAGACCACTCTCTAACAATGAGAACAACAACACACAAAACCTAAAACAAAAGACAGTGTCACGACTCACGCCGCAAGCTTCCGAACAAAAGATTCTGACTTCAAATAGCTCAGAGCAACGTACCGACTACGTCTGCGTCTAGAAGGGGTCGGCTAGTGGAACGGTAGGATCCGAAAAGATATGAAGAGGACGTTACCTAGGATGCATCAACGCCGGTCTATATTGCACCCTAGATGCGCACGCCTTGAAGGGGCAAAACCAACTCTGACAGTTGCATCGGGTGATCCCTCGAATAAATCACAGGCAACGCCTCCAACGAGGCAATGAGATCAAGATGCCGTCGTTGTCTCGTCTGACAAGCCAGATGTTTCCCCTTGTTTCTCAGGGAGGGGAAAACATAGTCCAGGGCGAGACGATGCCTCCAGGAAGGGGACGACACCCACGTGCGTTGTCGTCGTCATCAGCGTGAAGAAAGTGTTATCCCCAGCCGAACAAAGTCGCCTCGAGATCACCGTTGTAGAGCTGGACCAGAGATTGGAACCCACCACATATATGTGCATGTTGTTGTTGAAGAAGAATAAAGGACCTCCCGCACCGGGCGCATGGACAGCACTCTTATCGCATCTGCACCATGCCGGGGGAATCACCACCGACCACCGCCACCCAGCTCGGAGAGCGAGCGCCTAACTATGAGTCACGTGTTCATTTCAGTTACCTCGATTTTCTAACGTGAACTTGGCCCCATCGCCTCCAGTAGTCCACTCCATTCACGGGCAGACGTAGCACCCATGTTGCCCAGCGATTGCCCGGGCTTCGCAGCTTGCCCGGGCAGGCGGGCAAACGTAGCACCCCTGTTGCCCTGTTGCCAGCGGTATCCGGCCACGAAACGAGACCCGACCATGGGCAAAATCGTTCGGCTTTCCTTTTTAATCGGCAATGCGCTCGGCTAGGGAGCCCCTATGTATCGCTCATTGCGAGATGGTAGCTCGACTCGCCTGCACGATCGCTCCGATGCGGCCTGTGTTACTAGACCGAATTTGAGGCCTAATACATATATTAATTTTTTACTTTTCCGCATTTATCCTTCTTAAATTTTATTTTACATATTTTATATTTGTTTTTCGTTATGTCTATATTTTTGAAAAAATTGAGATTTAAAAATATTCAAATTAAAAAAATTGTTCAGATTTTAAAAATGTTCAAATTTAAAAGTTGTTCGTAGTTGAAAACTGTTCAGATTTGGAAAAAAAATCATAGTTAAAACTATTCATTTTTTAAAATTGTTCAGATTTGAAAATTGTTCGAATTTAAAAAATGTTTATTTTTAAAAATTGTTATGATTTAAAATTATTCATAGTTGAAAAATTGTTCATTTTTTGAAAAATAATTCAAATTTCAAAAATGTTTAGATTTAAAAAGTTTGGATTAAAAAATTAATTAAGAGAATAGAGAAAAAAATAAAAAAGAAACAAGATTAAAAAATAGTGGGCTAACCCAGTTGGGGCGCCCTCTGCGGGCGAGTCGGTACTCGCGCTCGCAAAGGGCAATATATAGTGCCTGCGCTCGGCGGTGATTCCTAAATGCCGCCCTTTAGCGTCGGATTTTCATCGCACCGCCTGAAACGGTTTCTAAGAGATTCTCGTATTTTCCTTTTTCTGTTTTTTTTCTATGTTTCCTTATTGTTTTATTTTGTTCATTTTTTCCTTTTTTCTATATTTTTCTGTGTTCCATTTAAATTTACTTTTGTTCAGATTTATTTTTTTGTTCAGATTTCTTTGTCCTGAAAACTTAAATGGGCCAAGCCCAGTAACAAAGCACGCAGGCAGCGCCGAAGAACTGCCGCTGCGGAGCGGTATTAGGAGCTTCCGCGGCGCTCGGCTGCACATCGTGGTGGTCTGGTGGACATAAACTAGTAGGTCACGAGGCCTTGGGCCGTGCCTGTGACTAGGTTTGTTCTCGGAAAAAGAAGGCAGCGAGTTCATTGTCTCCCAAATTAATCGCACCCTGTCCTTGACGGCGCAGCGAGGGCATGTCAAGCTAATTCAGATTTTGAATGACCCTTTCGTGCTCACAGACAACGCACGGCAGATTATGAAAAAAAAAAGACAACGCACCAATAGCTTGCAATTTTCCATAAACTATTAACGGGACAAGGTAGACGGTGGCTGCAGGCACAATGGACACGGCTACAGCCGATACCACATGGTCACATACAACACACAATTAAAACACACACGAACATATAGCCATAAATCAAGTCTTGACCACAAAAAATTATGATCGGCCACCATGCCCCGCTATCAAAATGAATCATACTGGTCTCGACGACGGCGACACATAAGTCGTTACCCTCTTGTGGGGTGTCGTTGTGGACTCTAGGTATGCCTCGGAGGTCTCTGTATCATTAACAAAATTATTTAAATTTCAGCAATTTGTAGATTCGGTGGCTCATGAATCGCGATGAATAGAATTTGAAGCGGATCTATTTGGGCATTTCGGGTATGTTCGGTTCGAGCCTACACCGGCCCCGCCAAACCTGGGCGTGCCAAATAATTGGCGACCAATTCCTACGCCCGCGGCTCGCCAATAATTTGGCACAAAAGTGAACCGGAGAAACTTAGGCGGGCTGGGCTTGCCAAATACTCCGTATTTGGTAACCATCCAAACATGCAACAAAGTCCGGTCAATGACCAATTTTTTGGTCAGGCAGTCCATGGCTCCAATTCAAACAGCCCCTTCAACCTTTTTTTTTCATCGACCACGGGGCTTTATTAGTCTTTTGAATTTTTTGCTAATTGCTATCATATCAGGTATTGAAACATAGGAATATTTTAATGTATTGTGCCGTCTGCCTTCATACATTAGAACAACCGCGAAGTCTATATTTTCTCTATCTGTGTTTATATCTTTAGAAGAAATATTTTTATTGCCTTGCGGTGCGCCAAGGCTTCGCCAAATTCCTGGGTCCGCCACTGACTCCATTGCTTTCACGGATCGCCGATCAGGTCCTGAAAGAGATGTGTTTGTTCAGACGAGATCGTCCGCTGGCCACATTGAATGTGACCACCAACTTGCATGGATATACGAAGGTGACATACATGTTGGTGATGTACTTCCAAATTCCTGTCAATTTCTCTTCCTTTAACTGTTCGATTGAGTGGTCAGTGCATGGCAAATCAATCGGGGCCCCATAAATCTCCTTTGCGATCAGGAACATAGAAATCATCCGCATTAATGTATATTTCCTTTTTATTTGCTGAGTGTTCCTTCTATCTATCTTCCTTTCTTTTTGTTTGTAATTTATTCCATATATTTCCAAATGAAATCATCCGCACACAGCAACATGCTACAATCAAATACCACTTCTTTTTCTGGAAGAACTACAATCCAAAATGCATAAAACAAGTGAACTACAAGAGACACAAAGACACACCACTGGACTGAAGGCTAACTATACTCTCCCCTAAAAAAAACAGAAAATGAAAAAAAGATGACAGTACTCATTTCAGTTGAACAATCTCCAGGCCACCAGCATAAGGTGAAGCTACGAACCATCTGGAGTAGAAGTTTGAAATGTGGCCAGTGCAAAGCAGAGAAAAATCTGGTGTATCTATCGACCTTGGTTCTACAACAGAAAACCGCACCATCGGCCATTGCCGAAGGGCAAGGCGATATAGTCATTCCCGCGCGGCAGTAGAATAGGAAAACATTTCCTCATTCCTCACCAAACTTCCAGGGATCATGCATCTATCCGGTCATGCTTTCTTTTGTTAGGACTGGAGAAAAAGCAGAACTGAGCCCAAGTGTTCTTCGTCTTCACTGGCTGTGACTTTGTAGCTTTCTTGGTAGCATAGTCATCCATGTATTGGACGACCGCCTACAAAACATGACAAAAGGAAGAAAATACCAGTCACGAAACTACATCACAGGTGGTGGATAATATATAGTTCAAGATAAGATAGCTAGGTTTACCTGAGCTCCCTTTAAAGCTATCTCCCTTGGTGGCACCTGTAGAGGATTCTCTTCTGCACGAAGCACACGGAGACGCTTCAGATCTTTGAAAGAATCTGGAAGAACCTTAATCTGATTATTGCTTATATCCAACTCTTCCAGCAGCTCAAAGTTGCCGATAGAGCGAGGCAGAGATTGCATGTCAGCAAAGTTGTTCCCAACATTCAGCTTAACCAGAGAGGTCGCAAAGCAAAAGTTTTCAGGAATTGACTCGAGCTCGTTGAAGCTCGCGTCCACCTCCTTCAGCTTACTGAGAGTTGCCATTGTAGTTGGAAGGCTCCTGATATTGTTGTACCTCACAGAGAGGATTTCCAGAGATTCTAGCTTCCCAACAGCCTCTGGAAGAGCCTTCAGGTGATTATAGCCTGCCTGTAATTCAACCAGTGAAACACAATTACCGATTGTGTAAGGCAACTCGTCAAGGTCGTTTGTCTCGACCATTAACTTCTTCAATCGTGTAAGGCTTCCTATTGAATCAGGTAGCGAGACAATCCGGTTTGCACCCACGTCAAGCTCCTCAAGGTTCATCAACCTGCCAATACTTGAAGGCAATGATGTAAGCTGATTGCCCCTCAGATCAAGGCAAATCAAGCTGCGAAGATCCCCAATTGAGTCAGGGAGTTGAGCGATTCGATTAGCATGGAGATCCAGCTTGGTCAAAGAAGAAAGTTTCCCAATTTCATCCGGCAAAGCCACAAGACGATTCTCTGAAATGTCAAGGGTAACAAGCCCAATAAGCTTTCCAATTGAATCAGGTATCCACTCAATCTGGGCCATGAGTTTTCCTTGGAAGCTGAGTTCCCGAGCGCCTTTCTTCGCAGCCACTTCAATCATGCTAGCTAGCTTAATGAGGCTCAATTTCTCCTTATCATCTCCTGCAAACAAGTCAGCGACAAACCAATCAATGAATATGCATATAATTCCAGCTCCAGTCTATAGAGGGTTCAGTTAATCATCCAACTAGAGAACATCAATTGGCCGAGATCTAAGGAAGTTCCCATTTCACATATGCTTCCGGTATAAACATTTGAACTCATAAACACACAATAAAATTACATGACAGCGCACCTAACACTACATTTCAGCATAATTTTGCCATATATAAAAGCACAATTAAAAGTAGGAAGGGCTCACCATAACTGCCATCCACTCGAACCGCCACGGAGTTTGCGGCGACGGATCCTCGCGGCACATGTGACTTGGCTGCCACAACCCCGCCATCCCACATTGCCGCCTTCGCCTTCTTGACGTAGCTGTCATCCATGGAGACACGTCCCATGCTTGTACCGACGTTCCTCTCCGCACTGAAGCCATTGGTGGCCAAAGAGGAGCGGTCCGCACCAGCCGTCGCCCCGGCTGATGAGTAGTTGGACGACGAGGCGGCAGAGCCGGAGCCACTGGCACCGCTGCTGGTGATGCGCGGCGCGGCGCGGTTGGATGTGGACGGCACGCACTGGGACGCGCGCTGGATGAGGTCGTCGAAGAGGGTGTGCAGCGCGTCGAGCTCAAGGAGCCGCGTGGCCTCGCGCTTCTGCTCCCGGCACTGGAACCCGGCGAGCGCGCGGTGCATGTCCTGCGCGACGTAGAAAAGCTCCTCCGGCACGACCGGCGACCTCCGCAGCCCCTCGACGGCGTCGAGGCGCGCGCGCTCCTCCCGGTCCGCGGCCCGCGCCAGCGCCTCCGCCGCCTCCACATCCTCCAGCGGCGGCCGCGGCGGCAGCGACCGGTGCAGCCGCGTGATCTCCCCCACCACCCCCTCCACCGTGCCGAACGCCGCCGCGTCCACCGCGCTGCCCATTCCTCTCTACTCCACTCAAAAAGCTCACGAATTCAGATCTCCTCTGCAACAAGGGATCCCCGGCGCACTTGGTCTTTATGTAAGCGCCGGCCCCTCAGTGCCGCTGCCCTTTCTCGCCATGGCCAACCGCCCGTCACGTGCCGCCCGTGGTCCGCCCTCCTCCTCCTGCGCCTCGGATGCCCTGCGGATAAGAAGAAGAACAGGTGTGTGACGCAGATCAAAGCTTGGACCCCCCAGCGGCAGAAAAAGCAGAGCGCGCAACTTTCTCGCGGCAACCAAATCCAAGAACGCGACCGCCAAAAATCACAATTCCCAAATCCCGATGGAAAACATACCTGCGTTCCGAGTTCCGACCGACGAACGAGTGCAGCGACCCGAGAAGAAGAACTTCGTGCGCGGCCAGACGGCCGGACAAGAGGAAGAAAGAAACGGGTTTGCCGCACCGGCGGGGGATTGGGGGAATTGGGCACCGAGCTCCGTGCCCGTGGGCTGTTCTTGGCGTGGCCCTGGTTTCTTGGGGCAGGCGGTTCGTTGGGGGGTGGGGAAACGGGAAATGGGCAGTACAACTCCACTCCTCACGTTGCCGTGGCTTCCATTGGAGCCCTTGGGATGAGAGAGAAGGGGGGCAGGGCTCACTGCTGCTGCGCGCAATCCTATACCCTATCTCTCTGCATTATTATATCATCACTCGGCGCGATTCAGTTCATTTGGCCCCATGTTTTCCTTTTTTTTCTTCCAGGAGAATTGAAGAGGGAAGCGGAAAGCGATCGCCTTTTGATACTTTGGGTAGATTTGGCTGCTTGTACCTCTAGGTTTCAGATGCCGATTAACGTTCACGTCGTACAGTTGTTTAAGGTGTTAAAAAAAAGGTGTAACAAAATCCAATTCTGGTGCATTCTACTAGTGGTAGTTACGATTATACGGCAAAGCTGAAATTATCACTGGTCCGATCTAGTGACACGTCACACACACATGTCCTAACAGAATCCTTCAGTAATCTTGCTCGTGGTCTCGTTGGAAGGACATGAGTCCTATCTGATTTCCGACTTTATCTTGAATCCGTTATGAATTCGTTCCTCTGTATCAAAATATAAAATGATTTAGCTTCTCTTTTCTATACGTATCTAGATATCAAGATTTATGTGAACATTGCACTAAAATATGCCTAGATACGTATGAGACAAAAAAAAAAGACTAAAACATTTTACAATTTTACACTAAAACATGTCTACATCCATATGAGACAAAAAAAACTAAAACATCTTACATTTAGATACTGAGGAAATATTAGGGTATGTATGACGGTAGCAAGATGGAACTTCTTTGTAGCCTCCAGGTTACCTGAAAAGGCAAATATATAATAGTGATACAATGTGTTATTTCTTAGTTTCATCCTAACCATTAATTAGAATTAATTAAATTTTAGTGTGAAATTATGTTAACAATGAAAGACATATAGTATGATGGGGAAAATAAGCTACAACCCTCTATTCTTACTTTTGGTAGATTTGTCCGCTTGTACCTCTAGGTTTCAGATGCCGATTGAATGCTTCATGTCGTACAGTTGTTTAAGAGCATCCACAGCGGGTTGACGCTAAAACATGCGCTTATTTAGTTGGTTACTCCAGACAATAAGCGCATGTGGCTTGGTAGCACTATTTTGTACTTTTTCTAAGCGTTGGACTCTTATTTATGCGCCAGACTCTTATTTACCACCAGGATTTAGTCAAAACGGTCAGGATTTAGTCAAAACGGTCAGGATTTAATCCCTAGACCCTATGAATAAGCGATCCACCGTGGATGCTCTAAGGTGTAACAAAATCCCATCCTGGGACATTCTACTTGTGATAGTTACGTTATACGACAAGCTGAAATTATCGCTGGTCCGAGCTAGTGACACGTCACATACACACACATGTCCTAACAGAATCCTTTGGTAATCTCGCTCGTGGTCTCGTGGAAGGACATGAGTTCTATCTGTTTTTCGACTTTATCTTGAATCCATTCTGAATTACTCGCTCTGTACCAAAATATAAAATATTTTAGCTTTTTTTTTCTATATGTAGCTAGACATGTTTTAGTGCAAAGTTCATATACATATGAGACCAAAGAAAGACTAAAACATCTTACATTTTGATACAGAGAGAATATAAGGGTATGTATGATGGTAGCAAGACGGAACTTCTCTTAAGCCTCCACATTACCAAAAAAGCAAATATATAATAGTGGTATAATGTGTTATTTCTTAGTTTCAACCTACCAACTAATTAAATTTTAGTGTGAAATTATGTTAATAATGAAAAACATATACTAGTACAATAGAGAAAATAACCTACAACCCTGTATTCTTAATTAAATTGTACATGCCCTAAGATGTCTTAATTTTTCATGAATCGTA
Organism: Alopecurus myosuroides; assembly: GCA_028641055.1. Classification (NCBI taxonomy): domain Eukaryota; kingdom Viridiplantae; phylum Streptophyta; class Magnoliopsida; order Poales; family Poaceae; genus Alopecurus; species Alopecurus myosuroides. The sequence continues at coordinate 462,757,445 of CM054057.1, read as the reverse complement.
CATATCCCGACGTAGTTTACTCCCGCCATCTCAAATTAACTGTCACAAAAATAGACAAAAGTGGATGTATCTAATACTAAATTATGTCTAGATACATCCATTTTTGTCCATCTTTATGACACTTAATTTGAGACGGAGGGAGTAGTATTTCAGTATACTATAGTCCATACAAAACATATTGTAATTCAAAGGGAGAGAAGGTCTTAAGAGAAAAACGAAAACCCACCCACCAGCTCTATCCCAATTTGCACATTAAAAAAATATATACTACTTTCAATCCGTAATAAACCGGTTCAAAACTGCGTCACTTATTTTAAATCAGAGGGAGTAGTAGTTTATAGCGTGAAAATAGGAATCTGTACATGAAAAACTAACTCTAGTCTTTGGCTTCTTACTTGCATAAAAATACATGCATTCATTTTTGGTTCTGTGGTGAATTCAAAACACTCACTTCGTTTAGATTTCGAGTCCAAACAACCTAGTGTAAGATGATTTTCAGTCCTACGACGGCAAAGTTAATAATTTACATGTGCGATATATTTGCAAAACCTGGTCATTTACATGTGGGGACCGTAATCATATTGAAAAAACTAGTAATCTACTATAGAGCCATAGTTATATATGCATTGATAGAAAAAGTAGTAAGTTAGATGTAGGACTCATTATTATATATACAAGTTACAAGGAAATATAATTTACATGTATATGTACTAAATAAAAAAATAGTAATTTACATGTATCACTGTTTTATATGTGAAATTGTTACGCGTATGACGTTTTCTATCCGACATCCGTATGATGGACTATACGGGCCGTGAGATGGCCCAAGGAAGATGGATTTTCGGATCCGATGAATATCGGACAAGAATTCGTCCTACGTGTAGCACCGTTCTTTTATATACATCTCTACTATATAGTTTCTCGTAACGACCGTCGCGTAGGCGTATGGGTACGTCGCGCCAATTTTTCATTTTACCCCTCCAAAAAGAAGGAAATTAACCCGTGGTACACATGAATCTTGATTCGGTCCGACGATTTCTGGTGGAGGCGGCTTGAGGCCGGGCAGCGCCGCCCTCGCCGCTGTTACTCTCACCGCCGCGATCTCCTCTGCCATCCTCTCGTACGTTCCTCCATGGAGCTGGGCAGCGCCATGGGCCTACCGGGCTGGCTACATCTCAAGGCTCTAATCGCCGTCGCATCCTCCCTGAGAGCCTCCGCCGCCGAGCAGGAAGACCTCTGCGCCGTCCATGTGCCCTGGGTCCGCCCGCTGAGCAGGAAGTCCTCTGCGTCGCCTCTGTTCCCTGGGTCCACCGCCGACCAGGAGGACCTCCGTCGCGCCCTTACCCCGCATCAGCCTCCCACTTGGAGGTCCCCCGGGCGCACAAGGAGGAGAAAGGCGGCGAGAGTCAGCTTACGGCAACGGAGGCATGGCTGGTGGCCAGGCCGGAGTATCGAAAGTTGTGGCGTGCATCATATTTGTGCTAATTCGTGGAAGCAACTCACTCTTTCTTTTCTTCAAAATATGATGCATGGTGCCTATCAGGTGTTTGGGGTAATTCCTCTAAGCAGCTTGTCTTCTTGTTCTTGCTGCCTTGGTTTCTTTTTATCTGGTGTTGGACAAAAAAATAAACTAAACATTGTATGTCTTAGTGTGTGGGTCTCTGAGTTGAACTAAACTGTGTTCTTCTCCCACATTAAGTGTCGTTTTTTTGCAATTTGTGAGTGGCATATTTGGTACACTTATTTTGGTACCAGGTATCTGATCAATAAGTATAGCAGGAGGCAATTTATTGGATATGTCTAATTTCTTTGTGCCTGATCAATAAGTATATCAGGAGGCAAATTTATTGTATGTTTCTGATTTATTCATATCTGATCAATAAGTATAGCAGGAGGCAATTGATCAGATGCGTCTGATTTTTTCCTTTATCTTATCCAAGCGCTCTATGGCTGCTGCTGTTGCTCTCTCACAATATGAAGTGTTGCTGCTTCAGGACCTGTTTCCTGTAGGGTGTGAATGCATTGTCTATACTGGCCCAAGTTTCTATACAGGTTCAGTTTGAATTGCTTGAGGATGCTCACTCATTTTCTTACTCTGAGATTAATTTGGTTGTGGATTAGATAAAATAATGGGTATGGGAATGTGTTTGATACTTAAATGAATAGTATTTTTCAATGTAGTTTAAAAAGTGATTTTTTGCATGATGATTTATACTTTTGGATATATATATTATATATACAAAGAAGATTCGAATGTAAGTGGACACCTTTTCTTTACTGTTGTGATGATGTTGTATATCTAAAATGTAAGAGATTTCAAATATGAGATAAATCCAGCATACATCTAAAATGATGATAGAACAGAAATCAAAGTTTACTTTATGCATACGATTTTGATTTATTTGGGACCCGTTGCAACGCACCCGTGTATTTGCTAGAATGTATGCGGTATAGGTGTTGTAACACATTAAGCTACTTGTTTGTGGAGAACTTGAAATAGCTCGATGAATATTTTTAAGGGTTGGCAGCACTATTGCATGTTGCTTATCTTCAAGTTTAAGTCGCGAGTGCAAAGGTCGTAGGTATTGTATAAAGAAATCGGTTAGTTCTTGTTGTATTGAATGCCGTTTATAGTTGTTCCTATCCTCAACATTCAGAGGTAGCTGAAGAGGATGTGTGGGTCACGGTGGCGATATCAATAGATGGCCGAATGTGTTTAGTGTACGACATGACGTAACTTCTTTGGCAGAGATCATGTCCACCATTCGGTGCGCATCGCCGTCGTGCTCTTCTACATGACAGAGCGTGAGTGTTGCCAATTTTTTTCACTAGCCAACCCTGATTCATTGGGGTTAGAATTTCCTCTGTAGCGAAGCACGGGCATTCTGCTAGAAGACCTGGGGTGTTACCTGTTTGTTTTGCTTGCATCATATGCATCACATTGTATTGCACCATGTTTGCATCACAACTGGAAATTTCAAAACAATTTAAACTTTCACCCTTGCTCAAAATTCCCAATTTCAAACTTGCAAACTAAATCACTCAATTGTTTTTCAATAATTTGAATTTGTTTTAATCCAATTGCTTGTTGATAAATTTTTTCCCTTTTATTAAAACCCTAATGGCAAATTCCAAAAAATTCAAATCAAATCAATCTTATTTATCATATTTCAATATGGGTTTAAATATTAAAAATTTGGCAAACAAATTAAATCAAATAATGTTTGTGATTGCTTGAATTTGTTAAATAAAACTTTGCTTATTTCCAAAAATTCCCCAAAAATCAAACCTTAATTGGAATTCAACTAACACATTAAAAATCAAATTAATATTCTAAATTTTGAAGTTAATATTAACATTACTTTTTATTTGCTGTTTTGCAAATTAACAACATTTATTTCTAAAATAAGAAGAAACCCCAAAACCCCTTTTTCCTTTCTTCTCTCCTTCCTATTCTTCTCTTACAAGCAAAAAAAAAAGAGAAGAAAAATAAAAATAGAAATAGAAAGAGAGGAGTGGGGAGGCAGGCCAGCCCACAAGGGGCAGCCCACCTACAACCCGAGGTAGGCCCGACTCAGGCTCACCCTCAACCTCCGTACAGTCGATCCCCCCCCATCCCTGTCGTTTTCCTCTGCAGAAAAAGCAGAAGCAGCAACACCACCAACTCCCCCCCATGTGCGCTGCTCCCCTTCCCCTTTATCTCCCCCTCGATGCCGGATCCCAACCCTAACCCTAATCCCCTCTCCTCCCCAGGCCGCCGCCACCCTCTCTCCCTCCTCATCAACTGCCTCTGCTCCTCTGTACATCTCTGAAAATCGGCGAGCAGCTGCCGTGGCCGGAACTTCGGAGGCATGGCGCCGCGGTCTCCCCTCTCGATAGGCCCCGGTTCCGGCGGGAATGGAACCGGGGCACAACCAGCTCCGGGCGGCGCCCCTTCGTCGGAGTCATGGCGCCACCAGGGCACGGCATCGTCGCCGTTTGCCGCCGCCTTCCCCGGCCGTCAGGCGCCATCGCCTTGTCTGCATCCTCGAACCAGCGCATCCCCGCGTCGTCAGCGCCCCGAGGTGAGCACCGCCCGTTCCCCCTCCGTTTTTCCTGCCGCGTTGCCCTCCGCCTCTGCGCCTGGCGCCACCGACAAGGCCGCCGTGGGCGTTTCCCCGTCGTCTGCCCGAACGAGGACGAGCAGGCTCGCCTGCCTTCTTTTCTTCAGAAACGAACGATCAGGAGTCTGCTTAACCTCCGTGCGTGGCCTTTTCCGTCACAGTTGTGGGCTTAGCCCAGCGGTGCGACGCACTCTCGCGGATCCGTAGGTCCCGAGTTCAAGTCCTCAGGGAGGCAATTATCCACCTTTCTTTTGGCTATTTCCCACCGCGCGGGGCGGCCCACCCGGCAGTGACCCCGTGGCCACCCCAGCTTCCAACCGCACGCGTGGCCGCCAGCTTGGCGCCTGGCCCACGCGTCAGTGGCTTTGGGCGGCTGCTGCGCGGTGCCGCCCCTTTTCCTTGCGCAGCAATCTCACAAGGGCCCCTATCCCCACGTTTTCTTCACCGTCCAGTACCTGAAAAATCACAAATCAGTCCCTGCAATTCAAACATCCATAGAAATTGCAAATAAACTCCAATTTTGGAAAATAAAATATGTTTTCCAATCCAAATTTCCTGTACTTTTCAAATATGCAATTTGTTTCCTGTTTTGAACAATTCAAATTGTTTCAAATTTCAAATTTAAACAACTCATCTCAAAATTGGTTAATTCCATAATTAATTCATAATTAATTCAAATCACACAAATCAAATATGTTTTTCAGTCCAAATTCATTGTACTTTCTGTTTATCAACTTTGTTTTGCAATTTGGGCAATTAAAATTAATGTTATTTAATAATTCTTAAATTGGTTAATTAAATGGCATAATTAATAACTTTCAAATGTTTGCTCCAAATTAAATACTCAAAACATGTTTTTCATCCAAAATCACATGCCACACTTGAATATCAACTTTGTTTTCTGGTTTGCAACAATTAAATTGAATAATCGTTTCACCTCTTATTTAATGCAATTTAAATTACCAAAATCCATAACTAATTCATTTCAATTCCAAATCAAACGAATAAAATATGTTTTCCAATCAGTTTCATGTCCTTAACATGTTCATGCCATCCATATCTCTGTTTGCATCCTATCTTGTGCATTTTAGGTTTTGTTATGCATGTTCAACTATATGACAACATATGGAATGTGTGGGCTAATAATTTCCAACTGTTACCCCATTCCATTTAAATTGCCTAACTCATCTACCTTATTGTTTTCCATGCTAAACAACATTTAACTTGATGGTTAGATAAACCACTTGAACCAATCTCTATTTCTCCGGACTCCGGTTCCGATTAAATTGATTAAGTTGTTTCCCCTGTTGCAACCTGCCATGTCATGCATATAAGATAGGATCATGCTGGATCTTTTGCCGTAGTAGTAACTGTTGCATCCGGTGTTTGTTCGAGGTTCGTTGCTTCTTCCCGGATAGGACGTTGAGATGATGTGAGCAACGACAAGTTCTGCTACCTTGCGGGATCTCAGGCAGGTATACTCACTTGCTGCCAAATGGCTGCCTTTCATCACTTGTTACCGATACTTTTCGTTGTTCTGTTCTGCTAGCCTTAGTAGTAGTTGTTTCTGTTACGAACCTATCACATGAATCCTTTAACCCTGATATTGCCTCACCTCCACACCTATAACCATTGCTTGTGCCCGTGTCTTACTAGCATGCTTAGGTTGCTTTGCTCGAGTCTGTTACCCGTTACTTTCTGTTATTACTTCATTATGTTCTGGGGCTCGATGTTAATCAATCAACCTGTTATTAATAATATGCTGATAAGGCACCGGCAGGAGGCCCTTTGTGGTTTTGAGGCCTGCTAGTGTTAACAAACTGTGATTTGCATGCAAGACTATTGTATATATGTGTAGCCAAAATTGTAGCTTAGGTGTAAAAAAAAGCCCAGCAAGAAACACAAAAAGCCTGTAAAAACCAGCCCTAGGACACGAAAATTGGCGTAAATTTTTTTTTGTTTAGAAAAGCTAGGTTAAACGCACAAAAAAAATACCCAGCCCACAAACGCAAAGGTCCGTAACAAATTCCTTCAGGACAAAACTTCGACCAAATCCACAAGAACCAAAAGTCGTAAGAAAACCGATACTCAAAAAAAGCAAGAGAATAAGAAGATGGACCATGCGTGAATACAAAGATAGTCTATAGTTAAATACTCACTCCGTCTCAAATTAAGTATCGCAAAGTTTAACACAATTGAATGTATCTAGACATAATTTAGTGCTAGATACATCCACTTTTGTCAAACTTTATAACAGTTAATTTGAGACGGACCGAGTAGCAAAAGTGTAAGACTTTTTCTTCATGATTCATGCTTTAATATCCCCTTCGATTGTAAAAAGTGTGTCGGGAGTTATGTTTACAAGTTGTACGTGATCAGTTAGTTACCGACGACACATATATGGAATTGGAGTAGTTTTATGTGGCCAGTTTGTTAACATGAGAGAGGCGTGTCAAACTTTTTTACCTCACTATATTTGATACAACCTGTGTACATCTGAATATCAGCGTCTGCGGGTTAGTGAAAAAAAATACTCCCTCCGATCCATATTAATAGGTGCTGAAGTGAATGTATCTAGCAATAAAACATGTCTAAATACATTCACTTCAGCACCTATTAATATGGATCGGAGGGAGTAAGTAGAAGTTCATAACTGCGAATCATTTTTTATAACAAAATAAACATTTGCCAATCTCATATCAGAACAATTGTTTTATACTCCGTTTGTCCTGAATTAATTGTCGCGGATTTATCAAAATATGGATGTATCTAGACGTATTTTAGTCTAGTGAGAAATCCATATTTTAGCAGATTCGCGATGATTAATTCGAGACGGAGGGGGTATTTAGAATTTAGAGAAGCTGTTCGCACGTTTTTAGAGTTTTGAAATAGAATCTCTGCATGCAAGAAAAGAAGTAATACTCTCTTCGTCTTAAATTAATTGTCTCAAATTTTGACAAAAGTAGATGTATCTAGATATAATTAATTTGAGACGGAGGGAGGCGAGTGATTTTGATGTAAGCTTAGTCCGAAAGCAACCGCACAACAACTGCCGAAAGTGTATTAGTAACAGTCAAGCAGTCACGTGATGTCCGCTTCACTCTCCAGTGTGGATGATCGGCCTAAACAAATGACCCATCATCAGGTCCAGGTGAAAACCAGAGCATTGGGAACATCAGCCACATGTGCACGGAAGCCTCCTCGAACATGTTTCAGATACAAATTCTCGTGCCGGCCATGCCTGGCGTCTCCAACGATGGGCGCCTACCACTGGTGCGTGGGACCGACTAACTGCACACAGGATGGTGAGATTAGATAAGATGAACAGCGCACGGCGTACTCCCTCTTGACGATCCTAGCCTGGCTGGTCATCATTTCCCTTTCCCTTTTCCTTTTCCTTTTCTCCTCCTGGTGTGCACCACATGGCTGCTTCCAAACACAGATAAGATTGAGATGGAAACGAGATAAGATAGGGAGAGCTCTGGGCTGTTGGTACAGCCTAGGCTGCTTGCAGATCCCAACGGATGTGATGTACAAGCAGGCAGGAGCCTCCTCTTAGGACATCTCCAGCAGGGTTGCTCATTTGGCTCGGACTGGCCGGATTTGAGCAGGCCCGGGCAAAACCAGGCCCCAGCGGGGCTACTCAACCCACGGTCTGGTCCCTTTTCAGTCCGCGGATGCTCAAACCCTGACCAAATTTGGGTCAGATTTGAGCAGCCCGCGGACACGAAACGGACGCGCGCGCCCGGCCGCGCCCCTTTTCGGTCAAAGGGGGTGGCCCGCCGGCCAGTGACCGCGGCGACGGCTCGGCTACCCACGGGGTCCTATTTAAATGGGACCCGCGGCCACGCGTCCCTCCCCACAGTCACCACCGCCTCCTCGCAGTCCCCCACGCCATCAGTGCCCTCGCAGTCACCACCTCCTCCCCTCAGCTTCCTCGCCGCCGGCCATGGGCCGCAACTGGCTCAACTGGGGGCGCGGCAAGAACGACCACGAGGCCGGCGGCTCGCGCCGCCGCCGCGCGCCCTCGCCCCCTCCCTCCCTCCCACCTCCGCCACCCCTCACACGCGCCCAGCGCGCCCTCGCCGAGCAGGCGCGCACGCCGCCGGCCTCTCCCCCTCCTTCTTCTCAGGGCCCGGCGGCCCCATTCCGCCTGGTGCCCGCCAGGGTACGTGAACGGCCCTACCTCAACAAAACGAGGTGCCAATGGTACTGGGATCGTGCGATCCCGGTGCCATGGCCAGATGTCCACCTCCCCGATGGGTGGCATCTGAACAGGGACAGGATCCCTGTGCCGCCGGTACCGCGGTCGGGCGCGGCGCGGGTGGCGGAGATCCACCGCCGGCGCGATGAGCTGCCGCCTGACCTGCGCGGCCATCCGGCGTTCGCGGTGGACAGTCCCCACTGGGACACGTGGTTCACCGACGAGCACGACCTGCGCCGCAGGTCGTACTTCGGTGCGCGCCGCGCCCGTGGGAGGCCCAGCTCCCGCCGCCGTCACCTCCACGCCAGGCGAGGCGTGGCGCCGCCCCTCCACCGGCCCCCCAACGCCCCCTCCGCATTGGCGGCCGCGCCCCGGTCGTCAAGGACGAACCAGAGGAGGAGCCTCCTCAATGGTACGAGGAGGAGGACGACCAGGACGTCGCCATGGCCGAGCCAGAGCCCAACGAGGAGCTCCAGCTGGCCATGGCCATCGAGGCCTCCAGGAGGGAGGCAGAAGCAGCGGCCGCGGCGGAGGAGCGCGCGCTGGCGGACGCCCTCGCGGCGGTGGCCGCCCAGCAGGCCGCGGAGGAGGCGGAGGCCCGCGCAGCCGGCGCGCGGGCTGTGGACGAGGCCGTGGCGGCCATCCACGCCCAGGAGGTGGACGTCTACCCCTACGACGAGGAGGTAGACGACGACGGGCGCGATGAGAACGCGCCGGTGCCGGCCTGGTTCCAGCCCCTTGTGGGCATGCATTGGGCGTGGCAGGCGCCACCGCCGGAGCATCTAGTGCCGCCGCCCCAGCCGGGCACGCCACCGCCGCGAACCCAGCCTCCCACGCCGCAGGGGGCCAGGGCCGCCCCACTGCCACCCCACCTCGCCCCCGAGACCCCGGACTACGTCATCCTAGATGACTAGGAGCTCCGGGGGCAACTCCGGCCGCCGCCATGCCACTGGCCAGTGGCCGTCTAGCCCTAGCTAGACGTTTATTTTTCTGTTTTTTATTTTTTTTTTAGGTTGTAAATCTATGGGCCCTTATGGGCCCTACTAAATCTATGCAATGTCCGTTTTGGTATGAGCAGCCCCACTGGGCGCACCTGGTCCGGGCCGTGTCCGAGGACAGCGGACGGCTGCTCAAACAGACAAAATACGGACCAAATTGGTCCGCATTTGAGCAGCCCCGCTGGAGATGTCCTTAGATCTGCACACACGTAACAGTCACTTTTGATCCATTCCAATCACGGCTTCCTGGATCCGTAGAGAAGTACTAACAGTCACACTGATCCATCCCAGTCACTGAATATAAATCGTTTACTAGGGTTAGTGAAATGAAAGTTATATCATAAGAAAATAGAAATAGTATACTCCTTCCGATCCGAGAAATATGTCGCCGGTTATACGTACTGCTTGTACATAGCGAGCGAGTTCGCTTCTCACGACACTTTATTCGGATCGGAGGGTGTACCTTATTCTGCAAAGTTTCCATTTCTAACTATATTCATCAAGAATATTAACAGCCAAAATTGCATTTTTTTTTTTAAAGACTATGTCTATTGCTTCTTTTTGGTTTCACGATATTACTACTTGACGGGACAACAATCTTGGGAGTTATTTTAGGGGAGAAGAACCGAGTGGGAGTGAAGACGGTTGAGGTGAGCACATCAGCCACTTGAAATAAAACTTCTGCACGAGGACAGGCTCTGGCTTTTCAGGTAACAGTCGTTATCAGGACCAGCCACCTACCTACCCGTATGCCTCCAGTGGGCAGTGGCCACTATGAGGTAAGCTCGGTCGGTCAGATGCCAATCAGGATTTCTTACAGGGAATAAATAAACCGCAGTATCAAAACTGAATATCGAAGAAGACGAAAAGGAATTTGCACTCTGTTTTTCATATTCAGTTAAAGGACACACAAAACACCGAGGAACCTTCCAAGCTGGGTTCCCGAAGTGAACCGACGTTGGCAATCACAAGCCAGGCCGAACATGGCTCCTGTCTCGCGATGATGATTAATAATCGGAAGCCATTCATGTTACTGCTCGATCGGCAAGCCGGCATCATTTCATGCGGCGCTCAATCACCAAATTATTCAGGAACATGAGAGGGGTAGCACTAGCAGTGTACTTTGGCTAGTGCCTAACAAACAGATCAAAATGGATCCTTCCTTCAAAAAAAAACAAAGATCAAAAGGGATTCCCTTTACTTGGTAAGGGACACTCGGGGATTACTTGTGCTGCTCCAATTTGGGACAGGTGTAATAAGGCTTAAAATTGCTAATGGTGCACTACCGACGAACGAACGGCTGCCTCGTTAGTGCCCTCGCCACATACCTCTCACTTCTTCGCCTTGGAGAAGCGGAGGCACCTATATTTCTCGCCGCTCACCGTGATCTCAAGGGCGCCATCTTGGTTGTCCTGGTTTGAAGCAGTCCCCATCAGGACGCTCTTTTCTTTCTCCAGGTTCTCCCTTTCCACTTTCAGCCTTGCTTCTTGCCGCGCGATCTCAGCCTGCAAAAGACCAAGCACAGCATGGCGTGTTATATGCCGCAAAAGCACAACGAGCTACGAAACAACAGTATCATTAAAAGGTCTAATAGGAAAATGTTCGAAACAAGAAGGTCCTCGAGTTCATCCATGACATCCTCCAAATTATTTGATAATATATATTTTTTTTTGATTATACCCAATGTGGTTTTGGTTCTAGCTGGAGACTACCATATTGATCTGATATTTTGTTCATCTGAAGACCTCCAACTCAGGTTTCAACTTTCATCAGCTCCGTTTACGATTCAGGTTTTGCTTCTAGGTTATCCTCTCTGGATATAACCTTCTGTTAGTCTGTTGTGCCCATACAGCAATTGGGCACTTAATATAATGGCGGAAACAGCAACCAGACAAGCAAGATTATGGTAGCATATTCAAATCTTAGTAAGCAACTTAGGAAGATGTGCAATTTATGTTGGCATTTAGCCATTTACCAGTTGCCTGGCCCGAAAAGAACAGTTAAACCAAAAGGACCAGGAAATAACAAAATGAATAACCCAATTTTGTGATGAGACTGTCTAACCAATCTTTTCAGCTAAATGGTTAAATCGGTTAGATTCCAAAGAAAGCCTGCCAACCGTTACGGTACTATGTGCCCAAAATGGGACTAGTGTAGCCTAGCAGGGTACACATAATCATCCCCACTTTCTCACCTCCTCCACCTAACCTATCATGCCACCTCTACCAGTCCCACACTCCCAGTACACATAGGAGGTGTTCCTACGTTACAATGTCATTATCTTGTGTAGTGTCATCTCACAATATAGGATACCGGGTATCGCCAAAACCAGGACCATATTTGGTTCATTTGTCTTCTGGCTATAATTCATTTATTTTCTTGTAGCATATTTCACTAAGATTCAACAACCACACATTAACCGACAGGGTGTATAATTCTAGACCATGTAGCATATTTAAGTGCACAATCACAATAATTTGAAACTGGTAATATTATTAGACAATACAAAGCAACAGGGTATTACATAGTAGATATAGCAAAAAAATAAAAATCACGAGTCCACAATCTGTACTTAAGTACTCAAGGGTACTAGCCTGTTATTCTCTATTCTAGTCAATTAAAGAGCAGTTGACGTCAATCCTTCTCAGAAATTGTTCTTTGTTGATAAACCTACTTGTCAGACATTTTCTTACACCTTAATTTCACCTGTCATTCACCTAAATGTTTTTGCTACGTTCTCTACAGGACTGAAAGAAGCCTCTGATGCCCTCATAAATACTACAGTATAAAGCAAGAAATAATCCCTCGTAGTACACTGTACTTCTTTAACGCCGCAAGAAAGTGTTTTCTTCTCATGGGAGAGAACAGCGTCACAAGATGTTGAATGACATTGACATCAACTCATCAAGAAACACACATTGCCAGCAATAATTGTTAAGATTTTAGAGCATGAGACAGCGAATACAATTACAAAGAAACTCAAACCTAGCTGTGGCAGGATCGGATGATCCAGATTTCCTGTGTTCCTTATCATAAAACAGAGAATGGATATGCTGACCAGCATGACAGAGCAGGATGGTACTGGGGATACGAATGAAGTGAGCCATGGATTGGGCATCCATGTTTAGCAAGCAAATTATGAAGACGTGCATCTTAAATTGGGCACTTAGCAGATACCAGCAAAAAAAGAACACTCAAAACAAAAGAATCAGGAATGAAAAAGAGAGTACAATTACGTAATGAGACTGTCTGGCCAAGCTTTTTTTAGTTAAATGATTCACTCATTCAGGATCACAAAGAAAACCTACCAGCTTTTAGGGTGTATTGTGCCTATGATATTATGTTCCCAAAATGGAATAGGTGTAGCCTTAGCATAGTACACATATTCATCCCAATTTTCTCATTTCCCTCCACCTAACCTGTCTTATCACTTCTACTAATCCCACAATCCCAGTACACACAGGAGATGCTTCCTATGGTTAAAATGTCATTTTCTTGTGTCGCATCATCTCAGAATATAGGATACAGAAAATTGCCAAACCTACCTAGTGCATTTGTCTTCAGGCTATATATTCATATCTTTCCTTAGAAGAGTCTTGCCAAGACTCAATTACACAACTATGACACATTGATTGAGCAGTGTAAAATGGTAGACTCCTTTAGCTTCAGCTTTAAAAGAAAATCTAAACCATGTAACCATGTTTACATGCAAAATGATAAGAACTTGACACCTGGTAATATTGTTAGAAAATATGAAGCGGCAAGGCGCGTTTTCAATCATTCAAGGATACTAGCCTGATATGCACTATTCTAGTCCCTTAAAACCACTTGTGGACCAATGCTTCTCAGACAATTTTCCTTGTTGAGACACCGGCTTGTCAGACATTTCACATTCTTAATTTCACCTCTCAGTCATCTTAATAGGGTTTACTATATTCTCTACAGAAAAAGTCAACTTTATTCCCCTGATGCTCTCATGAATACTACTCTGTAACGCAAGGACTAATCTCTTACATTACAGTACAATGTACTTCTTAAGCATCACAAAGAAATAATATCCTTTTTCTTTTCTGGCAACGAACAGCACTATACAAAACTGTTAGAATATGGGATTGACATAAACTTATCATGAAATATTCACATTTCCAGCAAGAATTTGTGAGAAAATGTGAAGAGTCAGATTATTATAGATACAATTGCTAAGAAACGCAAACCCAGCTGTGAGCCTGTGTCGGCATCCAGATTTATCTCATTTCTGATCAGGGAACACAGATAATGCAAGATGCTGATCAGGGTGACGATGAGACGGGAGCCATGGAGGATTTGGGGATTCCTCACCTCGCGGCGGGAGAGCTCGGCCTTCCACGCAGCCTCCCGCTCGGCGACTTCCCGTTCGCGCTCCTCGATGTAGCTCTGCATCTCGCGCTCCTTCATGACGCGGTCCTGGATATCCGCGTCCAGCGCCTCCTTGAGCTCCTTCACGAACCTGTCCACCACCGCCTTTATCCGTACCGACATCTTGCCGCGCCCCCAACCACAACTCCTCCTCGCGCCCCTTACTATTGGCGGCGGTCGCGGGCGGCTACACGGACCATCACTTCTAGGGCTCGCGAGAAGAGTACGCCGGAATGCCGGAATTCTCCGCCGGGCGCGCCTTTGTTTCGGCTTTGGGTGGATGAGGCGGACAAGAAGGAAGGACGGCCCAGTGGGCTTCTTTATGGCGCAATTTGTTAACTTACTTTTATCTTCTCCTTCTTTACTTTTTTTTCCACCTTTGTTTCTTGTTCTTTTGGCTACTACAACACTCACTAAAAAAAAGACTACTACAGCACTGCCCTTACTCTTCTTTCAAAAGATACTAGTGTACATGGGGTTAAGCATCTGAGAGTTGCAAAGAAAATGCCACGCCAACTTGTGAACAATCCATTAGTAGCACAAAAGCCTTGAAAATGTTGTTGAAATTTTACATGGGCTCCATCATATGGGCTCACTTGGCTAGCCCATTAAGCCCACTAAAAATCCTGAAATTGTCATGGCCCATTCATAAATAATAAGTGGAGTGAGTGGGACTAAAGTTTAGTCCCACATTGCTAGTTTGAAGAGAGTGGAAGCACCTTATAAGGTGAGCCATTCTAGCTCATGTATGAGTAGGCAAGGCAAGAGGAGAGGTGTGTCACACGCGCGCTCCTCCTCCGCCGCCCGCCTCGCCACGCCACGCCACGCGCCGCGCCGCGGGTTGCGGGAATGAGCCGAGAGCGTTTATTTTGTCGATTGGGAAAATTTAATGTGGATCCGAACCGACTCAGACGTGGAGTTACGCCCACGTCTCTCCCAGCCCGCATATAAATACGCGCTGACGGCGATCACTTCCCCAACGACGATTTCTTCCCCGACATCGGCAACCTATAGATTGGATCACTTCCCCAACGACGACTTCCTACCGCTCCATCGTACGTAATTCTATTCCATCTGTATGAGATACTCCTGGAATTCTTATGTATAGTTCTAGCTATAGATTGGATCAGTTTGTCTACTGTACTAGATCTAGATATTTGCATGATTTCTGTATTTGCAACTGTCGCAATTCATCTGCTGCTATTTCGCATTAAATCCTGTGCTAAATTGCTAATATATTCAACAATCCAAAAACCTGATTATAGGCAATTTCTTGCACCTGCGCCGTCTGTCATTGCGGCGACAAGGCCAATCCCTTTCAAGGGTGTGGACTATAAGAGGTGGCGCACGAGAGCGGTGCTATGGTTTCAAACCTTGCGCTGCTATGCGGCCACCAAGGGCAAGCCTGAGGGCGATCTCAATCCAGCACAGCTGGAGGCCTTTGAGAATATGGACACTATGTTTAAAAGTGCCCTCCTAGGTATTATCGATGATTCCATCGTCGATCCGTATATGTCGTTTGATAACGGCAAGGATATGTGGGCTGCACTCGAGGCCAAATTTGGGGCCTCGGATGCTGGCAGCGAGCTGTATGTCATGGAGCAATTCTATGACTACAGGATGACTGATGAGCGCTCTGTTGTTCAACAGGCTCATGAGATACAGTCACTCGCTAAAGAACTTGAGCACTTCAAGTGTATGTTACCGGACAAGTTTGTGGCCGGAGGCATTATTGCCAAGCTTCCATCTTCATGGAGCACCTTTGCTACTTCTCTAAAACACAAGAGACAGGAGTTTTCCGTAATGGACCTCATCGGATCTCTTGATGTGGAAGAGAAGGCGAGAGCAAAGGATACACGTGCTCGGGTTGCTGAGGTAGGTTCTTCTGCTCATGTGGTACAGAAGAAACATTACCCGCCCAACAAGCCTAAATATAACAGGAAGAAATCCGAGGGTAAAGGCAAGCCCGATGGCAAGTTTAAGCCGTCGCACTCTACCAACTTCAAGAAGAGAAAGGGGTCATGTCACGTTTGCGGTGAACTGACCCATTGGGCTCCAAAGTGCCCTAAGCGTTATGAGCTGCAGCAGCAGGAGAACAGCGGCAAGACCGCTAATGTTGTCATGGCTGACACTGAGATGAAGGATTCTGGGTACGGTATAGTTCCCACTATTCTTTCAGTTTGTCATTCACCTGAATGGTTAGTTGACACAGGTGCCAATGTACATGTTTGTGCTGATGCTTCCATGTTCTCTTCTTATCAGGTCACAGGGACTTCCCCCGTGCTGATGGGGAACGGGTCACATGCTACTGTTCGTGGTGTTGGTACGGTCGATCGGAAGTTTACTTCGGGGAAGATCGTGCGGCTGAAGAACGTTCATCATGTGCCCTCCATCAATACAAATCTCGTCAGCGGCTCACGTTTATGTCGAGATGGTTTTAAGTTGGTTTTCGAGTCTAATAAAGTTGTAATTTCCAAGTATGGACAATTTATTGGTAAAGGCTATGAGTGCGGAGGCTTGTTCCGCTTATCCTTGTCAGATATTTGCACCAAAGTTATTAATAATGTTTGCCACGATAATGATTGTGATGTTTGGCATTCACGACTATGTCATATTAATTTTGGTTGCATGACGCGGTTAGCAAATATGAGTTTAATTCCGAAATTCAGTACTGTTAAAGGTTCCAAATGTCAAGTGTGTGTTCAAGCTAAGCAACCTCGCAAATCTCATAAGACTGCGGAGGCGAGAGACTTGGCACCACTAGAACTTATACATTCTGATCTTTGTGAGATGAATGGCGTATTGACAAAAGGTGGAAAGAAATATTTTATGACACTTATTGATGACTCCACTAGATATTGTTATGTGTATCTTCTGAAATCTAAAGATGAAGCTTTAACTTATTTCAAGAACTATAAGGCCGAAGCTGAGAACCAACTTGATCGTAAAATTAAACGGCTTAGTTCTGATCGTGGTGGAGAGTATTTTTCCAACGAGTTTAATTCTTTTTGTGCTGAACACGGTATTATTCATGAGAGGACGCCTCCCTACTCACCCCAGTCAAATGGGGTGGCTGAAAGAAAGAACCGAACGTTGTCTGATTTGGTTAACGCCATGTTAGACACTTCGGGTCTCTCCAAGGCATGGTGGGGGGAGGCACTAATGACTGCATGTCATGTCCTAAACCGAGTTCCCACAAAGAATAAAACCATTACTCCGTTTGAGGAATGGGAAAGGAAAAGATTGAAACTCTCCTACCTACGTACTTGGGGTTGTTTGGCGAAAGTCAATATACCAATTCCCAAGAAGCGCAAGCTTGGACCTAAAACCGTAGATTGTGTTCTTCTGGGCTATGCTTTTAATAGCATTGGTTATAGATTCTTGGTAGTAAAATCTGAGGTATCCGACATGCATGTTGGTACGATTATGGAGTCGAATGATGCGACTTTCTTTGAGAACATATTTCCTATGAAGGATATGTCTAGCTCATCAAATCAGAAGAAACCTGTTTCATCTAGTCAGGAATTAGCTGAGATTCCTGAATCCACCATTCCGATAGAACACGTTGAGAATCCCGAGGAGGATGACAATGAAGTTCCTTTAAGGAGCAAGAGACAGAGGACTGCAAAGTCCTTTGGTAATGATTTCATTGTGTACCTCGTGGATGACACACCCAAGACTATTTCAGAAGCCTATGCGTCTCTTGATGCTGACTACTGGAAGGAGGCTGTCCGTTGCGAGATGGATTCCATCTTGGCTAACGGAACCTGGGAAATCACTGATCGTCCTTATGGGTGTAAACCTGTAGGATGTAAGTGGGTGTTCAAGAAAAAGCTTAGGCCTGATGGTACAATTGAAAAGTACAAGGCAAGACTTGTGGCCAAGGGTTATACCCAGAAAGAAGGTGAAGACTTCTTTGATACTTACTCACCTGTTGCTAGACTGACCACTATTCGTGTGCTACTATCACTGGCTGCCTCACACGGTCTTCTCGTTCATCAAATGGACGTTAAGACGGCTTTCCTTAATGGAGAGTTGGACGAGGAAATTTACATGGATCAGCCAGATGGTTTCGTAGTACCCGGTCAGGAAGGCAAGGTGTGCAAGTTATTGAAGTCATTATACGGCCTCAAGCAAGCACCTAAGCAATGGCATGAAAAGTTCGAAAGGACTTTGACTGCTGAAGGCTTTGTTGTAAACGAAGCTGACAAGTGTGTGTACTATCGCCATGGTGGGGGCGAGGGAGTTATTCTATGTCTATACGTTGATGACATATTGATCTTTGGGACCAATCTTGATTTAATCAAGGAAGTTAAGGATTTCTTATCTCGCTGCTTTGAGATGAAGGATCTAGGAGTAGCTGATGTTATCTTGAACATCAAGCTGTTGAGAGATGTAATGGTGGGATCACACTGCTTCAATCTCACTATGTGGAAAAGGTCTTGAGTCGCTTTGGGTTATAGTGACTGCAAGCCTTCTTCAACTCCATATGATGCTAGTTTGTTGCTTCGAAAGAATCAACGGATTACTAGAGATCAACTGAGATATTCTCAGATTATAGGCTCGCTTATGTATTTGGCGAGTGCCACGAGGCCTGACATCTCTTTTGCTGTGAGAAAATTGAGCCGGTTTGTTTCCAATCCGGGAGATGATCATTGGCGTGCGTTTGAGAGAGTTATGCGCTATTTAAAAGGCACTGCGGGCTATGGAATTCACTATACCGGAAACCCGAGGGTTCTGGAAGGATATAGTGATTCTAATTGGATATCTGATGCTGATGAGCTTAAGGCACTAGTGGTTATGTTTTTACACTTGGTGGTGGCGCTGTTTCCTGGAAGTCTTGCAAGCAGACCATCTTAACGAGGTCAACTATGGAAACAGAACTCGCAGCATTAGACACAGCCACTGTTGAGGCAGAGTGGCTTCGTGAGCTCTTGATGGACTTGCCTATGGTTGAAAAACCAATACCCGCAATCCTAATGAACTGTGATAATCAAACTGTGATCGTCAAAGTGAACAGTTCTAAGGATAATGCAAAGTCATCAAGACATGTGAAGAGGAGATTAAAATCTGTCAGGAAATTGAAGAACTCCGGAGTTATTGCGTTGGATTATATCCAAACGTCCATGAACTTGGCAGATCCCTTCACAAAGGGTTTATCACGGAATGTGATAGATAATGCATCAAGGGAGATGGGTTTGAGACCCACGTTATGAGTTGCCCACAGTGGTAACCCACTCTATGTGATCGGAGATCCCGTGAATTAGAGTGGGAGACAAGCTGTTGGTCGGCTGAGAGGAGAGTATCCTTATATTTTATTCCACTCCATAAAAGATGCAATACTCTCCTGATCTGTACGGTAGGTTGACATTTGTCTTAATGTGTTCCAAGTGGCTTATTTATATAAGCAGAGATGTGTCCTACAGAACATCTCCTGAGGAACTCACCTATATGAGTCTGACTGTTAAACGTCGCAGTCTATGAGAATCGGGTGCTCTCTAATAAACTCATGAAAGGCCTTCGGAGTATGACGCATACGCTCCAAACCGCGGGGAAGCCTTGCGGCAGCCTAGTATCGGTTCAGACGTTGTGTGAAACGGGTATCACAGCAAACTTGTAGTTCAAGGCATAGTCCACTATTCAAGTTGTGAACTAGTGTAGCATGATGTTCTAAGTGGAAGTTCAACTTAACAGTCTCCACTAACACCGGTATATAAGCAATGTTTTGGAACAGAGTTTATGAAATGTGCTAATGACACTTTGTGGGGGATTGTTGGAATTTTACATGGGCTCCATCATATGGGCTCACTTGGCTAGCCCATTAAGCCCACTAAAAATCCTGAAATTGTCATGGCCCATTCATGAATAATAAGTGGAGTGAGTGGGACTAAAGTTTAGTCCCACATTGCTAGTTTGAAGAGAGTGGAAGCACCTTATAAGGTGAGCCATTCTAGCTCATGTATGAGTAGGCAAGGCAAGAGGAGAGGTGTGCCACACGCGCGCTCCTCCTCCTCCGCCGCCCGCCCTCGCACGCCTCGCCTCGTCACGACGCGCCGCGCCGCGCCGCGGGTTGCGGGAATGAGCCGAGCCGAGAGCGTTTATTTTGTCGATTGGGAAAATTTAATGAGTCATTTAATTTGGTAATCGACGGACGCGTTAATTCGAAAACCGTTTCCGTTTCCTTTCTGGATCGTGGATCCGAACCGACTCAGACGTGGAGTTACGCCCACGTCTCTCCCAGCCCGCATATAAATACGCGCATACGGTAAACCCTAGCCGCCACTTCGTCATACCGTTCCAAAACTCAAGTCTTCTCCATCCCTCCTTCCGGCGTGCACCGCGAGAAGGGATAGCAGGCCTCCGGAACCCCGCCTCTTGTGATCCTGTACGGGAGAGGGGCGATCAGGTTTTTGGGGAGCGCATGAGCGCGACTGCTGACGGCGATCACTTCCCCAACGACGATTTCTTCCCCGACATCGGCAACCTCTTCATCGACGACATGGCCGACGTGGACAACAACAACGGCGGTGCCGCTACCGCTCCATCGTACGTAATTCTATTCCATCTGTATGAGATACTCCTGGAATTCTTATGTCTAGTTCTAGCTATAGATTGGATCAGTTTGTCTACTGTACTAGATCTAGATATTTGCATGATTACTGTATTTGCTACTGTCGCAATTCATCTGCTGCTATTTCGCATTAAATCATGTGCTAAATTGCTAATATATTCAACAAATGTGTGTCGCCATCTCTACCAGTAGTCGCCACAGGAGCAAACTCCATCCTGGAAATGGTGGAATCGAACCGGGTCCCTGATGATGATCACCTTGCCTTCACTCTTGGAGACGAGCTTCATGAATGAGTGGCAGTCACCACAGATCCTGAGGTTCTTCATGATCCTGACAGGCTTCCCCTCCATTGAATTCATTATTCCAAATGCAACGGCCAATTTCTCGCTGTGATATTTCAGCAGATCTTCCTTCTGCTCACTCTCAAGGTCCTGGAGCACAAACTCTGTCTGTGGGACGTAACCGAGGTCCGTGACCCGTCTGATTAGTCGGTTCAGTTCCTGAACTATACCAGCAGAGCTTGGGTGTGACAACTCACCAGCAATGAACACATGAACATGTTTCCCTAGCTCGATCCAGCTTCGCCCAGGATCTTTCTTCGCCCCTTGGTTTCTCATTGCCTTCCATGACTTCTCGGCATCCGACCATTGTCGCAAATCAGCATATATATTTGACAACAATATGCGCGCACCTTGGTCTTCAGGCTCGAATTTAAGAATCTCTCTTGCGGCATATGCTGCAAGGTTGACGTTTTTGTGCATCCTGCATGCCCCAAGAAGAGTCCTCCATATGACCGAGTCCGGCTCAAAGTTCATCTCACCGATGAATTTTACAGCTTCATCAAGCTTCCCTGCTCGACCAAGGAGATCAACCATACAGTTGAAGTGTTCTCTCTCGGGCTGAATGCCAAAGAGTTTCTCCATTGACCTAAAGTAATACCGACCATCTTCCACCAAACCGGCATGGCTGCACGCAAACAGAACCCCAATCATGGTTATGCGGTTCGGTGTAGGTCCTTCAGATTGCATCAGGTCGAAAACCTTCAATGCCTCGGTGCTTTTCCCATTCTGCGCCAAACCAGAGACCATGGTGCTCCATGAGATCACATCCCTGTGAGGCATTCTTTTAAACAAGGTTGCTGCATCCTGTAAGCTCCCGCATTTGCAGTACATGTCCAGAAGCGCGTTGTGCAGAATCAAGTCCCTGTCATACTTGAGCACATGCGCATGGACCTGCATTCCCACCTCGAGCATGACCATCCCCGTGCACGCACGGAGGACGCTGGTCAAGGTACCCTGGTTAGCCGAGAAACCAGACCCCTTCATCCTCATGAACAGCTCTACCGCCCCAGCGCCATCACCGCTCTGCGCGAACCCCGCAATGATCGAATTCCACACGACCAAATCACGGGTTACCATCTCGTCAAAGACGCCGCGCCCGCTGTTCAGATCCCCGAGCTTCATATAGGCGTCAATCAAGGAGCTCCGCACAAAGACATCCGAATCCAGGCCGACTTTCACGATGCTCGCGTGCACGGCAGCGAGCACCCCAGGTGTGCCGCACGCACCGAGGACACTCGAGTACGTGTAGCTGTTGGGAGCCACGCCATCCCTCTGCATCGCCACGAGAAACCTCAGCGCCTCCTCCTTTCTCCCGCCAGCACTGGCCAGCGCCGCGACGACGGTCGTCCACGAGACGACGTTCCGCTGGGGCATTCCGCCGAACAGCTCGAGCGCGTCGTCGAGCAGGCCGAACTTGGCGTACATTGAGACGAGCGAGTTGGAGACGAAGAGGCTGGCGTGGGGCGCTCCTCCTTCACTGTTGGCGGCGCGGGAGACATGTCGGTGGATGAGGCGGCCGTCGCTGGCCGTGCCGTGGCGGACACAGAGCTTGACGAGGCGGGAGAGCGAGACGGGGTCCGCGCGGACGCTGGCAGTAGCGAGTTCCGGGAGCAGCGCGAGCGCGACGGGGAAGGGGCCATCCTCGCAGAGGCGGGAGAATGTGGAGAGGAGAGGGTGCGGGTTTGAGTAGGAGTGGAGACCCCGACGAGGCGCGGCGAGACGCTTGCAGGGCAGCCGTTTGAGCAACGATTTCATAGGTGGCAAAACGGCTTGTCGCTGGAGACGGCTAGACTTGAATTTAGAAACAGATCCAAGCAGCAGCTCTGCAGCTGTAACCCACGAAAAACATCGGCACGTTCCATATACTCCATTTTGTCAAGTTCCGCTAGTGCTCACTGATAATGCCAATACGCTTGAAAACTCTGGTCGTCCTTCCCCAAAATGTATACCCACAAAGAGGATACCAGTGCGTCGGGACTAAAAATCACCAACAACCAGAGTGCGACAGAACACGTCATAGCCATCCACGCCGGACTATCGCCAATGTACAGGTGAACACGGCAAACACGAAGACGGCTGGAATTACGACATACTCCCTCCGTTCACAAATAGATGACTTTCATTTGTCCAAAAGTGGATGTATCTAGACATGTTTTATATCTAGACTAGTTGAATGTCCGTGCGTTGCTACGGGGCATTAGGTAAACTTACGTGATTCAGATTACCGACAACGCTATAATGCAGTCACTCGTGTGAGTTCTACATTCTCTAGTTAAGTGTAGTAAAAATAACATATCATCATCAAACTGTTTGGGTGAGAAGAGGAGTATGCACTACCCACAATAGTATGACAACTCTTGTTAAAAACCATGTTTATTTTATATAGTTACTTAATCTCTGTAGTAAAAGAACTTCACCGAATTTATAAATTCAAGTTCCATACCACCCATACTATTAAAATTTGTTCACTTTCACCTTCGATCCATGTTCAATTAAAACAAGTTACTGTAACAGAGAAGTTGCGCTAGCTAATTACATGTGTGTTCCAACAAGATATCATAATAACCAAAGGTGTAAATATATATGTGCTGAATCATTGTATTTGAATAAATCACATGAATCAGGCAGACAACCATGTCCTGGACAGGTCAACAGTCTTAGCGTGGAGAAGCGTATCCTCAGCTTTTCACCGAAGGAAAGCAGCGATGTATCCATTTCCCATGTCTCTATTGTGGAAATGCTTTCCAGAAAAGGTAGATGAAGATGTATTATTACCACACTAAAAAAAACAGAGGCTTGTACTAAAGCTGAAAATTTCTTAATTGGTATGACATAGCTTATGCAACTATCCCTTATATAAATGCCTCCCTAACAAAAGGCCACAAGCATATTTATATGATATAAATACAGCAAAGTCAAGTTAGACTGAGCAAAACACTGCATGTGGTTCTACTTGTCACTTTTGACCTAAATGGTTTCAGCAGACATATACTATGATGATTTACTACATAGTAATCATGCACGTGTGAAATCCTAAGAAACATATGTAAATGATACAAACTCAATAGAAGACTTGGTAAATGTGTGACATACAATTGTATTATTTAGCATAACCAAGCATGGCATACAGATTATGTCGCCAAAACTATTACCTCCCTATGGGACACTATCTTTAGCACTATGAATGCTTTGGAAGCTCAACAAAATCCATTTAGAAAATATAGTAAAACATGTATATGAGCTGACAATTGTATTATCTAGAAACAGGGAGTTCCATAACAAAACATGGCACAAAGATTATGTCACCGGGATTCATCAGAGTTTTTACAATTGTATTATCTAGCAATAGTTTTTTGTGTCCAACATCCCACACTGAAGACATAGCCTTCTTGCACCAAACGTTTCAATACTGAACGTATTAACAATAGGAAATGAACTGCAATTTCATAGTAAAGATATTTCATTTGAAGAAGCAAGTATTTAGATCTAAATGTGAAATGACCCTTTGTATAGGTAAATTAATCATTCAAGGTAGGAAAACTAAGCCTACAGCCCCGCTTGGCTCCTTGGTGTTTTGGTACGTTCGTTTTACGTGCGTAGCGTATAACTGTCGTGCCTTCGGTTCCCTAATGGTCCCTTTATTGTAGAACTTCTTTAGTTCAGATCCCTGATGGTCCCTGAGCTGATCAAGACATCCAAGGATAATGTAGATGAGTTTCATAAAAGAAATAGGTCAGCTACCTAGCACTTCCGGATATAAAGGTTAGCATGTAAGAACATAACATATACCTTGCAATAAACCATAGCTCTACTTTGCAATAACCTGTGAGAACAACATATACCTCTGGAACTACTCTATATCCTCCGACCCTCTTATTCCCTTGCCATTCTGCTGATACAATAAGATATATAATCAGTAAATAACCACCTGTTTAGCTCAAATTCAGCTGGGGTTGGGTGAGATGGGGGAACAGAAAGGACAAACAAACTTCAAAATTGTTCGAAGAAGATAGGCATAAAATTTTGCTGCAATTGTGTAGCCCTTATATAAGAAATAAGCATTCAGAAACAGAACATTTGCCACGAAAGTAATCAAAGGTTATATACAATTTCCTGGTAATATACAATTTCCTTCATTTGCACTACGGTTAAGAGAGATTGCAACCAGTGCTGCAACAAAATTGCAGCAGGTGGCACACATTTATGAGGAGACCTTCTAGGTGTACATAAGCAGCAAATCATGGAGGAATGTCCAACCTGTTGTGCTCATAAGTCATAATCGACAATATCATAGGAGAAATGGGTCTCTCACCTACATATCTTCTGCCATGTCTTCAAAGAGAAATGGGATGACAAGAGACTAAGGAATTTGTTAGCCCCTCCACCTCAAAGAACATACTGGTAGCTTAAACTAAAAAAACCGCATTGAACTCTGATAAAACTCAAGATATGGAAATTGACATGTGTTAAGCTCTGGACCTGTATGTAGAAATTTCTACTGCCAACAATAACACATAAGACACCACACTCCACCGCAAAATGGAAGACTAATTGAGAAATTTCCAATGCAATTTTGCAAACAAATATGTCATGTAATGCATTGTAACTTTATGTTAAAAATATCAGAATAAACCAGTACTCATTCAGGAATTAAATTCATGCTATTTGGGTGAACTGGGTTTAGAGAATTGTCATCCTGCAAAACAAAAACACAATTAAGAGATTTAGGGAAATAACCAAACCTCCTATGCTAGGAAGGCAACATAATACTTCTCAAGTCCACGTGATTTCAAGAAACTGAGTGGAGGTTCTTGTCCACTTGAGCTTCTCTCCGACAGCCCACTTCAGCTTCTTGTAACCACACCTCTCAATGAGCTTCACAACCACCGGCCTCCTATCCTCTCAATGAGCTTCACAACCACCAGAGCAGCCCACCAACGTTCAGCACCCGGTTGACGCCAAGCATGAAAAACTCCAGCGCCTCCGGTGTCCCCGCCTGCCCCATCATGGACACTCCGGCTTCTTCACATGTGGAATGAGCCACCAATACATTCAAAGGTTCATATATGGATTGCGCAGGACATTTTTTGCTGAAGTTTTCTAAGTTTTACTTTGAAAACCAAGTCATGTTTGAAAAGAGAGACATTAATAACTGGAACTTTAAATGTCATATACTCATTTTAAATGTGAACACGAATACAACGGATTTTCACTATCTATTATGCTCTGACCCAATACGCACACATCCACGCTGCAACACACAATAATCAGAGAAATATTCGGCAGTGCTACGTTGACAACTTGAAAATAATAATGTGCATAAATGAGTTGAAATTATACATTATCTAGTAAAGTTTACAGGTTGATGGATAATTCAAAGACGTTGCAGGTAGATGCATGAAAGTAGACCAGCCTGCTTCTTTAAACGAACAAATTAATTGACGCAGCTAGATGCTTACACTTGCAGTGTCAAGAACATGCTGCAATCATTTGACAATGTTCTAATGGAGATGCGGCTGACTGATTCATTATCTGTGAGAAATATTTGTGTTGTAATCTCATCATCTGACCGGATTCTCCTTCATCATCTATGACATGAAAGAAAAGCATGATTACGGTACTAACCCATGTTTCTGTGCCAAATGGTAAGTTGACAAGAATAGAGAAATATATAATTTGTTTTTTGTTCAGAAAAACATACTTGAATTTTCGGTGTTGCTGTGCCGGAATCGTGGATTCCTGGGTGGGCACTGGGCGGGCAAGCAGGCGGGGGTACAGTCGCAGGAGCTGGCGGGTAGGAAGAGGGCGTATGCCGGCAGGTTAGCAGGGGATGCCCATCCGGCAGCGGCCGGATGCGTCAGCAGATGCGCGAGCAGCAGAGGATGGCCCTGCCACCGGTAGGCGGAAGCGTCCGCTGGCACGCTGGGATGCCGCAGGGGCAGCCAAGCGAGTGCGCGGGCACGGATGGCGCACAGGCGGCTTGGCGCGTGGGTCGAGAACAGGCTCCTGGCCGCCAATAGCTCATTCATCGCCTCCCCCACGCCGTTGAGCACGCTGGTGACGAGGTTCCCCACACTCCCTCATCCGGGCGGCGAAGTTGGCTACGCCACCGGCGACGTCGAAGCCAATCTGGATCTTGGACGTGCTTAGCTTCACTTCGTCTCGATATATGTGGGGCGAGGCAAACGTGCCTGCGCAATAGTTGTGGCGACGGCAGCAGCTCCTGCTCCTCCATCGGTCTTAGCTGGAGCGGTCAGGCCAGCGTACTTGGTCACGCAGAAGCGCCGATGTCTCCGTCCTTGCCGCGCCCGCACATGGGGGAGGGGATGAGAAGTGCGGTCAATCTCGGGCGGCTGTGCATTGCGCAACCTCTTCTGGCTACGCGCTGGTGGATCTTCTAGGCGAGATGCTTCGACCCGGAAAAGGTGGATCGAGAGAGAGAGTCGTGCGGGAGAGCTACAAATTGCTGGGAGAGGTTGGACGGAATTCTGAGCAAAGCGCGGTGTTGAGAGTTTCGTCTGTGAAAGTGGCGGCGTTCCCAGAAGTCCCAATTGTGGAGGGCATGGCTGCAGCGGCATAGAGGTCGGGGATAGGATGGCGCTGATGGTAGAGGAGGAAGCTATCGTCCAGGATGGAGGAAGTGGAGGAGAAAGCGTTCGGGATAAGGATGGCGCTGATTACGGAATAGTAATTAGGAGCATAACTGTCATGACGAAACAACGCTGGGAGGCTCGACGAAGAGGCGACGACGTATCACAGGTGGGGAGAGGACGGAACCAATATTTTCTTTTAAGTAGTAGAGATACATCCACTTTATGACAAACAGAAGTCATCTATTTATGAATGGAGGGAGTACGAAGCAAGACAATGCGAGACAAACAAGCGTGCTTACC
Organism: Alopecurus myosuroides; assembly: GCA_028641055.1. Lineage (NCBI taxonomy): Eukaryota > Viridiplantae > Streptophyta > Magnoliopsida > Poales > Poaceae > Alopecurus > Alopecurus myosuroides. The sequence goes on along the minus strand of CM054057.1, from coordinate 462,729,940 downwards.
TGCTGTCATAGTAGCTCGAAAGCTTGAACGCCATGCCATTTTCCCCGTACACCTGGCAACTGGCAACTGCCATGACTGGTCAGCACCTTATGACGCCAATCGACCACTCTGCCAAAAGCTTAACCTGCAAAACCAATCTTCTGATCTCTCGTACCCTGGTAATAATAAACTGACGATGAGCCAAGAAAAAAAGAAATATAGAATCACCTGGACATCCGCATGAAGGTCTTCAACGCCATTGAGAGTCTCCATGGTTCTCTCTGCTCAGAGAAAGACTACTCCGCCAAAGCATCTGGCTAGGAAAATATACTCGGATCTCTCGACACCGGCGCTGTTTATGGCAGAAACGGAAATAATGACATCCAGATCGACGGACCCAACTCCAGAAATACCTCCGACCAGCACCGCCGTTGGCCAGCAGCGGATTCGATGACCTGGCCGAAACGGCCCAACCCAGCAGCAAGCCCCCCGCCAAGACGGGGTAATCGCACCAGAAGGGAGGGAAGGGCAGGGGAGAGGGAGTAAGGACGCCCTGGCCTCCCTTCCATCCGGATGCCCCGCCAACGCCACCTCCATGGGGAGAGGAGAAAGAGAGAGAGGCGCGAACGGGGAGAGAGTAGGAGGAGGGAGAGGAACTGACGCCCTGGCCTTCCGTCGTCGCTCCCCGTCTTCTGCGCCGCCGGATGTCCCGTCGCCGCCACCTCCGGTGGACGGAAGAGAGAGATGCGACCGAGGAGAGAGAGGGGGAAGAGCAAAACGCCCTAGCCTTCCCTCGTCTGTCCCCATAACCTGCGCCACCAGATTCTCCGCCACCGCCAGAAAGAGGAATTATCAGGGCTCGGGAGAAAGAGATATGTGACTGAGAGAGAAGCAAAGATTGACACAGGAGAGAGAAGATACCTTGTAAGATAGTGAGGAGCAGACGTCCTGGCCTTCCACGACGTAGCTGGCTGCCTCTTCCCGGTGTGCGGTAGTGAGGAGCAGACGTCCTGGCCTTCCACGACGTAGCTGGCTGCCTCTTCCCGGTATGCGTGGCCTCCACGGCCATTGTTTGAGAGTAATGGATAGAGATGCCTCGAAAGCATCGGGGGACAGAGAAAGGTGAGAGAAGTCTGGATAGACCCCACACACGGACCCACCCGACAGAGTCACACGAGCGGCAATGGCCTGAGAATCCAGCTTGGGCTCCCGGCTTAAAGCCTTAGATAATTATCCGTCCAAAATTCCGTATAGAAGAGTCAGAGTGTTGTTAGAGCATTTCCAACCGGAGACTCGAAACCGTTCCCAAACATTTGGATGGATAGGCCGGACATTGTTTATGCCAAAAACATCTACACAACCGTCTTTGTCCAAACTCAGCCCAGACCAAACGTCTAGGCTGACTAGCAAACCCAAAGCCAGCCCATACGAGGAGAGGGTTAAGGGCCGCCGACACGCCCGGCGCTGTCGGCGTAGAGAGACTGACTGTGCGGACCCACCCCATTTCACACCAGATAGATCACAATCTGTTTTCTCTCTCTCCCACACTCCGTGGCCCCAAGTTGGGATGTGCGCAGGAGATTTCTCACTACTCCAGTACGCCGTCGTGCTGGGGAAATTCTGAACCGGGAGATCTAATTTCCGCAACCTCTGCTGGGCCAGAGACCGGGAAACGTCGTCATACACCGTACGTGTGCGATACCTACGAGGCGCAACACTTGGCGGGCTAAACTTCATCGTTGCACCGGAAGACTGCCGGGAACTCGTTAAGTTCTCCACGACCTTGAGGTCGGCTACGTCATCTTCATCAGCAACGCCTGTGCGAGGGTGTAATCCCCGTGTATCGGTCCACAAGGATATGTTACCGGAATTCCTCATTAACCGTTATCACATTACTAGTAGATAGATTCTGGCTGTTTTTCGGTTATCGTTGTTAGGAATTTTTTTGTTTTCTGCTACGAAACCCTTCATCCTCCTAGCGTGTCATGAGTCCGTACATGGCATATCAGCCGGAGCACGACCTCCGGGCTACTTTTAAGTGTCTTTCCTTCTTTTCCTCAATACAAAGCATATGCTACGGCTTTCACTTCCTGTCCTTCACACTCGTAGTGTTCCTAGTGACTAGTATCTAAACAAATCTTGTGCATTGATGCAGACATACATCCGGATCACATCGAATCAACTCAGTCAGACGATCTCTTCAGACGATCTCTTGCATTTTGAGGAGGCGGAGGTATATATACAACCCCTCACAAACACCAAATGCTTCATATCATTGTCTCAAGGAACCTAGTCTACTTCATTTTAGTTTTTCTCTAAAAATGCCCGACTTTGATTAGGATAGTTCATGCCAAGATCAGATAGGCTGGGGCTTTTCCCTATTTCGAAAAAAATGCAAAGATCAAATGTTAGATCACGCCTGTTGGAATAGAAGTCACAGGAAAAGTGTAATGCATAAGTGCCGAGTCTATCACCTTGAGCAATGCAGAGTAGCATCACACGTATACTGTAGGAGACAAGTCGAATGGAAAGTACAAAAGGTTGACTCTTCCTAGCTAAGTCGGATAAGTCAATCTCCTATCTGACCTAGGAGGGCAGCCATCATCGCTACACGCTTGCTGGTTCATTCATCACGATCGATCCTTCACTTTTGGAGTATTTCGTGGTTGCTGACCAAGCGCTAAACTCGCGAGCTTTTCTCTCTTACCAATGTTTCTTTTTCTTTTTTCACATGGAGGTTAAAACCCTCCGCTTCTGCATCGATCGATGTACACGGCATTTTTATTATTTACTCCACGGAGCCTTGCAAAGTAATACATTAAGAAGTCTAAAACCGTCATTGACCGTCGCTACGCCTACCAATTCGATGAAGGGAGTGCACCTGATCCAAGCCGTATGTCAGACCTCACACCAATGTACATCATCTAAAACCAAAAGTCTCAAACCGAGCCACCCAATGGCGGGTCGGGAGCACTAACCGGTTCAACAGACTCAAAGCGGACGTCGTTGCGCGTTCTCCAGAAGTAGCCATTGTCCTCTTCCGCAAACTCATTTTGAGAACCTGTCAACGCATTAACCTTGGACCAGGCTTGCCATCGATGTCACCATAGCACCAGACTCCGCCTCCAACCTGCGGGAGTCCACCATGTCGTCACCACTGTCGAGTCCCAGCTGCACCACGCCGTCATGACCCGCTGTCTTCGTCAACAAAGATGAAACTCCACACCACCCGCAGACCCCCCTCCAAGAAGGCTATGTTCTAAAAACGATGCCCCCAAGGGGGTAAACGGCACTGAAGTCCGCCATCATCCGATTTTGTCGAGACATCGTAGTAGAGTTCATAGACGGGGGTTCCATGAGCCTACTAGTAGAACCTCGGGGGGAGGGGGGACATGATAGTACGACAAACGATAACACCAAGTTTACCCAGGTTCGGTACGACGCAACTAGGCGGCACTCCAACTCCTGTAATCTCGCTAAACCTGGGTTGAAGCCTGAAGTATACAAAGTACAATGTGAGTATGGTTTCGCTAACTCGGCGAGTTGGATTCTAGCTAATTGTTGTCCCTCTATTCGTTGCTCCCGTCTGGCTTTATATAGATAGCCACATTAGGGCTTACATAAAGGAAACGTAGAAGATTACGGAAACTATCTAACTTGGAAAGTAGGGAATCCGTCTTCTCCTCCAAGCCGCACCACTTTGGGCCGTGGTCCGGGTTCTTCTAGAATCTGGCTTCCTGCGCATCAGCTTACTGGGCCGCCCAATGGACTATGATCCATTACCAATGGGCCACCCTGGTAATCCGGCTCTTAGGTGTCGCACCCGGACTTCTAGGGGATACTCACAGTCCGTTAAACAGTAGATAAATGGCTTACGGGGCATACCGGCACCCGCATCTCAATATGAGCAGGCCAACACGTAAACGTGTGACAACCATTCTCTTACTATTCATCGTCTGCGCAAACCATCCCATAGAAATCCAGATACTTCCATTGACGTACTTCAAAACATACACACATGGTACGTCAACGGCATTGGAACAAGTGATATCACAACAGATCTCTACGACACAAAAGATTGAAATAAGGTGCAAATAGCTCTCATTAGAGCAGAGATAGCAAATACAATCATCCAGAGGACACATGTCCCAACAATTCATCATTACATCACAGCGGAAGCATTCAACATGTCTGAGTACAGACAAGAACCAAATAGGCCTAAGAGGCCAGAAACGAAAAGACGGAGCCCATCCACGAAGTCTCGGATCCTGCCCGGGTCCGCTATCTACTCGTCAGCAGTCTCGTCATGCTCCACGTAGTAGCCACCATGTAGATCCTCGGAAACGTAGTCTGCGGAAACCATAGCCCCAAAGGGGTCAGTACATAAACGTACTGGCAAGCAAGACTCACAATTCACCAAAGTGTAACCCGTCAACACCAAGCACAGATGCTTTGGGTTCAACGGAAGAAAGGGTGATACAAAAGATGCGGCAGTAGGCTGCGCTAACCAACTACAGAAACATACTACAACTTCCGGCTAACCGAAAGGAGATAAGATAGCGTATCGGAACCAACTACAACTAACCACCAAACAAACCCATCCTGGATCTCGCCCCTTATCCAAAGAAGCAATCCGAGGATAACTCACACCGTTGGATTGATGATGGTTCAAATTGTTGTGTCAATAAACCTATTACTAGTCAAGTTATCATTAGTTAGGTGTAAGTTGTTCTGAGTACTTGTTAGCCAGTACTTTCACCAAGTAGTCCATAACCGCGGAAAACACGGCTTCTCGAGAAGATTTATCCCTGCAGGGGTGCACCAATTTGGCCGTACACGTAAGAATAACCCGCCAGATGGGGAGGCCTTTCCCACCAAGCGGGGCACTCAACACAACTCAACTCTTCTTCGCATCAAGCCCAAAGAACCCCGTGCAATTGAGCGCACGGCTAATCAAGCCCCACGAAGAAAAGGGGACCCTCATAGCACTCTAAGAACGTGTCTCCCTAAATGCCGACTACAAAAGTTCCACCCTGGCGCCAAGGGTTCGCACCTGCATATGCATGCGGCAAATGGAAAACCCGAACTAAATGAGGCGATTTGGACGAGATGCGAATCGAATCAAATTGAGGGGGGCGCCCATACTCGCTTCCCACATGCGGTTAGTGCGCTCATCATGGATCAGTAGACAAGACCCTTTTCCTAACTAGGGTCGACACTAGCAGGCCTCAAAACCACGTTGGGCCTCCTGCCGGTGACTTATCAGCAAATTATTATTACCTCAAAATTAACAGGTTGTTGTTTAACATCGAGCCCCAGAACATAAATGATAGAGTAACAGAAAGTAACGGGTAACAGACTCGAGCAGAAACAACCCTAAGCATGCTAGTAAGACACGGGCTCAAACAACGGGGTTATGGGAGTGGAGGTGAGGCAATATCAGGGCTAAAGGATAACATGTGATAGGTTCGTAACAGAAACAACTATTCATAGGGCTGGCAGAATAGACAACGGAAAGTATCGGTATCAAATGTTGAAAGGAACACAATGGTTCATGTGAGTGAATACTTGCCTGCAAACCCAGTAGCCTGGTACTGAGCTAGATCCTTAGAAGGGGTGTCGTAAGTATCGTCGGTCTCAACGTCATCGTTTATCCGAGAAGAAGCAAACAAACAACGCAAAGAGAACAAACAATCAATAACATGGCATAGTGCACAAACATGGGATTATGCATGACCATTTAATTGATGCAACAAAATAAACTAGTTGACAAGATAACATAACATGATTAAATGGACCCACATGCAATTGGGATTGCATATGGAAAGCCCATGAATTATGGTTGAATTAATTGTTCTACAACTAATCATCATGTGAAAGTGGATTAGCATGATGCATGGATGAGGAAAACAGAAAAATAACAACAATAGAAAAAAATTAAAATAAGGTTTACCAAATTTAGAAATTTATTTATTAAGTTAGGGAATTTTGGTTACTTAAAGGGGTTACACAATTATTTGTTGTTTTCACCAATTTAAATTATTCAAAATAAATAACAAAATTCATATTTGGAAAGTACACAAAATTTTAGGTGGAATACATGTTTCACTTGTTGAAAAAGGATTTGGAAATAATTAATTATGAATTAAATAAGTTAAACAAGATTTAATTGATTTTAATTCAAACATGAACTTATTTGAATTTTTAGTTGTGCAAAACATTACATGAAGTTCATATTTGAAAAGTTTATACTTTTAGGGTTGGAAAACATATTTTATATGTCCCGAAAGAAATTAGTTTGACCAAGTTATGAATTTTGCAATTTTAAATGATTTAACCAAGGTTTAAATTATTTAACCAATTTTAATTATTCAAAACATGAAACAAAATTTATATTTGGAAAGGTGGTTTAATTTTGCATGGAAAACATATTTTATTTGTTGAAATTGGATTTAAAATGAGCAAGTTATTATTTTGGCAATTTTAAATGCAATAATTAAGAAACAGTTGTTTTCAGCAATTGAAAATATTCAAAACAGCAAACAAAGTTGATATTTGGAAAGTACATGAAAAGTTGATTGGAAAACATATTTAGTTTGTGGAATTTGGAATTTTTATGCCCAAGTTATGAATTTTGCAAATTTAAGTGAATTGAACAAGAATTCAAATATTGCACCAATTTAAAATATTCAAAACAGTAAACAAATTTTATATTTGGGTAGACAATTCAATTTGGTACAGAATACATGTTTAAAAAGTTGAATTTGGAGTTAAGATGAATTATTTAGGCAATTTACAATATTTGGTATTATTCTGCCATTTTTATTACAGCTAGGGACTTAGAAAGAAATAACAGGGACCTAGAATTAAACTGGCAAGGGCCTGTGCGTGATAAAAGATTTGTGCAGGCCTGGGAAAAAAAGATGGAAAAGGTGGGGTTTTGGTGCGCAGGGGGGGGGGATCGAACCCCTGCCCTCTGCTAGCGCACAGAGCAGCTAACCACTGCGATGTGCTTGCGAGTTGTGATAGGAGAGGGTCGTGGGGAAGGTTAAGGTGTTGTTTCAAGTTAACTAAATTCTGCACGTTTGTTTCTGAACTGAACATCGATTGAAGGCAACAACTGTCGCCGGCGGACAGCGACCGCTGCTGTGGCGTGCTCGCGGTGGCCGGGGTGCTGCGGCTCGGCTGCCGTGGGGTGTGCGCCGTGGGCTGGTGGCGTGCGGACGGAAGGGAGAGGAGGAGAGACGAGCGGGAGAGGGATTCACCTCGGGGAATCGGAGGCGGAGCAGGGCGGACAGGGAGGCGACGGTGGCGGCAAAGGGCGGACGGCGGCGGCGCTCCGAGGCTCCCCGGTGCCCACCGAGGGGTGGAGGAGGAAGCCCGCGGTGGGGGGAACCCATTCCCGCCCTTTGCCCGGCCGGAGGAGGTGGTTAACGTCGGCGATTGCCGGAGGGAGGAGTGGTGGCGTTCGGTTTCAGAGATACAGTACAGAGAGGGGATGCAGAGAAGGAAGAGAGATGGAGGGGAGAGAATGGAGGTGGGGGAAGAGGAAGGAGGGAGAAGAAGGAGGGTTAGGGGAACCCTAGGGTTTATAGAGGGGGAGGTGGAGCTCCAGCCGTTAGCTGCCTCCTCTGTCGACGTGGTGATGCTAGGATTCGAGCCGTACAGGAAGAAGAAGACAGGGGAAGGGGTATTGGGCCAAGGGGTGAGAGTTGGGCTGGGCTGCTGCCCCTCTCTCCCTTTGCTTCTTTTTATTTTTTTGTTCTATTTTTTTTTTGCTGAATTGAACTAGAGAAGAAAACTAGGGTTTTGGGGTTTAGAAAACTTGGGATAAATTTTTATGTTGCTTATTTATTGTAACAGCACAACTTGCAAGTTTTGATTTCCAAAAATAATTAAATTATGTGGTTGTTTGAACTTGGAGTGAATTGAATGAAATTTGATTATTAAGTGAAAATTAAAAGAACCATTTCAAATAGTGTGAACCCTCCATTTTAATTGAAACAATGTGCTTAGAATTGTTTGTAGTTTTCATAAGTTTCAATTGGTTGCTGTTTGCAATTGAATTTGAATAAAATTTGGATTAAGTGAATTATTAAAAGAACAATTCAATAGTTTGAGCTTTTCATTCTTAATGGAAACAATTGGATGTTTTATTTGAATCTTTTATTTGGAAATTGTAACATCACAAGTATGAAACAAAAGGTTTGAGATTTGGTTTGAAAATCAAATAGAAAACAAAGGAAAACAAATGAAAACAGTTGGAAAACAAAGCAAAACAGAGGAAAACAAATGGAAAACAAACAAAACAAATGCAATGAACATGATGTCATGATGCAAAACATAAAATAACAGAGAGCAAACATTCTAATGGCTATTTTTCATACTTGGGATGTTACATTAGGCCAATGCCGGACATACCCCTAATCGGTATATATCCGACAGATTTGGTAAATCTAGATCTGGGGTTTCCCCCGGAACACAGTGCGGGAGGCAGATGATTAGCGGCAACGACTCCTTCAATAAGGTAACGACACCTAGGGTACCGTAATCGTCGGCACGAGCCCGGATTGCACCGGTTGCCCTCCTCACCTCCAAGATCCATCGACCGAGACGGCGGGATCTAAAGAAAAAGTTCACCACGTCGTCATTTCCTATCCGCCTAGAAAATTCCGCCGCGCCACTCGCTGCACCGCCGCCAAGAGCAGCAGCGCCGTGACGCCGGCGGCCGCACCACTCCCCGGCCCGTGGACGCCACCCGCGCCGACTCCATGGGCGGAAAGAGACCCCGCCGCCGTCGGCAATAGCCAGACCGTGCCCGGCCGCGCCCCATGGCAATGACGAGGGAGGAGGGGGAGGGTGCCCTCCCGCCGCCCACGCGGGGGCGACGCAGGAGGGTTATGGGAGGAGAAGAGGAGATTCACCGTAGGTGATTATGTATAAGGAGCCTACCAATCTAAACGATTTTATCTTGTTGTGCATGTTCAGTATTTCATACGATGGACATCCCTACCAAGACGTAATGATTATATATCTTACTAGCTCAATGATTCAAAATTACTCACTTCCACCAAATTACTTATTAAGCTTTATTTTTTTTTTACTAAAATTAAAGTCATTGTCTTGTGGAACGAGGTAGTATTGTATCTCTTTTATTGACTTATTAATTTTGCGCTGCATGCCATATGATAAACTGCAGATGAGTCAGATCCTCTCCAATGCATTGCTTTTTAGCACGATATTCTAAATAATAATATTGTTTAAGAAATAATCACCCAAATACAGTTTGTTTCATGTGTATATAAATTTAATGATTTTAGACTCATTTATATCTATCAATTTTTTTATGTATGACGACATGCGAGGGTCGTATTTTAGCTAAAATGAAACAAAAATCTCTTCCATCATCAATTATAGTGCCACATCACCAAACTTGCAATCCCATCTATAACTTCCTACAGTTAAGAACGAGAAGACTTCTCGAAACTTTCGAATGAGTGATTCGGCTCGAGTCGCTAACAAAAACACTTTCAATCGACTTTGGGCAATGCAAAGTTTATTCTAGCTGCTACATCGAGGCGACGGCCCGGAGCTTGGTGTGACGTGTGAGGTGTGCAAGTGGTTATTTGGGTAGCAAGGGCTATGAGATGGTTCAGTCCTGCAGATTTGGTCCCGAGTAGTGTAAGTCAGGGTGGCGACCCCTGAGCCAGAAGTGTGTTTATTACGTTTAGTGGGTTAGCGTTGTGTGGAAGGTGGATCTCCTCGCTTGTGCGGATTTTGGCTCAGGACAATGTATGGTTTCTAAACCTTTTTTCTATAAACTGGATTAACTATATTCTATCTAATCGAGTAGTGGATATCGACCACCTTAAGATTTAGTTTTTTTAAGAAAAATTACTAGTCCTCCTGTCGCTGGCTAACGCGCGAGTCAACTGTCTGTATGGTTCCTAGCAACCGGAAGCACGAACTCCGGTTTCTTTTGCTTCCTTCCTTCCTTTCCTCCATACGAAAGCATATATGCACAACTAAAAAAAATGCTCCGGCATTCACTCGTTGTCAATCCTGACAGGCTCACACGCTCTAGTATGCCAAGTGTTTCAAAAGGAGATGCATTTTAATGACGTGACTAGTATCTAACCAAATCTTGTGCATTGACGCAGACATGCATCCGAATCACATCGAATCGACGTGTTTACTGCCGATCCACTAGCTCTCCGTTTAACCTTTTTTTTATAACTCAGTAAGATGATATCTTACATTTTTTAGGAGGTAGAGGTGTGTGTATATATAGAACCCCTCACAAATACCAAGTGGCTTAAGGAATCTAGTCTACTTCACTTTAGTTCTTTGTCTAAAAATGACCGACTTGATTCGGACTGTTGATCCCAACGTCAACAAGATGTTGGAGCCCGCTTCTTGGAATAGAAGGCACCAGGAGACTGTTATACACAAGTTTCAAACGTCTCTCCTCGGACGAAGCACATGACCGCGGTTGATAGCCTGCAACTACTTTTGAGCTCAAGGGGTCAAGCCGTATAGGGCCTGGCCGACGAAACCAACCACCCAGCCATGTTGTGTGTGTTGTTAGGTAGCGGGCATTAGAGACCGTGGCATCAGGGTGCATGATGTTTGGTTGCATGTTTTGCCTGCTCTAATGTAACAATGTGAGTGTTTGGCTACATGCAACACTACGACGACGGTAACTCTTCTTTATTATGGTGAGGTTACTTTCGTATCACAAAATCAGAAAATGCGAGTAAGAACAATATGAAAAGGAGATTGTAATGAACATCTAACATAGTCTTATACTCCGCACATTAACATTACAAGGTCTTAAACAGGTAGCATGGAGAAGTCGCATACAAGGTGTAATCATAGACACACAAATGGCATGAGCTAACGCAAATGGCGACCAACACTGATCGAGGCATGCTCTCCCATCGAATTCCTTCAGCTTGTTAGTCCAGACACAGCCGATGTTTACGCAGATATGGCTTGAAGCGTTAGGAATTTGGAGTACTCCTAAGTTAGGGGCAATCACCACTTTGCAGAAATGGTTTAGGTGACAGTGGTTTATCTATCCAGACATAAGTGGCCTTCCTTCTCTTGAACACCATGTTGATCTCAAACTCCTCCGCATGGCCCTTCTGTTTGAAATTCTAAAAACAAAACAGTGCTTTAAAACACGTTTTCGTATGGCTCATAAGTCAAAGTAAGGCAATGCGCATCAACATTACACAACTGTATCAATGGTCTTAGTGATCGCAGCACAACTATGTATTTCCAAGCGTTAGAACTAAAGGACCAAGAGATATGCACAACCTTTGAACAAATCACAAGGTCATTTAGACCAACACTTGCACATGTTTTGCGTTTGGCACCGAGAAGAATCCCGCGAAGCATTTTGAGGAGGCGGAGGCATATATACAACCCCTAACAAACACCAAATGCTTTATATCATTGCCTTAAGGAACCTATTCTACTACATTTTAGTTCTTTCTCTAAAAATTCCCGACTTTGATTTGGACAGTTCATGCCAAGATCAAATAGGCTGGGGATTTTCCCCATTTCGAAAAAATGCCAAGATCAGATGTTAGATCACGCCTGTTGGGTTAGAAAGCACCGGGAAACTGTATTGCACAAGTGCCGAGTCTACCCATCTCAAGAAATGCAGAGTAGCATCACACACATACCGTAGGAGATTAGTCGAATGGAAAGTTTACAACAAGACGACTCTTCCTAACTAAGTTGGGTAAGTCAATCTCCTATCTGACCCAAGAGGCAAGAGGGCAGCTATCATCGCTACGCGCTTGCTGGTTCCTTCATCATGATCCTTCACTTTTGGAGTATTTTGTGGTTGCTGACCAAGCGCTAAACTCGTGAGCACTTCTCTCTTACCAACGTTTTTTCTTTTTTCGAATGGAGGTTAAAACCTTTGTTTCTGCATCAATAGATGCAGTTCCACAGAGCCTTACAAAGTAATATATTAAAAAGTTGAAAACCACCCTCATGGCAATTGTCGCTACACCTACCAACTCGATGAAGGAAGTGCACCTGATCCGAGACATCTGTCAGACCTCAAACCAATGCACATCATCTAAAACTGAAATCCACAAATCGAGTCGACTAATGGCGGTTCGGGAGCACAAACCGGTCAAGCAGGCTCAAAGTGGGCGCCATTGCACATTCTCTAGAAGCCGCTACCGCCATCTTCCGCGAACTCAACTTCGGAACGTGTCAATGGATTTAACTTGGACCAGGCTTCCATTGATGCCATCATGGCCTAGACTCAGTATCCAACCCGCGCGAGTCCACCATGGCACGACCGCCGTAGAGTCCCGCTGCACCACACCGCCATGACCCACCGTCTTTGTCAACGAAGATGAAACTCCACACCACCCGCAGACCCCCTCCAGTAAGCCTACGTTCTAAAAAGATACCCCAAGGGGGTAAACGACACCAAAGTTGTCGCCATCATCCAATCTGATATATCTAGATCCGGGGTTTCCCCTTGAACACAGTGCGGGAGGCGGATGATTAGCAAGAGCGACTCCTTCAACAAGGTAACGACATCCACATGTGCCGTAATCGTCGGCCTCATCCCGGCTTGCACTGGCCTCCCTCCTCACGTCCAAGATCCATCAACCGAGGCAACGGGATTTATAGAAAAAGGTCACCATGTCATCATTTCTGGTTCGCCCAGAAATTTCAACCATGCCACCTGCTGCACCGCCACCAAGAGCAGCAGCGCCGCGACGTCGGCGGCCGTGCCACACCCTGGCCCGAGGACGCTACCCGCGCCGACATCATGGGCGGAAGGACGGAAAGAGACCCAGCCGCCGCGGGCAATAGCCAGACTGTGTCTGGCGTGCCCCTTGGCAATGATGAGTGAGGAGAGGCGATGGGGAGGGTGTTGGCGATGGAGTATGGGGCGCCCTCCCCTCGCCCGCGCGGGGGGCGGCGCAGGAGGGTTATGGGAGGAGAAGAGGAGATTCACCATAGATGATTCTGTGTAAGGAGCCTACCACCCTAAACGATCTTCTCTTGTTTGTGCATGTCCAGTATTTCATACAATGGACATCCCTAGCAAGACCGAATGATTATATATCTTACTAGTCCAATGTTTCCAAATTGCTCACTTCCACCAAATTATGCACTTGGTCAAACTTATTAAGCTTTAATGTTTTACTTAAATTAAAGTCATTGTCTTGTGGAACGAGGTAGTATCTCTTTTATTGAATTATTAATTTTGCGCTGCATGCCATATGATAAACTGCAAATGAGCCAGGTCTTCTCCAATGCATTGTCTTTTAGCACGACATTCTAAATAGTAATATTATTTAAGAAATAATCATCCAAATACAGTTTGTTTGTCATGTGTATCTAAATTTAGTGATTTTAGGCTCATGTATATCTATCATTTTTTAATGTACGATGACATGTGAGGGTCGTATTTTAGCTAAAATAAAACACAAATCTATTTTTCATCCTCAATTATAGTGTCACGTCACCAAAATTTCCATCCCATCTATAACTTCGTATGGTTAAGAATGAGAAGATTTCTCGAACCCGCTTGTGTCCATCTGTTATGAATGAGTGATTCAGCCTTGAGTCGCTAATAAAAACACCTTCGATCGACTTTGGGCAATGCAAAGTTTGTTCTGGCTGATACGTCAGAATTTTTGAAACAAAGGACCGCTTGTGTGAGTGCAAAGGCAAAATGATCACCTCCCGATTGAATTGCCGGAACTACCGTGGCGACAGCCTCGCCAAGCGATACGTGGCACATGCCGTCATGGAGGGAGGTGTCAAGGCCTGCCTCCTAGGGCCACGGCGGCAAGGACTGCCGCCTAGGGCCACGGAGGCACGTTAGCACGAAGGAGTTTTCTCCGCACCGGACGAACGGCAAAACAGAGCGACTGGGCCATGCCGCCATTGAGTGAGGCAACATGCTGGCATGGCAACATGCCGCTGCATACCAAGGCAGCAAGTCTCACCGACGGTCTGGACAAGCCAGTTCGTTGCAGTGATAGACGCTGCACACTACAGTCTCAAGTGTGGTAATCAACGCCACTTTGCACTTTCGGGACGTGATTCGCTTCTCAATCAACGGGGGAAGTGTAGAAGCAAGCGTGTGTGGTAGGGTGCCGTCTCGGCCCAAGGAGGCAAGCTCCAAGTCATGGTGCCGCCAGCCTCGAAGGCAGCTGGCCCACCTTTTCCGTTTCCCGTACCTGCATCGGACAAAAACCAGTTTGCTTGGACGTGCCGCCTCCGACTGTGGCGGCATGCCTTGCCACCTCCCTGCGTGGCGGCATGTTCCACGTGTCGCCTAGCTGGCCTGCCGCCATGCTACTTCTAGCAATTCATTCGGGGTGTGGTCCTTTATGGCATTGCACTTGGGCAGGTGGTCCTTTGTGTCAAAAATTTGGTACGTCGGGGCGACGGCACCAAGCTTGTTGTGAGGTCTGAGGTGTGCAAGTGGTTCTTTGGTGAAAGTGCAAACGCACTTAAATCATCTTGTTTTGGTGTTTGTTAACAACACATGTATCCTTAAGTGTGTTGATATATTTCAGGGCCTAAACAACATATTTTATGTGGTGGTATGGTGTTACAATAAGATGCAAAGGATCTAGAATTGGCTCTGCTGGTCCCAGACCGAAGTCTCCGGTGTGAAGAAATTCACCGGGCCAGTTTCTCTGTATTTCTAGTGTCGCCTGCGGTACCCAGACCAGAGACTTACCGGAGATACACCGGAGTCTCCGGTGTGGGTGTTTCCTCTGAAGAATTTGGCTAAGTCCAAACTGGTGTCGCCTGCGGTACCCATACCGGAGACTTACCGGAGATACACCGGAGTCTCCGGTGTGGGTGTTTCCTTGGAGGAATTTGGCTAAGTCAAAACTGGTGTCGCCTGCGGTACTCGGTCCGGAGTCTTACCGGAGACTGTCCGGAGTCTCCGGTGTGCCTGTGTCTTTTGCTCTCGATTGACCCCCTACACTCTGTGAGCTCAAACGGCTAAGTCAAGACCGGAGTCTCCGGTCCAGGGGTCTGCTAAAATACTCAGACCGGAGTCTCCGGCCTTTACACCGGAGTCTCCGGTGTGAGTTTGGCAGAAAAGCGCCAACGGCTCCAAGTCTTTATGGGGGGTATAAATACCTCCTCCCCTCCACCTACCTTGGGTTAGCTCGTCCAGAATTAAAGTCACCATTGTTGGAGCTCACTCACCTTGCTAGATCTCCCAATCCCTCCACCCAAAAGCCTTGATCTTTGGAGGATTGAAGGAGAAGGCCCCGATCTACGTCTTCACCAACCGGATTTCATTTCCCCTCTCATTTGCTTGAGGGATCTAGCCTAGGGTTTCCTCTTGTGGAGAACCTAGGCATCTTGCTACTCTTTGGTGTTTCAAGAAGTGTCGGGAGCCCCCAATTTGGTTGTGGGTGTGTGCCCCAAGTTGTTTGTAAAGGATTCGATTCCCGCCTCAAAGGGGATCAATAGTGGAAGGTGAACTAGGCATTTGTGGCGGAGTTCATCGGAGAATAGGGTGAGGCCTTTGTGGCGTTGAGTAGGCCTTCGTGGCGAACTCACACCCCTCCAACGAGACGTACTCCCTTAACAATGAAGAACTCGGGAATACATCGTGTCTCCATGTGCTTCCTATTGGTTATCTCGTTCCCTTATCTTTTACTTACTTGTACTTGTTGCATTTATTGTTGTACTCATTGCATTAGTTGCTTCCTTGTCATATAGGTAAATTCACCTTAGTAGAACTATCTAGAGAATTTAACTTTGTGTCAAGAAGAAAAATTAAAACTGGTCGTAGAACCTATTCACCCCCCCTCTAGGTGCCTATACTTTACTTTCAATTGGTATCAGAGCCTCAGCGCTTCTATCGGGCTTAACCGCCTAAGAGTTTAAGTATGGGTGAAGATTCGAATACCGAAGGTTCCGTGGCGAGGATGTCCATGAATGATCTCAATGAGTTGAAAAATTCATTGACCTCATCCATAGACACCAAAATCAATGAGTTACGTCAAGTCTTGATGGAACTCTTGAAAGCCAAAGTACCGGAGGTCACCGACTCATCTCCTCCGGATGTACCTCTGGAGGGCGCCAAGAAAGGGGTAGATGGTGAACCACATAAAAATGCTTCCACCGAAAACTCCACTAAGAAGGGTACGGAAGGAGATGGAGAATTTCACTCTGTTCCCGGAAGTTATTCTCCCGATCCTCCCGTCCCACATCCTCATATAATCCCTAGGGGAGATCCACCTAAAATTGATGCATATTATTTTCGTGAATGGCTATATTACATGGAGACTCACTTGAACTCTTCTTGTATAGAGGTTTGGAGGGTCACTCGTGATGGATACAAGCCTCATGACCCCAAGAACCAACAAGAAGAGAAGCCGTAGATTGTCAACTCAAGTACACCGCCTTGTCAATTCTTCAACAAGCCGTGGGTCCTAAACACATGCCGCACCTTCAAAAATATTCCACCGCCAAGGAAACATGGGACGCTCTTGTCGTCATGTTTGTGGGCAATGAGAGCATGCAACGGAATAGATATGATGCCTTGACCAATGAGGCTGAAGGGTTCTATATACATGATGGAGAGAACCATGAAGACATGTACCGAAGGCTCAAGACACTTGCCACCACATTCACTAATGTTGGTGCCAAGTACATTGATGATGCTTGGATCAAAAGGAAGTACATGATTGCCCTCATGCCATTTGAGCCCGCGGACTTGAAGAGCATTCAAGGAAGACATGATTTCCCTTCCATGACCTCAACTCAAGTTATGCAAGAAATGTGCTCCTATCAAGTGCAAACCAAGAATGCTCTTGACAACCGTGGTAGGGCCATAGGAATGCACAAAGGGGCATCAGTTGCTTTGAAGGCCAAGGTTGTGTCTCAAGAAGTTGAGTATGAATAAGAAGGCAATGAGGTGTTTGGCTCCATTAAAGGATCAAGAGTATGATCCCGTGCTCAAGGATATCATTGCTCTCACCGTGCAAAAGTTTTGGAGGAATCCTCTTAAGGCCAAGAAATTTGTTGAGGAGAATACCAAGTCTCGCTATGGAAATGATGGGGCTCAAAAAGTGAGGTCTTGCTTCAATTGCCAAGACAAGTACCACTTCATCGCGTAGTGTCCCTATGAAAATAGAGAACACCATGGTGGCAAGCTCGTTCACAAGGACAAGTCCAAGGTTGAGTACAAGAAACCTCATTTCAAGAAGAAACCTTTCAACAAGAAATCTCCCACCAAGTTTGTGCTAGTGACTCAAGAGGAATATGATTCCGAGAGGGATTAAGAAGAAGAAACCACTAGTGAAGTGGCCGCTCTAGCTATTGCCTCTACTCCCTCGTCTTCATCTCTCTTTGAATCCCCCAATGAAAATCATCCTCACCCAAATGCCAAGTGCTTCATGGCTAAGGCCTCAGAGGTATCAACTTCTCCCAACACTAAGACCCCAAGTGAACTAGAAAATCTTGCTAGTCTTAGAGTAGAAGATGAAATGCTCTCCTTGGAACGTTTTATGTCTAACATGCAAGGGGAGACCAAGAAGTACTTCGAACATCTCATGAGCCAATTGGGAGATGCCCAAGAAGATCTTTAGAAGAAAGGTGAGGTTGAAAGAAGGGATGCAGATGAAATTGCATCCCTCACTGTGACTCTTGAGGAAGAGCATGATGGTAGAATTTCTCTTGAAGAGGAACTTGAATCCATTGAAGAAACTCATAATGAACTTGTTTCTAATATCACTAAGGAACGTGATCTTGCAATTGCCAAATATAAAAAGGCTAAAAAGGATAAGGTTGAGTTTGGGGTTGGTCATGGTAAACTAACCGAGGAGTTTGAAAAACTAACCGAGGCTCACAAAGCTTTGGAGAGTCAACATTCTTCCCTCAAAGAGTTGCATGAATAACTTCAAACTCAACTTAATCAACTTAACAACCCTAGCACCTCTACTTCTTCTTGTGATCATGCAAATATTATTGAGGAAAATGCTAGGTTGAAGGATGAGCTTGCAAGGCTCAAGGGCAAAGGCCCTCAAGTTGAGAAGGTTTTGGTCTCTACCCCACAAGTGGTGGCCCCTAGTCCTCATGTGGTTGTTGCTAGACCACAATTGAGTGCTCCAAGGCCACAAGTGGGCAAGCAAGGTCTTGGCTATGTTGCCAAGAAGAAGAACAAGAGCAATAAGAAGGCCAACAATGGTGCCTCAGGTAGTATTGTCATTAGGGACAGCACTACTCGTAGCACTTCTGCACAAGCAAGCAATGTTGCTTCGAGTAGTAGTGTCATGAGGGACAACACTACTCGTAGCATCTCCGCGGGAACTAACAATCCACACCATTTATTATATGTTGATTATTATGGTGTTGTGCAAGCTAAATATGTTGGTCCTATTGAGGGTTACATTTACTACACTATTTGGGTTCCAAAGACCCTTGTTGCTAACATGAAGGGACCCTCCTCGGGTCCTAACTCTAGTCAATGATCTCTTGCAGGACTATGCTTCCGGTGGGTCTAAATGGATAATTGATAGTGGATGCACTAGTCATATGACCGGAATCAAAGAACTTGTGATGGAGTTGCGCCCAAATGATATTCAAGTAACCGTCACTTATGGAGACTAGTCCTCGTCTAAGGTATCGGGGTTCGGCAAGGTTGTGATTGCTGCCGATATCACTATCGTGAACGGCATGCTTGTCGAATCCCTTGGTTTCAATTTACTTTCCGTCCGCTCTCTTGGAAAGATGGGTTTCTTCGTCTTTTATGATGAAGATATTGTGGTCCTTTTGAGGAGCAAGAATCTTGACGTCGCATACGTGGGACAAGTTGAAAATGAGTTGTTCGTGGTAGACTTTTCGAAGTCTACCAACTCTCAATCAATGTGTCTTTTCGGAAAGGCGGATGTGGGATGGTTGTGGCATCGCCGCTTATCCCATGTCAACATGAGAACTTTGCAAAGTCTTCACAAAGGTGGCCTTATTTTTGGACTAAAAGAAAAAATTTCCTTTTCCAAAGATCGTGTTTGTAGGTCGTGTGTTGAAGGAAAGATGCATGATATCTCGCACAAGGCCAAGACTATTATTTCATCAAAGAGGATCTTGGAGTTTCTCCATGTTGATCTCTTTGGTGCCGTGCCCGAGGCAAGTCTTGGTGGCAAGAAGTATTGCTTGGTGATTGTCGATGATTATTCAAGATACACTTGGGTTTATTTCTTCAAGTGCAAGAGTGAAACTCAACAAACCATCATCGACTTCTCCAAAGAAGTGCAATGTCAACATAATGTGCAAATCATGGCTATTAGGAGTGATAATGGTTCGGAGTTCAAGAACTACACTTTGAATAAATTCCTTAGTGAAGAAGGCATTCGTCATCAATACTCCGCCACTTACACTCCTCAACAAAATGGTGTTGCCAAAAGGAAGAATAGCACTCTATTGGATATGGCAAGGACCATGTTGGCGGAGTATTCTTCTCCCCAATATTCACGGGCCGAGGCCATATCCACCGCATGCCACTCCTCCAATCGCCTCTATACCCGCAAGGGCTTGGACAAGGCTCCATATGAGATCCTCACCGGCAACAAGCCTAACGTCTCCTACTTCCGTGTATTCGGTTGTAAGTTCTTTTATTTGATCAAGGGTGTTAGGTTGTCTAAATTTCAATCCAAAACTATTGAGGGTATAATTGTTGGTTACGGTGCCGAATCCCACACTTATAGAGTCTTTGAGAAAGCCTCACGGCTTGTCATAGAATCTTGTAGTGTGGTTTTCGAGGAAAATGATGGCTCCCAAGTGGCGCAATTTCAAGTTTCTAATGTAGATGTTGAAATGCCTCAAGAAGCCATAGGAAGGATGGGTGTGGGATTTTTCCGCCCCATCGAGGGACACCTTCTGGCGACTTGATAAGGACTATGGTCTACTCAAGTGGAGCCCTCCTCTACAATAGAAGAACAAGCCAATGAGCCAAGTGTTGCACCTACCCAAGAAAATGTTGAAGACCCTCCTCTTATTGACCAAGCCACTACGCAAGATGTTACCACTCCTATCATTCATGCTAGTCAAGGTCAAGGCCAAGATCAACCATCCTATTCATCCTCTCCTAAAGTTGAAGATAGTGATGATGATGATGATGATGATCAAGGCCAAGTTGGTCAAGACGGGGACCCAAATGATCAAGATGATCAAGTGATCCCGCCTTGCAATAATGAGGAGATCAAAGCCCGTCGTGCTAGAAGAATAAGAAGAGCTTTGAATAATATTGATGCCCAAGACAACAAGGTCTTGGAAGATATTCAAGCTAGAAGATCCACAAGAAGGCAATTGACACATTTTAGTGAGCATCAAGCTCACATATCTATGGTGGAACCAAAGAAAGTGTTTGAAGCTCTTGAGAACTCCGATTGGGTTGAAGCAATGCATGATGAGCTCAATAACTTTGAGCGCAACAAAGTTTGGAGATTAGTTGAGAAGCCCAAAGATTGCCACAATGTTATTGGCACTAAGTGGATATTCAAGAACAAGCAAGATGAGCATGGCATTGTTATAAGGAACAAGGCAAGATTGGTAGCTCAAGGTTACACTCAAGTGGAAGGCATTGACTTTGATGAAACCTATGCTCCCATGGCTCGCCTTGAGTCCATCCGTATCCTTCTTGCTTATGCATCTTTACATAATTTCAAATTGCAACAAATGGATGTTAAAAGTGCTTTCTTGAATGGTCCACTAAAAGAGGAGGTATATGTTAAGCAACCTCCAGGGTTCGAGAATCTCAACTTTCCTAACCATGTCTACAAACTCGACAAGGCGCTCTATGGTCTTAAACAAACACCACGTGCTTGGTATAAGCACCTTAGAGTGTTGTTGGATGACCAGGGTTTTGAAGTTGGGAAGATCGACCCCACTCTCTTCACCCAGAGAGTAAAGGGAGAGGTTTTCATAGGCCAACTATATGTGGACGATATCATCTTTGGCTCAACTTACCAAGCTTTCAATAATGAGTTCTCAGAGCTTATGACTGACAGGTTCGAGATGTCTATGGTGGAAGAGCTTAAATTCTTTCTTGGCTTCGAGATCAAGCAATTGGCTCGAGGGACTTTCATTTCTTAAGCCAAGTATACCCAAGACATGATCAAGAGGTTTAATTTCCAAAATGCAAAGATCAAGCCATCTCCTATGCAAGTCAAGTGCCACCTATCTCGTAACCCGAAGGGTAAATATGTGGACCAAAAGTTGTATCGTTCTATGATTGGTTCTTTGCTTTAACTTTGTGCATCTAGGACCGATATCATTTTGAGTGTAGGTGTGTGTGCAAGGTATCAAGCGGCCCCTAAGGAAAGCCATTTAAGGGCGGCCCATAGGATCTTTCGATATTTGGTTCATACCCCGAGGTTTGGTTTGTGGTACCCAAAGGGGGCACAATTTTCTCTCAAGGGCTACACGGATTCCGATTGGGCGGGTGATCAAGATGATAGGAAGTCAATTTTCGAGGCTTGCCAATTTCTTGGGAGATCTTTGGTGAGTTGGTCTTCCAAGAAGCAAAATTGCATATCTCTCTCCACCGTCGAAGCCGAGTATGTAGCCACCGCAAGTGCTTGCACTCAGTTGCTATGGATGAGGCAAACTCTCAAGGAATATGACGTTCATTTGGATAAAGTGCCTCTTTTGTGTGACAATGAAAGTGCCATCAAGATCGCATACAACCCCGTGCAACACACAAGAACGAAGCATATTGAGATTCGCCATCATTTCATCCGAGACCATGTGACAAGAGGGGATATTGCACTATCTTATGTGCCCACCAAGGACAATCTTACTGATATCTTCACGAAGCCACTTGACGATGCAAGATTCATGTTTTTGAGGAATGAACTAAATGTCATTGATTCTAGGAGTTTGACTTGAGGATCTTGCACACACCCCTATAGATGAAACGTGTTTGGGTTTAGGTGTAGGCATGGACATAGGGGGAGTGTTATCCTAACACATTGGGTTCTCCCTCCCCCCATTATGCCCATAGCAAAAATTCATTGTTATCTCTCTTTTTATAATGTTGAATTGTGAGCTTCAATGTCGAGAATTGGCAATGTACCCAACATATATCTTCGCGGTGACATACCATGATCTCTTACATGGTGGCTTAGGCCACCAACCTCTTTTTTGAAGAGTTGGTTCTTATTTGGGCTTATTTTGTCCTTTTGAGTGTTTTTGGCCATTTCGGATGATATACTCAAAAATTTGATGTTCGTATGATTTCTAGCATTTCTTGAGTGTAAGATTCCCTTCCTGTTGACTGTTCTTCTTTCCCAGCCAAAAACCTCCCATTTAAACAAGTTTATTTGCCTCATACATGTCCTGTCCATCTTTTTTGGGTTTTCTGGCGTGTGGTCCGGAGACTCCGGTCTGCCACACCGGGAACCCGCAGCTATGCCTTGGTGCTGGATCCTACCTTCCTGGGTCCCGAGAAGAATGTGAGGTTCAGCAAGGTGCTAATCGACAACGGCAGCAGCATCAACATCGTGTACAAAGACACGCTCGAGAAGCTTGGCCTGGCCGAGAACATGATGCTGCCCAGCAAGACCACCTTCCATGGCATTCTGCCCGGGATCTCGTGCAACCCGATTGGCCGAGTGTGGATAGATGTGCTATTCGGCACCAGGGATAACTGCCGCACAGAGCGCCTGCAGTTCGAGGTGGTTGACCATCAGAGTCCTTACCACGCTCTACTCGACAGGCCTGCTCTGAGCAAGTTCATGGCCTCTACCCATGTTGCATATCTGAAGATGAAGATCCCTGGTCCCAATGGCATAATTACTATCTCTGGTGATTACAAGAAGTCCATGGAGTGTGCCTCTGCTAGTTCCCAGTTGGAGGAGTCAATGGTGATTGCTGCCGAGAAGAAGAAGATGTATGAGGTGGTAGCTATGGCGCAATCCGCGCAAGCTGGCGCGCAAGGTGTGCCGAGTACCCAGCACGGGACCGCATTCCAGGCATCTCAGGAGACCAAGAAGGTCCAGGTCGACCCCGAGTTCCCCGACCGCGTAGCCATCATTGGCTCCGGGTTGGCGGAGAAATAGGAAAGCGAGCTCATCCACTTCCTCCGTGAGAATCGGGATGTATTCGCCTGGTCCAATGAAGATCTACCAGGAGTCCCGAGGGAGTTGGTTGAGCACTCTTTACATGTGCGTCCTGACGCCAAGCCAGTGAAGCAGGCTATGTGCCGCTTCGGAGATGAAAGAAGGAAGGCCATTGGTGACCAGATCACCAAGTTACTGATAAGCAATTTCATCATGGAGGTGCTGCATCCGGATTGGCTAGCCAACCCGGTCATGGTCGAGAAGAAGAAAGAGGATCCCAAGGCTGCCACTGCATGGCGCATGTGTGTCGACTACACCGACTTGAACAAGGCATGCCCCAAGGATCCCTTCCCGCTACCTCGCATCGATCAGGTGATCGATTCCACTGCTGGTTGTGAACTGCTGTCTTTCATAGATGCCTACTCTGGTTTCCACCAGATTGCACTCAATCCTGCTGATCAAATAAAGACTGCTTTCATTACCCCGTACGGGGCTTATTGTTATCGTGTCATGTGTTTTGGCTTGAGGAATGCGGGTGCAACCTATCAGATATGCATGCAGAAATGCTTGCACGACCAGCTCGGCAAGAATGTGCAGGTGTACGTAGATGACATTGTCATCAAAACGAATAAAACACATACTCTGCTTGCCGACCTGGAGGAAACCTTTGCTAACCTACGCAAGTACAAAATGAAGCTGAATCCGAGTAAATGCACCTTTGGTGTCCCGGCTGGCAAGCTACTCGGCTTCCTGGTGTCTAGTCGGGGCATTGAGGCCAATCCTTCAAAGATAAAAGCTATTGAGAGCATGTCTTTGCCGAGATCCTTGAAGGATGTGCAGAAATTCACTGGTTGCTTGGCATCTCTGAGCCGTTTTCTGGGCCGAATGGGCGAGAAGGCACTGCCTCTGTACCAATTGATGAAGAAAAGTGACAAGTTTGTCTGGACTCCGCAAGCGGATGTGGCATTCAATGAGCTGAAAGCAATGCTGGCTAGTGCTCCCATCTTGGCTAGTCCGCTACCCAAGGAGCCCATGCTGTTGTACATTGCTGCGACTAACCGAGTAGTCAGTGTGGTGATTGTGGTGGAACGAGAAGAAGAAGGCAAGAGTGTGCAGCGCCCAGTGTACTATCTCAGTGAAGTGCTGTCCAGCTCCAAGCAAAATTACCCGCACTACCAGAAGATGACCTACGGCGTGTACCTGGGTGCCAAGAAGTTGAAGCATTACTTCCAAGAGCATCCTATCACGGTTGTGAGCTCTGCTCCCATCTCGGACATCATGGGCAACAAGGAGGCGAGTGGCAGAGTAGCCAAGTGGGCGATCGAGCTGGCAGCGTATGCACCCGCGTATGCGAGAAGAGAAGCCATCAAGTCTCAGATTCTGGCAGAATTCCTGGTGGATTGGGCCGAGGTGCAGTATGAGCCTCCTGCTCCAGTTTCTAACTACTAGAAGATGCACTTTGATGGCTCGAAGGTGAAGGAAGGCCTTGGTGCTGGCGTGGTGCTCACGTCACCCAAGCGAGATCAACTCAAGTATGTGTTGCAGATTCACTTCAAGGCGTCCAACAATGTAGCAGAGTACGAGGCAGTGGTGCATGGTTTGCGAGTAGCAAAGGAGGTTGGCGTGCAGCGCATTATATGCTATGGCGATTCAGATCTGGTGGTGCAGCAAGTCTCGGGCACTTGGGATGCTCTAGATGCCAACATGGCATCATATCGCTTCCTGGTGCAATCTATGACTGGGTTCTTCGAAGGCTGTGAGTTCCAGCACATTCACCGAGCAGAGAACGAAGCAGCTGATGAGTTATCCAAGTTGGGGTCCTCTCGGCAATCCATCCCGGCGGGAATCGCCTTGGAACATTTGAGGAAGCCATCCATCAAGCCTTCTCCCAACTCGGAGTCCATATTTGTTCCTTCTCTGCCAAGTGAGGAATCTGATCCCATGGAGATTGACTGGGAGAGTGCTGCAGGAAACCCGGGGACTGCCGTCCTCTACTCGGGGACTGCCACTCCCTACTCGGGGACTGCCACTCCTTACCCGGGGACTGCCACTCCCTACTCGGGGACTGCCACTCCCTACACGGGGACTGCCATTCCTTACTCGGGGACTGCTGTCCTTAACCCAGGGACTGTCGCATTCATTGAGGAAGTCCTTGCTAATCGGTCTGGGCTTCAGAGAAGTGCTCCCATCCCTAAAGAGCAACCAGAGGTACCCGTCCCAATGGAAGTGGACGAACCAGTGTTTCCCACACGGGAGACACCGAGTTGGGCTATGCCCATATTATCCTTCCTAAGGGACGGTACTCTACCAGAAGATGAGGTGGCTGCAAGACAGATTCAGAGAAGATCCAAGGGCTACACTATAGTCTGAGATGTGCTGCACAAGAGAAGTACCACTGGCGTGCTGCAACGTTGTGTGGACCCAGCAGAAGGAGAAGAGATCCTGGTAGAGATACACCAAGGAGAATGCGGGCACCATGCCTCTTCTCGGGCGTTGGTCCAGAAGGCCTTCCGGCATGGCTTCTACTGGCTCACAGCACTGCAGCAAGCTGAAGATATCGTGAGGAAGTGCAATGGCTGCCAGATGTTCGCAAGTAAGATTCACATGCCTGCTTCCGAGCTGAAAACAATTCCTATCACTTGGCCATTTGCTGTTTGGTGTTTGGACATGGTCGGGCCCTTCCAGCCGGCTAGAGGTAACATGACTCATATCTTGGTCATGGTGGACAAGTTCACCAAGTGGATTGAAGTGAAACCTATTCGGAGGTGTGATGGAGCCACAGCTGTGAAATTCGTGAAGGATGTGATCCTGAGATATGGCTACCCGCACAGCATCATCACCGACAACGGCACAAACTTTGTTGAGGGAGCGATGGTGCGGTTCTGCAGAGATAAGCATATCCGACTAGACGTTGCGTCAGTCGCGCATCCCGCTTCCAATGGGCAAGTTGAAAGAGCAAATGGCATTGTACTGGCAGGCATAAAGCCAAGGCTGATGGAGCCACTGCTGAAAACACCGGGGTGTTGGTTAGACGAGTTGCCAGCGGTGTTGTGGAGTCTAAGGACTACCCCTAACCGGTCAACCGGCTACACGCCATTCTTCTTGGTATACGGGGCTGAGGCCGTGTTGCCAATAGACCTAGAGCATGACTCCCCCCGAGTAACCCTCTACACTGAGGTGGAGGCGAGAGAAGCTCGAGAAGACGACGTTGACCTGCTCGAAGAAGCAAGAGAGCTGACTCTGTCACGTTCGGCTATCTACCAGCAAAACCTGCGGCGTTATCATAGCCGAAAGGTGAACCCAAGGGTTTTCCGAGAAGGAGACATGGTCCTTAGGCTTGTGCAACGCACAGCCGGGATGCACAAGTTGTCTCCTCCATGGGAAGGGCCTTTCATTGTGAGCAAATCGCTGCACAACGATGCTTATTATCTTGTAGATGTGCGCCCACCACAGGCGAACAGGGCAGATAAATATGGAGAGGAAACCAAGCGCCCTTGGAATGTAGCTCTACTCCCTCGTTTTCATTCGTGAGCAAAGATGTGTATGTACCCTCTTATCCGAGTTGAAATTCTACTCTGCAATCTGAAATTGATCTCGGGGACTGCCCTCGTCCAAAAATTGCTCTAAGTGTTTTTACTCGGCTTTACCTTTTGCCCATTCGGTTGCTCTACTTCAAAATTCAAAGGTACATTGAGTACTGTGTTTAAACCTATATGCCAACTCTTCGACTTTGCTGCTGTCCGAAACCCGGCTTCATGGCAAGCAAGAGAACAAGCAAAAGGTCCATGAGCACAAGAAAAATTACTGAGGAAAAGAAGAGTGCAGGAACCGAGTAGGGTGTTTTTATTACTGTTCTGTGATTCGTCTTTTCGGCTAAGTGGTGGGCTGCGTTACTATGATTGTTTCTAAGCGGCTAAGTATTTGCAGCTCTACTCTTTAACTCTTGTGACTCGAATACCAAAAAAGCAACAAGTTGCGGGTAGAGCTGAGACGAAAAGGGAGAGTGAATAAGAAATGCAACTCGGGGACTCGTATGATAACGCAACTCGGCATCCAGCCCAGGTTGAACAAATTGATTAAGTTGAAAATAACAAAGTGGGAATAAAAATGAGTAGCGACGGAATAAAATAGTCTGATACATTTGCTCCCGGCATCCCGGGAATCTGATAAGTGTTTGAGTAAAAAGTTTGCAGGATAAAATCAAATTCAGGTCGACGGGGTGTTCTCGGTGCTCGCCTTGGTTGCTTCGTCTTCCTCAGTGGCCATGGTGGCGTCCGCCTCTGCGCTGGCATCAACAGTCCTCGCTTGCTCGGCGTCAGGCTCGGTGGTGACCTGCTCGGAAGTTGCAGTGGCCACCGAGATGGGCGTTGTCGCGGAGGCGGAGCCGGTCTCGGGGGCGCGGAGGTTGACAGTGTCGTCAAGGGCGGCCCCTGACGAGGTGCCGAACTCGAGGGCGGCTGTGTCGATCTCCTCGGCCTCTTCATTGCTACTCGCGACGACCGCGGCCTTTCCTTTGCCCCTGGGTGAATCGAAGAAGCCCAACTCGGGATCTGATTCTTCATCCTCCTCCTCGTCCTCCTCCACCTCGGTGTCGGGTTCAGTGAGGCCATCGATGAAGGTTGCCGTGTCAGCGCACTCCGCAACCTCATGCGCAATCAGCTTGCGCATGGTCACGCAGCTGGGATCCATCTCCCACTTGGAATTGGCGCGCTTCCCGCGGATGACCTGCATGTTCAAGTTCTCATACCAGGAGGCGACGCAGAGCAGCATCAGATCAGCACCCGCCCGAGCTCCCGAAGCGCGCCACTTCTTCAATTCGGCCTTCACGTTGCGCAGTTTCAGAGCAAGGCCACAAATAGTTGTGGGCGCAGGGTCTTCCGGCCAGAAAAGCTTGTGGAGCTGGAAGGCGGTGCGCACCAGGTCAGTGCCAACGCCGGCTAGGCGTTCGAACTGCCCCCGCATCACCAACAAGCTATCCTCGATATCGGCTCTAGTGTCTGCAGCCTCGCCCTTCTCAATACGGGCTGCTTGGGCCTTGGCCAAAGCAGGCGCGCAAGAGGACACGATGTCAGGGAAGATTTCTGCAAAGAAGCAAATGGGGAATTCAGTAATTGAATCAGAGAGGAGTTAGGACCGAGAAGAAGAGATGCAGAAAGGAGAAAACTTACGATTCAACTCGTGGCGCAGCACCTGAAGCTGGCTCTTCCATGTTTCTTCATTGGATACATGCTTCTCCTCGAGCAAGCGGAGCCCCTCCAGCTGAGTAAAGAGCCCAGCGTTGGCTTTTGTCAGCACCTCGCATTCCTGCTTGAGGGCGTTTATCTTGGCATTGGATATTGTCTCGGCCTTTGCCTTCTCGGCGATGACTCTGTCCCTCTCGGCACCAAGGTTGACAGCATCCTGGAGTGCCTTTTGCAGCTGGAGTTGCAGCTTCTCCATCTCGGTAGTGTGTGCACTCTGCAGAGCTGCAGATTGGCTTACTAGTCGCACCTCCACCTCAGCAGGTTTGAGGCAATCCTGATGCTCTACAACAAACTTCTTATGATCTTCTGAAAAGAGCACAGCACGGTTAGCAGAGAAGCAAAGGAAACAGACACAAGGGCGAACCGAGTAGACAGCGGTTTACCTTCAAGCTTCTTGATGGTGGCCTCGCCATTCTCGACAAAGGCACGGCAGTTCGAGTGCTCGTCAACCAGGGCTTTTAGTTTCCCTGCGGAGTATAAAGGATTAACGCAAAAAAGCAGAAGCGGGCGTAAACAAAAAACGCAAGAACCGCGTAGCTAGAAGCGTACCTTCCACCTCAGACAGCCTCATGGTGATGTTCATTACTTCCTTGTCGGCTTCCTCGGCACTCACTTTCTCTTTCTCCAAGGCAGCAATGCGCCTCCTAGCAATGGCATGATTCCAGAGAAGTTGACGGTGCAAGTTAGTCCGCTTCAGTACGCTGTTCTGAAAAGAGAAAAGAAACAAGAATCAGGCAAAGTAATTGAGATTCAACCTGAGAAGGCGGCTACTCGGGAGAGTGTCCGCCTACTCGGCCAGAATCTCGGGGACTGGGTGATGGATAAGGAAAAGAGGAAGGTTAGAAAAGAAGTGAAGATGCAACTCGGAAAAGATAAGTTGAGGCTTACCGCGTAAGACTGCTCGAGATCTTCTGCGTTCTTGCGGTGCACGAACATCTTGGCAGCCAGAGTAGCAGAGGTGGTCGAGACGGTCATGGGTTTGCAACCCAAGTCCACCTTGCTCCAATCCTGACGCATGTGGTCGATGTCGCCCAAATCGATGCCGTTCCAGTTGGGGTTGCCGAGAATCTTGCTATCCCATTTGGCGTCGATGAAGCCAATCAGGTCGAGAACTTGCTCGAGGCTCTGGGACGTTATCGCCTGGTCTTGAGTTCCCCGAGAAGCAATGGAGACGGATCTGTCCTGGTTTGGGGCTGGGGGCCTGGAGTCCACCACCACGGCTTTCCTTCCCTTCTGAATAGCAAGAGTCCGGTATGTGGGGGAGAAGCCGACCTGGTGCTATTGGCTGACCTTCACCATGTAATCAGGGTAGAGGGGCTGATCAGCTATGGTAGCGGCGGCAGGAACCGCACTAGGATTGCGGATAACCAGCTGCCTGGACTGGCCAGCTGATGTCGGCGGCGGCTTGTCGGCAGCTTTCTTCTTTGCTTTCTCCTTCTGAGCAGTTGGCTTCTCGGAGATTGGCTTCTCGGGTTTCTTCTTCTCGGTCTCCTTCTTCTCAGCCTTCTCCTTCTCAGCTCTCTCCTTCTCGGCAGCGTCTTGCGCACTCTTCCTGGTAACCGGCTTGGCTGAAGGGCCGGTTGCAGCTGTGGGTTGCGGCGCCAGGGAGGAGTCTGGCTGGGCGCCACCTTGGTCAGTTGGTGGCGCCAGGGGCGCGCTGTCTGATGTGCCGTCTGGCTGGGCGCTACTCTGCGCGGCATCTGGTTGCGCGTCGCTCAGAGGGTAGTGCCCAGTCGCGTCCTCTACTTGCTGTTCAGCAGCAGGATCTGGCTGGGAGATATCCATTTCTTCTGGCTGCTCCTGTTCTGCTCCTGGCCGCTCGACGGCGGTGTCGTGGTGCATCTCTGCATCTTGATCTTGGTTCCCCTCGGCGGTGTCGGCCGGAGGGGAAGGTGGCCTCTCTTGATGAGCAGTGCCCTGCGCCTCCTGTTCGGCGCGGGATTGCTGCTCTGTGTCAGGGATTTGGGCATCAGTGCCCTGTGGTGGTGCGTTGGCGGTGGTATTCTCATCATCGTCGAGGTTGATTAACTTGTCGACATCGATGGCAGCCTTCTTCTGGGTCTCGGTGGATGCAAGAGCAGCACTCGCATCTAAGGGAGCTCTGATAAGGGAGGTAAAATCAGAAATAAGAAAAGGGGCAGAGGAAATCAAGAGAAAACAGTGAAGCAAAAGGATTGGGAGTCAACCGAGAAGAACAAGGTAAACTGAAACATGCAACCGAGAAGAAACTTACGCTGTGGTGGAGGGAATTGTTCGCCTTGTTCTCTTCACGACCTTCTTGGTCGTCTTCTCGGTCGCCTTCTTCTTCTTGGCGGGGGGCTCTAGGGCGCCGCTGCCGGTCCGCTTGCGGGTAGCAGGTGCGGCAACCGAGAGAGGATTGACCTCAAGGGCTCTCTCGCCTTCATCCTCATCATCATCCTCAGCATCTGCAGCATCTGTGAAATAGAGAGGAAGAAAAACACTTCAGAAACAACAGGCAAAGGGCTTGTGCTTTTCGCAGAGAGAAAGCGTGAACTCAGTTACCTTCTAACTCGTCATCAGACCAGTCGCGGAGCGACGTTTCGGCAGGCTGCTTCTCTGTCGAGGGGGAGTGAGGAAGATTGATCTGATCCACGGTCTCGAGGGAGGCCTGGTCATCTTCTTCTCGGTCATCTGACCAATTTCCCTCGAAGCGCTCACAGCTTTCAGCTAGCTGGCGGTCAAGGAGCTGAAAGACAGAGAAACATTGCAAATTAGCCGAGTAGCGAGAAAGCATTCTACTCGGATGGGCGTGCAAACACAAAGCACACTGAGCCTAGGGAAATTTGCTAAGTGTCCTACTCGGCAAGGCGTGCAAACAACAAGCATAATAAGCCTAAGTATTTCTTCTATATTACCCGACAAGGCATGCAAACATCAAGCATACTAAGCCTAAACGGTCCTGATAAGTGCTCTACTCGGTGCGGAATGCAATTGCTAATCGCAGTAGGAAGAAGAGAATATCTACTCGGATTGCATAAACTGAAAGCAGAGAAAGGAGAACGTACCCGGGGAATCGGCTTCGTGCGGCTGAAGGGGATGAACCCGTACTGCCAGTTATCTCGGAGGCCCGTGGTCAGGATGGACCTCGCGTGCTCGGCGACTTCCGCGTTGCTGAGCTCGAACGTGGTTGTTCGAGTGCAATCGCGGGGGCCTCCCAGATAGCACATTGGATGGACGCGCTGCTGCAGAGGCAGCACCCGGTTCCGGATCCAGCATGTGACGGGGTCGTCGCTCTTGAGGCCCTCTCCGATTAGCGCGGCGAGCCGCTCCTCCATCTGCACGGCATTGCGGTCGTTCGAGGGCTTCGTCTTCCAGTTCTGCCCAGTCGGAGCTCGGTTGCTCCAGGCGGGCAGGTTGATGCGGTCCGCCACCGGTCCTCCCTCTGTGGCGGGGATGTTCTTCACGTACAGAAAAGATTTCTGCCACATACGGACGGAATCCAACCCTTTGATGCGAGGGTGGTTGGTTCCCGCCCGCTGCAGCATCATGGCGCTGCCGGTGTCGGTTACCCGACTGCCAGTGGCCGCGCCATCCTTCTTCCCCTTGCTCTGCAGACGAAGATGGAAGTACTTCAGCCATGTCTTTACCGTGGGGCGGACGCCGAGAAAGGCCTCGCACACCACAGTATGATAGGCGAGGAAGACGACCGCGTTCGGGGGCAGGTGATGCATCTGGAGCCCGAAATGATCCAGGAAGGAACGGAGAAAATCGGACGCTGGCAAGCCGAATCCTCACGCGAAGTGCGCGAGGAAGACGACATGCTCGCCCTCCCGCGGGGCCGGAACGAGTTCGCCGTCGGACGGCCGGCACTGAACACCAGGAGGGACCCTCCGGGTGTTCACGAGCCAGGAACAGTCATCGACGGTAACGTCGGAACCAGCCCAGCCGGCGCGAGCAGCCATGGCGGTGAGCGAGAAGGTGTTGGAAGTTGGAAGAGTGGGGTGGAGAGAACGAATCCGCAGCGGCGCAAGGAGTTGCGCGGCGGCGGAGAGCTCAGCGGCGGAGAGGAAACAGGGCAGAGAAAAAGGAAAGTGCGAAGGAGGAAGAAGGGGAAGTTACCGGTGGGGGTATTTATACCCTCGCCTCAGGCTACCGTTACCATCGGGGTAGTGGGATCAATCGTGGCCATGATTCTCGTGTGGTGGGGCCTGTGGCCAGATAGAAACGCACGCAAGCGCGGAACGCGCGCGTAACGGCCACAGTTGATCCCACGACCAGATCGTGGGATATTACCGCGCTTGATGGGACATAATGAGCCGGTGGGCCCGCTCCGTGAAAACTGGGCGCGTGGCACGTCGTGTCCTGGGCAGCGAGACGTCGGGGTCGCGGATGCACGACACGTGTCCAGTTGCGGCACGGAAGGCTGGATTGTGCTCCGCACTGCAGAGAGGCTAGAGGAGAAATTCTCTAAGTCTTTTTACTCGGTTACAGAGTAGAAAGCTGGTGCTATTCGGAAGACAGGAAACTCAAGGTACTTTTTAGAGTACTACTCGGAGGTTCTTACTCGGCATCTTGAGGTTCAAGGGCTGTGTTGCAAAGGTTGGTTTTAAGCTGGCAGAGCCTAGTGAACGAGTTCGCAAGACTCTACCAGCTTCGGGGACTGCTGTCGGGGGGTTACCCCCGAGTAGGGTAAAGGCAAGTGGTAAAAGCAACTATCAGAAGAGAGGTTTGGTCGAGTAGCCGCCTACCCGGCACTTGCTACCCGGTCGACTGCTACTCGGTCTCACCTCAAGATGACCAGAAGGAAGAATCAATCAAGTTATGTCCTTTCGAGTAGAAGAGTTGGCCCGAGTAAAATTGGTGGGAACCTACTCAGGCCAGAAAGTCAAAGGAGCCGTTCTGACACAGGATCCCGCGTATCCTGGGTCCGTACTTGGCAGTATTCGAACAACTGTTCATCTGGGACCGGCCTGCCTGACAGTGACAGCATGGAAGCAGGCCGTCGCAGGATAAGGGGGCCCTACTCTGTGTTTGGCACAGTGATACCAGTCTGTCCCCTTGTTTTGCCCAACGACTTTCCAGATGCAGCCAAGATTAGGAACCAAAGCTGTCAGCGGGAACCCGGAAGAAGGACGATGTGCACACTATGTCGACACTTGTCCATGTTTGGACGTATCCGGCTGGGCACCAGGTATATAAGGTGCCCCGCCGCCTCCTGCGTGAGGATCGAACACTTGGTGACCTAATTCTTGACCTAGTTCATCACATAGAGAGGAGAGTGGCTACTCGGTAGCAAGAACATTGTACTGTGGCTACTCGGTGAGACACCAGAATACATAGAGAAAGGCAGGAGTAGGGGTTTTACCTCCTCACGAGGGCCCTGAACCTGGGTAGATCGTGTTGTCTGCAGTGTTTACTTTGTACCTCACGCGGCTACTCGTCGCGTGATCCCTCCCCGAGCACCTCCAGCATCCTTCGTCCCCACATCTTTAGCCATCCCATGGCATCTGCCGTGACACCACCACGACAGGTGTTAAGACCGGAGACTCCGGTGTGGGTTTCAGCAGTATAAAAGGGGGGGCTCGGGGAAGTTAGGGTTTTTACCCCCACTCCCCCCCGCCCCCAATACACTGCTGCGCCGCTGCCGACGCCCAGGGCTCCCCTCCGGCCAATTCCCACCGCCGGAATCCTCCTCCCTCGCCTCCCCCCGCCACTCCCATCCGTGGGAGGCACCATGACAGGCCAGGGTGACCAGGGTACCTCTCTCCCCTCCCCATTTTCTTGTTTTTGCATCTAGATCTAACGACTAGGTGATTTGTTTTTGGAGAGATGGTACTAGCTTTTGTTTAAGGTACACCCTAGCATGTTTTTCCCCTGTAGAAACTGATAGAAACTACTTAGAACTAGTTCTGTCAGATTCACATAGCAGTTTTGACGCCCAGTCCGGATACTCCGGTCTGCCAGACCGGAGACCCCGGTGTCAGTCCGGAGACTCCGGTCTGCCAGACCGGAGAGTCCAGTGTGAATCTCCCAGAACTGAGTTCTGTCGGTTCTGTTTGTTTTCTGCACTCATCTTTGGACATGTATGCTCACTGCTTTGTTTTTTCTCTCTGGTTTTGTGTTTTGGATGCGTGTGTTTTCAGGGAAAAGGACTAAGTCAAAATCCTCCAACCCCAACAAGCGTGCCTACCGTGCCCACACCTGCAACTATCCTATCACTGATGAGGCCACTGGCAGGGTTGGTTAGAAGAAGACTTTTGCAGCAGAGCAGCGAAAAAGAGAGAGAGAGTTGAGGCAAGGCTGAGGAGTGAGTTGGCCAAGAAGGCCAAGTATGACAGGATCACCTCTGTCAAGTCTATGAGAAAGAAGGAGTACAGGATCATGCGGGCCTAGCCATTCTTCACCGTGGCCCGTACTGCGGAGAGTTCTCGTTACTGGAGGAGGGAGTCTGAGCTGATTCAGAGGGACATTTTCTCTCAGTTCAAGCAGCCGGTGTGTCCTCAGAAAGTTCTTGATTTGGATGCACTTGACAGGTCTGAGTACTTTCAGGAGGCTGTGTGGATTATGAGGAAGCTAGGACTTGAGCATCTCGTTGGGATTCAACAGAACTACAACATCTCGGCAGTGCAACAGTTCTTTGCCACTGTCACCTTTGGTGAAGATGAGGATGTCACTCTTACCTGGATGACCGGGTCCCTTCAGTGTGAGTCCTCTGTCCGTAGGCTGGCTGAGTTGTTGGGTTACCCTTGGGGTGACAATTGCGGAGCACGCATGCATATCCATGGTGTGGCCTATGATAAGAAGAGTATGGCACCGATGTATGAGAAGATTCAAGTACTGGCACCGCTAAGGACCTCAAGACTATTTACAACATCCTTCTTCGCCTCTTCTGCAACAACATTGCTCCCAAGGCGGGTAATGTGGATGCCATTCGCAGTGGTGTGGTCAACCTTCTCCACCAGGCCTTCCGTTGTCACCGTGCCGGTCCAGATTGTGAGGGGTATGAGATTGACGTCATGAACTTCATCAAGGAAGAAATGTATTCAGCTGTGATTGAGATCAAGAAGGTTCCAGTGTACGCTCCCTATGTGATGAAGCTCATCCTTGATATTGTCCCGGGCTTGGAGTGCAAGACTAAGCACTCTATTGGTACTCTTCAGGTTCTCTCTCGCCGTGCTGACTCTGACACTCCCATGGGTGAGACTGAGGCTCCTTCTGGGTCCAGGAGAAAGAATGCAGATTCTCGTTCTCGCTGTTATAGCAAAGAGGAGACACAGGATGAGATGAAGAAGTTGTCATGGTTTCAGCGCAACATTCTGTGCATGACAGTTGCAGTGCATAAGGAGAACCATGTGGCCTATAAGGAGAGGCGTGAGCTGAAGAAGATGATCTCCAAGCTGCAGGACCACGCTGGGCTTGGAGCTACTCCTCCTATGGGTACTCCTCCCACTACACCTCCCATGCCTCCCACCGCGTCTGTGACTATGTCTTGTGAGAACTGGAACACTGACCAGTTTCCTCGGGGTGACTTTGAGGACTTCACCTCATCTCCTTCCTCTTCGACCCACCGTGGCAAGGCCCCTATGACTGAGGAAGAGGAGCATGTTGAGGAACAGCCTGAGGATGATGAGGAGCTTGAGTTCTTCAACAGTGGTTCTGATGAGGAAGAGGAAGAGGAAGATGATGAGGGAGAAGCAACGGACACTGTCGATGATGAGGATGATGACTACGAGGAGGATGGTTGAGTCCTTGGGTTGTGTAGTGCTCTTTGCCCTTTTGGTGTCTCGATGCCAAAGGGGGAGACGTAGCTTGTCTTCTCCGGGCTTTGCAAGGGTTGCTTTGGTTTGATTTGCTTCGGAACACAAGTCTTTGAACTTGATTTGCCTTTTATGGCTTGTGTTCCTGTTATCTTAGTTGCTTTGATTTCCTTAGTGAACAATGGATGATATGTGTGTGATGAGACTACATGGTGAAGCTATCCTTCTTATTATGCTTATTATTGCTTTACCTATTGTATCTATGCATGTATGTATTTTTTATTGTTCACTAATAGTTGATCTAGAGGGCTTTGTTTGTAAAATATAGGGGGAGCTCACATTGTGAGTGATCTATCTTTTTCAAACATAGCCTAGCTGTGATTTTATTGCAAATATGTGTGTTGTCATCAAACACCAAAAAGGGGGAGATTGAAAGTGCAAACGCGCTTAAATCATCTTGTTTTGGTGTTTGTTAACAACGCATGTATCCTTAAGTGTGTTGATGTATTTCGGGGACTAAACAACATATTTGATGTGGTGGTATGGTGTTACAATAAGATGCAGAAGATCTGGAATTGGCTCTGCTGGAGTTTACTCCAGGCCGGAGTGTCCGGTCTCCCATACCGGAGTCTCCAGTGTGAAGAAATTCACCAGGCCAGTTTCTCTGGATTTCTAGTGTCGCCTGCGGTACCTAGACCAGAGACTTACCGGAGATACACCGGAGTCCCCGGTGTGGGTGTTTCCTCTGAAGAATTTGGATAAGTCCAAACTGGTGTCGCCCGCGGTACCCAGACCGGAGACTTACCGGAGATACACCGGAGTCTCCGGTGTGGGTGTTTCATCTGAAGAATTTGTCTAAGTCAAAACTGGTGTCGCCTGCGGTACTTGGTCCAGAGTCTTACCAGAGACTGTCCGGAGTCTCCGGTGTGCCTGTGTCATTTGCTCTCGATTGACCCCAGACACTCTGTGAGCTCAAACGGCTAAGTCAAGGCCAGAGTCTCCGGTCCTCCAGGCCAGAGTCTCCGTACTGGAGTTTTTCCTGAAGTTTCTCAAGGTGGTAAACTTGGTGTCGCCTGCGGTATCGACACCGGAGACTTACCGGAAACTATTCGGAGTCTCCGGTCCAGGGGTCTGCAAAAATACTCAGACCGGAGTCTCCGGCCTTTACACCGGAGTCTCCGATGTGAGTTTGGCAGAAAAGCTCCAACGGCTCCAAGTCTTTATGGAGGGTATAAATACCCCCTCCCCTCCACCTACCTTGGGTCAGCTCGTCCAAAATTAAAGTCACCATTGTTGGAGCTCACCCACCTTGCTAGATCTCCCAATCCCTCCACCCAAAAGCCTTGTTCTTTGGAGGATTGAAGGAGAAGGCCCCGATCTACGTCTTCACCAACCGGATTTCATTTCCCCTCTCATTTGCTTGAGGGATCTAGCCTAGGTTTAATTTTTCTTTAAAAAATTACTAGTCCTTCGCTGGCTACCGCGTGAGTCAAGAGTACGTATGGCCTAGCAACCGGAGCACGAATTCCAACTTGTTTGACTTCCTTCCTTCTTTTTCCTCCGTACCATAGCATATATGCTCCCGCGTTCACTCGATGTCCTTCCTGACAGGCTGGCACGCTCTAGTATGCCAAGTGTTTCCAAAAGACAGGCATTTTAGTGACATGACTTACTGATGACCCACAAGTATAGGGGGTGTATCGTAGTAGTTTCGATAAATAAGAGTGTCAAACCCAAGGAGCAGAAGGTGTTGACAAGCAGATTGGATAGAGAATTCACTGTAAACACTACCAAACGGGTTTTTGGAGGTTTTTGATATAGCAGATAAATAAAGTGTGAGTAAATAAAGTGCAGTAAATAATATCGGAGCGAGTGGCCCAATCCTTTTGAGAGCAAAGGACAAGCCGGTTGTGTTACTTATGACTACCAAACGTTCTCGAGGACACATGGGAATTTTGTCAAGTGCTTTCGCTTCGTTACAGTTGATTAATATCCATTGATTCGTGAAGTGTTGTGTGGGTGAAACTATGCTAATGCACCGCCCAACTAGGACTAATACATACTTGTGATTATACCCCTCGTAACCATCCGAAAATATAAGAAAGTAATTAAGATAAATCTAACCACATCCTTAAAACTCCAGGATTCGACGCTCCCTCGTGCATTGGTTTCCTAACAGGGGTTTAGGTTTCTGTCACTCTGGCAACCCCATAATTAGTAGTCAAATACACAATTCATCCTCCTAGGCCCATAAAGGTGAACTATCATGTATTCTACATTCACATGACACCACTAGAAGAATAGCACCACAACTTAAATACCGAACCACGAGATATTACTTCAACATAACTTCACTACTAACATCATGACTTCTCCCATGTCCTCAAGAACTAAACAAACTACTCACAAAACATCATATGGATCATAATTAGAGGTGATATAATGGATAATAACAATCTTGTCATAAAGTGCTAACACCGATAAATCTCACAAGCATTAACTACTAACAAGTAATCAACACCGGGAGAGAGATCTAATGTAAAACAACGATAGAGGCCCCTAATTGTTACAGCGGGATGACGGTGATGGTGATGGTGGTGATGATGATGACGATGACAATCTTGATGATGCCCGGAGCGATGACGGCGACGATGGCGATGATTTCCCCTCTCCGGAGTGGAATTTCCCCGGCAGATTTCTCCCTGCCGGAGAGCTTTTCTCTCTCTGGTGTTTTCCACCCCGAGGCGGCGACAGAATAATTCTTTGATGATAGTATGGGGCTTAGGGTTCCCTGGGAGTCAAGTACACAAAAGAGGTCGACCAGAGGTGGGCCAGGGTGGCCACACCACCTGGCGACGCGACCAAGGGAGGGCGCCACCTGGTGGTGTGGGCCCCTGGTGGCCCCCTTCCATCTCTCCTCGTGGCTGGCTTCCTCATCTGGACTTCTAAGACATCTCCGGTGTCCCCCTGTTCTTTTGATCTTCTGAAATAGGGTATTCTGACGGTGCTTTTTTCCATCAGATTTCTGGTCCCGGGGTTTATTCTCCAAAAATTATGAAACGTGCAAAATAAGATAAAATAACATAAGAGATGCACCATAACACGAAATATATCGATGAATAACAGAAAATAACAATATAAAACAGTGACGCAAAATGGACGTATCAACTCCCCCAAGCTTAGGCCTCGCTTGTCCCCAAGCAAAACTGAACTCAGTAAACATGACCACAGGTTTTTGGAGTGAGGTGTCGATAAATAAAATACGGACAAGAGGCATCACATCTAACAAAGAACAAATCATTTTAGACAACAACTTCCTCTCATATAATCAAACTTGAAACAAGCAAGGAACAATAAAGGTGCAAGAAGTAAATCAAAATTGGTAAAGGCAAAATTTGTTCTTGGTCAGAGAAAAATTAATAGTTTACTTATCTTTTGATCAGAATATTTATACTAGAGCTTATATTGCAGAGTTTATCATGCTCATTATAACAGTCTCTTTGCAGACATTGGTAACTTGCAAAGTGGTATTCAAACAGATAAAAGTATTTGTAGAAACAAGGAAGAATAAGGAACATGATTGAGTATATCAACATATAGCTGAATGAATCACAACAACTCAAATTCTTGCTTAAGACATATAGAAGTAGGTTTACTAACTCAACATAAATGTAAAAGATAGTCCCTTCGCAGAGGGAAGCATGGATCACTCATGTGCTAGGGCTTTTATTTTGTAAAACAGAGGTATAAAATGGTTGACACTCCTCCCAACCTTTATTGCACAAACCATGGCTAACCGAATCCTTGGGTGCCTGCCAACAATCACAAACCATGGAGGAGTGTCTAATTTTGAGAGGTGTATGTTTATGTCAACGAATGTCAAACATAAAATACAGTATGTCACAAGACAACTAGACTTCACAAGAGCGGATCCCATAGAAGGACGCAACTGTTATAGAAGTTCATCCCTCTTTATCTTTTGGTTACGCAATTATGCTTTGACTGATAAATCAGGGGCAAAAATAGTGAGGAGAATTTGTATTATTATTTGGGGCTGGGAACCCCACTCCCAGCTCTTCTAGCATTTGGATAAGTGAATGAAGACACTAGTCCAGGGTGTGAAATCCAATCAACAAGTGAGATAAACATTCTCCATTTGCGTCCTCATGAGCTAAAAAAGGAGCACAAAACATGTGTAATTTTGAAGGTTTAAAGGTATCACACAAGCAATTTACTTGGAGTGGCGGTGAAATACCACATAAAGGTAGGTATGGTGGACACAAATGTCAAGGTTTTGGGGCACAAGGCTTGGATGAACGAGAAGCATCCCCTCTTAGTATAGGTTTTTGGCTAGCAAGGTTGGGTAGAAAGCATAAGAATTGAAGTAAAACAAACAAAAACATGTATGGTAAAGCCAATCATGCAATCTTCCTTGAAGATGCAAACAAACTTATTTGAGAATAATAAGCCTATGGGCTAATGCTACGCCTC
Source organism: Alopecurus myosuroides (assembly GCA_028641055.1). Taxonomy (NCBI): domain Eukaryota; kingdom Viridiplantae; phylum Streptophyta; class Magnoliopsida; order Poales; family Poaceae; genus Alopecurus; species Alopecurus myosuroides. The sequence goes on along the minus strand of CM054057.1, from coordinate 462,689,422 downwards.
GATGGTGCTAGGAATTCTTGCTGCTTGTGATGGCCTGTTGGGAACCCAAAGAGGAGGGTGTGATGAGTGTAGAGGTAAGAACTTCCTTCAGTTAAGAACCAAGGTTACCAATCCAGTAGGAGGAAGAGGATCTTCAGAAGGTTGATGCCACTGATGGTGGTGATGGTGCTTCACCGGTGTCAGCAACAACGTGGAACCGGCACACAACACAACCAAAATACTTTGTCCCAACGGTACAGTGAGGTTGTCAATCTCACCAGTCTTGCTGAAAACAAAGATTAGACGTATAGTGTGGAAAATGGACCGGGGTTCATATGTTCACTAGTGGTGTCTCTCCATAAAGATAACATGCTGAGTGAACAAATTACAGCTGAGCAATTGACAAATAGAGGTTGCACCGTAGTGCACAATATAACATGATGACTACTATGATATTTAGTGCGGGCATTACAACAATAAACATAGACCGAAATCCATCTGCATCTATGACTAATAATCCACCCTCAGGTTATCATCCGAACCCCCTTAGGTATTAAGTTGCAAGCAACAGATAACTGCATTAAACAAAGTGTGTAATGTAAGCAATGATTATGCACTCGGGCACTCTCAACGCTGTTTTCTCCCTAATGGCAACATCACATCCTCCCCCTTCACGTTTCTGTCACTCGAGCAAACTGGCGAGGAGGCATGAACCCACTACCAAGCATAAATACTCCCTCTTGGAGTCACTAGCAACTATTTGGCCAGAGCAACCACTAGAACCGGAAAGCATGCAAGATCACAAATAACATATGCAATAAAGACTATATTCAACTAGGCATAACTTCAATATTCATCGGATCCCATCAAACACAGCATATAGAATTACATAAGATCAATATCGGTCATGATAGGCAGCTCACGAGATCTAAACATGGAGGCATATGAGGAGAAGACAACCATCTAGCTACAGCTACGAACCCGTAGTCTAAGGATGAACTACTCACGCATCACTCCGGAGGCAGGCATGGTGATGTAGAAGTCTCTGGTGATGATTGCCTCTCCGGCAGGGTGCCGGAAACAGCTTCAGAACCCCCTGATCTATGGTTGACGGTGACGGCGGCTACAGAACTTTTCGAGGATTTTTTATGAGGTGCCTAGGGTTTTCCATCCGGGGGGATTAAATAGGCGAAAGGGCAAAGGCGGTGGAGCTCCAGGAGCCCCACACCCATAGCTGGCGCGGCCAGGGGGCCGCGCCACCCTATGGTGTGGCCCCCTGGTGCCCGTCTTCGAGTCTCCTTCGGTCTTCTGGATGCTTTCAGGGAAAATAGGCACTTCAGGCTTTGTGGAGTCCAATTCAGAGAATGTTTCCACAACAACTTTTCTGAAACCAAAAATAACAGAAAACAGGTAAGTGGCACTTGGCATCTTGTTAATAGGTTAGTCCCGGAAAACGTATAAAAATGCTATAAATAAGGGAGAAAACATGTAGCAATTGACATAATATGATCATGGAGCATCAGAAATTATAGATACGTTGGAGACGTATCAAGCATCCCAAGCTTAGTTCCTACTCGTCCTCGAGTAGGTAAACGATAAAACACAATAATTTCTGAGGTGACATGCTACTAACATAAACTTGATCAATCTAATGTAAAAGCATATGCACGCCGAGATCATAGAACTTCAAACACAAACATGATAATAGAACTTTAATAATAAAGCATAGTAATTACTTTGCATCACGAAGAGTATCTCAAATAAAGGATCATGAATAATAATGCAAAGAAAGGTAGACGTTTGTTTCAGGTATAGAGAAAGCATGGCAAAGTGATATTTCGCTAGTCCTTAAGAGTAGGGAAAACATAAATGCCAGGACACCTTCAAAGTTCATGAGGAATACTAGAGCAAATAAGTTAAGAACAAATAATATCACATCATGAAGTAATTATTGATGTTTATGGGACAAATGCACATAGAACTCAGAATGGCAAAAATGCTCTCTCAACTATGCATAAAGTTAGAAGATGGAGACTCAACATAAAAGTAAAAGAAAGGCCCTTCGCGGAGGGAAGCAGGGGTCACTCATGTGCTAGAGCTTTTATTTTATTAAATAGAGGTATTAAAAGTTTGACACTGAGTGTCTATATTTCGGGACATGTATGCTAATGTCAACGAATGGTAAAAAGAAAATACAGTACGTCACAAGCCAACTGGATTCACAAGAGAGGATCTCATGGTGAAGGACGCAACTGGTGTAGAAGGTCATCCCTCTTTCTCTTTTGTTTACACAATTATGCTTTGACTGATAAATCAGGGGCAAAAATAGTGAAGACAATTTGTTTGTATTAATTTGGGTCTAGGCACCCCGCTGCCAGCTCTTCTATCATTTGGATAAGCGGATGAAGCCACTATTCCAGGGTGTGAAATCCAATCAACAAGTGAGATAAAGATTCTCTATTGATGTCCTCATGAGCAAAAACAGGAACATAAAGCAGGAGTAATTTTGAAAGTTTTAAAGGTAACACATGAGCAATTTACTTGGAGTGGCAGTTAAATACCACATGTAGGTAGGCATGGTGGACACAATGGAAAAAACTTTGGTTTAAGTGAGTTCGGATGCACGAGTAGAGCTCATACTCAGTACAGGTGGAGGCTAGTAAAAGACTAGGAGCGACAAATCAAGAGAGCATACGAGCCATAATCATGCATGGCGACATAAACATCATTAATTAAAACATAAGCAGTATCACAAGTTCAAAAACTAAGTGGTCATGGAGGCTATTCGTGACTGGTTAATAGTCATAAACATGGTGTGAGCATGCGCCAAGTCAACCAAATAAAACATTATAAAGAGAATACCATATATTGATGCTTTACTATGTCAAGAACAACTCATGAATCTTTCAAGACATATTAAACACTCTAAGCTATTTGAGGCTATTCATGCTACTCAATAACCACATGGCTTTAAAACTAAAATAACATTTAGCATGGCATGAAAAAGTTCTAGCCACAGTCTATACAAGCTTCTACTAGCACTGTTATAGATTCTACTTCAAGCAGCAGTTTTCTTCTCCCAACAAGCACCATACAAAACATGCTTTAACAAAAATACTCTTTATGATACAACAAGCAAACATGAGAGTACTCACATAACACTACTAAAACTAACAACTCTAATAAGAGATGCATGCAAAACATGAGCTAAATAAATGCAGCAGCGAGACAAAATTAAGAATACAAAGTATTATCATGAAAAAGCGGAGCGTGTCACTCTCCAATAAAAGAATGATGGGGTCCAACCAAGCTTATTGAATAATAAAAAACAAAATGAAATAAAAACAAAAAAAACTGAAAACAAAAATAAAAGATGCTCCAAGTAAAGCACATAAGATGTGACCGAATAAAAATATAGTTTCACTAGAAGTGACCTGATAATTTGTTGATGAAGAAGGGGATGCCTTGGGCATCCCCAAGCTTAGACGCTTGAGTCTTCTTGGAATTTGCTGGGATGTACCACCGGGGCATCCCCAAGCTTAGGCTTTTCACTCTTCTTGATCACATCATATCATCCTTTTCTCTTGACCCTTGAAAACTTCCTTCACACCAAAATTCTCACAATCTTCATTAGCAACGTTAGTGCAATTGAAATAATAAATTCACATGGTTCAGTTTAAACATAGTTCTAACACTCAAAAACACATTAGCTACGGTCACAACTTTTTTTAATACTCTTTTTCTCAAAAGAACACCAAAAGAAAGAGATTAAGACGCAGATGCAATAAATGGCAGAAATCTGTCAAAACAGAACAGCAGGTAAATACCGATTTTTTTCAAAAATCTTCTGTTGATCAAATCAAAAAGTGCTCAACTAAGAAAAGTTGCGTATATAGCTCAGGATTACGCATAAAAAAACTCAGGTCATTTTGAATTATCTGTGATTTTTTACGGAATAAACAATGGACAGCAGAAATCTGTTTCCTGCGCACAAATCCGCAATATAGCCTCAACTTTCCACTAGAGGCTTTACCTAGCTCAAGTGCAAAGCACACCAAATAAAACGAAAGAAAACAGGTTGAAAACAGAGAAATAAAACGGGTTGTCTCCCGGTAGCGCTTTTCTTTAACGCCTTTCAGCTAGGCATAGAAGGGCAACTCAAGTAGATGCTCAAATAGTAAATATGAATAAAGCAAAAAATGAGCATCAAGAAGAAAGGATAAAACAAATTTAAGTCTAACCCACTTCCTATGCATAGGAATCTTGTAAAGAAATGAATAAAAGAAACTCAAACTAGAGATCATGGGAAGGTAGAACAACAACAACTCAAAACTTTCTACAGAAAGAGAGGTATTTTACTAACATGAAAATTCCTACAACCATATTTTCCTCTCTCATAATAATTTTCAGTAACATCATGAACAAACTCAACAACATAATTATCACATAAATCTTGTTTGTCATGGTCTGAAAGCACACAATTCATATCAAGCTCAAAAATAGTGGGATCAAAATTAAAAGTAAAGACCTCTTCTTTCCCACTTTTAGCTATAGAAAAACAAAATGATTGGTCACTCTTAAAAGGTATAGGACACACTATAGCAATCCTATTTTCAGTAGCATTATAATTTATAACATCAAGTAACATAGGACCATCATCAAGAGCATTATCATAAGATTTATCCAAGTAGCATTTATTATCATAAATAACAGTAGCAATATCATTCTCACAAGTTTCATTCATAGTAGTATCAAGGTCACAAGTATAGCAAGTATCAGTTTCATCAAATAATTTATGAGTTAAAAGAGTTACTATGATTGGGAGGTAGACATGTGTAGCCCCATTCTTCATCCTCTTGATCATCACTCTCCTCCTCTTTTTCATCCAATGAGCTTCCAGATTCAGCCGTTTCTTGTTCCATAGGTTCCTGCAAGGCATCGGTTACTTTATTAGGTTGAGAGCATTTGTTAAGATATTACATTATGTAGTAATTACAATCCTTGTAATTATCAAAGAAATATTCAAGTATAGCATAAATCTCATATTTATAAGGTGCATCATCAATACTTTCAAGTAAATAGGCAATTTAGAATGCACCCTTCCAAGCAATAAATTATTCGATTTGTTTCACATCATATAATTCATAATTTCCCTTAACATAATAAGATATGGTAACATCATCATTATACTCACATTGAAAAGGGAGGTGTTTATACCTCCTACAGCAGCAAGATTTATCAAAGCAATAAGTAACATTATAGGTGGAGCACAAGTTTTTAGCATAGTCATGCAATTTATTAATTTGCTCCCATAAGTGTATTCCTTTTTGTGACAAGTGGTGTTCCTTATAATATTGATGTTCATCTGTGAACCGAACTTTCCTATAAGATCTAGTTTCAAAGACATCAAACATTGATAGCAAGCATGATAAAGCAAAAATAGCAAGTGAATGCTTCACTTGAAAATACTTGAGTTGCTTTCTATGCTATAAAGTAAACTATTTTTTTTGTGTGTGTTTTGATAAAGAGAAGCAAAACAAGACAAAAATAAAAACAAGACAATAAGCAAAATAAAGAGGTTGAGAGTGAGAGACTCCCTTGCCAGAATACTTCTTCCTCCCCGGCAACGGCGGAGGAAATATTTTTGCTACGCCTCGATGGTGCTAGGAATTCTTGCTGCTTGTGATGGTGTGTTGGGAACCCAAATAGGAGGGTGTGATGAGTGTAACGGTAAGAACTTCCATGAGTTAAGAACCAAGGTTATCAATCCAGTAGGAGGAAGAGGATTTTCGGAAGGTTGATGCCACTGACGGTGGTGATGGCGCTTCACCGATGTCAGCAACAACGTGGAACCTGCACACAACACAACCAAAATACTTTGTCCCAACGGTACAGTGATGTTGTCAATCTCACCGGTCTTGCTGAAAAAAAAGATTAGACGTATAGTGTGGAAAATGATGTATGCTTGCAGTAAGTAAAAAGAGCAGGAAATTGTTGTGGTTAGTTTAACAGTGTGGAAAATGGACCGGGGTTCATAGGTTCACTAGTGGTGTCTCTCCATAAATATAATATGCTAGGTGAACAAATTACAACTGGGCAATTGACAAATAGAGGTTGCACCGTAGTGCACAATATAACATGATGACTACTATGATATTTACTGCGGGCATTAAAAAAATATACATAGACCGTAATCTATCTGCATCTATGAGTAATAATCCAACCTCAGGTTATCATCCGAACCCCCTTAGGTATTAAGTTGCAAGCAACAGATAACTGCATTAAACAAAGTGTGTAATGTAAGCAATGATTATGCACGCGGGCACTGTCACCGCTGTTTTCTCCCTAATGGCAACAACACATCCTCCCCCTTCACGTTTCCGTCACTCGAGCAAGGTGGTGAGGAGGCATGAACCCACTATCAAGCATAAATACTACCTCTTGGAGTCACTAGCAACTACTTGGCCAGAGCAACCACTAGCAATGGAAAGCATGCAAGATAACAAATAACATATGCAATAAAGACTATAATCAACTTGGCATAAGTTCAATATTTATCGCATCCCAGCAAACACAACATATAGAATTACATAAGATCAATCTCGATCATGATAGGCAGCTCACGAGATCTAAACATGGAGACATATCAGGAGAAGACAACCATCTAGATACAGCTACGAACCCGTAGTCCAAGGATGAACTACTCACGCATCACTCCGGAGGCAGGCATGGTGATGTAGAAGCCTCCGGTGATGATTTCATCTCTGGCAGGGTGCCGGAAACAGTTTCAGAACCCCTCCTGATCTAGGGTTGACGGTGACGGCGGCTGCGGAACTTTTCAGGGATTTTTGATCAGGTGCCTAGGGGTTTCCATCCGGGGGGATTAAATAGGCGAAAGGGCAAAGGCGGTGGAGCTCCAGAGGCCCCACAACCATAGCTGGCGCGACCAGGGGGCGCCGCCCTATGGTGTGGCCCCCCCCTAGTGCACGTCTTCGACTCTCCTTCGGTCTTCTGGATGCTTCCGAGGAAAATAGGAAATTCGGGATTTGTGGGGTCCAAGTCCGAGAATGTTTCCAGAACAACTTTTCTGAAACCAAAAACAGCTGAAAACAGGGAACTGGCACTTGGCATCTTGTTAATAGGTTAGTCCCGGAAAACGTATAAAAATGATATAAATAAGGGAGAAAACATGTAGCAGTTGACATAATATGATCATGGAGCATCAAAAATTATAGATACGTTGGACACGTATCAGCTAACAAGAAAGAAAGATCATGGAATAATATATCTGCATGCAACAACCTCTTTTCTACTTAAGTCTCAACGAATTGTTGCTACTGACCAATGCTAAGTTTGCCAAAACCAACTAGATTAACTTGAAGCTCCAACATTGACACCAATACTAATAACAAGATCAATCACATAACAAAAATTGCAAACTAAAATAAAGTAGAACAAGTAGATGATGAAACTTCTCATTAATATTTCACTACAACAACTCAAACCAAGGGATACAACGACAACCAACTAAGGAGCGACACTTCCATACTACAAACCATCATATATGATATTTCCTCTACTCACGATATGACCCTACTAAAAAGGTAAAAGGGTGAAAGATAAAGGTGTGATACCGCAGCACTCCCGCAAGCTTGGAACAAGCCAAGGGGATGCCAATACCAATGACGAATCAATTCTTCGGTGGTGGTGGTGAATCCTTCTCATCATCAGACTTCCAAGGTAAAGGACTCCCCATCCACAAATGATGTCCTAGTCTCTAATATCCTGAAACTAGTAGTAGAGCTTATACGTTTAAACCCTGTTCTCATACTCAAAGTTTTGTTTCTGCACATCATAGAGTTGTGCTTGCAATTTGTTGGTGGTCTCGGTGAGTGAGAAGATCTCCTCCCAAAGCTTCAAAGTCTCCTTCTTTTACTCAACGATCTGTTCTGTCTTATACTGTGCATGATCTCAACTTCACGATCTGCCATCTTCTTGTACCTAAAGACTTCTTACTCCAGCTCTTTGATACGTCCAAGACGTATCTATAATTTTTGATGGTTTCATGCTATGTTAATGCTTTTCATAATTGTTTTTATAATAAGTTTATGACTTATTTGGACTAACCTACTAATAGTTGCAAAAGTGCACAATGTTCTTGTTTTACACATTGATGTGTAGGAATTGCCAAAAATAGAAGAAGAAACCTTGTTGGTGTCGAATTGGGACATTCCTGAAATCTGTCTGAAAACACTTTTTAAAGATTTGCACGTTACGGGTCGAAGACAGCGTCAAACGGAAATCTGACAGAAGACAAAATTGTGGGGAATTTTGCGGCGTACGATTTAGAGTTAAAAATCGCCCGATTCCGAGTCGGACAGCCGAGATACACCCGATTTACCGCGACCCTAGATGGGATGACGGAAATCCGTGAGACTATATAAAGGGAGGAAACCTAGGTCGTGAGAGACACCCCATACCACGAATTTCCAGCCACCATAGCCACGTTTTAGACCTCCCCATGGATCCCATCTCCATGGGGGAGGGATAAGGGGCGGTGCTCCTCTATGATGCCTGCGGCGCAGGGAAGCCGACGCCGCCGCCGCCCTGCGCCCCGCGCTGTCCTCTCCACTGTCTTCACCGCCATCTCCGTCGCAAATTCCTCCTTGTCTACACTGGTTCATCCTCCCACACACCTCTGTACCGCCCTATGTAAACATGGTGTTTGACGTTATAAATAATTTGCAGATTATCTATTGCATCTACGTCATGTTTGTGTAGATCCCTTTTGTCATATGATTGATTGTTGAATCTCTATGGATGGTTTGAGCTATATATTGAATTTATTACAGTCCTATGGTGCCATCATATGTTTATGCGCGCATGGATCACTTCATAAGGTTTGTAGTATGTGTAGAAAGCTAGAGGGAGGGCTGCCTGAGTGACAGAAACATGAACCCCAATCTAGTGATTGAATCATATGGGATAAAGAGGACCTTTTGATATTAATGCTATGGTTGGGTATTTTTACCTTAATGTATCTTCTAGTAGTTACGGATGTTTGCTAGAGTTCTAGTCATAAGTACTTGCAATCATTGGATAGTGAGAGCTTGTTAGCTTTGCCTCTCTCACATAAAAGAGGAATATCAACCATGTATTTGACTATTTGATCATGGACAAATCCACCACAATTACCACCATTTTTCACACGCATGGTACTATTAGTTTATGGTTACTTAGTATACTTTATTTCTGCAGCACTAACATTTACTTTCTTGTATTTATTATCTTGCAAAGCTATCTCTTATACCTGTATTATTGCTCTAGTATTATCTCCTAGATAAAGTAAACGTCTAGTGCGCGTAGAGTTGTATCAGTGGTTGATAGAACTTGAGAGAACATTTATTATACCTTTAGCTCCTCGTTGAGTTCGACACTCTTACTTATCGAAAATGCTACACACGATCCCCTATACTTGTGGGATATCAAGACCTTTTCTGGCGCCGTAGCCGGGGAGCAATAGAGTAGGTGAATAATCTTGATACGTGCATCTACTGGTTAGCACGCTAGGACAATAAATCATGATGTATAATGTGTAAGGCCAGCGAGCCGCATGTTGTGGCCGAGCCTTCTAAATAGGCCGGTTTGTATCCAGTTTGAGCCCTATTAGGTTAGGAGTCGGTTTGGGTCTGTCCAACCGACTAGGGGTTGGCCTCTTATATAAAGAGAGCCAATGCCTAGGGTTTTACAGGTTGAAAATTATGTAGAACTAAAAGTTTCAAGTTACCATCGTCCCTAGGGGATCGGCGTGTAGGCGGCGTCTCGACGTTCAGTCAGTTATCTTTGCAAAAAAGGTGCGAGTGTTCTTGGATCTGCCAAGGGGGTTCGTGCGTGGCTAGGGGGCTCTTGGATCTGCCTAGAGTTGTCGAGCTTGGTGTGAAATAAAGGTGCGATTGTTCTTGGATCTGCCAAGACGGTTCGTGCGTTTCTCGCCTAAATCTCTCCATGTTCTTCAGGTTACGTGTATCGCTCGTGTGATTGGGAGAAAAGTTACCATTAGTGGTTCTTGCGGTGAAAGATCGGGCAAACATCTACATCAATTCTTGTGTGCACATGTTTGCATTGTCTTTAAATAGTTTTTACTTTCAGTTGTAAGTAGTTTTCTATCTTAGTTTGGATAGGGAGTGCAAATTATAAAAAATAGTTCTACTTGTTATCTAAAAATGTTTTCAAAAAGAAAAGTGATTGGAAAGATGAGTAATGGTTAAGTGGGGGTCGACCTTGAACACTTGTGTTCATGCCTATGAAACCAAAACAAATATTTCCATGGAAGCTTTTTCAGATAAAAACATGTATATATTGTAAATATTGTGTATATACCTCCGTACATAAAAAAATAGCGTGCTAATATTAGTCCCTAGTTACTGGAAAGTGCAAAAGTTTGGTTTACTGCGCAGAAACAGATTTGTTGTGTTTCACCGTATAACCTGTTTAAAATCACCAGAACATTATTTTGATCTGAAATTTTTTGTGCATAAACCTGAGATTATGATATTCCTTTCATTAGTTTTATGTTTTTTGATTTGAGCTACGTAACTATCTCATTTAGTGACATCTTTACAGGTTGTTAAGTTTTCACAGATTTCTTTGTTTATTCAATATTGTACTTAGTGCTCTTAGTTTTCTTAGTTTTCGACGGACAACGTAAATTTTATAATAAACCTCGGTATATACGGTGGCTAATTTTTAATAAATATCATGAAACTTGCCAATACTTAAACATGAGTAAATTTTATTTAATGAGTACTAACCCTACTAATGAGTTTTGTGAAGTTTTATGTGGATATAGCTTATAATATCTAATCAATATGGTGATATGAGATGAACAAAAAGATGCAAGAGCTCAAGATTTGGGATTTTCAGGTGATACAATCATCTAAGCTTGGGGATGCCCGAGTCATCCCCCTATCCATCAACAAAAATGAGGTTGTCTCGTTCATGATCTATATTACCTTTTTTCACATGATATGGTCTTAACATGTATTTTAATTTGCTTTCATTTATTTTTGGGTTTCTTTGCTATTACTATGAAGTTTAATTCTTGTTTAGCCTCTGTTATTTTAGTTTCTAAAAAAATAAAGTACCAAGTTTTGCGCATTTAGTTTTAGTTGATGCATATTTAAGGGCTTTTTCTGTTTTCAGCATTTGCTGCTCACTGTATGATTTTTCATATTTTACTGAAAACTAAAAAAGTTACTAAATTTAGCTGGTTATGTATCATCTAACCCTCTGAATGCAAAAAAATTGGGAAAAATTTATGACAGGTTTAAGTGCACCTAATAAATACGTTTCCCAGCTGCTTTTTTCTGGACAGATTCTGACTTTTGTTGTAAGAGGGGCCGCTTTGCATTTTATTTTGATTCTTTTTGGGCCTTACCTTTCATTTATAAGTTGGAAATTTAAGCAACATTTCTGTATTTCAAAAACAAAATTTTATTTTGTTTAATAGCAGCACTTTGGGAAAATTATCATGACTAGCTAAAAGGCTTTAAAGAAAAGCACTTCCTGGGAGATAACCCATGTCTTTATTTTTGCATTGTTTTTCTCTGTTTTCTTTGATTCAAGGGGTTGTATACTTCTGTAGAAACTCATTTATATCTTTATTTTAATGTATTAGTTGAGACAAGTAAAGCCTCTAGTGGAAAGTTGAGACTATATTTCAGAAATCTGCACAGGAAACATATTTCTGCTGTCCACTGTTAAAATCGTATAAAATCACAGAAAATTCAGAATGACCTGAGTTTTTTTGTGTGTCATCCTGGGATATATACGCAACATTTCTTAGTTGAACACTTTTTATTTGAGCAACATAGGATTTTCGAAAAAATCATCTTGACCTGTTGTTCTGTTTTGACAGATTTCTGCTAATAATTGCATTTGCCTCTTAATCTCTTTCTTTTGGTGTTCTTTTGAGAAAAAATAGTTTTAAAAGAAGTTGTGACAGTAGCTAATGTGTTTATGAGTGCTAGGCTTGTGTTAAAACTGAACCATGTGAATTTATTATTTCGATTGCACTAACGTTGCTAATGAAGATTGCGAGAAGTTTGGTGTGAAGGAAGTTTTCAAGGGTCAAGAGAAGAGGATGATATGACGTGATCAAGAAGAGTGAAAAGACTAAGCTTGGGGATACCCCGGTGGTACATCCCAGCAAATTCCAAGAATACTCAAGCACCTAAGCTTGAGGATGCCCAAGGCATCCCCTTCTTCATCAACAATTTATCAGGTCACTTCTAGTGAAACTATATTTTTATTCGGTCACATCTTTTGTCCTTTACTTGGAGCGTCTTTTATTTTTGCTTCCAGTTTGTTTAGTTTTATTTCGTCTGACTTGGTATCAGAGCTAGAGGTCTCGTGTTCAAATCCTGGCCAACGCAGTATTTAATTAAATACTTGCGGACACACCAAAATCCACGCGCTAGTCGCGTGAAGTCAAATCCACGTCCTCGGCCCGTGAAGAAAAAGTCCACCGGCCTAGACGTGAGGGGGAGTGTCAAGAATATAATGTGTTGCCTAGCCCTTTCCATCAGTTCGGACTTTTAGGATAATTGGCTAGTGCAACAATTCAATATTCTTTGTTGTAGTTTATAGTTGGATCTTATCATACTTGTGTGGGAGAGAGACACACTCCGTTTTCATTGCTTAGAACACTCTAGTTTTCATTCTTATTATTCTGTGAGTGTTCACTTTTTGCTAGTACTGCGTTTAGCCTTTGTTTTCATGCATCTCTTATTCATAGCTGTTAGTTTTAGTAGTGTTATGTGAGTACTCTCATGTTTGCTTTCTGTATCATGTAGAGTATTTTTGTTAAAACATATTTTGTATGGTGCTTGTTGGAAAAAGAAACTGCTGCTTGAGGTAGAATTTTTAATGGTGCAAGTAGGAGCTTGTAGATTGTGGCTAGAACTTTTTCATATCATGCTAGATGTTATTTTAGTTTTAAAGCCTTGTGGTTATTGAGTAGCATGATTAGCCTCAAATAGCTGAAAGTGTTTAATGTGCCATTGAAAGAATCATGAGTTGTTTTTGTCATACTGAAGCATAAATTTGTGGTATTCTCTTTCGAATGTTTTATTTGGTTGACTTGGCGCATGCTCACACCATGTTTATGACTATGAACCAGTCACTAATAGCCTCTATAATAATTTATTTTTTGAACTTGTGGTACCACTTATGCTTTGATTAATGATGTTTATGTCGCTATGCATGATTATGGCTCTTGTGCTCTCTTGATTTGTCGCTCCCAGTCTTTTGCTAGCCTCCACCTGTACTGAGTATTGAATTCTACTCGTGCATCAAACTCCCTAAAACCAATTTTTCCCATTGTGTCCACCATACCTACTTACATGTGGTATTTAACTGCCACTCCAAGTAAATTGCTCATGTGTTACCATTAAAACCTTCAAAATTACTCCTGCTTTGTGTTCCTGTTTTTGCTCATGAGGACGTAAATATAGAATCTTTATCTCACTTGTTGATTGGATTTCATACCCTGGACTAGTGGCTTCATCCGCTTATCCAAATGATAGATGAGCTGGCAGCGGGGTGCCCAGCCCCAAATTAATACACACAAGATCTCTTCACTATTTTGCCCCTGATTTATCAGTTAAAGCATAATTGTGTAAACAAAAGAGAAAGAGGGATGACCTTCTACACCAGTTGTGTCCTTCATATGGGAGCCGCTCTTGTGAAATCTAGTTGGCTTGTGACGTACTATATTTTCTGTTTATCATTCGTTGACATTAGCATACATCTCCCAAAATATAGAGACTCCTCCATGGTATGTGATTGTTGGCAGGCACCCGAGGATTCGGTTAGCCATGGTTTGTGTAAGATGGATGGGAGGAGTGTCAAGCTTTTTAATACCTCTGTTTAATAAAATAAAAGCTCTAGCACATGAGTGATCCATGCTTCCCTCTGCGAAGGGCCTTTCTTTTACTTTTTTGTTGAGTCTCCATATTCTAACTTTATGCATAGTTGAGAGAGCATTTTTGCCATTCTGAGTTTTATGTGCATTGGTCCCAGAAACATTATTAATTGATGCATGATGTGTTATTGCTTGGTCTCTAATTATTTGTTCTAGTCTTCCTCATGAACTTTGAAGGTGTCCTGGCATTTATGTTTTGGCCCACTCTTTAGGACTAGCGAAATACCACTTTGCCATGCTTTCTCTATAGTTGAAGCAAACGTATATCGTTTGTTGCATTGTTATCCATGATTTTTTGTTTGTGTTACTTCTCATGATGCAAGATGATTGCTATGCTTTATTATTAAAAAATTATTTATCATGCTTATGTTGAGATTCTATGATCTCAGCTTACATATGCTTTTACATTACTTTGATGATCAAGTTTATGTTGGTAGCATGTCACCTCAAAAATTATTTTGTTTTCACCTACTCGAGGACGAGTAGGAACTAAACTTGGGGATGTTGATACGTCCAAAACGTATCTATATTTTTTGATGGTTTCATGCTATTTTAATGCTTTTCATAATTTTTTTATATTAATTTCATGACTTATTTGGACTAACCTACTAATAGTTGCAAAAGTACACAATGTTCTTGTTTTACACTTTGATGTGTAGGAATTGCCAAAAATAGAAGAACAAACCTTGTTGGAGTCGAATTGGGACTTTCCTGAAATCTTTCCGAAAACACTTTTTAAAGATTTCCATGTTACGGGTCGAAGACAACTTCAAACGGAAATCTGACAGAAGACAAAATTGTTGGGAATTTTGCGGCGTACGATCTAGAGTTAAAAATCGCCTCATTTCAAGTCTGGACGGCCGAGATACGCCCGATATACCGCAGCGCTAGATGAGATGACGGAAATCCGTGAGACTATATAAAGGGAGGAAACCTAGGTCGTGGGAGACACCCCATACCACGAATTTCCAGCCACCAAAGCCACGTTTTAGCCTCCCCCATGGATCCCATCTCCATGGGGGAGGGAGGGCTAAGGGGCGGTGCTCCCCTATGATGCCGGCGGCACAGGGAAGGAGTCCCTGCGCCACCGCCGCCGCCCTACGCCCCGCGCTGTCCTCTCCACCGTCTTCACCGCCATCTCCATCACCAATTCCTCCTTTTCTACAGTGGTTTATCCTCCCACACACCTCTGTACCGTCCTATGTAAACATAGTGTTTGACGTTATAAATTATTTGCAGATGATCTATTGCATCTATGTCATGTTTGTGTAGATCCCTTTTGTCATATGATTGATTGTTGAATCTCTATGGATGGTTTGAGCTATATATTGAATTTGTTACAGTCCTATGGTGCCATCATATGTTTATGCGCACATGGAGCACATCATATGGTTTGTAGTATGTGTAGAAAGCTAGAGGGAGGGCTGCTTGAGTGATAGAAACATGAGCCCAATCTAGTGATTGAATCATATGGGATAAAGAGGACCTTTTGATCTTAATGCTATGGTTGGGTATTTTTACCTTAATGTATCTTATAGTAGTTACGGATGTTTGCTAGAGTTCCAATCATAAGTACTTTCAATCATTGGATAGTGAGAGCTTGTTAGCTTTGCCTCTCCCACATAAAACAGGAATATCAACCATGTATTTGACTATTTGATCATGGACAAATCCACCACAGTTACCACCATTTTTGCACACTCGTGGTACTGTTAGTTTATGGTTACTTAGTATACTTTATTGCTGCAGCACTAACATTTACTTTCTTGTATTTATTATCTTGCAAAGCTGTCTCTTATACCCGTATTATTGCTCTAGTATTATTTCCTAGATAAAGTAAACGTCTAGTGTGCGTAGAGTTGTATTAGTGGTTGATAGAACTTGAGAGAACATTTATTCTACCTTTAGCTCCTCGTTGGGTTCGACAGTCTTACTTATTGAAAAGGCTACACACGATCCCCTATACTTGTGGGATATCACTCTTCCATCCTAGCTTCCAGACTGCCTTCTCCTTTAGGGCCCCGAACATCTGTAATCTGCATCTCCCATCCTTGAGCAGCAACTCTTTGGGATGCATCTTCAACTCGTTCATGTATGGGTTGACGACGTTCTCAAAGAAACTGTCTTTTGGCGATCCAGGAGAGGACATTGTGGCTCTAGATCTGAAGATGTAACCTGGTAGAAACAGCTCGAAACAGAAACACGACGAGAAAACGATATATAGACCTCGGGGGGTCTGGGGGGTTATATAGAAAAAATATACGTAACGAAAGGAAAGTCCAGGTCGAAAACGAGTCAGAGAGGGGCTCCGGGCTCCCACACCATAGGGTGGCGTGGCCAAGGGGTGGGCCCGACCCCCCACATGGTGTCGTGCCTCCGGGCACCTTCTCCAATTCCTCCTCGGCTCGGTATTTTTCATATTTTCAAAAACCAATAATTTATAACTGAAAAGGTATTCCACAAATTTTTTCTTAACAGAACTGTTACCTATTCCAAAACAGACTCTACAGATTCTAGAATCTTCCCTCTAAGGAACTTCTCCGTAGTCCTCACTTGGATAACATCAACATCTTGATCGTAGGAATCCCCAGAAATATAATGTTTGAGTCTTTGCCCATTTACCACTTGTGTAGTGTTATCTTTGAGGGAAGCAATTTTGATTGCACCCGAACGATACACTTCTTCAATAATATAAGGTCCTTCCCATCTGGAGAGTAATTTTCCTGCAAAAAATCTGAGACGAGACCGATAAAATAGAAATTTCTCACCAACATGAAACTCTCTTTTAAGGATTAGAAATATTTCCTAGTCTTTGACATTCATCACAAGATAAAATAAATTTGCGTGCATCTTTAAAGAGAGTAGGCCAATAGAAGCCTGATTGTAGAACCTTCTGTGCGGTTCTATCTCTAGCGTGATGTCCTACATAAGCACTACTATGGCACTTCTTCAATATTTCACGTTGTTCATGGTCGGGAACACATCTTCTCATAATACCATCTACTCCTTCTTTATATAAATGTGGGTCATCCCAAAAATAACGCCTCAAATCATAGAAGAATTTTCTTCTTTGTTGAGTTGTAAATGTCGGAGGCAAATACTTGAAAACAATAAAGTAAGCATAATCAGCATACCGTGGACTATCTTGGGATTTACTTCTATTGCACCAACTGTTCATTTGGAAAACTATCATTAACAGGAATATGATCAAAAGTAATGTTTTCCAATCTAGACAAGTTATCAGCAACAGGATTTTCAGCACCCTTCGTATCCACAATATGCAAATCAAACTCTTGTAAAAGAAAAATCCATCTAATAAGCCAAGGATTATCATCTTTCTTTTCCATAAGGTATCTAATAGCAGCATGATCGTATGAATAGTAACCTTTGAATCAACAATATAATGCCTAAACTTATCACACGCAAAAACTACATCTAAGAACTCTTTTTCAATGGTAGCATAATTCTTTTGAGCAACATCAAAAGTCTCATTAGCATAATGAATAACATTAAACTTCTTATCTACGCGTTGTCCAAGAACAACACCTATAGCAAAATCACTAGCATCACACATAATTTCAAAAGGTAAATTTCAATCAGGTGGTTGAACAATAGGAGCAGTAGTTAAAGCCTTCTTTAAAGTTTCAAAAGCTTCCTTACAATCATCATCAAAAACAAATGGTACATCTTTTTGAAGAAGATTAGTAAGAGGCTTTGATATTTTAGAGAAATATTTAATAAACCTCCTATAAAAACCAGCATGACCAAGAACACTACGAATACCTTTAACATCCCTAGGACAGGGCATTTTCTCTATGGCTTCCACTTTAGCTATGTCAACTTCAATACCTCTTTCAGAAATTTTATGTCCAAGAACAATTCCTTCATTAACCATAAAGTGGTATTTCTCCCAATTAAGAACAAGATTAGTTTCCTCACATCTTTGCAAAACTTTATCAAGGTTCTGCAAACAATTATCAAAAGAAGTTCCATAGACGAAGAAATCGTCCATGAATACTTCCACAATCTCTTCACAAAAACCATGAAAAATAGCAGACATGCATCTTTGAAACATAGCAGGAGCATTACACAAATCAAAAGACGTACGTCTATAAGCATAAGCACCATAGGGACAAGTAAAGGTTGTTTTCTCTTGATCTTGCTTCTTAACAGCAAGTTGAGAAATCCCAGAATAACCATCAAGAAAGCAACAATGAGTTTTCTTAGACAACCTCTCTAGCATTTTATCAATAAAGGGTAAAGGATAATGATCTTTCTTAGTAACTTTATTAACCTTTCTAAAATCAATACACATTCTATAACCAACTACTACTCTTTGTGGAATGAGCTCATTGTTTTCATTAGGCACAACAGTCATTCCTCCCTTCTTAGGGACACAATGCACATGGCTCACCCATCTACTATCAGCAATAGGAAAAATAATACCAGCATCAAGAAGTTTTAATACCTCATTTCTTACCACTTCCTTCATCTTAGGAATTAAACAACATTGATGTTCAACTACTGGCTTTGCATCAGGTTCATTATTAATAGCATGCTGACATATAGTGGAGAAATTCCCTTCAAATCATCAAGAGTATATCCAATAGCTCGACGGTGTTTCTTCAGAATTCTCAATAATCTTTCCTCTTCTTCACCTGAAAGTTTAGCACTAATAATAACATGATATATTTTCTTATCATCAATATAAGCATATTTAAGATCATCAGGCAAAGGTTTTAAATCAAAGACAGGATCCTCCTTGGGTGGTAATGTGGTACCCAAGTCTTCCACAGGTAAATTATGTTTCAGTATCACTGGTTGACGAAGAACAATATCGTCAATCTCATATCTCTCTTCCATAAAGACCTCACTCTCGTGATCCTCCATATACTGCTGCAAATCATTGTTTGGAGCAAGAGCAATAGAAGCAAGTTGTTCAACTTTAAAATTCTCATCAGGAAATTTAGATTCGTAAGGTGCTCTAGCAAATTTCGAAAAATTGAACTCATAAGATTTTCCATCAAATTTAGTCAAAATCTTCTCTCTTTTACAATCTATAATAGCACCACAAGTGTTCAAGAAATGTCTACCAAAAATAATAGGACAAGTTTTACTAGCAGCCTTACCAAGTACTAGAAAATCAGTGGGATATTTAGTCTTACCACATAAAACTTCCACATCTCTAACAATACCAATCGGAAAAACAGTTTCTCTATTAGCAAGCTGAATAACCACATCAATATCTTCAAGCTCACAAGAACCAATTTCATGCATAATTGCTCTATAAAGCTCATAAGGTATAGCACTAGAACCAGGGCCGTCTCCAGAAATTGGGGGCCCCGGTGCGAAGTGTCGAAAGGGTCAGACAACATTTTGGTTTCCTAACCTCTGCGTGATGGTGATTTGCAAATTTCTAAATGGGGGAGGGGGGGTTGAACCGAATTAGGACCATGAAGATAAAATGTCTCAATAATTTTTTCAAGATCCCCCAATTAGTCTCTTATACTTTTTAGTTTATTTTTCTATAGGTATGTGGGCACACACGTGGACAATTTAGAGAATCCAAGATAAAATAGGGAATAACTACTAGCCATGCAGTGAGCTTAGACTTGGAAGTTGGAGCAAGTTTCCAAATGCCTGCTATCGGTGGCTAGGCATCTGCGTGACCGTGCCGGCGTGGAGAGATTTGAGAAGATGGAGCGGAGTGTCAGACGTGGGAGGCGATTAGTATTAATTCTGTCCAGCTCGACGAGTGGTCTGTCCGTAGCTGCCACGTAACTAAATCTACTAATTGTTTCCTTTGCTGGGCCGCTGGCCTAAGTAGCAATTTACTCCTGTAATTATCTTTAGTTAAGCCTATAGACCTTACGTATACACACATGGTAGCCAAGATTTGGGGGCCCCAAAATTCTGGGGGCCCTGTGCCACCGCACAGTTCGCACTGCCCTGTCGACGGGCCTGACTAGAACTAGCACCAATATCACATAAACCATAATAGCAATGATCACCAATCTTAACAGAAAGCACATGAACACTAGTTTTCTTATGTCAATGAGGATGGGAAACAATATTAGAAGCATCCTCACAGAATACAATGTGTTCATCCTCCACATTTTCACAAACAAGATCTTTCACTATTGCTACAACAGGTTCAATAGTTATTTGTTCATCAGGCTCAATAGATTTCTTATTACTCTTATTAACCACACTAGCCACCATAGAGTGTTCTTTCACCTTAGCAGGGAAAGGCATTTTTTCAACATAGGGCTCAGGAACAACAGGATTAACAGCATGCACTTCTATATTACTAGCAGGAACAATATCTTTATAAGGTGCATGGTACTTGTGATAATCCTTTTTAGGAATATCAAGATAGGATGCAAAAGATTTAAGACAGTTTGCAAAGATTTGAGAATCAAGACCACAAACAATACTCACATCATAGAAATCATTGGTTCCCATAAAAGATTTAATGCATTCATAATCATATTTATACCTGACTTTCTACCTTTGTCGTTCTCCCATCCTTCAGTGTTTTCTTGAATACGGTCAAGAAGATCCCATTTAGCTTCTTCCTTCATACGTGTAAACAAATTACAGCCGGGCAATTGACAGATATAAAGGCTGCACCGTAGTGCATATGCATGACATGATGATTACTATGTGATTCTTGCGGGCATTACAACAAAATACATAGACCTTTTTCCAACTGCATCTATGACTAATAATCCACCCTCAGAGTGTCATCCGAGCAAACCTTGGGTATTAAGTTGCAAGCAACAGATAATTGCATTAAGAAAAGTGTGTAATGTGAACAATAAAATCATCCTTAGACAAAGCATTGTTGTTTTCTTCCTAATGGCAACAGCACATCCCCCACCCGTTATGTTTGTGTCACTCGAGCGTGAGTGAAAGGGAGGCATGAACCCACTATCAAGCATAAATACTCCCTCTTGGAGTTACAAGCATCAACTTGCCAGAGCATCTACTAGTAACGGAGAGCATGCAAGATCATAAATAATATAGATAGGAAAGAACATGATAGATTGATAATCACTGGACATAGAATTCAATATTCATCAGATCCTAGCAAACACAACATGTAGCAATTACAATAAGATAATCTTGATCATGTTAGGCAGCTCACAAGACCTAAACATGAGGCATAAAGAGGAGAGAACAACCATCTAGCTACTGCTATGGACCTACTCACGCATCAGTTCGGAGGCAGGCATGTTGATGAAGAGCCCTCCGATGGCGATTCCCTCTCCCGACAGGGTGCCGGGGAGAGCTCCAGAACCCTCCCGATCTAGGGTTGATGATGACGGCGGCTACAGATCTTTTTGGTGGAAAGGCTTAGGTATTTAGGGTTAACCCGAGGAGAGGTATAAATAGGCGAGAGAGCAACGTCCGTGGGCGGCCAGGGGGCCCACACCACCCACAGGCGCGGCTAGAGGGGGGGTGGGGGCGCCGCCCTATGGTGTGGGGGCCCCTGAGCCCCCCTCCGGGTCTCCTCCGGACTCCGTGTACATGACGACTTTCTAAGACTCTTAGATTTTGTTTCGTTCAATTCCGAGAATATTTACAGAACAACTTTTCTGAAACCAAAAACAGCAGAAAACACGAACTGGCTCTGTGGCATCTTGTCAATAGGTTAGTCCCAGAAAATCCATAAAAATGACATAAAGTGTGTAAGAAACATGTAGTATAAGGCATGAAAACAACATGGACCATCAGAAATTATGGATACGTTTGAGACATATCAGCATGCTGAAATGCCTCGGTGTTCAACTACTGAACTTGAGCCCTGACGGCCTCCACCTCCCTAGAAGCCTCTTGAGCGACCTGGAGCTATTGGCGGATCTCTTTCAGACGGGATCCGGCGGCCTGAAGTTGTTCTTGGAGAGCGCCCCCATGCTCCTGAGCTTCTTTAGTTGCAGCCTCCCTCTGGCGAGCCCCATCCATCAAGGATTGTTGTAGCTCTGAAGAGCACTGGGTCATAGATGACACGGTGTCCTCAAACTCCTTGATCCGGGCGTCTGCGGTGGCCTGGGATTGTTCCGCAGAACTAGCCCAGGCCAACCTGTCCGTGGCAAATTGGTTGTGGTCCCGCTAGCTTACCTCTTGGAGAGCGACGAGCTGACGGGGGAGGCCCCCCACCTCGGGGGCAGTGGCTTGGGATTGTCGCCGAAGTGCCGCCAAGGCGGAAACCATGATACATTGGAAGGCCCCTCGTGTGGCACCGGCGGCGTCCGCGGCCGCTTCTTCTTGGGCGGCGGCGTCTTCAACGGCAGCTCTCCCGGACCCCAACCGTTCCTCGCGCTCGAGGAGGTCAGTGCTCAGAGCCACAAGTTCCACCTTTTCATGTGCAAGGAGCTGAAGCTCCAACTCTAGGGCTGTGTGTTCCTGGGCGAGCAACCTCACAGAGGCCTCGTTCTGTGCACGCGCGGCTAGAATCACCTCAGCAGTGCGGCGCTGTTGGTTGACCCAGTTGTTTATCACTCGGTGTAATTCTTCTATCACACAGGGGTCCGGCACCATGCCGGCGAGATCAGTAGTCAGGGGGTCTACCACCAGCCCGTGCGCCATCGGGGCAAGAGCACCAGCTGGGACCATAACGCTTCCTCCAGGAAGGCTGAGCGACATTGGCATGTGATCGTGGGAAGGTACGGCCTCCCGAGCACCATCGGCCTTGGCAGGCAATCACCCGTGGAAAGTTGGCCGACATTGCCATCAGGAACAAGGTATGACCAAACTCCGCTAAAGGAACAAATGAGTATTTGTGGCAGTAGATCCCTTACCGTGGGAGTCTCGGGAAGGAACCAGAGATGCCTTAGCGCCCTCTGGGGCTAGGGGGCTCCTCCGAAGAGAGTCACAACCGTCTGTCAAGTCGGATCGACGGTCCCTCTTTGACGGTCGGACGACAACGTCTCCCTCCTCACGGGCCCTCTTCTCCGGAACCAGGGAAGGGGCTGATTGCTAGAGGTACAAGGAGGGTCAGTAAAGGAAGGTCGGAAGGTAAGAGGCCAGGATACAAGGGCACATACCTTGGGCGGTGCAATGAGATGCCCCACTCCGCGTTGGGTACCCCTAGCCGGGAAAGTCCCTGGGAGTCCTCAAGGAGGTCACTCGCTTGGGTGGACGCCCGAGGAGAGTGCGGATCACTACCCGATGAAGGAGGCCCTTCTTGGTAAAGACAGCGGCGGATGATTAGAGGGACATCATCCTCCTCTTCGTCCTCCACCGAGGCCGCGTTCAACAGGGTTTGGGGACGGGTCACCCTTGGGGCCGGCCCCGAACCCCGGGTAGGGCAAACCGGGCCCTGGCGGCGTGCGTTCCCGACCCGGGACCACACCCGGCTGCCGGGACCCAGTACGGCCTTGTTGATGGAAGCGGAAGGAGCAATGCCGGATCCGCCACCGTGGTTCATGGCACGCGTCCGGCCCCTAATCCCCCACTCGTCGCAAGCAGGCAAGCCCGGTATGTTGGACTCCTGCTGCGGGTCTTGGCAGAGGGGCACCGCTCCCGTGGGGAGCGGTTCCAGCTCTGCCGCCCCCAACCAACTCCATAATCAACACCTCCAGGACCTCCCGAGACACGACGATTTCCGCCCCGTGAAGAGGCAGACCCGGTCGGTGATCCCTTGGTACTTCCACATGGGGTGTGAGCGTTCTTGGAGGGGGGCATGTAGTGGTCGATGAAGTGCACCACCACCTCTTCACCCTTCAGCCTAGAATCGACTAACCACGAGATCTGAGCGCAAATCGGGTTGAGATCGGCGTCTCCCACACTCTTCTCTCCCCACTGCGCCTGGCATTCAGATGGGCTATCTGGCTCTTGCAGGCAATCACCTGCCACTGGAAAACGGACGAACACCCACCTGTGGCGTCATTCGTCCCACTTCTTGTTCTTTGTGGTGGGGATGAATTGGTATGCCTGGTTCACCCGATGACAAAACGAGACCGCCCCCACGACGTGGTTCCCCGGTTCCACTCGAGGATAGAAGTAATGGCGGAACAAGGCCACCGAAGAAAGGACTCCCACGAAGGTCTCGCAGAAGTGCTGGAAGATAGCCAGCCCCAGCAGGGCGTTGGGGTGGAGCTGGGCCAGATGAACGAAGAAGGTGGCCATCATAACCTGGAAGAAGTGCGACATCAGGAAAACAAACCACGAGATCAGAAAAGCAGGAGAAGACACGGATGTCCAGGCCGCCCAGGTCACTGGGCGGTGCCTCAGCGTGTTGCAGGACGGTCTCTCGGTGCTCATTATCATCCGATGAGACAGCCCCAGGAAGACTCTCCAAGGACTTGAGACTGCATCCGGGATCGAAGAACGCGGCCTTGTCCTTCGGTTCCTCCCGAAGGCGTTCGCGGTCCGTCATCTTGCCCTTAGCCTTATTCGCCTGTTGTGACATCGCCCTGACGGGAATGGATCTGGAGAAGAAGAGGAGTGCGAGAGGCGCTATGGAGATCTGGAGTGGGCGAGGGAAGGCGCGAGCCTATTTGAAGACCAACGAAAGAGAGCCAGACTCACACGGCTCACCTACCGGGAATGCGAGTCCCCTCTTCCATGAGAGAGGGCAGATTTAATCGAGATCCGCGCTCTTCCACTCATTGGGAAGGGAGGAGGGCCTGTGGGTGCCGGCGGGCTCGAAGTTCGAAGCGGTCCGTTTCGAAGGATGCACCCGACACAGACTAACCTTTTTGTGCGTGACTGTGAGAGCAGGAACGTACGTCGAAAACCGTGATTTTCCCGACGAGGCGAGTTGGATTCAAGGAGCGTGACACGGTGACAGGTGCAACGCCACCGTGACACGCCCGGGGGCTACTGTCAGTACCCCAACGGAGGGGGTATCCACTCCTGGCACGTGGGTGACCGACCATGCATCAAAGACGGGTGAACACCTGGGAAGAACTCGGCAAAGCATCGGGGGGGGGGGGGGGCAGGCTCCCCCGGAAGAGGAGGCCACCTGCAGCATAGGGCCCACCGGCCTAGGACATGGGAGATTCCCCGTGGCGTTTCCCTGACGACGCGTGGGAGGGGGAGCGTTGCTCTGTCCTCTTTCCACCGCGCCCCAGACACGTATCCCACCGCGACAGACAAGTGGAAGGCATGCGGCAGCACCGAGAGGGGATGCAAAAGTTGAAAAAGAGGAGAGGAGGAAGAGCTGATAGACGGAACAAAGATAGCACAAAAAAGGGAGAGAGAGCAAGAAGGCAGCCGGAGGAGGTGGGAGGAGAGAAAGATGAGTGGCCCGGGGGTAGTGAGCAGACCCAAGAGCCAGAACTCCAGTACCGCCCATGTAACCACCTATACCAATATATAATTTCAGATCAGATATGCAGGACGTAAGGTTCCATCTCGCGATGGCCTGAACCTGGGTAAAAATCCGTGTCCCGTGAAGTACATTCCATCCCACCTCTCCTTAGAGCGGTAACAGGCTGGCATGACCAGGATTGCCTGCACCCCACTGCCGAACAAATCAGGGAGGTGGACGTCGGTCACTCCCGGTGTCCGCGTTTCGACACGTGACATATTTGTATGTGCCAAGAGACACACAGCTTCATGATTGTAATTCGAATGTGCTACGGGACACATATTTGATTGCAATAGGTACCACGCCCTATGTAAATTGGATGACATTCATATGACTATGTTGGTACCATTTGGTTATGTGATTGTTGATATCCATGTTTCCTTAGTGATTACATTATTCATATACATCAATAGCCGAGGGATATTTCATCCCCATCGGATATTTAAAAAACCATCGGATGTATTATCTAGTAACCGAGAGTTCAACATAAAACATCGGTAATTAGTGGAGCCGTCGGCCATTAGGGTAATAACCGGCTGGCCCTCGGTTATTAAAATTCACCGTTGGAAATAAGCGGATTTCTAGTAATGATGCTGCAATGCTCCAGTTTTGTTCCACAAGCAAACCATATGTACTAGAATGATGCACTTTTTCCTCCCTTTCCACATTCGTTTCTGACATTTCTTTCCAAATTATTGTTACCTATACATTTTGGAAAATATAGGGCCAATGCAACGTCTCTGCATGGTGCATGCACATGCCCAAGCCAGTGGCTGCTAGGTATGCTGTTAGACAATTTGATATAACCGTTACACCTAGAGTTGCTGGTCCTTGCAAAAACAATCTCGAGTGACTGGTTTACACAACGATTGCCTCGAGAGTTGCTGGTTCATGCAATTTCCTCTATTTTTTTTGCACAGTAGAAATTTTGGGCTATTGTATTATTTCTTGGCCACTTTTTTAGGCACAAGGTACACATATAGTTTTGAATTTCACTTTCAAACTTAACATGCATATACTTATATACATTCTTTACACACACGATTTATGCCGTATTTTATTTATTTTACTATTCATGAGGTTTCAGGTCGACCGACCACCAAACAGCGTCGTTGTAGGTCTTCACATAATTAGAAGGAAAATAATGTAGCATGTATGAAAACCGTGAAATAATTGGTGCAGATATCCATATCACAACGAAACAGATGTGTTCATTGCCCAATGTACACTGGGATTCATGGCTATTTACTCTGTGTTATTTACTCTGTGTTAAGTTCAGCCGCGTCGATACACCGTGGAGGCACACCGACTCGAGGTCGCACGCGCATGCCGAATGTGTCATCGAGTGGTATGAGCATGTCCAAATCAACTTGTGGGTTTAGCAATTGGTTATCTCCGCCACCCACCTCCGACACGACTCCTGCCGGACGCCGATGTACCTCCTTTGTGGCGCTGACGGTGGTGGCATGTTGGGGAACTGGGAGGGCGAGCCGCCATGTGACGTCTGCGCGCGGTGCGGATCGGCGCTCCGGATCAGCAAAGAGGCCGGCGGAGCGAGGATCAGGCCATGGGGGCGGCGACGAGGTGAGCGGTGGGGAGGGGAAATACCGGCACCGAGTGTAAAAGTGTGTATCCCCTAAAGGCTACAGGGAATCGGTTAGGGAGACGCTAAAGGAGAAAAAATTGAATTTTACTCCTCTAACCGATTATAAGGGATCGACTGAGATATCCTTAGATCATGAAAAAAAATATCAAATTGAATCCATGATTTTTTTTCTCATGATGAAATTCCCAGTTAGCGCCTAGCTATATGGATTTTTTCTGTGTTTTATATCTACCGTAGAGGATCTGCTTGTGTGATTATGGTGTGTAGTGAGTACATTATTGGGAGCAAAAGAATGCGCTTTGTATGAAAATCTCGTGAATTAACTTGAGGGCGATAGGCTTGGTGTGAATATCTAGATCACATTGAATAGCACCGTGCTTATTGTGAGTGTACATGTGATGTGTACTTGTGTGTGCAGTTCAATTGATAATGTTGCCACTACCACAAAAGAGAAAGAACTGCGAGAATGCATGATTGTACTCTACTTGAGTAGTTGAGGGCATGCGCTTAAGTGTGAATGTGCTCACCAACTCATCTGTTCAAAACTTCACATCCAGCTCCGTGATATAGCAACCACCTCACCATATAATGTTTGATTGTATTTACTAGTGAAGTTCAGCTTCTATATATGACTGCTAGAAACTGATGCATCCATAGGCCAAGAGAATAGAAAGACTCAAAGGTGAGACGCGACATGCACCCAGGGCGAGAGCAATTCTAGGTGAAGACATGTGTATGTGAGGTGTCAGTAAAATGTTGGCCACATAGGGCAGCTCTTTGACTTGACGGACATGGAATCTATGATCATCCAAACATTCCAGCCGAGAAACCGTCTCCATATCGTGCACGCATCATCTTAGACTGGCAGTGTCTTCTGTTGTACATTCTCATGTCCGCTAAGCTTCTCATCCTGCTCAACTAAAACAATCTCTCTATCCTCAGCCACTGCGTTGATCCACCCTCAGTTCTCTTCTTCCCTTGTTGTGGTTCTAACATCGTACCTGTTTCGATCTCATGGCAATCTTCGGACATGCTCGTGTCCATTCTTCTACAGACGGTTGGGGTGGCGCCTCGAGACCATAAGCCAAGGAGCGGAGCATGGCCATGAGTGATGATGTTTTTTTGTTAGGAATACAGCGGGAAGGGGAAAATAGTAGAAAGCTGGAGTGGGCAGCGGTTGAAAACGAATAATACCGGCAGTTCACTTGTGTCCATTCTCTTTCTATTCCAGAGAGAAAGGTAACCAGAAGAGGATGGAAGAGGGAACACATGAGCAAGTGTAACTGATTGTTTATAATACAACAAATTAAGGTGTAGTAGACCATATAATATGCTTTCGCCGTGAATGATATTTCGTATTGTTTCCACTTAACAGAATTGTCTGTCTTATTTAAGGAGATAGCTGGCTTGCATCATATCACAATATTGTTTCAACCAACTAGAGAATTGCTTCCACCGGCAAAAACAAAAACATTTTCCTTGCTACGAAGTGTGTTTTCAACTGGCAAAAACCAAACATTTCAATTGGTGCTCATGTATGCTTTCATTGTTACTTCTAATTGCTTCATTAAAGTTGATTCGAGTTTCGGATTCACGGGCTATGTTAATTATCGATAATTATGATTCCAACAATATTGCTACATTCTCTCCAAGTACTAGAACTCTGCATTGTTTTCACGAAGGAAACGGTCGGCAACAACACTGCACAAGACCGCTGAAACGTAGCACAACAATACTAAAATGTGTGACGAGAATTAATGGCCGTCGACCGGTGAGCCTCGATGGGCTCATAGGACAAGGTCAGTTAGAGCATGGCAACTAAGTATCGGATGCATTTGTTCACAGGGTTGCGCTTCAAGATCGCTGGAGCACGAGGCCAAGACAGGGGAGGTGGTCGTCGACGGCGCTCTCGCTGATGATCTGGTCATGTTGAAGGATGTAAACTGGAGGGGAATGTGGTGGTTATTAGAGAGGAAGCTAGAAGAGATGACGAAAATATGTTACTCTTTCTACGTGCACTCATGAAATAAAATATTCTTGAATCAAAATCATAGTCTGTATGTATACCATTCAAACAAACATATTATTTATGTTACTTATTGTTCGGAAAGGTTCGAAGAGTGATACCGAGTAGAACTTGACTAGCGGAGCATGGTTGAGACAGATCGGACATATTATACTGTATATCAGATGACACATAAATAAAATTGAAAAATGCGAGATAGATAGATATATATATATAGAGAGAGAATGTGCGCTAATTTTGACATGTTAACATTACAATCCAGTTTAGGAAAAGTTAACACATTTATATTACTCTTTATGAGGTTGAGAGAGAGAGAGAGATTGTCATTAATGTTTGACATGTTAACATTGCAATTGACCACAAAAATAACTAACATATTTTTTTATATTTTCATGTCTCTGTACCAATGCACGATCAATCACTGGTAGAAAAAAGGCCTTCCATACGCCTCCATCAGTCCCCAAATTATGCGCACCGTGACTAAAGGGGTTTTAGTCCCGGTTCGGGAGGCGACCCGCGACTGAAGGTCATGCGTCGCGGTTTGGGAAGCGCGTGGAGGGCTTTAATTCCGGTTGGCCTGGCCACCCGCGACTAATGATCCAAACTGCTGGCCTCCCTGTCTTTAGTCCCGGTTGGCCTGGCCACCCGCGACTAAAGATACAAACTGCTCGCCTCCCGCGCGGCGGTTTTATTTCGCGAGCGAGAGGCA
This sequence comes from Alopecurus myosuroides, assembly GCA_028641055.1. Classification (NCBI taxonomy): domain Eukaryota; kingdom Viridiplantae; phylum Streptophyta; class Magnoliopsida; order Poales; family Poaceae; genus Alopecurus; species Alopecurus myosuroides. The sequence continues at coordinate 462,659,798 of CM054057.1, read as the reverse complement.
GAAGGCCATTGCTATAGTGCGCACCCGAGAGTCTCTATTTCTTCTTCCTCTCTTCTCTTCTTCCTCTCTTCTTCCTCCACCAAGCACCCATGGGTTCTCCCGTTTGGAACCTTCTCCGTGTGCCACACCATGCCGCAAGAGTCTCGACGTGGCCTACACCAATATGTGCGAGAGGCTCCCCGATGCTCTTAAGCATTTGATCAATCTCTATGAAGAAGCCGATGAACACCATAAGTTCTTCGGGCTTGATCTAGAGTATACGGCGAATCAATGGGATGTTGCCGTCATCCAGATTGCCTTCAAGGAGATCGTTTTGGTCTTCCAATGGGCAAGGTAACGCACACGTACAATCTCTCTTGTAGGATAGTGTTGCATTTTCGATTTGTTTGTTGCATTGGAAGAATACACGTGTTGCAACATATCTAACACGTGTTCTATTTTTGTTGTTGCAGTAGTTCAAAGCAATCTCCGGAACTTGTTGATTTTCTTGTCAACAAGGGGTACGACTTCTGTAGCGTTGACATCACTCAATAGCGGCAGAAGTTGATGCGCTTAGGTATTGAGATACGTGAAGATCACTACATTGATCTTCAGGACCTTATCCATTTTGATGAGTTGTACGGGCACAAGACAGGGATGGCTCCGATGGCAACTGCTTTCATCCACGCCGACTACAAAACCATGAAGTCTCGTTTCCGCTCCAAGAATCACATGTATTGGGGGAAGAACCCACTGGACCGGATCAATCTCGAGTATGCAGCAATAGATGCATACGTTGCCTTCGAGTTGTTCCGCATCTACTCTTCGGAGCTCGAGTAGATGTTGTTTCTGTACTGCATATTGCGTTCGATATATGTAATGGATATATTATTATGTAATAGATATATGTCTTTCTATTAATTTCTATATTATTTCTATATTAATTCCTAGCTATATTATTTCTATATTATGTCAAACACACATTTCAAAACAAACAAACAAAAACACATCAAGAAAACAAACAAAACCACATCAAGAAAACAAAACAGAAAAACTACCGTTTCTATATCTGTTCACCAAAAACTACTGTTTCTATATTTGTTCACCAAAAATAAATCTAGACGTCCAAAAATTAATCTAAGCCAGGAAAACATAGATCTAGTCAATACCAAACTCATCCAGTTGGATTTACTTCAAAATACATTTTTGAACTCATTCTAAAAATCATAGAAGTGCCTACTGGTCTTTTATTAAAAATGATGGTATTTTCATTTGGTTGTTGACCTTGATGTGAGGCTAAGTGCTATGGATAGATCTTTTCAATATCTATCCAGAACATTTTAGTTTGTCCATTTTGGTTATGTATTTTAAAAGTTAGGTTCAAATCATTCTCACAGATAGTCATTGCCAAAACAGTTCTTGTTCCAAAATAATAGTCAAAACTTGGATCTGCAAATTTTATATAGTTTAGATTTCATATGGTTTGGTTCATGAATTTTATCAGATTTTATTTTGCATTTAGGAAAGGGAAAAATGAATTAGTTTTATTTTTCTGAATTTTTTGATATATTATTTGTATTTTTAAGATTTTAAAATGTATTAGTTTTATTTTTGTAAATATTTTGATATATTATTTGTATTTTTAAGATTTTAAAATGAATTAGTTTTATTTTTCTGAATATTTTGATATATTAATTGTATTTTTAAGATTTTAAAATGAATTAGTTTTATTTTTCTGATTTTTTTTTTGGAAATAATACAAATTAAAAAGTTAATGTTTATTTATTTATTCAAAATTATTAATTACATCATTACTTTTGTTTATTAAAAGATTTATTTAAAATTCAGACAATAAAGAAATGTGGCATCGACCAACATGTTAATAGGATTGATATGATACTAGTATCACATACATGCGTGCGAAACACTTGGATGCGGGACGAGATGAAACTCGGAAGTTAAGCGTGCTAGTGCTAGAGTAGTGGGAGGATAGGTGACCGAGCGGGAAGTTTGACCACGAGTAAGAAATTTGACTAGAGATAATTGTAGTTAGACACTAAGCAAATAATAAAAATTCTGAAAAAAAAGGGAGTGAAAAATAATTAGAAACCCAAATGAATTAAAGAAATAACGAAATAGCATGTAGTCCCGGTTCGTGTGACCAACCGGGACTAAAGGTCCTCCGCCCCCGGCGCACGCCACCCTCCCACGTGGACGGGACTTTAGCCGCGGTTCGTAAGAGGGACGACTAAAGGGGGGGGGGGGGGGGGGTCTTTAGTCGTGTCTATTTAGTCCCAGTTGCGCGGCCGGGATTAATGGCCTTTGCGAACCGGGACTATAGGCCTATTTTCTACCAGTGAATTAGCTAGTTTCATGATGATGTTTGAAATTTTTGAAATCAATGGAACCATGAAGTCATGTCAAGCATCAATACATATTATCCGTTGCCCATGTTTCTCTTTCTTTATGTGTGTGTGTATGTAGACACTCTATTCAGCACACTGAGTGTAGAAAACTTATTTTACACCCACAATTTATTTTATGTTGTTATGTCAAAAATATTATATTACATATATAAATATTTACGTTCATTTTATGCCATAATAGAAAATTCATCAAAAAATGTGAAATATGAGTCATGACAGCGTAAAATTCATAAAAAACATAAATATGTGTATTTTTGTCATATTTCGTAGCATCACGTAAATAAAAGAATTATGTCATATATATATATTCTTACATTTTACTCGACATAAAGAATGCGATAAAATTTACGTGACGTAAAAACCATGTACGGTTGCAAAGATACATGGTAGATGTGGAATAATCTACTCGGTGGTTGTGAAATAGCGCAACCCGTATGTGTGTGTTTTCATCTCGCCATCACAAATATGTAATAATCTTGTCAGAGTGGATGGACCAAACTTGTAATGTCGTTGGCAGAAAACAACGACTTACACCAAAAGCTAACTTGTTGTTTCCTTGTGAAGTTCATGAACCAATATCACCTCGAGACCTAGTGCTCCACGTAGCGTCTAAATGTTTCCTTAATTCACAACAACTTTTGAAAAAATGATTCAGTCGATGCACACACGATTATCAGCAGAGTAGAAACGATTGACGTTTTTATTAAGAAACGGCGGGTTCCATTTAGTTTTAAAAGGCCAAACGCCAGCTAATACCCTTGCCACACTTGACAAAGGCTTCGTCCACGCACGCTATGCATCCACAATTCTTTTGGCTGTAGGATCCTGCTCCAAGCTACGCCTCACCCAACACTCTCCCACTTCTTGCGGAGCGACTACTCTCATACGGTGGGGGGGAAATGATTGCCACCAGGAGCCCTCACACGGTGGCGCCACCAAACCGAGTCCCACGACGTAACTCTCTTGTGCGAACTAGAATTTGTGATCTCGAAGGACGCAATGAATCGCGTGGCGGGTTTGACAAATGCACTACCAAACACCACACCTAAAAAGACACGTTTGGAACATCCATTCACTCTACTAGCAAGTACTTGGCGAGTTATTTAGGGGTTGCCTCTCCGAGGCTGAGCGGTGGCCGTGTTGCGAGTAGTTGGCGCTGAGTTGTAGCTGCTAGACAGCGTGGGTGCGCGCTCGGCGTCTGTGCCAGCCCGCGATGTAACACTGGCCTCTTGGCCTTTTCTCCTATGTTTCTGATATGCCTCCCAGGGCATATCCTTGAAAAAAAATACTTGGCGAGTCAGGTCATCCTGATACCTCTCATTTCTAGGTACACATCCTACGCTCTAGCATCCAGCCCATATCACTCCTTCTTTCACCACGTGAAAGCAAATTTTATAGGGTTTATAATTTTCAATAGCTAGGTCCTTGACCACACCCGCTGAAATGGAATGGAACTTTCTATTTTCTCCCTTTGGTGCACGCAAGTAAGAAATGCATAGACCCTGAGGCTCTTGAGTTCCTTTTTGTAGGCATGGATTGGGAGACGTGCATCTTTTCACCCACCATGCATTGATTTACTACCTTCTTGATAATAGTAAGTAGGACCTTCTCTTATTCTCTACTCCCTCCGTCCTCCAATAAGTGTACCTCTAGAATTGGTCTTGGTCAAACCTTTTAAACTTTAACCAACTTTATACAAAATAATATCAATATCTATGATATAAAATCCATGTATTATGAAAATATCTCAAAATAGATCTGACGATATCAATTTAGTATCATAAATGTTGTTACGTTTCCTAATAAAGTTGGTCAAACTTTAAAATAATTGACTTCTATAAAAGGAAAACGTACACTTATTTGAGGACGAAGGGAGTACTTTCATACTATTAATGTACTCCCTTTATCAAAATTATAAGATGTTTAAGCTTTTTTCTATGAAACGCATGTATCTACACGTGTTCTAGTGTAGATTCACTCATTTTGTTTCGTACATAATCCACACTGAAATATCTAAACCATTTAGAATTCGAAATGGGGATAGTAGCTCTTAAATAACAAGTTATGTCCAAGCTTCTACACATTTGACAGCTGCCACATCGGGTAAAAATATTTGAAAGGTCGTATGCCAGTGACTACAATATAGGAAACACAGCCACACGAATTTACACAGAACTAACCATCAGCCCAGCCGCCGGCCGTGCTTTGAGGTACGGCGAGGGGCTGGCGGAGGGCCTCTGTCGGTGTGCCGATGGCTGCGTGCGCCTCCATGGCGGGGCTCCGCACGGAGATAGTTAACTTCAAGTTCGGTGTAGTGGCACTGCCGGTGAAAACCGTGCTAACCGTGCTGACTACGATCTTGGCGGATGATGGCGGCGTACATGCGTCGCTCCCTGGTCGAAGACTTCATCATTGCAGCTCCTAGCCATTCTCTCGGACTGCTCCGGGGGGAAGTCTAGATCTGGATCTTTCGGATCAGACGATGATGACGTTCCACACCATTCTCCCTCCCGAGGACATCATTTTGGAGCAGGGCTGGCTGGAAGGGTTGAGTAGTGGTGTGGAGTGGCATCTACCGTGTATACGACGGAGGGTCTCGGTGGCGCCACGCAGCAGAGTCTTCCTATTGGACGCGGGGTCATGGACGTGTGCAGATTGGTTGTGTTGTTTGGCGTCATGACGACGTCGAGACGGCAGACCCAACAAGGTCATTGTGTCGATCTCTTTAAAAGATGGGTTAGCAGAAGAGGGCGGTAGCGGCTTTCGAGTGTGCGTATCGGTGTATGTTGAGGGCCTGCTGGACCGGTCTGTGCTCCGGCTCTCCATCGGACGGCTTGGTTGAGCCAACCGATTTAAGATGATGTACGTTGGTGCGTGAGACCTGGACATATGGCTCCGATCAGTTCCATCCCCTTCATCAAGTTTATGGGTGTTGCGACTTTTCTCGTCAGGAAGGTGGCTTCCGGTTGATTGATGTGTCTCTTTGTAAGGTATTGTGGTTTCGCTTAACGTCAATTAAGCTGAGGAACGACAAATTACATGTCATCACTTATTTAAGTAGAATATGTTGAATAATTGCGGATGTAGTATCATCAATAATTTTAGATGAAACTATTCGAGATAAAAAAAAGGACCATGTTTGTGGTTTTGCTTTAGCCGTAGGAGCAGAAACAGAAACAGAGCATGTGTTTATCGAAACCTCTGCTTTTGTGCTACAACTGCATGAGATAAGATCATATTTCCTCATAAGCTCTGCTCTAGATTCGCTGTCGACGGTGTCATCTTTGTGCGTGGACATTATCTTGATAATGGAATCGTATATCCCCATTCCTTTAGGTACTCATCTTCGCTCAGGAACTGCAAGACGTGCACAAATCATATTTGTATGGGACATTGACATTTTTTCGTGTAAAGCCGAAAAATCGCATGGCCAATATGTTACTACTTCAGTTGTCATACACTGCATGTTGGTGTTTATAGTTCTATAAATATATGCAAACTTAAATGACAAAGACGGTAGAAATTGACAGTAACCTAGTGACACAAAACCTCGTTATGATCATGGAGCAGTATTGGGGTGTTCGCCATAGGAGAAAACCCCAAAAGTTTATAATACAACTAATTAAGGTGCACTAGAACTCGTTAAGTTGTTGCCATGAACGATATTTCATAGTTTTTTCCATTTAACATCAATTTCTGTCTTATTTAACGAGATAGTTGGCTTCATAAGCATCACAACATAATAGGCCTCATTGGCTAAACGGTGTTGACAAAAGTACAAAAGCACACATTGTGTTGGTGTTGCGGCATGTTGGAGTACGTGATGGGCCTGGGCCCATTAGTCTTAGGGTTTGCTTAGGGGTCAAGTAAGCCGTGCTTGGGAGTCAAGTAAACCTCTCTATATATGGAGAGGAGATGTATCAATCTAATCAAGCAAGAATTAAGAAGGAAAACCCTTCCCCTCTTGCCCGGCCGTGGGAAAGGACCCCCACGGCCGGCTCTCTCGCGCCCTCACAGCTCTCTCTCTCCCGCTCAAACCCTAGCAACCATAACATTTGGTATCAGATTGCTCTTGTTCGATCATGTCTTCATCGCCGGCCACCACCATCATGCCGCCGCCCCAACCGACGGCGCTGCTGGCCTACACTGCGGCCACCGCTACCATGGCGGCGTCCTTCCCCGCGCCGGCCACCGTCGTCTACACCCCCGAGCAGATCGCCGGATCAATCCGCGATCTCACCACCGCCGTCCAAGAGATATGCCTCTTCTTGGCCGGTCCCTACGGATCGCCGCCGCCCGCGCCATCAGTCGCCGCCTATGGGCCGGCGCGGCTGCCGTGGCAGCCGCCGCACCAGGCAGCCTCCGCCGCGATTGCCGGGCCGCGGCAGCCGACGCTGCTGCTGTCGTCACCGCCACTCGACGCCAGGCTGCTGTCGTCGCCGCCACTCGACGCCAGGCTGCTGCATCCCCCGCTGCCGTTGTCCGTCTCCGGGCCGATCTATACGGCGGCCTGGACGCCGCCGCACATCCAGTCGCCACCGGCACCACCCCAACAGTACGGCGGGCCCTCCCGCTTTGCCGGTCCCGACGGTGCGCCATCACCGTCGCCGACCCCCGCATGGCCGCCGCCGCCGCCCTCGGCCGCGACCACGGCGCCGGTCATCACGTTCCAGCATGGGATGCCCTACACGGGACTGCAAAGACCTCGTTCCCAGCAACGCCACAGCCGTCCCATGCCAATCCCATCCAACCGATCAAGTTCCAGCCGTCGCCGTCACCGCGTCCAGCTTGGATCGCTACCGACCACGTGTCGGTGGCGGTGAGGCTGCAGGCTGCTGCGCGCGGCCTCCTAGCACGTCGGCATGTGCGGGAGATGCGTGATTTGCAGCTGCGGCTCCTCCAAGTTGCGCTTCGCGGTGCAACGGACCTCGATCTCCTCCGCTGCGTGGGGGATATTGGGCATGCGGTTTTCCCCACGGTCGGCGGGGATGCTGTTTTTCCCACGAGCGGCGACCTCCCGCTCGGCATTTCTTTAGGCTATATGGAATTCCCGTAATGATATAGTGTTTAACAAGACCAATGTGTCTCAATTTCTGCAGGTTGTCAACAGGCCTTTGTATTGGATCAACATATGGTATTTCCTTCTTCCAGTGGACCAGCGGGGTCTTACATAGTCTTTTTGCGCTTTGCTGATGGTGGACGGTTAGTCTATCTTTAGTAAGGGTGGCTAATTGCACATTAGAACACTAGAGTCTTAGTGAGCCTTTTTTGCCTAGTTGATTTTGTGTTCGCTTTAAGTGATCCATGAGTTGTAATCAGTTATGGACATTTTGTGCTACGCATTATATTTTTATTTGCAATATATAAAGATTATGTGCATCTTTTCGATGCAGAAGCCTGGACGAAAGCTCCCAGTTTGAAAAAAAAAAGTTACATCACAATATTACCTCAACCAACTAATTTTATTTCTTCCGCTGACAAAAATAGAAATATTTTCATTGCTATGAAGTGTGTTTTTCACCGACAAAAACAAACATTTCAATTGGTGCTCATGTATGATTTTACTGTTTCTACTAATTGATTCATGTACAGTCGATTCGATTTTCAGGTTCGCGGGCTATGTTAATTATCGATAAGTATGCTTCCAACAATATTTCTACATGCTCCCTAAGTACTAGAACTGTGCATCGTCTTCACGAAGAAAACGGGCGACAATAGCACTGCGGAAGACCGCCAAAAGGTAGCATGACAATGCTGAAATGTGTGACGACAATTAAGTCCTTGATGGGCTCATAGGACGAGGTCAATTAGAGCGTGGAGGCAAAGGAGCAGATGCAATCGTCCACGGCGTTGCGCGTCAAGTTGCTGGAGCACATGGCCAAGACAAAGAAGTGGTCGTCAGTGACGCTCTCGCTGATGATCTAGTGGTGGCGGAGGACGCGAATGAGATGGTAATTAGAGAGGAAGCGAGAAGAGATGACGAAAATATGTTACTCTTTCTACGTGCATTAATGAAATAAAATATTTTTCAATTAATGCGTAGCCTCTGTACTATTCAAACAAATATCCGAGTTATGTTACTTATTGTCCTAGAAGGTTCGAATAGTGATAGGGAGATATGGTACTATGCATCACATGACTGAGAAATAAAATTGGAGAAGCAGGGAGAGGGAGAGAGAAAGAATGTGCGCTAATGTTTGACTTCGCTTCGTTTCAAAGCTTCCGCTCCCTCAACTCCGGTGGATACCAGTTTGGATCCACAGCATCTGGAGGGGCTGATCTCGCAGATCCGTGCTCATATAGCCTCACCCTTACTCCCCCTGCCGAACGTGCAGGATGTCAGACGACGCCGGTATAAATTCATCCCGGAAGCTGACTGTAGGCGCAGCGCCCGGCTTGCTCTCAAGGCCCGCTCTCGTCCGGCATCCGCGATCAAGCGATCTCAGCAGCTGTTGATGGAACAGCTGGGAATTGCCTCTCAAGCCGAAGCTGTCACTGACTCTCACCTTGCCGATTACGCGGCTTACTTCGAGGGCCCCTTAGCGCCGCAGCAGATTCAAGCACTCGCGGCTCTGTTTGGTCTGTCTGTCCCTGACGCGGATGCAGTCCAGGCGTAAACCTTGGACTCCTTGCTGACCTGCAGGTTTTCTCCATGGATTGGATAAATCACTCTATTGCAGTGTGGAATATTAGGGGTACGAATGACAAGCTGAGGCACACGGCTGCACGAAACCTAGCGGAGGACTGTCAGGCCTCGGTAATATGCTTGGTCGAGTCGAAGCAAGAGCGGGTGGATCGTTTCCTTATAATGCAATTGTTAGGTCCCCGTTATGATGGTTTCATGTTTCTTCCCGCGGTGGGCACTGCCGGGGGTATCATCGTTGCCTGGCAGACTAGATTAGTCACCGTCTCGTACCAGCGCGTGGACGAGTTTTCCCTCACGGCCTTTTTCTCTTTCGTGGACGGCGGAGAATGGTGGCACACCACCGTCTACGGCCCTACGGATGACACGCAGAAGCTGAACTTCTTGGAAGAGCTCAAGGAAATCCGCACTTGCTGTAACGGATTGTGGACAGTTGCGGGAGATTTCAATCTCATTGTTGATGCCGCGGACAAAAACCAAGGGGTCATTAATCGACGCATGATGGGGAGGTTCAAACGATTGCTCACGGATTTAGAACTTGCAGAAGCCACGCTGACTGGTAGGTGGTTCACTTGGTCTAACGAGCGTGCCAATCCCACTCTAGCCAAACTGGACAGGTGGTTTTACTCGGTGGATTGGGATACCACCTATCCAAATAGTTTGCTTCAAGCCCTCTCAACGAACATCTCCGATCATTGTGCGATACAGATGTCGACTAACGTTTGTTTCCATACCAAGCGGCGGTTCCACTTAGAGAGTTTCTGGCCCACTCAGGAGGGATTCCAGGAGACCGTGGCCCAAGCCTGGGCGCTGCCCACATCCGATTACGACCCCATTCTCACTTTCGACTCCAAGCTGCGATGCACGGGCCGCTTGCTCGCTTCCTGGGGCCAGAAACGGGTTGGCAATATCAAGCAGCAGCTCCTGCTTGCGAACGAGATCATTCTGCAGCTAGACATGGCCCAGGATCGTAGACCACTCTCAGTCGGTGAAGGCTGGCTCAGGAAGCAACTTAAGAAACGCCTACTCGGTCTTTCTTCTCTGCAGCGCACCATTGCGAGGCAACGATCCCGGCTTCTTTGGCTGCAAGAAGGGGATGCTAGCACCGCTTATTTTCACTCTCATGCTAGCAACCGCAGGCGTCGTAATCATCTCTTCAAGCTGTCCCGTGCTGGGAGTACTGCCACGACGCAACAAGGCATGAATGATATCAGTACGGCTTTCTTCGAAGAGCTCATAGGCACACCAAGGCCACGATCCGCCACGCTGAATCTGGACTCCCTTGAATTCCCTACGGTTGACCTCGCTGACTTGGAGGCTGGCTTCACGGAGAAGGAGATCTTTGACGCCATTATGGATCTACCACCGGATAAGGCACCTGGACCCGACGGTTTCACGATCCGTTTCTACCGTTGCTGCTGGCCCATCATCAAGGGTGATCTGATGAAGGTCATTGAGCAACTCACGTGCTCGGATAGCAGGAGCTTCCGCTCTCTGAACAGTGCGTTCATCACTTTGCTTCCGAAAAGGCCAGGGGCTGCGGACTTGCAGGGTTTCCGCCCGATTAGTCTCCTTCACAGTATTGCGAAGATCTTCTCCAAGGCGCTTGCGAATCGGCTGGCCCCCAAACTTCACGAGCTGGTGGCCCCTAACCAAAGCGCATATATCAAAGGGCGAACGATTCAAGACAACTTCATGCTGGTTAATCAATCGCTCAAGACGTTCCACCGCAGGCGGATCCCGGCCTTGTTTCTCAAACTCGACATCGCGCGCGCGTTTGATTCCCTGTCCTGGCCGTTCCTCTTTGAAGTGCTGGAGCGGCGCGGTTTCGGTCCGAGGTTTCGATCATGGGTGGCCACTTCGCTGGCATCAGCAAACACCAAGGTCCTGGTGAATGGCTTCCCGGGCAAGCAGATCTTCCACGCCCGCGGTTTAAGGCAAGGTGATCCAGCATCTCCGCAGTTCTTCATCATCGTAATGGACGTTCTTACGGCGGTCTTCCAAAAGGCTGAGGACGCCGGTTTCTTCACAGCTCTAACTCGCTGGGGGATTAGGCATCGACTATCCCTATATGCGGATGACGTTGCAATGTTCCTCCGGCCATGCACGGCCGAACTAGTAACGGCTAATCGACTGTTAGAGTGCTTCGGAGAAGCTTCTGGCCTCCGCACGAACATGATTAAGAGCGCGATGATGCCGATCCGCTGTGAGGAGATCAACTTGGACACGTTCGCAGAGGCTTTCCCCTGTCAGACGGCGGCATTCCCCTGCAAGTACTTAGGGCTCCCCCTCTCTCCTAAAGCCCTGCGGAAGATAGACTGGCAACCGCTAATTGACGAGCTGTCCAGGCGGTTGGCGACCTGGCGCACCTCGCTCCTATCCGAGGGCGGACGCCTGGTGCTCATCTCCTCAGTACTCATGATGCTCTCGGTCTACCATATGTTGTCTTTAGACCTGCCGCCATGGGTATTGAAGACGATCAATAAAATCTGCAGACGCTTCTTCTGGCGCGGATCCGAGGACGCCAGGGGCGGCAGCTGCAAAGTTGCTTGGAACTTGATCTGTATGCCCAAGAGTGCTGGAGGTCTCGGACTCCATAACCTGCGCATGCTGAATGATGCGTTGCGGATCAGATGGCGCTGGCTCGAGAAAACCGGCCCCCTTAGAGCTTGGTCGGGGCTCCAGTTCAAACTCTCCGAGAATGCCGAATCCTTTGCGCGCGTGGCCATGGAATGCACCATTGGCAATGGACAGACGGCTTCCTTTTGGTTCGATGGATGGATCAATGGACGGTGCGCGGCCGACATCGCCCCGGAGCTAGTGCAGCTCGTGTCGCCGAAAGCCGCCCTGCAGCTCTCTGTCCAGCAGGCTCTACTGAATAACAGATGGATTGATAGCATCCGTGGCATCAGTGGCGTTGCAGCAGTCATCCAATTCATCGAGCTATGGAAAGCGCTCAGTCAAGCCCCCCCCCCTCTCGAATGCACCGGACGAATACCGTTGGCTACTTGCATCTAATGGCAGGTATTCTGCGAAAACGGCATATGATGGTCTATGGCTGGGCTCAACACAGGCAGATTTCGCGGCTCTTCTTTGGAGCTGCTGGGCACCTCTGAAGGAGAAGTTGTTCCTTTGGCTGGCGTTGCGAAATCGCTGCTGGACGGGTGATCGCCTCTTAGCGAGGGGGCTGCAAGGGCCGGCTGCTTGCCCTCTGTGTGATCAGGTGGCTGAATCAATCGACCACCTCTTGATGCAATGCCCAACGGCGCGATCGATCTGGTTCATACTGCTCCACAAGTTTGATCTTGCACAATTCGTTCCGTTGCATGATGATACGCTCAGAGGTTGGTGGTCTCGGCTGGCGGATTGCTCGCCCAAGGAGAAGCGCATCAACCTCGCAACGCTAGGTGTGGCGTGCTGTCGGCGTATCTGGCTAGAACGTAACAACAGACACTTTGAACACGTGACTGTCACGGAGCAGATTGTAGCTAGTAGGATCCTAGACGAGTTTAGCCAGTGGGCTGCGGCCAGGCAGGTTGCAGGTAGACAGGAGGAGTAGCCTCGTAGTCTTTTTTCGTTCGCTGGTAGTGTGTAACTACAACTGCTGTATTCTTCTCTCTTAATGTCATGACATGCTTAGGCATGTTCTTGAAAAAAAAAAAAATGTTTGACATTTTAAAACTGCAACCTAGTGTACAAAAGGTTAAAACATTTATTTATGTTTTTTATGAGATCGAGAGAGAGGGAGGAGAGGGAGATGGTCGTTAATGTTTGACATGTTAACACTGCAATTCAGTCACAGATCTATTTTTATTTTTATGTCGATATACCAACCCACAACTTCTTTAACTAGTTTCGTGTTTTTTTCGCTTTTCCTAATTAACACATAGCTGTTTTGTAACTGGGAAACGGTCGCTTTTTAGACCATCCGATCTGTCTCACGATTCTACTCTGTCTCGTTTCTCCATTTTTTCGCGGCTGAGTCGGCGAGTCCTTTTGAGTTTTGAGTTTTTTTTTTCATTTCGTATTCTCAATCCGCTGTTCTGCGCCTCAGTTCGCTCAGGAGAGAGAGGTCGAAGCCATGGCGGAAGGTGGTCGCCACTGCTAGAAATCTTCGGTAGAGGGACCAAAAGTTTTACCCCATCCTTTTAATTAAGAATGAAATCTTTGAAATATATTAGAGCGAAGACCGAGTCTTAGAACTCCACTGCCTCCATGCAGATCATGGTCATCGTGCCGGCCTTAGCGCTATGATTTCTCAACTGAAACTGTTAGTGTGTGCATGTGTTAGCTCTATCCTCTGTTAAGGATATCGGCCGATATTCCGATAAATCGGCCGATTTATCGCTTAACGGTGTCTGGCCGATAAGATAAATTGGCCGATTTATCGGAATATCGGCCGATATTGTGGTCGATATCCCGATATTTCGGCCGATATCCCGATAAATCGGCCGATTTACCACTTATCGGGGGTTGACTGATAAGTTCCCGATAAGCGATATCTTGAACATTGGCTCTATCTCTATATCCTCATGTACCTCTCTATATAAGCCCTGCACACTCAGAAGATTAATATCAAGCAATTGGTGTGCATGTTATGCACACGAATTACATTTATTAACTTAGGACTTAAGGCCGGAGCCGACGGAGGCCTCTCAGGCCATCTGCCGGGTCTGCTGACACTGCCTTGTGGCCCTTTTCACGACCCCTATCATGCTTGGTCGCTCCTCTGCCGATACGTGACTCTGTATTAATTATTTTCTCCCTAACACCACGTCTCTCATCTCCCTCTCGCTCGCAAATGCGGCGACGGAGCTTGCCCTCGAAAAAAATGCGGCGACGGAGCTTGAGCGGCGCAGATTACAGGGAACGGCGAAGGAAGGCCCAGACATCCCAGGCTCTCTCTCGCGTGGTCGCTCCCCTCTCTCCTCGGTCGACATATTGCCTCCCCTGGCAAGAGAGAGAGAGAGAGAGAGAGAGAGGTGGTCATGGTCTGGTGAAATTAGCTCCGCACAGGGATCTGGTCTTCACCGGAGATCAGCCAACGACTGTGACCTATAGCCTCAGCACTCTATCCTGTCCGCCTCCGCAGAGATTCCCTCCCCCGCCACCCCCTTCACACACAACTTCAGTGCGTTCCCCGAATCTAGATCCACGAGATTCGTCCAGCTTGAGAGACGTTTTGTGATTCTCCTGCCCTCTGCTCGTGCCTCCCCGGCGATTTGCCGGAGTGTCTGCCTCTGTTTAATTCAAGAAGAAGAAGAGGGTATATGGGAGCGCCGCCGGCGAAGACGCCCTACAGGCGGCGCATAGCGGCTCTAGGGCCACGAGAATATGGAGCGCGAGCTTGGCAGCGAGTCTGGCGACCATCTGCTTGGGAACTCCACTGTCCAGGTGCCTATTCCTTATTTTCTATCCCCCACTCTACCTCCATCTCTAGATCTGGTCCTACAGTTTTATGTTCTTAGTTTTGTCACCTGAATATTATCGGTTGACCACACTGGTAATGTTCCTTCGATTTATTGTAGGTTTGGTATTTCAGTCCCCACAATATTACCAAAGACACAAGGAAGTTTCTTTAATTACACTGCCCTACATAATCCACAATTAAGACAAATGGGAACTTTTGGTTTGGGGTGGAGCCGAGCCAAATTTGAAGCACGCTCGCTAGTGTAACAAGTACGTGAAGTTACTCCAGGTATAAACATTTTATTTGATCCTTAGTACCTTCTTTGACCAATTTCAAATTTTAATATCTGGAGATTATATATTTTTTACTAACTTCTTTGTGGAATTGAGACTTATAGTCAACCTTGGAACTGTTTGGAATGCAGAAGTAGGAGAGCTCACCGGATATATAGGAGGATGATGTCAGCTAGGAAAGGAGATATGGAGGCCAGGCTGCTGGTATAATATTGAGAGTAATTGGTGGAGCAGAGGCGATTTCATGTGTAAGGCTCATATGCCATGTATTTCTTGATTTTAGGACAGCTACACTATCAAAGCCTGCCCACTAGCATTTGTTTGTCCAGCTTTTAATGAAATCGTTCTAGAGTACTTGAGGCATTTAAAAATATAAGAATTGCTGTGGGGGATGAGATTTTTCTATATGCTTTTTGTATAGATACCTGACTGCTCAGTTCTGACCATTTTCAAGATGGCATTTTTTTTTTCAAATATTTGTTCATATTAGGATTTTTCAAATGACACTACAAGGCATATCGACACTTGTATAATCTAAAATGCAGATTATTCTGTTATAGACATAGACGGGATTTCGTATATGTTAGCTAATATCATAGCTTTCAAATGTTTGGTGGTACCACTTTTACTTATAAATTGTCAACCATTTTCACTGCTTATAAGCTACCATGTTTGACCCTTGATCAATCCTGCTTTTTCCATCTTATCTCCATCAAGCTTTATTGTATAGGGTTATAGGATATCTTTATTTTATTGTATGGAGTGCTAGCTTCTTTTGATTTTCTGTTTATTCTGTATTTTCCAGCACACCTTGGCTGCCTTGTATATCTTTCTAGCATTGGAACTAAACAATCGCAAAAAAAACAGTACCAGCTTTTGCTGAGTTTTGTGTAAGCTTCCAAGTGGTGTATAAAGTCTAATATTGACGTACACAGGTAGAAGGCTAATACAAATCTAAACAGTTAGCATACGTTATTAAATAATATAGTTGACTGAACTCATGCATATTAAGTTCCTCAAATTTCCTACTGGATGTATAACAGATTAATAGTCAATGCGTGCGCAGAATATATATTTCATAATGGTTGATGTTCTACAGTTTCCTACATATTATATCTAGCCTGAGAATAAGATGGGGCATTTATAATGTTGGGGAAATGCGTGGAGTCATACGAAGATATTTTGTACCATCTGCAGGGAATTGATAGAACATGGAAGAGTATTGATGCGGAAAGTTCTCTCCAATTGGTTGAAATGACAGTATTCTAGGTAAGGTCTTGCTTTCAGTAAAATAGGGTAGGAATTCTACAATAAAGTGGTCATTCATTAAAACATCCAGCTCAGTTTGTGATTTCCTCCTCCCAAAGATAGGATGACAGGTTGCATTCCATAGGGGTGGCCAATAAAATTAGCCTTCTTTACATGGCGTTTACTACTATGTTTTTGTAGGCTGTGAAGAAAATCTACAAATGGTTTGTCAGTTCGTGGTCAAATATCTTCTTTGCTAATTTTTCTTTTTGGCGGGTTTCTATGCACATGATTTCAGGGTTCAGGAGACTGCACCTTATGAGGTCGCTTATTGTTCCTGATTGTTTACCTTGTATTATGAAAGAGGATCTTCTGTCTTAGTCGCATGAGCAGGAATCTTGGTTTCCTCTCTCATTGACTTGTTTTTTTTTTTCTGTTCAACATTCTGCTTCCTCTTCTTCTGCTGGATGTATCAATGATTTTCCTTCTGTTGTTCGTTCTACTCATAATATCCGTTTGTTCCTCTGTTTGGGCTCGCTGATTTGTGCATATTCGTCATGGTTCCCGATTAGATGGTTTTTTGGATTATTCCGCTGATTGTAAACCAGATGGTTTGTGTACTTTCAGTTAGTTTTTATTGTTTAACTTACTATACTGCTTAGTACCGACATGTTTATGTAATATCTTGCTTTCTGAGTTGCTGCTACTCCTTTTGTATGGGTTCTTGCAGAAATTACCAAGTCATAAGCGCAGAACGGTGTGATGACAGCTTGTGTTAGTTAGAGCACATTTTCCTTCTCTGTATGTTTTTCATCCATTTCATGCGTTTTATTTTTTCATAGTCCATGCGATCAATGTTTCAGTCACCGTTTTCTATAGATTATTTCTGTTCTAGAATGTTGGTGAAATTTAATTTGCCTTGGGGTTTATATGTATTTTCTTCTTTGGACCAGGGTCCACTGAAGATGTCCTGGCCAAACTGATCCTTTTTTTTTTTCTTTATTGGTCATACAAAGAAAATACACACATTTCTCGGTATATGTATTTTCAGGAGACAGTGAAATGCTTAGTATCATGGTTCTCGCTTTGATCCAGACCTTTGTGAATAAAGTTTAGATCACTAGATTGGTTTGACTTGATTGTTCCCGACACAATCAGGATACTTGTTCCAGGTGGAAGTTCATTTTTGGTGTGGTTCATTTCAGTAATTAATGAAAAATTCGATATAAAATAAGAATTTATACTCACTCCGTTCGGGAATATAAGATGTTTACCTTTCTTCTAATTGGTATGATTCACTAGACGTATTTTATACATGTGATTGTACTCATTACATTCTGTATATAGTCTACACTGGAATATCTAAAACATTTTATATTTTGGAGATGAGGAAGTATGAAACATGAAATTTTTCCATTTATTTGTGTGGGAGTTAGCTTCTGTTCTGCCAATTGAGTAGTTGAGCATGTCCGTGTTCCCAGATCCTCTATTTTCTGCTTGTGGCCATTGTTCTTAGATTGTGAATCTGAATAATCCGTTGGAGGATTTTGTCTCTTAAAGTCATAGGTAAGACAGGCTCTACTAGACAAAGTTATTTTTGCGAATCATTGTTTGGCCCTCGTCCTGGGCATCCTCTCTTCTAAACCTGATCGATCCATGGTGGGAGTGGTCATAGCGGATATCAAATTGCTGATGGTGATGTTTGCACTGGTTTCCATCAAACATGTTCGACGTTCCTTGAATGAGAGGCACACATTTTTGGCTAGGTCCTGTAATTTTATTAGCCTAGGCTTTATTTCTTTTTCTGCTCCGGTTTCAATCAGGAAGATCTTTGGATTGATACTGTGTAATCAATAAATTGTCTGTGTTCATGTAAAAAAAGGTTACAAATTCGAAATATATAAAAAAAATGTCCAAGATAATTCATGATTTTACAGCAACTCTTCATTTATTTAAGACTTGTCAAATTGTAGAATCGTCTTTTATTAAGTTGCCACTAATTTTCCAAGGAAGATATGGTGAAGTACATAGGAGGTGTATGCACTGTGCAGCACTTCTGCACCCTCGGGAAAAACTTGGTTTGCTGATGCAAATAGAAAATATAAAAAATCTAAATGAACTTACACATGATATCTACAACCAAAAACGCTTGTGGATACCACCAACCGACTATGCACTGCAACAACGTTGGCCAGGCGAATCAAAACTAGAGACAGACACTAATGGAAACGCCACACCAACAACTTTCTACGCATCAAACCAAACGACCAGCAGACCAGACCACAAAATCTCCCTCATCAGGTTCTTGGTTCGCACACCAGCCAAACCGTGCAACGATGCTGATGACACGTTTTGGTTTAATTAATTGTGCATAGATGTTGATATCATGTTTTGACTAAAGCAAAACGTTGGAACTCAGAACGCACTAGCCACGCCTTGCAAGAACGATAAATAGACGGCGCGGCGAAGCGCGCTATTCCGTCTAGTCCAAACTTACATGGTATCAGATTAGACCAATATCCCATGGCTGACCATTCCGGAATGGCGACCGCCGCCGTCGCTGCCACGACAACATCCTCGTCGACACGGCGCCCGTGCCACACGATCTGGGATGGCGCCAGATCGACGTCATCCTCAAATGATGGATCTATGGATCCATCTCGAAGTCATTTCAAGCATCAATACCGATAATATTCTTCATAAATTGGCTGCCCATGTTTCTCTTTCGGCATGTATGTGTTTTTTCGCCCCACCACCACGAATATGTAATCTTGTCAAAGTGGATGGACCAAACTTGTAATTGTAAGATTAGGGAAACCACACATTGTGGTGCCTTGTATTGCTCATTATATAGGAGTACAAGGCTAGAGTCCGTACCGTACAATACACGGACAGTTATACACAGACTACACATATACAACCATATATCTATACAAATACAATATGGTTATATATTCTAACACCCTCCCTCAGTCGCAAACGGGCGTCGACGAATGTTCAGACTGTCCCGAAAATCCAAGAAAAGAGGTGATGGTAGTCCCTTCGTAAAAATGTCCGCAAACTGGGAAGAACTCGGAACGTGTAGAACCCGGACCTCGCCTGTGGTGACTCGATCACGAACGAAGTGTAGATCAATCTCCACATGTTTGGTGCGCTGATGATGAACCGGATTCTGTGTCATGTAGACGGAGCTAACATTGTCACAGAAAACCACAGTAGCACCAGGCACCGGTCGATGAAGCTCCTGAAGAAGCTGCCGTAACCAACAAGTTTCAGCCACCACATTTGCAACCGCCCTGTACTCAGCCTCGGCGCTGGACCGAGAGACCGTGTGCTGCCGCTTAGCAGACCATGACACCAGATTAGCGCCGAGATAGACACAGTAGCCTGAGGTAGACCGTCGTGTGTCTGGGCAACCAGCCCAATCAGCGTCAGAATAGGCCGTCAACTTGTGTGAGCTGCGTCGGAACAAGGTGAGACCATAGTCTGTGGTGCCGCGGATGTAGCGAAGAACACGCTTGACAAGAAGCAAATGATTAGCCCGAGGATCATGCATATGGAGACAAATCTGCTGCACGGCATAAGAGATGTCTGGCCGAGTAAACGTGAGGTACTGAAGACCGCCTGCAATGCTGCGATACTCGGTTGGGTCTGCAACAGGATCACTGGACTTGGCTGAAAGTTTGGAAGCAGTATCAACTGGAGTAGAGATGGATTTGCACTGTAACATGCCAGCTCTGTCAAGAAGGTCCAATGCATACTTCTCCTGCGAGAGGAACAGACTGTCCTTGCTGCGTGTCACAGAGATGCCCAGAAAATAATGGAGATCGCCCATGTCCGTCATACTGAACTCAGTACGGAGAGAGGCA
Organism: Alopecurus myosuroides; assembly: GCA_028641055.1. Lineage (NCBI taxonomy): Eukaryota > Viridiplantae > Streptophyta > Magnoliopsida > Poales > Poaceae > Alopecurus > Alopecurus myosuroides. The sequence continues at coordinate 462,639,930 of CM054057.1, read as the reverse complement.
ATCAAACTGTGCAACAATGCTGAGGAGGACGCAGTCAGGATGATGTCATCCACATAGAGCAGAAGATAGGCCATGTCAGCGCCGCGCCGATAGACAAACAAGGAGCTGTCGGACTTGGAGCCAATAAACCCAACCGATGCAAGGAACGAGGCAAACCGTTGAAACCATGCCCGAGGCGCCTGCTTTAAACCATAGAGAGATTTGTTGAGGCGACAGACCTTATCAGGGAACTTGGGATCAGTAAACCCAGAAGGCTGGCGAGCGTACACGGTCTCAGTGAGAGTGCCATTGAGGAACGCATTCTTGACGTCAAGCTGATGAATAGGCCAGTCACTAGATAACGCAAGAGAGAGCACCGTGCGAATAGTGGCTGGCTTGACGACAGGGCTGAAGGTTTCATCAAAATCAATACCTTCGCGTTGAGTAAATCCACGGAGCACCCAACGAGCTTTGTATCGTTCCAAAGAACCATCAGACTTCAACTTGTGACGATAGATCCACTTGCCAGTAACGATGTTAGCATTGCGAGGCGGATCAACGAGGTCCCAAGTGTTGTTGGAGAGGAGAGCACCGTACTCCTCAACCATGGCTGAGTGCCAGTTCGGGTCCTTGAGAGCACCACGATAGGTCTTCGGTATTGGAGATAATCCCTCAACATGAAGATCAAAAATCGTCTTGGGCTGCACAATTCCTCGTTTGGCACGAGTGAGCATGGTGTGAGATGGCGGTGGCGGCGGGTCCCGCACACGTCGAGGCGGCGGTGGTGCAGCCGCGGGCGCAGCACCAGGAGCGACGGGCGCCGGAGCCGCGGCAGGAGGCGCGGCGGGTGGCGGGGTCGCAGCGGAGGCGCGGACGCCTGCAGCGGCAGAAGGTGCAGCCACTGGCGCGGCCGTTGCCGGCGCTGCCGTGGCTGGGAAGCGGCAGGCTGCCGCTGCAGGGGTGTCGACGCGCGGCGTAGCCGCGGCAGAGTGCCGTGGCGAGGTCGCTGGCGACGGCGACCGTGGAGACGGTGACCGTGGCGGGGTCGGCGGTGCTGCAGTGGAGCCCGCTGCGGGTGGTGCCGTGCTGGGCACGGTGAACGGCATCGACGGCATCGGCTGCTCAGTATCCTGCAAAAAATCATAGGTATGCAGAGTAGGAGTAGTAGATGACGAGGATGGAGTGGAGGCGAAGGGGAAGGTGGACTCATCGAACACGACATGGCGGGAGATGATAATCTTTTGGGTAGAGCGATCAAGGCATCGATAGCCATGATGCTGGGATGGATACCCAAGGAACACACACGGGACGGAGCGAGGCGCAAGCTTGTGCGACGCAACGGCAGTGGTGTTAGGGTAGCAAAGACATCCAAAAACCCGAAGACCAGCATATGCAGGATCCACGCCAAGTAAGGCACGGAAGGGAACACGATCCGAGATTGCCTTAGAAGGCAGCCGATTATGCAACAAAACGGCTGTGTGAAGTGCCTCAACCCAGAAGCGAGGCGGCATGCTAGCCTGAACAAGGAGCGTGCGAGTAATGTCGTTAAGAGTGCGAATAATGCGTTCAGCTTTACCATTCTGTTGCGAAGTGTATGGACATGAAAAGCGGAGTGCAATTCCATGGGTTTGGGCAAAAGAATGGAGGAGGGAATTATCGAACTCACGACCGTTGTCACACTGAATAGCCTGTAAGCGCGCACGAAACTGGGTGAGTGCCAGTGCGTGAAGGGATGACAGATGTGAGAAAACTTCTGACTTAGCCCGCAGAGGATAAACCCATGCATACTGAGTGAAATCATCGAGACACACGAGATAATATTTAAAGCCAGAAATACTCTCAACCGGAGATGTCCACAAATCACAATGAATTATTTGAAACGGAGTAGTGGTAACACGGTGGGTAGAAGAAAACGGAAGACGAACATGACGACCTAATTGACAAGCCTGACACAAGCTACTTTTATTCTTTTCCCTAGGAATAATGGAAGAACGAGCTAAGGACTCCATGACAGGCCGCCCCGGGTGCCCAAGCCGACGATGCCAGAGTGCAGAATCAACAACGAGGAGGGCGTGTGGCCGGCTGGTGGATGAAGGGCGGATGGAGTAGAGGGCTCCGAAGCTATTGCATCGAAGAATCTCGGTCCTGGTTTGCAGGTCCTTCACAGAAAAACCAAGAGGGTCAAATTCGACGGAAACACGATTATCAACAGTGAACTGACGAACAGACAAGAGATTTTTGACAATGTCAGGAACAACTAAGACATTACGAAGGTACAAAGGACGAGAAGAAGTGGAAATAGGAAAACGCGCATGTCCGGTACCGGTGATCGGAAGGGTGGAACCGTTACCGACAACGACAGCACGTCGAGAGAGAGAAGGAGGAGACACGGAGTTGAGCATACCGGGATCCGAGGCGAAGTGCGAGGAGGCGCCGGTGTCCATCACCCACTCCCTGGTGGGTGCTTGCAGTCCCATAGTCTGGAACTGGTTCATCAGCGCAGCCTGATCCCACGAGGCCGAGGAGGGTGCTGGAGATGCTGGGGCACCGTGTCCATAAGCGGGTGCGTACCCGTAGGCGTAAGGAGCCGGGGCGATGCCGTACGGGTTCTGGGCGTAGAACGCCTGGGGCGACGGCGCGTGGCGCGGCGCGTAGCTGGGAGGCGCGGCGTAGGCGGGCTGGTGGCGGCCGAGCATGCCGCCCTGGCCCCCGTAGGGCCACATCTGGATGGCGCCGTTCCAGGGGTACTGCGGGGACGGCCAGGAAGGAGGGGTGGCGGCGGTTGGCGCAGCGGAGGGCGCGGGTGGCGCCATGGCGGGCGCGGCGTCCTTGGCGGCGTCTTTAGCAGGTCCCTTCTTCTTGTTCTTCCCCTTGCCCTTGGCAGGAGCACCAGTGTTGGCGACGAACGCCGTGTCAGTGTTACGAGCACGGCGATTCTTCCGCTTCATATCCTGAAGCGAGAGGAGCGAGCGGCACTTTTCGAAGCTGATCCCAGGCATAAGGGAGATGAGATCGGCTGCAGACTCATACTGCTCGGGGAGACCGTTGAGGCAATGGATCACCATCTCCGCATCATCAACGGGAGAGCCAAGATCAGCAAGCCCATCGGAGATCGACTTGACCTTCTGAAGATAGTCGGTCATGGTCATCTCGCCCATCTTGACGTCGCCGAGCTCGGCCGTGAGGTGGAGCTGACGGTTGATCTTGTGGTCGTTGAAGAGGCCATTGATGTTGTTCCAGAGTGCGACGGCGAGAGGATCGTCACCGGGCGTCATGACGGCGTCGAGGATACCGAGCGAGACGGACCCATAGAGCCATGAGACGACGGTGGCGTCGAGGAGGGACCACTCGGGAGTCGGCGCAGCAGGGGCGTCGGCGTCGATGTGATCCAGGAGGGCGTACTTGCGGCAGGCGGCGCGGAAGAAGGTGCGCCACCGGCGATGAACGCCGGTGTCAAGCGCGAGCTCGACGGGGACGTGCCCCTTGATGGAGGAGAGGCCGACGGCCTGGGCATGCAGCGCGGTCAGAGAGAAAGATCCGGGCTGCGAGCCCGACCCGGAGGCGGCGGCGCCATGGGAGGGCAGGACGACCTGCTTGGAGGCGGCCGCGGCCTCGGCCTTGGCCTTGTCGGTGGCGTCCTGGAGCTCCTTGGCTGCTGCGAGGGCCTTGGCGGCTTCATCGTCATCGGAGAGAGACATCAGAGAGGAGGTGAGGCGGGCGGCGCGGGCGTGCGGAGACGCGGGCGGCGACGGCGCGCGGAGGCGGTGGTCTCCTGGCGGCGGCGGAAGGTGGGGGCGGCGCAGGCCTAGGGTTTAGGGTTTTGCGTCTGATACCATGTAAGATTAGGGAAACCACACATTGTGGTGCCTTGTATTGCTCATTATATAGGAGTACAAGGCTAGAGTCCGTACCGTACAATACACGGACAGTTATACACAGACTACACATATACAACCATATATCTATACAAATACAATATGGTTATATATTCTAACAGTAATCTTGTTGGCAGAAAACAACAGCGTACACCCACAACTAACTTGGATTTGGTGTCCTTGCTAGGTTCATAAAATACGAAGACCAGTGCTCCGCATAGCACCTAAATGTCTCTTTGATCCACATGAATTTCACAGGAATGATTCAGATATGCCTGCAAAAAAGGATTTTGCAGCGGGGTAGCAAGGGTTGATGTTTTAGAAAGAAAAAACAAGGTTCGATTTTGTTTTAGATCAGGGCAAACCCCATCTAATCCCTCACAACTTGATAGGAGGTTCCTCCGTGCACACTCATCCTCTATGCGTCCACAACGCCGATGCTTGTTGGATCATGTTAGATCGAGATGGTAGAGCCATATCTTACTCCAAACTACTCCGCACCCAACACTATCCCACTCCTCGTGGAGCAGTGGGGAAAAACGACTGCCACCAAGAACCTCGCACGGTGGTGATCCCAAAACCCAGCCCCCCAACCCAACTCTCTTGTACAAACTGGAACTAGTCGCCTTGGAACAACCAAACACCATGCCTAGAAAGACACGTTTGGAACATCGATTCACTGTGTGCAGCAAGTGTCTGGCGAGTTAAGTCGTCCTGATACCTCTCACTCGCATCCTGCGCTCTAGCATCCAGCCCATGTCACTCCCAGGTTCATGTTTGTCATTTTCAGTAGCTAGCTGAGCTGCCTGACCAAACCCAGCGAGCTGCTCAAGTGCTAAGAGGTGAAATGAAACTTCCTATTTTCTCACGCAGTAAGAAATGCATAGACCCTAAGCCGGCCCCTTGAGTTACTTTTGTAGGCAGGGATCGGGAGGCGTCCATCATTTCACCCACCATGCGTTGATGATAACTAGGATGTTTTCTAGTTTCATATAAATATAGCCCTTAAGATCCAAGTGCAACGATGTGAAAGTGGTATAGTACAAAATTTAGAAGGAAAAGAATTAAATTATGTACTATCCCACTTTCGCATCTCTACCAAGTTCTGTCCAAGCTTCAAAGCATGAGGTAAAAAAAATATTGAGAGGTTTGTATGGAGTGACTACAACACTGGAGACACAGCTGCGCAGCTTTAACAGGCACGTAGCAGTAGCAATGTAAATAAAGCTGAGGAACTAGAGATCATACTAAGGAAAGCTCCTCCCCCTCTCCCTCCCCTCCCCGGCGGCCACTCCGGCTCCGGCGTCCACCTCCCTCATGTGCGTTCTGTTGGATTTTATTAGTTGGGCCTAGCCCCAAAAAGCCCAACCAAAATCTGAAAATGGCATCATGGATAATACAAGTGGAGAGTGGGACTAAACTTTAGTACCACATTGCTAGTTTGGAGAGGATGGGGTCACCTTATAAGGTGAGCCATTCTACCTCATGTATGAGTTGGTAAGGCAAGAGGAGAAGTGTGCCACATGCGCACTCCCCTTTTGCCGCCCGCCTCGCCACGTCTCGCCTCGCCTCGTCACGACACAGCTCGACGCGCCGCGGGTTGCGGGAATGAGCCGAGAGCATTTATTTTGCCAGTTGGGAAAACTTAATGAGTCATTAATTTGGTAATTAACGGACACGTTAATTCTTAAACCGTTTCCGTTTCCTTTTGGATCGTGGAACCGAACCGACTCGGACGTGGAGTTACGCCCACGTCTCTCCCAACCCGCAGTATAAGTACGCGCATACAGTAAACCCTAGTCACCACTTCGTCATATGGTTTTGCACAGTCCCAAAGCACTGCGCCTCCAATCAATTCTTCTCTATCCCTCCTTCCGGCGTGCACCGCGAGAAGGGACAGCAGGCCTCCGGAACCCCGCCTCTTGTTATCCTGTACGGTCTAGGGGCGATCAGGTTTTTAGGGAGCGCACTCACTAGTGGAAACAACCCCTCTCGTCCAGGGGGCCGGGGGGCAGCTGTCCCGGTTGCAACCAAATCCGGGACAAATGCCCTGCATTGGTCCCGGTTCGTGCGCCCGGGGCAACAGGAATCGCCTGGGCGCATTGGTCCCGGTTCGTGGGGGGCATATCGGTCCCGGCTCGTGCCACGGACCGGGACCAATGCCTAGCCACAGGCCACGTGGCACGCGCATGACCTGTTGTCCCGGTTCAGTCCACGAACCGGGACCAATGCCCCCTTCCTCTATATATACTGCCCCAGCTCCCCTCCTTCCATCTTTTTTTTTGCTTGGAGGTGTGAGAGAGTGTGGTGTTGCTGTTTTTTTTTACTATGCACACGAGGTGTTCGACGAAATTCCCGAGACGCACACAAGCTCACTGAAAATGGTTTCTTCGACCGAGGTTAACAAATTATCTTTTTCATCTGTAACTGATACATAAAAAAGTATTATTTGTCGATGTACTGTGGTTATCTCTGTATTAATATGTATTTTGATAAACTTAATTATATGATGCAGATGGATGCACGGCAGCGATGGATGTACGGTGACCGACGCACCTCCGAGTATATGGCAGGCATGAATGCATTTCTTGCTGTAGCTCAGGCGAACAAAGATAATGGCTTCATGTGTTGCCCATGTGTTGATTGTCGGAACGTCAGAGAACATTCTTCCGAAAGAATCCTTCACGGCCATCTACTTCGGAGAGGTTTCATGCCCAGCTATAATTGCTGGACCAAGCATGGAGAAAGAGGGGTTGTGATGGAAGACGATGAAGAAGAAGAAGAAGATCCTTTGTTCCCTGAATACGACGATACTGCAATGGAAGAGAATGCAGAAGAAGGAGGTGATCAAGAACAGGCATCAGAAGAGCCCGATGATGATCTTGGCCGAGTTATTGCTGATGCAAGGGAAGACTGTGAAAATAGATTGGAGAGGTTGAAACTGGACAACATGTTACAGGATCACAAAAAATTGTTATACCCAAATTGCGAAGATGGTAGCACAAAGCTCGGTACCACACTGGAGTTGCTGAAATGGAAGGCACAAAACGGTGTGACTGACAAGGCATTTGAGACTTTACTTCAACTAATGAAGCCAAAACTTCCAAAGGATAACGAATTGCCTGAGAGTACGTACGAAGCAAAGAAAGCTCTCTGCCCTCTAGGATTAGATGTGCAGAAGATACATGCATGCATTAATGACTGCATTCTCTTCCGCGGTGAGAAGTACGAGAATTTGGATGAATGTCCGATATGCACTGCACTGCGGTATAAGATCAGAGCAGATGATCCTGGTGATGTTGACGGCGAGCCCCCCCGTAAGAGGGTTCCTGCTAAGGTGATGTGGTATGCTCCTATAATACCACGGCTGAAACGTCTGTTTAGAAACAAAGAGCATGCTAGGTTGTTGCGATGGCACAAAGAAGACCGTAAGAAAGATGGAAAGTTGAGGCACCCCGCCGATGGATCGCAGTGGAGAAAGATCAAGAGAGACTTTCCAGACTTTGCAGGAGAGGCGAGAAACTTATGGTTTGGTCTAAGTACAGATGGCTTTAATCCTTTTGGGGAGCAGAGCTCCAGTCATAGCACTTGGCCTGTAACTCTATGTATGTACAACCTTCCTCCTTGGTTGTGCATGAAGCGCAAGTTCATTATGATGCCAGTTCTCATCCAAGGCCCGAGGCAACCTGGCAACGACATTGATGTGTATCTAAGGCCATTAGTGGAAGAACTCTTAGAACTGTGGGGCAAACCAGGTGTACGTGTGTGGGATGAGAACGAACAAAAGCCATTTGACCTACGGGCGTTGCTTTTCGTGACCATCAATGATTGGCCAGCTCTTAGTAACATTTCCGGTCATACAAACAAGGGATACAATGCATGCACACACTGTTTAGATAAGACTGACAGTGTTTTTTTGGATAAATGTAAAAAGGTTGTATACCTGGGGCATCGTAGATTTCTTCCGATCAAGCATCCCTTAAGGAAAAAAGGAGGGAAGCATTTCAGAGGTGAGGCAGATAACCGAAAGAAGCCTGAGCTCCGTAGTGGTAATGATATATTCGATATGGTCAAGGACCTAGAAGTAATCTTTGGTAAGGCTGCTGGCAGCCAACCAGTTCCGTACGGCCCTGATAAGCGGGCACCCATATGGAAGAAGAAATCTATATTTTGGGAGCTACCCTATTGGAAAGTTTTAGATGTCCGGTCTTCGATCGACGTGATGCACGTGACAAAGAATCTATGTGTCAATCTGCTATGCTTCCTGGGCGTGTATGGGAAGTCAAAAGATACGCCTGAAGCACGGGAGGACCAGCAACGTATGAAAGACCCAAGCAACAAGCACACAGATACAGGGCGCCATTCCTTAAGCAGCTACGCTCTTACTAAAGCAGAGAAGGAAATATTCTTTGAAGTCCTTTACAGTATCAAGGTTCCGTCTGGCTTCTCGTCGAATATAAAGGGGATAATAAACATGGCAGAGAAAAAATTCCAAAACCTGAAGTCTCATGACTGCCACGTGATTATGACGCAATTGCTTCCGATTGCATTGAGGGGGCTTCTACCGGAAAATGTTCGAGTACCCATTGTGAAGCTATGTGCATTCATGAACGCAATATCTCAGAAGGTAATCGATCCAGAAATTCTGACAAGATTACAGAGGGATGTGGTCCAGTGTCTTGTTAGTTTTGAGTTGGTGTTCCCACCATCCTTCTTCAACATTATGACTCATCTCCTTGTTCACCTATGTGAAGAGATTCATATTCTCGGTCCAGTCTTTCTACACAATATGTTCCCCTTTGAGAGGTTCATGGGAGTCTTGAAGAAATATGTTCATAACCGTGCTAGGCCAGAAGGAAGCATCTCGAAGGGCTATGGAACAGAGGAGGTCATTGGGTTCTGTGTTGACTTTACTCCTGACCTTAAGACAATTGGTGTTCCTGAATCGCGGCATGAGGGGAGACTGAGGGGAAAAGGAACGCTGGGAAAGAAAACAATGATACCTAGGGACGGGCATTCTTTGACCAAAGCACACTACACAGTTTTACAAAATTCTTTGTTCATGGCTACGTATGTTGAGGAACACAAGAATATTGTACGGTCTGCAAACCCGGGGAAGGATGACTCATGGATTAAACGCGAACACATGGAGACTTTCGGAAGTTGGTTGCAAACACGTCTTATAAATGACACCACTGTTGAAGATCAGCTATACATGTTGGCAGGGTCACCATCTTCGACTATTGGGAGTTTTCAAGGGTACGAGATAAATGGAAATACATTCTACACGAGCTCCCAAGATAAGAAGAGCACCAACCAAAACAGTGGTGTCCGCTTTGATACAACAAACGAGAATGGAAAAACTGACACATACTATGGTTACATAGAGGAGATATGGGAACTTGACTATGGACCTTCTTTTAAGGTCCCTTTGTTCAAGTGCAAATGGGTCAACCTGAATGGAGAAGGGGTAAAGGTAGACCCGCTTTATGGAATGACAACAGTGGATCTCAACTGTATTGGTTACAATGACGAACCATTCGTTCTAGCCAATGATGTGGCTCAGGTCTTCTATGTGAAGGACATGTCTTCCAGACCGAAGAAAAGAAAAAATAAGGGAACAATTTCATCATACGATGAGCCGAAGCGTCACATAGTTCTCTCAGGGAAAAGAAACATCGTGGGAATCGAGGACACGACAGACATGTCAGAAGATTACAATAAGTTTGTTGAAATTCCACCCTTCACAGTGAAATCTGACCCCACCATCCCGTTAAATAATGAAGATGCTCCATGGTTACGGCCGAAGCGATCATAAGCAAGGGACACGAAGAAAAGCTGGCAAGCATTATTGTTCCACCATCCCACTTTTCTGTTTCTCTCTCCTCCGTATGTTGGTGATGTGTAATAATAAGCGTGGAATACATGATCATATAGTTCTGTTTGATTAGTATTTTGTATTGACCGGTAAATAGCTGACAACTATGACCCATGTCCGAATACATTTCGAAGTGATAGTACGGATAACATCCTGACAGATATTGCAGGATTATAACTACTTTTAATATGTAGTATCTGTTGACACACGGTATAGAACAAGCGATATATTCCGCGCACACATTGCAGGCACACCATATTAATTTGAGGCATTGGAGGAGAAGACACATGAAGACAGTGATTTGAGTTGAGATAGGTGAAGTTAATAGGAGGATTTTGAGGGGTTGGTGGGATCAGACACAAACTGGCACTTTAATTGAGATTGCCGACGTGAAGTCTCTCACTAATGATAGCGTGCACGGAAGGCAATTCATTCCAAATTGATACTGTGGGTTGCCACTTGTCGGTGTTGAAGAACATGTTTCCCAATGGTGTTAATGTGGTGTCCTTATTCTCCGGTATTGGAGGAGGAGAGATAGCTTTGCACAGGCTTGGCATCCACATGAAGACAGTGATTTGAGTTGAGATAGGTGAAGTTAATAGGAGGATTTTGAGGGGTTGGTGGGATCAGACACAAACTGGCACTTTAATTGAGATTGCCGACGTGAAGTCTCTCACTAATGATAGCGTACACGGAAGGCAATTCATTCCAAATTGATACTGTGGGTTGCCACTTGTCGGTGTTGAAGAACATGTTTCCCAATGGTGTTAATGTGGTGTCCTTATTCTCCGGTATTGGAGGAGGAGAGATAGCTTTGCACAGGCTTGGCATCCACATGAAGACAGTGATTTCAGTTGAGATAGGTGAAGTTAATAGGAGGATTCTGAGGGGTTGGTGGGATCAGACACAAACTGGCACTTTAATTGAGATTGCCGACGTGAAGTCTCTCACTAATGATAGAATTGCATAATCTTGAAAAAACCTTTGCCTTGATCGTCCAAGATGTCCCAGTAGTGGTGCTCAGCGCCTTGTCTGCATGTTTCGCAGGACATGCCCATTTTACAGTGTAGAAACATCTACAGAAAAGAGCAAACATCTGTAAACTAGGCAGAGGAGAAGTAGAATCAGGTAGAGAAACATTAGAGCCGATGAGAAGTACAAATAGCATATGGAGAGAAACAAGGTTTAAAAGATATTGCTAGGTGCTTCCGGCCAAAAGATTATCAAATCAAAGTTTTGAAATTCTCAAATCAAACCATAAGTTCACAAAGCATACGCAAACATTGACCGTTACCAACCTGAGCCGCAAGGAGCAGTAGAGCAGAGCAGAGCAGACTCTAGAGGATGGACAAGCAGCCAGGACTGACATCGACTCTAGAGGATGAACAAGCCACCCTACTTCTACTATGAAAATGAGGCCCTAGCTCCAAAAAGTGTATGGGTGGAAATTTCCAGAAATTTGTATGACACAGAGCCGGAGTTTGTGGATTCTAAGCACTTCTGTGCAGCTGCTCAAGAAAGAGGCTACATACATAACTTCCATAATTTATATTCAAATTATATACAAATGAAAAAATAATTAATAGTTTCAATAGTTAGAATAATTATTTAGTTAAACGAAAAATGGATTTAAATTAGTTTTGCAAATTCTAGCATTTTTCATGTTGGAATTTTTGTCAAATTTGGAAGTATATAAAAGTTGTTAATGTGCAAACTTAACACTTTTCAAATTTTGGCGCTAAAAAATTTTGGGCGCGCAGGGGTGCCACCGAAATTCGAAATTTGTTTTTGGTCCCGGGCCGTGGTACCAACCGGGACCAAAGGGGCTCTAGTCCCGGTTGGTGGCACGGGCCGGGACTAAAGGCCCATGTGTATAAAAAGCGCGGCCCTCTCTCCAGGCCGAGCGGACACCCCAGGGGCGGGTACGAGTGGATATGGCTGGGCGAAGCCCTGCCGGCGGCGGGAACGAGTGGATATGGCTGGGCGAAGCCTTGCCGGCGGCGGCGGGAACGAATGGACTAGGGACACAGTAGATTAGGGAAACACAACTTCTATTAAAATAAGGCCAGGGGCCTTGCTTACATAGGGGCGGCGCGGCCACAGGCGGCCGGCCGTACTTGCATAAGGGGCGGCGGCGCGGCCACAGGCGGCCGGCCGTTTCTTGGGGGGGTAGCTAGGGGCGTTGTCTATATAGAATAGGGGGGCGGGGCGCGGCCACAGGCGGCCGGCGCCAATCTAGTCGTCCTCGTCGTCGGAGAGGCTTACGTAGGCGGGTGGCTGCCACAGGTGAGCAGGCGGCTGGGCCGGGCTCGCCGGGGCTGGAGACATCGGGGGCATCGGGGGAGCGTACGGCGGCGGCGGGGGCAGCACCTCCTGCGGCAGCGGCGGCGGCGGCGGCGGGGGCAGCTCCTCCTCCTGCTCCGGCGACCCCGGCGCCCAAACGCCGCCGGTCCAGGCCCAGCTCATGCCATACTCCAGGCCTGGTGGGAGCGGCTGCGGCTCCGGCATGTCCTCGGACGCCTCCAGCTCGGCGTTCATCGCCTGCCACCAGGGGATGGCAGGCTCGTTAGGGGGTGGCGGCGGCGGCGGCATGGCGGCGGCGTCGGCGGCGGCGGCGGCCACGACACGCTCCCACCTCTTGATCTCGTCGTCGATGAGGGAGCGGCGGGAGGCCTCGCAGGCCTTCTCCATGGCGGCCCGGAGCTCGGGGTCCTCCTCCCCGGAGAAGTCCTCCGGCTCGTCCACGAGGAGCCATAGCTCCCTCTCCCGGCCGGGCGCTGGCGGGGGGTAGTCGTCCACGTTGGCCTCGAGGGGGGCGGGGATGAAGGAGCGGCGGCGCTGCTCGTGCTCCTGCTCGAGCCAGGCGGCCCAGTAGGGGGAGCCGCGTGCGTACATCCGCTCCCTGCGGACGGGGGCCGGCAGGAGCTCGCGCCGGCGCTCGATCTCCTCGAGCAGCGCCGCGCCGGTCGGGGCCGGCGGCACTGGGATCCGCTGGGGATTCAGGTGCCAGCCGTCCGGGAGGTGCACGTCGTTGTAGAACACCGGAGTGGCATTGTTCCAGTGCCACTCCGCCTCGTCCACCCGGACGTACCGGCGGAACCGTTTGCCCGGGGGGCGCGGCGCGGGGCGGCGGGCGTGCAGCCGGTGGTGGCGCGGGGACGCGCGGCACCCCGCCGAGGCGGACACCTCCAGGGCCGTAGCCGAAGGCCTCCGCCGGCGGGGGCGGGATGCGGCCGGCGCCGCTCGACGAGCCTCCGTCGTCGTTCCTTGGGCGCTTGCCGGAGTTCGAGAACCAGCGGGACATGGTGGCGGCTAGGGTTGCTTTGCCAGGGACGCGTCCGGGGTGGGTGGGTTGTACGGCGGCGGGGGGCCTTTAAAAAGGACCCGGGGTGGGCTGGCATGCCAACCGGCGGCCTGAACGTGGCGGCGGTTGCAGGCGGCCATGAATGCGGGGAGCCGAGGCGTGGCGCGTGGGGAGTGGGGCGCGGGAAGCCGAGGCGGGGCGGGAAGACGAGGCGGACAGCGGCCCTTTGACCGTCCTTCGGTCTTAGTTTAATGGACCAGGCGAACCAGCCACCAGGCCGCTGGCCAGTGGCCCCTGTTGACTGGCCATAATAACAGACGCGGGCCAGTGGGCCCTTCGAACCGTTGACTGTCCATAAATAAAAGACGCGGGCCAGTGGGCCTTTTTGACTAAAAAATGTGTCAGTGGGCTTAATTAAAGACGTGGGCCTGGAGCGGTTGGGGAAGGGGAGGCCGGTTGGCGATTGCGAGGCAGGAGAAAAAAAACGAACAAAAAAAACCTGCCGCGGCAGGGAAAATGGGCGGACTTTATTCGTTTTTTAAGAAGGCATCCATCCCGGTCCCTAAAACGAACCGGGACGAACTCCCTCGCGGTCCCTGGCCCAGAGTCGCCACGTGGGCCAGCCTTACCATCCCGGGTCCTGGCACAACCGGGACCAATGGGGAGGGCCATTTGTCCCGGCTAGCCCATCCCGGTTGCGCAACCGGGACAAATGGCCCTTACGACCCGGGACAAAAGGCCCTGTTTCCACTAGTGACTCGCGCGACTGCTGACGGCGACTACTTTCCCAACGAAGACTAGTTTCCACATCTCAGCAACCTCTTCATCGACGACATGGGCGACAACACCGCAGCTGGTGCCGCTTCTGCTGCACCGTACGTATCTCTCTCTCATCTGTACGAGATATTACTGCAATTACATTGACTAGCTGTTGCTGTAGATTGGATCGGTTTCACTACCGCACTAGATTTCGATATTTGCATTCTTACTGTCTTAGCTACGGTCGTAATTTATTTGATGCTATTTCAGATTAAATCATATGCTAAATTGCTTATATATTCAACAATCCAAAAACCTGATTATAGACAATTTGCTGCACCTGCACCCGCTTTTATTGCAGCGATGATGCTTGTGATACACACGTTTTGTTGGGAGACCCCAAGAGGAGGGTGTGATGAGCACAACGGTAGGTATTTCCCCTTAGTTAGGAACCAAAGTTATCAATCCAGTAGGAGAAAGAGGACCTTCGAAAGGTTGATGCCACTGACGGTGGTGCTGGCGCTTCACCGGTGTCAGCAACAACGTGGAATCTGCACATAACACAACCAAAATACTTTGCCCCAACGGTACAGTGAGGTTGTCAATCTCACCGGTCTTCCTGAAAACAAAGATTAGACGTATAGTGTGGAAAACAGTGTATGCTTGCAGTAAGTAAAGAAAGCAGGAAATTGTTGTGGTTTGTTTAACAGTGTGGAAAAATGGACCAGGGTTAGTTTCACTAGTGGTGTCTCTCCATAAAAGATAGCATGCTGGGTGAAAAAATTACAACTGGGAAATTGACAAATAGAGGTTGCACCGTAGTGCACAATATAACATGAAGATTACTATGATATTTAGTGCGGGCATTACAACAAGATACATAGACCGACATCCATCTGCATCTATGACTAATAATCAACCCTCAGGTTATCATCCAAACCCCCTTAGGTATTAAGTTGCAAGCAACAGATAATTGTATTAAACAAAGTGTGTAATGTAAGCAATGATTATGCACGCGGGCACTCTCACCGTTGTTTTCTCCCTAATGGCAACAACACATCCCCCCTTCACGTTTTTGTCACTCGAGCAAAGCAACAAGGAGGCATTAACCCACTATCAAGCATAAATACTCCCTCTTGGAGTCACTAGCAACTACTTGGCCAGAATAACCACTAGCAACGGAAAGCATGCAAAATCACAAATAACATATGCAATAAAGACTATAATCAACTTGGCATAAGGTCAATATTCATCGGATCCCAGCAAACACAACATATAGAATTACATAAGATCAATCTCAGTCATGATAGGCAGCTCACGAGATCTAAACATGGAGGCATATGAGGAGAAGACAACCATCTAGTTGCAGCTACAAACCCGTAGTCCAGGGATGAACTAATCACGCATCACTCCGGAGGCAGGCATGGTGATGTAGTAGCCTCCGGTGATGATTTCCTCTCCGGCAGGGTGCCGGAAAACAACTTCAAAACCCTCCTGATCTAGGGTTGACGGTGACGGTGGCTGCGGAACTTTTTTGGGGATTTTGATCAGGTGCCTAGGGTTTTCCATCCAGGGGGCTTAAATCGGCGAAAGGGCAAAGGCGGTGGAGCTCCAGGGGCATCACACCTATAGGTGGCGCGGCCAGGGGACCCGCGCCACCCCATGGTGTGGCCCCCCTGTTGCCCCTCCTCGACTCCTCTTCGGTCTTCTGGATGCTTACGGGGAAAATATGACTTCCGGGCTTCGAACTTTCCAATTCCGAGAATATTTCCAGAACAACTTTTCTGAAACTAAAAACAGCAGAAAACAGGGAACTGGCTCTGTGGCATCTTGTCAATAGGCTAGTCCGGAAAATCGATAAAAAAATAACATAAAGAAGAGGGAAAACATGTAGCAATTGGCATAATATCATCATGGAGCATCAGAAATTAGGGATATGTTTATGACGTATCAAGCATCCCCAAGATTAGTTCCTACTGGTCCTTGAGTAGGTAAGCGATAAAACAATAATTTCTGAGGTGACATGCTACTAACACAAACTTGATCAATCTAATGTAAAAGCATATGCACGTTGAGATCATAAAACTTTAAACAGAGGCATGATAAATAAAATTTTAATAATAAAGCATAGCAATTACTTTGCATCACGAAGAGTAACTCAAATAAAGGATCATGAATAATAATGCAAGGAAAGGTAGATGTTTGTTTCAGGTATAGAGAAAGCATGGCAAAGTGATATTTCGATAGTCCTTAAGAGTAGGGCAAAACATAAATGCCAGGACACTTTCAAAGTTTAAGAGGAAGACTAGAACAAATAATATAAGTAATTACTAATGTTTATGGGACAAATGCACATAGAACTCAGAATGGCAAAAATACTCTCTCAACTGTGCATAAAGTTAGAAAATGGAGACTCAACATAAAAGTAAAAGAAAGGCCATTCGCAGAGGGAAGCAGGGATCACTCATGTGCTAGAGCTTTTATTTTATTAAACAGAGGTATTAAAAGTTTGACACTCCTCCCATCCATATTTCACAAACCATGGCTAACCGAACCCTCGGGTTCCTGCCAACAATCACATACCGTGGAGGAGTGTCTATATTTTGGGAGATGTATGCTAATGTCAACGAATGGTAAACAGGAAATATAGTACATCACAAGCCAACTGGATTCACAAGAGCGTCTCCCATGGTGAAGGACACAACTGGTATAGAAGGTCATCCCTCTTTCTCTTTTGTTTACACAATTATGCTTTGACTGATAAATCAATGGCAAAAATAGTGAAGATAATTTGTTTGCATTAATTTGGGGCTGGACACCCCTCTGCCATCTCGTCTATCATTTGGATAAGCGGATGAATACACTAGTCCATGGTGTGAAATCCAATCAACAAGTAAGATAAAGATTCTCTATTTACGTCCTCATGAGCAAAAACACGAACATAAAGCAGGAGTAATTTTGAAGGTTTTAAAGGTAAGACATGAGCAATTTACTTTGGAATGGCAATTAAATACCACATGTAGGTAGGTATGGTGTACACAATGGGAAAAACTTTGGTTTAAGGGAGTTTGGATGCATGATTAGAGCTCATACTCAGTACAGGTGGAGGCTAGCAAAATACTGGGAGCGACAAATCAAGAGAGCATAAGAGCCATAATCATGCATAGCGACATAAGCATCATTAATTAAAACATAAGCATTATCACAAGTTCAAAAACTAAGTTGTCATGGAGGCTATTCGTGACTGATTTGTAGTCATAAACATGGTGTGAGCATGCGCCAAGTCAACCAAATAAAACATTCGAAAGAGAATATCATATATTGATACTTTACTATGACAAGAACAACTCATGAATCTTTCAATACATATTAAACACTCTCAGCTATTTGAGGCCATTCATGCTACTCAATAACCACAAGGATTTAAAACTAAAATAACATTTAGCATGGCATGAAAAAGTCCTAGCCACAGTCTATACAAGCTTCTACTAGTACTGTTATGAATTCTACTTCAAGCAACAATTTTCTTTCTCCCAACAAGCACCATACAAAACATGCTTTAACATAAATACTATTTATGATACATCAAGAAAACATGAGAGTACTCACATAACACTACTAAAACTAACAGCTATAATAAGAGATGCATGCAAAACAGGAGCTAAATAAATGCAACAGCTAGACAGAGATTAACAATACAACGTATTCTCATGAAAAAACGGAGCGTGTAACTCTCCAATAAAATAATGCTAGGGTCCAACCAAGCATATTATGAAAGTAAAAAAAAAACTGAAAGCAAAAGAAAAATCAAACTGAAAACAAAAATAAAATACGCTCCAAGTAAATCACATAAGATGCGACCGAATAAAAATATAGTTTCACTAGATGTGACCTGATAATTTGTTGATGAAGAAGGGGATGTCTTGGGCATCCCCAAGCTTAGACGCTTGAGTCTTCTTGGAATTTTCTTGGATGTAGCACCGGGGTATCCCCAAGCTTAGGATTTTCACTCTTCTTGATCACATCATATCATCCTCTTCTCTTGACCCTTGAAAACTTCCTTCACATCAAAATTCTCACAATCTTCATTAGCAACGTTAGTGCAATTGAAATAATAAATTAACATGGTTCAGTTTCAACACAAGTCTAACACTCAAAAACACATTAGCTACTGTCACAACTTCTTTCGAAACTCTTTTTCTCAAAAGAACACCAAAAGAAAGAGATTAACATGCAAATGTGATAAATGGCAGAAATCTGTCAAAACAGAACAACAGGTAAAGATCGATTTTTTCAAAAATCTTCTGTTGCTCAAATCATAAGGTGGTGTTCTAACAAACATTGCGTATATAACTCAGAATAATGCACAAAAAAGCTCAGGTCATTTTGAATTTTGCTGTGATTTTTAACGGAATTAACAGTGGACAGCAGAAATCTGTTTCTTGCGAAGAAATCCGAAATATAGGCTCAACTTTCCACTAGAGTCTTTACTTGGCTCAACAAAAACACAAAAGAAAAGATACAGAGGGGTTGCTAAGGAAATAGAAAACACCCAGGTGCAAAGCACACCAAAGAAAATGAAAGAAAACGGGTTGAAAACAGCAAAATAAAACGTGTTGTCACCCAGTAGCGCTTTTCTATAACACCTTTCAGCTAGGCACGTAAAGCCAGAAGATACTCACATGAGAAATATGAATTAAGCAAAAAAGAGAACAAGAAGCAAGTATAAAACAAATTTAAGTCTAACCCACTTTTTATGCATAGGAATCTTGTAAAGAAATAAATTAAAGAAGCTCAAACTAGAAATCATGGGAAGGTAGAAAAAGAGCAACTTCAACACTTTCAACACAAAGAGAGGTGTTTTAGTAACATGAAAATTCTTACAACCATATTTTACTCTCTCATAATAATTTTCAGTAACATCATGAACAAACTCAACAACATAATAATCACATAAAGCATGTTTCTCATGGACTAAAAGCACACAATTCATATCAAGCTAAAAAATAGTGGGATCAAAATTTAAAATCATCTCCTTTTTTTTTCACTTTTAGCAATATCAAAACAAGATGATTGATCACCCATAAAGGTATAAGACACATTATAGCAATCCTATTTTTAGTAGCATTATAATTTATAACATCAAGTAGCATAGGACCATCATCAAGAGCATTATCATAAGATTTATCCAAGTAGCATGGATTATCATAAATAACAGTAGCAATATCATTCTCACAAGTTTCATTCATACTAGTATCAAGGTCACAAGTATAGCAAGTATCAATTTCATCAAATAATGTATGAGTTAAAGAGTTACTATCATTGGGAGGTAGACATGGGTTCCATTCTTCCTCCTCTTGATCATCACTCTCCTCCTCTTTTTCATCCAATGAGCTTCCATATTCAGCAATTTCTTCTTCCATAGGCTCCTGTAAGGCATCAGTTACTTCCTTAGTTTGTGAGAATTTATTAAGATATTCCATTATGTAGTAATTACAATCCTTGTAATTATCAAAGCAATATTCAAGTATAGCATAAATCTCATATTTATAAGGTGCATCATCAATACTTTCATGTAATTAGGCAATTTCGACCGCACCCTTCCAAGCAATAAATTCTTCAATTTGTTCCACATCATATAATTCATAATTTCCCTTAACATAAGAAGATATGGTAAATTTTTCATTATAATCACATTGAAAAGGGAGGTGTTTATACCTCCTACAGCAACAAGATTTATCAAAGCAATAAGTAACATTATAAGTAGAGCACAAGTTTGTAGCATAGTCATGCAATTTATTAATTTGCTCCCATAAGTGTATCCTTTTTTGTGACAAGCGGTGTTCCTTATAATGTTTTTATTGTTCATCCGTGAACCAACTTTTCCTAAAATATCTAGTTTCAAAGGCATCAAACATTGATAGCAAGCATGATAAAGCAAAAATAACAACTAGAATAAGAAATAATTTTTTTGGGTTTTTGATAAAGAGAAGCAAAACAAGATAAAAACAAAAACAAGACAATAAACAAAATAAAGAGGTTGAGAGTGAGAGACTCCCCTTTCCAGAAGACTTCCTTCTCCCCGGCAACGGCGCCAGAAAATATCCTTGATGCTCGTGATACACATGTTTGTTGGGAGACCCCAAGAGGAGGGTGTGATGAGCACAACGGTAGGTATTTCCCCTTAGTTAGGAACAAAGGTTATCAATCCAGTAGCAGAAAGAGGATCTTCGGAAGGTTAATGCCACTGACAGTGGTGCTGGCGCTTCACCGGTGTCAGCAACAACGTGGAACCTGCACACAACACAACAAAAATTCTTTGCCCCAACGGTACAGTGAGGTTGTCAATCTCACCGGTCTTGCTGAAAACAAAGATTAGACGTATAATGTGGAAAACAGTGTATACTTGCAGTAAGTAAAGAAAACAAGAAATTGTTGTGGTTTGTTTAACAGTGTGAAAAAATGGACCGGGGTTCATAGTTTCACTAGTGGTGTCTCTCCATAAAAGATATCATGATGAGTGAACAAATTACAACTGGGCAATTGACAAATAGAGGTTGCACCGTAGTGCATAATATAACATGAAGATTACTATGATATTTAGTGCGGGCATTACAACAAGATACATAGACCGACATCCATCTGCATCTATGACTAATAATCCACCCTCAGGTTATCATCCGAACCCCCTTAGGTATTAAGTTGCAAGCAACAGATAATTGCATTAAAAAAAGTTTGTAATGTAAGCAATGATTATGCACGTAGGCACTCTAACCGTTGTTTTCTCCCTAATGGCAACAACACATCCTCCCCCTTCACGTTTCTGTCACTCGAGCAAGGCAACAAGGAGGCATGAACCCACTATCAAGCATAAATACTCCCTCTTGGAGTCACTAGCAACTACTTGGCCAGAATAACCACTAGCAACGGAAAGCATGCAAGATCACAAATAACATATGCAATAAAGACTATAATCAACTTGGCATAAGGTCAATATTCATCAGATCCCAGCAAACACAGCATATATAATTACATAAGATCAATCTCGATCATGATAGGCAGCTCACGAGATCTAAACATGGAGGCATATGAGGAGAAGACAACCATCTAGCTACAACTACGAACCCGTACTCCAGGGATGAACTACTCATGCATCACTCCGGAGGCAGGCATGGTGATGTAGAAGCCTCCGGTGATGATTTCCTCTCCGGCAGGGTGCCGGAAAACAGGTTTAGAACCCTCCTTATCTAGGGTTGACGGTGACGGCGACTGCGGAACTTTTCGGGGATTTTGATCAGGTGCCTCGGTTTTCCATCTGGGGGGCCTAAATAGGCGAAAGGGCAAAGTCGGTGGAGCTCCAGGGGCCACACACCTATAGGTGGCGCGGCCAGGGGGACCCGCGCCACCCTATGGTGTGGCCCCCCTGTTTCCCCTCTTCGACTTCTCTTCGGTCTTCTGGATGCTTCCGGGGAAAATAGGACTTCTGGGCTTCGAACTTTCCACTCCAAAAATATTTCCAGAACAACTTTTCTGAAACTAAAAACAGCACAAAAACAGGGAACTGGCTCTGTCGCATCTTGTCAATATGTTAGTCCGTAAAATCGATAAAAATGACATAAAGAAGAGACAAAACATGTAGCAATTCGCATAATATCATCATGGAGCATCAGAAATTAGGGATACGTTTATGACGTATCAGGCGACAAGGCCAAACCCTTTCAAGGTTGTGGACTATAATAGGTGGCGCACGAGAGTAGCGCTATGGTTTCAAACCTTGCGCTGCTATGCGGCCACCAAGGGCAAGCCTGAGCGCGATCTCAATCAAGCACAACTCGAGGCTTTTGAGAATATGGACACTATGTTTAAAAGTTCCCTCCTCAATATTATTGATGATTCCATTGTGGATCCCTATATGTCGTTTGATAACGCCAAGGATATGTGGGCTGCACTCGAGGCCAAATTTGGGGCCTCGGATGCTGCCAGCAAGCTGTACGTCATGGAGCAATTCTATGACTACAGGATGACTGATGAGTGTTGTGTTATTCAATAGGCTCATGAGATACAGTCACTCGCAAAATAACTTGAGCACTTTAAGTGTATGTTACCGGACAAATTTGTGGCCGGAGGCATCATTGCCAAGTTTCCATCTTCATGGAGCACCTTTGCTAATTCTCTGAAACACAAGAGACATGAGTTTTCCGTTTCGGACCTCATCGGATCTGTTGATATGGAAGACAAGGCGAGAGAAAATGATACATATGCTCGAGTTGCTGAGGTAGGTTCTGCTGCCCATGTGGTATAGAAGAAAGACTACCCGCCCAACAAGCCTAAATATAACAAAAAGAAATCCGAGTTTAAAGTCAAACCTGATGGAAAGTTCAAGCCATCGCACTCTACAAAGAGTCTGTATCTCATGAGTCTGCTCCAATACAGAACGGTTTTCTTCCATTCTGTAATCATGGAACTGCAAATCCGAGTTTAGCGATGAACTGTATCTCATGAGTCTGCTCCAATACAGAACGGTTTTCGACCATTCTGTAATCATGGAACTGCTCTATAGTGTACATCTCGCTGCCAGCATTGGTCGTGAAGAATTTGGATTCGAGCACCTCCCACAAGTTCTTGGCAACCCGCATATGTAAATATGCGTCAACAGATTTATCTCCGATCACGCTTAGAACACATCCAACAAAGACGAAAGTATATTCCTAAACGTCTTCTCCTGTTCAGGAGTAATCGTTCCCGTGGGAGTGACACCAGCATCCCAAAACACGTTCATAGCCATAAGCCATAAGATTGTTTTGGTCTGCAACGCTTAAAATTCGTCCCTATAAACGGGTCCGGTTTCAGTGCAGTAGCAAGACCATGGATCTAAAATTCCCTACACATATTAGGTTTTTGGATTGCTGAGTATTTAGGCAATTTACCGATTAAAATAATCCAAGTATAAATCACAAGCATGACGTAAACATACTGATAATTGACCATATTCTTGCATACTAGATTGATGGTAGATACATCTACGTAAACTACTAGTATTGCATACATGAAAATAATCAGGAGAGAGATAAACGTGTTATACCCTGCAGCCAGTCAGTTGGCAATAGCAGCAGCAGCGGCGGCCTCGATGGCAGCAGTCATCTCAGCAGCAGCGCGCTCGGCTTCAGTGGACATGTTGACGACGAGGGCGACGCGGTAGTAGTCGAAGTAGATAAACAGCAGCGAGTAGTCGCATAGGAGACGCTCCCCAAAAATATAATCGCCTCTCTCCCGTACAGGATTTGGAGAGGCGGGGTTTCGGAGGCATGCTCTCCCGTCGGCCGTGTACGCGGTGGACGTGATGGGATCACCAGAGGCAGCAACTGGGAGTGGAACGATAATGGGCGCAATGAGGCAGAGCGTATGAGGTGTGTTTTTCTGTGTCCGCCCGAGCCTCCAATATATAGGTACGACCGGGTAGGAGAACGGTCAGCTCACAAAATCAATTGGCGTTTACTACAGCCATTACCACGTGATCAATATGGCGTTTACTGCGGCTATTACCAAACTAAATGTGGCACGGTTACAGACGATAATCAATATGACGTCCCGTATTATTGGCGCGTTCCTGCAACTCGCGGCGCGTCGTGTTGTGACGAGGCGAGGCAGGCGGTGGAGGAGGAGAAGCATGCGTGTGGAACACCTCGACAACTCCTCTCTCTTAATACCAACTCATATTAGTGGGGAGAGAGCTCACCTTATAAACTGGTGTAAAACTCTCCCAAGTAGCAATGTGGGACTAAACTCCACCACTTGGTATAGCAGCATGGGCCTTAGGGATTAAATGGAAATTGCCTAGTGGGCCTAAAGCCCACTCCAAATTTCAGCAATCCCCCACCAGATCCCGAAGACCCATGGTGTTGTCCTCTGTTCCAATCACTATTTTTATATACCAGTATTTTCAGTGGAGACCCGTTAAGGTTGAACATCCACCTAGAGCAAATAGCTACACTACATCACAACTGAACAATGGACTATGCCTTGAATTGTCAGTTTGGCGTAAAGTAGTTTCACTAAATGTATTGCCAGTACTAGACTGCCAAAGGCTGACCCCTTGGGTTGAGCATATTAGTCACACTCCAG
The DNA here is from genome assembly GCA_028641055.1 of Alopecurus myosuroides. Classification (NCBI taxonomy): domain Eukaryota; kingdom Viridiplantae; phylum Streptophyta; class Magnoliopsida; order Poales; family Poaceae; genus Alopecurus; species Alopecurus myosuroides. The sequence continues at coordinate 462,616,013 of CM054057.1, read as the reverse complement.
GCCTATTCATGAACTTATTAGAGATCACCCAATCTCATAGACTGTGACCAGCAGTCAGGCTCATATACGCATGTTCCTCCAAAGATTGCTCTGTAGGATAGCATCTTGCTTATACAAGCGTTGAAACACATTAAGACGAGAGTCAACCTGCCATACGGTTTTTTCGAGTATTGCATCTCCAGCAGAGTGGGTTAGTAAAAAATTTCTCCTCGGTTAACCACTAGCTTGTTTTCGCAGGTCCTACTTCACGGGATCTCGAATCACATATGTTGAGTTACTGCCATGGCAACTCATGTGGGTCTCATACCCATCTCCCTCGATGCACTTTCTATCACACACGTGATAGCCCTTTAGTAAAGGGATCTGCCAGATTCTTAGCCGACTGGATATAATCTGCCACTATCACTCCGGAGTTTCGCAAATGTCTAACAATTTTTAATCTCATTTTTATGTGCTTTGTGGACTGTGCATTGTCCTTTGAACTCTTCACCTTGACAATCACCGTTTGATTGTCACAATTCATAAGAATAACCGGTACTGGATTTTCAACCATAGGCAAGTCCATCAAAAGATCTCGAAGTCATCCTACTTTGACACTAGACATGTCTAATGCTGTTAATTCTGCTTCAATTGTCGATCTCATTAAGATCATTTGTTTGCAGGACATCCAGGAAACAGCCCCACCTCAAAGGGTAAACACATACCCTATTGTGGCTTTCATCTCATCAGCATCAGAGATCCAATTCGCATCACAATACCCTTCAAGTACCGAAGGATATCCACTATAGTGAAGTCCATGGTTCACGGTACCTTTCAGATAGCGCATAATTCTTTCTACAACATGCCAATGCACATCACCCGGATTAGAAACAAACCGGCTTAGTTTGCATACAGCAAACGTGATGTCGGCCCTCGTAGCGCTCGCTAGGTACATGATTGAACCAATTATTTGAGAGTACCTCAGCTGATCTTTAGTTGTGCCTTTGAACTTCCGAATTCACACACTAGGATCATATGGTGTTGGAGAAATTTTGTAGTTTGAATATCCAAAATGACTCAAAACCTTCTCAACATAGTGGGATTGCAGACGTGTAATCCCACCCTCATTGTCTCTCAACAGTTTGATATTCAAAATAACATCGGCCACACTAAGAACTTTCATCTCTAAGTTCTAGAATAGAAACGACTTAACCTCATCAATTACTTTGAGGTTGGTCCCAAATATCAGTATGTCATCAACATACAAACACAGTATAACTCATTCGCCCCCACCATGGCGATAGTACATGCATTTGTCAGCTTCATTCACAACAAAGCCAATAGATGTTAAAATTGTATTGAACTTCTCATGCCATTGCTTAGGTGCTTGTTTCAGCCCATATAAAGATTTTAGTAACTTGCACACGTTTCCTTCCTGACCATCTATCACAAAGCCATCTAGCTGTTGCATATAGATTTCCTCGTCTATCTCTCCATTTAGGGAAGTCGTCTTAACATCCATCTGATGGACGAGAAGACCATGCGAGGCTGCCAACGAGAGTAATACTCGAATGGTGGTCAGTCTGGCCATAGGTGAATAAGTATCGAAGAAATCTTCATCTTCTTTCTGGGAATAGCCCTTGGCCACAAGTCTAGCCTTGTACTTTTCAATCGTACCATCGGGCCTAAGCTTCTTTTTGAACATCCACTTACATCCTAATGGTTTACAGCCATAGGGACGTTCAGTGATCTCCCATGTTCTATTAGCCATGATGGAATCCATCTCGCTACGGACCGCTTCTCTCTCCAGTAGTTAGCATCTGGAGATGCATAAGCTTCTGAAATAGAAATAGAAATAGGAGTATCATCCACAAGGTACACAACGAAGTCATCACCAAAAGAATTTGCAGTCCTTTGTATCTTGCCCGTACCAAGAGTTTCCCCGTCATCCTTCTTAGGATTCTCATCATGTGTTTGTTCATAATATTCCATTGGAATGGCAGGCTCACGAGTCTCCTCTGATTCCTGTCTAGAAGTGCTTTTCATATCTCTCATAGGAAAAATATCCTCAAAGAATGTAGCGTCTTTAGACTCTATAATATTACCGACCATCACGCCAGGTACCTGAGATTTCACTACTAGAAATCTATAGCCAACGCTATTCTTAGCGTACCCCAAATTAACGCAATCCACGGTCCTTGGTCCAAGTTTACGCTTTCTAGGGATCGGCACATTGACTTTCGCCAAGCAGCCCCAAGTCCGTAAGTATGAGAGCGTCGTTTTTCTCTTCTCCCATTGCTCATAGGGAGTGATCTCATTATCTTTTGTTGGAACTTTATTCAGAACATGGCATGATGTCAATATAGCCTCTCCCACCATGCCTTGGATAAACCCGATGTATCTAACATGCCATTAACCAAATCTCTTACAGTACGGTTCTTCTGTTTGGCAACCCCATTTGGCTGAGGTGAATAGGGAGGCGTCCTCTCAGGAATAATACCATGTTCCGCACAGAAAGAGTCAAACTCATTAGAGAAATACTCTCCACCACAATCTGACCAGATTCGTTTAGTTTTCTTTTCAAGTTGATTCTCAACTTCTGCCTTATAGATTTTAAAGTAGTGTAGAGCTTCGTCTTTAGTGTTCAACGGATATACATAGAAAAATCTAGTGGAATCGTCTATTAACGTCATTAAGTATCTATTTCCACCTTTAGTCAACACACTATTCATCTCACAAAGATCAGATGTATGAGTTCTAACGGTGCTAAGTGTCTCTCCTCTGCAGCCTTATGGGGCTTACGAGGTTGCTTTGCTTGCACACACGAATGACACTTAGAACCTTTGGCTAAAGTGAAACTTGGAATTAAGTTTAATTTTGTTAACCGTGTTATGAAACTGAAACCAACGTGACAAAGAAGTGAATGCCAAACTTCTGTTTCATCAACACTCGAATGAATATTGTTCACGACTTTATTACAGAAATCAACGAGTGAAAAGCGGAACAGACCTCTGCACTCATACCCTTTTTCAACAAACAGTCCATATTTAGTTACAACTACTTTATTAGACTAAAAAACCAACTTGAACCCTTCTCTACATAGAAGGGATCCACAAACGAGATTCTTCTTGATGGCGGGGACATGCTGCACGTTCTTGAGCTGCACGATCCTTCCCAAAGTAAACTTCAGATTAACCGTGCCAATACCGAGTACATAAGCACTTGCGCCATTTCCCCATCAATACGGACCCGTTCCTTGTGACCTGATAAGAAGAAAACAATGAGATGTCAGCCCACATATGAATATTTGCACTTCTGTCAATCCACCAATCGGTAGACTGAGAAACTAAAAATACACTAAGCAAATTACCATACACAGATGCCCCATTCTCATTGTTGCACACAATCATGTTGACAGCCTTGGAATTCTGCCCTAGATTCTTGTACTTGTTTGGGCACTTCCCAGCCCAGTGTTCCAGTGAACCACAAGTGAAGCAACCATCTTTCTTCTTATCCTTCTTGAAGGAATTATCAGCCTTCTTCTTGAAGTCGGTATTCTGTTGGACCCAGTCCTCGCCTTGTTCTTATGGGAGTTGTAGTTCTTCTGTACCATATTGGCCGCAGAAGTCCCTTCGTTCCCTTTTCCATGCGAGTCCTTTGCCCTCTAATTCTGCTCAACACTCAGATGGCTGGTGACATCCTCTACTGATAATTCATGCCTATGATGTTTCAGAGTAGTGGCAAAGCTCCTCCGGGAATTAGGCAGCTTGGCGATTATACATCCCGCGAAAAACTTGCCCGGTAGCACGCACTTGAGAATTTCAAGCTCCTTAGCGATGCACTGTATCTCATGAGCCTGCTCTAATACAGAACTGTTTTCAACCATTCTGCAATCATGGAACTACTCTATAGTGCACATCTCGCTGCCAGCATCGGTTGCGCCGAATTTGGATTCGAGCGCCTCCCACAAGTCCTTGGAAACCCGCATATGTAAATATGGGTCAATGATGTCTACGCACGCTTCTATTCTTGTAGACAGTGTTGGGCCTCCAAGTGCAGAGGTTTGTAGAACATCATTAAGTTTTCCTTAAGTGGACCACCCAAGGTTTATCGAACTCAGGGAGGAAGAGTTCAAAGATATCTCTCTCAAGCAACCCTGCAATTAAAATACAAGAAGTTGCTTGTGTCCCCAACACACCTAATACAATTGTCAGTTCTATGGGTGCACTAGTTTGGCGAAGAGAGAGTAAAATACAAGTAGTTTGGACGATTATAAGTGATAATAGCAATCTGAAATAAAAATGGCAGCAAGCAAACATGTAGCAGAAGTGACTGTAAATGGTGTTTCAATGCTTAGAAACAAGGCCTAGGGATTCTACTTTCACTAGTGGACACTCTCAACAATGATAACATAATTGAATGCATAAATATCATCTCTTCACTATGCTACCCCGAACTACTCTCCGGTTGAATAACAAACACCAATTCATTGCTTAGGGCTACAAAGCGCACCTTAAAGTCGCATTCCCATGTCTGGTTAAGCCCACACTGTCAACTTGAGCGCCCTAGAAGGTACTAGACAAACACCACAATTTCATAGGGTCATCCAACATAAGATAGAAATATCATGCTAAACCACACAGTGCACACACTGTCACCATTACACCGTGATCAAAGTGTCTACGGAGATCTCATAACAAAACCACTCGAGTAGCATAACAGATGAAGAGTAACATCTACTTATTCAACTAGATTACAAAGCTCATGATCACATAAAGATAACACCATGGGAGAGAGAGAGATGAGACACATAGCTACCTGTAGAGCCCTCAACCCCGGGGGATAACTACTCCCTCCTCATCATAGGAGACAACAACGGCGATGAAGATGGCGGTGGAGTCGATGGAGATGGCTCCGGGGGCACTTCCCCGTTCCGGAAGGGTGCCGAAACAGATTTATGTACCCCAAAACTTGTCGGCGGCGCCGGGGGAGCTACGGAACTTTTCAAGGAAAAAAGGCTGATATCTTTAGGGTTTATGCATCGGGGGACATATATAGGTGAAAGTGCGATGGCAGTGGGCGTCTGAGGGGCCCACACCACTCCCAGGCGTGGCCAGGGAACCACCCACACCCAAGCATGGTGTGGGGGCTCTGGGGCCCCCCTTCGGGTCTCCTTTGGACTTCTTTGACCCTCCGAGACTTCTAAGACTTCTGTCTTTTGAATCATCCAATTCCGAGAATATTTCCAGAACAACTTTTCTGAAACTAAAACAACAAAAAACAGGAAGTGGCTCTGTGGCATCTTGTCAATAGGTTAGTCCCGGAAAATCGATAAAAATGACATAAAGTGTAAGGAAAACATGCAACATATAGCATTAAAACAACATGGAACATCAAAAATTATGGATACGTTTATGACGCATTAGTCAACAAACTTATCTCGGATCACGCTTAGAACACATCCAACAAAGACGGCAGTGGCATCCCTAAACGCCTTCTTGTTCATAGTAATCGTTCCCGTGAGAGTGACACCGGCGACCCAGAACACGTTCATAGCCGGGAGCCATAAGATTGTTTTGGTCTGCCAACCCTTAAAGCACGTCCCCGTAAACGGGTCCGGTTTCAGTGCAGTAGCAAAACCACGTATCGAAGCATTTAGGCAATTTACATATTAAAATTTGTGGCAGCATAGTGTATGTGCTGAAACCATCCCGTCTACCGCGTACACGGCCTGCCATGCGTAAGGGTTGGATCCATGAGAGGGCTAGCCGCATGGGCCATGCAAATCTCGGTCGGAGGTGCTCTCGATCGAAAGTGCCATATGAGAATAGACTACGGAAGCTACTAGGGTTCGCTTGGAACCGTTCAGCCGCCGCAGGGTTCTTTCGGTGCTCTCGGATGGCGAACAGAGGTGGAGGAAGGGCTGGCGATAACGCTGCCGCTGGGCGTGGAGATCCGCAACCACGAGTATTTGAAACTGGGGAATCTAGCAGGGCTGCGCCGCCGGTCGTGGCTGCTGCTGTTCAGGTGCCCGTCGCGGTGGGATTAGCGCCTGCTCCGGGTACTGTCGCTGGACAAGGTCAAGCGATTTTCGCCTTCAATGCTGGACGTGGCCAAAACTACAGGGGTGCTCAACACCATGGTGCCTACAGGGGAAGACAGCGGTACGACAATCAAGGTCGTGGTCCGCTCGGTAGAGGCCGGGGTGGGTACCAGGGGTACCGTCAATATCCGCGGCAAGGCACAGCTAGGTACATGCCTGTTGGTGCGGCGCAGGTAGCTAGAGGTGGTGAGCAACAAGTTCAACAACAGGGATTGCGGTGGGAACTCAACAAGTTGCGGCAGGAACGGCTGAGGTACCTGTCCGTGCAGATCAACGTGTCACAGCTGAGCAAGTGGCGGTGGCTGTGGCGGGGGCTTTACCAAAAAAGAAAAAGGTGGACAAGATGAAGTGTTTTCGTTGTGGTGTTGCTGGACACCTCCTGAATGACTGCCCGGCTCCAATTTGTGATATTTGTCAGTCGGTGGATCATATCACCAACAACTGTCCCCTTCTTTTGGCACCAAAACCGCACCTGATCATGTATGGCTATGCGCATGACGAGTTGACGTTCTTCGGTATGCCATTGTCTGATCACTACAAGCCCAAGGTGGTAAATGTGAAGATGGCTTCCATCGTAGTCTCGAAGGGGGAGATGTCTATACCCTAGATTATAAATCCGCTCCGGAGGTTGGTTCCCACTGAAAATTTCATTTGGCGTGTCTCTCAGGAGGGGCAGAATGTGTTTAAAGTTCAATTCCCATCAAAGTTGGACTTGGATAGGCTGAAAGTATTCGGAGCATATAGGGTTCCGAAGAGTACTTGTGAGATGGTGTTTGATTCTTGGACACACAAGATTGAGCCTTTAGAAACACTGCCAGAGTTTTGGGTTAGAGTTTCGGGTATTCCAGAAGATCGCTTGGGAGATTTCTTGGCTCTCTGGTCTGTGGGATTTCTGCTTGGGAAAACATCAAAGTTTGATATGGCGTTTACCCGGAAGCATGGTGTTCTTCACATTAGGGTGGGCTTCCTTGACTACACAAAGATACCTCAAAGCTACCCTCTATTCATAAAAGACGGGATATATGATCTCTCTTTTGAAGTAGAGGGAGAAGATAAGTCGGTGGACGGAGATGTTTTGATGGCAGAACCGAATGGCGAAGATGAAGGTGATGATGACATTCTGGATGACTTTACTGATGCTCTTGCCAATACCTCTCTCAACAATCATACTGGCAACACTAGTAGTACCAAGGGAGATGAATCAATGATGGATACACAACAAACATATGATAATGGGCCGAGTGGCTCGAATGTTCAGAGAACGGGTGTGATATTTTCTCCGTTGGTTCTGAAATCAATGGAGCATACGAGGAGGGAGTTGCAGGCTATTTTCAGTCCAGTAGATGTTTCGGTGGTTCATGGACACGATGATACGCAGGAGGAGGCTGTCGTGGCACATCATACCCCCCTGCCACACTCACTGCTTACTACCGCAGAGCTACAACAGGTTTCTCTGCCGCGGGCGCAGTCTGGTGGCGTTTCTGCTGAAAACGTGCTGCCGTCGGCGCGTTTTGTGGCTGCTTCCTCTGACGGGCAGCAAAAGGGGGCTGATTCCCTGCCGCAGCCAGCTACAGACCAAGGGCCGCGTGCAGTCACACTGCCGTGGGATCAAAGCAAGGAGAGGAGGGCAGGGGGCATGACGAACATTTCTTCGGCGCCGAGCTTGTCTCTTCTGAAGGAGGACTTATCGGCGAAGGGAAGTGCGACAGTGGAGGGACATAATGACCACCTGCTGGCCTCACGTTCACAGACGTTACCCAAGGAGTTGGTGCAGCAGGACTTTGCTAGCGAGAGACAGAAGGTGGCGATGGGTGTTGTGAACCCGGAGGTGGCTGCTCATGGTGGGGGGCTTTCTTCTACACATCTACACTCTCATGTTGATGGGGGTTTTTATGCTGATTATGTATCTACACCGACTGCCAAAATTGGACGGCCTTCTAAGGAGGAGGTGGTGGCGTTTGGGGGACTTCCGGAGCCAGGGAGTGCGGGGCTGCGAGCTAGTGCACGGCTGCGTGCACAGCCAGACACCGACACGCCTATCTCGGAGCGAGCTGCACGTCTTGCGGCTAAACGTGACATCGACTTTTCAGGTACACCATTAAGATCTTTTACCCGTATGTCTAATGATCATATTGTTGATTTTGCATCTAGGATAGGGGTCTCTTTTGGTAATAATGCACCTGAAGTAAATTTTGATGTTAATGCTATTAAAAATTTAGAAACGTCAAGGCAGTTGATTTTTCTAGAAAATGATCTTAAAATAAACAATTCCACGGATGCTAATGAATTAGTACAACGGATATCATCATCACTGGATGAAGATGTTCATGTTATTGAGGAAAAGGGCTTGGGAGATTCGGTGAATCTATCCCAAGGTGTGAAAGTCACACAATCCCGTAGAAAAAAGAAAAGTGGATCCTCTAAACCAAAAAGAAGTAGCAGTAGGTTGAAATCTCTAATTCAAAAAAATTAATAATGAAAGGAGCCTTTTGGAACACGGATGGTTTTGGTGACCCGGCAAAGCATTTGGCTGTTAATGAGATGGTTAGAGAGTTGAATCTCGATTTTGTTGCTATTCTGGAAACTGGTAGGTCTAGTTTCGAGCAAAGACTACTATCTCATCTCTCGGGGGGTAGGGATTTCTATTGGTACTGCTTACCACCTCATGGGAGGTCGGGGGGATCTTATTAGGATTTAATAATGATATGATTACTGTTCAGACGGTTGTAGCGGGGGATTTTTCTGTTAAATTTCATTTGCGCGCAAAGGGCGATGGTTTCCTTTGGACATTAGTAGTGGTCTATGGGGCTGCTCAAGATGATAAAAAACCCGTGTTTTTGTCAGAATTAGTACGCATTTGTGATAATGAAACTCGACCTATTTTGGTAGGGGGAGATTTCAATATTATGAGAAGACCTAATGAAAAGAGTAATGATAATTTCAATACACGTTGGCCATCGATCTTTAATGCTATTATTGATAGTTTGGATCTCAAGGAGTTAGAGATGTCGGGGAGGCAGTACACTTGGGTTAGTAGACGACAGAATACTACTTTTGAGAAGGTAGATCGGATACTAGCAAGTGTAGAGTGGGAACAGAAGTTTCCTCTGGTCACTGTTCAGGCATTGGCAAGAACAGGATCAGATCATGTGCCCTTGTTGGTGGACTCTGGTTGCTCAGCCCACAATGGGAACAAATCCACATTTTCGTTTGAGTTGTCATGGCTACGAAAAGAGGGGTTTTATGATATGGTTAAAGCGGAGTGGATGACTCCGCAATTGGGTGACTCTCCGATTGAGATCTGGCAAAACAAGATTAGACATCTAAGTAGTTTTCTACGGGGATGGGCCAAAAACATGAGTGGGGAATATAAAATATTAAAGGAAAAACTAATCCTCTTAATTAATGAGTTAGACATTAAAGCTGAGACTATGCCCCTTTCTGATGATGAAAGGAAGTCAAAAACAGAAGCTGATTTATATCTAGCTAAACTTAGACGCGATGAGGAGTCCAAGTGGGCTCAACGAGCTAAGATGAAACATATTCAAGAGGGAGGAGATAACACTCGATACTTTCACCTTATGGCTAATGGAAAGCATAGAAAGAAAAAAAATATTTCAATTAGAACAAGACGAGGGGACTATTGTCGGACAACATAATCTAAAGGTTTTTATTTCCGAATATTACAAGAAATTGTTTGGGACATCGGAGGAAACAACTATTACACTTGATGAAGGTAGCATTGCTGATCTACCCCAAGTATCTGTAGAAGAAAACACGATTCTAACAACTCCTTTTTTGGAAGAGGAGGTTTTAGAGGCCATAACGCAAATGGAACTCAACAAAGCACCGGGACCAGATGGGTTCCCGGCTGAGTTCTATAAGAGGTTTTTGGGAGGTGATCAAGGTCGATCTGATGGCCATGTTTGCTCAATTACATGCTGCGGAGTTGCAACTGTATAAGTTGAATTTTGGGGTGATTACCCTCTTACCTAAGAAGGAAGACGCAGCGAGAATTGAGCAGTACAGACCCATTTGTCTTCTTAATGTGAGTTTTAATTTTTTTACTAAAGTAGGGACTAATAGAGTCACTGCGATTGCGCAGAGTATCATAAGACCCACTCAATCTGCGTTTCTACCTGGTAGAAACATTTTGGAGGGGGTTGTGATCCTACACGAAATAATCCACGAACTTAAAACTAAGAAGATGAGTGGAGTGCTGCTTAAGATTGATTTTGAGAAGGCTTATGACAAGGTTAGTTGGTCATTCTTACAGCAAACTCTGAGAATGAAAGGGTTTTCACCGCAGTGGTGTGACTGGGTAGCGAGATTCGTGCAGGGAGGGAGTGTAGGTATCAGGGTGAATGATGATATTGGTCATTATTTTCAAACACTTAAAGGATTAAGGCAGGGGGATCCCTTATCTCCTATTCTTTTTAACCTCATAGCTGATATGCTAGCGGTCCTTATTGCAAGGGAAAAAGAGGATGGTAGTGTTGGGAGTTTAGTACCTCATCTAGTTGAAGGTGGGGTGTCTGGTACTACAATATGCTGACGACACGATTCTTTTCCTTGAACATGATCTAGATAAAGCGGTGAATATGAAATTAATCCTTTCTATGTTTGAACAATTATCTGGTTTAAAAATTAACTTGCATAAGGGTGAGATCTTCTGCTTTGGGGCTGCTGTTGAAAAGCAGGATGATTACCGTCACATATTTGGTTGTGATGTGGGACAATTACCGTTTAAGTACCTGGGCATACCTATTCATTATAGAAAACTTCTGAATAAGGAATGGCATCCAATTGAGGATCGTTTTGAACAGAAGTTGAGCAATTGGATCGGTAAATTGTTATCGTACGGTGATGGGCACGTGCTTATTAATTCGGTTTTGTCTAGCCTGCCCATGTTTTTCCTCTTTTTTTTGAGCTACCTTTTGGGGTAAGGAAAAAACTGGATTTCTTTAGATCTCACTTTTTTTTGGCAAAGCGATCAGAAGAAGAAGAGATATCGTTTAACTAGGTGGAACATTATTTGTCGACTTAAAGACCAAGGTGGTCTAGGGATCGAGGTTCTTGAAATAAAGAACAAATGCCTACTAAGCAAGTGGCTCTATAAAATCCTAACTGAGGAGGGGGTATGGCATGAGTTATTACATAATAAGTATATTAGAGATACACCATTGCAGCAAGTTCAAGCTAGACCCACGGACTCACCCTTTTGGAAAGGGTTAATGCGAGTGAATGGGGAATTCTTCGAACGGATTCAGTACACATTGGGAGATGGACTGACCGTGCGATTTTGGGAGGATGTTTGGTTAGGAAACACTGCGTTAGCCACCCAATATCCTTCCCTTTATAATGTCGTGAGGCATAGAAATGTCTTGGTGTCACATGTACTTTGGAATGATCATCCTAACATACAGTTTCGGAGAGCGTTGACTGGAGATAAATGGGACGCATGGTTGCATTTAGTTGAACGCTTAATGAACATCTCCAACTCTAATAACCCAGATTCTTTTAAATGGAAATTGACAACATCTGGTGTTTTCTCAGTAAAGTCCTATTATGAGGATTTGATGAATGGAAACACTAGATTTCTGCGCAAATATATATGGAAAATTAAAGTTCCACTTAAGATCAAAATATTCATGTGGTTCCTTTATCGTAAGGAATTATTGACAAAGGATAATCTCGCTAAAAGGAGTTGGACGGGATGCTCTAAATGTGTTTTTTGTGGTCACCCGTAAACAGTAGAACACTTATTCATTACTTGTGATTTTGCAAAAAAGATTTGGCGCTTAATTCATTTCACTTTTAGTATTACTCCACCGTTATCGATTAACAATTTGTTTGGGGGTTGGTTAAATGGTGTTGACAGGAATACTAAAAATAGTATACGCATTGGTGTGTGTGCTTTCCTTTGGGCAATTTGGAATTGCTGGAATGATGTTATTTTTAACAAGATAAAAGCTGGTCATTTTTTGCAGGTAACACACAGAGCCACCAGATGGATCCACATGTGGTCGTTCCTATCACCGGAAGAGCTACGTGGACGCTTGGATACAGGATGTGCACGATTGATGGCGGTCGTGCGGGCTATCTTCAGCCAGGGTGGGTGCTGCACACTAGGAGGATACAGTTTGTGTAGACTCCGACGTTTGCTGGTGACGACAGTTGAAAGTCATCTTGCAGTTCTTTTGTTTTGTAATACGATGGATTAATCTGGGATGATGGATTTATATTATTAATAAAGAAGCTGTGTGCATCCACTGGATGCAGAGGCTGGGTTTTCCGTTTAAAAAAAAATGCGTCCACAATGCTGATGCTCGTTGGATCGTGTTAGATCGTGGAGCAGTGGGAAAAAACGACGGCCACCAACAACCTCACACGGTGGTGATCCCAAAACCCAGCCCCCCATCCTAACTCTTTTGTATGAACTGGAACTAATGATCGCGAAACTACCAAACACCATGCCTAGAAAGACACGTCTGGAACATCGATTCACCGAAGTTCCTGGCGAGTTAAGTCGTCCTAATACCTCTCATTCGCATCCTGTGATCTAGCATCCACCCATGTCACCCCCAAGTTCATGTTTCTCATTTTCAGTAGCTAGCTGAGCTGCCTGACCAAACCCAGCGATCTTCTCAAGTGCTAAGAGGTGAAATGAAACTTCCTATTTTATCACGCAGTAAGAAATGCATGGACCCTGAGTCGGCCCCTTGAGTTATTTTCGTAGGCAGGGGTCGGGAGACGTCCATCATTTCACCCACCATGCATTGATGATAACTAGGATCTTCTCTAGTTTCATATAAATGTAGCTCTTAAGATCCAAATTTAAGGATGCGAAGTTCTTCTAAATTTTGTACTATATCACTTTCGCATCCCTACCAAGTTCTGTCCAAGATTCAATGCATCAGGTCAGAACACTTGAGAGGTTTGTATCGAGTGACTACAACACAGAAGACACAGCTGCGCAGCTTTATACATGCACGTAGCACTAGTAGCGTCAATAAAGCTGAGGAACTGACAGATGAAATACCCTCACTTATTTAAGTAGAATGTGCTGAATTATTACAGTTATTTTTTTTTGCATACGCCTCCCACAGGGGAGCCGGTTTCCATTATTAGGGGATAACAGAACAAGGTTTTGTCTTTATAAACCCAAACAAAAGTACCAAGAGAAGAGGTAACTATGAAAGGAGAAAGCAAAACGACGCTACCAAGTACCCAGCAGAGACAAAGCGCGAGAGTTATAAAGGAGCAGCCGAAACTTCACTGCGCGACCTTACAAGTTTTTAACAGAACCAAGCTAAGAAGGGTGAAACAACCCCAGCAGACAGAGTTTTGAACCTTCGAAACAACAGCTCATCCCAAAAGCGCACCCCCACTTTGAGAACGGAGAATAGCATCAAACTGAGACATCCTCATCTTCATCTTCATCACTTGGAGCTTGGTTCGATCTGTCAGATGCAATAGACGACACAGCCTCGTATGCACGTACCGCCACGCTCTGGATCCTGTCCGCACCTTCCAGCACCAGCTTCTTCTCTGACTCCGATTGCAGGCATGCCCAATAGCGAAGAAAAACACACATGTAACAAACAATCTCGACAGGAGTATAATGTTCCCCTCGAAACAAGCCCTGTTACGAAGTTTTCGCACTGCCCAACACAACGCATATACCCCAACAACATGCAGATTCGTAAAGGAAGGCAACAACTTAGCTATCCACCAGAAATAATGAGTGAAGCCTGATGGTCTTGCACCAGTACCCAGGGCTATGCGAATTGAACTCCAAACAAAGCTAACAACATGGCATTCAAAAAACAAGTGAATAATGGATTCATTTGCTGGGCAGAATCTACACGGGGCTCCCCACCCAATTTCTTTTAAGCATGTTATCTTTTGTGGCAATGGAATTATGCCAAATCAGCCAAAGCCAAATCTTAATTTTCAAAGGAATTTTAGCCTTCCATAAATGCCTAAAGGACCTATCAGGCCTAGAGGAATAGAGCTTGTTATATAAGGATTTGACCGAAAAAACACCATTTTTAGTGAATTTCCATTTAGGCACATCTTTCCCTACACCCAAAGCCACAGGTGAGAGCACTCCTCAGCTGCTGCACCTGGTGCTTTACAGTTATAGTATCATCAATTATTTCTAGATGAAATTATTAGAGATGTACAAGGACCGTATTTGCAGTTTCACTTTGGCCGCATGTGTTTGTTGAAACCTGCTTCTGGCACTACATGTGCACAACGAGAATTCCGCTGTTACAAGATAAGATCATATTTCCTCATAGCTCTGCTCTCGATTCGCTGTCGATGGTGTCATCCTTGTGTGTGGATAGTGCCTTGATAATGGACTCATATATCCCAATTCCTTTGAGGTACTCATATATTTTTTTTTTTTAGACTAAAAGGGGGCCACCCCCGGCTTCATTGAAACCAAAAGCAGCAAGCTGCAGTTAAAGTTTTACAGACCACGAGCAAAACACCTGAGACGGTGAGCTAGTTTTCACGAGTACGGGGCAAAAGCCCAAACAGAAGGAGCAGCAAGAGGGATAGCAACAACAGCGCAGCTCCACCAAAACACTGAACGACTGAAACCTCCTAACTACTGCAGAGATTTCGCCCAGAATCTCGCAAGGACACGTTTGCAGGTCGCCTCCTGGGCAGCATCCAGCGGAGGGGGTGCCATCAGCGCCAGGCAATCCGGAGGAGCTCCCCACGGAGCTTGTTCAGCTTCAGGATGATCATGTCCAGCACCGGAGCGGAGGAGGGAGTGGCAAGGATCTTCCAATTCTCCAATTCTTCCACGGTTCTTCTCCAGACGTCCCGTACACCTGGCCAAGCGAGTCCCTGAAAGCACATCGCATTTCTCAGTTTCCAAATTGCCCAAAGGACAGCAGCACATGTAACATTAATATGAGAATTCCTATTCTCGCTAACCCACCAACGGGCAACACTTTCAAAACTGGAGCCTACAGAGACACCCAGCAGTTCAGAAACAACAGACCACACCAGGCGCGCCACAAAGCAATCAAAAAACAGGTGATGGCAACTTTCCTGCTCAGAGCAGAATAAGCAAGATCCATCAGGAACCGGGCGACGCTTAACAAGATTATCTCTAGTGAGGATTCGGTTATTGGCTAACAACCAGAGGAAAACATGTAACCTGGGCTGAACTCTGAGGCTCCAGACAGCTGGAGTGTGCACAGGCACAATTCCTCTATTATTAACAATCCCATAAAAGGATCTAACACTGTATTGACCTGACGAGTGGAACCTCCAAACCGGCGTGTCCTCCTCATCAGATAACACAACAGTATTAACCAGTTGGGAGAGTTCCAACCAGAGAGCAAAACCTTCAGGTGAAACATTTCTCCTGAAGGTAAGATGCAGCTCACCATCTTGGTAGGCCTGGGCAACTGTAATATCCTGTTCATTTGAGATTTCAAAAAGACCCCAATAATAAACAGCAAGACTACAGTTACCAATCCAGATATCACTCCAAAATTTAGTTTTCCTACCATTTCCCACTTTCCATCTGTAACCACACTTGGCAGCCTTAGCAGCCCACATAACACCCTTCCAAAAGGGAGAGCAGATGTTAGGAACAGAGGAAAAGACATTTGGGTCTGGGTCATACTTGTAGTCAACTATCCTTTTCCAAATTTTACCAGAGTCTTGATGATACCTCTTAATCCAAGAGGCCATCAGACAAAGGTTGAAGTCCCCTAAGTTTTGAACACCCAGCCCCCCAAACTCTTTTTTCATAGACACTAAGTCCCAATTAGCCAGATGATATTTCTTATTGTTGTCAGAATCACTCCACAGGAAGTGGCCCATCTGGGAGTTAATAGCTTTAATCACCCATTTAGGAAACTTAATAACTGACAGTAAGTACATAGGAATACTGGCTAGGCAGGCTTTCAAAAGCACTAGCCTACTTTGGTAACTGAGAAGTTTACCCCTCCACCCAGCAAACCTTTTGAAGGTTTTGTCAACAAGAGGTTGTAAGTCCTCTCTCCTCAATTCAGTATAATGAAGAGGTACACCAAGGTACTTACAAGGGAAGTCTGCTAATTTACAACAAAAAATTTGAGCAAACTGATTTTTTTGATCTTCATCAACATGAACAGACATAAGGTCAGACTTATGATAATTGATTCTCATGCCAGACATTTGTTGAAAGCAAGCTAGGATCCACTTCAGGTTCCTAGCAAACTCAACCTTGGCATCCAAGAAAAGAATTGTGTCGTCAGCGTATTGCAAACTAATAATCCCTCCAGGTGTTACCTGAGGGAGGAGACCTTGGATTAAACCACCATTAGCAGCCTTAGACAACATTTTGGAAAACACATCACCTACTAAGTTAAACAAAATAGGAGAGCAGGGATCCCCTTGTTTAAGGCCTTTTCCTACTTTAAAGTAGGAACTATTAGTGTCATTGATCCTAACACACAGGGAACCCCCCACCAACAGGTTTCTGATCCAGGACCTAAAGGTAGGTCCAAACCCCCTTGAGGCCAACATATCATCTAGGAACCCCCAATCTACTCTATCATATGCTTTTTCATAATCAAGTTTCAGAATAAGAGCAGGATCCCTTTTGGAATGAGCAGAGTGGATGAGCTCTTGAGCAGAGACAACACTTTCCAGAATGAATCTACCCTTGATAAAAGCAGTCTGGTGGGGAGAGATTAGTCTGCTGCCCACCAAGGAGAGTCTATTTGTAATAGCTTTTGAAATAATTTTGAGACTACAGTTACCCAAACTAATGGGCCTGAACTTCTTCATGTCTCTAGCCTCTGGTTCCTTAGGGATCAAAGTCACAATGGCATAATTAAGCCTGGCAACAGGCAAATTACCATTTTCAAAGTCCCTAACCAAGCACATGAAATCCTCTTTAATGAGCTCCCAAAACTTCTGATAGAACAGAAAGGAGAAGCCATCAGGGCCAGGCGCACCATTAGCATAAGAGCTAAAAATGGCAGTTTTATTTTCATCCTCAGAAAAAGGTTTCTGAAGCAATAAATTTTCTTCAGGCTTAACCATGTCATCATGATCCCAGAAATCTTCTCCTAAGGAGATGTTCATTCTATTCTCAGCAGCAAACAAGGACTTATAAAAGTCCACTGCTACTTTGAGCATATCGTTAGTTTCCACTACAGGACCAGAGGGACCATCAAGGACAGCCAACTGTTTCTTCCTTCTTCTCTGGTTAGCCACTGCATGGAAATATGCAGTATTCCTATCTCCTTCCTTAATAAACCTATCTCTAGACCTTTGCCAGGCTTTGGTTTCCTCCAGCTTGAGGAGCCTGTCCAGGTCAACCTTAATTTGTTTGAGTCTAGCTTTCTCAAGGTCAGATAGGAGGTTCTCTTCAGAGAAAGTATCCAGGATGTCAAATTCCTGAGTTAACTCCTTCCTCTCTTTCCTGTTAGCAGCATCAATATTAATGCTCCACCCTTTACAGAGTTTCCTGAGATTTCTCAATTTAAATTGCCACCTATCAATAGGGGAAGTTAAAGTACAAGGGATAGCCCAAGCTTTCTTCACTACTTCATGAAACTCAGGATATTCCAGCCACCATTTTTCAAATCTGAATAATCTAGGAGGTGGAGGGGCATCAGAGCCAGTATCTAGAAGTAGAGGAGTATGATCACTAACAGGTTTTGGAAGGGCTTTGACAGTAGTGAGAGGATATTTACTATCCCAATCAGTACAAGCCAGAACCCTATCCAAAGTAGCCATAATGGGATCATCCTGATTATTAGACCAGGTATATCTCCTGTTAGCTAGATCATAATTAATAAGAGCCCAAGTATTAATCCAGTCATTAAAGAGATGGGTCCAATTAGCATTAACTGCCCCATTGTTTTTCTCTGAAGCATTTCTAACTAGATTAAAATCTCCACCAATGAGGGTAGGCAAAGTACTCCTACTCATAACCTCATGCAACTCAGCAATGAATTGCACTTTGAAATCATAGTAAGCAGTACCATAGACCACCACAAGCTGCCAGGAAAAATTATCAATAAGGTTCCTGACAGTAACAGAGACACAATATTCCAGACAAGTATGAGAGATAACCTCAAACTTATCCTTTCTAAATCCTACCAAAATACCACCAGCAGTACCTTTGGCAGGAAGGGAGATCCAAGAGAACTCCCAAGGCCCAGAAATGAAGTTTAGGAAATTGGGGGGAAAGGTAGCCCTTTTAGTCTCTTGGAACCCCACAAAATCCAATTTATTTTTAAAGACAAAATCAGCTAAAGCTTGCTTGCGGCCAGGTCTCCCTGTGCCTCTACTATTCCAAAATCCCCCTATCATGAGAAACATGTTTATTTTTCTTTACCACAGTAGACCATGAATTGCTTTTAAGGCCAGTTTCAGGATCAGATAACTGATCAGAAGTCTGACAAGCACTTTCAGGTTTTTTAACAGGAGTAAAAGCAGGAAATTGAATCTCACATTCTATATCAATGGTTTGTGGAAGCACTGTAACCGGATTATCTAAAGCAAATTTATGGTTGAGCACAATCTCATCCTGAACAAGTTTGTCTATGTTTAATTTTTCCTCAGCAGCATCTGATCCACAAGAAATGTTCAAAACATCAAGCATGTCACCAAGGACACTTGGATCAAGAACAGCAAAAGAGTTACCTTTAAAGGTGCGAGGAATTTCAAGATTTTTCTTCATTTTGTACTTCTCGGCCTTCTCCACAATGTTCCCAGCACCCTTAAGCCTGGCACTTCTCCTGGTAGCAACAGTAGGACCCCATTTCGGCTTCTTAGCATCTTTTGGAGGGACAGCAGCAGAAGAGACTGCATCAAGTGAAGGGAGCAGGGTTCTTTTGGAGCCACTGATAAGTGTAACCAGCTCAGAGTCAAGATGTTCAGAACATGGGTCTTCTTCTTTATCATCCTCATCAGTATCCATGCCAGCATCAAAAACCTCCTTGTAGAGATCAAGATCGATTGTAGAGTTTTCGAGTTGAAGGATACATCTGGGAGCTTCAGTGGTAGAGTCAGTGGGAGGAATCACTTGCAATGGTTTAGGAAAAGGACCTTCCCAGTCCCAAACTTCATCATCAAGCTCATCATACTGAAGCTTGTCTGGAAGGGAAGCAGTAGGACTGGCACAGTGCTCAATTGCAGTTACTTCAGGACAGCTCATGGTATCATCTTCCATGACCCCATTCCCAGCTCTCTGACCATTCTGCGGGGTCACCAGAGGGGGAACAGGAGGGAGAGAGTTGGAGCCAGCAGGAAGAACATCATCCTCCATTGCCACTATCTGAGAATCCAGATCATCATGGCCATCATCAGGTGCAGACCCATCATCACCATCAAGCTCTAGTTCCAGGTGCAGCATGTAAAGGGCTTGATTCATCTCTACGACACGCTGAGACGGGATCTTGGAACGATCTTTAACAGAAACCAGCATGCGCACCACAGAATACATTGATTTGAACAGCAGGGACCAGTCGATATCAACCAGCACTCCCAGGATAGAAGCCACTTGAGCGAAGGTTCTCCAAGCGCACCACTTAGGAGGAATCCCTCTCACCTTCACCCAAACTTCATCTAGGAAACCAAACTCCTTCACCTCACCATTCCAGGATGTAATTTTGATAGTGACCCCCTCTTTTTCCAGATCAAAAGCAGGGAACTCACTCAAATCTGACACCTTCTTCCACGGCGGAAATCTGACCAAGAACGAGCAGGACTCCAGCTCACGCATCTGCCAGGGCCATCTTCTTTCTTTGCAGAACATAGAATTGAAGTTTGCTTCAAGTTCTGTAAGCGAGAGCTCGCCCTTCTTCACAGAAACCACCCCGCAGTTCGAGAAGTTTAACCACCTGGTAGATTCAGCAGAGGGAGTGTCGATGTGAAAGAACCCCAGCCCAGGATTTCCACTGCCAAAGTACTCAGCCACTGGGTGTTCCTTATACCACTCCGGGCAGGAGTTCACCGAATGCCCCGCCAAGTTACAGATAAAGCAGACCCTAGGTTTGACGCAATTCCCCACGAAATGACCAGGATCTCCACAATTGAAGCAGATCAACTTGCTGTACCTGGGATCCAACACCTGCTCAACCTGCTCCGGGACCTCCGAGCTTGCAGACTGCGAAGATGCAGATCTATCCGAGGAAACTTGCTGAACCGGAGCACTCGAAGTCTGACCTAGATTCACTGGATTCTGGATCTTCTTGTGATAGAAGCGTTGGGGCGGGCGTTGGTACCTTTGATGTTGGTTCTGCACCTGCGGCAGACGAGCAGGCCCAGCAGGCAGCGTAGCCCCACTCACAGCCGCAGCGGGCACGGCCCTCGCCGGCGCAGGGACAGACGGAGGGGGAGGACCACCAGCTCTCCCACGTCCCCTCCCCGTCGCAGATCGACCACCCATCATCTTCCGGGACAGCACCTCCACAAAGGACCCAGGCCCTGAGTTTGAAGGTATCTGGAGAGGTCGTGAACGATGGTGGAGCAGAGCGGAGGTGGTGGCGGGGAAGCAGTTGTCAATGGTAACCTTGTCGTCGCCGATCCCCTTTTGGATCCAAAGTAGGACGCGTCCGTCCTTATCCCCTCGACGGCGAAAAGACGGAACTGCCCATAACTGGCCATCAAGCTGAAATACCTCCTCCTCCTCAACACCGCAATCACTGACAAGCGGGGGCAGGCGTGAAGGGGTAGAATGGCCCACACTGCGCGAAACGGGTGTCCTCACGCCATGATCGAACTCGGGGAAAGCTTCACGATCGCCAGGCCAAGGTGGAGCAGGAGCAAGCGTAACAGAGGTGAGCCCACCCACCTCGCTACCACGCCCCGCCGGTCGCGCGGGAGCTGCAGAAGGGCCCGCCGGAGACGAGAATCCGGAGCAGACACGGCGTGGCGAGCCGGAGCAAGCCGAACCACGCCCGGGAGAGGATCCCCCTGACCTCGTCGAGGCGCAGGAAGCGGCATCGAAGTTCTCCGCCGCCGTCCCCAAGCTCACCACCACTTCCGCATGATTGGATCGGCATGGGGATGGGAAATCTCTGCGGAACAGGGGTACGGCGAGCGCAGCAGGGGACGGAGACGCGAGCTGTCGCCGGCAACGCGGCGGAGGAGCGACGGTGGCACAACGGCTCGGGCTCACGGGGAAATCGCCGGTGGGAAGCCTCCAGAACGGGAGAGGGGAAAACGCCATCGGTTGTGGCTCGGTCCAGGGAGTAATATTCAACTCCACGAGCAGAGAAGAAACGAAATAAACAAAGGTACTCATATTTGCTCAGGAACTGCAAGACATGCACAGATCATATTTGTAAAGAACATTGGTATTTTGTTGTGTATACATGAAAAGTCGCATGGCAATAATGTTGCTACTTCAGTTGCCAGGCACTGCACATTGATGTTTCTAGTTCTAAAGCTATGCGAACCTAAATGACAAAGACAATGGACTTTTTCAGTAACTTCATGTATTAAATGGAGCTTGGTGACACAGACCTCGTTATGATCATGGAGCAGTATTGGGGTGTTCGTCATAGGAGAAAACCCAAATGTTGAAAGCCAACTTCCCGGAAATAACGAGCATCTGTGGACACTGGAAATATCTCCGGCTTACCATGGGTTTCCCACCAGCTCTCTTCACAGCTTCTTCAAACACAGGCCACCATGGGTTTGAGCTGTCAGCGGTTGACATGGCTGGCTTCCCAAAGTTGTCAAGGACAGAGCCCTTCTGTTTGAACTCTCAAACACACATCCAGAAAAAAACACCATTGCAATTTACAAACTAATCTGACCTTCTGTTATAATCGGCTTATTAATTTTGTTTGCACGCCTAACTATAATTTAAGCTGACATATGAGTAAGTGGGTGACAAGTAAAGAGAAGAAACATGGGTCATACCTTTGTGCGGTACACCAACTGGTGTGCTAGCGATAAGTGCAATTAGCACGGCTAGTTATCACTGCGATGACCATCATATGAAAAGTATCATACTCCCTTTGTCCAGTGATTATATATCTTACTACGCCCACTATTTCACAACATTCGTATGTTTGACAGATTCTTAATTTTGTTGGCACATCAATAATAATTAAAATTATAGAACGAATAAGTGAGTGGCATGTAAGACTACACACAGTGGGAGTAACATAGGTAGTAAAACATAAGTGACAAATGGAACACAACAAGGCTCCAGGTCCGGATGGGTTTCCCGCTAAATTCTATCAAAAAATTTGGGATGTGATTAATTTTGATTTGATGGCTATGTTTGCTCAGCTTTATGATGGAGATTTACCATTATATAAGCTAAACTTTGGGGTTATAATGTTGCTTCCAAAGAGGGAGGATGCGAGTCGTATTGAGCAATATAGGCCCATTTGTTTACTCAATGTTAGTTTTAAAATTTTCACCAAAGTAGGTACTAATAGGGTAACCTCTATTGCGAGTAGAGTTATCCGACCAACTCAATCAGCGTTTCTACCCGGTAGAAATATTCTGGAGGGGGTAGTGGTCCTACATGAAACTATCCATGAGCTGAAAAGGAAAAAGATTGACGGGGTTTTGTTTAAAATTGATTTCGAAAAGGCATACGACAAAGTGAATTGGTCTTTTCTGCAGCAAGTGTTAAGAATGAAAGGTTTTTCACCAATTTGGTGCGAATGGATTGCTCGTTTTGTTCAAGTGGGAAGTGTCGGGATTAAAGTAAATGATGATATCGGTCATTATTTTCAAACGCTAAAAGGACTTAGACAAGGTGATCCGATGTCACCTATTCTTTTTAATCTTGTAGTGGATATGTTGGCTATCCTCATAGATCGAGCTAAGGAGGATGGTCAAGTAGGAGGGTTGATACCACACCTTGTCGAAGGAGGGGTATCCATCCTTCAATATGCCGATGACACGATTATTTTCATGGAACATGACGTGCAAAAGGCCCTGAATATGAAGCTTATACTTGCGATGTTTGAGCTTTTATCGGGTCTTAAAATTAACTTTCATAAAAGTGAGATCTTCTGTTTTGGTAAAGCTAAGGATGCTCAAGATGAATATCGTCACATTTTTGGCTGCGAGGTAGGAAGTTTACCTTTCAAATACCTTGGCATACCAATTCACCATAGGAAACTTCTTAATAAAGAGTGAAAACCGATTGCGGACAGGTTTGACAGGAAACTTAGTTCTTGGATAGGCAAATTGTTATCTTATGAGGACCGCCTCGTTTTGATTAACTCTGCCTTATCAAGTTTACCTATGTTTCTGTTGTCCTTCTTTGAAATTCCCGTTGGGGTTAGGAAACGATTGGATTTCTATCGATCGAGATTTTTTTGGCAAAGTGATGTGAAAAAGAGGAAATACCGCCTAACAAAATGGAATATTGTGTGTCGACCGAAAGATCAAGGAGGCTTAGGGATTGAGGTTTTACAAATTAAAAATATGTGTTTGTTAAGTAAGTGGTTCTACAAAATTTTGACGGAAGAAGGGGTTTGGCAAGAGCTGCTCTCTAATAAATATTTAGGGGATAAAACGTTATCCCAAGTAGAGAGTAAACCATCGGACTCACCCTTCTAGAAAGGTCTTATGAGAATTAAGAATGAATTCTTTTCACGGGGCAAGTTTTCCTTAGGGAACGGTCAGCAGGTGCGGTTTTGGGAAGATACATGGTTAGTTGATGAACCGTTATCACAATCCTATCCATCACTGTATAATATTGTCTCACATAAAAATGTTACGGTCGCGGATGTGTTAGCGCATAATCCTTTGAACATTCGGTTTCGTAGGAGTATGGTGGGACATAGAAGAGATCGGTGGTTGCAATTGGTAGAAAAGTTGATGGGGGTTTCCCCCACAAATGATAGAGATGAGTTTCGATGGAAACTTACAGTAGATGGGTCGTTCTCCGTTAAATCGTACTATGCTGATGTGATGCACGGTTCCACAAGATTTTTGCGAAAATACTTGTGGAAATTAAAGGTGCCATTGAAGATAAAGATCTTTTTATGGTTCCTTAACAGAAAGGTGATTCTTACTAAGGACAATTTGATTAAGAGAAATTGGCATGGCTATAAAAAATGTGTATTTTGCGATACAGATGAGTCTGTAGAATACCTTTTCATCACATGCCCTTTTACCCGTGATATTTGGCGCCTAGTACACTTTACTTTTAGCATTTATCCACCGACTAGCATTGCGAATATGTTTGGTAGCTGGTTAAATGGCATAGACAGGAAAACAAAAGCACGAATTCGAATTAGTGTGGCTGCTAATAGTCGAAATGATGTGGTTTTTAACAAACAAACAAACACTCATTTTTTGCAGGTTGTAAACAAGGCGGTATATTCTATCCAGATGTGGTCCTTCCTTCTCCCGGTGGATCAGCGCGGACTTATGGATTCAGGCTGTGCTCGACTGATGTCGGTCGTTCGGGCTATTTAGAGCCGGCTGGGTGGCTTAATTTGAGGCGACTTGATGTATGATTTGTCGCTGTTTGTGTGGCTTATTTTCGTGGCCACTTTATCTGATCCATGATTGTAATACGCTTGAACTCGAGATGTTTCTTTATTTAATAAAATCCGGCTATGTGCATCGCTTTAATGCAGAGGCCGGGGCCCAGGCTCCCATTTCTAAAAAAAAAAGAGTAAATTCCACTTATTACCCCCTAGTTTGGTAATTTTGACACCAATTACCCCATTTAGCAAGTTTTTATCTAAGTTACCCCATTTAGCAAAAGTTCTGCCAAAATGTACCTCTTATATTTTGTTAGCATTCCAACAGGTGGGTCGTTGTTGTCATTTACACCTGGCGTGCATTAGTATCCTGATGGTAATATTGCCCGACCTAATTGCAGCTTGAAAAACGTTTTGTCACGGTCGTAGTGTTGTAGGAATAAAGAAATGGATGGACCATATTTTCCCACCTGAAGCCTGGAGCAATAAGAGGAAATGGCTACATGTTCTCCACTATACATATGGTTCGAGTTCACACACCTTGCGACGATAGAGCATGGGAAATGGTGTTTATTTATCTTACTAGCACTTATTGAATCTAGCTCAACCGCCAGAAAAGGCTATATGCGTCTATCAACGGCAGTGGCATAATCTGTATGCTCCCTACTGCAATTTTGTCTATCCACCAAACTGTATATCTTAAGGTGAAAAGACACAATGGCTTGAGATTTTGAAAAGTACCTCCAAAATATGGGTTCAGAATTCGTCCGAGTGTGTAATGGTAATGCTTGACCATTCAAGAGAATACAACAACAACTAAGCCTGAATCTCCTGTGCAATCTATCTGACAGCAGTATCGTGTACCTGCTGGATTCCGTCCGCAATCCATCTTTGAAGAGAAATCGTCGCCACGGCACGAAGATCAGAGGAGGGAGATGCCGCTTGGCACATACATATGCACATTGCCGCTATAAGGAGAAAAACGCACGCTAGGTGTACCTAACGTGAGGAACGAACGGTTGAAATGCGCACAAAATTTTAATGGGGTAAAATTTGGCACAACTTTTGCTAAATGGGGTAATTTGAATGAAAATTTGCTAAATAAGGTAATTAGTGTCAAACAAGTCAAGCTAGGGGGTAAAAGGTGGAATTTACTCGCAAAAAAAATGATGTGACATATATTTAATAAGGAAAAAAGATATTTGTGATAACATAGCATGTTACATCACACATTTTAATATATTAAAATAAGTCTATACACTAATAAATAAGAAACCACATTAAGAGACAGTATAACTTAACCAGCTAGGAGGCACCACAGCGTTTTGGACCGTTTCAGTGCGTCAGCCCGCCCATTCTGGCCGGCCCAACATCTCGGAGGCTGCTACTCCGGAGACCTACCTGCCTGGACTGTCGTTAATCTGGCCCAGGAACCATACGCTCGGAAATGGCTGGATAGCATCAACACGGTCAGACGACCAAGCGAGTTGACCTGCTCGGGAGAAGAAGAGGCGTAGAGAAGATGGGAGATATTTACTAGTCTATGTTACTCTCACTAAGGTACATCAATGTCAATTAGTGTGCATAATGATGAGTGGAACTAGTAGTACCAGTTATCCCTATGATGACCATCATATGGAAATTATATTACGCTACTTCGTTAAAAAAAAGTATATTGTGTTGTCTTAAACCTGTTCTGTTCCGTTACTGTAAAACAATGGAATCCTGCTCAGGTCGGATGAAAAAAATGTGTTAGGGCATCTCTGACCGATCACAATTCAAACCCCTACATGGACATCTTTTAACTCCTTAAATTTGCTCCTATAAGAATTAACGGTTTCTAGCCGATCTCTTAAATTTAACTCGTTTAAAAAATTAACATGATTTTGATGCAAATTTGAACACAAATTCTTGCAAATTTTCCTAACCTTAAATCAAATCTAAACTAAAATCATATAAAACCAAACAAGTAATCTCTATCGGTGAGCTCGGCTAAAAAATTCTCCAAGTGATCCTCGCTGTCGGAGCTAACAAGGTGGATGACCGATGCACTGGACGGCCTGGCACACCATCATCGGTCTTCCTAGACTTGTACGCCTCATACCGCATGTGCTTCACATGGATGCATTCCGGATACCGGCGGCGGAGCTCCGCCTTCTACTCATCGCCGGCACGCTCTGCCTCAAGGCTCTCGCAAACTTCCCAGCCCCCCCCCCCCCCCGGTCGCATGCGGAGGACACTCGGGTGTCGACGGGGGCAAAATTCGACACGGGACTGCCGAACGGGAAGTTCAGCCGCGCCGATGCACCATGGAGGCACACTGACTCGAGTTCGCGCGCCCATGCCATATGCTTCATCGAGTGGTACGAGCCTATCCAAATAAACTTCTGGGTTTAGCGATTCGTGATCTCCGCCACCCACCTCCGCCACGACTACTGCCACATGCCGATGTACCTCCTCTGTGGCGCTGACGACGGTTGCATGTCAGGGAACTGGAGGGGGAGCAGCCACGGGACGGCTGCACGCGGTGTGGATTAGCGCTCCCGATCGGCGAGCCGTCAGAGGGAGGATCCGACCATGGGAGTGGCGCCAGAGTGGTGAAGGAGGCGGCGGGGTGAGCGGTGGGGAGGGAAAATATTTTTACTTATCGAACGATGCAGTGAGTTAATATAAGAGAATGTGGCGCTGAGTGTAAAAGTGTTTCTCCTCTAAAGGCTATAGGGAATCAGTTAGGGACAGACTAGAGGAGAAAATTTTGAATTTTACTCCTCTGACCGGTTATAAGGGATCAACTAGAGATGGGCTTAGATCATGGGAAAAAAACATCTCAAGCTGACTCCATGATTTTCTCCTCATGATTAAATTCCCAATTAGCACCTAGCTATATGGAGTTTTTCAGTGGCTTATATCTATCGTAGAGGATCTGCTTGTGTGGTTATGGTGTGTCGTGAGTACATTATTTGGAGCAAAAGAATGCGCTTTCTGTACTCCCTCCGGTGATAAAAAAAAAGGTGTCATAATTGTATCTATTGTATATATGATTAGTTTGTTTTTAGGGATATTTTTAGGATCAGAGGGAGTATGAAAATCTCGTGAATTAACTTGAGGGCGATAGGCTTGGTTTGAATATCTAGATCCCGTTGAATCACACGTGTTTATTGCGAGTCTACATGTGATGTATACTTGTGTCTGCAGTTCAATTGATAATGTTGCCACTACAATAAAAGAGAAAGGAATGCCAGAATGCATGATAGTAGTTGAATGCATGCGCTTAGGTGTGAATGTGCTCACCAGCTCATCTGTTCACATTCGGCTCCGTGATATAACAACCACCTCACCATATTATGTGTGATTGCGTTAACTCCCGAAATGCAGCTTCTATATATAAGGTTGTGCTAGAAATTGATGCATCCATAGGACAAGAGAATAGAAAGACACAAAGGCGAGACAAGATGGCACAGAGGAGGGCGAGAGTAATGCTAGGTGAAGACATGGGTATGTGAGGTGTCAGTAAAATGTTGGCCACATATGCCATCTGTTTTACTTGATGGACATGGAATCCATCCTCATCCAAACATTTCAGCCGAGGAACCGTGTCCATATCGTGCACGCATCATTTTATACCGGCTGTGTCTTTTGTTGTACATTCTCATGCCCGCTAAGTTGATCCATCCTCAGTTCTCTTCTTCCCTTGTTGTGGTTCTGACATTGCACTTGTGACAATCTCATGGCAATCTTCGGACATGCTCGTGTCCATTCTCTACTACAGACGGTTGGGGTGGCGCCTCGAAACCATAAGCCAAAGAGCAAAGCATGGCCATGAGTGCTGTTTTTTTTTGAATTGGGGGCAAAAGCGTTGCCCCAATCTATTAATTAAGGAGAAGAGAGTTGCCCAGTTAATTAACGGAAAACCGAGCGAAAGCTGTTACAACAAACCAACAACCACAAACTAACAACACCAAACCACTGAACCGACCGCCAACAAACTCGTCCAACCTATAACAACGGCGAACTGATGATGCGATAAAACCCAACAATCAAGCAAAGACAGAAACTTTCCCTGCCCACGAACTTTCTTTCTTGTCCTCGTGAGAGATTTCTCCACCTTCATGATTAGACCCTCTAAAGTTGTCCCGTCAATACGCAAGAAATATGCTTGCCATATCCACGACAAGCTGCGAGTAAGTAGCGCAACTCTTTAGCAAAGAGAACCTCAGAGTTAGGTGCCAACCACCCATCTCATCCACGTCGTCACTCAAATATGAGAGAGTGACATAAGCAACCAAACCTCCACTCTCCACAACAGCTAGCGAATGAAAAACTCTGACGGTGGAGGTGAGGGTGCCATGGCCACCGCCGAGCCCAGCTCCGAAGGAAGCACCATTGAAGATTCTCCACAAATCTTTTGTAGCTCGAGCAAAATCTGCATAACCGGAGCCACAGCCTCGATGATGACTGCACTATCAGAGACCGGTGTCGTTGCACAAGGAGCACATGGAGAAAAAATCTCCAAAGTAACATCCAACCCCATAATCAACCTGGAACTTAGACGGCAAAGGCTGAAGTTTGGAAAAACATCATGAAGCTCATTGTGAAGCAACTCAACCTCCTGAAAGAGCTCTGTGCATAGTAGAATAAACTGGGACTCCAAAGCAGAGACCAAAAAGGCGTTGACATTGGAATCCTTGCAATACCCAGATGGGCACCTCGGCGACGAGTGATCCATGACCTCAGCCCAACTCCTGGGCGAAGGACAAGGCTGAACGGACGGGGAGCGGTTTTTCTGGCAAGGAGTACAAGTGATCATAGATCAAGCGGCCCGAGATCGATCGCTAGCAACCGGAGATCGAGCACGATAGAACCTCCTCCTAATGACCAGGGCGAAGACAACGAATGCATCTAAAATGCTCACGGCATGCTCTAACCTCGTGCCAATTCTCAAGGCAATGGAAGCACCTTCCTCGAGCCCAACGCTTGAAGGCGAGGCTACCCTCAACACCTTCTCTAGAGGGCTCAGGGAAAGCATCCTGACATGAGCGGCGCCCTCGACCCACATGCTCCCATCCCCCTTTGATATGGAGAGCGGACACTGCACAAGAGTGGTCGTTGCAGGTTGACGCTGAGGATGGACGAAGCGGACCAGCCTTTGACTTACCTAGCACATTTTCCTCATTACAGCCATTGTCGGAAAACAACACCTCTGGCCTCTCCACCAAAAACAACACCTCTAGCCGGCTTGCAGAAATGGCGACTGTGACGCATCTGGCCACCAATAGTCGGGTCTGACCTACGGCGAGCGAGGGCGGCCGCAGCAAGCACGGCGGTAGGCGCTGGAGGTGGAGTCGGTAGTGCCAGCTCGGCTGAAGGGGCTGTGGGAGGTGGCGGTAGCATGCCGGCTGGACAGGACGACAAGGCATAGTGGAAGGAACCAGATGGGCTGGGGATGGCAGCACAGGATCTCGTATTCTCAACAGCATCGGTGGCCATGCCCGGGGAAGATGTCGATGCAGGGGCCGGTGATCACCATCCGGACGGAGATGTTGCAGGGGGCAACAGTGGCTGCAGCGGAGGTAGTGGAGGCCGGAGGACAAAGACCAAGGCCGGGCCCATGGGAGTGCAGCCTATGCGGCCGCAAAGGGCCCATGAATTTGGGGGCCCAAAACTTTCATATAGGCCTATGTATCAGTATAGCTGGTCAGTTCACTACCTGAAAGAAAAAAATCGAACTGGGCTGCAATACTTGCTTGCTGGGCCGCAGGCTGCTCGCGTCCGCTCTTCTCTTACCATCCTGGGCTCCTGGCTACTTGATCGCTAGATTCTTAGGAGTTAGGAGCCAGAGCCAGCAACCCAGCTTACGTGAAACGTGATCCTCCAAAATAAAAATCGAGCCAGCAAACGCTAGCGAAGGAAGGAAACTGGTACGCTAGCGAAGGAAATAGAGAGCTATATTAGCGATCGGACTCCGGGGGACGGATCGAACAACTTGGCTAGATATTCCCTGCCGCCCGCTTGACTCCGTACTCTAGAATCCAGATCAAACCTAAGAGGCGAGGGGAACCAAATAAATATCGATCAATCATCATCATCTGACATCTGTGATCATCTCCTTGCAGCCGCCGGCGACAAATTCTTCTTCTCTCTGTTGTTAATTATCTAGTGAGTTCTTCTGTTAATTATCCGGCGGCAAAATATTATGTTATGTATATTAAAAATATCATTAGTTAATTTTTTCGTGTGAGATGGGGCCTCATTTTAGAGTTTCGCACAGGGCACCGGATTTTGCCGGCCCGGCCCTGACAAAGACCCGGGCAGCGGCGCGCGCCCACTCGGCGCAGGCGAGCACGCGAGACCACATGCTCGCCTCAAAGCCAGTAGCATCACTACTTCATCTTCTATCTTCACGGTAGAATTAACAGCTGCTTCTTGTAGAAAGCGGATACATTCACTACTGAAATTCACTTGTGTGTGTTCTCTTTCTATTTCATAGAGATAGTTAACCGGAAGAGGATGGAAGAGAGATCACATGAGCTAGTGTAACTGATTGTTTATAATACAACCAATTAAGGGACAATATACCATATAATATGCTTTCGCCGTGAGTGATATTTCTTATTTGTTTCCACTTAACAAAACTCTCTGCCTTATTTAACGAGATAGTCGGCTTGTGAGGTTTTTTCAGAATCGGCAAATTTCAAAAGGAAAAAAAGTTTTTTGAGACAGACTAAATTTTCCTACATAATCAATTTAATTAAATAAATTCAAAATTCAAAAAATATATAAAAATTTTTTTTTCAGAAAAGATAATAAGGATGTCATATTTGGATTCCTCGTATTCTTCTTATCAATTTAGACATATCATTTGTCGAATTTGGAATTACGGATTTGTAGATATGGTGCAATAGTTAAGAGGATTGATAGTACTATATTGACAAGAAAGAATGAGGTGTTCCTAGGTACAGTAGTGGGATGGAACTAAGAAGTTAAGTGTGCTCGGGTGGGAGGATGGGTGACCGAGCGGGAAGTGGACATTTAAAATTGAAAAAAAGGAAAAAAAAAAGGGAAAAAATTCTACACTGTGGTTAAAGGTTCCCCAAATTCAACTGTTTTGAAAATTAGAAAAAAAAATAATGCGAGAAAATTTATTTTGGAAATTTCAAAATTTCAAACTTACCGCTGGCGAATAAGACTGGTGTTCGCCAACGGTAACTAGATAGCGCTGGCGAACAGGACTTGTTCGCCAGCGGTAACCTCTTACCACCGGCGGGTTACTGCTGGCGAACACTTGTTCGCCAGCGGTAGCTCGATTTGGTTCGTCACTGGTAAGTCTTTTCCTACTAGTGCATGATCATGGTGGAGGGTCGGAACATGACATTATCAACCTAAAGTTTCTACTCCTATGCTTTGAGGCCATGTCTGGACTCAAGATTAATTTCGATAAAAGCGAGGTTGTTATCCTTGGTTACTCCGAGGAAGACCAACGCCGGATTGCCGACAACCTTAATTGTAGATTGGCGCAATTCTCGGTATCCTATTTGGGAATGCCGATCTGGGACTCGCGCATCCTTATCAAGGACCTTGACCTGCTAGTTGGGCGAGTCTCGTCTAGAGCGGAGCCCTGGCAAGGCAGGTTTACCTCCAAGGGGAGTAAAACTATCCTTATCAACTCCTTCCTGTCCAGTATGCCCATGTATATGATGGGGCTCTACCTTCTCCCGAAGGGCGTCCACGCCAGCTTTGACAATGTGTTGTCTCGTTTCTTCTGGCAGGCGGCGAATGGGCACCAGAAATATCATATGGTCAAATGGGCAGATATTTGCGCCCCCAAGGAGCAGGTGCATAGGGATTCTAGCTTCGCGTCAGATGAATAAAGCCCTTTTGCTCAAATAGGTTTGGAGGATCCTGCGAGAGGACGGTGGGCTTTGGCTCCAGCTTATCAAAGCAAAGTATTTGCGCGGATGTCCCCTCTTAGCCTGCGAGCGAAAGGAGGGTTCGCAGAACTGGCGGTCTCTTCAGACCATTAAGCATGAGATCCAGATTGTGGCTTCCTTCTCCATAGGCGACGGTAGAGAGACCCAATTCTGGTTGGATCCTTGGTTAGGTGACCTCCCCTTACGTTATGAATTCCCGGATCTCTTTTCTATATGCTCAGATCCCGGAATTCTGGTGGTAGGGGCGGCTTAGAATGGGCAATGAAACATTGGGTTCCGTCGCACATTTGGTCCGGCAGAGACCCAGAATTGGGAGATTCCGCACCGGGGCCTCCCGCACACTTTAGATGACTCCCCCGATGAGATCACATGGACCCTCTTGCCCTCGGGGAGGTTCTCTGTGGGTTCTGCTTACCGGGCCCTTTTTAGAGGGCCTACGGCAACTTGGATCTCCCATCTGTGGAAGCGCCTATGCCATTGAAGGTTAAAATCTTCACGTGGCAGCTTCTGCGCGACCGTCCCCCGTCGGGGTGGAGGTGGCCAAGCGGATGGGTCTAGGCGATGGGACTTTCCCCCTTTGTGCGGTACCGGTGACGGGTACTCACATACTCTTTACCTGCCCCACAGCTCGTTTCCCGTGGAGCTTCGTCGCGGAGGCCTTAGGGCCTGAGTGGCAGGCCCGTGACCTTGGCGACTTCCTGGAAGTGCAGGCGAATAGAAACGGGAAGAGGAGGCGCCTCTTCTGGTTTATATTCGCCGCGATGACCTGGACTCTATGGATTATTCGTAACAAGATGGTTATCGAGGGCGTCTTTCTGAGAAGGGCCTCTGGCTCTGTGTTTAAATTTTTGGCCTTCTTGCAGCAGTGGCACCCTCTCTGTAGACTGCGGGACATGGAGCGGCTGGATGGCGCGATTCAGGACCTCGTGACGGCGGCTCGCCGACTCTATGCCACCTCCAGCCACTGAGCTTTACTCCGCCCAGAGTTGTATCGTCTGTTTGTTGGTTTTGTTTAGTGTTGGGCTTTGTTGTGTTGTGGCCCCAACGGACTTCTTGTACTTCGTGTTGGGTGGTACTGTTGTTTGACTATGGGTTGCTTTATTTATAAAGCGGGGTGTAATGCCTGTTTCGTGGTAAAGATAAGAAACATGGGTCATACCTTTGTGCGGTACACAATTGTTGTGCTAGCGATAAGTGCAATTAGCACGGCTAGTTATCACTGCGATGACCATCATACGAAAAGTATCATACTCCCTCTGTCCAGTGATTATATATCTTACTAGGCCCACTATTTCACAACATTCGTCTGTTTGATACATTCTTAATTTTGTTGGCACATATATAATAATTAAAATTATAGAACGAGTAAGTTAGGGGCATCTAAGACTACACACAGCAGGAGTAACATAGGTAGTAAAACATAAGTGACACATAGACAAAAAAAAGATGACGTGACATATATTTAATAAGGAAAAAAGATATTTGTGATAACATAGCATGTTACATCACACATTTTAATACAAAGTGAGTCTACACACTAGTAAATAAGAAACCACATATATGTTACTACCCATATAAACCTAGTACATAGACTATAACATATATATTTACTAGTCTATGTTACTCTCACTAACGTACATCCTTTTTAAGGTACATCAATGTCAATTAGTGTGCATAATGATGAGTGGAACTAGTAGTACCAGTTATCCCTATGATGACCATCCTATGGAAATTATATTACGCTACTTCATTCAAAAAAAGTATATTGTGCTGTCTTAAACCTGTTGTGTTCCGTTACCGTAAAACAATGGAATCCTGCTCAAGTCGGATGAAAAAAAAGGTGTTAGGGCATCTCTGACTGATCACAATTCAAACCCCTACATGGACATCTTTTAACTCCTTAAATTTGCTCCTATAAGAATTAACGGTTTCTAGCCGATCTCTTAAATTTAACTCGTTTAAAAAATTAACATGATTTTGATGCAAATTTGAACACAAATTCTTGCAAATTTTCCTAACCTTAAATGAAATCTAAACTAAAATCATATAAAACCAAACAAGTAATCTTTATCGGTGAGCTCGGCTAAAAAATTCTCCAAGTGATCCTCGCTGTCGGAGCTAACAAGGTGGATGACCGATGCACTGGACGGCCTGGCACACCATCATCGGTCTTCCTAGACTTGTATGCCTCATACTGCATGTGCTTCACATGGATGCATTCCGGATACCGGCGGCGGAGCTCCGCCTTCTACTCATCGCCGGCGCGCTCTGCCTCGAGGCACTCGCAAACCTCCCAGCCTCCCCCCCTAGGTCGCATGCGGAGGACACTCGGGGGTCGACGGGGGCAAAATTTGACACGGGGCTGCCGAACGGGAAGTTCAGCCGCGCCGATGCACCATGGAGGCACACTGACTCAAGTTCGCGCGCCCATGCCATATGCTTCATCGAGTGGTACGAGCCTATCCAAATAAACTTCTGGGTTTAGCGATTGGTGATCTCCGCCACCCACCTCCGCCACGACTACTGCCACATGCCGATGTACCTCCTCTGTGGCGCTGACGACGGTTGCATGTCGGGGAACTGGAGGGGAGCAGCCACGGGATGGCTGCACGCGGTGTGGATTAGTGCTCCGGATCGGCGAGTCGGCAGAGGGAGGATCCGACCATGGGAGCGGCGCCAGAGTGGTGAAGGAGGCGGCGGGGTGAGCGGTGGGGAGGGAAAATATTTTTACTTATTGAACGATGCAGTGAGTTAATATAAGAGAATGTGGCGCTGAGTGTAAAAGTGTTTCTCCTCTAAAGGCTATAGGGGATCAGTTAGGGACAGATTAGAGGAGAAAATTTTGAATTTTACTCCTCTAACCGATTATAAGGGATCAACTAGAGATGGGCTTAGATCATGGGAAAAAACATATCAAGCTGACTCCATTATTTTCTCCTCATGATTAAATTCCCAATTAGCACCAAGCTATATGGAGTTTTTCAGTGGCTTATATCTATCGTAGAGGATCTGCTTGTGTGGTTATGGTGTGTCGTGAGTACATTATTTGGAGCAAAAGAATGCGCTTTCTGTACTCCCTCCGGTGATAAAAAAAAGTGTCATAATTGTATCTATTGTATATATGATTAGTTTGTTTTTAGGGATATTTTTAGGATCAGAGGGAGTATGAAAATCTCGTGAATTAACTTGAGGGCGATAGGCTTGGTTTGAATATCTAGATCCCGTTGAATCACACGTGTTTATTGCGAGTCTACATGTGATGTATACTTGTGTCTGCAGTTCAATTGATAATGTTGCCACTACAATAAAAGAGAAAGGAATGCCAGAATGCATGATAGTAGTTGAATGCATGCGCTTAGGTGTGAATGTGCTCACCAGCTCATATGTTCACATTCGGCTCCGTGATATAACAACCACCTCACCATATTATGTGTGATTGCGTTAACTCCCGAAATGCAGCTTCTATATATAAGGTTGTGCTAGAAATTGATGCATCCATAGGACAAGAGAATAGAAAGACACAAAGGCGAGACAAGATGGCACAGAGGAGGGCGAGAGTAATGCTAGGTGAAGACATGGGTATGTGAGGTGTCAGTAAAATGTTGGCCACATATGCCATCTGTTTTGCTTGATGGACATGGAATCCATCCTCATCCAAACATTTCAGCCGAGGAACCGTGTCCATATCATGCACGCATCATTTTATACCGGCTGTGTCTTTTGTTGTACATTCTCATGCCCGCTAAGTTGACCCATCCTCAGTTCTCTTCTTCCCTTGTTGTGGTTCTGACATTGCACTTGTGACAATCTCATGGCAATCTTCGGACATGCTCGTGTCCATTCTCTGCTACAGACGGTTGGGGTGGCGCCTCGAAACGATAAGCCAAAGAGCAAAGCATGGCCATGAGTGCTGTTTTTTTTTTTTGAAATGGGGCAAAAGCCTTGCCCCAATCTATTAATTAAGGAGAAGAGAGTTGCCCAGTTAATTAACGGAAAACCGAGCGAAAGTTGTTACAACAAACCAACAACCACAAACTAACAACACCAAACCACTGAACCGACCGCCAACAAACTCGTCCAACCGATAACAACGGCGAACTGATGATGCGATAAAACCCAACAATCAAGCAAAGAAAGAAACTTTCCCATGCCCCACGAACTTTCTTTCTTGTCCTCGTGAGAGATTTCTCCACCTTCATGATTAGACCCTCTGAAGCTGTCCCGTCAATATGCAAGAAATATGCTTGCCATATCCACGACAAGCTGCAAGTAAGTAGCCCAACTCTTTAGCAAAGAGAACCTCAGAGTTAGGTGCCAACCACCCATCTCATCCACGTCGTCACTCAAATATGAGAGAGTGACATAAGCAACCAAACCTCCACTCTCCACAACAGCTAGCGACTGAAAAACTCTGACGGTGGAGGTGAGGGTGCCATGGCCACCGCCGAGCCCAGCTCCGAAGGAAGCACCATTGAAGATTCTCCACAAATCTTTTGTAGCTCGAGCAAAATCTGCATAACCGGAGCCACAGCCTCGATGATGACTGCACTATCAGAGACCGATGTCGTCGCACATGGAGCACATGGAGAAAAAATCTCCAAAGTAACATCCAACCCCCTAATCAACCTGGAACTCAGACGGCAAAGGCTGAAGTTTGGAAAAACATCATGAAGCTCATTGTGAAGCAACTCAACCTCCTGAAGGAGCTCTGTGCATAGTAGAATAAACTGGGACTCCAAAGCAGAGACCAAAAAGGTGTTGACATTGGAATCCTTGCAACACCCAGATGGGCACCTCGGCGACGAGTGATCCACGACCTCAGCCCAACTCCTGGGCGAAGGACAAGGCTGAACGGACGGGGAGCGGTTTTTCTGGCAAGGAGTACAAGTGATCATAGATTAAGCGGCCCGAGATCGATCGCTAGCAACCGCAGAGCGAGCACGACAGAACCTCCTCCTAATGACCAGGGCGAAGACAACGAATGCATCTAAAATGCTCACGGCATGCTCTAACCTCGTGCCTATTCTCAAGCCAATGGAAGCACCTTCCTCGAGCCCAACGCTTGAAGGCGAGGCTACCCTCAACATCTTCTCTAGAGGGCTCAGGGGGAGCATCCTGACATGAGCGGCGCCCTCGACCCACATGCTCCCATCCCCCTTTGATATCGAGAGCGGACACTGCACAAGAGTGGTCGTTGCAGGTTAACGCTGAGGATGGATGAAGCGGACCAGCCTTTGACTTACCTGGCACATTTTCCTCATTACAGCCATTGTCGGAAAACAACACCTCTGGCCTCTCCACCAAAAACAACACCTCTAGCCGGCTTGCAGAAATGGCGACTGTGACGCATCTGGCCACCAATAGTCGGGTCTGACCTACGGCGAGCGAGGGCGGCCGCAGCAAGCACGGTGGTAGGCGCTGGAGGTGGAGTCGGTAGTGCCAGCTCGGCTGAAGGGGCTGTGGGAGGTGGCGGTAGCATGCCGGCTGGACAGGACGACAAGGCATAGTGGAAGGAACCAGATGGGCTGGGGATGGCAGCACAGGATCTCGTATTCTCAACAGCATCGGTGGCCATGCCCGGGGAAGATGTCGATGCAGGGGCCGGTGATCACCATCCGGACGGAGATGTTGCAGGGGGCAACAGTGGCTGCAGCGGAGGTAGTGGAGGCCGGAGGATAAAGACCAAGGCCGGGCCCATGGGAGTGCAGCCTATGCGGCCGCAAAGGGCCCATGAATTTGGGGGCCCAAAACTTTCATATAGGCCTATGTATCAGTATAGCTGGTCAGTTCACTGCCTGAAAGAAAAAAATCGAACTGGGCTGCAATACTTGCTTGCTGGGCCGCAGGCTGCTCGCGTCCGCTGTTCTCTTACCATCCTGGGCTCCTGGCTACTTGATCGCTAGATTCTTAGGAGTTAGGAGCCAGAGCCAGCAACCCAGCTTACGTGAAACGTGATCCTCCAAAATAAAAATCGAGCCAGCAAACGCTAGCGAAGGAAGGAAACTGGTACGCTAGCGAAGGAAATAGAGAGCTATATTAGCGATCGGACTCCGGGGGACGGATCGAACAACTTGGCTAGATATTCCCTGCCGCCCGCTTGACTCCGTACTCTAGAATCCACATCAAACCTAAGAGGCGAGGGGAACCAAACAAATATCGATCAATCATCATCATCTGACATCTGTGATCATCTCCTTGCAGCCGCCGGCGACAAATTCTTCTTCTCTCTGTTGTTAATTATCTAGTGAGTTCTTCTGTTAATTATCCGGCGGCAAAATATTATGTTATGTATATTAAAAATATCATTAGTTAATTTTTTCGTGTGAGATGGGGCCTCATTTTAGAGTTTCGCACAGGGCACCGGATTTTGCCGGCCCGGCCCTGACAAAGATCCGGGCAGCGGCGCGCGCCCACTCGGCGCAGGCGAGCACGCGAGACCACATGCTCGCCTCACAGCCAGTAGCATCACTACTTCATCTTCTATCTTCACGATAGAATTAACAGCTGCTTCTTGTAGAAAGCGGATACATTCACTACTGAAATTCACTTGTGTGTGTTCTCTTTCTATTTCAGAGAGATAGTTAACCGGAAGAGGATGGAAGAGAGATCACATGAGCTAGTGTAACTGATTGTTTATAATACAACCAATTAAGGGACAATATACCATATAATATGCTTTCGCCGTGAGTGATATTTCTTAATTGTTTCCACTTAACAAAACTCTCTGCCTTATTTAACGAGATAGTCGGCTTGTGAGGTTTTTTCAGAATCGGCAAATTTCAAAAGGAAAAAAAGTTTTTTGAGACAGACTAAATTTTCCTACATAATCAATTTAATTAAATAAATTCAAAATTCAAAAATATATAAAATGTTTTTTTTTCAGAAAAGATAATAAGGATGTCATATTTGGATTCCTCGTATTCTTCTGATCAATTTAGACATATCATTTGTCGAATTTGGAATTACGGATTTGTAGATATGGTGCAATAGTTAGGAGGATTGATAGTACTATATTGACAAGAAAGAATGAGGTGTTCCTAGGTAGAGTAGTGGGATGGAACTAAGAAGTTAAGTGTGCTCGGGTGGGAGGATGGGTGACCGAGCGGGAAGTGGACATTTAAAATTGAAAAAAAGGAAAAAAAAAAAGGAAAAAATTCTACACTGTGGTTAAAGGTTCCCCAAATTCAACTGTTTTGAAAATTAGAAAAAAAAAATAATGCGAGAAAATTTATTTTGGAAATGTCAAAATTTCAAACTTACCGCTAGCGAATAAGACTGGTGTTCGCCAACGGTAACTAGATAGCGCTGGCGAACAGGACTTGTTCGCCAGCGGTAACCTCTTACCACTGGCGGGTTACTGCTGGCGAACACTTGTTCGCCAGCGGTAGCTCGATTTGGTTCGTCACTGGTAAGTCTTTTCCTACTAGTGCATGATCATGGTGGAGGGTCGGAACGTGACATTATCAACCTAAAGTTTCTACTCCTCTGCTTTGAGGCCATGTCTGGACTCAAGATTAATTTCGATAAAAGCGAGGTTGTTATCCTTGGTTACTCCGAGGAAGACCAACGCCGGATTGCCGACAACCTTAATTGTAGATTGGCGCAATTCTCGGTATCCTATTTGGGAATGCCGATCTGGGACTCGCGCATCCTTATCAAGGACCTTGACCTGCTAGTTGGGCGAGTCTCGTCTAGAGCGGAGCCCTGGCAAGGCAGGTTTACCTCCAAGGGGAGTAAAACTATCCTTATCAACTCCTTCCTGTCCAGTATGCCCATGTATATGATGGGGCTCTACCTTCTCCCGAAGGGCGTCCACGCCAGCTTTGACAATGTGTTGTCTCGTTTCTTCTGGCAGGCGGCGAATGGGCACCAGAAATATCATATGGTCAAATGGGCAGATATTTGCGCCCCCAAGGAGCAGGTGCATAGGGATTCTAGCTTCGCGTCACATGAATTAAGCCCTTTTGCTCAAATAGGTCTGGAGGATCCTGCGAGAGGACGGTGGGCTTTGGCTCCAGCTTATCAAAGCAAAGTATTTGCGCGGATGTCCCCTCTTAGCCTGCGAGCGAAAGGAGGGTTCGCAGAACTGGCGGTCTCTTCAGACCATTAAGCATGAGATCCAGATTGTGGCTTCCTTCTCCATAGGCGACGGTAGAGAGACCCAATTCTGGTTGGATCCTTGGTTAGGTGACCTCCCCTTACGTTATGAATTCCCGGATCTCTTTTCTATATGCTCAGATCCCGGAATTCTGGTGGTAGGGGCGGCTTAGAATGGGCAATGAAACATCGGGTTCCGTCGCACATTTGGTCCGGCAGAGACCCAGAATTGGGAGATTCCGCACCGGGGCCTCCCGCACACTTTAGATGACTCCCCCGATGAGATCACATGGACCCTCTTGCCCTCGGGGAGGTTCTCTGTGGGTTCTTCTTACCGGGCCCTTTTTAGAGGGCCTACGGTAACTTGGATCTCCCATCTGTGGAAGCGCCTATGCCATTGAAGATTAAAATCTTCACGTGGCAGCTTCTGCGCGACCGTCCCCCGTCGGGGTGGAGGTGACCAAGCGGATGGGTCTAGGCGATGGGACTTTCCCCCTTTGTGCGGTACCGGTGACGGGTACTCACATACTCTTTACCTGCCCCACAGCTCGTTTCCTGTGGAGCTTTGTCGCGGAGGCCTTAGGGCCTGAGTGGCAGGCCCGTGACCTTGGCGACTTCCTGGAAGTGCAGGCGAATAGAAACGGGAAGAGGAGGCGCCTCTTCTGGTTTATATTCGCCGCGATGACCTGGACTCTATGGATTATTCGTAACAAGATGGTTATCGAGGGCGTCTTTCTGAGAAGGGCCTCTGGCTCTGTGTTTAAATTTTTGGCCTTCTTGCAGCAGTGGCACCCTCTCTGTAGACTGCGGGACATGGAGCGGCTGGATGGCGCGATTCAGGACCTCGTGACGGCGGCTCG
This sequence comes from Alopecurus myosuroides, assembly GCA_028641055.1. NCBI lineage: Eukaryota > Viridiplantae > Streptophyta > Magnoliopsida > Poales > Poaceae > Alopecurus > Alopecurus myosuroides. The sequence continues at coordinate 462,574,603 of CM054057.1, read as the reverse complement.
CCGACTCTATGCCACCTCCAGCCACTGAGCTTTACTCCGCCCAGAGTTGTATCGTCTGTTTGTTGGTTTTGTTTAGTGTTGGGCTTTGTTGTGTTGTGGCCCCAACGGACTTCTTGTACTTCGTGTTGGGTGGTACTGTTGTTTGACTATGGGTTGCTTTATTTATAAAGCGGGGTGTAATGCCTGTTTCGTGGTAAAGATAAGAAACATGGGTCATACCTTTGTGCGGTACACCAATTGTTGTGCTAGCGATAAGTGCAATTAGCACGGCTAGTTATCACTGCGATGACCATCATCGAAAAGTATCATACTCCCTCTGTCCAGTGATTATATATCTTACTAGGCCCACTATTTCACAACATTCGTCTGTTTGATACATTCTTAATTTTGTTGGCACATATATAATAATTAAAATTATAGAACGAGTAAGTTAGGGGCATCTAAGACTACACACAGCAGGAGTAAACATAGGTAGTAAAACATAAGTGACACATAGACAAAAAAAAGATGACGTGACATATATTTAATAAGGAAAAAAAGATATTTGTGATAACATAGCATGTTACATCACACATTTTAATACAAAGTGAGTCTACACACTAGTAAATAAGAAACCACATATATGTTACTACCCATATAAACCTAGTACATAGACTATAACATATATATTTACTAGTCTATGTTACTCTCACTAACGTACATCCTTTTTAAGGTACATCAATGTCAATTAGTGTGCATAATGATGAGTGGAACTAGTAGTACCAGTTATCCCTATGATGACCATCCTATGGAAATTATATTACGCTACTTCATTCAAAAAAAGTATATTGTGCTGTCTTAAACCTGTTGTGTTCCGTTACCGTAAAACAATGGAATCCTGCTCAAGTCGGATGAAAAAAAAGGTGTTAGGGCATCTCTGACTGATCACAATTCAAACCCTACATGGACATCTTTTAACTCCTTAAATTTGCTCCTATAAGAATTAACGGTTTCTAGCCGATCTCTTAATTTACCTCGTTTAAAAAATTAACATGATTTTGATGCCAAATTTGAACACAAATTCTTGCAAATTTTCCTAACCTTAAATGAAATCTAAACTAAAATCATATAAAACCAAACAAGTAATCTTTATCGGTGAGCTCGGCTAAAAAATTCTCCAAGTGATCCTCGCTGTCGGAGCTAACAAGGTGGATGACCGATGCACTGGACGGCCTGGCACACCATCATCGGTCTTCCTAGACTTGTATGCCTCATACTGCATGTGCTTCACATGGATGCATTCCGGATACCGGCGGCGGAGCTCCGCCTTCTACTCATCGCCGGCGCGCTCTGCCTCAAGGCACTCGCAAACCTCCCAGCCTCCCCCCCTAGGTCGCATGCGGAGGACACTCGGGGGTCGACGGGGGCAAAATTTGACACGGGGCTGCCGAACGGGAAGTTCAGCCGCGCCGATGCACCATGGAGGCACACTGACTCAAGTTCGCGCGCCCATGCCATATGCTTCATCGAGTGGTACGAGCCTATCCAAATAAACTTCTGGGTTTAGCGATTGGTGATCTCCGCCACCCACCTCCGCCACGACTACTGCCACATGCCGATGTACCTCCTGTGTGGCGCTGACGACGGTTGCATGTCGGGGAACTGGAGGGGAGCAGCCACGGGATGGCTGCACGCGGTGTGGATTAGTGCTCCGGATCGGCGAGTCGGCAGAGGGAGGATCCGACCATGGGAGCGGCGCCAGAGTGGTGAAGGAGGCGGCGGGGTGAGCGGTGGGGAGGGAAAATATTTTTACTTATCGAACGATGCAGTGAGTTAATATAAGAGAATGTGGCGCTGAGTGTAAAAGTGTTTCTCCTCTAAAGGCTATAAGGGATCAGTTAGGGACAGATTAGAGGAGAAAATTTTGAATTTTACTCCTCTAACCGATTATAAGGGATCAACTAGAGATGGGCTTAGATCATGGGAAAAAACATATCAAGCTGACTCCATTATTTTCTCCTCATGATTAAATTCCCAATTAGCACCAAGCTATATGGAGTTTTTCAGTGGCTTATATCTATCGTAGAGGATCTGCTTGTGTGGTTATGGTGTGTCGTGAGTACATTATTTGGAGCAAAAGAATGCGCTTTCTGTACTCCCTCCGGTGATAAAAAAAAGTGTCATAATTGTATCTATTGTATATATGATTAGTTTGTTTTTAGGGATATTTTTAGGATCAGAGGGAGTATGAAAATCTCGTGAATTAACTTGAGGGCGATAGGCTTGGTTTGAATATCTAGATCCCGTTGAATCACACGTGTTTATTGCGAGTCTACATGTGATGTATACTTGTGTCTGCAGTTCAATTGATAATGTTGCCACTACAATAAAAGAGAAAGGAATGCCAGAATGCATGATAGTAGTTGAATGCATGCGCTTAGGTGTGAATGTGCTCACCAGCTCATATGTTCACATTCGGCTCCGTGATATAACAACCACCTCACCATATTATGTGTGATTGCGTTAACTCCCGAAATGCAGCTTCTATATATAAGGTTGTGCTAGAAATTGATGCATCCATAGGACAAGATGGCACAGAGGAGGGCGAGAGTAATGCTAGGTGAAGACATGGGTATGTGAGGTGTCAGTAAAATGTTGGCCACATATGCCATCTGTTTTGCTTGATGGACATGGAATCCATCCTCATCCAAACATTTCAGCCGAGGAACCGTGTCCATATCATGCACGCATCATTTTATACCGGCTGTGTCTTTTGTTGTACATTCTCATGCCCGCTAAGTTGATCCATCCTCAGTTCTCTTCTTCCCTTGTTGTGGTTCTGACATTCCACTTGTGACAATCTCATGGCAATCTTCGGACATGCTCGTGTCCATTCTCTGCTACAGACGGTTGGGGTGGCGCCTCGAAACGATAAGCCAAAGAGCAAAGCATGGCCATGAGTGCTGTTTTTTTTTTGAAATGGGGCAAAAGCCTTGCCCCAATCTATTAATTAAGGAGAAGAGAGTTGCCCAGTTAATTAACGGAAAACCGAGCAAAAGTTGTTACAACAAACCAACAACCACAAACTAACAACACCAAACCACTGAACCGACCGCCAACAAACTCGTCCAACCTATAACAACGGCGAACTGATGATGCGATAAAACCCAACAATCAAGCAAAGACAGAAACTTTCCCATGCCCCACGAACTTTCTTTCTTGTCCTCGTGAGAGATTTCTCCACCTTCATGATTAGACCCTCTGAAGCTGTACCGTCAATATGCAAGAAATATGCTTGCCATATCCACGACAAGCTGCGAGTAAGTAGCCCAACTCTTTAGCAAAGAGAACCTCAGAGTTAGGTGCCAACCACCCATCTCATCCACGTCGTCACTCAAATATGAGAGAGTGACATAAGCAACCAAACCTCCACTCTCCACAACAGCTAGCGACTGAAAAACTCTGACGGTGGAGGTGAGGGTGCCATGGCCACCGCCGAGCCCAGCTCCGAAGGAAGCACCATTGAAGATTCTCCACAAATCTTTTGTAGCTCGAGCAAAATCTGCATAACCGGAGCCACAGCCTCGATGATGACTGCACTATCAGAGACCGATGTCGTCGCACATGGAGCACATGGAGAAAAAATCTCCAAAGTAACATCCAACCCCCTAATCAACCTGGAACTCAGACGGCAAAGGCTGAAGTTTGGAAAAACATCATGAAGCTCATTGTGAAGCAACTCAACCTCCTGAAGGAGCTCTGTGCATAGTAGAATAAACTGGGACTCCAAAGCAGAGACCAAAAAGGTGTTGACATTGGAATCCTTGCAACACCCAGATGGGCACCTCGGCGACGAGTGATCCACGACCTCAGCCCAACTCCTGGGCGAAGGACAAGGCTGAACGGACGGGGAGCGGTTTTTCTAGCAAGGAGTACAAGTGATCATAAATTAAGCGGCCCGAGATCGATCGCTAGCAACCGGAGAACGAGCACGACAGAACCTCCTCCTAATGACCAGGGCGAAGACAACGAATGCATCTAAAATGCTCACGGCATGCTCTAACCTCGTGCCTATTCTCAAGGCAATGGAAGCACCTTCCTCGAGCCCAACGCTTGAAGGCGAGGCTACCCTCAACACCTTCTCTAGAGGGCTCAGGGGGAGCATCCTGACATGAGCGGCGCCCTCGACCCACATGCTCCCATCCCCCTTTGATATCGAGAGCGGACACTGCACAAGAATGGTCGTTGCAGGTTAACGCTGAGGATGGATGAAGCGGACCAGCCTTTGACTTACCTGGCACATTTTCCTCATTACAGCCATTGTCGGAAAACAACACCTCTGGTCTCTCCGTCAAAAACAACACCTCTAGCCGGCTTGCAGAAATGGCGACTGTGACGCATCTGGCCACCAATAGTCGGGTCTGACCTACGGCGAGCGAGGGCGGCCGCAGCAAGCACGGCAGTAGGCGCTGGAGGTGGAGTCGGTAGTGCCAGCTCGGCTGAAGGGGCTGCGGGAGGTGGCGGTAGCATGCCGGCTGGACAGGACGACAAGGCATGGTGGAAGGAACCAGATGGGCTGGGATGGCAGCACAGGATCTCGTATTCTCAACAGCATCAGTGGCCATGCCCGGGGAAGATGCCGATGCAGGGGCCGGTGATCCGCATCCGGACGGAGATGTTGCAGGGGGCAACAGTGGCTGCAGCGGAGGTAGTGGAGGCCGGAGGACAAAGACCAGGGCCGGGCCCATGGGAGTGCAGCCTATGCGGCCGCAAAGGACCCATGAATTTGGGGGCCCAAAACTTTCATATAGGCCTATTTATCAGTATAGCTGGTTAGTTCACTACCTGAAAGAAAAAAATCGAACTGGGCTGCAATACTTGCTTGCTGGGCCGCAGGCTGCTCGCGTCCGCTGTTCTCTTACCATCCTGGGCTCCTGGCTACTTGATCGCTAGATTCTTAGGAGTTAGGAGCCAGAGCCAGCGACCCAGCTTACGTGAAACGTGATCCTCCAAAGTAAAAATCGAGCCAGCAAACGCTAGCGAAGGAAGGAAACTGGTATGCTAGCGAAGGAAATAGAGAGCTATATTAGCGATCGGACTCCGGGGACGGATCGAACAAATTGGCTAGATATTCCCTGCCGCCCGCTTGACTCCGTACTCTAGAATCCAGATCAAACCTACGAGGCGAGGGGAACCAAACAAATATCGATCAATCATCATCATCTGACATCTGTGATCATCTCCTTGCAGCCGCCGGCGACAAATTCTTCTTCTCTCTGCTGTTAATTATCTAGTGAGTTCTTCTGTTAATTATCCGGCGGCAAAATATTATGTTATGTATATTAAAAATATCATTAATTAATTTTTTTTGTGTGAGATGGGGCCTCATTTTAGAGTTTCGCACAGGGCAGTAGCATCACTACTCCATCTTCTGTCTCCACGATAGAATTAACAGCTGCTTCTTGTAGAAAGCGGATACATTCACTACTGAAATTCACTTGCGTGTGTTCTCTTTCTATTTCAGAGAGATAGGTAACCGGAAGAGGATGGAAGAGAGAACACATGAGCTAGTGTAACTGATTGTTTATAATACAACCAATTAAGGGACAATATACCATATAATATGCTTTCGCCGTGAGTGATATTTCTTATTTGTTTCCACTTAACAAAACTCTCTGCCTTATTTAACGAGATAGTTGGCTTGCATCACATCATAATATTGTTTCAACCAACTAGATAATTGCTTCCACTAACAAAAACAAAAATATTTTCCTGGCTATGAAGTGTGCTTTTTCACTCACAAAAACAAACATTTTAATTGGTGCTCATGTATGCTTTCATTGTTGCCTCTAATTGCTTCATGTAGAGTCGATTCAAGTTTCGGGTTCACGGGCTATGTTAATTTCGATAAGTATGATTCCAACAATATTGCTACATGCTCCCCAAGTACTGGAACTGTGCATTGTTTTCACGAAGGAAGCGGTTGACAATAGCACTCCACACGACCGATAAAACGTAGCACGACAATGCTGAAATGTGTGAAGACAATTAATGGCCGTAGATCAGCTCATAGGACGAGGTCAGTTAGAGCATGGCGGCGAAGTATCAGATGCAATCATCCACGGGGTTGCATGTCAAGATCGCTGGAGCACGAGGCCAAGACAGGGGAGGTGGTCGTCGACGGCGCTCTCGCTGATGATCTGGTGGCGTTGAAGGATGTGAACTATAGGAGAATGAGGTGGTTATTAGAGAGGAGCCTAGAAGAGATGATGTAAATATGTTACTCTTTCTGTCTGCACTCATGAAATAAAATATTCTTAAATCTATATCGTAGTCTCTGTACCATTCAAACAAACATCGTATTTATGTTAATTATTGTTCCGAAGGGTTCGAAGAGTGACACTAAGAAGAACATGACTAGCAGGGCATGGTTGAGACGGACCGGAGATATTGTATTGTAGTATATAAGATGACACATAGAAATAAAATTGGAAAAGAAGAGAGAGAGGAAGATGGAGAGGGAGATAGAGAGATGGAATGTGCACTAATTTTGACATGTTAACATTGCAATCCAGTTTTTCGTGAGATTGAGAGAGAGAGAGAGAGATGGTTGTTAATGTTTGGCATGTTAACACTACTGAAATTTAGTACAAAAATAATTAACAGATTTATTTATAATTTCATGTCTCCGTACCAACGCACAATCACTTAGCTAGTTTCGTGATAGTGTTTGAAATCAATGGAAAGCATCAAAGAGTGGAGATACGCTGCTCCTGGGCACCAGTGATTTCTCTATTTAATTTTTTTTGAAGTCCAGTTTTTTAAAAAAAAACTGAAAAAATTCATGGTTGTTAACTTGCTATCAATGATGTCTTCCACAAATGTGAAAAAATTTAATTCGAAATACTTTGTATTTTGATCTACACAAAAAAGACAAATGTACAGATCTGAGTATAGTGAACGGTGCATATTTTCAAATATTTAGATTTTGTCATTTTTGTGTAGTTTATAATAAATAGAATTTTATATTGTAATTTTGCATGGTTATAAGATAAAACATACTTAACATCCATACTTTTTAAATATTTTTCAGGAACTTCTAAATATATGTTTTATTTTTTCGAAACGCTAGGTTCACTGATGCTGGGGACCGAAAATGGTTTTTCGAAGCATCAATGTTATAATATCCAGAAGGGTAAATTAGCTGCCCATGTATGTACTCCCTCCATTCCAAAATAGATGATTTCTATTTGTCCAAACATGCATGTATAACTATTTGTCCAAACATGCATGTATACATGCATGTTTGGACAAATAGAAGTCATCTATTTTGGAACGGAGGCGGCATGTATGTTTTTTTATTAGAAATTGAGGTCCTACCCCCAGCCTCTGCACCAAAATGGTGCACACGGACGGATTTTTATTAATAACAAAAGCGAAATCATGAAGGCTTTACAAAGAATTACAGTGATAAAAAATAATTAACGGATTTATTTATAATTTCATGTCTCCGTACCAACGCACAATCACTTAGCTAGTTTCGTGATAGTGTTTGAAATCAATGGAAAGCATCAATGATTGGAGATTCGCTGCTACTGGGCACCAGTGATCTCCCTATTTAATTTTTTTGAAGTCCAATTTCTAAAAAAAACAGAAAAAAATCATGGTTGTTATCAATGATGTCTTCCACAAATGTGAAAATTATAAATTCAAAATACTTTGTATTTTGATCTACACAAAAAAGACAAATATACAGATCTGAGTATAGTTAACGGTCCATATTTTCAAATGTTTAGATTTTGTCATTTTTTTGTAGTTTATAATAAATGGAATTTTATATTGTAATTTTGCATGTTATAAGATAAGACATACTTAACATCCATACTTTTTTATATTTTTCAAGAACTTTTAAATATATTTTTTATTTTTTCAAAACGCCAGGTTCACTAATGCTGGGGAGCGAAAATGGTTTTTCGAAGTATCAATCTTATAATATCCAGAAGGTTAAATTAGCTGCCCATGCATGTACTCCCTCCGTTCCAAAATAGATGACTACTATTTGTCCAAACATGCATGTATGTAGAAGTCATCTATTTTGGAACGGAGGCAGCATGTATGTTTTTTTATTAGAAATTGAGGTCCTACCCCTAGCCTCTGCACCAAAATGGTGCACACGGACGGATTTTTATTAATAACAAAAGCGAAACCACGAAGGCTTTACAAAGATTTACAATGATCAACCGAAAACCACCTTCCTGATGATCATCATCACACCTACAAACTCTTGATGAAGAGGGTGGCCAAAGTCGGAGCCGCATGCCCTGACCTAACACACCTATGCCATCATCTAAACCGGTTGCTTCCACCAGGCCGCCCAATAACGGAATGGGAGCATATAACCGGTTCAGCCGGCCCGCAATATGCACCGATGCGCACACTCGGAAGCCGCTGCCGCCAACATCCGCCAACCCATTTTCTGGAGAGATCAATGCAGAAACATTGTCAAGCCTGCCATCGACGCCGCCATCCGCGATGGCGCGAGCCAGCACCACCATCATGTGCACGTCCATCCTTTGGCATCCATCGCCGAGATTCCACGGCACCACGCCGCCAAGACTCGTCGTGTTCGACGAAGAAGAAACGCCGCACCACCAACAAACCCCCCTCCAGGTAGCCCGTGTTCCAAAAACGATGCCCCAAAGGGGGTAAACGACACCGAAGGTGCCGCCATCATTCGATCTGGATAGACCAGATCTAGGGTTTCCCCCGGAACACGGTGCTAGAAGCGGGTGATTAGCGGCGGCGACTCCTTCAAGAAGGTGACGACACTCGCGAGTGCCGTAGTCGTCAGCATGAGCCCGGCTTGCACCGGCCACTGTCCTCGCCTCCTAGATCAAGGGATCCAACCCCGCAAGCAGCAGCCCTGCGGCGGAGGAGTGAGGTCACCACACTGCCAATCTACCTAGAGCCGTGGAGGAGTGGGAAGACGTGGACTTCCAAGACGACGCCTTCAACAAGGTAACGGCGTGTAGGCGCCGTCGCCGCCCGCCACGACCGAAGTCGGAGCACGGCTTTCACCGGTAGCTGCACGTCCCCACTCCAAGCACAGCCAGCTAGCCGACCTCCTGCGACGAAGAAGAAGGTCACCACCACCACGTCTAGGGCCGAAACCACAGGCCTCCTCGTGTTGCAGCTGGAATCCAGGAGAGGTTTGCCGATGACGGGAAGAGATCGGACCCGTAGCAAATCGGAAGGGCCCGACCCGCCGCAGCCGGCCATACTCCACCACGGCCGCCGCACCACGGCCCTGCCGCCGTTGAGCCACGCCACCACCGCCGACCTCGCCGGAAGGAAACGTTGCCGCCCCACCAGATCTTAGTACGAGGAACAAACCGCCGCTGCCGCCATGCCACAAGGACCTATGACGATCTCGGCGACGGCGGCGGAGGGAGAGGAGGGCGAAGGGGTGGCTGTAGGGGGCAGCTGGGGGCTCCCCGGTGCGGGCGACGCTGTCGCACGGGGAGAGGAGGTCGGGAACGGGAGGCGTTCACAGGCTATCGAATGAGCTTATTCAAAAAAGGGGAGGGGGTATGTATGTACGTAGGTACGTATTTGTATTTGTCCCACCACCACAAACATGTAGTAATCTTATCAAAGTGAATGCACCGAACTTGTAATGTCGTTGGCAGAAAACAGCGTACACCCAAAACTAACTTGCAATTTTTCCATTGTGAAGTTCAGAAATCAATATCAACCTCAAGAATCGGTGCTCTGCGTGGCGCCTAAATGTTTCTTTAATTCACATAAACTTTACAGAGAATGATTCAGACGATGCACACAATATTTTTCAAAGAAGTAGCAACTATTGACGTTTTTATTAGGAAACGTAAGGTTCAATTTAGTTTTAGATTAGGCAAAACGCCTTCTAATCCCCTTGCCACTTGGCAAAGGCTTCGTCCATGATGCTTTTGTCTGTAAGATCCTATTAGATCGAGATGGTAGACCCATATCCTGCTCCAACCTACGCCGTACCTAACACTCTCCCACTTCTCGGTGAGCGATCTCCTATGGTGGGAAAAAACGATTGCCACCGAGAACTTCACACTATCGCGACACAGAACAAGTCCCGCAACCTAACTCTCTTGTGTCGAACTAGAACTTGTGACCTTCGAGCGCGTGGCGGATTTGACAAATGCACTACCAAACACCACGCCTAAAAAGACACGTTTAGAACATCCATTCACTCTACCTAGCAGGTACTTGGCGAGTCAAACCATCCTGATACCTCTCATTTCTGCGCTCTAGTATCCAGCCCATATCACTCTTATTTCACCACGTGAACGCGGATGTTATAGGGTTTATATTTGTAATTTTCAGTACCTAGCTGCTTGACCAAACCCGCTGAAATGGAACTCTCTTTTTTCTCCCTTTCACTTTTCCTCCCTTTGAGTACTAGAGACCTTACATTTAGTCGCCTGGTTGGTTGCTAAAAGTACTAAATTGGTTACTAATGATATGGTGTCACCAATGGAGGTTGGTCGCTTCGTGGTGGCTACAGTCTAGTCGCTAACTATATTTAGCAACCAACTTAGTAATAACTGGTCACTACTAGTCAAGTCAAAAGCTATCATCGCATATAGGCCTATTGTAAGGTTCTTACAAATTGGTTACAGTTAGTAGGTCTATAGTTACCAAATTGCTTGGTGACAAATGGTTGGTCGCTAATACTTGGTTTAACTTCTAGCATTGGTGCACGCAAGTAAGAAATGCATAGACCCTGGGGCCTTGAGTTCCTTTTTATAGGCAGGGACAGACGTGCATCATTTCACCGGCCCACCATGCATTGATTTACTACCAGCTTGATAATAACTAGGACCTTCTCCTATTCTCTAGTTTCATACTTTTAGTGTACTCCCTTTCAAAATTATAAGATGTTTAAGACTTTTTTTTTTTACAAAACTCAGGTACTAGTGTCTAGATTCCGTACGTAGTCCACGCTGAAATATCTAAAGCATCTTAGAACTCAGAATGGTGAGAGTAGCTGTTAAATAGCAAGTTCTGTCCAAACTTCTAGACATTTGACAGCTACGACATCAAGTAAAAACATTTGAGAGGTTTGTATGCCAGTGACTACAACACAGGAAACACAGCCCGCAACTTTATATAGAACTGACCATCATGTAGCAGTAGTAACGCCAATTAAGCTGAGGAACGACAAATGACATACCATCACAAATGCCTAGCTTGATTTGGAAACCTTGGGCGTCCCCAAAGTGCAAAATTTTCGCTTGGTTGATTCTCCATACCGAGAGTGGACGGAGGATAGGCTAAACCAGAGAGGAAGGCAAAATTGTGGTCTATGCAACCAAGTTCAAGAAACGGCCGCACATATTCCCTTCTAATATTGTTTCTTCAAGAGAATTCAGTCCTCCTTGAAGACCTCCTTTGTCCTTCATGATCTCAACATGGAAGATTGGAGTGCCATTCCTGCAGTGCACGATTGGTGGACCAAGGTTATTCACAAGACAGAGGAATCAAGAAACGCGAGGGCCACTTTTCCTATACTCGTCTCTTCGTAAGTTTGGTTGGAGAGGAACGCCCGCGTCTTCCGAAATAAATCGACCACCGTTGCAATGCTCATTGATAGGATAAAAGAGGAGGCGGCGACATGGTGCCGGGCGGGGGCTAAAGCGTTGAGTATTTGTATGCCGCGAGAGTAGGCTTTCATTTGGCCTTGGTCATTACGTTGTGGGTCTGTAAAACTCTAAAAAATTATCTCTTATTAAATGAAAAGGTCAAGTCTTCTGCCTCGTTTAAAAAAAAGAAACCTATGCTTCTACCCTACAACTGCACAGCGAGAATTCCGTTGCTACGGGATAAGATCATATTTCCTTATAGCTCTGCTCTAGATTCGTTGTCGATGGTGTCATCTTTGTGCACATACCGTGCCTTGATAATGGACTCATATATCCCAATTCCTTTAGGTACTCATATATTTTCTCAGGAACTGCAAGACGTGCACAAATCATATTTGTAAATAACATTGGAATTTTGTTATGTATAACCGAAAAGTCGCATGGCCAATATGTTTCTACTTCGGTTGCCATGCACTCCATGTTGATGTTTCTAGTTCTATAAAGCTATGCAAACCTAAATGACAATGACGATATAAATTGACAGTAACCTAGTGACAAAAAACCTCGTTATGATCATGGAAGACTATTGGGGTGTTTGCCATAGGAGAAAACCCCAAAAGTTTATAATAGAGCTAATTAAGGTGTAGTAGACCCCGTTAAGCTTTTTCCATGAACGATATTTCATAATTGTTTCCATTTAACAGCACTTTGTGTCTTATTTAACGAGATAGCTGGCTTCATAAGCATCACAGCGCAATATGTCTCATTGGCTAAATGGTGTTGATAAAACGACAAAAGCACGCATTTGTGTTGGTGCTGCGGTATTTCTTTGGGCAATATGGGATTGCCGTAATGATGTACTATTTAACAAGACCAATATGCCTCATTTTCTGCAGTTTGTCAACATGGCTTTGTATTGGATCAACATGTGGTATTTCTTTCTTCCAGCGGGGTCTTATAAAGTCCGTCTGCGCTCTGCTGATGGCGGTGGTTCGGCCTATCTTCAGTAATGACGGCTGGTTGCACATTAGAAGACTAGATGCTTAGTGGAGCTTTTTTGCCTGGTTGATTTTTTTTTTGAACAATCCTGGTTGATTTTGTGTTTGCTTTTAGTGATCCATGAGTTGTGATCAGTTATGGACTTTTTTGCTACTCCTCATATTTTTATTTGCAGTATGTAAAGGTTATGTGTATCTTTTCGATGCAGAGGCCTAGACGAAAGCTCCCAATTCGGAAAAAAAGTCACAACACAATATTGCTTCAACGAACTAATTTATTTCTTCCGATGACAAAATAGAAATTTTTTCTTTGCTATGAAGTATCACTGGTAGAAAACAGGCCACTAGTCTCGGGCTGTAATGGGCTAGCTCATGGGGCCCACGAACCGGAACTAGAGGCCCCCCTTTTGTCCCACTGGACCACGAACCGCGACTAGAGGGCAACCCAAGGTGGCGCTCCCGGGGCACCACTTTTAGCTCGGGTGGTAATACAACCCAGGACTAGATAAATTTTATTTTATTTTCTTTTTTTATTTTTCGATTTTCCTTTTCATTTAGTCTATATTATTTCTATCTCTAATCATTATCTCTTACTCTCAATTATTTTTAACTCCAATCACTCTGAACTGACACTTCCCAGTAGGTCACCCATCCTCGGACTACTCCACTCACGCTTAACTTCTGTGTTTCTTCCCTCTCAGCTTCCAAGAAACAAATCATGTTCTACTGACAATAGTATGATGTCAATTATATTAACCTTTGAACTATGATGTCGCACGTCTTTATTTTGTGAATCCAAAAAATTATTTAGTTAAAAAAAGTAACAATAATCTTGAGTTCAAATAATCATGAATTAATTTAAATAATAATTAATTTTGTTGCTTTTTTAATATTAAATATCCGTAAAATCAAAAATTGGCAAATGATATTGTCTAAGTAGATTACAAAAATTAGAGAAATTCAAATATATATGATCGACCTTCCATATCATATTTTCCATTATTATATATAGATCAATATGTACAAAATTTACTCTAAATTATTAGTCATTTCACCATATATCTTCAGATAGATATTTTTTCTCTTACTCCATATTTCAACGTAGTATGGGTGTCAAATTAACTTTTTGAAATTTTATCACATATACATCAATTGCTTCATTACGACTTGCTCATATCATATATAATTAAACATGGACATAATAAATATAAATATAATATATAGTACTACATAAAGTCTTCTGGGTAATATAAATATAGATATAATTATATGTCGGGTATCTTTACTATTAAGATTACTGTGGCGGTGGTGTCACACTTCAACATAATTACGCATCAAATGCCATCGTACTATTTTTTTTGCCAACTATAATGTTGCATGTAGCCTTATCTTGTCAAGTTTGTTAGATTTGTTAGCTACCTCCATACATGCATCCTTATCTTATCTTCTCTCCTCCTATCATTTCCCCTACCTATAAAAAATAAATTGTGTTCATTCAACGTGCATCCTTCCCTCAACTCCTAACGTCAAAAACTTTTTTTATTTTCTCCCGCAACCGCAGTCCCCTCCGATTTTTCTCCCGTAATCCCAAACGCGGAGCACGATGCTCGTGGTACCCCATACCCAAACCGCAGCTGCCTGCGTCTTCTCTATCCTCTCGCCGCCAAAATCCCAAGTCGCCGCCATTCCCTCCAGATTCCACCTCAAGTCTCCTGCCCGCTCCTCCCCCTTCGTCTCCGGGCTGGGATTGTCGAGTTGAGCCAGCTGGTGTATCCTCCTATTGTGGTCGTGGTTCTGGATAGGTTGAGTTGTAAGCGCCCATCCTCCGCTCCTCTATTTAATCTGTGGCCTATATCAACCTGACGGAAGTTGCAAAAAAAAATTTGCTATTCCTGCAGGCCGCGTATCACAATCACGATGGCAATCGTGCTCTTGTTGTGCGTGTTGTGTCCTCCTCTACATCCTGGGCAATCTACCCAGGAGGGGAAATAGCTGCAGTGGGTGTTCAGCCATGGCGTGTGAGCCTCTGCGCCCCAGCGGCAGGCAGTAATCGCCACACGTGTAAGAGCTCCCACGATCCCTCAACTCCAGGCTGGAATCTGTTGGCTATCAATCTAAGTTTACAAGGGTCCTGGAAGGATACCAACGATCGGTCTCGAATTGATCATGGCGAATGTGAGCATTGCCTCATCTGCTTTGTTCTCTCTAAGGGCCACACATAACGTTGTGCTCCCCTGCACGATTACTTCCGCTAGATGTAGGATCCTCTCTCTTCTCCTAAAATACCCATTAGTAATACCTACCCTATCACCTGGTTCATGTACATAGCAGCATAATACCTATCTTACCAGCTGGTTCGTGTACTTAGCTTGCTGCTGTACCAGATTTGATTGATTGGAGTTATTTTGGACAGAGAAATCACGATTTGATGACATGGTCTTCTCCATGAGTTTGAGAATAAATATATTAATGTAAGATTTCTTTTGTTTGCAAATAGCCTGCAAGAGCCCTTATTCTTCAAAGGGGTATATAATACAACAAATTAATAAGTTCACCGTATTGATATGCAGTTACTTCCCTCTTACCCCTTGTTTGGATGTTGGAAAACATGCTCGGAATTGGAAATCCGGAATTTGTGGCCCGATTATGCTGTTTGGAGTGGTTAAGGAATTCGAGCGTGGAAACTTGCCACAATTCCGAGGCCCGCTCCGTGGGGTGCCCAACCGGCCAAATTAATTCCGAGCCTCAGCCCTCGGAAACGCGAGGAAACGAGCGAGCGAGCGAGCACGTACCGTTTCGTCACTCTCCCCCACCCGCGCGACCATGAACTCTCTCGATCTGGAGCATACTGGAGGCGGCGATCCATCCTCTCCCTCTCCCACTTCACTGTCCGGCCCGGCCCGGCCATCCACTCACGCGGGCGCAGACCACGCCGTCCTTCGCCTTCCGCCCGCGCGCCCACAGACCATGTCGTCCTTCGTCTTCACAGGCCGCTCCAAACGCTAGATCGAGTTGTCCGGGACGTGGAGCGGCGCTTACAGGGGAGCGACAGCAGGATGGTGACGGCGGCCGACGGCCGCACCGCTGGCCCTCCCAAGCCGGACACTTCGTTGGCCATGCCCAAGCCGGCTGATTCCCTTTCCATTGTTCCAGTAGAGTTGCCTCTCCAAACAGGAATTGGAATTGCAGGCTACTCTTTGTTTCCAATTGTAAATTCCATGCACAACCAAACAACGAAATTCGAATTGTAGGCCATTTCCTTTCCATCCTGGATTTGGAATTATCAGCCAAATTCAATTCCAAACAATTTTTCCTACATCCAAACGGGGGGGTTAAGGTATTACCATATGCCTGCATGTTTGCATCACTAACTATTTTTTCACTTGCAGCTTTTTCTAACAAACGCAAGCAACTATACTTTCTTATCGAATGTTACAAGAATAAAGTTCAAGTGGCTTCCATTGTTATAAATAGAATGAAATCCAGAAGTTTGAGAAGTCTGAAACAAACAGATCTAGTTGTCAGGCGCATTTGCATTGTCTTGATAGTTTTGATAGCTTTCCGGTTGCTCAATTTGGTTTTGGTGTCCTATGATTAGTGCTCTTGTTCAAATTTGAAATATGGTTAATTAGGTAATTCTGGTTCAAATGTGGTTCATAAATTTTTTTTGAGGCTGTCAACGGGGGGGGGGGGGGGGGGGGGGGGGGGGGGGGGAGAGACGAATCCCCACCTGAATATACTCAAAGCTGAAGTTACATGTTACAGGAGGAGAGATACGCCCGCCACATGTCGGCTGCGTCTCTAAGTTCCGTTTTTTTTAAACGGTGTGACCATAATGTCAGGTCCTGGATTATGTTCTTAAGAGTGAGGGAAGGTGGCTGATGGTAGGCCCTAAACACCATTGCGTTTCTAGCGTCCCAAATTTTCCAAAGGATAACTAACACTACAGAGTCCCATATACACTATGGTAGATTTTGGGGGAGCGGTGCCTCCCAAATGTCGTCGAAGGAGAGGCTTTCGGGCAGGATACCCATGCGTATCCATATCGTCTTCGCGTGGAGGCAGTCGAAGAAGAGATGGGCTCGGTCCTCCAGGTTGGAGGCGCATCTGGGACACGTAGAGTGGTCGAGGATGTGTTTGTGGCGCAGATTTGCTCTGGTGTTGAGCCTGTCCAGCGTGAGTAGCCAGCCGAAGATCTTGACCTTGGTCGGCACTTTGGTGTCCCAAACTCTATCGGTGATGTGAGCGCGCGTCCCAGGGTGCATGGCCATGTACGCTCCTCTGGTGGAGAACGCAGAGCCATCTTGGAGCAGCCGCCCATCGGCGCCATCCGTAAGCACGATGTCCTGCAACAGCAAAGAGAGAGAGGCAAGTTGGCTAGAGGCCGCATTGGTTAGCCGATTTTGGAGGCTCGATTCGACCCCATTTTGAAGAACATCCACTACAAATGCATTTTGTCTGGTGTGGTGGGAAAAAAGAGCGGGAAATACGTTAGCTAAGGGCTCCTGCAGAAGCCAAATGTCATGCCAAAAGAAGGTGGATGCCCCGTTTTGAACGGAGCACTTTGTAAGTGAGGAGAGCAAAGGAGTATATTTTTCTAATATCTTGCGTAGGTAGGAGTGAGTGGTGGAGTGGAGGGCGAAAGGTGACTGCGAGGAAACCCAAAGTTTCCAAGGTGTGGTGGGGTTATGAAGGGCTTTGAAGCAAATTTTCAAAAGTAAACAAACATTCTGAGCACTTAAGTTTTTAATCCCCAGTCCCCCTCCTGTCTTAGGTTGACAGGCCAAGTCCCATGAAGTGTGTGGGTAGACTGTCGAGGACAGCCGAGTTGAGAATCAACTTTCCCCCTTTTGAGAGCAAGGTGGCCCTCCAGCCCGAGAGGTACTTGTCGATGTTGTCGATAATCGGTTGGAAGGCAGAGGCAGGGATTTTCCTGCCAGAGAGAGGGAGGCCAAGGTATGTTTGCGGGAAGGAGGAAGTGGTGGTGCCTAGCGTGTTAGCAATGAGTTGGACGTCCGAGTCTTGGATGTGGATTGGAACGAAAGTGGTTTTGTGGAAGTTGATATGAAGGCCAGTGGCGTTGGAAAAGTCGTCTAGGATTTTTTTGAGGTTCATGGCCGCTGTGGGTGTGGCTTTAACTATTATTAGAGTGTCGTCAGCGTATTGGAGAACAGGGCATGAGGCATTGTCTACTAGCGGGTGGGAGAGTAGACCCTGCGAGCAAGCTTGAATGATCATTTGCTGGAGCAGGTCCCCCATGATAATGAAGAGATACGGAGAAAGAGGGTCTCCTTGACGCAGCCCATTTTTGCAGTTAATCCAAGGCCCAGGGACCCCGTTGACAAGAACGGCAGTCATACCTGTTCTTAGGAGAAGGTCAATCCAAAGGGTGAAGCGGGTAGGGAAACCTCGGTGGGTTAGGAGTGTGATTAAGGATTCCCAGTTAACAGAGTCAAAGGCTTTGCGAAAGTCTAGTTTAACCACAATGGTTGGGGCTTTCCTTTTGTGGCAGCAATTGAGGACGTCAGCAGCAAAGATGAAGTTTTTCGCAATGCCCCGGTTTGTGATGAAACCCGTTTGGTTGGGGTGCACCAGGTCAGGGATTTTGGTCTGGAGCCGATTTGTGAGGAGGCGTGCAATGGCTTTGATAAGGCAGTTTTGTAAGGCAATTGGCCGGAAAGCGTCCGGAGTGTGTGGCCCGTTCCCTTTCGGAAGAAGGACCATGTAAGACCGGTTAACAGACGAGAGGTCAACATTTAGGGAGTGGAGTGTGGTTCATAATGAGGATACCGTTCGCTAAATATTAGTTTGCTCTTCTATTGGTCGGTGATCTTCTTCTGCTATCATGCTCCAAATTTTTTTATATTATTGGTATATGGGTAAAACTTGGTGGGGAAAAGCATAGATGGGTTGCCGCTTCAGCCATCCCATGACCTGTGAGTTATTATCTCTGGATCACAACTTAATGTGCTATATGTTCTCTTCCAATTGAATGAAAATAGTTAGGCTTATTCACTTCGGGACATTATCACCAAAGTGAGGCTATTTACCTATTGTTCTATGCATTAAGTTAACGAACAACGTTGCTCGGTTATTTTGCAAGGCCATCGAAATAAGCCTTGGGTCAAATTGTTGTAGCTTTGATTGGTATTTTTGTATGCCTTTCAGTGTAGACCATGTGTAGGCGTGGCACGAGGCGCTTGACTGGATGGAGAGAAACTGCATAGCACTGCTCGGGTCCATGCCTCCTGCTTGGTGGAAATGCTGCCGAGGACGTCATGGTAATACATTGGTCCTATTATATAATGCTTCACTATATTTCTAAGTCAGCGATTACATGTTTTGAAGAGACAGTTTTTAATCACATATCCAACGGGTGTGAAACCAAATAGACTATGCTTTACTTTAACTTGGTTTGTGTGGGCATACCCTTTTGTTAGGTTAGAACTTGGAAGTGGTTGTTGGTGCTGCATTTGAAATCTGCGCTTGCTGATTATACCAAGTAAGTATCTTGAAATGTATTATTTTCTTGAAATTATCAGCATTGTTTGTTCACTGGGTCCGTCTTGAAAGATGGGGCACATATTCGTATGTGTATAACTGACTCCTATTTGATTGCCTCAATTACATGATAGATGACGCAAACACAAAGGAGAAGAAATTATGACCGGAAAGGATATTTTCAGATGATGGCAAAATTTTATTGCAGCAGCCGAGCCGATGACAAATGGAAAAGAAGCAGAAAAGAGGGGAGAAAATAAGGGGATGATGAAGATTTGAACAAGAATTCAATCAACTCGTATGAATCTTTTTTATTCGCTTCAAGGGTAGTTGTCTACTTAGTCCTCAGATCATATGTTGATGTGTCGATTGAAGAATTACTGCTAGGTTAATGCAACTACAAGTTAGAATTTGAATGCGTGTTCTTATGAGTAGAAACAAATTTTGTGTGGTTTCTCCATATTCTAGGTCGTGTTAACAATATCCCTTAGTCAGCTAGATGACCATATATATAGGAAAGTGAGTCCTATATATGTTGAAATAGAAGGAAATTCATACCCCATTGCAGGGCATATTTCTTATATAAAAAAAGAATTTGGTTCCTTCGTATGTCAACATCTCATCTTTTTGTCGTATTTTGCTTCCATCGTTCGTTCTTGCATTTTTGCATTGTACTATCCAAAAAGAGCTAACTTAACTCGTAGTACATCTGGGATTCTGGGGGATAACCCTAATACAGTCCTAACACCATCGACCTCCTCTCAGATCATGGTGCCGCCAGCCACCTCCTCACATCCCGCCACCCGACCCCCTCCCCCCGAATCTCTCCCACACCTTTCACCCTGACGCGCCACCAACGCAACGCCGCACGGCGAAGGACGGACCTGACACGCTCCTTCATGGGGAGGAAGTATGTGACGCTCCTCCAGGGCGACGATGACCAACGACAGGAGAGGAGGCGCCGCATGCCTTCCTCTTCCGACCACACCAAGACCCACAAGACCAGCAGAGAAGAGTGCATGATAAGCACCAACACCGACGCGCAACCATGTTGGGGCCGGTGGTGACGGTAATGAACTAATGCATGTGGAACATATCATATTAAAAATATGTAAAGTAAATATCTAAGTGATAACTAAGATGTTTGAGTGATACAAATCACGATATTTCTAGGATTTTGGACATTGTGTATTTATTTTTAACCCGTTGCAACGCACGGGCATTTTCCTAGTAATATACAACCGGTTGTAGTTTAGTGGACTGCAACCATGTGGCCCTATATGTTACACGCAATAGCAAATCAACGATGAAATTAAGCAATATCGAACCAACGGGGACACGAGATTTTAACATGGAAAACCCTTCCAACAAGGAAGAGAAAAAACCACGGGCGCCAGCCAGCAATACTTCACTATTTCGGGTGAGGTTACAATCGCGCCGGGATTTACAATATGTGGCTTATCCCATGCGGCGGTTTACAAGAGGTATATAAAGGCGGTCCTAACCTAACTAGGTCGGTAACTGTGAATCCAACTCGAACTCGTACCGTACCTAAGCCTCCGGCGACGGGGCTCCGCGTAGCGGAAGCCGAACTTTCCTTTATCTTCGTATGAATTTGGATCACCATAAAATAACACTATAAGGGAGCGATGCGCTCACACCTACCCGACCAAACCACCTTCTGTATAACGGCCCGACAAAACCACCTTCTGTATAACGGGGCAAGCGAGTGAGCAGCGGCGGTACGCCGATGCGAGGGAGCTAGTCCCGTAAACGGCACCTTTCCTATCATAATCAGATTCTTCCACGACCAGTGGCCAAGGACGCCAGCCTGGATCCCACGAACCCGCTTTCCTAACCTCACGCACGCGGCAGTCGGCCTCGCTCGCCACGCCCAGCTATTTTGGTCCTGCGCGCTGGCGACGGCCACTGGCCTAGTCCCCAGGCCCCGCTATCTCTCCGTCCTGTGCGCCGGCGATGGCCGTCGGCCTGGGTCCCCAGGAGCCACCATCCTAGCTCCTCGTGCACTGACGCCAGTGCTGCCGGCGCGGCTCCCTTCAGAAAGTCGCATCTTCAGCCCGCCATTGTGGCTCCCGTCGCTGTGTCCCGTCTGCCGGCGCGACTTCCTAGCGCGACCGAGGCTCCCAGCTGCTGATTCCCGTCGACGCTGCAACTCA
The DNA here is from genome assembly GCA_028641055.1 of Alopecurus myosuroides. Classification (NCBI taxonomy): domain Eukaryota; kingdom Viridiplantae; phylum Streptophyta; class Magnoliopsida; order Poales; family Poaceae; genus Alopecurus; species Alopecurus myosuroides. Next base: position 462,553,312 of record CM054057.1, on the reverse strand, counting down.
TTGCCGTCGTTTTGGTCTTGGCCGCGTGAATCGCGACTGCTGCCGCTGCTTCCTCCGTCAGCGAGCTACCACCCGACCTCCTTCATGTCATCATGTGTCTCGGCTTCCACCGGCGAGGATCCTTCGCGACGCCGCCGAAACTCACGACCGCGCCAATCCCACAAGCACCAATCTGTATTCCCCTGTTGCGCCCCAGTCCAGCATCCCCTCCGCCGGCAGCCTCGTGTCGCCTTTTCCCGTCGTCGGCAAGCCCCGGGCCGTCCCACCTTCCCCGCGCTGGCAGGCTCACCCGCCGACCCGCCTTCCCCGGAGCCAGCACCCTCCCTGCGTCGCCCCACTTTCTCCCTATGCTGCCAAACCTCCATGCCACCGACGGTGTGGAGCCGCCACGGTGGAGGTTGCCTAGTCGGCGATGTTACAAATAGCGCAACGAAAAGTAGATCAACCAGGAAAAAGAACACGGATTTTTACGTGAAAACCCTTGCGGGAGAAAACCACGGCACGCACAAAGGCGTATCACTATAATTGGGAGGAGTATTACAATACACGAGAGGACAAACCCTCTACGTGCTAGTCTGATGGATCTCTCTCTTGATCTCACATCTTTCTCTCTCTCTCAATCTATTCTATGACTACCTCGCACTATATATTGGGGCAAATAACTCTCTTTCTTGGCGGACACGAAATAGAGTTGTATACATGCTATGTTTAGCACGGATGTCTTGTCTTAGTCTGTTAGGACTCCATTTATAGTACAACACTTGTATGGGATTCGGAACACAATAAAATAACACTCCACCTTGAGACGAAATCCCGTACAATAATCATAGATAGCATCAACTCCTCAATTAAAGTCATCACAAGTAAACCTTGTGCTTTGAAACGTCCATAGGACTTATAAACTTCCCAGGAAGTCATACTGAGCAAATCACATAGGTCGTCCATAACATAGCACAACTGTCAACCAAGCAGACATACAAAAATTGGGATCTCCCAATAAAAGTCTGAGTCCGTGCCACTGACCTCAAAAACTAAAACTGCTCAATCATCAAATGACATAAGTCATAATATCTCCTGTGGTGCATAAACGAGCGCATAGCTCATAGTGCAACATCTTGATGCACATCGCATTGTGAAGAACTCATCGCATGGAATCTGAACATGCTACAAAACACATAGCACAAATCTCGGCAAACAATACTCATGCAAGAGCATCTTGTACGGAGCGTATCACGTACACCAAAAATTGCCGTCTGAAAAATCCATGACATGGTCTAAAACTGTCCATGTAAAACAACTGTCGGATGAAGGAATCTTCTAAACATGCATGGGAGGTTAAACTCTGCAATAGACCTCTCTTGAAAGAGCAAAGACAACTTAATTGCACTGAATCTGAACAGTACTGATGTTGTAGTATCTAGCAGACACATATCTTCTTGCATCACAACTGATCCTCATCACGAACATAAATAACAGAACAAAACTTTCACATGAATAACAGCAAATATCTCGGGAGAGTATAGACTATATGCTGGCTACCAACAGGCTTAAAATTACCTCCTCATTAATTTTTTCTGATAACTGAATTGTGTTCTTCAGATAAATTGCAGCAATATATTTGCATCCATTATATCCAATGGGCAATAATCCCAAAAACTCCACCTTAAACAGAAAAATATCCGGTGCATCTTCATAATCGGTTTTCGCCAACAACGCTCGCATCTTGACTTGCCATAGGAAAAATCTTGTGTCACGATCCAACAACCAAAGATGGTACTTCATGGAGACCATGAGTAGATTAATTTGTAACACTAAGCAGTACAAGCCAGACAGAATTTTTTTGTTGAATTAAACCAGCAGAGCGAATAACAGGAGTAAATAGCACCTGGTAGCTGTTTGGGTGGACATAGCAATTGAAGCAAGCAGATCCGTGTGCGCATAACAGATTAGGGATCCAAAAAACTGATTTGTCTTCACGTGGAGTTACAGCAGCATGCTTTATGCCTTAGAACGTGAACCATACATGGTCGCTTCACGACTTGGTTGATCGAGGGCTCTCGAAAATTGGTACGGTATACCTGCACCCTGGTCCTCGGGACTTGATCCGTTTCCTTACGGATCGGACAGCTACAGAACTTTGGTCGGACAGTAGCAGCGACCCGATCGCGAAACTCTAGATCGCAGACGCACGAAACGCTGACAAAAAATTTGGCAGCTTGGATCCGATCTCACACGATCCTTAATCTTGGTATAGCTGCATGAGGCCACAAAATTGTGGCGGTTGATCCAATCCACTATGCGCGGTGCTGCCCGGAAACGCAGCGGAAAGTCTCCCGAACAGCCAATCGATCTTGAAGCCTGGCGCCCTGATACCACTTGTTACAAATAGCGCAACGAAAAGTAGATTAACCAGGAACAAGAACACTGATTTTTACGTGGAAACCCTTGCGGGAGAAAACCACGGCACGCACAAAGGCGTATCACTATAATTGGGAGGAGTATTACAATACACGAAAGGACAAACCCTCTACGTGCTAATCTGATGGATCTCTCTCTAGATCTCACATCTTTCTCTCTCTCAATCTATTTTATGACTACCTCGTACTATATATTGGGGCAAACAACTCTCTTTCTTGGCGGACACGAAATAGAGTTGTATACATGCTATGTTTAGCACGGATGTCTTGTCTTAGTCTGTTAGGACTCCATCTATAGTATAACACTTGTATGGGATTTAGAACACAATAAAATAACAGGCGAGTGTGGAAGGAGCCGCGGCAGGTGAAGTCCTAGACTGGCTCGTCCACCGATTGCCATCTTGAGGTCCCCTGAGTCGCCCCCGGGTCCCAGCGGGCCCTCCTCGCACTACTGACCAGCGCGTGCGGGTCAAGGAGGGCGGGCGTCCGAAATCTCGGGCAGCTCGGTCATCTCCGGCTAGCTCACAACCTCCCCTGCCTTCGGCAGCCCAGCCTCTGCTGCTTGCTGTTGATGCACAGCTCTGAAATTTCTTTTCTCTTTCCGCTCTTGATTTCTCTCAGTTCGTAATCGCGTGGAGCAGTGCAAAAGGCTATCGACGGAAGTACAGTCTCTCAATTCCTATCGATTGTGAGATGAATTTTGGTACGTAACACCGGAAATAGGAGCCTAGAAAAATGGATCCAACTCGCCTGGGCTCCACCGGCGGTGAAGCTGCCCTAGTGCCTCCAGTCTGCATGCCATGCGCTTTTCTTTTTATTACGGCGGTTCACTTGCTAGTTAATGGGGAGTGCAGCTCTTTGCTGCGAGCAGTAGACGTTTTTTTTTGAAACGGAAATCCCAGCCTCTGCATCCAGGGGATGCACACAGCTTTCTTTATTAAAATAGTATCCCAGTGCACGAATCAGTACGAATTATTACAAAGCAATGAAATTGCGAAATGGCTCCAAAGTTTAGCCAGCAGGTAAAAATAACAATAACTCAGGAGTCTACACATATTGTATCCTCCTAGCGTGCAGCCACCCACCCTGGCTGAAGATAGCCCGCACGACCGCCAGCAGTCTTGCACATCCGGTATCCAAACGTCCACGCAGGGCTTCGGGGGAGAGGAGTGACCATGTATGTATCCAATGGGTGGCCCTGTGAACTACCTGCAAAAAATGTCCAATGTCCATCCCGTTAAAAATAACATCATTCCTACAATTCCATATCGCCCAAAGAAAAGCACATACACCAATGCGTATACTCGCTTTAGTCTTTGTGTCGACGCCATCTAACCATCCCCCAAACAAATTACTAATCGACCTCGGTGCTGTGATGTTGAAAGTGAAGTGTATTAACCGCCATATCTTTTTTGCGAACATACAGGTAATAAACAAATGCTCTATTGTCTCGTTCTCTCCGCAGAAAACGCATTTAGGGCACCCTGTCCATTGCCTCTTAGCCAGATTATCTTTAGTTAACAATTCCTTACGAAAAAGGAACCACATGAAGATTCTTATTTTAAGTGGTACTTTTAATTTCCAAATGTATTTACGTAAAAATTTTGTGCCTCCGTTCATTAAATCCTCATAATAAGATTTAACCGTGAAGACACCTGACGTAGTTAGTTTCCACTTAAAACTATCTGGCCCAGCTGTTCAACTAAATGTAACCACGTGTTCCATTTATCACCCGTTAACGCTCTCCTGAAAGCTAAATTAAGCCCATGCTCTCCAATCACATGTGAGACAACAACATTCTTATTTCTCACAATATTGTACAGAGTTGGATATTGATTAGCTAAAGGAATATGACCCAACCAAACATCTTCCCAGAAACGCACCGCATTTCCGTCCCCCAACGTGAACTGAATATGTTTGAAGAAATCCCCATTGGCTCGCATAAGCCCTTTCCAAAAGGGTGAATCATTTGGTTTTGCCACCACCTGTTGCAGCGGTACCCCTTTAATATATTTGTTATGTAATAGTTCCTGCCACACTCCCTCTTCGGTAATTAGTTTGTATAGCCATTTACTAAGAAGACATTTGTTCTTAATATCAAGCACCTCAATTCCTAGACCACCCTGATCTTTCGGTCGACAAATAATATTCCATTTAGTTAGCCTATACTTTCGCTTCTTCTGGTCACTTTGCCAAAAGAAACGTGAACGGTAAAAGTCCAATTTTTTCCGTACCCCAATAGGTATCTCAAAAAAAGACAGGAAAAACATTGGTAGGCTAGTCATGACCGAATTAATGAGGACCAGCCTATCTCCATAAGATAGATGTTTACCGATCCAAGCACTAAGCTTTTGTTCAAAGCGATCCTCAATTGATTTCCATTCTTTGTTCAAAAGCTTACGATAATGAATTGGGATACCCAAATATCTGAAAGGTAAGTGACCTACCTCACATCCAAAGATATGACGGTACTCATCCTGCACATCAGCAGCAGCCCCGAAACAAAAAATCTCACTCTTATGAAAATTAATTTTCAACCCAGATAGTTGTTCAAATATTGATAAAATTAATTTCATATTAACTGCTTTCTCAAGGTCATGTTCAAGGAATAAAATCGTGTCATCAGCATACTGCAAAATGGAGACCCCCCATCAACCAAATGTGGTACCAGACTCCCCACTGCATTTTCCTCCTTAGCTCTAGCAATTAGAACTGCTAACATATCAGCTACAAGGTTAAAGAGGATAGGAGATAACGGATCCCCCTGCCTCAGTCCTTTTAACGTTTGAAAAAAATGACCAATGCCATCATTCACTCTAATACCCACACTCCCCTCCTGAACAAATCTCTCCACCCAGTCACACCAGATAGGAGAGAACCCTTTCATTCTTAATGTCTGCTGTAAGAAAGTCCAGCTGACCTTATCATAAGCCTTTTCGAAATCAATTTTTAATAAAACCCCATCCATTTTCTTTGTTTTTAGCTCATGTATAGTTTCATGTAACACCACAACCCCCTCTAAAATATTTCTCCCAGGAAGAAACGCAGATTGTGTAGGTCTAATAATACGATGCGCAATAGCAGTTACTCTATTAGTTCCCACTTTAGTAAAGATTTTGAAACTAACATTTAACAAACAAATGGGTCTATATTGCTCAATCCTAGACGCATCTTCCTTCTTAGGAAGTAGCGTAATAACCCCAAAATTCAACTTGAACAATTCCAAGTCGGCATTATAAAGTTGAATGAACATAGCGAGCAGTAGACGTAAGTTGCTCGTTGATGTTCAGCAAAGATTAAGAAGTTTTTGATTTGGGAAGCGAGGGGCAAATGTTCCACGAAGCGGCGCATTCTTAATACAATTCACGAAGCGGCGCATTTGCTCGTTGATGTTCAGCAAAGATTAACTTCTTAATTCATCAGATGTCCAATGATTAAGTGTGGGCAGTAGACGTAAGTCATTAGTATGTGCCTTCTACTTCTGTCCGCACGCCATTGACCTGCTATTCTTGCCGCTGCTACTCATTTCTATCAAGTGCAAGTTGTTGCTGCTCTCTTTCTCTCTCAGTTAAAACCGAAATTGTTGTATTGTCTCTCTCTCTCTCCATTAGTATGTCCATAAACCAGCAAATTTATCACAGATTTACAATTCATTTGTTTTGTAAGCACAATTAAACGTAAATATATGTTTATCATGTTTCATTTATGTGTACAAAAGGAAGTACAGATTGTTACACTGTGAAGTACAACATCTTCAACTCGGCAGTATATGCAGATGCTATTGCTTTTCCCCGGTCGAAACTTTTGTTGCATTCGACCGGCAGTACAGATTGATTCAGACGATAAGTGCATTTGGAAGAAAAAAACAGCATAAACTGGACTAGTCGATGCCACATTGTCGGGTACTAGTGGAAGAAGTACAATCATATAGCACTGGAAAGTGCAAGTTTTTGATTTGGGAACTGCAAAGATTTCAGAATCTTCGAGGGGCGCCGCTTCGTGGAATTGTATGTTCAGATTTTCTTGGTCTCTTTACCGACTCAGAATGTTCCAGATTTGTTTTATGCGTGATAAGTGGCCATAGGAACATTCCGAAATTTCACAATCTATCATGGAATGGAAAAAAGTAATAAAATAAAATAAAATCAGCAGGGAGTAGACTGTATCCGTCTAGAAATTCATACGAAAACTAAGTACAAATCATGAAGTACACTGAGTGATTTCGCGAAATAAACTAAATCATCGTCACAAGTGGTCGCGAAGTACGGATCATGAAGTACACTGAGTGATTTCGCGAAATAAACTAAATCATCGTCACAAGTGCTCGCAAAGTACACTAAATCATCACGAGTGCTCAATCTCCGCCGGAAAGTAGAATTGACGTACAAGAGAATGGTGTGCAACAACAGATCAATTATTTGAAAAAATTAAGAAATCATCCACAAAATAATAATACAGCAGAGAAGTACACACTTTGTCTTAAAGTGCAGAAAATTGCAAATAGAAGCACACACGACTTATATGGGAAGTACATACTTCACTTTTGAGAAGTACACACCCAAAAATATTGACTTGTTTTACTCAATACTCGCAAAAATCCCATAAAGTACACCCACAAATTTATCTGCCGTGAAATTCAAAAATTATAAAACTAAAAGAAAACGTAAAAGTTTCCACCGGAAAGTATAAAAAATAATTTTAAGAAGTACATGCTTTGGCTCTCGGAAGTAAAAAAAAAAGACACCTCCGAAGTATAGAGAAAATAATAAACATTATCTGCCTAGAAGTACACATGATCAATTTCGGAAGTATAACAGTAATATCATGAAGTACACATGATCAGTTGTTCACCTCGGTTAGTTCCTGGAGGAGCACATCAAAAAATTAACTTGATATAAAAACAGAAATGGAAACCTTTCTCCCTACAATTCTTCTGTATACTTGTTTTATTTTATTTTATCGGGTATAAATTGCACAAAGTGACGCGAAGCAAATAAAATGTTAAATTATAGGGTAGCACGATCACCGGTGAAGTACGAGTAAAGTAATAAATTCTTAACATGTTAAGATTTGGGAGGTGCCCCTCCCACGAAGTGCTAGGAAATAATAAAAACATATGGAAAGAACACAAAGTGATGTAGGAAAGTACAAATCAAAAGTATCGCGAAGTGCACAGTCATTTTCAAGCGGAAACTTTTCCGATAGGAAGTACACATAGTGACGCTCAGAAGTACAAACCCACACAAAGATAATTTAAATCCCATATACAATGCAGTTCAAGTTCTATCAGAAAACAGTTAATGACTAAACACAATGCAGTTCAAGTCAAACCAGAGAATGTTCAGACCATATATAGATAGCAGTTCTTGTCTACACACAATGAAGTTCAAGTACCAAATGAAATCATTTCAACCACATATAGAGAGAAGTTCGAATCCCATACACACAACAATTCAACTCCACACAGAGAGAAGTTCAACCCCATACATAGAGAAGTTCAAAACATACAGATAGAAGTTCACAATTATACTAGAGAGCAGTTTGGGCCTGAACACAATGCAGTTCAAGCCAAATTAGAGAGAAGATCATGCCCATATTGATAGAAGTTCAGGCATACACACAATAAAGTTTAAGTATACAAAGTAAGCAGTTTAAGACAATGCGTAGAGAAATTCGATACTCATAAACAGTGTAGTTCGGGTACCAAAATAAAGCAGTTCGAACCCTTACATAGAGAAATTCGAAGCCCATAAAATAGTCGGTTCAATATCCCATACACACAATAGTTCAACCTTGTACAGAGACAAGTTCAAAATTCTATCAGAGAACAGTTCAGGCCTTAACACAATGAGTTCAAGTGAACTCAGAAAAAAGTTCATGCCCATATCGATAGCAGTTCAGTCTCTATACACACTTGAGTTCAAGTACATACAAAAAAGCAGTTCAAGACCATACATAGAGAAGTTTGAAGCCATAAACAGTGTATTTTGGGTATCAAAAGAAAGCAGTTCGAGCCCTTATATAGAGAAGTTGGAAACCCATAAACAAGAAAGTTCAATATCCCATATACACAACAGTTCAATCCTGTACGAAGAGAATTTCACAATTCTACCAGAGAACAGTTCAAGCCATAATACAATGCAGTTCACATTCTAGCAGGGAGCAGTTCAAGTCAAATCAGAGAAAAGTTCAGGACCATACTAATAGCAGTTCAGCCATACACATAATGCAATCCTATACACGTTTTGAGTGGTCATTGACCTAAAACGGATAATGTATGAGAAATTTATCGGTGTTTTAATAAATACTAATAATGAAAATTCCGCTAGCAGTACATAGACATATACCGATAAGTTCACTCGTGTGTCAAGGGAAGTACAGAGAATCCGTTTTTAGGTGGCACACGTAAAAAAATAAGGACATTAAAATCATCATCCGAAGTGCAGAATCCCTTTAGCAGTATAAACTCATCAACCTAGAAGTTCACATTTATAACTAGAGAGGTTCACTATCTTGTTTTTTCATAAATAGATAGTATCCAACTTTCTATTTTCAACGCAACAAAAAACACTCGATTGGAGGTCGGATGGGTGCCAAAATAATTTTTTGAACATACAAAATAGGTTTGACCGAACTTTGACCATGAAAATAACCCACTTAAAAATTAATTTTTGAGTTTTTCGTTACCGGCGAAACCGGTAAGTTTATTAGATGTGTCTTTTCAGACCGAGCATTTTGTGTGGTCATTAACATAAAACAGACAACGTATGAGAAATTTATCGTTGTTTTAACAAATACTAATAATGAAAATTCCGCCGGCAGTACACATACATATACCCAGACGTTCACTCCTGCGTCGAGGCAAGTCCAAATATTTTATTTTATAAGTGGTACACACAGAAAAAAGAAGGACATTAAAATCATCATTTAAAGTGCAGAAATCCCATCGACAGTACAAACTCATCAACGGAGAAGTTCACCTGTATGTCGAGAGAAGTTCAGTACACTATTTTTTCGTAGATAGATAGTTCCCGACTATCTCTTTTTAATGCAACAAAAATCACTTAATTTGGAGGTCGGAAAGATGGCCAAATTATTTGTTTAACATGCAAAATAGGGTTGACCGAACTTTGACCGCGAAAATAACCCACTTATAAATCGATTTTTGAGTTTTTCGTTACCGAAAATACCGATAGATTGAGTAGATGTATCTTTTCATCCCGAACATTTTAAGTGCCCATTGAGGTAAAACGGATAATGTATGAGAAAGTTATCACTGTTTTGGTAAACACAAATCACGAAAACTCCGTGCGGCAGTACACAAAAATATGCCGGAAAGTTCATATGTGTGTCATGTGAAGTTCACAGTGTGTCGAGGGAATTCCAAATAATCCATTTTCTACGTGATACACACGGAAAAAATAAGGGACATTAAAATCATTGTCTAAATTGCGGAATCCCGTCGGAACAAACTCATCAATCGAGAAGTTCACATTATGTCGAGAGAAGTTCAACACAATTTTTTCACCTATATATAGTTCATGACTCTCTCTTTTCAACGCAACAAAAATCATACGATTTGGAGGTCGGATGAGTGGCCAAATGAATTTTTGAACATGCAAAATAAGGTTGACCAAACTTTGACCGCGAAAATAACCCACTTAGAAATCGATTTTTAAAGTTTTTCGCTACCGGTGAAACCGGTATTTTGAATAGATGTGTTGTTTCAGCCCGAACGATTTGAGTGCTCATTGAACTAAAACAGATAATGTATGAGAAAATTGTCGCTACTTTTGTAAACGCAAATAACAAAAACTCCGTTCGGCAGTACACAGACGCATACCGGGAAGTTCAAATGTGTGTCGAGTGAAGTTCAATACTCTATTTTTATACTACGTTACGGATTAATATATTTTTTAAACTGAATTTAATCGGTGATGAAATAAATAAAATCGTAGAAGAGAAAAACTTGCGGAATCTCAACAACTTTCCAACGACATATAATTTGAATTGTTCCAATTTATGGTTGAGAAAATATTTTAAAAATACGTTCTGTGTGAGATTTTATTGACCATGTTTATAAAAAATAAAAATAAAATAACCGCAATGAATTTGAAAAAAGTGACAAAATGAAAAAGTTGCGTAATTTCACTAGCTTTTCAATGGTATATCATTTGCTAAATTCCGATAAACGGTTAAAAAGATATCCAAAAACACGTTCACAACAGTTTTTACCAGATTTGAGTATTTTTTAAATTATTTAAAAATTGTTACGAATTTAAAAACCTACAAGGGAAAAGGAAAGATGCGGAATTTTACTAGCTTTTCAACGGTATATCATTTGCTCGATTCCGATAAACAGTTAAAAAAATATTGTTGTCTTAGTAAACAGAAATCACAAAAACTCCGTCGGGCAGTACACATACGTATACCGAGAAGTTCACGAGTGTGTCGAGTGAAATTCAATACGCAATTTTTTATACTACGTTACAAATTAGTATGTTTTTGAAATTCAATTTAATCAGTCATGAATTAAAGAAAACCGTAGAAGAGAAAAAGTTGTGGCATTTCAGCAGCTTTCCGACGACATATCATTTGAATCGTTCTGATTTACGGTTGAGAAAATATTTAAAAAATATGTTATGCGTGGTATTTCGCTGGTCATTTTTTTAGAAATAAAAAAGTAACCGTAACGAATTTCAAAAAAAGTGACAAAATGAAAAAGATGTGTAATTTTACTAGCTTTCAACGGTATATCATTTGCTCAATTCTGATAAACGGTTAAAAAAATATACAAAATATACGTTCACTGCATTTTTACCAGATTTGAGTACTTTTGAAATTGTTTAAAAATGGTTACGAATTTGAAAACCTACGTGAGACCAGGAAAGATGCGGAATTTCACTAGCTATTTAGCGGTATATCATTTGCTCAATTTTGATAAACGGTTAAAAAGTTACTGTTGTTTTAGTAAACACAAATCACAAAAACTCCGCCAGGCAGTACACATACGTATACCGGGAAGTTCACGAGTGTGTCGAGTGAAGTTCAATACTCTATTTTTATACTACGTTACAGATTAGTATATTTTTGAAATTGAATTTAATTGGTCAAGAAATAAAGAAAAGCATAGAAACGAAAAAGTTGCGGAGTTTCAACAGCTTTTCAATGGCAAATCATTTGAATCGTTCCGATTTACGGTTGAGAAAATATTTTAAAAATACGTTCCGCGTGACATTTCGCTGATCATGTATTTTAGAAATAAAAAATAACTGCAATGAATTTGAAAAAGTGACAAAATGAAAAAGATGTGTAATTTCACTAGCTTTTCAACGGTATATCATTTGCTCAATTCTGATAAACGGTTAAAAAAATATCTAGAAAATACGTTCACATCAGGTTTTACCAGATTTGAGTAATTTTTTTAAATTGTTTAAAAATGGTTACGAATTTGAAAACCTACGTGAGACAAGGAAAGATGCGAAATTTCACTAGCTTTTCAACGGTATATCATTTTTTCAATTCCGATAAACGGTTAAAAAGTTATTGTTGTTTTAGTAAACACGAGTCATGAAAACTCCGTCGGGCAGTACACGTACGTATACCGGGAAGTTCACGAGTGTGTCGAGTGAACTTCAATACTCTATTTTTTATACTACGTTATAGATTAGTATATTTTTAAAATTGAATTTAATTGGTCAAGAAATAAAGAAAAGCATTGAAACGAAAAAGTTGCGGAATTTCAACAGCTTTTCAATTGCAAATCATTTGAATCGTTCCGATTTACGGTTGAGAAAATATTTTAAAAATACGTTCCGCGTGACATTTCACTGATCATGTATTTTAGAAATAAAAAATAACTGCAATGAATTTGAAAAGGTGACAAAATGAAAAAGATGTGTAATTTCACTAGATTTTCAACGGTATATCATTTGATCAATTCTGATAAACGGTTAAAAAAATATCTAGAAAATACGTTCACATCAGGTTTTACCAGATTTGAGTAATTTTTTAAAATTGTTTAAAAATGGTTACGAATTTGAAAACCTACGTGAGACAAGGAAAGATGCGGAATTTCACTAGCTTTTCAACGGTATATCATTTTCTCAATTCCGATTAACGGTTAAAAAGTTATTGTTGTTTTAGTAAACACGAGTCATGAAAACTCCGTCGGGCAGTACACGTACGTATACCGGGAAGTTCACGAGTGTGTCGAGTGAACTTCAATACTCTATTTTTTATACTACGTTACAGATTAGTATACTTTTTAATTTGAATTTAATCGGTCATGAATTAAAGAAAACCGTACAAGAGAAAAAGTTGCGGGATTTCAACAGCTTTCCATCGGCATATCATTTGAATCGTTCTGATTTACGGTTGAGAAAATATTTAAAAATACGTTATGCGTGATATTTCGCTGATCATGTATTTTGGAAATAAAAAAATAATCGTAACAAATTTGAAAAAAGTGATAAAATAAAAAAGATATGTAATTTCACTAGCTTTTCAACGGTATATCATTTGCTCAATTCTGATGAACGGTTAAAAAATCCAAAAAATACGTTCACAACTATTTTTACCAGATTTGAGTATTTTTAAAATTGTTTAAAAATGGTTATGAATTTGAAAACCTACGTGAGACAAGAAAGATGCGAAATTTCACTACCTTCTCAACGGTATATCATTTGCTCAATTCTGATAAACGGTTATAAAATAAAGTTAAAATTACCGCTCTAAACTGTCCCTACCGCGGGGCAGTTCTATGTTATTCTGTGAGAAGTTCAGAACTGGTTGCAGGACTGACGAAGGGATGGATCTTAGACCCTGCGGATAAGGACACCCCGTCTCAGGCCCAACGTTAAGGCCCACGAAGTGAAGCCCTTGGAGTGTTCCAGAAGGCCTACGTGAAGCCCACCCGCAATACCTTGCGGGCTAAGTTAGGAAACTTGTAACCGACATAGGGTTAGAGTTCGAGTCCTCCCCGGGTAGGGTTTGAGACCTGGCCACCTATATAAGGCCAGGAGAACCACCGGAAGAGGACCAAGCAATACCGCACCATCAAAGCCTTGAGCTCGAGATCGTACTCTCGACTTGAGCAATCATCTTTGTAACCGATCTATTCAATCATACAGATCGACAGAGGCAGGAGTAACGGTTTTACCTCTACGAGGGTCCCGAACCTGGGTAAATCGTGCCCCCTGTCTAGCCGACGATCGCCACCAGCGCTCATGGGTTCTCCTATTCGAAACCCCATAGGTTCACCTGAGGGATTTGCCGAGCAACAGATTCGACAATTGGCGCCGTCTGTGGGAACGGCGGGCGCTGGATCTCCGGCGTCATCGGCTTCATCATCCAACTCACGTTGGAAACCTTCGACCTCGGCTACAGTCAATCCTATTTGGATCGGATCTGTCGTGGTCACCCCTCACTCGCCGGAATCACGCCCAGTATTCAGCGATCTGGAGAAGAGCGTCACCTTGACGTTCGGAAGCTTGAAATTCTACACCAACAAGGACGGGATCCTCCACTTCCCTGAAGAATCAGGATCTGAGTCAGAAGTTGTCGACTCGTGCCCCCATCTGGAGAAAAGTGGCGAGTCCATCCGCTTCAACACCAGCGACTACCATACCCTCTCGACAGAGGAACCTTCGCAGATCCAGAGAACTTTCCGGGCAACGCCTAGGACGCACGGACCACGATTGGCCCAAGTCTGCATGGCAGGATCGGAACAACCCCCAGAAACAGAGCAAAGCGCTGCAGAGCGCGCTAAGATTGGCGTCTCGCGGGACGCCTGGGACCGAGCTAAAGAAGCCTTGCGAACAAGCAAGCCGCCTGTGGCTGGAGCGCCACACGAAGATATGGTCGCCTACCACTATCATCTAGTGAGAGCGGCCACAGCTATCAAAGAAGCTCAGAAAGACCTGGCCCATCGGAAGAGATTGGCGGATGAATCAAGTCAACGCCGAGCCGAGCTGTCCCTAACACCTTTGGTCGGAACTCGACCCACAAGGAAGGGATACGCATCAAGAACAACATCCATGGACGCCGAGTCTCTGGGTGGGATCAGCAAGTCACTCGCACCTTCCCTTATGCGGGTTGACGAGGACGGAAACGTCTACCCGCAAAATCCTGCCGCCGCAGTCTTGGCCGCAGCAACCTACATGCAAATGAACCAGCCAGCGAAAAACGATCCTCGAGCGAAGCAGTACAAACAGGTTCTGAAAGGACTGGGCATGGCAGCCTCAAGACTCACCTCCTACGACCGCAGGAAAGCTGCCGAACAGCAAGAGAAGGAGAAAGAAAAAGAGGCATCGCGCAAGCACAGGAGCACTTCGCCTGGGAGAGACAAATCACCTCGCCGTGGTCGAGGAAAAGAAGCTCGGCGACGCGGTGATAGTCGAAGCAGCAGCGAAGATAGCCTGAGAGATAAAAGCTCACGGCGTCATAGCAGCCGCTCGCGGAATCACAGCAAAGAGCCAAGGAAGGAAACTGATCGCAACCAGCCAGGATATAACGCGCGGTCAGATATCGCACAAAACAAGGTGGACAAGGCAAGAGCTGCACGGAACCGCGCGCGCTCCTCGTCCAGTTCTTCGGATGACGAGACTTGCGGCGCGTTGTGTTTCGCCCGCAGCATCCGCGAGGCACCCCTACCCAAGAGATTCAAGCTCAGCACAGAAGTCACGAAATACGATGGTTCACTCGATCCTTCGTCGTGGCTAAACGACTACCTCACGGCAGTAAAATGCCAACGTGAGAATAAAAACACGGCTATGCAGTACCTCAACCTGCACTTGGTCGGCGCGGCACCCAGCTGGCTAGAAGCAAGGCCAAAGTCCTGTTACGCATCATGGGATGACCTGCACTACGAATTCTGCAAGAACTTCCAGTCCACTTACAAGAGACCAGCAACCATTGAAGAACTGCGAGCCTGCAGGCAGAAGAGCGGCGAATCCACCCGCGAGTACATTCAGCGATGGACAACACTCAGGAACACTGCGGGAAATATTTCAGAGGAAGTAGCGGTTGAGGCCTTCGCGAAAGGCGCCCGACGAACTGCTTTCAGAGAAGAGCTGGGCCGAGCAGCACCCAAAACTATTGGGGAACTGATGATCATAGCCGACAAATGGGCTAACAGAGAAGACGCGGTGCGCAACGAGAGGGCATCATCGCTCGCGCCCGAAGAAGACCGCCATGGTCGAAAGAAAAGGAGAAAATACTACGATCACGACGATCGGGAAGAAATGGTAGCGGCAGAATTCACACGAAGTCGCGATAGTGGGCACCGCGGGAGTCGCGAGTGGAAACCAAAAGCTGAAGACAAAAGCCCCGAGGAGGACCTAAACGCATACTGCTCGCTACATCTATTCACAGATAAGCGCACGGGCAAAACTAAGGCAACGCGCCTCCTCATGGATTGCCGAAAGTTCATCGAAATCCATGAGGCCTTCTCGAAGAAAAGCAGATCAGCAGCTAATCAAAACTACCCGCCACTCCCAGGAGGAGAACATCAAGGGTTCCAGCTGCCATTACCCCTACCTCCACCAGGAAATCCAAACATGGCACTAGCAGCACTAAACGCGCCACCCGCACCCAACGCAGGAGCTAACGCGTACCCGAACCCGGCCGGACAGCTAGGGATGATACAAAAAGTCTGCCCATCCCGCAGAGTTCAGAAGACAAACACGCGGCAACTGTGCATGGCTGTGCAAACCCCGCCAACAAAGCCCGAGTACCTGAAGATGGCGGACCAATCAATCACTTTCTCGATGGAAGACCACCCGCCACGAGTCTATCGACCAGGACACGCTGCCTTGGTAATCCAAGCACAAATTGGTAATTACGAACTGGCTCGCGTATTCATGGACGGAGGCAGCGGCATCAACATTATCTACGCAGATACGCTCCGCCGGATGAACCGGAACCTGGACGGACTTGTAGAGTCAGAAACATCCTTCCACGGGATAGTTCCAGGAAAGGCGATCCGCCCACTCGGAACAATTAACCTAGAGGTTGTGTTGGGCAATCGACGCAACTACAGAAGAGAATTCCTCGACTTTGAAGTAGTCGACTGGCCCTCACAGTACCACGCCATTCTTGGTCGAACAGCGTTCGCCAGATTCATGGCAGTACCACATTACGCGTACCTAAAACTCAAGTTACCCGGAGAATATGGTGTAATCACCATCGACGGAGATTTCCAGAAGTCCAACAAATGCGACATCGAGTTCAACGAGATCACAAAATCTTTTGGGATGCAAGAAGAACTGCAGGAACTGGCAAAGACCACGGACCACTCCGTGATGCCCCTCACAAAGAAAAACGCGCCAGAATTGGAGTTCAGCACAAACAGCGACACCCGAAAGCATCAGGTGCACCCGACGGATTCTGCGAAGACAGCGATGGTCTCAACTACCCTCTCGCCAGCATAGGAAACCGCGCTCATCGAACTCCTCCGTGAGTACTGGGAAATTTTCGCTTGGCAGCCCTCAGATATGCCAGGAATACCCAGGGAGTTCGCCGAGCACTCACTCGAAGTCTTCAAGGATGCAAAACCGATCAAGCAGACCACTCGACGATTTTCAGAACCCAAGCAGAAAGCGCTTGGAGAAGAAGTAAACAGATTGCTAGCAGCAAAATTCATCAGAGAGATCAAGATATCCACCTGGTTAGCAAACCCAGTGCTGGTTCCAAAGAACAACAATGACATCCTTCGAGTGTGCATTGACTACACGTCATTAAATAAGCACTGCCCCAAGGATAATTTTCCCCTCCCGCGAATCGACCAGATCGTGGATTCTACTGCGGGCTATCAACGCCTCTCTTTCCTGGACGCCTACTCGGGATATAATCAGATCCGGATGAAGCAGGAGGACGAGGAAAAGACAGCATTCATCACGCCACACGGTGTGTACTGCTACACGACAATGCCTTTCGGGCTCAAGAACGCAGGCGCGACGTATCAGCGCTGCATGCAAAAATGCCTCGCCAAGCTCGTTGGCAAGAACGTACAAGTGTACGTTGACGACATCGTCATCAAGACTCGAGTAGAGGATACACTCCTCGAGGACATTAGAGAAACATTTGACGCCCTCAACGCATACAGGATCAAGCTCAATCCGACAAAGTGCGTCTTTGGCGTCCCAGCAGGAAAACTACTCGGGTACCTGGTATCCGCCAGAGGCATCGAAGCCAACCCGGAGAAAAAAAAAAGCAATCTTGACAATGAAGGAGCCAACCAATCTACGTGGAGTCCAACAGCTCGCAGGGCGACTAGCTGCCTTGAGCAGATTTATCGCACGATTGGGCGAGCAGGCATTACCCTTCTACAAGTTGTTGAAAAAGACGGACAAGTTCGAGTGGACACCAGAGGCTAAGCAGGCATTCGCGGACCTGAAACGATCACTGCAAAGCAAGCACATCCTTGCAACACCGCAAGAGAGGGAGCCACTATACCTATACCTAGCCGCAACAAACCAGGTCATCAGCACGGCAATTGTAGTCGAACGACCTGAGGAGGGCAAGGCATATGGGGTCCAACGACCAATCTACTACATCAGTGAAGTGCTCTCGCCATGCAAGCAATGATACCCTCACTACCAGAAACTCGCTTATGGAGTTGTTCTCACGGCTCGAAAGCTCAAGCACTACTTCCAGGAACACACCATAACAGTGGTTAATGATGCGTCACTTGGTACAATCATGAACAACCCAATGGCATCTGGACGGATAGCAAAATGGAGCATCGAGCTGGGCGCTTAGGACATCATCTATGCAGGGCGCAATTCAGTAAAATCCCAGGTACTCGTGGAGTTCCTGAGCAAGTGGACAGAGCTACAAACGCCCGGCCCGCCAGAATACACGAGTAATTGGATCATGTACTTCGATGGGTCCAAGAGAAACGAAGGAGCAGGAGCTGGAATCGTCCTAATATCACCTAGAGGGGACAAACTGCAGTACGTCCTCTGATTGGATTTTCCACCTGATGATCCAGCATCAAACAACGACGCAGAATATGAAGCTCTGTTGCATGGGATGAAGATGGCACTTGCGTGTGGAGCAACCCGACTGATGATCTACGGCGACTCCAATCACATCGTGCAACAGACAATGAAGGAATGCGACGCTATCATTGAAAACATGGTCGCTTATCGTGACATGTACAACCTACTCGAAGGAAGTTTCAAGGGATGCGAGCTGAAGCATATTGCGAGATCCAGCAACGAAGAAGCAGACAGGCTGGCAAACATGGGTTCCACAAATACACCCATACCGCTAAGGATATATTTTGAACGGCTGACTAGACGATCAGTCAAAATCAAGAAGACTGCAGACGTACCCACAGCATCGGAGACAGAGGTCAGCCCGCAGGTTGCTATTATCGAGTTCATTCATCATATTTCGCGACAAGTTTTTCTGGTCGAGGTAGTCTGGACGCAGAAATACCTCGACTACTTGTCCGCGAAACAGCTCCTAGCAGATCCACGAGAGGCTCGACAGATAGTCAGGCGAAGCAAATCCTTTCGGGTGATCAACTGAGAGCTATACAAGCAAAGCATCTCAGGCATATTGCAACGATGCATAGCACCCGAGGACGGCAAAGAATTATTGCAAGATATCCATCAAGGAGATTGTGGACATCATGCTAGCTGGAAAGCAATCATGGGGAAAGCCTTCCGAGCAGGATTCTACTGGCTTACAGCCGCCAGAGAAGCAAAGGAGCTGGTCGACAGGTGCAACGCTTGCTAGCGATTCGCACCAGAACCACACGCACCCGCTACGGAATTGCATATGATACCCATCGCCTGGCCCTTTGCACAATGGGGACTACACATGGTAGGACCACTACGCAAGTCCACGCCAGGTGGATACACACACTTGCTGGTCGCAGTTGACAAATTTACCAAATGGATCAAAGCCATGCCGGTAACCTCGGCTAGCGCCCAATGCGCCATCAAATTCCTCGACTCCATCGTATGTAGGTTTGGAGTACCACACGACATCATTACAGACAATGGTACTAACTTCACGGCAAAAGAAACACATCAGTTCTGTGAAGAAAAGGGCATCAACTTCAAATTTGCCTCAGTTGCCCATCCGCAAACCAACGGCCAAGTCGAAAGATCCAACGGATTAGTTTCGGCTGGCATCAAGAAGCGTCTACTCGATCGTCTACACCCAGCAGCAGGACATTTGGCAGAAGAGCTACCCTCCGTGCTATGGAGCCTCCGCACAACTCCAAACCGATCCACAAACTACACACCATTTTTCATGGTCTACGGGGACGAAGCAGTCCTTCCCGAGGACATTAGGTTCAGCGCCCCAAGGGTTGTTGCTTACAGCGAAGAAACCTCCAACAGGGCACTCGCGGATGACATGGACGCACTCGACGAAATACGCGATATTGCACTCGCAAGATCAGCAGTATACCAGCAGTCGCTGCGCAACAATCACAGTCGCCGCATACGCCACAGGGCCTTCGCAGTAGGAGATCTGGTGCTACGGCTCAAGCAGAAGGAAGGACACAAGCTCGAGCCACCATGGGAAGGACCCTTCATCATACACGAAGTTATCCCAGGTGGCGCCTATCGACTGAAGAATCCGGCGACTGGAGGCGTCTATTCCAATCCTTGGAATGTCGCACAACTCCGCAAATTTTATCCCTAGATTTATTTTACTCGCAGTAATAAGGCTATACTAGCCATCTTGTAGCTCGACAGAAAAACACATGACTTCTCAGTCATTGCAATAAAATACATGGTTTCTCAACCATAGATACTCGAAGATTCTTCATCCTTACATGCTAAAAAGTAACAGGTATACACCCCACAAACACACGGGGGCTACGCCTAACTCAGCATTACAGGAAAATTTATATACACAAGGTTAAACATCTTACAATAGTTTTTACAAACTATACAACACAACAGGATACATACATCCTACATTTACACATGGCGATGAGCATTCTCAGCCGCCAAAACCCGATCAACCTCATCCGAGGTCAATCGAATGATTTCCTCTGCTGCAGGTCGAACAGCCCTATAATGAGGAGACATATCGTCGACTGGACCATCAGGAAGTCTAGCTATGGAGTTGAAATTCACCTCAGGATGCTACAACCGGACGAAAGAGAGAGCCACCACCGAGCCGCAAGTCATCTGATTGCGAACACACTCGCGAATCTCTCCTTCTCGACCAAACACCCTGAGAAGATGGCTCCAATCTTCAGGACCACTTTGCAGCGGATAGAAAGCGGCGTTCATTGCAATCAAAACCTCGTGAAAGGAACTCACGAGCATCTTCGCCTGGATGACTCGGAACTTCAAGGTAGCAAGCACAAAACCTCGACTACGATCGGACCAAAAATTATTCGCATGAGGCCTCGAGCTGCCATCTTCTTGAAAGATGTGATTCTCCACCCACTGTTTCTCATTCCTGTCATCCGGCCGAACAACTGAAAAGCAAAGATACATGATCAAAAAAGGGCACAAGACAAGAAAAACTTGGGGGCTGAACTACTTACAGAGCAAATCATTGGCAACAGACGCCAATTCATCCATCACAAACTGCTCGCGTTCAGTCGCCAGCTTTTGTTTGGATTTAGCCACATCGGCTATCCCACGCAACGCGTTTAGCTTGCGTTCACCATCAGCTACACGATCACGGAGACCTGCAAAGGTCCCAACAGCGGCAACAAGAGGATTTGTTGGAGTAGCAAGTCCACTTGAAGGCTCCGCAGCCACCCCGGCTACCTGAAAAATACAAGGAAGTTAAAGGAATAAGATTCCCTATTCGAGATATATTAACCACCTATTCGATAGGTGCTCGGGGGCTACTCCCATCGGGAGGAAACACACAATCGCGGGAAGCATTTCAGCAGAACATCTCGATTAAAACACTGAAAATACGGGAGCACATCCCAAGGTTCATTACAATCGAAACAACAAAGTACAAAAGAAATATACTAAGGAGCTACAGTTGTGCTACCGCTCGCGGCGGTGGTCCCTCCCTTAGCACGGGCAATCAACTCGGATAACTTCCGAGCAAGGACTCCGGTTGGCTCGCCAAAACGACGAAGCCCTACCTTTTTTCCCGTAGCAGGATCGACAGGAAGCTCCGAGTAGGCCTCCTCCAAGCCAGTGACTCCGTGCGCCAGCGCGAACTGGATGGCGGTCTTCGCCCCAGATTCTGACTAAGCAACCGCGTAAGCTTCAAGGAGATTGCTCTCCGAAAAAATCTTCAGAAGATCGCCCAGCGCAGGTGGAGACACGGCGTTGACAAGAAGGCGGCCGTGCAGCTGGTCAGCACTCGAATGGCATCGCCAATCAGGGTGCAGACCCCTTCGGCGTTCCTCCTGAGCTGGGCGCAAGAATCCGTCAGCGCATCCACCCGAGGGACCCCAGGAAGCTCCAGTGGGATACCCCGAAGACCTACAAAGAAAAATGTTAAGATCCAAAGGACTCACCACGACAGAAGACAAATCATAGGACAAAAGAAACTTACCCGCAAAGCGCTCGGCAAGGGGACGAAGGAAGTCGACAAGGTCATCATCTGCCTTGGTGCCAGCTTCCTCCAGTTTCTTCAAAGCATCCTGGGCAACCGCGAGCTTTCCTTCAAGATCAGCCGACGACATGCGGGAGGACTCGAGTTCCCGTCGTGTAGCCGCCAACTCAGCCTCTTGAGCAGTTGCCCGAGTGGAGGCACTCGCCTTCTCGGTCTTCATAAACTCAAGTTGAGCTGCACAGCAATAGTTGTTAGAGTCGAAGCATTGGTGAAAAAATAAAGACTGAAGAAGATGGTAAACTTACTTCGAAGAAACTCGTTCTCCGAGGCGAGTCGATCACGGTCTGATCGAAGGATCTCGCATTCCGACTCAGCGAGAACAACGCGGCGACCAACCGCCGCAAGGGAGTCGATAAGCGATTGCAAAGAACATGATGGTAGAAGAATCAGAAAAGTGAAATTTGAGCCTATACTCGATTGTAAACATTCGAGTATAGCCTCGGGGGCTACTCCCATCGGGAGCACTGCCGTGCACCCGATAAAAAGAAGAAGAAGAAAAAGACTATCTCTGAGCCTGTAGCCGATCGCATGCGATCGGCTACAGCCTTGGGGGCTACTCCCATCGGGAGCACTGACGTGCACCCGATAACAAATCCAAGGACGATAAAGCATTAAAAAGCAGGTAGCGGAGTTTACCTGGCCTTGAGCGAGGGAGAGGGGATCCGCCGAGCTGCCCGACACCTCCTTCGGAGCCGAAGCCCCAACAGCAAAACTAGGAATTCTGTATTCCGTAGTCGCTGCGTTGGGGGCTACACTCGGTGAATTTTGGACGGTGTCGGCGGTAGGAGTCTCACCCGCAGCTCCCACTTTATTCCTCCTCTCGGGAGGAAGGGAAGAGGCGTACCTGCGAGGGCTGATAGCTTGCAGGCTACAACGAAGACAATGCGTCAACAAGATGTGAAAGGAAATGTTCGACTAAGAGCGAGAAGAAAAACTTACTCGTCATCATCTTCCTCGTCCAGCATATCCGCATTCCAGGCGGTTTGGATTGTTGGAAATGAAGTAGAAGGGGCGAGTGTGTGCAGCGGAGTTACGATGAGGGGCCCCTTCCCGGGCGATTCCTCCAAGGAATTGTCCTTGGAAGTGGCCTCGTCACCCTCTACTCGACGGCGTTTGCGCTGGAGGAGACCGTCACCCGAATCCTCCACACTATCCGAGGAATCACTCTCGGAGCTCGAGGAGGCGTCAGCAACACTGGTGTCGGCTGGGCCGTCCAAGTTACTTGCCAGCAAATCCGAGGCATCCTCCCCGGATATTGGCGGGTAGCAGGTAGTCACGGCTAGGCTCTATTAAAGAAGACAGAAGAAAAACGAGAGAAAATTTCAGTCGACAAAATCTCAGAACAAGGAAAAGAAATGAAGACAAAGAAATTCAAAACTTACTTCAGCTGGCGGTGGCCTCGATGCCTCAAAAGCGACTATCGGGCAGTCGGGGAAGGTATCGCCTTCCTTTAAACTAGTGATAGCCGCGATCTTCTTCTCGAATTCAGCACTCGAGAGTTCTTCACGGCTCACGTGACTAGGATCCCCGGCGCCCTGGTACTCCCACATCGCGGATGGCCTATCTTGCAGGGGCTGAACCCTACGCTTGAGGAAGACACTCGCCAAGTGCAGGCCGTTCAGCGCAATTCCTGCGGCTTGATCACGAAGAGTAGCCACCTTGGCGAGTAGGGGAGCGACAACTCGGTTTTCTTCAGCCGAAAGTTTGTGCGCCCAAGACTTCCGTTTCTTCAAAACAACGAACGGATGGAATTCGTTGACTCCACCCGCGCTGTTGTCGGTTACATAAAACCATTTCTTCCTCCAGCCCTGGGCGGAGTCGATGAAGTGCATGGTGAAGTTGCCGTTCTCTGACTTCGCCTGGATCCCGAAGCCGCCGGTGCGCAACGGTTCCCCAAGCTCCGTCTCCACCCGCGATCTCTCGCGGAAGACACGCACCTTGAAGAGGGCCTTCCAGAGACCCCAGTGGAGGCGAATGCCCAGAAAGCACTCGCAAAGAACAATGAAGCACGAGATGTGCTGCATTGCGTTTGGAGGTAAATCATGGAGCTGTATGTCGTAGACATACAACAGAGCCATGAGGAAAGGGTGAAGAGGGAGAGAAAGACCGCGCGACACGTGATCCGCGAAGATCACGCGTTCATTCGCGCGGGGATTAGGTACCTCCTCTTTCTTGTCGAGGCGTACCCGTTTGTCCGCTTCCGGAGGCAGCAGTCCGTCTCGCTGCATTCCCTTGATACTCTTGGCCGTGGTGTTGGGTGAACGCCAATCACCTGAGCGCGGCGCGGGTGGCGGAGGAGCATCCCCTGAAGCCCTCGACGACGAGACAACAGCACGTTTCATGCCGCCCGCCATTGCTGCTAGCACGAGTTTGGAGAGAGAGGGAAGATGGAGCGCGAGGAGGAAGATGAGCAAAGAAGACAAAGGCTGGGAAGTTTTTCACCGTTCCACCAAGGCCTGTATTTATACACAGGACCGCTCGATCTTGGCCACTCGATACGCCAGGTGGCGTCCATCGCGGCCGCCGCGTGCGAAGGCGAAACGAGAGGGCGGCGGATGCTGTTTCGTGCCACGATCCTAACAGTGGATCGTGCGCATTTACTGCGCAGTTCGCGTAAAAACCGGGAACGACGTCTCGTTTCCGGTCAAAAAAGCTGACAAAGTGGGCCAACCCTTCTGCTCTCGCTCCGTCACGTCCCATCGGGAGGATAAAAGTGCGCCATGACGTCATAGCATGCATCATCAGGCTGAAAACTCCTTCGAATTGAAAGTTCAAACACGAAAATAACTTCGTATGGACAAACTCCTTCGAATGGAAAGTTCAAAACACGAAAATAACTTCGTATGGACAAATTATGACGTGAAATCTCTTTCACAAAAGAAATACCCTACATACGAAAACTCTTTCGTATGGGCACAATACCCCAAACATGAAAACTCTTTCATATGGGCATAAAACTACAAACACGTAAACTCTTTCGCACGGACAAGGAAACTACAAACCCAAAACTACACGAGTAGCTGATCCTGCCACTCATTCACACGATGTTTGCACATCATAAACCTGGATTGTTCAGCCAACTAGGTACATTTGGATGCCATATTCTTTCGAATATGAAGGTAAGACCCAAAAGATCTCTCTTGAGGGCCTGAAATCGCACTGAAGCTGCGTCCTCCGGTATAATTCCGTGTCAACAACACGAAGAAAAATCCTAGCGGACGCGCCGGGTAGCCCTATAGGTTAAGTTCGACTCGGTAAGACCACTACGGCACAGTCGCAACAATCACCTCATCAGGTTCGAGTCGGAGGTCTCGAATCTGTGTAGGCCAGAACTGTTTTTCCCTAGTTGCAATTAATTGGCCCCGATCTCTCGGGAGAGCCAAGCTACTGCGCCATATCCTTCTGCGATAACAGCCATAAAAACAGGCACTTTCATTACTCGATACTCAAGTACAAAAGCTCATCACACAGGGTACACACCCTCTAAACAGGAAACAACCATACTGGTTATCTGAAGGAAAGACGAAAAATCTGACCGTCTCGACTGGAAAAATCCCAATCGAGCAAACGCTCGGGGGCTACTGACGAAGGGATGGATCTTAGACCCTGCGGATAAGGACACCCCGTCTCAGGCCCAACGTTAAGGCCCACGAAGGGAAGCCCTTGGAGTGTTCCAGAAGGCCTACGTGAAGCCCACCCGCAATACCTTGCGGGCTAAGTTAGGAAACTTGTAACCGACATAGGGTTAGAGTTCGAGTCCTGCCCGGGTAGGGTTTGAGACCTGGCCACCTATATAAGGCTAGGAGAACCACCGGAAGAGGACCAAGCAATACCGCACCACCAAAGCCTTGAGCTCGAGATCGTACTCTCGACTTGAGCAATCATCTTTGTAACCGATCTATTCAATAATACAGATCGACAGAGGCAGGAGTAAGGGTTTTACCTCTACGAGGGCCCCGAACCTGGGTAAATCGTGCCCCCTGTCTAGCCGACGATCACCACCAGCGCTCATGGGTTCTCCTATTCGAAACCCCATAGGTTCACCTGAGGGATTTGCCGAGCAACAGATTCGACAAGGACACTATTCTACACCCTGTTGTAGAATAGCTCACACATATGTGTGTGTGTGTGCATATATATATATATAGTGACGACACACACGCGGTACTAGTAATAATGGAACTAGGTGTGACACATCGTCACGAGAGGCTCCCATCTACTCGAACTGCTCGTCCTCCGAGTCCCAAACAGTAGGAGACCGAGGCACTAGGTGACGCTGCCCATAGCCGAAGATAATGATAATACGGTACAACTCGTTGGCAGTGTACCCATCGATGGCTACATAATCAATGTTGATCTAGTCAATTGGGCTCTTCTCCGAAAAATTATGCTGCCAACTGGGGAAATCTTTCTTCATGTCATGGTATTTCTCGCCGATCAATGCGGCTGCCATATCAGCCATCAAAGTCCTTTCATATTTAAACTGGAACAGGTCCTGGAGATCAGTATGGCACTGAGATGGTATCTCAATACCCCAGGTGTTACTCATCTTCGACTTGTCATTTCTTATATCAATGCTAGCAAAACGTATGCCGTTGTTGACAAGGAAATCGAGGAGTTCTGGACAATTTTTTTCACTAATGCAACAAAAAATGGAACAAATGTTAATATTGCTGCAACAAGTATATATTTTTTCAAATGCAACAATAAATGGAACATATAATCTTAATACTGCTGTAACAAGTATATTGTTTCAAATACAACAACAAATGGAACAAATGTTAATACGCTGCAACAAGTATATTGTTTCAATGCAACAATAAATGAAACAAATGTTAAACACCGTTGCAACAAGTTTATTCTTTCCAATGCACATATAGGATTCAAATGGGAACAAATTATAAATGGAATTTCCAATACAACCTTGCTATATGAATACACATGGATACACATACATGTTGCTATCTTATGCAATTTCCAATACATTGCTATATGAATACACATGGATACACATTTTGATATCCTATGCAATTTCCGATCCTATATATAGAATCAAAATAAGATCGAGGAGAAAATGGGAAAAGAAAGAGAGGAGAAGATCGATCAGAGAAGTTTGTGTTTATCTTGCCCATTGGAAGACAAGGACACACTTCTTGTGAGCAATTTGGATAATGTCCACATCTTTTTGATTGGCCGTGTACTCGAGATCAAGGCCAAGAAAATCCCCGCCATCCTCGCGAAGCCATTACTTCAAGAGGTTAAGAAGCCCCGGAATCCTCTTGCTCTTGTTCGTGTAGGTGACTTAGAGAATCCTACCATGTGTGGTCACATTCAACAACTCAATTCTCATGGTGGAGAATGAGGAAAATTGAAGAGAGTAGAGTAAGAGGAAGAAGAGAGTGGCCACAGTTACTATAGAAATTACAGGTTTCTCTGTTTTTAAGCCTCTCTCTCGATGGTGAAACAACTTCCGAAGCGCGGGAGGAAAACGGTTTGGGCATTTAGTCCCGTGTCG
Source organism: Alopecurus myosuroides (assembly GCA_028641055.1). Lineage (NCBI taxonomy): Eukaryota > Viridiplantae > Streptophyta > Magnoliopsida > Poales > Poaceae > Alopecurus > Alopecurus myosuroides. The sequence goes on along the minus strand of CM054057.1, from coordinate 462,525,814 downwards.
TAATCGACCCGAGACTAAATGCTCTCAGGCCAGACGACTTTTAGTCCCAGGTCGTGTTACGACCCGAGACTAAAAGTGTGCGAGGCGACGCGAACGGTTGCCAGATGACTTTTAGTCCCGGACCGTGTTACGACGCGGGATTTAAAGGATTCGAGGCGACGCAAACGGTTGCCCCGTCCCCCCCCCCCCCCCGGTCCCGGTTAGTAAGCTATTGGGGACTAGAGGTAAAAACCTACAGGGGTTTTTCTACTAGTGTGTGTTTTTCATCGACAAAAACAAACATTTCAATTCGTTCTCATGTATCGATAAGTATTCTTCCAACAATATTTTTACATGCTCCCTAAGTACTACTCCCTCCGTTTCTAAATGTAAGATGTTTTATCCCTTTTCCACATTCACACATGCATGTCTACACGTAACTAGACAAGTTTTAGTGCATATGTTCACTCATACTAGTATGTATCTAGACAACATGAACAATAACTACAACATCTTATATTTAGGAACGGAGGGAGTAGAACTGTGCATCGTTTTCACAAAGAGATCGAACGACAATAGCACTGCAAAATACCACTGAAACGTAACATGACAATGTTGAAATGTGTGATGACAATTAAGGGCCCTCGATGGGCTCTTAGGACGAGGTCAATTAGAGCGTGGAGGCGAAGTAGCCGATGCGGTCGTCCACGCCGTTGCGCGTCAAGGTCACTGGATCACATGGCCAAGACAGGGGAGGTGGTCGTCAATGACACTCCCCTGATGATCTGGTGATGGCGAAGGATGTGAACTGGAGGGTCGTGCGGTGGTAGTTAGAGAGGAAGTGCGAAGAGATGGCGAACATATGTTACTCTCTTTGGACGCATTAATGAAATAAGATATCTTTCAATAAATATGTAGTCTCTCTATATGTCGGATATATACCAAATAGGGGTATAGAAGATGGTAGGCCAAGTGCCGGATTACCAGGGTGGCCTAAATGGTAGTGGGCTTAGGTCCATTAGGCGGCCCAGTAATCCGACGCGCAGAAGCCGGATTCCAGAAGAACCCGGATCACAGCCCATGTGATCTGGCTTGGAGAAGAAGACGGATTCCTTGCTTTCCAAGTTACAAGTTATCGTAGTTTTCTAGGTTTCCTATTCTGTAAGCCCTAATCCGGCTATTATATAAAGCCGGACGGGAGATAAACATGACAACGAAAAAAACAGAGAAGCTCTACGCCAACTCGCCGAGAAGTTCATCCTCGTCGAGTAGCTTAGATCCAAACCCTCACATTGTAACCCTGTTTACGGGCTTTAGTCCCAATTAGTGAGAAGTGCAGGAGTAGGCACGTCGTACTGTCGCGATGTACCGAACCTGGGTAAAATCCTGTGTTCTGTGTTACTACGCTATCCCGTTACCCCACGTCTCTACCGTAGTCTCATGGCACCCCCGTCTATGAAAACTACTACGATGTCTCGACAGTTGGCGCCCACCGTGGGGCAAACGACGTCAGGCGTAAGATTCCGATCTGGAATACTTGGCGGAATCGGAAGATTGATCACTGTCGGAAGCTTGGAATTCGCCAACGACGTCGGGCGCTTCCTCGACAACGGATCCTACATACCGGCGCAAAACCACCTGGTAAGTGCCTGCGTGTTACCGATAGGATCTGCTAACATCTTTATCGAACTAACTGCAGAAGCAATGGGGTTTTGCGGTGGAAGCAAATTTATCCCACCCGCCCTATACCCAGTCGAAGATGACTATGATGTCGGATTCTGCTCAGATCGCCGACAAAAAAGTGATACACACTTTATCGGCATGGTGCAATCCGAAATTGCCGAAAACACGGATGATGGAAATCCCGTGCAAGAGGCAGATAAGAACGCACCCGTCATGGAGACGGAAGATCAAACACCCGTCACAGAGGCGGAATATCCGACATCCGTCAACAAGACGATGAACTCGGAAGCAGAATCCGTGCTTGCCGCCATTGAGGCGAGGTTGGAGTCGGAAACCGGATCGGATAACTTCGACTCTGAAGACGAAGATGAGGACGCCTTCGTAAGAAAGGTTAAATCCTTTCAAGAGGGATTCCATGAAGTCTTAATGGCAAAACCGGCTGATACCACGGACGCCGGCAGCCAGGAAAGCCCTAAAACCCCTCCTCCAGTGGAAGAGAGAGAAGACAGAGAAACTTCCCCGATATTCCCCAATGTCAAGGAGATGACAGAAGATGAGCCTGTCAAAAAACCTCCCTCTTCCAAGAAAAAGCACCGTGCCTCTAAAAAGCTCCAATATAAAATCCGGAAGAAAAAATCAGCTGATCTCGCTGATGAAAACCTGGAAGTTGGAGATGTTAGCGGCACAAAGCCTGCGGAGAAGAAATCTAAGGAAATCACTGCTCCGCCAATGACGGAACAGGAAGAGCAAGAGCTATTGCAAACACCAGTGGGACCAGATGAACCCCCTGAGATGCTGGAAGCCAGGAGACAAGCTTTCCAACGGCAACAGCAACATCTACTCAGATCTCGGCAACATCTCCAACAAACCCATAATGACATCAAAGTCATGAAGGAAGAAATAGAGGAGTACGAGAGAAAGCATAGATCCGCGTTAAAACCTACTAGCTTACCCGGAATCGCAAGACCGGAAGAACTGCCGCCAAAAGAAAGGTTCCATAACCCATCTTGGCAAAAGCAGGTAAACGGCAAAGATGCCAAGGGCGAACCAATATACAAGACCGCAGCAGAAAACGCGGAAGCAGCGTTCGCGATTCTTAACAACGATCTGTATTCCAATGGGGAAAAACTCCAAGGGGTGTATGCTTTCCTAGGAAAAGCATTGCAACAACAACAGCGCGCTCAAGAGCGATCAGGGAGGCTGCATGATAACTCCGCCCTATGCAAGACAGCTACTTGCGCTGCTGGAGCACCTGGACCGGAAGAACCCGGGGATTCAGACAACTCAAAGGATAAAAAAGAGGATCCGAGAAAAGACAAGAAAAACCCCGACAACCGGGATGCAGCGTCTAAAACCGGATCCCATCTCCCGAAAGATGGGTATAAACCCCATGATCGGGAAGACAAACACCGGAAAGACGGCAAAATAATGCCACCTCCGAGAAACCCAGCTGAGAAAGCTGGAAGATACGATATACCTCACAGACGTGAGAGATCCCGGACACCGCCTAAGGACAAAGAAAGACACAGGAGTAGAACTCCGCCTAATCCAAAAGGGCGTGAACACGGAAGAGATAGAAACAATCCCGGAAGAGCGCGTTCGCGCGACAATGGAAGAGAAAGGAGCAGATCCCCTTCCGTCCATTCAGCCGGAAGATATTCTGCACACATTGACAGAGCAGAAAAAGATGATCTATACTTTGGTCCTAAATGTTTTACCGATAGGATCCGAAGAATAACGCTGCATTCTGGCTTTGCCAAGGTCGGTCCAACGTACCAGAAATACACTGGCAGCACAAACCCGGATACCTGGCTCTCGGATTACTATACAGCCGTCCAGATCAACAATGGGACAGACCTGGAAGCTGTCAAGTTTCTTCCCCTAATGATGCTGGATGGAGCCAGAGATTGGATCAATGGATTACCGTCACGAACAGTCGATAGCTGGGACGATATGGCTAGAGTATTTACTCAGCATTTCCGGGGAACATACAAACGCCCGAATAGCATCAACCAGCTCAACCGTTGCACGCAATTTGAGGATGAACCATACGTGGATTTCATCTCCAGATGGACAGCAATGAAGAATAGTTGCTCTGGAGTAACTGACGTACAAGCAATGCATGCTTTCGTCAATGGCCTAAAACCCGGACTGGTACCGTTCATGGTTGGTTCCAAGAAGCACAAGGATCTCGGATCCATGCTTACAACCGCCAATGAGCATGCCGCAGCCGAGGACGACATCAGAGCAAGAGGAGGCAATATTGAATCGTTGATACTTGCCAAGAAAACCCCTCGTTCTGACAAAAAAGCCACTCCAGAAACAACGACAAAGCCCAAAGAGGTGAACATAGCCTTTGGAGGAGAAAAGGGAAATAAGTGGAAAGGACGCAACCCAGATCCAATCAATTACACTCCAGAGGAGTGGGAAAGGATTAAGTCGGAACCTTGCGTTCACCACTCGCAATTTGGGAAACCCACCCATACAAACGCGCAATGCCGGCTGAATAAGCACATGAAAGGCACTGCAGGATCCGGAAATAAAGGGAAGGGTTCCAAAAGGAAACCCGCCAAACAAAAGCCAGAAGCTGACAAAGAAGACAGTGAATCGGACACTGACGAAAAAATCCAGGAACAGCAGCGTAAAGGCGAACCCAAGTTTCCGAGAGTTGATGGAGAAGCAATGTTAACTTTCTTAGCAACCCCATCAGCAAAGGTGGCAAAAAGAACACTTCGAGAAATAAACGCGGTCGTTCCGGCAACCCCGAAATTCTTGAAGTACTCTAACACACCAATAGTCTGGGATCAGTCCGATCATCCCGGAAATATCCCTGAACCCGGCACACAAGCTCTTGTTGTAAGCCCTATTGTTCAAAATACTAGGCTAAGAAGAGTGCTGATGGATGGAGGATCCAGCATTAACATAATGTACCTGGATACACTGAAGCACCTGAAGATTTCCGAGTCTCAGCTCAACTACAGCAATATACGCTTCCATGGTATTGTCCCTGGCAGGCAAGCACGATCCCTAGGAGAAATTTCCCTAGATGTCACCTTCGGAGATAAAGATCACTTCCGGCAGGAAAAAGTATCCTTCGAAGTAGTGCCGTTCGAAAGCGTGTATCACGCAATACTCGGACGTCCAGCTTTCGCCAAATTCATGGCAAGATCCTGTTATATTTATAACAAGCTGAAGATGCCAGGACCCAAGGGAGGAGTAATCACTATAGCTGGTGATTTTAAGCTGGCAAACGAGTTGGAGAAAGAAAACGCCCTTTGCGCTCAGAGAGTTATAGCAAAGGAAGAACTGAAGGAATTAGCCAAGGAGGTATCGCCGTCAGAAATGCCGGCAGGAAAAGAAACTCGGAAGCCAATATACAGCTTCAAGGCATCCGAGAATACAAGACAGGTAATCCTAGATCCCAAAGATCCGACCAAATTTGTCGTCGTAGGGACTGGGATGACTGACAAATAGGAAGGCGAGCTCATCAAGTTCCTCCGTGAGAACTGGGATATTTTTGCCTGGTGTCCAGCGGACATGCCAGGTGTACCCAGGGAACTTGCTGAGCACCAACTTAAGGTTATTCCTGGATCAAAACCCGTCAAACAAGGTCTCCGTCGATTTGACGGAAGAAGACGGAAGGCTATTGGCAAGGAAATTATCCGGCTTTTAGCAGCGGATTTCATCAAGGAAGTGATCCATACTGACTGGTCCGCAAATCCGGTATTAGTACCGAAGAAAGACACTACTGCTCTTAGAATGTGTATAGATTACACATGTTTGAACAAATTGTGTCCGAAAGATAGGTTCGCATTACCGCGAATCGATCAAATAATAGATGCCACAGCAGGCTCTGAGCTTTTGTGCTTTTTGGATGCATACTCTGGGTACCACCAAATACGCATGAAAAAGGAAGATCAAATTAAGACTTCTTTCATAACCCCATACGGGACGTATTATTACGTAACCATGCCGTTTGGCCTGAAGAACGCAGGTGCAACCTACCAGCGTTGCATGCAACGTTGTTTGCATAGTCAGATTGGGAAAAATGTCCATGTTTATGTGGACGATATTGCTGTCGTAACCAAGGAAAAAGATACACTCTTTGAGGATTTGCGAGAAACTTTCGAAAACTTACGCACCTACAAGATGAAGTTGAATCCATCTAAGTGCGTATTCGGGGTTCCCTCAGGATAACTTCTGGGTTTCATCGTTTCTCACAGAGGAATAGAAGTTAACCAGGAAAAGATCAAGGCAATCTTGAACATCACAAAACCTACCTGTGTCAAAGATGTCCAAAGATTGACGGGTTCCGCAGCTGCCGTTAGCAGATTTATTAGTCGGCTGGGGGATAAAGCATTACCACTATACAAGTTGCTGAAAAAATCCAACAAGTTCGAATGGACAGAAGAGGCCGATGCGGCGCTGACTCAGTTAAAGGAAACCTTGATGAAAGCTCCGATTTTGGCATCCCCAAAAGACGAAGAGCCCATGTTATTGTACCTTACGGCTACAAATCGGGTTATTAGTGCGGTAATCGTTGTGGATCGGTTAAAGGAAGAACAAAGCATACCAGACCAGCATCCGGTATATTACATAAGCGAAGTTTTTTCCGAGTCAAAACAAAGGTACCCACACTACCAGAAACTGGCGTATGGTGTATTTTTCGCATCTAGAAAACTACGCCATTACTTCCAAGGGCATTCCATAACAGTGGTTAGTAAAAGACCACTAGGAGACATTATAAACAATGCAGAGGCAACCGGCCGAGTAGCCAAATGGGGCATTGAGCTGGCAGCCTTCGACATTAAGTACCAGCCAAGGACGGCCATAAAATCCCAGGTTTTGGCAGATTTTGTTGCCGACTCGACAGAAGCAATGGAAAACACACCAATGCCGGAGTCCGAGTACTGGATCATGCACTTTGACGGATCCAAGATGAAGGAAGGAGCTGGGGCTGGCGTAGTCTTAAAATCTCCTAAGGGAGACACAATGGAGTACGTATTGCAAATACACTTCAACGCCAGTAATAACGTGGCAGAATATGAAGCTTTGCTTCACGGCTTGCATATCGCAAAAGAAATAGGAGTGAAGCGCATACTGTGCTATGGCGACTCGGATTTGGTGCAGCATCAGCTCAACCAAACCTGGGACGCAAAAAGCCCTATAATGGCCGAATATCAAAGAACGGTAGATGAATTCGCCATCTGTTTCTTTGGATTCGAGGTCCTTCACATCAAAAGGGAGGAAAACTGGAACGCGGATGCGCTAGCCCGCATGGGATCAGAAAGGGTAAAAACCTTACCGCCAGGAGTATTCGTTCAGCACTTACATGAGCCATCCATAAAAGGTGGAGACGTTGATTACCCTCTGGCGTCTGAATCGATTGAAGTCATGATCGTTAAACCGGACTGGACAATTCCGTACTTAAACTTCTTAGTCAATCAGAAGTACCCGGAAGTAGCAGACGAAGTCTTGCAAAGACAAATACAGCGTCGATGCAAAGGATACACAGTAATTGACGGTTGCCTATATAAACGCAGTATTTCTGGAATTTTTCAGCGGTGCATTTCACCAGAAGAAGGAAGAGAAATACTGGAGGAAATCCACGTCGGCGATTGCGGACATCATGCTCAATCAAAAAGCATAGTCAAAAAAACATTCCGCGCGGGTTTTTTCTGGCTAACAGCCAAGACAGATGCCGAGCATATAGTTAATACATGTGCAGGTTGTCAATACTACGCTAAGCAGACCAATTTGCCGGCCCAAGCACTTAAAACTATCCCCATTACGTGGCCGTTTGCGGTCTGGGGGCTAGATATGATGGGACCGTTCAAAACCGCAAGAGGCGGACTTACTCATTTGCTAGTAGCAGTGGATAAGTACACCAAATGGGTGGAGGCTAAGCCCATCAAAAAATTGGATGGTGCAACTGCTAGAAATTTCATCATCGACTTGGTGATGAGATACGGTGTGCCACACAGCATAATAACCGACAACGGGACAAATTTCTCCATCGGAGAGTTGGCAAGATATTGCCGACAAACGGGAATTCGCCTAGATCTAGCATCTGTGGCACACCCGCAATCCAATGGACAGGTTGAGCGAATGAATAGCTCAATCCTGCAAGGAATACGCCCAAGACTCGAAACTCCTCTTCATAGAGCGGCCGGAGCATGGGTAGAAGAGTTGCCTTCCGTGATTTGGAGTATAAGAACGACGCCAAATAGGTCAACTGGGCAAACCCCGTTTTTCCTAGTTTACGGCGCGGAAGCTATTATCCCAACAGATATGATCCATGATAGCCCAAGAGTGCAAGATTTTGACGAATCGGACGCTGAAGAAGCACGACAGAATGCCGTTGATCTCCTAGAAGAGGAACGAGAGCTTGTGCTTCAAAGATCCGCCATTTACCAGCAGGGTTTAAGACGTTACCATAGTCGGAAAATCAGGCATCGTTCTTTTAAAGAAGGTGACCTAGTGCTGAGGTTGGTGCAGCAAAGGAAGCACAAATTAGCCCCAGTATGGGAAGGGCCATTTGTCATAAGTAAAGCCATGAAAAATGGATCATACTATCTTGTTGATATTCGAGATACGGAAGACGATCCCGAGAAACCGAATCGCAAAAGAAAGAGAAAGATAGATGATGAGCTAGGAGAGACAAAAAGACCTTGGAGCATCCAGCAGTTACGTCCCTTCTATACTTAGTTCAATATCTATGTAAACATCTTTTGAGATCATGAAATAAAGTCATTGGAATTCTGATATCCATGTTTTTTACAAGTTCATTATAGTAAAAGCATGTTTCCAACTTTTCTATTTCCCAATGATCTTACAAAATACTCAATGTTAACCCGAATTGTGCCTGCGTGCTCGGCGTTAAAAAACTGAACGATTTCAGCCTGTTAATGGCTAAAGGAAACTCGGATTGTGCCTGCGTGCCCAAGTTTCAAGAAAGTTCCTTACAAATCTTTAGGCATTACCTGATCGAATATATGTTGGGTCACTGGATCTGGTTAGTAAAAATGCCTTTAGTATGGTCTATGTTTTCGAGTTCTAACTGATTGGTTATACCCAGTTACTCGTTATGACGATCATAATGCTATCGAGTCATTTAAAACACTAAAGACGGTCAAAACACATATGCCAGAGAACTTAGTAGATAAGGGAGCAATTCAACCCGACAAACTTGCAAGGAATTTCATAATTCAAAGCTGCAAAAGGCGGAGTTCTTGTTTCGACAAATGAAATAGAAGCGTTACAGTATGAATTACAGTGTAAATAGCGCTCCTATTATACAAAGCCATCATCCAGGTTAGAGGCAGTCCTTCAAGCATCCGAGTCTTCCTCGCTGCTTTCATTTTCGGGGACCGCGGGAACCTCTTCTTCTGGATAAGTGATAGAGATGTTAACCATGGAAGTAATCTTGGTGGCGTGGCCTTTGACTTCATCAAAGATGGCGGTTCGCTGATCCTCTGTATACCCTTGAGGGACACCAGAGGCCACGCGCCAAGATTTCGCGTCAGGATAGTGCAGGCGCATAAGGCCTAGTGTCATGCGCGCACCACCTCGTGCAGCGGAGCGTAGGATGAATTCCTTTGATCCCGCAACTTCCATGATGGCACCCGGAAGTTTGTAAACTTCCGAGAAATCTATAGTACTTGCGGGAAGGAACTTATTAATCAATTGCATTCCTGCATTTCTGATCGCGTTCCATACTTCTCCAAAAGCTCGGATTTTCTCAATCCGAGAAATGCCTGGAATATTCCCTGTTTTGATGGCAGAAACAAGTTTAGGCCACAAAAGAAGAGGAAGTAAGACATGGAGAAATTGGTAAAAGGAACTAACTTACCAAGAACCTTGTCAATTTCGGTGCCTTCTTTCATGCGCGGGAATAGCATACTTTCAAAATCATGGATAATAGATTTATTTTCCGCCGCTTGCAAAGAAGCCTGGGATTGAGCAATCCCAAGGGCCAGATTACTGGCCTCCAGGTCTTTTTCAACTTTTGTAAGTTCCTTGCGAAGGCTCGAGTTTTCTGCGCGGAGCCGAGATACATTGCTAGCGTCCTTGGCTATTTTGTTGGCTTTTGCTAAAGCAGCTAGGGGACACAAAAACATTTCGAGCTTATGAAAATTCGGGACAAATGTTATCCGGATAAAAACTGCAGAGAATACATACCTGTTGTTTTAGACAATTGTAGCTGAGATGACGCCAGCTCGTTGCTTCTCAACTCAATCATGGATTGAAGGGTTTTTACTTCTCTACTTTTGAGATTAAGCTTCTTAAAAACTTCCAAGTTTATGGCATCTGCGGAATGCTGAATACGGAAATGAAAGCCAAAATGCTTAAGTATGAACAAGCATATGATAAAACATTAAGAAGAATTCAGATTTTCAACTTAATGCTTGGGGGCTAGAGGTATCACCTGGCTCATTTCTCGCAAGTCGGCCAAGTTCTCGTTGAATTCTTTGGCATATTCAGTAAAAAGAATCCAAACATGATGAAGGCCATCTTGTAAGACCTGGCGAGGGTTAAATACAATATCATTGCGAACCACTAATCCACCTTGTGGCCAAGGACGAATTAGAGGGGCAGGAGCGAAGAACTTTTTAGCCTCCGGACGAATATATCCGAGATCGTCGAACGGTTCTTCTTTTATCCGGATGTTACTGTCCAAATTGGAGACGGGTTCGTTTCCAGTAGAGGTCCGGAGATTTTCGCCTGTCTGAGCTTCCGTTCTATTTCTTGGGCCCATGGCTGCAGAAGAAGATTCTTCTTTGATAGCAGCCTTGTGTTTCTTCAGCTTCTTTGTTTTCAAAGGAGTTGGGGCAAGACTGCAAGAATAATATCCGAGAGTTAAAAATCTCGAAGAACTGAAGGAGGATGGTAACTAGGAAAAACCCGGTAAAATACCTGGAGGTGGCGACAGGAATTCCGTCAACAGTTACCATTCTCTCGAAAGTCACCTGCCTTTTGCGCTTCCGGTTGTTGTAAAACCTAGCATGTATTTCGTTGAGTTCGGCATCGGAAGCAAGATCATTCCCTCCGAGTTCGTTGAACTAGGAAAGAATTCACAACATGATCAAAAGGTGGAGATACAAGTTAATCTGAGGAAAACTCGGAAACAAGGAAAGTACAAATACCTTAGGAACTCGATTTTCCACGTGATAAATGGCTAGGTTTTCTTCGATTTGGGCGCTGGAGGCAACTAGCTGATGAAGTCGCTTTATAAAATCTTTCTTGGTATAGGCTTTATCTGTTCCCCTCATGCTATCTTCTAGCCCTTGGTACTCGCAATGAAGCCGGGAACGAAATGAAAGGGGTTGAATGCAACGTCCGAACCAGCATAAAACAGTGTCTTTCCCAGTTAAGGAAGGTTTGGAAGAAGTAAGCTTGGCAATATAGCGCTTTATCTTCATTAAATTTTCCGGCAATGTCTCAACTGCTTCAGCTGTCCAACTCTCTCGAGGAATGGCGGCGGAATTAACGAATGAAGGAACCCCGATTTCCTTTCCAGGGAATGGGATGTCCTGATGATAAAAGAAGGAACCCAGCCAGGATTTGGTGGGTTCTGGCATTTGTATCCTCGGGTACCAATCCTCTCTATTTTCCCGAAGAATAAAAGATATGGTTCCACAGATAGGGGAATTACCTTCTGTGATGTTTTGTTTTACTTCAAAACAGTATTGCCAAAAATCTAGACTAGGGTTTGTTCCGAGATATCCCTCAAAAAGGGCTTGGAAGCTAGCTAGATAGAGGATGGAATTCGGAGAGAGGTTATGTGGTTGGACGCCGTAATAGTTAAGGATGTCTATGAAGAAGGCGGAAGGTGGTAAACCCATACCTCGCGTAACGTGAGATGTAAGGAGGACACACTCTCCTTTTTTGGCCTGGGCTCGGGTTCACCATCTGACTTTCGCCATTTGCCTTTAACTATTAATCCCTCTTTTGACATTTGTCGAAGTAGGACGAGGGAAGAGTTACTCGGACTCCAGTTGCCGACAAATTCTGCTTCTCCAGCGGCGGCGAGCTCGTCGCCGAGGGGTTGGATCTTCTCCTCCGCTGTTTCTGGAGCCAACGGCGGGGAGGCTGCGGAGCTCGATCCCGTAACGTCCGCGGCGGCGGAAGGATTTGCGTCACCCGCCGCGGAGGCCGTGGTCTTCTCCGGCTCGTCGCCGGTGAGCTTGGGCGATCCCAGCTGCGGATCTAGATCGCTGATAAGCTCGTTGATGGCGGCACGGGTCGGCGATGACGGCGAGGAGGCCATCTTGTGGTGGTGCGTTCCGGTGTGCTTGGACGCTGAGAGCTCCTGGGACAAGTGCTTTGCTCTCGAGCTCGTTCGCGTCAATGGCGTGGGCAGTGGGGAGTGAGGAAAGTTTTCGTTGAGGACGAGGAAGGCTATTTATAGCCGGAAAACCGTTTAGATGCGTGCCAACGGCTATTTTGACCGTTGGATGTTTGCCGCGTGTCGCTCGCCGGAAAATCCGTGAAATGAAACGACGGAGTAATGATGATTATCTCCTCGTTTCCCGCGCGAATCTGTCAGAGATACGTTTCTGGGTTTTTCCGAGTAAATCTCAAACGCCGCTTACGTCAGCATGGTTGAGTGCGCTGACGTAGAAAGTTTCTTCTCCACGAAGGATCGTGAGAGAAAAGCCGGATTTTCAGGATTCCGAGTTTCATGCCACCATCTTTTTCAAATGAAGAATAAGAAGAATCAAGACTGCTGAATCAGTATTTCTCGGACAAAGAATATTTGGCGAATAGCGGAGAATCAGAGTTTTGATCCTTCTTGGGGGCTACTGTCGGATATATACCAAATAGGGGTATAGAAGATGGTAGGCCAAGTGCCGGATTACCAGGGTGGCCTAAATGGTAGTGGGCTTAGGTCCATTAGGCGGCCCAGTAATCCGACGCGCAGAAGCCGGATTCCAGAAGAACCCGGATCACAGCCCATGTGATCTGGCTTGGAGAAGAAGACGGATTCCTTGCTTTCCAAGTTACAAGTTATCGTAGTTTTCTAGGTTTCCTATTCTGTAAGCCCTAATCCGGCTATTATATAAAGCCGGACGGGAGATAAACATGACAACGAAAAAAACAGAGAAGCTCTACGCCAACTCGCCGAGAAGTTCATCCTCGTCGAGTAGCTTAGATCCAAACCCTCACATTGTAACCCTGTTTACGGGCTTTAGTCCCAATTAGTGAGAAGTGCAGGAGTAGGCACGTCGTACTGTCGCGACGTACCGAACCTGGGTAAAATCCTGTGTTCTGTGTTACTACGCTATCCCGTTACCCCACGTCTCTACCGTAGTCTCATGGCACCCCCGTCTATGAAAACTACTACGATGTCTCGACACTATACTATTCAAACCAATATCTGAGTTATGTTACTTATTGTTCTGGAGGGTTCGAATAGTGATATTGAGCGGAACATGAATAGCAGGGGCATGGTTGAGACGGGCCGGGGTACTATGCATCACATGACACATAGAAATAAAATTGGAAAAGCGGAGAGGGAGAGAATGTGTGCCGATGTTTGACATTTTAGAACTGCAGCCTAGTGTAGAAATGGTAAAAAAACATTTATTTATATTTTTATGAGATCAGGAGAGAGGGGGGGATATGATCGTTAATGTTTGACATGTTAATACTGCAATTTGGCACAAAAATAATTCACATCCCACGGTCACTTAACTACTCCCTCCGTATTGAAATGTAAGATATTTTCCCGTTTCCTAGACAACATGTATCTAGACATGTTTTAGTGTAACATGCACATGTATGTATACAGTAAAACGTGTCTAGATACGTTTTGTCTTGTTCTCTAGAACATTTTATATTTTGATATGGAGGGAGTAGTTTTTTTTGGGGGGGGGGGGGGTAGAGGGGCCAAAAGTTGTACCCAATCCTATTAAGTAAGGAAATCTTTGAAATCTATGGAATCATGAAACCATTTCAAGCATCAATACCCATAATATTATCCTTCGTATGTTGGCTGCCCATATTTTTCTTTCGTATGTGTTTGTTTTCGCCCCACCACCACAAAGATGTAATCTTGTCAAAGTGGATGGACCAAATGTTGAATAATTAGGCATAATTTTCACGATTAATTCCAGAATATAAATCATGACAAAAGCAGCTATTAACATGTGGAACTCGAACATACTAGATGCAGCAGACAACATGAATAATAGCAACATGATCTCTTTAAACATGTAAACAGTAGACATGTTAAACAGACAGATCAGGATTCAGATTCCGTACCGATCGTTTGTAGTAACGTTGTTGATGACAACGTTGGCGATGACGGGTCGGAGTAGACGACGCTTGAGGCAACGGTACACGGCACCGCCTGACTTGTTAGGCAGACGAGCCGTCGTGGAAGCAGCGAGCAGTCGCGCGAAGCGCTTCCCAAAAACCTAATTCGCCCTCTCCCGTACAGGATCACAAAGGCGACTGGTTCCAGAGACCTGCTCTCCCGTTCGCCGGTGGAGGCCGGCGCTCGGGATGGAGCAGACTACGGTGGCGGCGCAAGGAACGATATATGGTAAATCTAGATTGGTTTCGGTGTGTGTACAACGCCCGAGTCGGTGGCAGCACGCGACACGGGAGCGACCCGAACCACCTCAGCTGTGACGCGTCCGTCACGACTACGAAATCGATTTTCCAAAACAGCAAAATAAAGATAAGTATTGTCTCGGCTCGAGGCTCGATTCACGAAACGCGATCGCGACGTGTCGTGTCGTGTCGTGTCGAGTCGAGACGAGCGAGCGGCAGAGGAGGAGGAGGAGGAGGAGGAGTGCGCGAGAGGCTCTCTTGTTCTCACTCACATACAATCCCTACAACACTCCACCTTATAAGGTGGTGTGCAACTTCTCAAACTTCCAATGTGAGACTAAACTTCCCACTCCCACCACTCACTTGTACACATGGGCCATTTTGAGATTTCAGGATTTGTTATTAGGCTCACTTGTATTGGGCCCAAATATTTCAGCAATCCCCCACCAGATCTCAAATGCCCATTTAAAGATTCGCCAATCCTCGCTACTTGTTTCAGCAGAGACTGTTAAGTTGAACTTCCGCCTAGAGCCTTAAGCTACATCTATCAGCAACTTGAACAATGGACTATGCCTTGAATTGCAAGTTTAGTGCCAATAGACTTTACTCAAAGTCATAACTAGTACTTGGCTGTCGGTAGCCTACCCCGCGGGTGGAGCATATGCGTCATACTCCGTGGTCTCTTCATGAGTTTACTAGAGATCACCCAAATCTCATAGACTGTGACGTTTACAGTCGGACTCACATAGGTGTGTTCTTTCAAGAATGCTCCTCACATAGGTGTGTTCTTTTAAGAATGCTCTGTGGGACAGCATCTTTGCTATAAATAGCCAACATAAACACATTAAGGCATGTTGCCAACCTGCCTTACAGCTCTTTGAGAGTTATGCATCATCACTTAGAGAGGGTTTGCCAAATACTCTCCTCAGTCAAACCACTAGCTTGTTCTTCCCAGGTCCTAGTTCACGGGATCTCCGATCACATAGGTTGGGTTACCACTATGGTGTAACGCTCACGGGTCTCATACCCATCTCCCTCGATGCACTATCTATCACATTACGTGATAGTCCCTTCGTAAAGGGATCTGCCAGGTTTTTGTCTGTTTGAATATACGTAACAGTAATTACTCCGGAGTTTCTCAATTTCCTGACAGACTTCAAACGTCTTTTGACGTGTCTTGATGCCTTCGCATTATCCTTAGAACTGGTCACCTTGGCAATCACCGTTTGATTGTCACGGTTCATGAGGATAGCCGGTAATGGTTTCTCAACCACCGGCAAGTCCATCAAGAGCTCACGCAACCATTCTGACTCAACAGTGGCTGTGTCTAAAGCAGTAAGTTCTGCTTCCATGGTTGACCTCGTCAATATGGTCTGTTTACAAGACCTCCATGACACTACGCCACCTCCAAAAAGAAATGCATATCCACTTGTGGCGTAGAGCTCATCTACATATGAAATCCAGTTGGAGTCACTATATCCCTCAAGCACAGCAGGGTGCCCTGAATAATGAATCCCATAGATCATAGTACCATTTAGATAGCGCATGACCCTTTCAAGTGCATGCCAATGATCATTACCCGGGTTTGACATGAACCTGCTCAATTTGCTCACAGCAAAAGAGATGTCAGGCCTTGTCGCGCTCGCAAGGTACATGAGTGAACCGATTATTTGAGAGTATCTCAATTGATCTTTCGTAATCCTCTTGTTCTTTTGAAGCGTCACACTAGGATCATAAGGTGTTGGAGAAGGCTTGCTATCAATAAAGCCGAAACGGCTCAAGATCTTCTCAACATAGTGTGATTGCGTCAACGTAATCCCACTCTCATTCTCAATAAGCTTGATGTTCAGAATTACATCAGTTTCTCCCAGATCTTTCATATCAAAACACTTTGATAGAAAAGACTTGACCTCATTGATCACAATTATGCTTGTACCGAAAATCAGTATGTCGTCAACATACAAGCATAATATAACACTATCGCCCCCACCATGGCGGTAGTATACACACCTGTCAGCCTCATTAATGACAAAGTCCGCAGAAGTTAAAGTTATGTCGAACTTCTCATGCCATTGCTTAGGTGCTTGTTTCAGTCCATACAAAGATTTTAACTATTTGCACACATTTCTCTCTTCACCTTTTACCACAAACCCATCAGCCTGATCCATATAAATTTCCTCTTCCAACTCTCCATTAAGGAAAGCTGTCTTTACGTCCATTTGATGAACGATAAGACCATAAGAGGCAGTCAGGAAAAGTAGTACACGAATGGTGGTCAGTCTAGCAACAGGTGAATAGGTGTCAAAATAATCTTCGCCTTCTCGCTGAGTGTAGCCCTTGGCTACAAGCCGTGCCTTGTACTTCTCAATAGTACCATCAGGCCTTAGCTTCTTCTTGAACACCTACTTACAGCCCATGGCTTACAACCATAAGGTCGTTCAGATAACTCCCACGTCCCATTAGAAAGAATGGAATCCATCTCGTTATGGACAGCTTCTTTCCAGTCATTTGCATCTGGAGATGCAAATGCCTCTGCAATAGACGTAGGAGTATTGTCCACAAGGTACACAATGAAATCATCACCAAAGGATTTTTCAATCCTCTGTCTCTTACTCCGTTTAGGAGCTTCATTGTCATCCTTCTCAAGGTCTTTCTCATCATGTGGTTGTTCGGTATGATCACTAGATGTACTAGATTTCAGAATTAATTCAGAAGAAAATTTAGCAAAGCTATGCATATCTTTCACAGGAAACATATTCTCAAAAAATGTTGCATCGCGAGATTCCATAATAGTATCAACATGCATATCAGGTACCTCGAATTTAACCACTAGAAATCAATAACCAATGCTACGCTAAGCATAACCTAGAAAGATATAATCCACTGTTTTCGGTCCGAGTTTGCGTTTCTTTGGAATTGGAACGTTGACTTTTGTCAAGCATCCCCAAGTACGCAAATAAGAAAGTGATGGTTCTCTCCCAACCCACTCCTCATAAGTGGTTTTCTCTTTATTCTTGTTAGGAACTTTATTCGGGACATGACACGAAGTCAACAGAGCCTCCCCCCACCATGCCTTAGATAAACCAGCAGTGTCCAACATGGCATTCACCAAGTCGGTCAGCGTGCGGTTTTTCCACTCAGCAATTCCGTTTGATTGTGGCGAGTAGGGAGGCGTCCTCTCGTGAATAATACCGTGTTCCTCACAGAATTCATCAAATAGTTTAGAGAAATACTCTCCACCACGATCCGACCTAAAACTCTTAATCTTTCTCTCTAATTGATTTTCAACTTCAGCCTTATAGATTTTAAAGTAGTCTAAAGCCTCATCTTTAGTTTGCAACAAATAAACATAGCGGAATCTAGTAGCATCATCAATGAGTGTCATGAAATATCTCTTTCCACCTTTTGTCAACACACCATTCATCTCGCATAGATCAGAATGTATGAGTTCTAGAGGTGACAAGTGTCTCTCCTCGGCTGCCGTGTGAGTCTTCCGAGGTTTCTTAGATTGCACAGAACTATGGCACTTAGAACCTTTGGCAATGGTGAAATTCGGAATTAAACTTAAACTGGATAGTCGAGACAGTAAACCAAAATTAACATGACATAAACGAGAGTGCCAAACACTAGCATCTGAATCAACATTGCCACAAATATGGTTTACTGACTTATTGCAAAAATTGGAAAGAGAAAAGCGGAACAAGCCTCCACACTCATAGCCTTTACCAATAAATTGTCCAAATCTCGACACAACTATTTTATTGGACTCAAACACTACTTTAAACTCATCTCTGCAAAGAAGGGAGCCGCTAACGAGATTCTTATTCATAGAAGGGACATGTTGCACGTTCCTCAGCTGCACGATCTTCCCCAAGTAAACTTCAGATCTACCGTGCCAACAACACGAACAGAAGCATGTGACCCATTCCCCATTAGGACGGAAGAATCCCGTGCGACCTGATAAGAAGTGAACATAGAGATGTCAGCACACACATGTACATTAGCACCCGTATCAATCCACCAACATGGAGATTGAAAAACTGAAAGTACCATCGGTATATTACCGTACCCATCAGTGTTGCTAGCGGTCACCACGTTGACATTCTTGGAGCCTTTCTTCCCTTTCTTGTCTGCACGGTCTGGGCAGTCAACAGAAAAGTGGCCGAGCGCTCCACACGTAAAGCACTCGAGCCCAGCTTTGTTCAGCACCTTCTTCTTCTTATTATTCTTAAAGGCAGTAGTGTTCACAGGACCATTGAACTGGGGCGTATAGTTCCCTTTGTTCTTGTTGTTATTCTTGACGTGATGGTTTTTCTGCACCATATTGGCGCTAGACTGCAAATCACCACCTCTCTCAGTTGTGTCCTTTGCCCGAGCTTTCTCCTCAACATCAAGAGACGCTATCAGGTTCTCAACCGACATCTCCTGTCTCTTATGTTTGAGAGATGTGGCAAAATTCCTCCATGAAGAAGGCAGCTTTGCAATAATGCATCCAGCCACAAACTTATCAGGAATCACACACTTGAGCAGATTAAGCTCCTTCGCAATGCACTGTATCTCATGAGACTGTTCGACTACAGAATGGTTATTCACCATCTTGTAGTCGTTAAAGCTCTCCATGATATACAGCTCACTGCCAGCATCGGACGCACCGAATTTAGTATTCAGTGCATCCCAGAGCTCCTTAGTGTCTTCCATGTGCATATACACATCGCACAGACGTCCCTCCAGGACACTCAGAATACAGCCTCTGAAATTATTATTGGCTTCCTTGAACTTATTCTGAACCTCGTCAGAAACTCCTTCAGGAATGCCATTCATAATAATGTCCCACACTTTCATGGACTGGAGCCACAGTTGGCTTCTCAGTTGCCATCTCTTAAAGGTGGTACCATTGAATCTTTCCAATTTCATTGAATCACTTAAGTGGGCCATAGTCAGTTCAGGAAATTGCCTACAATTAGGTTTTTGGATTGTTGAATAATTAGGCATAATTTCCACGATTAATTTCAGAATATAAATCATGAAAAAAGCAGCTATTAACATGTGGAACTCGAACATACTAGATGCAGCAGACAACATGAATAATAGCAACACGATCTCTCTAAACATGTAAACAGTAGACATGTTAAACAGACAGATTAGGACCCAGATTCCGTACCGATCGTTTGTAGTAACGTTGTTGGTGACAACGTTGGCGATGACGGGTCGGAGTAGACGACGGTTGAGGCGATGGTACGCGGCACCGCCTGACTTGTTAGGCAGACGAGCCGTCGTGGAAGCAGCGAGCAGTCGCGCGAAGCGCTTCCAAAAAACCTAATTCGCCCTCTCCCGTACAGGATCACAAAGGCGACTGGTTCCGGAGACCTGCTCTCCCGTTCGCCGGTGGACTCCGGTGCTCGGGATGGAGTAGACTACGGTGGCGGCGCAAGGAACGATGTATGACAAACCTAGATTGGTTTCGGTGTGTGTACAACGCCCACGGTGCGCGTTTTTTATAGTGTGGTTCAGAAAACTCTAACGTGTGCGACGTGGGAGGCCCATGCCGCACGTCCGAGTCGGTTGCAGCACGCGATACGGGAGCGACCCGAACCGCCTCAGCTATGACGCGTCCGTCACGACTACGAAATCGATTTTCCAAAACAGCAAAATAAAGATAAGTATTGTCTCGGCTCGAGGCTCGATTCACGGAACGCGATCGCGACGTGTCGAGACGAGCGAGCGGCGGAGGAGGAGGAGGAGTGCGCGAGAGGCTCTCTTGTTCTCACTCACATACAATCCCTACAACACTCCACCTTATAAGGTGGTGTGCAGCTCCTCAAACTTCCAATGTGGAACTAAACTTCCCACTCCCACCACTCACTTGTACACATGGACCATTTTGAGATTTCAGGATTTGTTATTTGGCTCACTTGTATTGGGCCCAAATATTTCAGCACCAAACTTGTAATCTTGTTGGCAGAAAATAACAGCGTACATCACTGCTAAGGATTTGGTTTCCTTGTGTGGTTCATACAATATGAAGACCCAGTGCTCCGCATAGAGCCTAAATGTCTCTTTGATCCACACGAATTTCATAAGAAATGATTCAGAAGATGCCTACAAAAAGGATTTTGTAGCGGGGTACCAAGGGTTGATGTTTTAGAAAAAAAGGTTTGATTTCGTTTTAGATCAGGCCAAACGCCATCTAATCCCTCACAAGTCACAACTTGATAGGAGGTTCCTCTGTGCACGCTCATCCCCTATGCGTCCACAACGCTGATGTTTGTTGGATCATGTTAGATCGAGATGGTAGAGCCATATCTTACTCCAAACTACTCCGCACCCAACACTATCCCACTCCTAGTGGAGCAGTGGGAAAAAACGACTGCCACCAAGAACCTCGCACGGTGGTGATCCCAAAACCCAGCCCCCCAACCCAACTCTCTTGGACAAACTGGAACTAGTCGTCTGGGAACAACCAAACACCATGCCTAGAAAGACACGTTTGGAACATCGATTCACTGTGTGCAGCAAGTGTCTGGCGAGTTAAGTCGTCCTGATACCTCTCATTCGCATCCTGCGCTCTAGCATCCAGCCCATGTCACTCCCAGGTTCATGTTTGTCATTTTCAGTAGCTAGCTGAGCTGCTTGACCAAACCCAGCGAGCTGCTCAAGTGCTAAGAGGTGAAATGAAACTTCCTATTTTCTCACGCAGTAAGAAATGCATAGACCCTGAGCCGGCCCCTTGAGTTACTTTTGTAGGCAGGGATCGGGAGACGTCCATCAATGGAAGTATAGAAACTATCCCTCACCCACCGTGCATTGATGATAACTAGGATCATCTCTAGTTTCATATAAATGTACTCCTTCCGCTGCAAAATACTATATGACTTTCATTTGTCTAAATATGCATGTATATAGACATGTTTTAACTTCTTCCGTTCCAAAATATGACTTTTATTTGTCTAAATGTATGTAGACATGCTTTTAACTCCTTCCGTTCTAAAATATGACTTTCCTTTGTCTAGATATGTATGTATGTAGACATGTTTTAGTATATGCATACATGAATATTTGAACAAATGGAAGTCAGGTATTTTAGAACAGAGGGATTAGTTCTTAAGATCTAAGTTTAAGGATGCAAAAGTGGTATGGTACAAAATTTACCACTTTTGCATCCCTGCCAATTTCTGTCCAAGCTTCGAGGCATCAGGTAAAAACATTTGAGAGGCTTATATGGAATGACTACAACACAGGAGACACAGCTGCGCAGCTTTATACATGCATATAGCAGTAGTAACGCCAATAAAGCTGAAGAACTGACAGATGAAATACCATCACTTATTTAAGTACAATGTGCTGAATAATTACAGCTGTAGTATCACCAATTATTTTAGATGAAATTATCAGAGATGTACAAGGACAGTATTTGCAGTTTCGCTTTGGCCACATGTGTTTGTCGAAGCCAGCTTCTGGCGCTACATGTGCACAGCGAGAATTCCGCTGTTACAAGATAAGATCATATTTCCTCATAGCTCTGCTCTCGATTCGCTGTCGATGGTGTCATCCTTGTGTGTGGATAGTGCCTTGATAATGGACTCATATATCCCAATTCCTTTGAGGTACTCATCTTTGCTCAGGAACTGCAAGACAAGCATAGATCATATCTGTAAAAAACATTGGTATTTTGTTGTGTATACACGAAAAGTCGCATGGCCATAATGTTGCTACTTCAGTTGGCAGGCACTGCACGTTGATGTTTCTAGTTCTAAAGCTATGTGAACCTAAATGACAAAGACGATAGATTTTTTCAGTAGCTTCATGTACCAAATGGAATTTGGTGACACAAACCTCGTTATGATCATGGAGCAGTATTGGGGTGTTCGCCATAGGAGAAAACCCGAATGCTGGAATGCCAACTTCCCGGAAATAACGAGCATCGGTGGATGCTGGAAATATCTCCGGCTTACCAAGTTTCCCACCAGCTCTCTTCACAGCTTCTTCAAATACAGGCCACCATGGGTTTGAGCTGTCAGCAGTTGACATGGCTGGCTTCCCAAAGTTGTCAAGGACAGAGCCCTTCTGTTTGAACTGTCGAACACACATCCAGAAAAAAACACCATTACAAACTACTCTGACCTTCAAGCAACAAAGGCCCATGCATATGCACCATGTAATATTACTTGAAATTTTGCAGAATTTTAAATAAATGGAAGCTTTCAGCCAAACTGTTCCATTGGTGTGCTCATCATAATGCAACATTAGAATTATTACACAACTTCTTTTGTCTGCATGTGGAAAATTTTCAGCAACGCATTGTTTTCCACAGCATTTGTAGTACAAACAAACTGATCTACAATTATTTATCACCAATAAAAGTTCAGGCCAACAAAATATTCCTATCTTAGTCTTTTAATACACTAGACAGCCAGAAAAAACACCCTCAACCCCAAGTACCAAATAAAAACTATAATAGTACAAACTAACACAAAAAAAACCTCAATAATTACCTCAACCCTTCAGTGAATGAAGAATTACAAGAAAATTCACCTTCTTTAACTATTTTTTAGAAACTTTCTACCTTAACTTTGTGTTAGTTATTGTTTTTCCTAATTACCTAAAAAGACAAATCAAAAGTTTTACAATCCAGAAGAAGAATGGCAAATTAAGCTTCATTTCACATGGGCTAAGCCTCATGACAAGAAACACAATTCAACAAACATCACATATAAATGCTAGCTCACTGAAAGAAGGGCAATAATATGTTTGCATCGCATAAGTATTTGCCCTAGCAAGAACATCATACCTCGAAGGTCAAGTTTCGGGAAGCAGGTGCCCATTCTTCAACAAGACGCCTCTCTAGTGCTTCAGTATAAACACTAGGAGGGATTCTGATGTCAATACCTACCTCTGCTTCAGATGGTTGTAGATTCATCACAAAACCCTGAAATAAGAGTAAGATAAACTAATTATGGAAACATAAGTCATTCAAAGTGAATTTGATGGCAAATTGTTCTCCTTTCAACAAAAAATACACGAGTAAGATAGAAAAAGATTGCAATGGATTATGGATCCAATAACTTACAGTATATAAAAGCATCAGAGTCTAGATGATAATCATTGCGAAGTTGGTGGCGCAATTTTAAGCCAAACGAACTTCGAGAACTAACTAACAATTTATGAGTCCAAAAATGGACAGAACACACAAGTATCAGGTTCTATGTAAGTGTGATTAACTACGGAATTTCTAAATAACAGACTTGAGGTTATGGGCCAGCACCAACTAAGAAGAAAACAAGCCTTAGTAGTTGAGTTACGATGCTGATAAAAGCACATCCTCTTTTTTAGCAGGGTGATGATTCCTTAATTGCCTATCTAATCAGGTAGAAACTAAACATGCCATGGAGTCTAAGGCTCTGTAAGTGTGATTAACTACGGAATTTCTAACTAACTTGAGACTTGAAGTTATGGACCAGCACCAACTAAGAAGAAACAAGCCTTAGTACTTGAGTTGTGATGCTGACAAAAGCACATCCTCTTTTTTAGCAGGGTGATTATTCCTTAATTGCATATCTAATCAAGTAGAAACCAAACATGTCATAGATTCTAAGGCATCAAAAACTGAACAAAATCAATACTAAACAGATATCAAATATAGAAATAAAGAAACCCTAGTCAATGGAACTGCATACTAAGGCATAGCCTAATGGTGGGAAGAGGTTGATGCCTTCCCACCCACCCGAGTTCAAGTCCTCATGCTTGAATTTTCGATGATGTCGCACCACTCTTCTATGAAACAATGCAACGGGATCCTTGCCCCGTAGGACTAATTCTAGTCAATGGAACTAATTTTTCAATCTGAACAAATATTAAATATGAAACTATACACTGTCATCTGGAAATAACCTTTTCAAAACATAGGCTAATCAAGAAAAATGGCATCACTTTAGCAAAGCGATCAAGAATTCAGGCTGCTAATATTTTTAACGGATGGTGTGAAGGATCCAACAACAATTCTAAAATTAGACTTAGCACATTGTTAACAGGAACTTGAATCAACTAACCGTAGGTGTTCGTGTCCCAGCCTTCAAGTACGCAAAATTCACAGATACAACGTCCCCTTCAGCTTTCTCACCGGACTTGACCAAATCAAACTGAGCTGTCCTGAACCTCCGAATAGCCTCCACACTCTTCATTAAATTCTCCATTGCGCTACCATCATACAACTTTGCGCCATGCCCTGGTGCTCCCTTTGCTTTAATTGTAAGCCACCAAGGGCTACGCTCTGCATAGAAGACCCGGTACTCCTCCCCAGGGGATGCAAGCCCCTCATCAAGAACCAAACCCACATTTAACTCATTGAATTCCTTTGATGCAACAAATAACTCAACACCCTCGTGTCCACCTATCTCCTCGTCGGGGACAAATGTTATATAGATGTTCCGGTCTGGGACAAACCCCGCATTACGGAGACGACGGATGGCTTCAAGATACTGCATCCCCACACACTTCATGTCCTGCATTAATGAACGAAGATCTCTTACATAAGATAAACATGTAGGAACCACCTTATAACTTTCAGTAGTTTCACTTGTTTGTCAATTTACAGATAAGAATCATGCCCAAAAAGATCGAAGATGCATACATTACTGAAGCATACTCGTTGATGAAAGAACACACTAAAATTGTATCTTGGCAACAAAGAAGCTTGCCTGAGATATAACACAGATTGCACAAGGCTACAGTCCACAACAGTACATTTATAACGATTATACGCACTTACAGCTCACGCTGAACAGGTAAAATGTGAGGCTTTTATCAATCTTGCCTGGGAGCCGCGCGCGTAGATGCGGCCGGATGCCTCGTCGAGAGCGGCCGAGAAAGGCGCGTGCTCCCACTTTTTCGGCTCCGACGGGACGACGTCGGTGTGCGAGTTGAGAAGTATAGAAGGGAGCGACGGCCACCGCCCGGGCCACCGGAGCAGCAGCAGGGGCTTACCGGCGGCGGGCTCCAGAGTCCGCGCTTCGAGCCCAGCGGCCGCCGCTTGGTCCCGGAGGAAGGCCACCGCCGCGGCGTAGTCCGGCGCCGGCTGCGCCGTGTCGATGCGGAGGTACTCCTGGAACCGGGAGACCGCATCCGCGTCCGAAGACGGCGAAGCGGCCGCGGCGGCGGAGACTAGGAGGAGGAGCGAGAGGAGAATCTTAGTCAATCCGGCCATGATATGTGTCCGCGTCGAGTTCTTGGTCCCTCTGACAAGATGGGGGGTCGTGGCGATGTATGTGGGGAGGAGAGCGGCGGAGACGGCGCTTGGACTCTCGAGTTGGTGGTGCTGGCGGCCGGAGGAGCAACCGGCGGAAATTATTCTGGAGCCGGTTCAACCTTATTCCTTTTTTCTTATGACATATACGACGCGTACGCATGCTCCCTCGTCTCAAATTAATTGTGGCAAAGTTAAATAAAAGTAAATATATCTAGACATAATTTAGTGTTAAATACTCTCTTCGTTTTTATTTATTTCGCGTTCTGGGTTTTTTCAAAGTTAAACTTTCATAAGTTTGACCAAATATATACGAAAATTTATGAACTTTATAATATCAAATATATATAAAATAAAAATATATCTTATAAAGATTATAATAATAGTTAAATTATATTGTAGGTGCTTATATTTTTTTCTATATATTTGGTCAAACTTTATAAAATTTGAATTTGACTAAACGCGGAATGCAAAGTAATTGTGAATGGAGCGAGTACATTCATTTTTGTCAAACTTTACTATAATTAATTTGAGATGGAGGAAGTACATTACTTCTATACTTATATGGGCTATTTGGATTGAAGGAATTCTACAGGAATTTTGGAGGATTTGCCTTTGCATCTTAGGATTGAGCCCACCAAATTTTTAAGTAATCTATTTCTATGACCACTATTTCATAGGAACCTCAACGGTAGCTTAAACCTTCTTATTATTTTTTCTTTGCAAAGTCCAATGAATCCATACTCTATCCCTCCTACTCTCTCTCCTTATTCCTGCAAAATTTCTGGTTTTGCTTCCTGTGCATCATCTAAAGGCATCATTTATAAAATTCCCGTGTTTCGAAATTCTGTAGAAATTAAAATGCATGACATCTCAATCCTACATTTTTCATATTACTACATTTCTAAACTCATGCAATCCAAAGAGGCACCTAACAGCATAATCGTGAGTTGCTATACGAGCACTAGGAGGATACAATGTCGTCCTCACCGCAACTAACAAGCGCCAAGGTCCACCAGGTCCATCGTCGTCGCCGGAGAAAAATAGCACATGCAGTTGGTTCACATCTTAGCGCTGAAAAAACACCTAGTCATAAGGCGTTAGCGAGCCGTGATATGGTGATAGCCACCACTCCCATGAGACTGGATGTACTTCGATAAAGAAGATCGGGCGAAGGAGCCCTCTCGGCCTCTTCAACGCCGGATCCAGGGCCAACATCACCATGTCCTTCATCAAACGGCCGGATCCCGCACCGCTTTCCGCGGATCCGCAAACATCAAAATCGTTGCACTCCAAGAGCAAGTCATTGTGGGGACCCCAGACTAGATGTCCGAGACCGCCAATATGCATACACTCATGATCCCAGATCAGTCATGAGCAACATATTTAGAGAAGGTACATCAGAGTTCATATCCATTACACGAATAACATAGTCTTACACAAATGGTCTGTCGACCAAGTCTGAGACAGCTGCCACGCAGGGCAAGCGACAACCACACACACACAACTAACTTATTCAGTGGAAGGCAACACAACGAGTAGAACCCATGTCAATGCCTTAACACCACATGCTGCTGACCGGGAGACGGGCCTAGTTTGCGGGATCGTCATAGTACTCCTCCTCGTAGATATCTTCCAGAGGCAGATCCTCACAGTCTGACCAAGACAATAGCCAGGGAATAAACCAATATGAGTACATTGGATTGTACTCACAAGACACCCCAAATGAAAGCTTAACAATGCAAGTATGAAGTATAAGCGGTAGCAAGGCTATACTTAGGGCTTAACTAGCCATGATGAATTTAAGACCCATCATGGTTGCACAGGTTTTAGTTTGTCTTTGTTGAAGAAAATACTTCAAAAGATATTTAGTTTCTCTTGTAGATATCGCATATCCACAAGGTTTTGTTAAAGCATACTAAAAGAAAAGAACATTTTTCTTTGCAAAACTTCTTGAAAGACCACACCTTCAAGACTATCATTCTCCAGTACCTCAAAGGTACGATCATTCCCTTTCCAGTACCACCCAGGTACAACACCATCCACAAGGTTTTAGTTTTTGAAAACATTGACACAATGCTAGCTACATGGCCATTCAACTGTCCATACCCGAGGACGCGGCTATTCGAATAGTTTTACTCTGCAGAAGTGTACACAATCCACAAGATCCAGTACATCCGCCGTGAAAAACCACAGACTGTCCGCGACAGTATGCAAACATCAGATAACTGATCCTAACTATCCACTATGCAGGTGCTAGTACTCTTCAACTGAGTTTGTTCTCCCCGACACCGAGTGAGTCAGCCGTATCGATCCGGTTTCCCCTGACAACACACCATCATGATAGGAGACCCAACTGTTGCAACCGGTGGTGAACTTAATCCCACACTCTAAATGCCCCATTACTCTATCCTGGCGACAATTCGGTTCAAGGGACTTTAACCCCTATAGCAAATTGAGGTAAACATGGACTAACACCAACAAGCTTTTAGTTAGACCCCGTGCCCATATTGAGGTAATGTGGCAGTATGGCTTGGTTGTCCGGCAAAAACTAGGTTATGTGTCATTTTTGGAAAACAAGTTGAAAACATTCTTCCTTCACATACCTCCCTCGGACAAGGTCCCACCTTTCCGCGGGGTTTTTCCAAAGATTTTGTTTTCCAAAAAGACAAAAACATCAAGTTAAAATGTCCACCAAGGAACTTAAGTTTATTAGGTGATGATACTAAAATTTCTAAAGGGCTTGGTAACTGATGCACCCAAAATGCATCTACTTTTCTAAGCACTTTGCATCGTATTTCTCTCCGGAGTCCCCCCATAATTGAATAAATCTGCATAATCTGACGCTGTTTTTAGCAAAAGTCTTCTTTCCGTCTATTTTCGCAGGACTTTTCACAGGGGACGAAAACCACGTAACTTTTTATGGAAAAGAAGGGGAATGAGCACCAGATGGGGCCGGGGGGCCACCCGAGGGCCAAAAGGGGGCCCCACACGCGGCCAGATTCCTTGGCCGCGTGGGGTCACCCCTTTTGGGCCCAGATGGACCACTCCGGCTAGGTCTTCGACGTACCCCTCCATATATACGAGAAACTGACGGGTTTCGAAGGAGAGGGCTGTTCGCGAAACGGAGCGCCGCCGCCACCACGATCTTCGATTTCGGAGTCAGATTGATCCGGGATTTCACCCCCGGAGGTGGAATCCGAGGGGCTTCGTCACCATCATCATCACCACCATCATCTCCATCAACCATGAGCTCCATCACCCCCTCCATGTGTGAGTAGTTGTTGTAGACATGTGAGGTGTGAGGGGTTTTGGATGAGATTGATCATGTAATTGCTACCCGGTATGCGGGATCTAGGGGTTTGTCTTGAGAATTCTTATGTCTTATGTTGATGCACTATTGCTAGGCTTAATGCTTGTTACTAGGGCCCAAGTGGCATGATTTCAGTACTGAACTTACATTGCTACATCATATATTTGAGTTTGGTATCTATCTGCAATGTGTATTACCTGCTATTATGTTGAACCTGCGAACCCTAAATTGACAGCTAGGGAAAACAAGGGGGATATGTTCTAGTTTGAGGATTATGTGTGTTCATGGAGTGTTAATGCGTTGGTCCGGGCTATTCGAAAGGGTAGACCTTAATTTCATGTAGTTCCAAATTGGCCCCGGTGAAATGGGCAGGTAGGACAATAGGCTTTGTGCAAATTCTCTTGGTTAGTACGCACAATAAGTTACGAAACACACACCTACATAAAACTGAGATAGAGAAAGGCCTCGCTGCTAGCAAAACATTATTACATGATCAATCTTATCCGTGCAACACCCCGCTGTCACCTCATGCCTGCGTTTTAGTCTCTGGTTTACTTTCACTCTTTTCCGGTGAAAACTGGGAAAACACTTGCTCTCTATTTACTTACTGTTTGTTTACTTTCACTGCATTATTACATTCACCACTCTCGCTGCAAGTTTGTTGATACACAGGTGTGGTTGGGAGTGACGTCCCAATTGCTAAAGTCTCACCGGTATTCTTGTGTTCCCACTGAGTCGAACTACAAATTTGGGTAATACTTCCCATCGAAGACTACGATTGATCTCCTGCACTTGGGAGCTATCAGTAACACCAAGATTATATAGTGGATACAACATAATAGTTACATAATATAGGTAGTGGTATAGTCCACTTAAAAGAATAGTTCTTGAATCAAACTTTTGTAAAACTTCAGAAGTAAACATGCATGATAGATAGTGATAAGTAAACAACAAGCAAGCATTTAGAGTGGCTTGCCTTGGCTCTGTCTTGATCAAACTCTTGAAATAAACAAGGGTTACAGAAAACCACTTCAGGATTAACAGCTTCCTCGTTACCTAACGTCGTAAAAGGTAAAAACAAAACACCCAATCAGTACACAACAGAGGCAAGCACAAGCTACTAGATCACACATACAGCAATAATTTACTCAAATAAAAACACACAAAAATAATAGCGGTAAGGTACACTACAACACTCAAACATGCATACATAACACACAAACAATCATATAGTTTGATACTAAGCATCCACCAGCAAAATGGCATGAGTCCAGTGGGTGTAACACTCTCATACAAGGACATAAAGAGTGAAATGACTCTCTGTTTATTCATGTGGATGAACAAAATAACTAGAAAACAATCTAGAAATAACTACACATGCATATAAAAGTAGAGATAAGCATTATTATGAATATGTAACAACTCATACACTTATATACATGGAAGGATCATGCAACCAGTGGCTAAGAAGCATCATAACAGAGGCATAAACATATCAAACGTGGCATGGAAGTATACAAGGCATGAAGAAAAACATGGAGAATACATCTAGTAAACATATAAACTAGAAAATAAGCATATAGAACAACATGCATGCAAATCCACACTAGTACCATGAACAAGATCTATTCTAACATGGTAGATATACAAGATAGCATCCATATGACAGTGAAAACAACCTATACACATGCTAGTAAGATCAAACAAAGTGTCTAAATAATTATCAAACAACAAACACATAGTAATCCTAAATGGCAGAAAACTACTAGATCTAGTAATGCATGCCAAAAATAATCTACAGCCCAAACAATAAAACCAATCTAGGATATGATATATCTAAACATACATAAGCACATCCAAAAGTATTCATCTCAAAAATCATCTTAGAAAAATTCATAAAAATCATTTAGTGGCTCTCTGGTCATTTACCATTTTGCATGTTATTTTTTATAGGAAACTCAAGTGCATATGAGGCCAACTACTATAGTTAGGTATCAACAAGATATATCCACATAAATTAACCTCACGTCCATTGGATTCCTAAAACAAAAGATATCCCATGTTTTCTCTTTCGGATAGGTTGAGTTTGGACATTTTTCTTGGATAATCGAGAGGTGCAAACTTGGATCTACCACTTGCATGTGGTTAAGATAACATGCATGTACCACAGGAAAAATGGGTGTGGCCAGATCTAAAGCTTTAGTATTTTATTTGGATTAAAAGTGATTAGGCAGTTTTCTGGAATTTCAAAAATGAAATAAAACTGCAGCGGAGCAGCTCCATAGGCCGATTTGGCCCACGACTGGGTGTGCGGCGCTGGGCCGGCCTAGTGCGCGTTAGCGCGCGAGCAAAACGGTAAGCGACCGTGAGATCTTGATCCAACGGCGCACAATAGAACCCAAGTGGATTCAAACAGAACCGCAAATCTGGAGATGAACGGCCAGTGTTCATCTCCTTCCTCGCGACGCGGCCAGCGGCGTCGGTGACCCTAGCTACGGTGATCTCGAGAAGAGGCTCACCTAGGGCATGTTCAGTCATGCACAGCGAGGTCGAGGATGATGAGAAATGTCGGGGAAGTGTCGATGGAGCAGCAGCACCAACAGAACAACTGAATGCAACCGACGCGCACCGAAGCGGATCCGGCGACGTCGAGATCAACGGCGCCGTTCCTGCATGCAAACCACCGCGACACAATGTCAGGAACACATGCCAGAGCAAAGGAAAGATGAGGGTAAAATAATGGAGCAAGGTGAGAGAGAGATGAGGCGGATCGGCGTCTTCTCTTCCTTCTCGGGCAGAGCGCGAGAGCGCGGCTCTCCTCGCGCAAACAAAGAGAGGCACGAGCTGGACATTGCTTGGAGTGAGTGAGTGAGGTGTGAGGAGTGGTGTGGAGAAGCAGAAAGGCATGGGGTGGTTTTATACTCGAGGTGCACAAGTGTGCTCTCTCGGGTGTTCGACAATAATGGAGTTGAGCTCCTCCCGAGCTCGTGTGTGTTCCATAGGGGATGATCAGCACGTGGAGGCTTCAAGCAAGCTTGGTGGCACCATGAGCAAGCAGACAATGGCCCAAAGCCGTGGAAGAAGGAGCACGGGCGATGCGAGAGCTCACCTGAGTGGATGACATCCCGAGCCTATGGCCACCATCGTTGGCAGCTAGCTGTTCTCCTCCCCCGAGCTCTTCTAGAAGCAATCCAGTGCATGATTGAGATGAGGGGTATCAGGTGAACTATTTTGGCAAGGTTTTAGGTCGAGTTGATGATTCAAAACATGAGTTTGATCGAATTTGTTTTCAGTTCATCAACTGACAGAAAAAAAATTCAAAAAAGTTTAGTTATCACTTAGTGAAAATTCTAAGTTTGGTTTTCTGTTATAAACAGAGAAAAGTCTGGACTTGGTAAAAATACCAAATGAATTCCAATTTCCAAATTGAAGATATGAGGTTGAAGAGTATGATATCTAGTTTCAGAATCCCATTTTTATTTAATTTAAAAAAATGTTTTGGGGACTAAAAACAAGACTGAAAAAGGTGATGATTTCTGTTTTCTCTGTTTTCCCGATTCCCGTTTTATAAACTAGGCAGGAAAACACACTTGAAAACAGGGGTTTCACTTAACCAAAAATGTTTCTTTGAGCATCGTGAGTAAGACCATATCTCAAGGATGGATGGAATCCAAAGAAAACAAGTTTTTGAGATAGGATCCATAAGTATAGAAGGTGATCAAAAAGGAAGAAAACAACCAGAAACAGAAATAAAAAAACTCATATTTTTCTTTAGGTTTCTCAAGGGACTTTTGTTTCTAATTTAGGGTAATCACAAAGCAAGATAAATTGGATGATTTTGAAGATAAGGATACAAAGATCTCAACATTCCACTCTTTATTCTCACTGAAAATATAGGGGTTCACATATGGAGTTACAGACCCAGAAAACAATAGGATCAACAAAAAGGTTTTTGTTGGTCCTAAAATTTGAGTTCTCCCCCTTACATCATAGTTCTCAAATGAGGATGTGACACTCATACCCGCTTCCACGCCAAGACATAACGCCAGATCAAAGTCGTTCAAATAGTTTGGACTCCATAAACCTCTCGCACCGCCAGCAACACCTCCGACGAGCAGAAGTATTGGCTGGAAGACCATTATTTCTACTAGCGCCATTAGCATCCTTTCCATTATGACACTGATAAATAAAACTGTAGAACCTAGATACCATACGCACAGACATGAACCGGAGCCCCACTCCTCGCGGCACCAAGACGGCGATCGGAGGAGAAGGGGAGCAATGGCCTAGCCGGCGTGCGACCAGAATTGGGAACCGCTCTTTTCCGTGCGGTCAAGAGGATACGAAACATTATTCCTCATTTGTGGCACACATGGACCCATGGTGACAAGGGTGATGGGTGAAACATCAGTAAAAAAAATCATTGTATAGGTGACCAATGGGCCAGTCGGAGTCCTGCACGACCAGTCATAAGCTCAACCGGACCGGGGGTGGCCTGTTTATAAGCGGGTTGTGTCGTGACGACACGTGGGGCTCACCTCGCATCGAAGCATGGACCGACACAGCACACGATGTCGTTCGCCCTTTCTTTAGGGCTATTTTCAGGCCTTTTTAAGAAAATTATTAATTTCAATAAAAAATAAATAAACAAATAGGTCGTGTCTGGCTGACCCCATGATCTAGGCACGACCCGCTGATGTCTACACACACTTCTATTCTTGTAGACAGTGTTGAGCCTCCAAGTGTAGAGGTTTGTACAACAGAAGCAAGTTTCCTTTAAGTGGATCACCCAAGGTTTATCGAACTCAGATAGGTAGAGGTCAAATGTATCCCTCTTTAGTAACCCTGCAATCACGATACAAGAAGTCTCTTGTGTCCTCAACACACCTAATACAATTTTCTATTGTATAGGTGCACTAGTTCGGCGAAGAGAGAGTAAAATACAAGTAGTATGGATGATTATAAGTGATAATAGCAATCTGAAATAAAAATGGCAGCAAGCAAACATGTAGAAGAACTGATTGTAAATGGTGTTTCAATGCTTAGAAATAAGGCCTAGGGATCATACTTTCACTAGTGGACACTCTCAACAATGATAACATAATTGAATGCATAAATATCATCTCTTCGCTATGCTACTCCGAACCACTCTCCGGTTGGACAACAAACACCAATTCATGCGTAGGGTTGTAACAGCACTCCTCAAGTCTGTATTCCCTTTCTAGGGCACCCCACGCTGTCACTATGTGCGCCCCAAATTAGTACTAAACAAACGCCACAATTTCATAGGGTCATCCAACCCAAGATATAAATAACATGCTAAACCATACGGTGCACACACTATCACCTTTACACCGTGATCAAAGTGTCTACGGAGATCTCATAACAAAACCACTTAAGTAGCATGACAGATGAAGAGTAACATCTACTTATTCAACTAGATTAGAAAGCTCATGATCACATAAAGATCGTACCATGGGAGAGAGAGATGAAACACATAGCTATCAGTAGATATCTCAGCCCCGAGGGAGAACTACTGCCTCCTCATCATGGGAGACAACAATGGCGATGAAGATGGTAGTGGATTCGATGGAGATGGCTCCGGGGGCACTTCCCCGTCCCGGTAGGGTGCCGGAACAGAGATTTCTATCCCCCAAAACTTGTCGGTGGCGGCGACGGAGCTACGTAACTTTTCATGGAAGGGGCACGATATATTTATGGTTTATGCATCGGGGGGACTTTATAGGCGAAAGGGCGATGGCGGTGGGCGCCCAAGGGGCCCACACCACTAGCCGGCGCGGCTAGGGGAGCCTGCACGAGCCTATGGTGTCAGGGCTCCAGCCCCCCCCCTCCGGGTCTCCTTTGGAATTCCTTGACGTGTCGGGAATTCTAAGACTTTTGGCTTTTGAATCGTCCAATTCCGAGAAGAACTAAAAATAGCAGAAAACAGGAACTGGCTCTGTGGCATCTTGTCAACAGGTTAGTCCCAGAAAATCCATAAAAATGACATAAAGTGTATAAGAAACATGTAGCATATAGTATGAAAACAACATGGAACATCAGAAATTATGGATATGTTTATGACGTATCAACATCCCCAAGCTTAGTTTCTACTCGTCCTCGAGTAGGTAAACGATAAAAACAAATAATTTCTGAGGCAACATGCTACCAACATAAACTTGATCATCATAGTAATGTAAAGCATGTAAACTAGGATCAAATGAATAAAGGCTGTGGTTTATAGTTGATATCAAATAGAATAATGTATAAACCATTAGAAAGAACAAAGTAAAACTTTTCAATGAATCAATACTAAAAGACAATCAACTGTGCAATAGTTTATTGAAGATGATTTAACCTTCAAGAACAACAATATAATAATCCAAGGCATCAAACTCTCACAACAACTCATGTTAGGATCTAGTCAAGTGACAAAAATATGCACGTAGGAAAATCATTAAAATATTTGTGCACTCAAAATATGAAAGCGTTCTGTATTGGTCCTGCCACCCGGATTTTATGGCTAAAAGAACATTATGGGGGGTTTGGATGGTCAATGGAAGAAAGTCTCACATAACTAAAAGTGATCATTAGACAAGAGGAAGTCTTATAATCGAAGTTATGCAAGGAGTAGTGATTGCCACACAATAGATGCACATAGAGCTATAAATGTATGAAAGCTCTCCAATGGAACTAGTAGGGGTGCATCCAACTTGCTTGCTCACGAAGACCTAGAGCTCTTTTGAGGAAGCTCATCATTGGAATATACAAGCCAAGTTCTATAATGTAAGTTCCCCACATAGTTATGCAAGTCATAATATGAAAAATCTCTCCAAACTGAGTGTAATGATGCTAACCAAGTATAAGTGTGGAATAAATAATAGTAGGGCTGCTCCCTCTCTTTTTATTATCTCTCTTTTGCCCTTTCTTTCTTTCTTTTTATTTGGGCTTTTTTCTCTTTTTTTATTTTTTAATATATAACCTCACTGGTAGGGGCAACACTCTATTTTACAATGAATCGTCACACTTTTCGTACTCATAATTTAAACTGAAATATCTCTGATGTATATAAAACTAAATGCTCCGACCACTGTAGCAGTATGCAAAATAATAATGAAGCATGCCAAGTAACATAATGATGATGGATGTTCTATGGCAATATATCTCGGAATGGCTATGGAAATGTCATGGTAGGTAGGTATGGTGGCTATTTTGAGGAAGATAATTTTTGGCTTATGTGTATAAGAACAAAGTTCTCCCACGGGGTTTGAATGCACTGGCGAATTTTGCACCCACTCTCAATGTGAGAATGAGCAATGCACAGTACCGAAGAGGCTAGCAAATAGGGATGGTGGAAGTGCCAGAAAACCGCAACATAGAACTCGCAAGTTAAAAGATTACATCTAAAATCATGATCTTACAAGGCATAATGAAAATCACTCCAAGAGGGTCCATGGTAGTGACAAGTCACTGTTAGCTACCCCGACCGTAGTGCGTAACAAAAAGCCATTACGATTGCTATCAGCAAAGGAAGTCATATACCATTATCCCATCAACTGTTTATTTGAGTGTGGCACGATTTCAAGCTTTTAGGCCAACCATTAATGGTTTTAACTCTACTAAACCAACAATTTTACCATTAACCATATTAATTTCTCAAAAAACATCAAATAATCAAGTGAAACAGTTTAGTGATCTACAAGAATATGCAAGATTTTTCGTTATACCATCTACCACAAGTAGCATTTTCTATTTCCATCAAGCACCAAATAACATAAACTCTCCAAGAGATATAGCAATGAAACAAGAGAGTACTACCATAACTCTACTAGAACTAACAGCTCTGAATAAGAGATGCATGAAAAACAGGAGCTAAAAGGAATTTGCAGCAGCTAGAAGAAAAACTAAGAATACGAGCATGCCGAGTATTCATATGAAAAAGCGGAGCATGTCTCTCTCTCACACAAATGATGCTAGTTTCCAACAATATTATTGCAGCAAGGAAAAGAAAATAAAACAAACAGACGCTCCAAGTAAAGTTCATATGATGTGACCGAATAAAAATATAGTTTCACTAGAAGTGACCTGATAAATTGTTGATGAAGAAGGGGATGCCTTGGGCATCGCCAAGCTTAGACGCTTGAGTCTTCTTACAATTTTCTGGGATGAACCACGGGGGCATCCCCAAGCTTTGACCTTTCACTCTTCGTGATCACATTATATCACCCTCTTCTCTCGAGTCTTGAAAACCTCCTTCACACCAAACTCGATGTAATTCGCATTAGGGGGTTAGTGCATAATAAAAATATTCACATGTTCTGCATGGACACAAGAATTATTGGTATCTATTAAACATGATATACAGACACTGATGTTTTGTGGAGCAAAGAAATCCACGTGACATAGTGAAAGAGAGAATGCAAGTAAAAAGGCAGAATCTGTCAAAACCAGAACAGTCTGTAAAGAAGAATTTTTTCGGGGAGCTTACGTTGCCCAGATAGAAAAACTTAAAGAAAAAAAAAGTTTTGCAATTATCTGAGAAATAAGCACAAAAAATTTCAGGTCAGTTTGATCTTTCTGTGAATTATGCGATTTGTTACGGTGGACAGCAGAAATATGTTTCATGCGCAGAAATTCAAAACCAACACCAAATTTCGCTAGAAACTTTACTTGACACAACTAATACATGAAAATAAAGATACAAAGGAGTTTCTAAAGAAGTAAACAACACCTTGACTCAAATAAAACAGAGAAAAACAAAGCAAAAATAAAACCATGGGTTATCTCCCAAGAAGTGCTTTTCTTTAAAGCCTTTTAGCTAGGCATGATAATTTGAGAAGATACTCACATGAGAAATATGAATTGAAGCAAAATAGAGCATCAAGAAGAAAATGTAAAACAAATTTAAGTCTAACACACTTCCTATGAAAAAGAATCTTGTATAAGAACAAGTCAATGAAGCACAAAGTGGCTAGCATAGGAAGACAAAATAAGTGCAAGTTCAAAAATTTCAACATAAAGAGGGAAAACTTGATATTGTTGAGATGCATAAATCTATGTTTCTCTCTCTCATAATAACTTTCAGTAGCATCGTGAATGAAATTAACACTATAACTATCACATATAACATTCTTATCATGAGCCACATGCATAAAAGAATTAATACTCTCCACATAAGCATAGTCATTATTATTAATAGCAGTGGGAGCAAATTAACCAAAATAGCTATCATTATTATTCTCATAACCATAATCATAAAATATAGGAGGCATATTGTAATCATAAATAATTTTCTTCTCAATAGTAGGTGGGCTGAAAATAGCTTGTTCATCATTGTAAACATCATATATAGGAGCCATATCATGATCACAATAAAATTTATCATCAATAGTAGGTGGAACTAGAATACCACAATCATTATAATCATCATATATTGGAGGCAAAATATCATCAAAGTAAATTTGTTCCTCCGTGCTTGGGGGGATAAAAAGATCATTTTCATAAAAACTAGCTTCCCCAAGCTTAGATTTTTCCATAGCATTAGCAATAATGATGTTTAGAGAATTCATACTAATAACATTGCTACTAGCATGCAAATAAAGCTCCATAGGTTTTTTGATTTTCTCTTCAAAAACATCATTTCCTAATTCAAGATAAAGATTATAAAGCTCTCTCATATTTTTTTTTGCTTTCCATTAATCCTAACTAGTAAAAATAAAAACAAGGAACAAGTAAAGATAAGCCAAACTAGTGAAAATAAAAACAAGAAACAAAAAGTTGTAATTGTAGAATCTAAAGGAAATAACTTCGAGCACCCACAAAGGATGTGAGTACCTTTTACTTTACCTCCCGACAACGGCACTAGAAAAGAGCTTGATGTCTACGCATGCTTCTATTCTTGTAGACAGTGTTGGGCCTCCAAGTGCAGAGGTTTGTAGAACAACAGCAAGTTTCCCTTAAGTGGATCACCCAAGGTTTATCGAACTCAAGGAGGTAGAGGTCAAAGGTATCCCTGTCAAGCAACTCTGCAATCACGATACAAGAAGTCTCTTGTGTCGCCAACACACCTAATACAATTCTCAGTTGTATAGGTGCACTAGTTCGGCGAAGAGAGAGTAAAATACAAGTAGTTTGGATGATTATAAGTGATAATAGCAATCTGGAAAAAATGGCAGCAAGCAAACAAGTAGCAAACTGATTGTAAACGGTGTTTAAATGCTTATAAACAAGGCCTAGGGATCATACTTTCACTAAAGGACACTCTCAACAATGATAACATAATTGAATGCATAAATATCATTTCTTCACTACGCTACTCCGAACCACTCTCCGGTTGGACAACAAACACTAATCCATGTGTAGGGCTGTAACAACACTCCTCAAATCTGTATTCCCTTTCTAGGGCATCCCACATTGTCACTATGAGCTCCCCAAATTAGTACAAAAAACGCCACAAATTCATAGGGTCATCCAACACAGGATATAAATATCATGCTAAACCACACGGTGCACACACTGTCACCTTTACACCGTGATCAAAGTGTCTACGGAGATCTAATAACAAAACCACTTAAGTAGCATGACAGATGAAGAGTAACATCTACTTATTCAACTAGATTACAAAGCTCACGATCACATAAAGATCACACCATGGGAGAGAGATGAAACACATAGCTACCGATAGAGTCCTTAGCCCCGGGGGAGAACTACTCCCTCCTCATCATGGGAGACAGCAACAACGATGAAGCTGGCAGTGGAGTCGATAGAGATGGCTCCGGGGGCACTTCCCTATCCCGGGAGGGTGCCGGAACAGAGATTTATGTCCACCGAAACTTGTTGGTGGCGGCTACAGAGCTACGGAAATTTTCGTGGAAGGGGCCGATATATTTAGGGTTTATGCGTCGGGAGGACTTTATAGGCGAAAGGGCGATGGCGGTGGGCGCCCGAGGGGCCCACACCACTAGCCGGCGCGACCAAGAGGGAGCCCGCGTGAGCCTATGGTGTGGGGGCTCCAGGGCCCCCCTCCGGGTCTCCTTTGGTCTTCCTTGACGTGTCGGGAATTCTAAGACTTTTGGCTTTTGAATCGTCCAATTCTGAGAATATTTCCAGAACTACTTTTCTGAAACTAAAAACAACAGAAAACGGGAGCTGACTCTGTGGCATCTTGTCAATAGGTTAGTCTCAGAAAATCCATAAAAAAATACATAAAGTGTATACGAAACATGTAGAATATGGTATGAAAACAACATGGAACATCAGTAATTATGGATACGTTTATGACGTATCACCCGCTAAGCCGTATGTGAGGCCAGGCCCATTATGGGTCGGAATGTGCTAAACGGTTTGCCCCTGAAATTCGGTGCATTTGGCTACCTAATAATTTTCCGCCACATGTTTTATTCGAGGCGCGACTTACAACTCACGTGAAACAATTATCCTACTGTGTCTTAGATATAAATGAAGAAAAATATTTTTGGGACCACAAAAATGAAACAGTTGCCAGTGGATAATATTTTAAGTTTAATGATTTTCTGAACAGAAACACACCAAAGCAAAGAAGCTAGGGCGTGTTTGGTAGCATGCGGCCCTTTTGGGGCTGCAAGGGCAGGCTGAGCAGGGCTATGCCGAGCCGAAATGGTCCCTCGGCCATGTTGTGCATGTTGTTAGGTACCCTGCATGACATAATTTTGCCCGGGAAAAACTCATGAACATGTTGTTTGGTTACATGCTTTGCAGCATCTAATGCAACCGTGTGTGTGTTTGGTTGCATGCAAACTGGCGCTATGCTTACCTCTTCTCTCCTTGGGTGAGATTACCCAATGACCACATAAGCAAACACACATTGCAATCAGGTAAAAGCATAGCATGGCAGATTAGCGAATCGAGTTCATCACGACCATAATACCATGACTGATGCACCACGAGGGAACGAAGAACGCCTTGTGATGCATCAAAGAGTTCATCAGCGATGGGGTTAATATATACCACCTCCCAAAATATATAGACCAGTCATAACTCATAAATATAGTTCTACACAATAGGAATTGGAGCCACCCAGTGGTTACGCAGATAGTTCCTCAGCCACGCCCTCCGTGCACCATTTTTCATCTTGGCATACCTAATGTGCTCATCTTCGTGGTCAGCAAGAAAGTTCATAGCCTGAACGAGGAAGCCCAGAGCATACAGATTAGAAGTTTGCACCTTCAGCCTCGTGTACATTGTTCTCATTTGATCATAGTTGACTATAGGCTTATTGAGCAGCTCCTCGTCCTTGGGGTACATCTAAGATTGACATAACGGAGTGTTGGTGATATGAGTGATGCAAGAGCAAGAAGAAGGGAACATAGTTTGTACTACGACAACTAATCTTACCTGGAGGTGTGGAATCAATGCCACTTCATCCGTCATGATGGTGCAGCTATGTTCATGCCACACTGTTCCTCTAGTCTCCTTAAGTCGGATAACCCTAACCCACCCGGCTTTCCATTTTCTCAGATGGTTGTAAATCTGAGTGGTTTTCACCTTCAGACCTGTGAAGTCAAGAACATCGTTGCTAACCCTAGTAATGTACTACTCTTTCATTCCTATGTCTACCTGGAAACCCTCCCTCACAAGCTCAACAACCCTATTCAGAACAAACATTGACAGAGGAGGTGACCATGTCATCGTATTCTTCTGAGGACGAGATTCAGCGGTAGGCACTTTATCAGATGCCACTTCATAGGAACTGCTTTCAAGGGGACTGCATCAATAGCCTCTTCCTCCAGAGGTGCATCGACAACCTCTTCCTTGAGATCGACAACCTCTTCCTTGAGAGGTGCATCGACAACCTCTTCATTCGGAGGCAGCTTCCGATGAACTTGAACCAGAGGCTGCTCCATTGAAATCACAACGAGTGCATCAAGAGGCACTGCATTCTCATTCTGTACCTGCAGTGTCATCTCATATAACACTTGCAGAGGGAGTGTTTTTTTAGCCAATAATTTCACATTCAGGTCAGGGGGCTTGTTCTTAGAAATGTCTTGGAGAGGGACTCTCTTCTTAGGGGTTGACAGATCAAGAACATGGATGGGTCTCTTTTTGGAGTGCACGGAGGGGCATACATATCAGGCGAGGGAGGTGCAATGACGGCCGAACAGGAATCATGTAGAGACTATGGTAAGCAACATGGTAAATCATGGATCCTGACCAGACTATGATAAACACACAGGAGACAAGCAATCCTATCTTTCAAGTCTACCACAGATCTACACTATGCACACGGATTATGCAGACAGAAGGAGCTCGAAGGGACTTACAAATGAAGGATGCAGTACACAGTTGGGGAATGAGCAGGGACCCGACTTACAACCGACGATCACCGCCGTCCCCGTCGGCATCGCCCTCTTCGTCATCGGAGTCAACGCAGATCCAGCCATGCCTTCGAGCGCGCGAGTATGGAAGTGAAAGTGGCGGTTCTGGAATTGGGGGTGAGCCGGTGAGTGTAAATATGGGGGGCGATTTTTGGCGGGTGGTGACCAAAATTCTCCCGCCGTAATTTCGCCGCTCGCACCATCTCCGCTCTGCAGCAGCTCGCACGCCGTGTTCCTGTTCCTCGCAGCCACATAGTCTGGCTCGAGAGAAACTGCCGATTCGGCCGTTCCCAGCAGGTCTGACCCAACGTGCTTTAAAGTTCGTGCGGGCCAAAGATTCTCCTTGCATGCAACCAAACGGGTTGCCTAGCTTTGCACCCAGCGGGCCTGGTCTGGAGGCATGCAGGCTACGAAACGTGCCCCTAGTCTACCTATACGTGGATATCTCGATCTTATCACGTTTGTCCACTACTTTAGTTTGCAATTAAAATTTATGTTACCCGTTTCGCTGAAGTACCCTTCCACTAGTACACTTTACCATGCTATGTCCCTCAGATTTAACAAAACATATACTTCGGTTATTTCCTATCACGTTCTTTGCTCCCGAAGTTTTGAAGCAGGGGCAGAACTTTTTTTCTCTCTATTTGTTCGCTAAACGAGTTTCGAGCATAGTTTGAAAAACTGGACCAGACTAAAGGTCTGTCCAGAACAAACCGGAACCGGAGACTTATTTGTTTTTTAACAGGCAACAAAGCAAATCGAAGAAAATAAAATAAAATGCGATACTCCCTTTAGGAGTCTAATTTGCAACCAATTACCAGGTGCAAGCAACCAACGCCTGAGGCCCATAATCAATTGGGCTGAGCTAGTTTTGTGGTATACTATCGAAGTATACTCCAGATGTAGATTTTGACTTCTATTTTTTTTCTTCAAAATTTGCCTAAATTTTAGTTAATTTTGGCGGTTTTTTGTCGCTATAAAACCGTGTGAACCTGCGTTCGGACCAATGAATCAGTCGCTTGAACGGTTCAATCATGGGTACGGTTTTTAACTATGATTTGGAGCAGATGTCCGATCCACATTCTTCATACAACTCTTTTATTTTGTGGCAAAAATAAGATTTTTTTTAATGTGCAGATGTAGTAATAGTATTAACATGTCAACCAATGAGGATAAGTTCCATTGGTTAGGTAGTACCCTTTGGTGGGTTGGTGGATATGATCTCAGGAGTTTGGCCTTCAACAAGTCTCGTAAACATCGGAGAGTGTTGTAGCGCGTTCATGTTGAGATCATCTGTACCAAACAAAGATTGCCAAATCCACATGTCATATTCCGCTACGGCTTCAAGTATGATACGTCATGCTCCAATATTACTTTATACAACACTTTTCAATCAAATGCACAATTCTTTCATTCCGGATGCATGCATTCGACGCTCTTCGAAAATCTCAAGAAATCCTCTCCATGTACCTTGTGCAGCTAGTCGAGTTGTGTGTGTTGTATTTGATGCTCTCGAATAGGCCGGTAAAAAAACATTCGATGTCGCTGCACATGACTTCAATGCATGTGGGCTCAGCCATACGAATGTAGTCCTCTTGCATATCTATAGCGCCTCCATGACAGTATATGAGAACCCAATCGGTCCGGTGCAATCTTGGCCCAGTTGGAAGTAGTCGTCATACTCCCTCAAACCATACACAAGGTGCATGAACATATCCCTTTTCATCCTAAAGCATCGCCGAAAATTGTCGAAAAAACAATCATTAAACAACATTACATGACCATAGTCCTTTGATGATTCTTGTTAGCTTGCCACACCTAGGCCTCCCCCGGAACCTCCACGTTTGGGACGGGCATTTAGCTCCGGTTGCAAAATTGAACATTGATTGGATATGTCATTTAATGAAGAGGATTTTGTAGTTTATCATTCATCATGTTTAGATTTACTGATGCATATGGACGGTGGACCTGTTGAAGTGGTATACAAGAACGGAGGCACGGCATAAACTGGGGCACGGCTCGCCATTCATTTATCGACGCCAGGTCCAACTGGGTCGTCCTTGATCCTGCTTGCAGGCGGCCTGTCTTTACGTTTAATCTTTTCGAATGGAAGTGAGTGAATCAAGGCAGCATGTGCCTGGAAAGATGGTAGGCCAGTGTCTTGTTGAGCTCTCTTGATCTCCACCCAATTTTCGCTCTGCCTTCCGTTCTCCGGCGTGGTGTCCGTCCGGCCGCAAACGTCGAGAGGGGCGGCACCACGGGCGGCTGTGACACGCGGAAAAACGAGACCGACGCGACGCCGCACGGAGACATTGACAAACTGCCGCGCGGCGCAGAGCCAGAGCAGAACCGAGCCGGCCGCAATGGACGAGGCGCGAAACGCGCGGGAGAAAAATAACCGCCTCTCCCCCGGTGGGGCCGCATGCAGCGAAGTCAGCACTGATCGGCAGCAACGGAGGTGGGCAGGCGGG
Source organism: Alopecurus myosuroides (assembly GCA_028641055.1). Classification (NCBI taxonomy): domain Eukaryota; kingdom Viridiplantae; phylum Streptophyta; class Magnoliopsida; order Poales; family Poaceae; genus Alopecurus; species Alopecurus myosuroides. The sequence goes on along the minus strand of CM054057.1, from coordinate 462,481,216 downwards.
CAGTGGAGTGGTGCAGGAAACAGAGTGAGCAGGGTCGCTGCCTCGGGCGGGCCCAAAAGATTCATCACTCATCACTCCGCTTGCGCCTTTGCCTTCCGTTCCCACCCAAGGGCCGCCGTGGGAGGAGTCTCATGCTACGCGCACACGCAGTTTCACCTCACAGCTGGGTCTACTCCGTCTTTGCCAACGTGCTAAAGCTTTAGAAATTTAAATTGCGGAAGCTCGAATGTACTCCCTCCGTTTTAAAATAGATGACTTTCATTTATCCAAACGTACATGTACGTAGACACTAAAATTGTCTACATACATGTCTGTTTGGACAAATATAAGTTATCTATTTTGGAATGGAGTGGAGTACCTACCAATCTTGAGTGATTGTTATCAGATATCTCGTTTTCAGGTCCTACCGAGTACAAGTTTTTTTTTTCACGTGACATGATTACTTTGCTTGTTTGGAGAGAGTTTTGAACAATATATGTACTTCCTCCGTTTATAATTATTTTGTGTTATGGGTTTAGTCAAAGTCAAGATTCATAAAGTTTAACTAAATTTACAGAAAACATATCAACATCTACAATGTAATTTTAGTACTATATTAGAATCCTTATAAGATATATTTTCATATTATATATATATATCTAATAATATTATAATAGCTGATTTTTTTGCATATAATTTAAAGTTTCACATTGAAAAAACTTAAAATACAAAGTAAATTAAAAGGGAGGACTAGCGCTCACCTCAGTGAGAACTATTAGTTCTCACCTCACGTATGGGTCAATACTAGGTGGCTACTCGCTCGTTTGTGCCCTGTTTTGTTTTTGGTTGGGCTCTCGTTTGTTTGATTGTTTGATTTTTCGCACAGAAAAATATAATATGGGCTTTTTTAGTTGTTGGGCTTTCGTCTATAACGGGCTTTAGTCCTGCAGACAAACAAACTATTGTAACCCACTTGTGCCTCACGAAAGAAACCCATGTATGCATACAACGTCTAACCCCCGAACCACACTACTCGAAAAGAAACCTTGAACTCACATCTCACTCCAATCTTACATGTTTCTCTTCTTTATTCCCCATCCTCTCGTCGACCAAACGAGATCTGTAGCTGGACACCATTGCGTCGAGGGGGAAAGAGCAATACAGATCTGGCAGGGGACAAAAAGAACTTAAGTTCGGGAATACAAATTTCAGAAATCTGATGATTAAAAAGTGTTGTAAAACACACACACAAAACATGAAATTCATATGCTGATTCTTTCTTCTAACATGCGGGGACATTCATCCATGAAGAAAATATAATAGGGACACATGTTAGTTGCCTCAAATGTATACATCCATCGAATTCGTTGAAAGCAAAAAGTAAGATGAACTCAATGCAACAAAGAAACATGATATCAACATTTTGCAGGTTCCACTAGCATATAGTAGTTGCAATCTTCACACTAGACAGGTAAAAAAAACTTTACTCTCACAAGAAATGAGACAAAAATACAGTGAGTGCGCTAGTGCGAACAGTTGAAAAGCCTGATACAACTTTTCATGTGCAACAAAACTTCCGGCATGGACTACAAGGAACTAATTTTGATGGAAAAATCACTCACGCAATGAAGCTACATGGAAGAAAACATGGTGCAAATGACAGTGTGCAGGTAACTCAAGTTGTGTTTCGATTGTATTTTGAATTAAAAACCTGGTTTCATGTATTGGTGTTCAGAAAAAAATAGTACTCGTAATAGGAACTAAATATTGATGGAAACACAGTCAGACATTGCAGGCAAAAAGAAAAATAAAAAATTAACAAAAACATGGGGAAAAAATGAAAAATAATTTACCTCACTTGTGTTCCATATCTGATTATCTTGGTATACTTGTGCATATGAGCAGTTCTTGGGTTGGGAATTCATACACTTCTCATCAGACGCGTCCATATCATGTAAGTGTACATTAGATTGTAAAATTTATATTTCATTTTTAAATCCGGAAGAAAAATGGCATGCACCAAAGAATAAATTCAGTTTGAATGCACCTTTTGAAATGACAACTTGACGATGTGGGTTGGAGCATGCACAAAAAATTTATTGAACTACTCATGGAGTGCAAAACATCAAACCTGTCACATGTAAATCAATTATTGTAAATTTTTTTGTCTAGATGACTTTAAAAATATGAAAAAAATGCATAATTAAAATTGAAAAAATGACCGCAAAAATACAAATATTATTTGCAGGGCAATTTTGACAGCTATGGTTCAACTATTGTCGAGCCAATGGGAGCTGAGGTGAGTGCGCATACAGCAGTTTCCATTCCCTTGTTTCTTAAACTTCTCTTACAAGGAAAAAAAAATTACTAGTATTCATGAACAACTTGCAGAATCATATGTTCATGATAACAGAGAGGTATGCTCATGCATCAACAACTCCCGAAGATTGAGTTGAAGCCACAGAAATAGAAAATGATTATAACAACAAAACATGGATTATCAATGATGCAAATGAAGTTGATTATTGTGATTAAGACGATAACCAATACAATGATACTCATATACAGTTTGGTCAGAGCGGGACCAATGATGAAGGACAAACAGACAATGAAGACGATTGCAACTTTGGATTTCTGATGAAGATATAATTGTTGAGAATTCAGTGCTGCAAATTGTTCCTGCGTGCATACCTGGTTCTTCAGAACAGTGGAGTGATGCGGATGAGCTTGATGAAGAATAGCGTGAGGAGCAAGAGCAACTGACGCCGGATGACATCTGTTTATTCCTGAAAGAGGATAGTGTTGTAGCAGCGCGAACCTGAAGTCGTGCTCAACCACCATGTTCCACGCATGAAAATGATATTTGACTCTGATGATCTAGCCTATAGTTTTTACTATGAATATGCATCAATATGTGGCTTTTCAATCAAGAAAGAAAACAACTACAAAGGGAAAACAGAAGATAACAGTGCATCTACAAGGAAAACTTATAGGTGTAACCGGTCTAGGAAGGTTGTGGATATAGAAGTGTTGGAAGAAAGGAAGAATAAAAAGAAGTTAAAAAGCAGGGAAGAATAGGTTCAGCTGCACCAACGCAATCAAGAAAGATAAGAATGAACACAATTGTTATTACAAGCTGCCAAGCAAAAACGGTTGTCACACTTAAGAATAGCAAGTGGATAGTGACCAGTGTTGAACTACAACACAACCAAGAGCTTAGCCCTCCTGATGAGCCGAAATACCTAACAGTCACACAAGAACATGACAGACGCCGAGAAGTTGCTTGTTCGCACATTTAACTCCTGTGAAGTTGCCTACAAGAAAGATATTTGCAATCCTAACCTATCTTAGATGTGGTGATCCTAAGAAGGTTCCGTATAACAAAAAAAAACATGTGAGCAATGTTAGGATTGCTATTAGAAAATAAAACATTTTGAATGACATGATGCAGGTTTTAGAATATTTCAGAAAAAGGCACGCAGAAAATCCACAGTTCTGCTATGCTTTCAAAGTCACACCAGAAAATAAAGTCCATATTCTGGGATGATGCTTTCTCTAGGAAAATGTACAACTTATATGGTGACTTCCTAAGTTTTGATACAACCTACAAGACAAACAAATAAAACCTTCCATTTGCTCTCTTTGTTGGTATTACTGGACATGGACATAATGCTTTGTTTTCTTGTGCAATATTACAGAATGAGACAATTGACACATTTGTATGGTTGTTCCAGACATTCTTGCACTGCATGGGTGGGAAAGCACCGGCGAAAATCATAACAGACCAGGGCATGTCAATGAGGACTGCAATCGCTGAAATTTTCCCTAATAGTCGACACAGGAACTGTTTCTTCCATGTCAAAAAAGGCAGAGGGGAAGTGTTGGCGGTACTTTTAAAAAATTCCAAACCTACATGCAGATTTTTTAGATATCCTGCACAACTCCTTTACAGTTACTGAGTTTGAAATGTTGTGGCAGGAAATGATCCTAAATTACAATGTTGGACACATTATACTTTCAAGATATGTGGAAGTACAAAGAAAAGTTTGTGCCCCTGTATTTTGAGAGAGATTTTTCCCATTCATATCAACAGCAAGGAGTGAAGGCATGAATGCTATATTTAAATATAATGTTGGATCTACTTACAGTGCCATTAGTTTCCTTGTTGAGTATCAATTTTTTTTAAACATAGAGGAAAGGGAAAAGGAGAAAGATTTAGTAACAAGGACAACTGACCCTACATACTGGGTATGAAATGATCTTGAAATTCAAGCTGGTCGCCTATACAACTGGAAAATATTTTATAGATTTCATAAGCAAATAATTTTTAGCACAAAGTTACACGTGTATGAGGTTGAAAGACATGTTAGATATGAAGTTTACAAGTCAAATATGGATGCTATGAACGATTTCATGAGCCATAGGTATGTTGTGATTGTTGACCTCCCAGCTCAAGATTTCAGTTGCATATGTGGAAATTATCAGAATGATGGCATAGTGTGTTCTCACATTCTAAGGGTCCTTGTACAATTGAACATATCGGAACTCCCGGGGAAATACTACAATAAAAGATGGAAACCTAAGGAAAGAAAAGATATTAGGGACAAGAAATTCAATGTTCCATTTGAGCTGACAGCAAGCAGCAGGCACTTAAGATACATCGTCCTATCAAGGAGGCTCAATGAGATTGCTTTGGATGGTGTGGCTACTAATGAGAAATACTTGTATGTGATTGAACAAAGCAAGGTGACAAAAAAAGTTCTGAATGATATGACTACAGCTGAAGAACTCAAAGAATTTAAATAAAAAATACCGGGTAAAAATCCAATGACAACATAGTTTATTGATCATCCAGATGGATATGGGAATTTTCTTCAGAATCCAGATGTAGATCCTTCTAAAGGACGGCCGCAAACAGTGGGGAGACAAAAAAACTTTTCTTGAGTAATTATTTAGCGAACAACAAATCACATGTAGCCATTGTGGTTCTCATGAACACAACTATGCTACATGCATAAAGAAGCACCTAGATAGAGCGATGTTTGAAAATAAAACTCCAAAAAGGAATAACAAGAAAGGTTTGGTTACTATATTTATGCAACCCATATTTACAAAATAAATAAAGTTCAGAACACAAATAAAATAAATGTTCAATCGAACAATTGAAAATGTCGCTTGTTTTTTCAGAAGTCTGTAATCAAATAAATTTTGTTTACACCTGCAGGTACTTCAACAGCGGGAAATGCTCCTGCTGATGGGACTAGGCGAAAAGCTCAAGCAAAAACGCAGAAAAGAAAAACAACAATCATCGGACACTTGACTGTTTAGTTATAGGAACAAAGAAGGGAGGAACGAATGCTAGTGCTTATTGAGTTTAGATATTCATCTATGTGCTGGTTGTATTTTTTGAAGATGGTTACTATTCTAGACACCAACATTGTTCATTCAGATATGTAAAAATTAAAACAGGAAATATTGCGTTGATGGTGGAAAATAAAGTACCTTCTGTGATGTCTTCAATGTTGTTTGAACGCCTATATGATGTGGTCCATTTATAATCAATTGTTCCTTGCTTGTGTGGATCAAAATAAGGGAAAATATAAAAAAAAAAAAACTCATGCACACTGCAGCACATACAAAACCCATAAAGAAATTAACAAAAATGATTAATTTGACACCCAAAATCAAATTATATAGAACTAGAGGTAGTTCTCTTGTCTGAATTGTCATTGTAACTATGAAAACAACATCTCTCTGATAGCTATTACGTTTTAAAAAATAGAGAAATGTAGAAAAATATTGGAACTGAATACAGAAGTTATCTTGTTATGTTGTCTTCATCGATTCCCTTCTACTATGTCACTATTCTTGTCCTTATTTCCTGTTGATTTTGTGGAACTGCCCATGATTTTTTGTTTGAAAAGGTTAGAAAAGAAACAAAGACAACCAAAGTTATGTTACCGCATAGTAAGTGGCAATAAAACAACAAAGCCAACTATAAAAATATTTGGTTGTACCTTTGGGTTGAAATTTTGAATAAATATGTTTGCTTCGTATTCGCTGTTGTGTTGGTTGAATACAATGTCAACTGCTAGCTGTTTACGGAACCCGGGTATGTCAGCTGCTGAGAATCACCCTATCTTTATTCTTGCACCAAAGTTTCATGAACTTTATTGTAAAAATTCCGCAATCATTGCTACAAGAACACAAAAAAGAAGACAAACTAATTTCGTAACTAAAAACATAATAATTAATGAAACATAAGAAAGGTTAGAGAAAGATTTCTTAAAAGTGGAGAATCACCCTATCTTTTTCTTAGGAACATTGGGAAAAATGTGCTCAAAACTGTTGAAGTCCTTGGATTTCAGCCCAGCTTCATACCATGTATTCTGTGGTGACCCAGCACACCACTGCATGTGTAGTGCGCACGTCAATGACATAATACTCACAGAAGGACTTATACGTGAATATTACATCCGTGAATATTAGATCCCTCAGAGTAGTACAACAGAAACATAGCAGGTCCAGGCAAAACTGTAGGATACAAACTTCATTACAAAATCTTGAGAATCTCCTTGAAGAATCAAAGAAGATCCCATACAAATGAAACATCAGAAGAAGCAATTCGAAGATCCAAGCTGGAGAAGAACTCTAGCTCAGAACTTAGTCCACTACGGCTGATGTCAACCCTAATCTATGGCTTGAAACCGCTAAGTCCAAGAATGGACTCCACCTACACCTTGATAGCTTCTCCTCCACCAGCGTTGTTGATGACGATTCTTTACCGACTAGATCACTCCACCTAGCTTCATGAGGTAGCGATGGCTTCACGATGACGGCTTCCATAGGGCTTCAACTCTAAGAAGGGGGTCAAACGAGAACAAATGAGTAACGAGCGTTACTCAACAAGTTCATGATATACAGTGGGTAGTTTGATGCACTAACTACAGCTTTAGACTCGAAAGAGTCATAAGCTAATGCAAGGGTTTTGAAAATCTTTCTTCAAGAGGTTGTTTTTAATTTGGGAGACTATGCCCTCCAGATCTTCACAGGGTTAGAACTTCATGGAGTTGCCTTTCCTGCGGCGTTCGCAGCTCCTTCCTGGAACAGGGGGTAACAAGCCACATCCTTGTACACTCTGCAAAGGTGCGTTACTTTACCCATGGGCGACCAAGACCATGTTGCACAACCAGGCTCGAGATCCTGTCCACGCCCACATAGGTGTGGGGCCCGGTTGTTGGTCCAAGCCAAACCATGCTTCTCCGCATAATGCATGCCCACCCATTTCCACCAGCAGGTTGAACCCCTGATTCCACCCCTTACGATGGAGACCTAGGCGTCCCTGGCAGACACTCATAGACCCCAGAGTCCGGGGGACGTAAGGGCTCCCACCCATGTGCATGTAGTCTCGCAATACCTACAGCGTACGTCTCTGGCAGTCCGTTGACATGCGAACGAGAGAAGATCACAGCTGACTTACTCGCCCCATACAAGACCCATGGTTAACGCGAATTTACGGTGCAAGAATCCTGACGGCATTTGTGATTAATTCTGTCGGGGGGCTACCCCCGAGTAGGGGTAAGACTGGTGATAAAACAGAGGTAAAAGTACTGTTGGCCGAGTAGGCGGCTACCCGGGTATCTCCTATCCGGTAGACACTATTCGGTCATAGATATTGAAGGCCAAGGGAAGATCAGAAGAGAGATTGTGATCGTCCGGGTGGCAATCAGGTGGTCCGAGTAGATGGGCTGCAATCCTACTCGGGCAAGAAGTCAATGGAGCCGTTCTGACAAGATCCCGCGTATCCCGTAGCCATACAGGCGTCCGGTTCAACTTACGTAGTGCGTGATTATCCGCGCTACGGCGTGGCTACAGTGAGGTAGGCGCCTGTCATGTCCTGTCACTGACAGAGGGGAAAAGACGTGATGTAGGGCCTACTCTGTGTGACTGACAGGGTGGACAGGTCCTGTCAGCCGGACGGCGCGGCGACTTCTCGCACCCGCGTCACCGAGAAGCCGGAGGCGTTCTCTGCGCCACTGTGGAGATGTCGCATCATCGTACCTTTTATTCTTTGTTTACTCGGCTGGGCACCAGTATATAAGGTGCCCTGCCCCCTCCTGCGCGAGGGACGTTACGCGAGATAGCATTTATTGCATGAGCCAGTGTTAGCTGTAGAGAGAGCAGAGAGTGGCTACTCGGCTGAGAGACAACTTTGTACTATGGCTACTTGGATATCATACATACAGAGAGATAGGCAGGAGTAGGGGTGTTACCTCCACACGAGGGCCCCGAACCTGGGTAGTTCTTGGTGTTTGCAGTGTTTCCTGAGCGCGTCTACTCGACGTGTGATCCCTCCCCGAATACCTACAGCGTCTATCGGCCCCAACCTTAAGCCATCCCATGGCATCTGTCTTTACACATCCACGACAGTTGGCGCCCACCGTGGGGCCAGCAGCAGCGCTGGCTGGGGTTCATATTCGGACGGGGCCCGTTTCTGTTTCGGGAGAGCGTGTGGTCTGTGGCCTTGTCCACAGTTTCGGCTCTTTCGACTTCGTCACCGACAACGCCGGTGATTTTGGCGGCAGGCCCGTGCCTGCAGGCAGCTCGGTCCTTTCCTTCGGCGCGCATCTGGTCTACGTCGCCACCACCGTCATCCGCGAGTTCCCGGAGGAGGTGCTCGTTGCGGATGATCCTCCCGCTGTACTCGCTGCTCGCGGGAATCCAACTGGCTGCTCTGCGGACAGCGTGGAGGTGATGATGACGGGCCCGTCTATCGATGTCGGGAAAAGCGCGGCCGTTGCCGCGGAAGTCATCGACGAGCCGGCTGCTACAAGGGTCCACAAGCCCTACGACATGCCCCGAAACATTCCGGGTTACGTGGCTCCTTCCACGTCAGCGGCTATACCAGTTGCTCGCGGTGGCGCCACCGAGCAGCTGGGCATGCCGCCTCCCACCGACACCGAGCTCATGGCGTTGAAGGCGCAGCTCGAGCAGCAGCATCAAGCGCTACGCGCGGAGGCCCAGGAGCTGGAGAAGGTTAGGCTTGAGCTTAACCTAGATCAGAACGGGTATAATAGAGCACATGGCTTTACTCCCATTTCTAGGCTGCCTAGCAAGCTAGGCACTATTCGTCGCAACTTGGGCGCTGAGCTAGCTAGAGATGGTAGGGCTGCTAGCCAAACTGCTAGTTTGAACACTGCTACTAGGCCCAAATATAGCTCCCCCGCCAAAACTCTTAGGGCTGCAGAGGCAGTTGCTGCTGAGTTGCCGCATCTCACTGGTGACGCACGCGCTAGGCAGCCGGATAGGCTGAATGAGCTAGTGCTAGAAGCTGGCAGGCAGAACGAGGAGTTCCGGAAAGCCAATCCGGGAGCTGGTGCTTCTCAGGTTGTCCACTCGCATGCGGTCAGATCTATGGATCATGCCTCATCGCCGCTTCCTGGCAATGAGAGGGACCAGAGTGTGAACTCTGGAAAGAACAAACAGATGCAGGTGTACGACCCGGCTGTCGCCGGAAAACAGCACGCTATGGCGCGGCAGCCCAGCCAGAAATACAGCTCTGCAGGAGCAGGCTATCAAGCCACTAAAACTCACAGCAAGGGACAAGGAGGAAACCGCGCGGGAACATCGCGACATCATGCTGCCAACCCGGTCCAGCAGAGGGTACAACAGCCAGTAGCTGTGCAGCCGCAAGCAGTTGTGGCAGCGGCCAACCCGGTTGCTCAACCCGGTCCCGTGCCGCAAGACCGCTATGATGATGGGTACTCGGCAATGGAGATGGACGGGTACGCAGATCCAAGGGATGTCACTGATCGTTTGGGTCACAGGATGCTGGATCCCAGCGACGCAAGATACAAGTTGGACCGGATTAATCGGTCAGCACAGATGGAGACGAAGGGCCCACCCGGCCCAGCTTGTTTTGGTAACCGCATCATGGGGGAGCCTTCTGTGAACAAGTTCCAGTTGGCTAGAGGGACCAAGTGCTATGATGGCAGCACCAAGCCGAAAGACTGGCTAAGTGATTACGTTACCGCTGTGCACATTGCAGGCGGCAACCGGAGATGGGCCGTGAGATACGTTCCCCAGATGCTGGAGGGGCCTGCCCGGATCTGGTTGAACAACTTGCCCAGGGACAGTATTAACTGCTGGCTTGACTTCTCGGAAGCTTTCATCAGCAACTTTACCAGCACGTACAAGAGGCCGAATAGGCCGCAGCAGCTTTCATCTTGCAAGCAGCGAGAAGAGGAGACCGATCGGGAGTACCTTACTCGGTGGAGCACACTGAGGAACACCTGCGAGGGTGTGAATGAGTCGCAGGCAATCGCCTGGTTTGCTCAAGGCTGCAGGCATGGCAGTATGTTGTGGCAAAAGATGCAGAGAGAGATGCCGAGTACGCTCGCCGAGACGATCAAGATAGCTGATATGTATGCACTCGGAGACCCTACTCAGCCTCTGCTCGATGCTTTCGAGCCGAGAAGGAAACATCATGATGGCGGCAGATGCCAAGACTTCAGAAACAAGCGCAGAGATGACCGACCTGATACCCGGTATGGGTCTGAGCAGGTGAATGCTGTGAACCAAGACCCTGCGGCTGATGGGAGTAGCCAAAGGCAGAAAAGTGCTGGAGCCCAATACGGGCAGAACCAGGGCCAAGGCATCAAGAAGCCATACAGTGCTCCTCAACAAGGTAGCGGCAACCCGAACACAGGAGATGCTTAGAGATTTATCTTTGAGAACATGAAGGACGGGCCATGCAGCTTCCATACTCGGCATCCGAGTAGGCCGGCCAACCACACTACCCGGCAGTGCAGTTGGTGGGACCGCATCAAGAGTGAAGGTTTTGGTCAGCTGCCCCCTCCTCCTCCTCTGCCGCCTGCGAATGCCAATGTGCAGCCTATTTGGGCAGCTGCACCCAGGCCAGCAGTAAATCCGAGAAGGGAGAATGTGAACCAAGTGGCTCAGGGAGCCAACCGCAACTACAACTACGACAACTGCAATGACCGCAACCGCAACTACTACACCCGCAACAGGAACAACAACAACAACAACGGCAACAATGGTGGTGGAGACTGCAACCAGTACCAGGAGCACTATGAGAGCTACATGGTGTTCACCATCGAGCCAGACGACAAGCAGTCGCAGCACAGGCGTGCGATGGAGGTGAATGCAGTGATCCCAGCTGTGCCTCACTATATGCTCTGGTGCGAGCAAGAGATTACCTGGTCCACAGCTGATCATCCCAAGGTGATGCCCAATCCGGGTACGTATGCACTGTTGGTGGATCCCACCTTCCTGGGGACCACGAAGAATGTCAGGTTCAGCAAAGTGCTGATTGATAACGACAGCAGCATCAACATCATGTACCGAGATACCCTGGAGAAGCTTGGCCTCGCCGAGAACATGCTGCTACCCAGCAGGACCACTTTTCATGGCATTGTGCCGGGAGTGTCTTGCGCTCCAATCGGCCGCATCTGGGTAGATGTCCTATTCGGCACCAGGGAGAACTACCGCACCGAGTGCCTGCAGTTCGAAGTGGTTGATCTTCAGAGCCCCTACCATGCTCTACTCGGTAGGCCTGCGCTCACCAAGTTCATGGCCTCAACCCATGCAGCCTACCTGAAGATGAAGCTACCTGGTCCCAATGGAGTCATCACCATCTCGGGTGATTACAAGCGCCCCTTGGAGTGCACGTCTGCTGGTTCTCTGCTGGCAGAGTCCATGGTCATTGCTGCTGAGAAGAAGAAGATACATGAGGTGGTTGCTATGGCCCAAGCAGCACAAGTCGGTATGCCTGGCATGCCGGGTGCTCAGTATGGATCAACTTTCTAGGCCTCCCAGGAAACCAAGAAGGTGCAGGTGGACCCTGAGTTCCCCGATCGGGTTGCCATCATTGGCGCCGGGTTGGGCGAGAAATAGGAAAGCGAGCTCATCCACTTCCTCCGTGAGAATCGGGATGTCTTCGCATGGTCCAATGAGGACTTGCAGGGTGTCCTGAGGGAGTTGGTTGAGCACTCGCTACATGTGCGTCCTGGCGCCAAGCCGGTTAAGCAGGCAATGCGCCGCTTTGGTGATGAGAGGAGGAAAGCTATCGGTGATCAGATCACCAAGTTGCTGATAAGCGGATTCATCATGGAGGTGTTGCATCCAGATTGGCTGGCCAACCCGGTTATGGTTGAGAAGAAGAAAGAGGACCCCAAGGCCGAGACTACATGGCGCATGTGCGTGGACTACACCGACCTGAACAAGGCCTGCCCCAAGGACCCATTCCCGCTACCCCGCATAGATCAGGTGATCGATTCCACTGCCGGGTGTGAACTTTTGTGTTTCATTGATGCCTACTCTGGTTTCCACCAGATACCTCTTAATCCGGCTGATCAAATAAAGACTGCTTTCATTACCCTGTACGGGGCTTATTGCTATCGTGTTATGTGCTTTGGGTTGCGAAATGCTGGGGCTACCTATCAGAGATGCATGCAGAAATGCTTACATGATCAAATTGGCAAAAATGTGCAGGTGTACGTAGATGACATTGTCATCAAAACGAAAGAAACACATACTCTGCTTAGTGATATTGAGGAAACTTTTGCTAACCTGCGCAAGTACAGGATGAAGTTGAATCCGACTAAATGCACCTTTGGCATTCCGGCTGGCAAGTTACTCGGTTTCTTGGTATCCAGTCGGGGCATTGAAGTCAATCCTTCAAAGATAAAAGCTATAGAGAGCATGTCTTTGCCGAGATCACTGAAGGATGTGCAAAAGTTTACCGGTTGCTTGGCTTCTCTGAGCCGCTTCCTGGGAAGAATGGGTGAGAAGGCCTTGCCTCTCTACCTGCTCATTAAGAAGAGTGATAAGTTTGTCTGGACATCACAAGCTGTTGTGGCCTTCAGAGAACTCAAGACCATGCTGGGTAGCGCTCCCATCCTGGCTAGCCCGCGACCCAAAGAGCCAATGTTGCTGTACATTGCAGCAACCAACCGGGTAGTCAGCGTGGTGATAGTGGTGGAAAGAGAAGAGGAAGGAAAGAAGGTGCGGCGGCCAGTGTATTACCTCAGCGAGGTGCTATCCAACTCCAAGCAAAACTACCCGCACTACCAGAAGATGACATACGGCGTGTACCTGGGTGCCAAGAAGCTCAAGCACTATTTTCAAGAGCATCCCATCACAGTGGTGAGTACCGCTCCCATCTCGGAGATCATGGGCAACAAGGAAGCAAGCGGCAGGGTAGCCAAGTGGGCAATTGAGCTAGCAGCGTACACTCCTCTGTACGCGAGAAGAGAAGCGATCAAGTAACAAACTCTGGCAGATTTCTTAGTGGATTGGGCCGAGATGCAGTACGATCCTCCCTTGACACTAACAAACTACTGGAAGATGCATTTTGATGGCTCCAAAGTGAAGGAAGGCCTTGGTGCTGGCGTAGTGCTTACGTCACCCAAGCGAGATCAACTCAAGTATGTGCTGCAGATCCATTTCAAAGCATCTAACAATGTGGCCGAGTATGAGGCATTGGTACACGGCCTGAGAGTAGCCAAGGAAATTGGGGGGCAGCGTATCGTCTGCTATGGCGACTCGTATTTGGTGATTCGGCAAGTATCCGGCACCTGGGATGCTTTGGATGCCAACATGGCTTCCTATCGGTTTCTGGTGCAAACCATGACTGGATTCTTCGAAGGGTGTGAATTTCATCATATCCACCGAGCTGAGAATGATGCAGCTGATGAACTGTCCAAGTTGGGGTCTTCTCGGCAGTTTATCCCAGCTGGGATTGCCTTGGAGCATTTGAGAAAGCTATCCATCAAGCCATCCCCCAACTCGGAGTCAATATTTGTCCCATCTCTGCCAGGAGAGGAAGCTGTGCCCATGGAGATCGATTGGGAGGCTGCAAAAGAGAACCCGGGGACCGTCCTCTCCAACCCGGGGACTGGCACTCGCAACCCGGGGACTGCTCCATTCAACTCGGGGATGGTCGCATTCATTGAGGGGATCATTTCTCAATACTCGGGGACTCGGGGACTCGCCCCAAGCTCAGAAGAGGTCTTGGTAGCTGATCCAATGGAAGTGGACGAACCAGTGTTTCCCACCCAGGAGACACCGAGTTGGGCTCTGCCCATATTATCCTTTCTAACGGATGGCACATTGCTGAGTGACGAGGTCATAGCCAGGTAGATACAGAGAAGATCCAAGGGCTACACAATCGTCAACAAGGTGCTGCATAGAAGGAGTCCTACTGGCGTGCTGCAACGCTGTGTAGAGCCAGAGGAAGGAGAAGAAATTCTTGTGGAGATACACCAAGGAGAATGCGGACATCACGCCTCTTATCGGGCTCTGGTCAACAAGGCTTTTCGGCATGGCTTCTTTTGGCTCACTGCCTTGAGGCAAGCTGAAGATATAGTGAGAAAGTGCAACGGGTGCCAGAGGTTTGCAAGCAAGATCCATATGCCAGCTTCCGAGTTGAAGACCATTCCCATTACTTGGCCGTTCGCTATTTGGTGTTTGGACATGGTAGGCCCCTTCAAGCCAGCTAGAGGCAACATGACTCACATCTTGGTCATGGTTGACAAGTTCACCAAGTGGATTGAGGTCAAGCCTATTCGGAACTGTGATGGAGTCACAGCTGTGAGTTTCTTGAAGGATGTCATTCTCAGATACAGCTACCCGCACAACATCATCACTGATAATGGCACAAACTTTGCTAAGGGTGCATTCGCAAGATTCTGCAGAGAGAAGCGGATCCGGCTTGATGTTGCGTCTGTTGCGCATCCTGCCTCCAATGGGCAAGTTGAAAGAGCAAATGGCATGGTCCTATCCGGGATAAAACCAAGGCTGATTGAGCCATTACAGTGAACCCCTGGTTGTTGGCTGGAAGAGTTGCCGGCGGTGTTGTGGAGTCGAAGGACTACCCCTAACCGATCAACCGGATACACACCATTCTTCCTGGTATATGGAGCTGAGGCCGTGTTTCCCACTGAACTAGAGCATGACTCGCCCGAGTAACCCTCTACACTGAGGCGGAGGCGAGAGAAGCTCGAGAAAATGACGTTGACCTGCTAGAAGAAGCAAGAGAGTTAACTCTGTCACGTTTAGCCATTTATCAGCAAAACCTGAGGTGTTATCACAGCCGGAAAGTAAACCCAAGGGTTTTCCGAGAAGGAGACATGGTCCTTAGGATCGTGCAGCGCACGGCCGGGATGCACAAGCTATCCCCTCCGTGGGAAGGGCCCTTCATTGTGAGCAAGGCTCTGCACAATGATGCCTACTACCTAGTTGACGCACAGGCACCCCAGAAGAACAGGCCGGATAAAGCTGGAGAGGAATCTAAGCGCCCCTGGAATGTAGCTCTACTCCGCCGTTTTCATTCATGAGCAAAAAGTTTTATGTATCTCCTCAACCGAGTTAAAATTCTAGTCGGCACTCCGAATTCAAACTCGGGGACTGCCCTTGTCCAAATTTGCTCTGTGTTGTTCTACTCTGTTTTCCTTTGTCTACTCGGTTGGTCTGCTTAGAATTTCACGTGCATATCTAGTAGTGTGTTTAAACCCACGGGCCAACTCTTTGACTCTGCTGCTGTCCGCAACCTGGCTTCATGGCAAGCAAGAGAACAAGCCAAAGGTCAATGAACACATGAAAAATTGCTAAGGAAAAGAGAGGTGTGGCAACCGAGTAGGGTGTTCTTTACTGTTCTGTTGTATCTTTTCGGTTTAGTGGTGGCAGCGTTACGATGCAGTTTTCTAAGTGGCTAAGTATCTGAAACTTGAACTTTGAAATCTTGTGACTCGACTACCAAAAAGCCACAAGTGGCAGGTAAGAGCAAAGACAAAGAGAACAAGTGAATGAAAAATGCAAATCGGGGACTTGCATTGAAACGCAACCTGGCATTGAGCCAGAGTTGCTAAACTATTAAACAAATAAAATTGAGTAGCAAAGGACTTAAAGCATAAACTTGTTCGATACATATGCACCCGGCATCCCGGGGATTTGATGAGATTGTTCAGAGATAAAAATATGCAGGAATTAAGCAGCAGTGGAGGCAGTATCAGTGTTGGCGTTGGTAGGCGTTTCCGGCTCGAAGGCAGCAGTGGTTGAGGTGGGCTCAGCTGAAGAAGGAGTTGCAGTTGTAGAGATGGGCTCTGGCGCAGTGTTGGAGGCTTGAGTGGCCACGATGCTGGGGAGAGGATAGAGCTCGGCATTCGCAGTCCCAGTCGCGCCCAACTCGGGAGCAAGGTCATCAATCACCATCTCGGTGGTGATGGTCTCTTCCTGGGCGGCGGATTGCGCCTGCTCAGCCTCCGGGTTGGCTCTCATCTCGGAGTCCTCCACATTGACGTGCTGCTCGCTCTTCTCATTCTCATGCTCGGACCCTTCCTGCTCCTCGTCGTCCTGGCCTTGCTCTTCGTTGCCATCATTCTCGAACTCGGCCTCTCCTTCGTCTTCATCACCCTCAACATCTGTATCCGGCTCGGTGGGGCCGTCGATGTAGAGGCTGGTGTCGGCGTAGGAGGCAAGCTCGTAGGCCACTGCCTTTCGGCGGGAGACGCACTCGGGGCGTTTGGTCCACTTGGATCCATTATGCCGAGTTCCAATCCTGTCGAGATCAAGGTTCTCGTACCAAGACAGAATGAAGTGAAGGAGCTCATCATCACCTGCACGAGTTGCGGAAGCGCGCCACTTCTTCAACTCCACCTTGACCTGGTCCAGGTTGGTGGCGATGTCGCGGAAGGTCTCCAGAACGTCCTTCTCGGGCCAGAATAGTTTGTGCAGTTTGATTCCAGTGGACACCATGGATCTGAGTCTTGAGGTTGACGAGATGGTCGTTGATGCTGGAAGTATTGTCAATATTTAGACCAGATGCGGACCTGGTCTGCCTTGCCTTGTCCACAACACTTACACCAGCGGAAGGGAGTTCCGGGAAGATATCTGCATAAGGAACTGAGTTGGATAAGAAACAGTGACCGAGAAGAAGTGAAACCGGGTAGAAGAAGGCAGAGAAGAGAAAGCCAAGCAAAGTAAAGTGTAGATACAACTCACATTCCATATCTACCACCAGGGCTCCTAGCTTGACCTTCCAGTCCTCTGCGTCTTGGAGTTGCTTGTCATGGAGGCGGCGCGAGTCGGTGATTTGCGCCTCGAGAGCCTGGTTCCGTTCCTTCAGCATTTGGATCTCCATCTCGAATGCCCGTTTCTGGGCGGCAGCGGTTTTCTCAATCTCTTGCTTCTCACGGACGTGGTTGATGGCAGTCTGGAGTGCATCTGAGAGATCAACCTGGAGCTTCTCGAAATCTGCTCTCTCGGCCTTGCGCTCCTTCTCTATCTCCACCTCCCGGGCCTGCACTTGCTGGTGTGCCTCAGCAGGAGTAAGGCACTGCAGGTGCTGCTCCTGGAAGTTCTTATATTCTTCTGCGGGTTGCACAACACCGATTAGCAGAGTAGCCAAATGGGAAAGGGCAAATATAGAGAAGAAAGAACAATACTCACCTTCCAGAGAAGAGATTTTACTCTGCGCAGACGCAACGAAAACCTCGCAGTCCTGGTGTCTTTCCACCAAGGCCTTAAGTTCGCCTACAGAGAAGACGACAATTGAGCAAAAAAAAAACGGGCGTAAGTACAAAATGCACAAACCGAGATGCTGAAAGCTTACCTTCAATTTCAGAGAGCTTGAGAGTGCGATCCAGGGCGTTCTTCTCCAAGGCATCCATGTCGCTCTTGTCAGCTTCCAGCTCTCAGTTTTGCTCTCTGACTTGGCGGTGATTCCAGAGAAGCTGGCGGAACACCTTTGTCCTTGACTCGACGCTATCCTGCAGGGAAGAAGAAAGGAGGATAAGTTTTGGAAGTTTCAGAAGTTTTGGAAGATTTGGCCCGGGTAGATTTCAACTCGGTTGAGCCTCACCTACTCGGCCCGAATATCGGGGACTGGGGTAATGGCTAAAAGAAGAAAAGAAGAAAGAAGCAAACCAGCAACTCGGGGAATTCAGAAAGAGAGAAAACACTTACCACATAGCTTTTCTCAATGTCTTCGATATTCTTGCGCAAGACGAACAACTTGCCGACCAAGGTGTTGTAGGGACTGGCTACTTCCATGCCAACAGGGCCGATGTCGGCTTTGTTCTAGTCTGTCCGATAATGATCGAGCATGCCTAACTCGGTACCATCCTAGGCAGCGTTACCAAAAACCTTGTTGTCCCAGGCTTTCTCAATGTGGCCAACCCGGTCCAAGATGGCTGCAATGCCTGCTTCGGATAGCTCCTCATCGTCCATGCCACGGGAAGGGATTTCCTTGATAATCAAGGAGTCCTTCTTTCCCTTGGACTTGGAGTGATTCAGGGCCTTGCGTTCTTTCAGAGCAGCTAGCCGCTCCTCTTCCCGGGTTGTGTGAATCTTGTGGCGCTCCTGCAAATCCCTCCAGTAATCGGGAAGCTTGGATCCAGAACCCTTCTCACTGGCACCAGCGCCAGCACCCTGCTCCTCTGTAAGGCCAAGGGTGGCAGTAGTTGGGACCAGGCTGACGTTGGGATTGACGGTTTTCTTGGAGTTCTTGGGCAGCGGCGCGGCCTGTCCGCCTTGCGGCTGGAAGGGCAGCAGCGATTGCCCAGCCGGTGTAACGCCACGTTTTGGCTGCTGCCGGGTTGGCTCCGCAGCTATCTTGACGGTTTTCTTGGTGGTTGGCGGAGGTGCTGGATGAGAAGGCGGTAGCACTCGGCGAACTGGCGGAGAGGCTTGCCGAGAAGGAGATGGCACCTGTTTGACAGGTGAAGGTACTTGGCGAGTTGAAGGCGCCTTTGCTCGGTTGGCAGCAGCGGCATTTGGCTGCACCACGTACTCGAGTGAGGGCTCCTCCACGGGGTCCTCTGTGCGCTGCGCGGCAGCGGGATCCTCGGTGTGCTGCGCAGCAGCGGCGTCTTCTACCCGTTGCTTGACAACGGGGTTGGGTTGCTCTGCAGCATTTGTATCTATCTGCTGCTCGGCGGTGGCATCTAGCCGCTCCACGGCCGTGGTGTCCTGCTGCTGCTCGGCAGCATGAGCAGTATCCTCCCCAGCTGATGCAGCTGGGGGAGTTGAAGGTCTCTCGGTGTTGATAGCGTCTTGGGCAGCCTGCTGCGCTTTAGGCTGCAGCTGCTCGGAGACGCGGTCGGTATCGTTCCCGGCGCCTTCGTTCTCGGCGCCGAGATCTTGCTCTTCTTCAACAGGGGAGGACGCACGCGTCCTACCCTGGGGCTCCTGATTTTCATCATCATCCGAGATCTCTACGAGCTGCTCTCGGGGCGGGGCTGTTTTCCTCTTGGTACGTGGTGCAGCAGTGGCATCATCGTCGAGAGCCTCACTAGAAGAAGAAATAGAGTCAGAAGGGAAGCGGAAAAAGGAACAAGGGAAAAGCACAACAGAGAACCAGAGTATACTCGGAAGCACTTACCCATCTGAGGTGGGGGCGCGTTTTCGGCGGCCGGTGGTGATTTTGATTGTTGGCTTCTTCTTGGCCCTCTTGCTAGGAGGTGCCTGGGCACCGCTGCCAGTCCTCTTCCGAGTAGTGGGAGCAGCCACGGACACCGGAATCGCGTCCACGGGGTCCTCTAACTCCTCCAACTCATGCTCCTCTGCAGAGAAGAAGGGAGAATTCAGAACAAGCAAAAGAGAAGGGAAGCAAAGTAGACCGCGATTAAGCAGAAAGGTGAACCAGGTCACCTTCGTCATCTTTGGACCAATCCCGAATAGAGGCATCAACATGGGATTTACCTTCCTGGCCGGCACGGGGGATGCAGAGGGTGTCCTGGACGTCATACACCATGGCGTCATCCTCAGTTCTGTCATCTTCCCAGTTGGCCTCGAAGATGGGCATGTCCTCATCCTTCTGGCGATTGATGTGTTGTTGATGCAAGCATAAAGCACAGTGAGTTGAGTTCTCGGATAAGAAGCGTGCAAACACAAAGCATATTAAGCTAAGTGAGTCTACTCGGGATAGCGTGCAAACACAAAGCATATCAAGCTAAGTGAGTCTACTCGGGATAGCGTGCAAACACAAAGCATATCAAGCTAAGTGAGTCTACTCGCGATAGCGTGCAAACACAAAGCATATCAAGCTAAGTGAGTCTACTCGAGATAGCGTGCAAACATAAAGCATATCAAGATAAGGGTTCCTACTCGGCATAGCATGCAAACACAAAGCATATAAAGCTAAGAGGAGTTCTAGTCGGTATCAAACACAAGTACTGAGGGTGCAGAGAAGAGCACTAACCTGGGTAATTTTCTTGGTACGGCTATATGGCATGAAGCCATATGCCCAGTTCTCGGTCAGCGTTGTACTCATAATGGACTTGGCCCAGATGGCCACCTCTGCCTTGCTGAGCTCAAAGGTCGTAGTCCGAGTGCAATCCCGCGGGCCTCCCATATAGCACATCTTGTGCACTCGGGCCTGAAGTGGGAGTACTCGACGAGAGATCCAGCAGGCGATTGGATCGTCCTGCAAGAGCCCTTGTTCCGCCAGCTGCGTCAGGCGCTTCTCTACCTGGACAACATCTGGAACTGTGTTCTTCAGGTGGTACCGCCAGTTCTGTCCGGTGGGCAGCGCGTTCACGAATTCGGGAAGCCCAATTCGGTCTTCAACGGGTTTTCCCTTCTCGGGAGCAACGTTCTTCACGTAGAGGAAGCCGCGCTGCCACTTGCACACGGTATCCAGTCCGAGAACCCGCGGATGGTGCCCAGTCTTGCGTTGCAGCAGCATCGCGCTACCCGTCTGGGTCATCACGCGGGGAACGAGAGGGTTGCCTAGATTGGGAACACTCTGCTGGCGGAGAAAGAAATAGTGGGCCCATGTCTGGATTGTCGGGTATACACCCAAGAAAGCCTCGCAGACGGTGGCGTGGGTGTAAAGCATGACCATGGCATTAGGAGGAATATGGTGGGGTTGGAGGCCAAAATGGCGGAGGAAGTCAGAGAAGAATTTGGAGACGGGAAGGCCTAGGCCACGTTTGAAGTGTGACAAGAAGACAACGTATTCACCTTATTGTGGTGCCGGGACGAGCTCGGTGCCGGGAGGGCGACAGATTACGCCGGGGGGCACTCGGCGGGTGTTCAACAGCCACTGACAATCAGCGGCGGTAACGTCCGAGCCCTCCCAACCGGCTCGGGCCGGCGCCATCTCCTCCTCCTCCTCGTGCTCGTCCACGGCGGCGTGCTCGAGATCCATGGAGTCACTGGTGCTCGTCGGAGTGGAAGGTGGTGACAAAGACGGAGGCGCTCGCGAGGTGGTGCTCTCTCTCTGTTTGTCTCTCAGGGCGCGGAGCAGCGGCGTGTTGCGGTTGCGGTGGCGCTGTGCCCGGCGGCAGAGGCGAGGGCAGAGAGGGAGCAGAGACGGGGGAAAATGCAAAGGGAGAGAATGATTTGGGCGGCGCGGGGTATTTATTTCGCCTCGAGCTGCGGTTACTATTGGATTGATCGTGGCCAGAGATTGTGCGGCGTGGGTTAACTGCCCGTTGAAACGCACGAAGCGCATTCAGCGCGCTGAACGGGCGTAGTTAATCCCACGTCCTAGATCGTGGGCTTTCGAGTACTCGTTCGAGGTGACCTAACGGGCTGTGGGCCCTGGGTGCAGTGATAGGCGCGTGGCCTGCTGCTGCACTAGCACCGAGGCGTCGGGGGCTTGCGCGTATGACACGTGCCCCACAGGGACACGAGAAGGTGGATTTGATCTAGAGAGCGCGGGATCGCGGTGAAAATTTCACCAAGGTAATCTACTCGGCTGCACTGTGCTGAGTATGCGTTACTCGGCTCGGAAGGGATTTCTCCAATAAGCATGATGGGAGAAGTTCGAATAGGAGTTATGGTTCCGGGTTGAGGTGCAACTCGGCCTCATTCTTTCAAAAAGACAATTTGGTTTAAGCTGGCCCTATGAACAAGTTTGCTGGATTCTACCAGCTTCGGGGACTAATGTCGGGGGGCTACCCCCGAGTAGGGGTAACACTGGTGATAAAACAGAGGTAAAAGTACTGTTGGCCGAGTAGGCGGCTACCCGGGTATCTCCTATCCGGTAGACACTATTCGGTCATATGTATTGAAGGCCAAGGGAAGATAAGAAGAGAGATTGTGATCGTCCGGGTAGCAATCAGGTGGTCCGAGTAGATGGGCTGCAATCCTACCCGGGCAAGAAGTCAATGGAGCCGTTCTTGACAAGATCCCGCGTATCCCGTAGCCGTACAGGCGTGCGGTTCAACTTACGGAGTGCGTGATTATCCGCGCTACGACGTGGCTACAGTGAGGTAGGCGCTTGTCATGTCCTGTCACTGACAGAGGGGACAAGACGTGATGTAGGGCCTACTCTATGTGTCTGACAGGGTGGAAAGGTCCTGTCAGCCGGACAGCGCGGCGACTTCTCGCACCCGTGTCAGCGAGAAGCCGGAGGCGTGCTCTGCGCCACTATGGAGATGTCGCATCATCGTACCTTTTATTCTTTGTTTACTCGGCTGGGCACCAGTATATAAGGTGCACTGCCCCCTCCTGCGCGAGGGACGTTACGCGAGAGAGCATTTATTGCACGAGCCAGTGTTAGCTGTAGAGAGAGCAGAGAGTGGCTACTCGGTTGAGAGACAACTTTGTACTGTGGCTACTCGGATATCATACATACAGAGAGATAGGCAGGAGTAGGGGTGTTACCTCCACACGAGGGCCCCGAACCTGGGTAGTTCTTGGTGTTTGCAGTGTTTCCTGAGCACGTCTACTCGACGTGCGATCCCTCCTCGAATACCTACAGCGTCCATCGGCCCCAACCTTAAGCCATCCCATGGCATCTGTCTCTACACATCCACGACAAAGTCCTAGGTAATACTTTCCCATGCATATGGAACCTTCCTTTGACCTATTCATCTTACCATGGTCCCATCTGCCCACCAAACAGAACACTACCTCTCGGGTAGTCATTCAAGTAGTCATATTATTATAAAATAGGATCATGCATTCTTTTGAGAGTAGGTGATAATACGATAGGGTTTTCGCAAATAGTTTGTTATGAAATACTGCAAAGGATATGAGCAAGTGATGAACTTGCGTGATATTGAAGTAACCATAATAATCCATGTCTTCAGGGTTCGAGGTCGCGTAGAAAATCCCTACATCTGAAAGATAGCAAAGTAGTCCCGGTAAGGACTACTGAAAACACTGGCAAGATGATACATGCATAGTAATGATATGCAACGTGAATTACCCTGGAAAACACACCAGCTTACAAATGTAAGCCACGTTTGAAACGATAATGTAATCACACAGGTTTAGGTGAATTGTGTCATTACTTGTGGTGATGTGCTTATTACTTCTTTTAGACATACATGTGTTTCACTTTTATATAACAAACACTTGTTATCATGTTTAACTTATAAGTATTTATCACATGGTTATAACACAAGGTAATATCATATTGAAAACAACTTTAAGGAAATACCAACACATGTTGTTTATCACTGCTAGTGTGGGGCTAAGATCAAAGAATTTAACTCAAAGTGAGTACATACTACCATTGTCTCTATCAACTTGTAATCCAATAATGTTTTTCAAAAGGATTAGGAAGTAAAAACTTATTTGGGTTCAATACTAAAGAAGATATTGTGGTGTTGGTTAGTCCTCGTTATATTGGAATCCTATAGACTTCCCTTATACTTCTTAAAATGGAAATCATAAGTTGAACAAAATAAGTTGTTATAGACATAATGTGTTTGAAAATGTTGTTATCTTTCATTTGGTATATTAGTTGAATATTTCTGAAAAGATTAGAATAACTTATTGATTTATTGATTTACCAATGAATTGAATGATTAGGCAAAACATTGCACACTTTAAAACTTGTTCAAATGACTATGAAAACATCATAGATGAGTTGCACTTGTCATTTGGAGCATTTT
The DNA here is from genome assembly GCA_028641055.1 of Alopecurus myosuroides. NCBI lineage: Eukaryota > Viridiplantae > Streptophyta > Magnoliopsida > Poales > Poaceae > Alopecurus > Alopecurus myosuroides. The sequence continues at coordinate 462,457,364 of CM054057.1, read as the reverse complement.
GGTATATAACTTGTATTTTTCTGATTTTATGAAATATTTATTATTTTTCTCAATTTTAATCGATTTAATTTAATTTTAAATTTTATCAAACATTTTTGAAAAGTTAATAACATTTAGATTATATTTTTCTTATTAATATGATATATTATTTATATTTTTCCGAGTTATAGAATTGAAGTTACTAAATAAATAAAATTTAATTATTTTTCTATCATTTTTGAATTGACACGTGGGTCCCACCTGTCAGTTTTATTTTTAATAAAAATTAAAAGAAAAGAAACGAAAAATTTGCACGACATCATGCTGACGTCATGCCCTCATCATTAGAGGAGAGGATCTCCTCTGTTGAGCTCGAATTCGTCGATCCGTCCCAAATTGGCTCAATCCAATGCACATATCAGCTAGAGGAGCTCTAGACGAGTGCAAGGGTTGTGGCTCTTGGACCAAATGTTCATCAGAGCCTCACCGGCGGTGACCCGCTATGGCAGCGGATGGTGTCTCACGACGACATCCACAGAATCGACCCCGATAGGCAAAATTAAAGGCACCACTAGGTGCGTAATCTCACCAGGAACTCGATGCTGAGGTCGAGGAAGCAAGCGCTCGCCAGAATTGAACGGAATCAACCGCGGCATCCGGTGGCCGGTGATGAAGAAGAAGATCCAATTCGGCCTCCTCCGGGCATCCCCGCAAGCGAGGCTTGTTGAGGTGGTATAGGAGGATATGGCGCATCTCCCGGTGGCCTCAGCTGGTCCAGGGGTGGCCGGAATCGTCGGCAATGGCCGGCAGCCGTACGGGCTAGGGTTAGGGTTTGGGTTCAATACAGAGAGAGAGAGTGCAAGTGCGTGAGGGAGGGAGAGAGCAAGTTGGAGGGCTTCTCCTCCTCCTTATCCGTGCGGAAGAGCGGCGGTGAGAAGGTGGCAGCAGCCACGGTGACTCGACGACGACAGCCACTGCCTTCTGGCCGGAGACAAAAAATAAAGGAAATAAATCCTTTCGGATAACCCCCTGACAGTTTCTATAATTTGCAAACTAGTCCTTCTGTTACTCAAAAACTGAAAAGAAAATCTTGTTTTCTGGGCTTTTTTGTGAACTTAAAATTATGAAAAATTATTTTTGGAAACCTCATTAAATTTGCAACCTCGCCATGTTCTTCTTTGGTGAAATTGAACAAGATTTGAACTTTATACCTAGGGTGCTATATTAAGTGGTTTTTGATATTTCTCAACATTTAATTGATTAAATGTCTCTAAAATAATTTTAGGCATGACTATCAAGAGCACACAACAAATATGTGGCTTATCAAGGTGGTATAACTCAAAAGCATTTGGTGTTGTCACTAGTCTTCAAATACTCCTTTTGTCACTTGCAAGTAATATCAGCTCTTGGATTCCATCTTCAACTATCTCACCCTTGTGGTGAAAACAACCAGTGATTCCTAGCAAAGATTTTATTTAGATGATTATAAAGAAATATATGTGCATTTTAAGACATCAATTTGCCATATACATATAAGAAGAATTTGTGAACAAGTTTGCAAGGCTTGCCCCAAATTAATTTTCATATCCAAATGGCATAGATGTGCTAGATTATTCAACCTTCCGTTTGTTTGGGTGTGACACTCAATTGTTTGAGTATACAAAAGTGATCTGTTAACAAGGTAATTAGTCTTGTTACCAAACTACTTCTATATAACACTAACATTGGAATATCACACTATTTCAAGAGAGTTAATAAGACCAGATCAGGATATAAGAGTTTCCAAATACTCTTATAGTAGATTGAAGTAGCACTTCTAGAACAATCTAAATAATGTTCTGGAAGATCTTCCTGTGGTTGTTCCTCCTGTCTTGTGGGTTGCTTCTCTGTAGAATGACTTAGAGAAGATTGGGCAACCAGATACAATGGTCTAGCCAGATCATCAAGATCTAGATTAAGAGTTATTTCATGCTTCTATTATCCTTCCATACATTTCTTGTTGTGTTTCCCATAAGATATGTACTTGTCTCATACATAATTTGTTTTACTTAGCTTTCAATTAAATTCCTCTAATAGAGGTTATAACTTGTTGTTATCCATTAATTGTATTCAGAGATACTTTAGTTGTTGAATATTGATGTGGATAGAAATGTGGAGTGTTTGTGGAATGATGACTTAAGATAGTAAGTTGATCAAATGGTTCATTGATGTGTTGAGATCTCATATGCTCACTTGTATGAGATGAATAAGGCAATGAGCATGAGAAGATTATTGGGATTTAATGACTTATGTCATAGTTGTTAGTTGTTTTATCAAGTGTCATGATTTTACTTTATATTCTTCTTTATGTCATCTTTGTCATGCATAGTGCAGACATAGAGGTTTGGGATAATCATATGTAAGGATCAAGGTTTAACAGTAGTTTAAGAATATTTATTTCTTGTTTTAGGTACTTCTTTTATGGTTGATGAGATATGTACATATTCCATAAATATGTTAATAACAATTATTATGTCATTTCCCACTTGTGGGGTTTGAGTGAATACTTGTTTGTATCACTTGTGTTCTATTGAAACTTTGTTATTTACTTATGATGGTTCACTTTAGTAGTTACTAGATAATTTAGAAAGATGTTGTGTAAATGGTTGATAACTTAAGAGTTCATGATTAGAAGACATAATATCTCAACTGGCGAGATGGTTCACTTATGCATTACTATCTTGTGGAAGTATGATCATCATTTATGTGATTTGGATACTCACCCCTCTTTGAGTTCTAGATACCTAGTGAATTATCCCAAGTCACTTATAGACTTGAGGTTAGGCTTGTTGAGGGTTTGTGTTTGATCATAACAAATTATGGTTTGTCTTATCAAATGATTTGGTTTGTAAGATACATCTTATAAAGATCACCCCAAATGTACTCTTGATCAGATGATCTAAACCTATTTTCATCCTATCAAGTGAAACATTGGTCACTTTGCTTCATTTAAACTTTCGCGCCAAAATTTCCCGTTTTTTTAGATGCATGCTTTGCAAGTGCACATATTATATTTAGATCCTTATAACCTCCCAAATGCTTGGATGTTACAGTATCCCCCCCCTTAACAAGAACTTCGTCCCGAAGTTCAACGTCTCTCACGTAAAGATAGGTAGAGAGAACTTTTTTAGAGCGTTGATTCTTCACAGCTGTTTTCTGGTGTTGACCTTGGCATACGTAGCCTCTTGTCTTGATTTTTCACCTTCCACTGTCTTGCATGATGATATACTATTCTGCATGTTACTATGCCAATCTTGATTTGTTATTATGCCTTCCTACTGGTCTCACGAAGAACACGTGGTATTTCCACCACATAGTGGACACCAAGTTTCGTTCTCCGATAAATATGTATGGTTTCCTACCTCTCACAACTTTCCGAAGAACAATTGGTACATCCACCAGGTGCTGAATAACCAATAAGATTCTTCCGGTACACTGGACACTGTCCATGGTTAGGCTTCCATTTGGTTCAATCTAATGGTCTCAATAAGAAGCCTGCACAAGGAAGCTTGTACAACATAGTGTACATTGATTTAGACTCATCTATTTAGTGAAATATGTTCGAGTTTCCTCGAGTTTTAACTTTTTCCTATAGATGACTACAACCTATTCCACTAGTTACTTCCTATGGTCCTTCTACATATTTGGGTTTTGACTTCTATAGGGTGACTCTATAATTTGATTTCTTGAACTTCTACCTATTTCCTTCTCGGATATAGCTACGCATGTGATCTCCTTCGCATCACTTGTGGTAGATATCCATGTGTTGAGATAGTATGTAACCAAATCCAAGCAAGATATGGAATGTGGTCCATTCCCATCAATGGCTTCATTGACTTCTGCCTTCTTGACTTTTTGGTCTTCCAGCGCTTTTATGGTGGCTTGAAATCGTTGATATTTCAGACCGCTCTCATACTAATCCTATACACTCTAGACCAGTAACATCCAAATAGAGCTTAGTGTTTGCACATGCATTTGCACATAAAGTTCAATCTTCATGTACAGATCTAGTCAATCAAAAATCCAAATAAGATCAAATAAATCCCAAATGCAGTTATCACTCATGCATCAAAAGCCCGTGAAATATTAGTAATTTTAGTAAAACATCTCAAGCACCAAGTCTCTTAAATGCTATACACTACCAGTAGGTATGTAGTACCTTATAATCCTATTCTACACAACCACTCTTTGCCCAGGTAATTACTCCAATTGCATGCCCTACTGCAATGGAATAAACCAAGACAAAATGATCATATAGTAGTTGTTGTCTAACTTGGTTCCATATAGGACTAAGTACTATGTTAATTGAAATACTTCATCTTGATTATGATAAGTTTCTCATGGCATCTGTTGATCCTTCATGTTGTTGATCACGCCTTAGGAGTAGTAATGTAGTTTCCATCACTCCGCTTGCCTTTGCCTTCTGTTCCCACCCAAGGGCCGCCGTGGGAGGAGTCTCATGCTATGCGCACACGCAGTTCCACCTGACTGCTGGGTCTACTCCGTCTTTGACAACATGCTAAAGCTTTAAAAATTTAAATTGTGGAAGCTAGAATGTACTCCCTCTGTTCCAGACACTAAGACGGTTGAGACAATTCCGACAATCAGGTGGAGTACCTACTAATCTTCTGTTATTGTTATCGGACATCTCGTTTTCAGGTCCTACCGAGTACGAGTTTTTTGTTTCACAAGACATGATTGCTTTTGCTTGTTTGGAGAGAGTTTTGAACAATGTATGTACTTCCTCCATTTATAATTATTTTGTGTTCTCGGTTTAGTCGAAGTCAAGATTCATAAAGTTTAACTAAATGTATAGAAAAAATATCAACATCTACTATGTAATTTTAGTACTATATTAGAATCCTTATATGATATATTTTCATATTTTATATATTTAATATTATAATAGCTGATTTTTTCATATAATTTAAAGTTTGACATTGAAAAAACTCAAAATACAAAGTAAATTAAAACGGAGGAAGTACTAAAAGGGTATAGAGACGTTTTGCCACGCCCGCCGGACATCCCAATTTCAGGTCCTACAGAGTCCAAGGTTTCTATTTCATACAACATGATTGCTTTGCTCGCATGGAGACAGTTTTGAACAGTACATGTATTCCATATGTAACTAAGCTTCTATTTCTCGATTTGAGATATCATGGAGAAACTTTCACAGTCTCTCCGTCTTATAAGATTTAGAATTTAAGAAAAAACTCACTCTACCGCACTTTCAAGACCCTCGTTATAAGAGTTTAATGAACCCTATAAAAAGTCTTCTAGCAGAGTGCGTCAATTTGGCTCTGGGGCTTCATGGAGCCCATATTTTAAAAATAAAATAAAATGGTATTTAGACCTTTCAAAAAGTTATGGTTTTAGTTATCTGAATATATATTTATATGTTCTACATATTTGCAAAGTTTTAAATTTTTTTTTTTAGAATTTTGGCTACCCAAAAATAAAAAACATGTGGCTCTAGAAAGAGGAAAAACAAACACATGTTTACACATTTGTATTTTTTGTGTTGATCAAGGATGATAATATATTTCTACGAAACTTGTGTGTACGTAAAAAACACGTAGATGTACTTGCATGGATGTTTTAGGTTTTTTTATTTAAAAATGTATTTTCAAAAAAAAATCTTAAAGGCTCCGGTGAGCATCGGAACCAACTGGACTTTTCGGAACATTGGGAGATTTTATACAAGTCTCTCTCTTCCGCACTGTTGCCATGGGTTCATAGGAGGACACCAAAACCCATTTCCTTTGTAGGCCAAGCCTCTCACCACCGTCTATGCCCTCGGCGCCCACCGCCACCTCGTCCTCGAGGTAGGAGAGGACGCGCACAACCAGCGAGATCACATGTGAGGCTTGTTGGAGATATGCACTCAAGATAATAATATTCAGTTATTATTCTATCTCCAAATTTAGAATTAAAGTTTATGTCATCATGGTATAACCTCTATAACACTTGAAAAGTGAGTTTTTAAAGGAAAGCCTTTGTGCACAATGATCTTTTTTTTTTTGAAAACTCAATTTTCAATTGCTATAGCGGTTTGTAGAATGATGGCATAAACTTAATTCTGAACCTGTAGATAATATAATAACTGAATATTATTGTCTCTGGGGCATTATCTCCAACACAGTTTGGAAAGAAAACTCTGTTGGGTTTCTAATGATTCATGAGCACTTCTGTGACAACGTATTGGGATCACTTCCGCCGGTGTATCATGGTTTTATAAACCTTTACAACTCCATTGCGATAGAGTGGCCTATTCAGATGTTGTTTGGCTTACCCAATGTTGTGGTATCATGCACGACAGCACCATTGTGTTAGCAATGGAGTTTACTAACGGATACATGTTGCGAGCATCGGTGTCCTTGCGGGATTGGGTAACAAGCATGCAAGAGACACAACGTACCCTAATTCGGGACCTTAGCCTTGTGAGGTCCTTACTCCTACAAGGATGAACTATATGGTGGTATATCTGGTGATACAAGGTGCTCCAGGAGCTGTTCTTACTAAGTGAAATTCTCCCCTTCTAAGTGAGGCCCGGATTGTCTTATATAGAGTCTGGCAATCCGGCTGACAGTTGGGGCTGGCTGTACGGCTAGCCAGCTGGGACCCACAAAATGGTCACCTACCGGAGTTTTCCTTATAGGCGCGTCAGCGTCTTACATGATGTGACAAAGCGACTCACCACAGTTCATGATGTAGGCGGCCAAAATTTCCGCATACGGGCGCCTGCTAACTCTAAATAAAGCTAAGTTGACATTGGAGGTAAGGTCTTGTCTTCCTTTTTCCCATGCCTCCTTTTTCCCACACTGTCCTTGCGTGACAGAGGCAAGCCGGCACGGTGAAGAAGACTTCTGCGTGTTCTTCCCCGTGAATTTTGTGTATTCCGCTTCTTCTGCGGCCGGCTAGAATTTCCCGGCTGTGGATGCCTTGGCTTTTCCGCTTCGGCATGCGTCATGGTGGACGTCGGCTGCGTCCCATCGCTCTGCGCCGCCCACTGTCAAGCGGCGACGCCTCGGTTCCCACTGTTGGGATCTTATGTGGCCGGCTACAGCAGTTACGGGATCTGGTGTGCACACGGCCCATGTCGCGGCGGTTTCCTAATTTTCGGGGCGACGTTGCGGTTAGTGGGGAGATGGAACGGCCACCCGTGCCTATAGAAGGGGACGCGGCCCGGCGAGCAAAGGGTTTTCTTCCCTCTCGCTCTCCACTTCTCCCCCTTGGTCGCGCCTTCTTGCTTCCCTTCCTCTGCCACACTTGCCCTGCCAGAGTTGTCACCGCCGAAGCCCTTCGTCGCCGCGCTCAAGAGAGAGGCCGCCGCGGGATTCTGCTTCTTCTCGCCACGCGCTCTTCGCTATCCTCTACTCCTCCACCGCATTGATGATGACCCCCAAAGGGGATTGGCGGGATTCACATGTCACCAACGACGACATCTTCAAGGCCCATTGTGAGGGCGGCGTCGGCAAAGCCAATGAGGTGTAGGCGTGCGCACCCGGCAAAGAGCGGAAGCTGACTCTGCATGTCTGAATGTACTTGGTCTTCCTCAACCGCCTCGACCACGTCCTCACGCTCCCGGCGAGTCCTTTCTTCCGGAGTCTCCTCGACGAGGACGAAATCCAGACGCACCACCTCGGGGTGAACTCTATATCGCAGATTTTGGCCTACGCGGCCGCATGCGAGGACTATCTCGGCGTGCGGCCGGCCATGGAGCTGTGGAGCCAGCAGTACTACTTCTGCTGCCGGCCCCTCGAGTGCGGAAGCTGCATCATCTACAACCGGCCATGGAACAACATGTCGAAGTTCCAAACGCAGGAGAGCATCTAGGACTGGCAGAAGTCCTTCTTCTACATCCGAAACCTCAAGGAGGAGGACGAGATCAATCTACATGCCTAAAGTTCTGGCCCGCCGGCTAGGAACGTCTGGGACACCAAGAAGGGCCCCGAGTCGGACAACCTCAGCCAAATGAGAAACCGGCTGGCGGATCTAATCGGCAAGGGGGTGAGTGGGTGTGATCTCATGCTCAGCTAACTCGTGCAAAGAGTGTGGCCGCTATAGCAGCGGTCACACAAGATCTGCCAGCTGTAGTGACGACGGAACCCAACCCTGCTGTCCCCCTGGGCGCTCAAGATGGAGGGCTTGAGCGAATGGCTCTGGATAGTGATGAAGGAGCGCGTCGTCTCTGGCTGGTCGTGGGGCCGGGAGCCCTACAGCCGCGTGAACCCGCCTCCCCGGGTAAGTTTTCTGGTGCTTTTATTCCTGTCGTCTGGATTTTCTTCTGCGGGCTGCTCAAGCTGGCTGGAACCTTCCGCAGATGTTCGAGGTGCAGAACCGTGAGGATGGGCTCGAAGTCCCTGGCTTTCTGCCGTACATCCCGACCCCGCCCAGGCGGAAGGCGGATCAGGACACGGTGGCCCAGGCGATCGAGAACGAGGCCGTCCAGCCGGATGCGCAGGAGCCCGAGCATGGTGAGGGCAATCTTGCCCGTAGCGGGGCAGCCCAACATGGTGAGCTGGCTGATTCTGGAGAGAAACGGACTGCCCCCAACGTCGTCTTAATTTTTGATGATGATGCGGCATCCTAGGGTCTTCACCAGTCTTCCCTCGGAAGCGGGCGAATCCGGCCCGGGGGGGGGGGGGGGGAGGAGCATGTCGACGAGGCAAGCGGCTCCACAAAGAAGAAGAAGAGGAGGCCAGCAGCGCCTCCGACCATTGATGCGTAAGTTTTCCCTTCCGAAATGTTGTCCGGCTGGAAATCCAGCCTTCCTTATTTGTTGTTGCTCATATGTGCAGCCCGCCCAAGAAGTTGGGGCAGGGAGGATCTGAGACACCGGCACCGCCTTTGGTGCCAGAAGTATGCGCCGAGGAGGACGCATGAGGCAGTCCGTGGAGGCCGAGTTCCCGATCCCGTCCCTTGGGGCGGCCTTCGATATGGCCCGGGTGGCCGATGCAGTGTCCGCAGACATCGGGGTGGAGGACGTCACCACCATGGTGGTCGATGGCAGCGTTGAGGCGGAGAAGCATCTGTCGGTGGAGGACTTTCTCATGGTTCCTTCTCTCACCATCGAGGAGGCGTGCGACACCGAGGCGGGCGTAGGCCATGCGGCTAGAGGCAGCGGCAAGGAGGCCATCGAGAGGGCGAATGAGGCCTCCAAGGAGCCCCAGACGGAGCCTCTGGTGGTTGGGCCGTCGCCAGCTCGGGCGACGAGGGAGGCAGAGGGGGTCATACCGCCTACATCCCAGGCGGCGGGAGAGGCGAGTGGTTCCAGGTAGGTGGAGTCTGCCTAAGGCGACCTTCATGGCGCCAGGTGCCCTGGCCGTGGCGCGAACGTGGCCGGGACGATGCGCCATCCGGCCGGGGTGGTCCCCTTCGCCCGAGAGATAGAGAAGGACCTCAAAGTCCAGCTGGAAGACTTCAGGCGCTTTCTCGAGATGCTTGATGTATGTTTTCCTTTCTTCCGTGGTCTCCTCTTTTGCTGCTTGGCTCTTGTCTTTTCTCCCTTTTGCTCTTCTTTGGCAGTACAAGGTTCGCGCCTCTGCTGGCAAGATCCAGCGACTCCAGGATGCCTTGGAAGCCGCCAGGAGTAAGTTCTCCCACTTGGTCTATCTTCCCCCCTTGGTTTGCTTCTTTAGACCGGTTATTAGTCTTGGTATTGCAGAAGAGAGCCTGGACTCGGGCGGCCGGCTGAAGGAAGCTTCCTCTGTTGGCCGGCTGGCGGCCAAGGTCAAGCGGCTGACCGAGATCGGCCAACAACACCAGGACGAGGTGACCCGGTTGGTCAAGTATAACGCACAGCTGGAGGCGGCCTTCAAGGACCTCACCACAGTCAACAAGGCACCAAAGGAGGCCTTCGAGGTCTTAGAGAAGGCCGGCGTGGAGCAGACAACCAAGCACACGGAGGAAGTCGACAGCATCAACAAGGCAATCGACATCCTCCTAGAGGAAATGAAGAACGTTGGCCTTGCGGTCAGAGGTGAGTTTTCCTGTCTCTTGTAGGGTTGTTTCACTTTTCTGCCCGACTTTGAAGATCATTTTGTTTATTGGTGCAGAGTTCTATCCTTTGCTGCCATCGTAGGCCAGGCGGCATGCAGTTTCCGCCATGGAGGTCAAGGCCACCGAGACCGCCATTGTCGGCCTTAAGATCAGTACCCTGCAGATGGCGAGAATCTTTAGCGAAGAAGCCCAGGCGCTGATCCAGACTGCCGGCGAGCTGTTCCAGGAGCTCTCGCCGGGCGAGGACGTGCCCACGCATGTCTGCGATCTAGCCGCTTGCCTGGAGAACACGGACGATCCATCACCAGGCTGCAGGAATCAGCCGACCATGGCGGAGCAGAATGTACTCTGTGATTTCTACGCTCCTAGTACCCGGAGATCGAGTTGAAAGACTTCACTCGCGCCATGCGGACCAGGACCACCTATGAGGGGCTCAGGAAGGACCCGGAGATCCATGAGACCGCCTGTACCATCACGGACTTTGTCAATCTCGACGTCTTCATCCCCAACTAGGTGGTGCGTAAGCCGGCAACCGGCAAGGACGAAGAGAAGGACTAGGAGGACCTGGCGTTCTTCGACAAGGACCAGCCGCACGACGGGATGAAGGAGCTCATTGATGCCATGTTTTCCCTTCGTAAGGAGGTTGCTGACGCGGCACACCCCTCGTCTCCAAAGGACGACTGAAGAAGACCCCGGGATGTCGGGTGGAACTGTATGAAACTTTCCCTATCTTGCTGTCCCGGAGTGCCAGGTGAATTTGTGACTTGAACCTCATATTTTGTAGCACCGTAACATTGTTATGTGGGGCTTCGTCTCCTTTTATTCTTCAAGTATTGTCCGCCTGAATTTATCCGTTTGAGTTTTCTCGATTTCTGAATTTTTGCTTATCTCATGTTCAAGTTATCCACCGGGTGTAGCCCCAGAAGTTTGGGCCGGCCGCTCGTAGAGCAGGCAGGACGAATCTCCTTCCAAGCGATTAGTCTTAGCCGTATAGGTCCTTGTTACTAGAGGGGCCGGATGTCGTTCGAACCCCTGAGTTTGGGTGGACGTCTACTCGCATAGGAGCCATTCAATTTCTTGGCCGTAGTGGTAATTTTATCAGAGGAACCGGCTTTCATTTAGGCCCCCGTGGTTAGGTGGCCGACTGCACGCCGAGGAGCCATGTGAACGTGTAGTTTGGATTTCTTAGCTATAGTGGTCCTTGTTATCAAAGGGACCGGCTGCCGTTCGAGCCCCCGAGTTTGGGTGGCCGGCTGCTCGCTTAGGATCCATTCAATTTCTTAGCCGTAGTGGTCCTTGTATTAGAGGGACCGACTACCGTTTAAACCCCCATGGTTAGGTGGATGGTTGCTCGCTTAGGAGCCATGTGAAGTGAGGGCTTCGCCATTCGAGCCTCCGAGTTTCGGTTGGCCGGCTGCCGCTTGAGCCCCCGGGCTTGGAGGGCTGCCTGCCGCTTGGGCCGCTTGAGGGGTCCGCATGTTCTTATCTGTCCGGTTGTCTTTCTTGTGCTTTGATATGTCTCAAAAGTATCTATAATTTGTTATGTTCCATGTTGTTTTCATGCCATATGCTACATTTTTCCTATACACTTTATGTCATTTTTATGGATTTTCTGGGACTAGCCTATTGACCTATTTTCTGCTGTTTTTGGTTTCAGAAAAGTTGTTCTGGAAATATTCTCGGAATTGGACGAAACAAAATCCCAGAGTCTTAGAATTACCGGAGGGTCAACGGAGTCCAATGGAGACCCGGAGGGAGGCTACAGGGAGGCCACACCATAGGGGGCGCGGTTCCCCATCTAGCCACGCCCAGGGGTGGTGTGGGATCCAGGGAGCCCACGTCCATCGCCCTTTCGCCTATAAAGTCCCCCCGAGGCATAAACCCTAGATATATCGGCCTCCTTCCACGAAAAGTTCTGTAGCTCCCCCGCCGCCGCCGACAAGTTTTGGGGGATAAAAATCTCTGTTCCGGCACCCTGCCGGGACGGGGAAGTGCCCCTGGAGCCATCTCCATCAACTCCACTGCCATCTTCATCGCGGTTGTTGTCTCCTATGATGAGGAGGGAGTAGTTTTCCCCCAGGGCTGAGGGCTCTACCAGTAGCTATGTGTTTCATCTCTCTCCCCCATCGTGTGATCTTTATGTGATCATGAGCTCTGTAATCTAGTCGAATAAGTAGATGTTACTCTTCATCTGTTATGCTACTCAAGTGGTTTTGTTATGAAATATCCGTAGACACTTTGATCACGGTGTAAAGGTGAAAGTGTGTGCACCGTGTGGTTTAGCATGATATTTATATTTTGTGTTGGATGACCCTATGAAATTGTGGTGTTTGTTTGGAACCATCTAGGTCTCATGGTGATAGCGTGGGGGTTACCTATATGTGTAAATGCGAACTCTAAGGAGTTCTTTTTGCAGCCCTACGTGATGATTGGTGTTTGTTATCCGAGCGGAGATTGGTTCGGAGTAGCGTAGTGAAGAGAGATATTTATGCATTCAATAATATTATTATTGTTAAGAGTGTGCACTAGTGAAAGTATGATCCCTAGGGCTTGTTTCTAAACATTGAAACACCGTTTACAATCAGTTCTGCTACATGTTTGATCTCTGCCATTTTATTTCAGATTGCTATTATCACTTATAACCATCCATATTATTTGTATTTCACCGTTCTTCGCCGAACTAGCGCACCTATACAACTGATAATTGTATTAGCTGTGTTGGGGACACAAGAGACTTCTTGTATCGTAATTGCAGGGTTGCTAGAGAGGGATATCTTTGATCTCTTCCTCCCTGAGTTCGATAAACCTTGGGTGATCCACTTAAGGGAAACTTGCTGCTGTTCTACAAACCTCTACACTTGGAGGCCCAACATTGTCTACAAGAATAGAAGCGTGCGTAGACATCAAACTCTTTCCTGGCTCCGCTGCCGGGGAGTTAAGGAAAAAGATACTCACACCCTCTATGAGTGCTCGAAGTTATTTTCTTTAGATTCTACAATTATATCTTTTTGTTTCTTGTTTTTATTTTCACTAGTTAGGCTTAATGGAAAACAACAAAAATATGAGAGCACTTTATAATCTTTATATTGAATTAGGACATGAAGTGTTTGAAGAGAAAATTAAAAAACCTATGGAGATTTATTTGCATGCTAGTAGCAATGTTATTAGTATGAATTCTTTGAACACCGTTATTGCTAATGCTATGGAAAAATCTAAGCTCGGGGAAGCTAGTTTTTATGAAAATTATCCTTTTTAGTCCCCCAAGAACGGAGGAACAGATTTACTTTGATGATACTTTGCCTCCAATATATGATGATTATAATGATTGTGGTATTCTAGTTCCACCTACTATTGATGATAAATTTTGTTGTGATCATGATATGCCTTCTATATATGATTTTTACAATGATGAACATGATATTTTAAATACACCTACTACTGAGGATAAAAATAATTATGATTACAATATGCCTCCTATATTTTATGATTATGGTGATGAGAATAATAATGATATTTATTTTGTTGAATTTTCTCCCACTAGTATTAATAAGAATGAATATGCTTATGTGGAGAGTATTACTTCTTTTAAGCATGGGCTCATGATAAGAATGTTTTATGTGATAGTTATATTGTTAATTTTATTCATGATGCTACTGAAAGTTATTATGAGAGAGGGAAACATAATTTTATGCATCTCGACAATATCAAGCTTCCCCTCTTTATTATGAAAGTTTTGATTTTTCACTTATTTTGTCTTCCTATGCTAGCCACTTTGTGCTTTATTGACTTGTTCTTCTACAAGATTATTTTTCATAGGAAGTGGGTTAGACTTAATTTTTTTTAATTTTCTTCTTGATACACTCTTTTGCTTCAATTCATATTTCTCATGTGAGCATCTTCTAAAATTATCATGCCTAGCTAAAAGGCTTTAAAGAAAAGCACTTCTTGGGAGATAACCCATGGTTTTATTTTTTCTTTGTTTTTATATGTTTTATTTGCGTCAAGGTTTTGTTTACTTCTGTAGAAACTCATTTGTATCTTTATTTTCTAGCATTTTTTGTGCCAAGTAAAGTTTCTAGTGAAAGTTGAGGTTAGATTTGGATTTCTGCGCGGGAAAGAGATTTATGTTGTCCACCGTATAAAATTACAAAATTCACAGTAAGATCAAAATCACCTGCAATTTTTTTTGCTTCTTCCTCAGCTAATTCCAAATCTTTTTCTGGCTTTGCGTTTTTCGATTTGAGCAACGTAAGTGCCACGAATTTTTTTGCCTTTACATACTGTTCTGGTTTTGACAGATTTTGCCTTTTTTACTTGCATTCTCTCTTTTACTATGTCGAGTGGATTTATTTGCTTTACAAAACATCAATTGCCGTACCTAATGTTTAAAATTATTAATAAGATTTGTGTCCATGCAGAACACATGAATTTTTGATTGTGCACTAACCCTCTAATGAGAATTACTTTGAGTACGGTGTGAAGAAAGTTTTCAAGGGTCAAGAGAAGAGAGTGATATAATGTGATCAAGAAGAGTGCAAAGACAAATCCTGGGGATGACCCCGTGGTTCATCCCATAAAATTCTAAGAATAATCAAGAGTCTAATCTTGGGGATGCCCAAGGCATCTCCTTCTTCATCAGCAACTCATCAGGTCACTTCTAGTGAAACTATATTTTTATTCGGTCACATCATATGCACTTTACTTAGAGCGTCTGTTTGTTTTTATTTTGTTTTATTTTATTTTCCTTGCTGCAATAAACTTAGTTGGAACCTATCATTCTTGTGTGGGAGAGAGACACGCTTCGTTTTCATTGCTTAGAACACTCTAGTTTTCATTCTTATTGTTCTGTGAGTGTTCACCTTTTGCTAGTACTACGTTTAGCCCTTGTTTTCCACTCCTATTTTATTCATAGCATGTTAGTTTGCTTCAGTTATATATGATTATCTCTCTGGTATTTTATGATTATTATCTATGAGAGTTGTTTCAAACAAGTTAATTGGTGTTGGAGAAGAGTAAAATATTTCATGCTTATAACGGTGCAAAAAGAAGCTCGTATAGACTATGGCTAGACTTTTTCATGTCATGTTGGATGTTATTTTAATTCTATGCTTAGTAGTTCTCATTGTAGCATGACTTGCCTCAAATAGCTGAGAGTGTTTAATGTGCCATTGAAAGAATCATGAGTTGTTTTTATCACATTGAAGCATACATTTGTGGTGTTCTTCTTCGAATGCTTTATTTGGTTGACTTGGCGCATGCTTACACCATGTTTATGAATACAAACCAGTTACTTATAGCCTCTATGACATTTAGTTTTTGACTTGTAATACCATTTATGCTTTGATTAATAATGTTTTTGTCTCTATGCATGATTATGGCCATTATTGCTCTCTTAATTTTTCGCTCCTAGTCTTTTGCTAGCCACCACATGTACTGAGTATGAGCTCTACTCGTGCATCCAACTCCCAAAAACCAAAGTTTGCCAAATGTGTCCACCATACCTACCTGCATGTGGTATTTAACCGCCACTCCAAGTAAATCTCTCATGTGCTACCTTTAAACCTTCAAAATTATACCTATTTTCGTTCTTGTTTTAGCTCATGAGGAAGTAGTAGTTGGGTTTGTTGTCTTCCATACTATTTAGGTACCCTGACTTGCATGCTTCATCTGCTCGTCATTAATTTTAAAAAGAGCTGGTTAGACCACTATAACATAAAAAAGCTAAACAAATAAATAGGCACTCCTCCATGGTATGAGATTGTTGGTAGGCACCCGAGGATTCGGTTGGCCATGGTTTGCGAAAGCAAGGTGGGGAGGAGTGTCATACTATATAAATAGCATGCTATCAATGCTTAATATAAATAATTTGGAACCGCTCTCAACTTGTTTAGTATGGAATATGACAAAAACTCTATTACCATTCGTTGACATAAGCATACACCACTCTAAAAAAAGTTTTCAATACCTCTGTTTAACAAAATAAAAAGCTCTAGCACATGAGTTAATCCCTTCTTCCCTCTGTGAAGGGCATTTCTCTTACTTTTATGTTGAGTCTCCATCTTCTAACTTTATGCACAGTTGAGAGAGCGTAGTTTCCATTCTGAGTTTAATGTGCATCAGTACCAAAGTTTATTATTGATTGATTCATGATGTCTTATTACTTGCTCTCAAATTATTTATTCTAATCATCCACTTGAAATTTGAAGGTGTCCTGACATTTATGTTTTTCCCCACTCTTAAGGACAAGCGAAATATCACCTTGCTATGTTTCCTGTATACTCGAAACAAACGTATAACTTTCAAGTGCATTATTATTCATGATCTTTTTATTTGTGTAACTTTTCATGATGCAAAGTGATTTCTAAGTTTCATTGTTAGAATTATATCTATCATGTATGTGTTTAGAGTACTATGATTTCAGCTTGCATATGATTTTACAATTTAGATGATCAAGTTTATGTTGGTAGCATGTCACCTCAGAAATTATTTGTTTTTATTGTTTTACCTACTCGAGGACGAGTAGGAACTAAGCTTGGATATGCTTGATACATCTCAAACGTATATATAATTTCTGATGTTCCATGTTGTTTTCATGCCATATTCTACATGTTTCCTATACACTTTATGTCATTTTTATGGATTTTCTGCGACTAACCTATTGACAAGATGTAACAACACCAGTTCCTGTTTTCTACTGTTTTTGGTTTCAGAAAAGTTGTTCTGGAAATATTCTCGGAATGGGCCAAAACGAAATCCCAGGGTCTTAGAATTCCCGGAGTGTCAACAGAGTCCAAAGGAAACCCGGAGGGGTCCACAGGGAGGCCACACCATAGGCGGGCGCTGTAACATCCCAAGTATGAAAACTCCATTAGAATGTTTGCTTTTTGTTACATTATGTTTTGCATCATGACATCATAATCATTGCATTTGTTTTCCATTTGTTTTCCATTTGTTTTCCCTTGTTTTTTTCCATTTGAAATTCAAACAAATTTCAAATTCTTGTTCATACTTGTTCTGTTACAATGTTTCAAATGAAAATTACAAAACAATCCAATCATTTGTTTCCAATAAGCTTGAAATTAAAAACTTTTAAATTTCTTAAGTTTCAGTAATTCATTTAACATCAAATTTCACTCAAATTCAATTAGAATACAAACAGCAACACAATTTGAAATTTTTGAAAAACAAAAGTTTGCAAATTGGTGTTTTTGTAAATGACAACCTATAAAAATTAGCACAAAAATTTAAACCCCACAAAAACCTTTCTTTTTCTCTCCTTTTTCTCCCTCCTTTTTCTCCCTTTTCTTTTTCTGCAAAAAAAAAACAGAATCAGTAAAAAAAAACGCAGAGGGGAGAGGCAGCAGGCCCAGGCCCAGCCCACGGCCTGCTACCCCCTTACCTGTTTCTTCCACCTCTGTACGGCTCGCATCCGAGCTGCCCACGTCGACAATGTCGATGATGGGACGGACAACAGCTCCTCTCCCCCTCCTTTTAACCAAGCCTCGAGCTCCTCTCCCTCTGCCCTAGTTCTTCCCCCTCCTCTCTCTGCGCCGCCACCTCCATTTCCTCTCCGCGATCCCCTCCTTCCTTTTCCGTTTCTGTTCTGAAATTTCTTCTGAACACTGCCACTAACCACCATGGCCGAGTCTTGAAGATGGCGTAGTGGCCGCAGGGGTCTGCATCGGGGGCTCTCCACGACGGGAACGAGTTCCCCTCGACGCCACCTTCCCTCTCGACCCCACAGCAGCATCCGGGAGCAGCGGCTTCGTCGCCGCCGTCCTCTCCGTCGACGGCCACCACCCCCGCGCCGAGCCGCCCTGCTCCCTCCTATTTTTTCCCTCGGTGAGCAGCACGGTCGCCTCGTCCTCCCCACTCTGCTCCCTTGCATCATGCGCACGTACCACCTCGCAGCACTGCACCACACGCACTGCAGCAGCAGCGCTGCAGCTGCCGCCGGCGGCCGTCCGCCTCTGTCAGAAGTTTCAGTAACTGAATCCTTTTTCAGTTTCAGTAAACAGCTCGAAGCTGAACCACAAAACGTCTCCTTCCTCTGTTCTATCACCAAATGGACAGCAGCCCAGCTGGCCAGCGCGCTGCGTACGCGAGCCCGAGGTCGAGGGTTCGATCCCCGCCTTCGTGGGATTAAAATCCAACCTTTTTACAACGCGCGCGTGCGCTGACAGGTGGGGCCCCCTGTCAGCGACCACACACGCCACCTAGGCGCCGCCGGGGCCTAGGCTGGGCCACTGCGAGGTGTAAATAGTTCTGGCCCATTTTTTTTCTTTTTAATTCCAGTCCATATTATTTACAGAATAGTCCCTGGTTTCCAAATACAAATAACTTTTGTATTTTAAATCCAAACTTAACAAATTAAATATGTTTTCTGTACCAAATTTAATTCTCTACCTGTTTAAATCATTTGTTTTCTGTTTTGAACATTTCAAATGTTTTCAAAATTCAAATTCAAACAACTCATTTCAAATTTGGTTAATTTCATAACTAATTCAAATTTAATTCAAATGTCACATATAAAATATGTTTTCCATGCCAAATTGAACCACCTTTCCAAATATAAACTTTGTTACCTGTTTTGAATACTTTAAATTGGTTAAATAATTTAAAACCTTGTTCAAATCATTTAAAATTGCTAAATTCATAACTTGGTCAAATTAATTTCTTTTTGAACACATGAAATATGTTTTCAAACCAGAAAAGTATAAACTTTCCAAATATGAATTTTATTTAATGTTTTGAACAAATAAAAATTCCTCATCCATTTAAGGAGCCAATTTTTCATAACTTAATAAATAAAATTTCAAACTTGGTAAATACCTTTTCAAATTGAATCTATTGTTGTTTTCTCATTGTTTTCCTCATCCATGCATCATGCTAATCCACTTACACATGATGATTAGTTGTAGCTCATTTAATCCAACCTAAATTCATGGGCTTTTCCATATACAATCCAAATTGCATATGGGTCCCTTTAATTATGTTATCATGTCAACTAGCTTATTTTGATGCATCAGTTAAATTGTCATGCATCATCCCATGATTGTGCATTATGCCATGTTATTGATTGTTTGTCTCTCTGCGTTGTTTGTTTGCTTCTTCTCGAATAGACGACGACGTTGAGACAGACGAGGTTTACGACACTACTTCTGAGGAGTTAGCTCAGTACCAGGCTACTGGGTTTGCAGGCAAGTATTCACTCACATGAACCATTGTGTCCTTTCCACACTGGATATCGATACTTTCCGTTGTCTATCCTGCTAGCCTTAAGATTCGTTGCTTGTGTTCCGATCCTATCACATGTTATCCTGTAACCCTGATATAGCCTCACCTCCACACCTATAACCCCATTGCTTGTTGCCTGTGTCTTACTAGCATGCTTAGGGTTGTTTATGCTCGAGTCTGTTGTCCGTTATTTCTATTACCATCTTACTTATGTTCTGGGGCTCGATGTTAAACAATCAACCTGTTAATGTTTGAGGTAATGCTAATTGGATGATAAGGCACCGGCAGGAGGCCGGGTATGGTTTTGAGGCCTGCTAGTGTCGACCCTAATTAGGAAAAGGGTCTTGTCTACCGATCCATGATGAGCGCACTATCCGCATGTGGGAAGCGTGTATGGGCGCCCCCCTCAATTTGATTCGATTCGCATCTCGTCCAAATCGCCACACTTAGTTCGGGCTTTCCATTTGATTTATGCATATGCAGGTGCGAACCCGAGGCCAGGGTGGAACTTTTGTAGTCGGCATTTAGGGCGGCGTGGTCTTCCAGTGGTATGAGGGTCCCCCCTTTTCTTCGTGGGGGCTCAATTAACCGCGCACGCACAGCACGTGGTGCTTTGGGCTTGATGCGAAGAAGAGTTGAGTTGTGTTGAGTGCCCCGCTTGGTGGAAGGGCCATTCCATCTGGCGGGTTATTCTTACGTGTACGGCCAAATTGGTGCATCCCTACAGGGTTAAATCTTCTCGAGAAGCCGTGTTGTCCGCGGTTATGGATGACTTGGTGAAAGTACTGGCTAACAAGTACTCAGACAACTTACACCTAATGACTAACAACTTGACTAGTAATAGGCTTATTGGAACAATAACTTGAACCATCATTAAACCAACTGTGTGAGTTATCCTTGGATTGCTTCTTTGGATAAGGGGCGAGATCCAGGATGGGTTTGTTTGAGGTTAGTGGTAGTTGGTTACGATACGCTATCTTATCCCCTTTCTTTTAGCCGGAAGTTGTAGCATGTTTCTGTAGTTGGTTAGAGCAGCCTGCTGCCGCACTTTTGTATCACCTATTCTTCCGTTGAACCCAAAGCATCTGTACTTGGTGTTGCAGGGTACACTTTGGTATCTTGTGAGTCTTGCTTGCCAGTACTTGTCTGTACTGACCACTTTGGGGTTGTGGTTTCCGCAGACTATGTTTCCGAGGATCCCCATGGTGGCTACTACGTGGAGTATGACGAGGCTGCTGACGAGTAGATAGCGGACCAGGGCAGGATCCGAGACATCGTGGATGGGCTCCGTCTTTTCGTTTCCGGCCTCTTAGGCCTATTTGGATCTTGTCTGTACTCAGACACTTTGGATGCTTCCGCTGTGATGTAATGATGAATTGTTGGGACATGTGTCCTCTAGATGATTGTATTTGCTATCTTTGCTCTAGTGAGAGCTATTTGCAACTTATTTCAATCTTTTGTGTCTTAGAGATTTGTTGTGATATCACTTGTTCAAATGCTGTTGATGTACCATGTGTGTATGTTTGAAGTACGTCAACGGAAGTAGTCGGATTTCTATGGGATGGTTTACGCAGACGATGGATAGTAGAGAATGGTTGTCACACGTTTACGTGTTGGCCTGCTCATATTGAGATGCGGGTGCCGGTATGCCCCGTAAGCCATTTACCTACTGTTTAGCGGGCTGTGAGTATCCTCTAGAAGTCCGGGTGCGACAAATGGTACCAGAGCCTGTCTGCCTGTAGGATCCCTTTTACTGGTCGCAGTTGAGTCTAGAAACTATTTTGTAGCTATATAGGAAAAATGAAACGTGAGAGTAGGAATTCTGTTCTTTTATTTCTTTCCCCACCCACCCTCCCTTTTGTGGTAAGGAAGTGCAACGTTGTTTTCTCTTCTCATCTAAACTTTCAAGTTAGGATTTCTCGTATCCTGGTTTCTCTAGGATAGTTATATCTACTAGACCATAGGAATGGAGGTGGTTGTGACATGATTTATCATGTTGCCTACTCATGATTGAGAACGGAGGCGTGTAAGCCCCGGATGCAGATCCTCTATTCCTTAAGCAGTAGATATTGATCCTCTAGAAGCCCGGATGGGTTTTCCGTAGTACCTCAGGAGTGTTTGGTCTCGTGTTTCCCTAATGTTGCTTCGATATCCTGTTCTTCTCAACATCCTTTCGTCCGTTGTAACCTTGTTGTTGCTTTCCACTTCAGTTCTTCTACCGGCGTCTAATCAAAACTTCCCCATCATCTGCAGATGGATCTCAGGTTCTACCCGCAGGTGGTTCGTATGACTCGTTGCGAGAGCACTGCCGGTTATCCGGAGATGCTGAGAGACATGGTCACTTATCTGGGGTTCCGTTGGGCACCAGAGTACCAGGTCTACGAGCAGCAGCGAGAGTTTGACCAGACCTACTACCAGGCTATCGTCTACATTCTGTCAGATGATGGCATGAGCGTAGTCCACCGCTACGAGGCAGTAGGTTCCACAGTGGATATGGCTGTGCAGCTGGCAGCTTATGTGAGTCTCACCGTCCTTCGTGCTGACTACTGGGGATTTGACGATTCTATCTATCGCCACATCCCCCGTGGTTACATCACTTCAGAGGGAGCTCACTTCACTCTCTACGACAACTTGGATGTTTATGAGCATAATAACTCCAGGCTGCACACCACCGCTCAGTTTGTGAGGCACAGTGACGCAGTTGCCAGCACACTATCTCAGGAGTTGGCTTCAGTCAGAGAGCAGCTCTACCTTGCTTTGACTCGTCTGGCGACTTACACCACAGACTTTGTTGGAGACGAGCGCTTTGCACGTTTCGATCAGCCAGTTGGTCGTCGTCTGCCAGATGCTGGAGGTTACGAGCCGATCAGAGGTCCACTCCTCAACCTCGATGCTGGTTACACTGGGATTCCACGCTTTGGAGCACAGGGAGTCAACGCTATGTACTTCACCACACCTAGAGTCGCTCTCAGACCACGTCAGATCTATGTGGATCGTCGTTCTACCTACTTTCGTGGGCGTCCTCCTCACCGTACCTCTCGCCGTACTACTAGCCGCCGTCCTGTGTGATGAGCATGGGAGTACCGATGTATCCATTCTTAGATATGTTTAGTTATCCCTTGGCATTCGAACCATTTATGGTGTGTTGGATATTCTGATGTATTTGAACATGTGATGATGTACCTGTTGGTTATCTATTCATGCGTCGGAATAATCTCTCTTTCGGTTTCCAAGTCTATCCTTTTCTATTGTTGTGCTAAAATGCATTTCCATTCAGGATGCCGCCAACAAGGAACAACCCGCCTGAGCCACCGCCAATCACGGAGCTGTTGACTCAGATGACCCAAGTCATGACGCATATGGCCCAGTTCCAGACTAATCAGCACATCAACCAGACAGCTCCACGGGTCAGCATCAAGGAGTTTCTCAGTCTGGGCCCAAGAGCTTTCGTGGCCACACGCGAGCCTCTGGATGCTGATGACTGGATCCGTGAGATAGCTAAGGCTCTGGAGATTGCTCACGTTGCTGAGGAAGACAAGGTCAAGTATGCCTCCTATCTGCTGAAGGGTCAGGCAACTACTTGGTGGGAGAACTACCAGGCCATGAGAGCTGGCTTTCCAATCACGCGGGGTTGTTTCAAGGAAGCCTTCCTGAAGCACCACATTCCAGATGGTCTCATGAAAAGGATGCGTGAAGAGTTTTGCTCACTCAAGCAGGGCAAGTTGGACATCATCGGCTATCAGAGTGAGTTCAATCGCCTCGCTCGTTACGCTGGTGATGAGGTGTCCACTGAAGCTAAGAAGATGGCAAGGTTCCGCAGAGGTTTTAACCCGGAACTCAAGTATGCCCTCACAAACGTTAAGGCCAACAGCTTCGAGGATCTCGTTAACACCGCGCTCAACGAGGAAAATGGGCACAAGGCGTTCGAGGAGTCTCGCAAGCACTCGCGTGAGGGTGGTTCCTCCTCCAACATGACCACCCCTCCGCAGAAGCGCCGCATCTGGGTGCCAAATGGTGTTGTCACTCGGGCTCCTTACGCCCAAAATTCTCCAGGCTTCGCTCCCCGCCCACCCAACCCTGCTCAGATGCATGATCAGAGGGCTTCGATGGGGCAGCCAAGGCCAGGGCCTCCTCGTGTCGTCACTTGCTACAAGTGCAAGCAGACGGGGCACTACGCTGACAAGTGCACGCAGAGGCAGCTACCTCAACCACCACCTCGTCCTAACACCAACCAGGCAATGGTGCGCGCTCCCCCGCCTAAGGCCTTCAACTCCAACAACAGGCCTGTCGGGAGGACCGCAAGGGTGAATCATGTCAAGATCGACAAAGCTGAGGAAGCTCCTGACGTCGTTCTCGGTACATTTCCCGTAAACTCTAATCCAGCTAAAGTGTTGTTTGATACCGGAGCATCACATTCTTTCGTGTCAAAGATCTTTGCGACAGCAATTAAACTCCCTTTTGTTGGTTTGGGTTCCCCGCTAGTGGTAAACTCCCCTGGAGCAACTATGCAAACTTCCAAGATCAGTCACAAAAATCAAATTCTAATTGGAGGCCACATATTCCTTGCTTCTCTCATACTGCTTGGCAATTCTGACATTGATGTCATTCTTGGTATGGATTGGTTGAAGGCCAATAAAGCTAGAATTGACTATGCTCAGAAGTCAATAACTCTGTTCCACCCCTCTGGCCAGATAGTCTATTCTCCAAATGAATCAAGTTCCATCCAGCTATGCACCCTCGATGCAAAACCTCTACCTTCACTTGAAAATGTTCCGGTGGTTTGCGAATTCCCTGACGTCTTTCCAGAAGATTTGCCAGGGATGCCTCCGGACAGAGCTGTTGAGTTCGTGATCGAGCTTGAGCCAGGTACTGCTCCAATCTCTAAGCATCCCTACAAGATAGGAACTCCCGAGCTGAAGTTGTTGAAGGAACAAATTGATATGTACATGCAAAAAGGTTACATTCAACCTAGTTCCTCGGCTTGGGGTTGCCCAACTCTGTTCGTTGCAAAGAAGGATCACACAAAGAGACTCGTTGTTGACTATCGTCCTCTTAACGATAAAACCATCAAAAACAAGTATCCAATTCCTCGTATCGATGATCTTTTTGATCAACTTGCTGGAGCCTCAATATTCTCTAAGTTGGACTTGAGAATGGGTTACCATCAAATAAAGATCAGAAAAGAGGATATTCCAAAGACAACCTTCACCACTCGCTACGGTCTATATGAATTCACCGTCATGTCCTTTGGTCTCACCAATGCACCGGCGACATTCTCTCGACTCATGAATTATGTCTTCCATGAATACCTCGACAAGTTCGTTGTGGTATATCTTGATGACATTCTTGTCTACTCAAAATCCGAGGAAGAGCACGAAGAACATCTTCGTCTAACCCTCATGAAGCTTCGCGAGCATCGTCTTTATGCCAAGTTCTCCAAATGTGAGTTCTGGATTTCAGAAGTTGCTTACCTTGGTCATGTCATCTCAGCCAAGGGCATAGCCATTGATCCAGAAAAGGTTAAAGCAATTGTTGATTGGAAACCTCCAAAGACGGTGAAGCAAGTAAGAAGTTTTCTGTAACACCCGGGGGATTTTACCCCAAGTAGATTTTGTTTGTTTTTCTTTGGCATTGCATCATGGCATCGTGCATTGCATTTGTTTTGAATGGTTTCTATTTGAATTCCAAATCAAATTCAAAAATTGTTTCATACTTGTTATGTTACAAAGTGTTTAAAATAAATCCACCACCAATACAAACTCAATTGTTTTATTTCAAATCGTTTGTCAAATGAATTTGACTTTCTTAAGTGGAGTTGTTTTAATAAAGTGAATTTAAATCCAATTTCAAATCCGAACAAAAAAATTTCAAAATATTCACAAACAAAAGTTTGTGCACTTGGGCTTTTAAATTACTTAGTGCATTAAAATTAAAGCCACAACATTTTGAACATTTTAAATCCCTCAATTCTATTTCTTCCCTTTCTTTTCTACAAAAAAAAATAGAAGAACAAAAGAATAAAAAATAAAACAAAGAGGGTGAGGCAGACCAGCCCAATTGGGCCAGCCCACCAAGCCCCAACTGATCAGCCCACATCCCCCTTCCCCTACCTCTGTCCGTACAGAGCGCACAGGTGGAAAGCGAGCTTCCCCCCATGTGCACCTGCTCCCTCTCCCTCCCCCCTTATCTATCCCCCTCCAACCCTAACCCTAGGCCATCTCTCCTCCCTCTCCTCCTCCTAGCCGCCGCCCCCCTCTCTTCTTCCTCCTTTTTCTCTCTGTATTTCTCCTCTTTCTGAATTCCATGGAGCTGTGCCATGGCCGGAGATGGAGCTCCATGGCGCGGCCACCACGGGCAGCCTCGGGCCGCCCTGAGCACGGGAATGGAAAGAGGGCGGTGCCCTCTCCCTCCTCGCCTCCTCGGCGAACCCCGAGAGGGTGCCGTTCGCCGCCGCCAAGCCGCCGTCGCCGCCATCACCTCCCTGTCACTGCCTCCGATCGAGCCGAGGTGAGCTCCCCCTGTCCGCCTTCACCCCTCTCCCCTCTCTCCCCTCTCTCCCCTCTCTCCTACCTCTCCTCCTCCCCTCCGCATCCGCTAGCAGCCATCGCCCCCGTGCCCCACGCCGGCAGCGGCGCTGCAGGTCGTAGACCGGCGATCTTCCTCGTCATCGTGCAGTTACATGAACGTAACTTTCAGTTCCGTCAGAGATAGGCCCGAAGCATACCTCAAAACCAAACGCGAGCGGTACCAAACAAAACACCGTAGCAGCCCAACTGGTTAGCTCCCTTGCGCGCGCCCAACAGGCGCTGTGTTCGATCCCCCCCCCCAGGCAGAAAAGCCACACCTTTTTCTGCCCCTTTTTCTTTTTTGCCCGAATTCCAGAATAACAGATCTGAACCCTTATTTGTAAAATCAATATAAAATTGAATATTGCTCCAAATTCAATGATTCAAGTTTCTGTGGATTCAAAATCTTGTGCCCTTTCTGTTAATGTCAAGTTTGCAACATGTTTTTGTAATAATTTTTGCACTAAATAATTAATTACTGAAAATGCAATTAAAAGTTGAAACTTTGGAATTTCATAACTTGAGTTCTGTTCATCCAAATTGAGCAAACTTGGGCTCTAAAAATTTGTCTTAACAAACTATACACATTGGTATTTTATTTGGTCACAATTGAATTAAATTTGAACATGTTTTCTTCTGTTTACTGAAAAGGGCAGAATAAGAATGCTTATGAATAATTGCATAATAAATTCAATAATAACCCAAAAATTATGTTTAATAGCTCAAAATGTTCAGTGAAACATTTGCTACATGTTTTCAACCTTTTCAATGCAATTTGTTTAATGTTTTTCCTAATTAAAAGTGGTGCAATAATTCAATGCTTTAATTAAACCTCTTAAATTGCAAAATTCATAACTTGGGCAATTCAAATCCAATTCCAACATGTAAAATATGTTTTCCATTCCATTTTTCATGAACCTTGCAAATATCAACTTTGTTTTCTGTTTTGAATAATTTAAATTGCTGAAAACAACTGTTTCCTAATTAATGCATTTAAAATTGCCAAATTAATAACTTGCTCATTTTAAATCCAAATTCAACAAATGAAATGTGTATTCCATCTAAAATTTTGTGTTTTTTCCAAATATAAATTTGGTTATCTGTTTTGAACATTTAAAATTGGTGAAAACAACAAATGCTTGTGTAACTCACTTAAGAAGCCAAATTTCATAACTTAATAAATAAAATTCCAAATTTGGTAAACAACATTTCAAATTGAATCTATTGTTGTTTTCTTTTTGTTTTCCTCATCCATGCATCATGCTAATCCACTTTCACATGTTGGTTACTTGTAGATCATTTAATTCAACATTAATTCATGGGCCTTTCTATATGCAACCCAAATTGCATATGGTCCCATTTAAATATGTTTACCATGTCAACTAGTTTATCTTTGATGCATCCTTAAACTTGTCATGCATCCATATCTTGATCATGCTGGATCTTTTGCCGTAGTAGTAATTGTTGCATCCGGTGTTCGTTCGAGGTTCGTTGCTTCTTCGCGGATAGGACGTTGAGATGATGTGAGCAACGACAAGTTCTGCGGATATACCTCTACTTGCTGGATCTCAGGCAAGTATATTCACTTGCTGCCTATGGCTGCCTTTCATCACTTGTTACCGATTCTTTCCATTGCCTTTATTCTAGCCTTATGATTCGATGCTTGTGTCTCGATCCTATCCTATGTTTACCTTGCAACCATGATATAGCCTTCCTTCCACTTCCTATTAACTGTTGTTTGTTTACCCCGTTGGCCCCCGTGTCGTAGTTGCATGCTTAGTGTTGTTTGCGCTCAAGTCTTGATGTCCGTCTGATCACCTGTTTAGTTTGATAGTTGGGTTCCAATTCAATCAACAACATGTTAATGTTTTGGGTAATAATAATTTGATGATAAGGCACCGGCAGGAGGCCCGGCGTGGTTTTGAGGCCTGCTAGTGTCGAACTTAATTAGGAAAAGGGTCTTGTCCTCCGATCCATGATGAGCGCACTAACCGCATGTGGGAAGCGAGTATGGGCGCCCCCCGCAATTCTGATTCGATTCGCATCTCGTCCAAATCGCCTCATTTAGTTCGGGTTTTCCATTTGCCGCATGCATATGCAGGTGCGAACCCTTGGCGCCAGGGTGGAACTTTTGTAGTCGGCATTTAGGGCGGCGTGGTCTTAGAGTGCTATGAGGGTCCCCCTTTTCTTCGTGGGGGCTCGATTAGCCGCGCACGCACAGCATGTGGTTCTTTGGGCTTGATGCGAAGAAGAGTTGGGTTGTGTTGAGTGCCTCGCTTGGTGGAAGGGCATTTCCATCTGGCGGGTCATTCTTATGCGTACGGCCAAATTGGTGCATCCCTGCAGGGTTAAATCTTCTCGAGAAGCCGTGTTGTCCGCGATTATGGATGACTTGGTGAAAGTGCTGGCTAACAAGTACTCAGACAACTTACACTTAACGATGATAACTTGACTAGTAATATAGATTACTTCCACCATCAAAATGAATGTCACCTTAATCAACAGTGTGAGTTTCCTTGGGTTGCTTCCTTAGTAGGGGGTAACATTGGATGGGTATTGTTTGGTGAGTAGTTGTAGTTGGTTCTGATACGCTATCTTATCCCTTTCTTTTAGCCGGATGTTGTAGCGTGTTTCTGTAGTTAGTTAGTGCAGCCCGCTGCCGCTTCTTTGCAATAATACCTTCCTTTCCGTTGTACCCGAAGTATTGGTATCTTGTGATGATTGGTTACGCTGGTATCTTGTGATTATGGTTTATCCGCTTGCCAGTACTTAATCGTACTGACCCACGAATCCTTTTCGTGGCTGCATATTCCACATTGCAGTCAACAGGTTTGAAGTCTGACGACGTTAGCTTGGGAATCCCTCCGGCTTGGCCTGGGCAGGGATTGGACGCCATCGGTTATCTTCAGGACTCTTAGTCCAATTTGTATCTTGTTTGTAGCCGGATGCTATGTTGTTTCTTCCGCTGTTATTTGGATCTTTGTATTGTATCCGTTGTATCCTTGGCTCGTTTGAGTCGTCTTGTATATATCTTTTCTGTTGTTATTGTGGATTATTCGCGAACTGTTGTAATGCTATCACAAGTGGCAACCTGGAATCGGTTATTATGTGGATTTTGGCGGGAATGCTGAAATCTGCATAGTGCCCGATCTCGGGGCGTCACAAATGGTATCAGAGCATGGTTTCCGATTCCCGATATTGTTTCGATACGAATGGTTATCGAAGCAACGGGTCCGCAAAGCCTGTAGGATAACCTCGCTAACGGTCGTGTTTCTAGAGTGTCAAAAAACTATTTGTGCAAAAACTGTTTTGGAAACATCTCAATAGGATTCTTGTTTTCTCCTTATATCTATTCTATTTCCCCTCTCATCTTATTTGTTTTGGAGTCTCTCTTCCTCTCAATCTTTCAAAGTTCTAGGATTCTACGTGGGTGGACGTTTTCTAAGACTTTAACCTAATAGGTTCGATCATCGGAAGAGTCCTGGTGGAAGAACATCGTCATCAATCCGAGCAAGAATCTCTTGTTAGTGGTGTCGAGAAGCCCTTGTTAGTGGTGTCGAGGAGATCAACTGGAAGCATGAAGAATCGATAGTCGAACTTCTTCCCTCTTCCGTGGATGTGAGCGGATTGCGAGGGCGCAATCCCTTGTTAGTGGTGTCGTCTGTAACACCCGGGGGATTTTACCCCAAGTAGATTTTGTTTGTTTTTCTTTGGCATTGCATCATGGCATCATGCATTGCATTTGTTTTGAATGGTTTCTATTTGAATTCCAAATCAAATTCAAAAATTGTTTCATACTTGTTATGTTACAAAGTGTTTAAAATAAATCCACCACCAATACAAACTCAATTGTTTTATTTCAAATCGTTTGTCAAATGAATTTGACTTTCTTAAGTGGAGTTGTTTTAATAAAGTGAATTTAAATCCAATTTCAAATCCGAACAAAAAAAATTCAAAATTTTCACAAACAAAAGTTTGTGCACTTGGGCTTTTAAATTACTTAGTGCATTAAAATTAAAGCCACAACATTTTGAACATTTTAAATCCCTCAATTCTATTTCTTCCCTTTCTTTTCTACAAAAAAAATAGAAGAACAAAAGAATAAAAAATAAAACAAAGAGGGTGAGGCAGACCAGCCTAGTTGGGCCAGCCCACCAAGCCCCAACCGATCAGCCCACATCCCCCTTCCACTACCTCTGTCCGTACAGAGCGCACAGGTGGAAAGCGAGCTTCCTGTAAGGACCCCAGACTGGCAGTCTGAAACCCTCCGTATGCATACATTCACGATCCAAGAAAGATCAGTCGTGAACAACATACACAGTTGGCACACAGAAATACATCATCCATTACACGAATACATAAAGGTATTACATAAAAGATCACATGATCAAGTTTAACGCAACTGCCACAAAGGCAGGCAACTTAACCATCACAGCGGAAGACAATTAAAACACAACGTAGTTGAGCCCAAGTCACGCCTTAACCTACAGGCTGCTGACCCGGAGACGATCCTAGTTCGCAAAGCCGTCAACTCCGTACTTCTCTTCATAGATATCCTTCGGAGGCTCCTTCTCAAAGTCTGGCAAGTAGATACCAGGGGCGAAACCATAATGAGTACATTTGAATGTACTCAGCAAGACATCCATCATATCACTTACCAACATGCAAGTATGCTTATATGGTGGAATAGGTAGGCTATAAATAGGGTTCACTATCAATGGTGTTCATATAAGATGACACCACAGTTGCAGTCAAGTTTATCTGTATCTTTGTTGAAGAAGATACTTCAGAAGAAAATAATATAGTTTTATTTCTCTTGTAGATATCACATGTACAAGAGGTTTTGTAAAGCTTTGTTAAAGAATATTTTCTCTTTGCAAAACTTCTTGGAAACAGTTTCTAGAATTCTTGCTTAGAGTAGAAAAGGTTTTCTTTGCAAAACATTTTGTTTTGTATAACAACATCTGGCTTTTCATCATCGATGATACCTCCACGGTATAAGTTTCCATTCCTTTCCGAACTTCACAAGTTCAAACACTTCCTTTCCAAAATTCCCTTTCAAAAACTCCTTTTTGAAAACATTGACACAATGCTAGCTACATGGCCATTCAACCGTCCATATCCGAGGACGCGGCTATCTCGAAATAGTTTTACTCTGCAGAGGTGTACACATTTCCACTAGATCCAGAATCCGCCATGAAACAACCATGGACTGTTCCCAACCTATGAGAACATCAGATAACTGATCTTGACTATCCACTATGTGCAAGCTAGTACATGACTATCTCTTCAATTGGGTTTACCCTCCCTGGCAAGCCGTGTCCCACACCGCCCAAACAGGAGACCCAACTGCTGCATCCGGAGGGAAAATTAATCCCACACTTTAGATGTCCCGTATTCTCCACTCCTAGCGACATTTCGGTTCGGAGGATCCAATCCCCTATAGCACTTGAGATAGCACACATACTAACCTTAACAAGTTTTTAATCAAGCCCCTACCCATATTGGGGTAAAGTGGCAGTACGGTAAAGGTTGTCCAGCGAAGACTAGGTTATGTGTCATTTTTGAAAACACCACTTTCTCAAAAATGACCACTTCCACATTCCTCCGGAGAACAAGGATCCGCCTTTTCTCCGGGTTTTTCCGTAAAGCCTTTGTTTTGTAGAATCACAATTTTAGGGTGTCCACTTAGGGACTAGTATATTTTTATGGTAATAAATACCATATGGTGGCTTATGGGCTTGGTATTACCAAGTTTAACTACTGGCATAACAGTAACCTATATACTAGTATAGTAGTAATAGCCACATCAAAAATAGTTTTGATAAACAAGTTTTGTAAAACTTCAGAGGTAAAACATGCATGATAGATAATGATAAGTATTGTATCAGCAAGCATCAGGATGGCTTGCCTGGTATCTCCTTGTGTTCCTGGTTTTGGAGTGACTGGAACTTGAAACAGAGCTTCCCGACACTTCCTTCCTCTTCGTTTTCTAACGTCGTAAAAAGAATAAAGGACACACATTCAGAACCAATCAAGGCAAGCAATAATACCTAACAATACATACAGCAAGGAAATCTACTAATAACCAATCACACAATTATTAATTTAGGCAAACAATCAAACAAACACACTTGGCAGAAATGCCATTTAATAAGACAGCTTAAGGTTGGAGGAA
Organism: Alopecurus myosuroides; assembly: GCA_028641055.1. Classification (NCBI taxonomy): domain Eukaryota; kingdom Viridiplantae; phylum Streptophyta; class Magnoliopsida; order Poales; family Poaceae; genus Alopecurus; species Alopecurus myosuroides. The sequence continues at coordinate 462,425,363 of CM054057.1, read as the reverse complement.
CATATCTCACAACCTCAATATCATGGATTCAGTGGGTGTGCCACTCTCATACCAAGATATTAATAAACCCAAAATAAACTTAGTTTCACAAGGGTGAGACTACTAAGAGTATATAAAACATGCACAATAATAATCATGGCAATGGTTCTATCAACCAAACCACAACAAGAAAAAGGTAGCTATGCTACTGAGCCTAAATTCACCTCAAGAATAAATAAGACACATGATTTGCAAAAGTTACTTTTACAAATCAGTGAGCCTACACAAGTGTAACAAGGTAATAGACTCATCACAAAACACACAATTTCTCATAGTGAGAACAATAGAAACAATGACTAACAAGGAGGAATTCCTATAGACATGTTTCTACTAAAAGTTTGCTATGCAAGCAAGCATAATAAGTAAAGTACTAAAATGCAAACAAGGAACCATTTTATCATAATGGGAATGAAAACATGTCCTCATGCAAGGATACACAAATTTCTACCAAACACAAGTTGGCAGGAAAAATAATTCAATACAAAAATGCTTGGGAAACTAGTACTACTCAAACATGAAGAATCAATGGATGCATTTCAATCAGGTAATTGAAATACAACCAAAGGGTCCATGTCATAAAAACAGTAGTGAAAAACATCTATACTTGCTATAACAAAAATATCCCATTTAACAAAAACAATGCATCAATTTGCAGGGCAACTCCTACATACTAGTGGTAATAAAAAGGGCATTACTAGAGGAATCAAACAACACTCCAAAGATGTATTTTTCCTAGCAAGACACACATGATTACAACCACTTATAAAAAGAAGAATACCCATTTCCATTTAGCACAAAAATCCCAAGGCAAAAATACTAGGTACTCATTAGTTAGAGAACTATATAAAAGAAATGCATCTAGTGTGGGGGAAATAATGTTTCCACCCAAAAATGCAATGACACCAGTGGGTGTTCCACTAGCATAACAAGGCATTAAGAGGTCACAAGGCCTCTGGTCCACTTGCTAAAAATTAACAAAAAAGACTAAACTAGCATCTAGTGCATTAACCATACTAGTAGAAAATAATAGGATGCAAAAATAAGCAAGGTAATGCTACTCATGCTATTGTTTTCACACAAGTGAAAACTCTAGGGTTCAAGTACTCATAAAACATAATCAAAATGCTACTGGTCCTATGAATTACAACACAAAAATATGTGGCTACACAACCACAAATGTTTATGCCAAAAATTCTACACATGAGGGAATTTTTCCATAACCTTTTTATAGCCATGACAAAACTAATCATGCTTTTCTACCAACTCAAATGCAAGATAGCAGAGGTGATAACAAAAAAATATAAGTACCAACATGGTACTGGATTCAATCAACAAACCAAGTGCTTGCACATCAATTCATCACTCAAAAATTATATGCAAGTATAAACTAGAGATAAGTAATATGCTATTCTCATAATTCCTATTTCTTCTCAACTCAAGTCCACCCAATATAACATGCTAAAATAGATAAGTAACACTTAGAAAAAAGGTTCACACAACTTGTACATGCTAGAAAACAATATTACAACACAAAAAATATAATCACAACAATTAATTACTTAAAATGTCAAAATGGCAGAAACAAGCAATTTAAAGATCTGTCCACCAAATTTTCTATGATGCTCTAAACATTACACCCATATAGGTTTGGATATCCCTAAACATATACAAGACCATACAGTTGAGTTTGCATCAAAATTCATTTTTAATAATTTTATAAAAATCACCAAAGTGCTCTCTGGTGTTTTACCAAATTGCATGCCATTTCAAAAATATTAGGAATTTGGAAGCAAGGTTAATTGATCCTGTTCGGAAATTTCAATGGCTTTCCAATGCAATTGGCCTCACTTCATTATGAGTTGTGAAATAAAAATGGTGCTCATTTTTCTGTTTCTGGTGCCTGTTGCCAAATCATTTTTCATTTCAAAAATATTCATCTAAATGTAGATCTACAAATTGGAGATGGTTTAGATTTAGTTGGTGTACAACTGTGAATTTTTGTTTGGTCAAATGCATCTTTTACATAGGTTTTTAAGGCCAAAAGAAATCATACACTTTCTCTGGAAAAATTAAATGAAAAAAACACTTCACAAGGGCCAGATCTACTATTGGGCCGGCCTGGATCTACTTCCACCGCGGTGGGATCTAGCCAAAAGTCGCTGACCTGCGGGCCAGGCGCCACGGGGCTGCCACGCAGACAGATGCGTGGCCCCACCTGCAGGTTTGACTCCCTGCGCGGGGTCAATGGATCGCTGACGTCGGCGTGACGCCACCGCCGGCGGGAAACGTCTCCGGCGAGCTCGAATCCGTCGCTACCGTGCACCATTTTGCGAAACAAAGACATCTATGAGTTCCTCTCGACGTGGGCTACCAAGTGGGCGCAACCTCGCTTCCCGGGAGCGGCCGGAAAGTGGCCGGCGACGGCGCGCGCGCGGTGGCCCGAGAGGGAGCACGGCACGGCGGCGATTCAGAAGGCGAGGGAGGGGGAAAAGTGGACGGGAACGGTGGCGTGCTCACCCTGAACGTGATGGAAGGCTCGGTGAGGGCGGAGGAGGCTCGTGGCGGCGGGAATCCCTCGCCGGAGTTCGCCGAGCCCGAAGAAAGAATCGGACGGCGCGGGAACCACGGGGCATTCCGGCACGATCCCTTCGGCACCGAGGGCCAGCACGACTAGGCGGAGACGATGGGCTCATTGGCGACCGGCGGTGAGCTCATCCACGGCCAATCCGACGGTGGCCACTAGCTAGGGTTTCGTTTGCTTGAGGAATTTTGAGCAGAGAGTGAGAGAGAGCTCAAGGGGAGAGATAGGGAGGTTGAGGGGGACACTAGCACATGGGGGGCCTCTTATTCCTCCTCGTTTCCTTCTAATCAAAGCAATGGCATAGGTGCTCTGTATCTACAGAGAGCTAGAGGAAGAAGAAGGTGTGACTCAGCTTTCAACTAGGTCCTTGGCATTTTACAAATAGGTCTCTGTCCTCTCTGAAAAATGTGATTTTTCACCAAGCAAACAAAGTCAAAATTTAAATTCCTTTTTCCCAAAATTCTTATCAGTATAGATGCACAACATATGTGAAAAATGGCTCAATTGGATAAACTTGATAATTCAAAGTTGTTCAAATTTGAATTCTTACATAAATGGACATTGAATTTATTAACCTACTTAGGAGCTTCCAAAAATTATAATTTTTGGCACACAATCCTTATTTGATGTGTTCCTTATGTGGTAGAAAATTCAAGTCATTTTGAGTTACTTCATAGAACAAACTTGTTCAAATTTCTAAGAGGTGCTGTCTAGAAAACAGGGGTTTTTGGCGACTTAAATTATTCAAAAACTTGTGCCATTTTGGTTTTCATCCTTATTTATGATATAGAGCATGTGGTATTTATTTCATGGCATTTTTAAAAATTCTGTAGAACAAACTTGTTCAAAATCCCAAATGTTGCTGTGGAGAAAAATCATGTTTTCAGGACTTTAATGGATTCAATTTTTTGGTCTCCTCTTGTGTGTGTTCCTTATTTGTTATAAGGAAGCAATGGTATCAATTTCAGATCATTTGAAGAATGTTTCCAATAGTAACTTGTTTGAGTTTTCTGTTTCTGGAAATATTGGAAATTCAATTTAATAAGGCACTTGGCTTTTCTTTAACAATGCTTTGCCAAAATATTTATGTGACTAGAGATAGCAATTCAATGCTCTCTAATAATTTTGTTTTAAGCTTGCAAGGTTGGAAAAACATTTGATAAGATTTTGGTGAAGCATCTAAGAATGCCTCTTTTTCTGATAATCTTTTAGGGAAATTTATTTAGTGTTTCCTCTTTCTTAATTTAGGCCTTGGAATAATATTCAACAAGTATGGGATTCATAAGATAGTTTTGGAAAACTCTTTGATCAATATTTACTTTAGAAGATATTGTCAAGGTCATTGGAACCATATGTTGAATATTTTTAGTTCACTGCTTTGCTATCTTTTTAAGTTTGCAAGTTTATATAATTAGTTTGTTTAGTTGCACTTAAACAAATACAACCAAAGTTTAATTGTCAACCAATTAGCAAAACAACTGTGTTATCAGGTATTCCAAAATTGCGATGTGACAGGTCTTCCCCCCTTAAAAAGAATCTCGTCCTCGAGATTCGCAAGCGAGGACTAAGGGAGGGCCAACAAACACAATGTTAGTGTCGGAGTGCCGGTGCTTCCCCCCTTTGACTTTTCTTGGGAGGCGGGGTACTTCCCTAAATTAGCAAATTCTTTTCACGGGAGTTGGGTGTCATACTAAAAACCTTAGATCCAAACACCCGTCTTTCATAAAATCTCTAATTATCAATTCACTCAACCGCCAATTTTTAAAACTTCTGATAACGTCACTACAAAATTAAGGTTAGTGCAGAACTACCTGGAAACGTACCGTCAATTATTACATGAGTTCCTAGCTGTATCCCACATCTTACATAACACATATGGAGTGGTGTACCACTCTCATAACAAGGTATATAAGAAGCTAAAAATATAGCTTGTGGGTGCAAAGGTTAGGTTGCTAAGGTAAAACAAACAGACAGAACAATACCCATGGGAGTGGTTATTACTCACCACAAGCAACTATCACTTAAATATGTTCATGATTTTAGTTGGATATTTTAGTTTCATAAAATACTCTTGAGCACAATCATAACACCAGTATAAACTCATGCTAAGGTAAAACATTTAAACAAAATCCAATAAGCAAGCAAACAACACCGCAGATGAATAGACTATTTATTCACTAGGTTATTGTCTATTGGAGGTTTTGGAATCCATCAATCATGAACAATTAGCAAACAACCAGTAGCTAAAAACCAATGAATCCAATCATAAAGGTACCCTAAAACACCATATTCACACGAGATAAAACTCCTATTACACAGGCATAAAAAAACAGGACTGCACAAATAACATACTAGTATGAAAAATCTACACCAGCATGCTATAAGAGATAATCATATCCTATAACCATAGAACATGAAACTAAATAATTCATGACATGATAACAGAAGTAATAACTTCCTAAACATGCTATATCAACACAGATACTCATAAAATAAAAAGAGGGTAATACTAGAGCAAAACTCACCATTTTCTAGTGGTGAGACTAGTTTCACTCTAGAGAAGCAAACAATGCTATCATGATGTTTAAACTTAAACAAGAAAGTCATGAATATAAATGTACCTAATAACAGTACACAAAACTTACTCATGCTAGTAAGCACAAACATCAAAACAATCCCATGAAACAACTATTAAACATGCATAAATTAATTCTAGCAATTTATGTTTTTGTTAAACAATTACTAGCAAACAAGCAAGGTATAACTCACACAACCAGTAGCTATGAAATTAATGAACAATTTTCTAAACCTTTTCAAAAATCCATACACTCAATTTAAAATTATTCACAAACAATCTACCAATCAAGAGGAATTTATTTTATTTGTGAACAATTTAATTTTAGCACACGATAGTGAAACATTTCTTAACATGATACCCCTAAGGAATATTATGCTAACAAAAGGATCACACCTAAACATATTAGTATTTACTAATAATAAATAAACTTCTCACTTGCATAAGTGAAAACAAACAATTATATTTTCCATGGTGGAAAATAGAAATCAATCACATAGTGAAACATGCTATTTTCACACCTGTGTATGGTTGGGGATTTTCATCCTCAAGCCAAAATACAATGGGACCAGTGGGCTATGGCCTACTAATACCAAGGCAAAAATAGGTACTAAGCCTCTGTTTACTCATGAAAAACTTTGCATACCAGATAAAAATATAAGGCTATTTAATCTAGTGAAGCATACTAGTGCATATTGATAGCAATGCTTACACATGCTTTACTATTAAAAGACATGCAAGCTAACATAGGTACAAGCATCAAAATAACAGTACCTAAATGGTACTGGACTCAAGGAAAAACATAGCACAAAATCTACTAAGAAAGTATACACAGATCTAGTTCTCACAATACTTCCAATTAATAAACTAGAAGGTAACAAATGTTATTTCATTTTTATTCGAGTTCCAATCATGCACACACTTTCTAGGGTAGATTTGTTGGAAGAAAACAACATAATAACAAGTCCTAACAACTCCATATAAGTTAGGAAGCAAGATTGAATAAAACACAAATTCATTTCAATCAAGAGCACACAAAGAAACAAAAACAGGAAAACTGTTGTTTTCGAGTTCTATCTTAACCATTCCATCGTTCACTTTAATTTCTAAACCCCGAATCTCATAGTACCTACAATTTCTACTAAGATTTGGTTTCCAAAGTAGATAAACCCGATATCTTATTGACTAGTAAACGAATAGGTCATCATCTTATTTTCTCGTGACTTCTCCTTTTTACCAACTAGATTAAAAAGTGTCCTAAGTCACTTAATTCCTTGGTTTAGAAAGAGTTGTCAGTAGTTCGCACGCTTTGGTTAGGTGTCAACCTAAGATTAGACCAAAGCATGTTAGTCTTGTTAGCTTTCTATTTAATAATGTTTGTCCGACAAGATACGACTAGTGTCATACGTCGAATATTGAATTGTGCTCTTTTGATTGGCTTCTGAGGGGGTTGCGCATCATGGCATGTGAAGACTTCTTTTGCACCTATCTCCAGAGGAGGGAGGTATATAACTTTTAAAAGGGGATCTCTCTTGTTTGGTCTTTTTAAAAGGGAATATAAAATGGTGTAACGTTTAGCCAACAGGGCAAAACGAGTCTTTGGCAAACAGACAAACACAGAGGTTTTGGTCAGTAGTGGTTGGTTTCCTTCACGCCTTTTCTTCTTTGAGGGCTGTCGTTGTTGGAGCTTTATCTGTTGGAGTGCATCACTGGTAGCAACGCTATCAGCTCGTGTGGCTTGATGGTCCTCTATTATTAGGCCCAACGGTGCTTTCATTGATTGTGGGGGAGATGGTGGTGGTTCACGACGGTGGCATTTCGAGGCGAAAACAAGTATAAGTTTAAGCAACAAATTCTTGTTTTTGAATATTCTACAAACATTTTTGCTTGCAAAAACCTAACAAGAGGCGATTCAAAAACAAGAGTGGGGCAATCACAAATTTGCAAATTTTGAGAACCCCACAAACATATAGAAGCCTAGATGAACCAAATTCTACACCACACCATAGCACAAAGTCCTACGGACACACATATGCAAGCCATAACACACAAGCAAGGATCCATTGGAGCTACGTCGGGGGAGGCGACTCATGGAGTCATCGCTAAATTACTCCAAACTAGACTGATCCAAAAATCCTAGAAGTGGCTGAAGAACTATATCTACTTCTGACCATCATCACTGTAGAGCTAGGCAATTATTTTGGTCTCTCGGGACATCGACAAGTATACAAGTTTTTGGATGGAAACAAGATAATATAAGTAAAGTTTTGATAAATTTTTTAACTGAGAGAGGTAAGACCATGCAACAATCTGTTTTTGAAACCCCAACTATTTTCTGAACAGAAAACTTCAAAGACGAGAGATGTTTCAAAAACAGAGCGGAGCAGTTGCAAACAAGTAAGAAATAAACTCTTAATCGAGAGAGATACCAGCTCTGTGAGGCCCGCCCTTCGAACCACTGTTCAAGGATGCCCTTGATATGCATTTAGAATCTTTTGAAAAGATAATAAGGAGGGAAAATATACTAAAATTCCCTTAGACAAAAATAATTTAGATAGTAAATAGGTTTTTACTCCAAAATACTTTTCTTTCCTATCTGACGTCCATGCTAACTAAGGTCTCCTAAGGTCAGGATGGCTCTGATACCAACTCTGTAAGGACCCCAGACCGGCAGTCTGAAACCCTCCGTATGCATACATTCACGATCCCAGAAAGATCAGTCGTGAACAACATACACAGTTGGCACACAGAAATACATCATCCATTACACAAATACATAAAGGTATTACATAAAAGATCACATGATCAAGTTTGACGCAACTGCCACAAAGGCAGGAAACTTAACCATCACAGCGAAAGACAATTAAAACACAACGTAGTTGAGCCCAAGTCACGCCTTAACCTACAGGCTGCTAACCCGGAGACGATCCTAGTTCGCAAAGCCGTCAACTCCGTACTTCTCTTCATAGATATCCTTTGGAGGCTCCTTCTCAAAGTCTGGCAAGTAGATACCAGGGGCGAAACCATAATGAGTACATTTGAATGTACTCGGCAAGACATCCATCATATGACTTACCAACATGCAAGTATGCTTATATGGTGGAATAGGTAGGCTATAAATAGGGTTCACTATCAATGGTGTTCATATAAGATGACACCACAGTTGCAGTCAAGTTTATCTGTATCTTTGTTGAAGAAGATACTTCAGAAGAAAATAATATAGTTTTATTTCTCTTGTAGATATCACATGTACAAGAGGTTTTGTAAAGCTTTGTTAAAGAATATTTTCTCTTTGCAAAACTTCTTGGAATCAGTTTCTAGAATTCTTGCTTAGAGTAGAAAAGGTTTTCTTTGCAAAACATTTTGTTTTGTATAACAACATCTGGCTTTTCATCATCGACGATACCTCCACGGTATAAGTTTCCATTCCTTTCCGAACTTCACAAGTTCAAACACTTCCTTTCCCAAATTCCCTTTCAAAAACTCCTTTTTGAAAACATTGACACAATGCTAGCTACATGGCCATTCAACCATCCATATCCGAGGACGCGGCTATCTCGAAATAGTTTTACTCTGCAGAGGTGTACACATTTCCACTAGATCCAGAATCCGCCATGAAACAACCATGGACTGTTCCCAACCTATGAGAACATCAGATAACTGATCTTGACTATCCACTATGTGCAAGCTAGTACATGACTATCTCTTCAATTGGGGTTACCCTCCCTGGCAAGCCGTGTCCCACACCGCCCAAACAGGAGACCCAACTGCTGCATCCGGAGGGAAAATTAATCCCACACTTTAGGTGTCCCGTATTCTCCACTCCTAGCGACATTTCGGTTCGGAGGATCCAATCCCCTATAGGACTTGAGATAGCACACATACTAACCATAACAAGTTTTTAATCAAGCCCCTACCCATATTAGGGTAAAGTGGCAGTACGGTAAAGGTTGTCCAGCGAAGACTAGGTTATGTGTCATTTTTGAAAACACCACTATCTCAAAAATGACCACTTCCACATTCCTACAGAGAACAAGGATCCGCCTTTTCTCCGGGTTTTTCCGTAAAGCCTTTGTTTTGTAGAATCACAATTTTAGGGTGTCCACTTAGGGACTAGTATATTTTTATGGTAATAAATACCATATGGTGGCTTATGGGCTTGGTATTACCAAGTTTAACTACTGGCATAACAGTAACCTATATACTAGTATAGTAGTAATAGCCACATCAAAAATAGTTTTGATAAACAAGTTTTGTAAAACTTCAGAGGTAAAACATGCATGATAGATAATGATAAGTATTGTATCAGCAAGCATCAGGATGGCTTGCCTGGTATCTCCTTGTGTTCCTGGTTTTGGAGTGACTGGAACTTGAAACGGAGCTTCCCGACACTTCCTTCCTCTTCGTTTTCTAACATCGTAAAAAGAATAAAGGACACACATTCAGAACCAATCAAGGCAAGCAATAATACCTAACAATACATACAGCAAGGAAATCTACTAATAACCAATCACACAATTATTAATTTAGGCAAACAATCAAACAAACACACTTGGCAGAAATGCCATTTAATAAGACAGCTTAAGGTTGGAGGAACATATCTCACAACCTCAATATCATGGATTCAGTGGGTGTGCCACTCTCATACCAAGATATTAATAAACCCAAAATAAACTTAGTTTCACAAGGGTGAGACTACTAAGAGTATATAAAACATGCACAATAATAATCATGGCAATGGTTCTATCAACCAAACCACAACAAGAAAAAGGTAGCTATGCTACTGAGCCTAAATTCACCTCAAGAATAAATAAGACACATGATTTGCAAAAGTTACTTTTACAAATCAGTGAGCCTACACAAGTGTAACAAGGTAATAGACTCATCACAAAACACACAATTTCTCATAGTGAGAACAATAGAAACAATGACTAACAAGGAGGAATTCCTATATTCATGTTTCTACTAAAAGTTTGCTATGCAAGCAAGCATAATAAGTAAAGTACTAAAATGCAAAGAAGGAACCATGTTATCCTAATGGGAATGAAAACATGTCCTCATGCAAGGATACACAAATTTCTACCAAACACAAGTTGGCAGGAAAAATAATTCAATACAAAAATGCTTGGGAAACTAGTACTACTCAAACATGAAGAATCAATGGATGCATTTCAATCAAGTAATTGAAATACAACCAGAGGGTCCATGTCATAAAAACAGTAGTGAAAAACATCTATACTTGCTATAACAAAAATATCCCATTTAACAAAAACAATGCATCAATTTGCAGGGCAACTCCTACATACTAGTGGTAATAAAAAGGGCATTACTAGAGGAATCAAACAACACTCCAAAGATGTATTTTTCCTAGCAAGACACACATGATTACAACCACTTATAAACAGAAGCATACCCATTTCCATTTAGCACAAAAATCCCAAGGCAAAAATACTAGGTACTCATTAGTTAGAGAACTATATAAAAGAAATGCATCTAGTGTGGGGGAAATAATGTTTCCACCCAAAAATGCAATGACACCAGTGGGTGTTCCACTAGCATAACAAGGCATTAAGAGGTCACAAGGCCTCTGGTCCACTTGCTAAAAATTAACAAAAAAGACTAAACTAGCATCTAGTGCATTAACCATACTAGTAGAAAATAATAGGATGCAAAAATAAGCAAGGTAATGCTACTCATGCTATTGTTTTCACACAAGTGAAAACTCTAGGGTTCAAGTACTCATAAAACATAATCAAAATGCTACTGGTCCTATGAATTACAACACAAAAATATGTGGCTACACAACCACAAATGTTTATGCCAAAAATTCTACACATGAGGGAATTTTTCCATAACCTTTTTATAGCCATGACAAAACTACTCATGCTTTTCTACCAACTCAAATGCAAGATAGCAGAGGTGATAACAACACATTATAAGTACCAACATGGTACTGGATTCAATCAACAAACCAAGTGCTTGCACATCAATTCATCACTCAAAAATTATATGCAAGTATAAACTAGAGATAAGTAATATGCTATTCTCATAATTCCTATTTCTTCTCAACTCAAGTCCACCCAATATAACATGCTAAAATAGATAAGTAACACTTAGAAAAAAGGTTCACACAACTTGTACATGCTAGAAAACAATATTACAACACAAAAATATAATCACAACAATTAATTACTTAAAATGTCAAAATGGCAGAAACAAGCAATTTAAAGATCTGTCCACCAAATTTTCTATGATGCTCTAAACATTAAACCCATCTAGGTTTGGATAGCCCTAAACATATACAAGAACATACATTTGAGTTTGCATCAAAATTCATTTTTAATAATTTTATAAAAATCACCAAAGTGCTCTCTGGTGTTTTACCAAATTGCATGCCATTTCAAAAATATTATGAATTTGGAAGCAAGGTTAATAGATCCTGTTCGGAAATTTCATTGGCTTTCCAATGCAATTGGCCTCACTTCATTATGAGTTGTGAAATAAAAATGGTGCTCATTTTTCTGTTTCTTGTACCTGTTGCCAAATCATTTTTCATTTCAAAAATATTCATCCAAATGTAGATCTAAAAATTGGAGATGGTTTAGATTTAGTTGGTGTACAACTGTGAATTTTTGTTTGGTCAAATTCATCTTTTACATAGGTATTTAAGGCCAAAAGCAATCATACACTTTCTCTGGAAAAATTAAATGAAAAAAAAAACACTTCACAAGGGCCAGATCTACTATTGGGCCGGCCTAGATCTACTTCCACCGCGGCGGGATCTAGCCAAAAGTCGCTGACCCGCGGGCCAGGCTCCACGGGGCTGCCACGCAGACAGATGCGCGGCCCCACCTGCAGGTTTGACTCCCTGCGCGGGGTCAATGGATCGCTCACGTCGGCGTGACGCCACCGCCGGCGGGAAACGTCTCCGGCGAGCTCGAATCCGTCGCTACCGTGCACCATTTTGCGAAACAAAGACATCTACGAGTTCCTCTCGACGTGGGCTACCAAGTGGGCGCAGCCTCGCTTCCCGGGAGCGGCCGGAAAGTGGCCGGCGACGGCGCGCGCGCGGTGGCCTGAGAGGGAGCACAGCACGGCGGCGATTCAGAAGGCGAGGGAGGGGGAAGTGGACGGGAACGGTGGCATGCTCACCCTGAACGTGATGGAAGGCTCGGTGAGGGAGGAGGAGGCTCGTGGCGGCGGGAATCCCTCGCCGGAGTTCGCCGAGCCCGAAGAAAGAATCGGACGGCGCGGGAACCACGGGGCATTCCGGCACGATCCCTTCGGCACCGAGGGCCAGCACGACTAGGCGGAGACGATGGGCTCATTGGCGACCGGCGGTGAGCTCATCCACGGCCAATCCGACGGTGGCCACTAGCTAGGGTTTCGTTTGCTTGAGGAATTTTGAGCGGAGAGTGAGAGAGAGCTCAAGGGGAGAGATAGGGAGGTTGAGGGGGACACTAGCACATGGGGGGCCTCTTATTCCTCCTCGTTTCCTTCTAATTAAAGCAATGGCATAGGTGCTCTGTATCTACAGAGAGCTAGAGGAAGAAGAAGGTGTGACTCAGCTTTCAACTAGGTCCTTGGCATTTTACAAATAGGTCCCTGTCCTCTCTGAAAAATGTGATTTTTCACCAAGCAAACAAAGTCAAAATTTAAATTCCTTTTTCCCAAAATTCTTATCAGTATAGATGCACAACATATGTGAAAAATGGCTCAATTGGATAAACTTGATAATTCAAAGTTGTTCAAATTTGAATTCTTACATAAATGGACATTGAATTTATTAACCTACTTAGGAGCTTCCAAAAATTATAATTTTTGGCACACATTCCTTATTTGATGTGTTCCTTATGTGGTAGAAAATTCAAGTCATTTTGAGTTACTTCATAGAACAAACTTGTTCAAATTTCTAAGAGGTGCTGTCTAGAAAACAGGGGTTTTTGGTGACTTAAATTATTCAAAAACTTGTGCCATTTTGGTTTTCATCCTTATTTATGATATAGAGCATGTGGTATTTATTTCATGGCATTTTTAAAAATTCTGTAGAACAAACTTGTTCAAAATCCCAAATGTTGCTGTGGAGAAAAATCATGTTTTCAGGACTTTAATGGATTCAATTTTTTGGTCTCCTCTTGTGTGTGTTCCTTATTTGTTATAAGGAAGCAATGGTATCAATTTCAGATCATTTGAAGAATGTTTCCAATAGTAACTTGTTTGAGTTTTCTGTTTCTGGAAATATTGGAAATTCAATTTAATAAGGCACTTGGCTTTTCTTTAACAATGCTTTGCCAAAATATTTATGTGACTAGAGATAGCAAGTCAATTCTCTCTAATACTTTTGTTTTAAGCTTGCAAGGTTGGAAAAACATTTGATAAGATTTTGGTGAAGCATCTAAGAATGCCTCTTTTTCTGATAATCTTTTAGGGAAATTTATTTAGTGTTTCCTCTTTCTTAATTTAGGCCTTGGAATAATATTCAACAAGTATGGGATTCATAAGATAGTTTTGGAAAACTCTTTGATCAATATTTACTTTAGAAGATATTGTCAAGGTCATTGGAACCATATGTTGAATATTTTTAGTTCACTTCTTTGCTATCTTTTTAAGTTTGCAAGTTTATATAATTAGTTTGTTTAGTTGCACTTAAACAAATACAACCAAAGTTTAATTGTCAAGCAATTAGCAAAACAACTGTGTTATCAGGTATTCCAAAATTGGGATGTGACACTTCCCCCCATGTGCACCTGCTCCCTCTCCCTCCCCCTTATCTATCCCCCTCCAACCCTAACCCTAGGCCATCTCTCCTCCCTCTCCTCCTCCTAGCCGCCGCCCCCTCTCTTCTTCCTCCTTTTTCTCTCTGTATTTCTCCTCTTTCTGAATTCCATGGAGCTGTGCCATGGCCGGAGATGGAGCTCCATGGCGCGGCCACCACGGGCAGCCTCGGGCCGCCCTGAGCACGGGAATGGAAAGAGGGCGGTGCCCTCTCCCTCCTCGCCTCCTCGGCGAACCCCGGGAGGGCGCCGTTCGCCGCTGCCAAGCCGCCGTCGCCGCCATCACCTCCCTGTCGCTGCCTCCGATCGAGCCGAGGTGAGCTCCCCCTGTCCGCCTTCACCCCTCTCCCCTCTCTCCCCTCTCTCCTACCTCTCCTCCTCCCATCCGCATCCGCTAGCAGCCATCGCCCCCGTGCCCCACGCCGGCAGCAGCGCTGCAGGTCGCAGACCGGCGATCTTCCTCGTCATTGTGCAGTTACATGAACGTAACTTTCAGTTCCGTCAGAGATAGGCCCGAAGCATACCTCAAAACCAAACGCGAGCGGTACCAAACAAAACACCGCAGCAGCCCAACTGGTTAGCTCCCTTGCGCGCGCCCAATAGGTGCTGGGTTCGATCCCCCCCCCCCCCCCCAGGCAGAAAAGCCACACCTTTTTCTGCCCCTTTTTCTTTTTTGCCCGAATTCGAGAATAACAGATCTGAACCCTTATTTGTAAAATCAATATAAAATTGGATATTGCTCCAAATTCAATGATTCAAGTTTCCGTGGATTCAAAATCTTGTGCCCTTTCTGTTAATGTCAAGTTTGCAACATGTTTCTGTAATAATTTTTGCACTAAATAATTAATTACTGAAAATGCATTTAAAAGTTGAAACTTTGGAATTTCATAACTTGAGTTCTGTTCATCCAAATTGAGCAAACTTGGGCTCCAAAAATTTGTCTTAACAAACTCTACACATTGGTATTTTATTTGGTCACAATTGAATTAAATTTGAACATGTTTTCTTCGGTTTACTAAAAAGGGCAGAATAAGAATGCTTATGAAAAATTGCATAATAAATTCAGTAATAACCCAAAAATTATGTTTAATAGCTCAAAATGTTCAGTGAAACATTTGCTACATGTTTTCAACCTTTTCAATGCAATTTGTTTAATGTTTTTCCTAATTAAAAGTGGTGCAATAATTCAATGCTTTAATTAAACCTCTTAAATTGCAAAATTCATAACTTGGGCAATTCAAATCCAATTCCAACATGTAAAATATGTTTTCCATTCCATTTTTCATGAAACTTGCAAATATCAACTTTGTTTTATGTTTTGAATAATTTAAATTGCTGAAAACAACTGTTTCCTAATTAATGCATTTAAAATTGCCAAATTAATAACTTGCTCATTTTAAATCCAAATTCAACAAATGAAATTTGTATTCCATATAAAATTTTGTGTTCTTTCCAAATATAAATTTGGTTATCTGTTTTGAACATTTAAAATTGGTGAAAACAACAAATGCTTGTGTAACTCACTTAAGAAGCCAAATTTCATAACTTAATAAATAAAATTCCAAATTTGGTAAACAACATTTCAAATTGAATCTATTGTTGTTTTCTTTTTGTTTTCCTCATCCATGCATCATTCTAATCCACTTTCACATGTTGGTTACTTGTAGATCATTTAATTCAACATTAATTCATGGGCCTTTCTATATGCAACTCAAATTGCATATGGTCCCATTTAAATATGTTTACCATGTCAACTAGTTTATCTTTGATGCATCCTTAAACTTGTCATGCATCCATATCTTGATCATGCTGGATCTTTTGCCGTAGTAGTAATTGTTGCATCCGGTGTTTGTTCGAGGTTCGTTGCTTCTTCGCGGATAGGACATTGAGATGATGTGAGCAACGACAAGTTCTGCGGATGTACCTCTACTTGCTGGATCTCAGGCAAGTATACTCACTTGCTGCCTATGGCTGCCTTTCATCACTTGTTACCGATTCTTTCCGTTGCCTTTATTCTAGCCTTATGATTCGATGCTTGTGTCTCGATCCTATCATATGTTTACCTTGCAACCATGATATAGCCTTCCTTCCACTTCCTATTAACTGTTGTTTGTTTACCCTGTTGGCCCCCGTGTCGTAGTTGCATGCTTAGTGTTGTTTGCGCTCAAGTCTTGCTATCCGTCTGATCACCTGTTTAGTTTGATAGTTGGGTTCCAATTCAATCAACAACATGTTAATGTTTTGGGTAATAATAATTTGATGATAAGGCACCGGCAGGAGGCCCGGCGTGGTTTTG
This sequence comes from Alopecurus myosuroides, assembly GCA_028641055.1. Lineage (NCBI taxonomy): Eukaryota > Viridiplantae > Streptophyta > Magnoliopsida > Poales > Poaceae > Alopecurus > Alopecurus myosuroides. Next base: position 462,409,098 of record CM054057.1, on the reverse strand, counting down.
AGGCCTGCTAGTGTCGAACTTAATTAGGAAAAGGGTCTTGTCCTCCGATCCATGATGAGCGCACTAACCGCATGTGGGAAGCGAGTATGGGCGCCCCCCGCAATTCTGATTCGATTCGCATCTCGTCCAAATCGCCTCATTTAGTTCGGGTTTTCCATTTGCCGCATGCATATGCAGGTGCGAACCCTTGGCGCCAGGGTGGAACTTTTGTAGTCGGCATTTAGGGCGGCGTGGTCTTAGAGTGCTATGAGGGTCCCCCTTTTCTTCGTGGGGGATCGATTAGCCGCGCACGCACAGCATGTGGTTCTTTGGGCTTGATGCGAAGAAGAGTTGGGTTGTGTTGAGTGCCTCGCTTGGTGGAAGGGCCTTTCCATCTGGCGGGTCATTCTTACGTGTACGACCAAATTGGTGCATCCCTGCAGGGTTAAATCTTCTCGAGAAGCCGTGTTGTCCGCGGTTATGGATGACTTGGTGAAAGTGCTGGCTAACAAGTACTCAGACAACTTACACTTAACGATGATAACTTGACTAGTAATATAGATTACTTCCACCATCAAAATGAATGTCACCTTAATCAACAGTGTGAGTTTCCTTGGGTTGCTTCCTTAGTAGGGGGTAACATTGGATGGGTATTGTTTGGTGAGTAGTTGTAGTTGGTTCTGATACGCTATCTTATCCCTTTCTTTTATCCGGATGTTGTAGCGTGTTTCTGTAGTTAGTTAGTGCAGCCCGCTGCCGCTTCTTTGCAATAATCCCTTCCTTTCCGTTGTACCCGAAGTATTGGTATCTTGTGATGATTGGTTACGCTGGTATCTTGTGAGTATGGTTTATCCGCTTGCCAGTACTTAATCGTACTGACCCACGAATCCTTTTCGTGGCTGCATATTCCACATTGCAGTCAACAGGTTTGAAGTCTGACGACGTTAGCTTGGGAATCCCTCCGGCTTGGCCTGGGCAGGGATTGGACGCCATCAGTTATCTTCAGGACTCTTAGTCCAATTTGTATCTTGTCCGTAGCCGGACGCTATGTTGTTTCTTCCGCTGTTATTTGGATCTTTGTATTGTATCCGTTGTATCCTTGGCTCGTTTGAGTCGTCTTGTATATATCTTTTCTGTTGTTATTGTGGATTATTCGTGAACTGTTGTAATGCTATCACAAGTGGCAACCTGGAATCGGTTATTATGTGGATTTTGGCGGGAATGCTGAAATCTGCATAGTACCCGATCTCGGGGCGTCACATTTTCTTGGCTTGGCTAGCTATTGCCGTCGTTTCGTCCAAAACTTCTCCAAGATTGCCAAACCTCTCACTGACCTCACAAAGAAGGACAAGAAGTTCGTTTGGTCTCCACAATGTGATGAAAGTTTCAATCTCCTGAAGACTAAACTCACTTCTACACCAGTTCTGGTTGGCCCAGATCCTTCCAAACCTTTCCAGATATTCTGTGACGCTTCTCTCCAAGGTCTAGGTGCAGTTCTTATGCAAGAACCTCAAGTTGTGGCTTATGCTTCACGTCAGTTGAACGCACATGAGATCAATTATCCCAGTCATGACCTTGAACTTGCAGCAGTTGTGTTTGCCCTCAAGAAATGGAGACAATACTTGTTGGGTAATCGCACGGAAATCTTTTCAGATCATAAGAGTCTGAAGTACATCTTCACTCAACCAGATCTAAACCTCAGGCAAAGGAGATGGATTGAAAAGATTAAAGACTTTGATCTTACCATTTCTTACACTCTAGGCAAGGCTAATGTTATGGCCGATGCTCTCAGTTGCAAGTCATATTGCAATAATCTCATGATCATGGAAAGCCAACCTCCTCTTCATGAAGAATTCCAGAAGCTGAACCTTGGTCTTGTTCCTCAAGGCTATCTTGCAAACTTGACAGCCACACCAACTCTCGAGGACAAGATTCGTTCTGAACAACTTCGTGATGCTGAAATCAAGAAGATGGTAGAACACATCAAAGAAGGCAAGGAGAAATTTAAGTCCTTCTCAATTGATGAGAAGGGGACTGTGTTCTTCGAAGGACGCATTGCAGTTCCTCAAGTTCAAAGTCTCAAAGATGTCATTCTCAAGGAGGCTCATGAAACTCCTCTCTCCATACACCCTGGAAGTACAAAGATGTACCAGGATCTCAAGACGCTGTATTGGTGGCCTGGCATGAAACGTGAAATTGCTCAATACGTTTCTGAATGCGACGTTTGTCAACGTGTTAAGCAGTTCATCAGAAAACAGCCGGTCTTCTCCAACCTCTAAAAATCCCTGAGTGGAAGTGGGACATGATCGAAATGGACTTCGTCACTGGTTTTCCAAAGTCCAAGAAGGGCAACGATGCACTCTTCGTTTTCATTGATCGACTCACTAAAGTAGCTCACTTCTTTCCTGTCAAAGAGACAATCTCAGCTAGTCAGTTAGCAGAGCTCTACACAGCAAAGATTGTTCCTCTTCATGGTGTTCCATTGGAAATAAGCTTAGACCGTGGAAGCATATTCACTTCTCATTTCTGGAAAAGCTTTCAAGAAGCTTTGGGCACCAAACTTCTGTTCAGCACAGCCTATCACCCTCAGTCTCAAGGGCAAGTCGAGAGAGTCAATCAGATTCTCGAGGATATGCTCAGAGCATGTGGTCTCTCCTTTGGCATGAAATGGGAGGAATGTCTTCCATATGCTGAATTCTCCTACAACAACAGCTTCCAGGCAAGCCTAGGCATGGCACCATTTGAGGCTCTCTATGGCCCTGACATTGTTAAGGAAGCCGAAGAGAAAGTTCGCATCATTCGTGACAATCTCAAGATTGCTCAGTCTCGTCAGAAAAGCTACTATGACAGCAAGCACAGGGATATGATTATGTACCTGGTGACAAAGCATATCTCCGTGTAACTCCCCTCAGAGGAACTCATCGTTTTGGTGTAAAAGGAAAGCTGGCACCAAGATATATTGGTCCTTTCAACATCCTCTCAAGGCGTGCGGAAAATGCCTATCGTCTTGAACTTCCGGAAAAACTATCCAAGGTGCACGATGTGTTTCACGTGTCACAGCTCAAGAGGTGTTTCAAAGATCCAGATCGTGCAGTTGATCATGATTCCATTGAACTGCAAGAAGGTCTATCTTATGAGGAGCACCCTATTCGAATTCTCGATGAGACCGAGCGCAAAACTCGCAACAAGAGCACCAAGTTCTTAAAAGTGCAGTGGTCTCATCATTCCGATAAAGAGGCAACGTGGGAGACCGAAGAGGATCTTCGCAAGAAGTATCCGGACCTTTTCTCTTCTCAGTAGGAATCTCGGGGCCCGATTCCTTCAAGGGGGGCGTTTTGTAACATCCCAAGTATGAAAACTCCATTAGAATGTTTGCTTTTTGTTACATTATGTTTTGCATCATGACATCATAATCATTGCATTTGTTTTCCATTTGTTTTCCCTTGTTTTTTTCCATTTGAAATTCAAACAAATTTCAAATTCTTGTTCATACTTGTTCTGTTACAATGTTTCAAATGAAAATTACAAAACAATCCAATCATTTGTTTCCAATAAGCTTGAAATTAAAAACTTTTAAATTGCTTAAGTTTCAATAATTCATTTAACATCAAATTTCACTCAAATTCAATTAGAATACAAACAGCAACACAATTTGAAATTTTTGAAAAACAAAAGTTTGCAAATTGGTGTTTTTGTAAATGACAACCTATAAAAATTAGCACAAAAATTTAAACCCCACAAAAACCTTTCTTTTTCTCTTTTTTTTCTCCCTCCTTTTTCTCCCTTTTCTTTTTCTGCAAAAAAAACAGAATCAGTAAAAAAAAAAACGCAGAGGGGAGAGGCAGCAGGCCCAGGCCCAGCCCACGGCCTGCTACCCCCTTACCTGTTTCTTCCACCTCTGTACGGCTCGCATCCGAGCTGCCCACGTCGACAGTGTCAATGATGGGACGGACATCAGCTCCTCTCCCCCTCCTTTTAACCGAGCCTCGAGCTCCTCTCCCTCTGCCCTAGTTCTTCTCCCTCCTCTATCTGCGCCGCCACCTCCATTTCCTCTCCGCGATCCCCTCCTTCCTTTTCCGTTTCTGTTCTGAAATTTCTTCTGAACACTGCCACTAACCACCATGGCCGAGTCTTGAAGATGGCGTAGTGGTCGCAGGGGTCTGCATCGGGGGCTCTCCACGACGGGAACGAGTTCCCCTCGACGCCACCTTCCCCCTCGACCCCACAGCAGCATCCGGGAGCAGCGGCTTCGTCGCCGACGTCCTCTCCGTCCCCTGCTCCCTCCTATTTTTCCCTCGGTGAGCAGCACGGTCGCCTCGTCCTCCCCACTCTGCTCCCTTGCATCATGCACACGTACCACCTCGCAGCACTGCACCACACGCACTGCAGCAGCAGCGCTGCAGCTGCCGCCGGCGGCCGTCCGCCTCTGTCAGAAGTTTCAGTAACTGAATCCTTTTTCAGTTTCAGTAAACAGCTCGAAGCTGAACCACAAAACGTCGCCTTCCTCTGTTCTATCACCAAACGGACAGCAGCCCAGCTGGCCAGCGCGCTGCGTACACGAGCCCGAGGTCGAGTGTTCGATCCCCGCCTCCGTGGGATTAAAATCCAACCTTTTTACAACGCGCGCGTGCGCTGACATGTGGGGCCCCCTGTCAGCGACCACACACGCCACCTAGGCAACGCCGTGGCCCAGGGCCCCCTCGTCAGTGGCCTAGGCTGGGCCACTGCGAGGTGTAAATAGTTCTGGCCCATTTTTTTTCTTTTTAATTCCAGTCCATATTATTTACAGAATAGTCCCTGGTTTCCAAATACAAATAACTTTTGTATTTTAAATCCAAACTTAACAAATTAAATATGTTTTCTGTACCAAATTTAATTCTCTACCTGTTTAAATCATTTGTTTTCTGTTTTGAACATTTCAAATATTTTCAAAATTCAAATTCAAACAACTCATTTCAAATTTGGTTAATTTCATAACTAATTCAAATTTAATTCAAATGTCACATATAAAATATGTTTTCCATGCCAAATTGAACCACCTTTCCAAATATAAACTTTGTTACCTGTTTTGAATACTTTAAATTGGTTAAATAATTTAAAACCTTGTTCAAATCATTTAAAATTGCTAAATTCATAACTTGGTCAAATTAATTTCTTTTTGAACACATGAAATATGTTTTCAAACCAGAAAAGTATAAACTTTCAAAATATGAATTTTATTTAATGTTTTGAACAAATAAAAATTCAAATAATTGCATACTTGAATTAAATTCATTTAAATCTTGTTCAAACTTGTTTAATTCATAATTAATTCATTTTAATTCCTTTTTCAACAAATGAAACATGTATTCCACCTAAAATTTGGTGTTCTTTCTAAATATGAATTTTGTTATTTATTTTGAACAATTAAAATTGGTGAAAACAACAAATGATTGTGTAACTCCTTTAAGGAGCCAATTTTTCATAACTTTATAAATAAAATTTCAAACTTGGTAAATACCTTTTCAAATTGAATCTATTGTTGTTTTCTCATTGTTTTCCTCATCCATGCATCATGCTAATCCACTTACACATGATGATTAGTTGTAGCTCATTTAATCCAACCTAAATCCATGGGCTTTTCCATATACAATCCAAATTGCATATGGGTCCCTTTAATTATGTTATCATGTCAACTAGCTTATTTTGATGCATCAGTTAAATTGTAATGCATCATCCCATGATTGTGCATTATGCCATGTTATTGATTGTTTGTCTCTCTGCGTTGTTTGTTTGCTTCTTCTCGAATAGACGACGACGTTGAGACAGACGAGGTTTACGACACTACTTCTGAGGAGTTAGCTCAGTACCAGGCTACTGGGTTTGCAGGCAAGTATTCACTCACATGAACCATTGTGTCCTTTCCACACTGGATATCGATACTTTCCGTTGTCTATCCTGCTAGCCTTAAGATTTGTTGCTTGTGTTCCGATCCTATCACATGTTATCCTGTAACCCTGATATAGCCTCACCTCCACACCTATAACCCCATTGCTTGTTGCCTGTGTCTTACTAGCATGCTTAGGGTTGTTTATGCTCGAGTCTGTTGTCCGTTATTTCTATTACCATCTTACTTATGTTCTGGGGCTCGATGTTAAACAATCAACCTGTTAATGTTTGAGGTAATGCTAATTGGATGATAAGGCACCGGCAGGAGGCCGGGTATGGTTTTGAGGCCTGCTAGTGTCGACCCTAATTAGGAAAAGGGTCTTGTCTACCGATCCATGATGAGCGCACTATCCGCATGTGGGAAGCGTGTATGGGCGCCCCCCTCAATTTGATTCTATTCGCATCTCGTCCAAATCGCCACACTTAGTTCGGGCTTTCCATTTGATGCATGCATATGCAGGTGCGAACCCGAGGCCAGGGTGGAACTTTTGTAGTCGGCATTTAGGGCGGCGTGGTCTTCCAGTGCTATGAGGGTCCCCCCTTTTCTTTGTGGGGGCTCGATTAGCCGCGCACGCACAGCACGTGGTGCTTTGGGCTTGATGCGAAGAAGAGTTGAGTTGCGTTGAGTGCCCTGCTTGGTGGAAGGGCCATTCCATCTGGCGGGTTATTCTTACGTGTACGGCCAAATTGGTGCATCCCTGCAGGGTTAAATCTTCTCGAGAAGCCGTGTTGTCCGCGGTTATGGATGACTTGGTGAAAGTACTGGTTAACAAGTACTCAGACAACTTACACCTAATGACTAACAACTTGACTAGTAATAGGCTTATTGGAACAATAACTTGAACCATCATTAAACCAACTGTGTGAGTTATCCTTGGATTGCTTCTTTGGATAAGGGGCGAGATCCAGGATGGGTTTGTTTGAGGTTAGTGGTAGTTGGTTACGATACGCTATCTTATCCCCTTTCTTTTAGCCGGAAGTTGTAGCATGTTTCTGTAGTTGGTTAGAGCAGCCTGCTGCCGCACTTTTGTATCACCTATTCTTCCGTTGAACCCAAAGCATCTGTACTTGGTGTTGCCGGGTACACTTTGGTATCTTGTGAGTCTTGCTTGCCAGTACTTGTCTGTACTGACCCCTTTGGGGCTGTGGTTTCCGCAGACTATGTTTCCGAGGATCCCCATGGTGGCTACTACGTGGAGTATGACGAGGCTGCTGACGAGTAGATAGCGGACCCGGGCAGGATCCGAGACATCGTGGATGGGCTCCGTCTTTTCGTTTCCGGCCTCTTAGGCCTATTTGGATCTTGTCTGTACTCAGACACTTTGGATGCTTCCGCTGTGATGTAATGATGAATTATTGGGACATGTGTCCTCTGGATGATTGTATTTGCTATCTCTGCTCTAGTGAGAGCTATTTGCAACTTATTTAAATCTTTTGTGTCTTAGAGATTTGTTGTGATATCACTTGTTCAAATGCCGTTGATGTACCATGTGTGTATGTTTGAAGTACGTCAACGGAAGTAGTCGGATTTCTATGGGATGGTTTACGCAGACGATGGATAGTAGAGAATGGTTGTCACACGTTTATGTGTTGGCCTGCTCATATTGAGATGCGGGTGCCGGTATGCCCCGTAAGCCATTTACCTACTGTTTAGCGGGCTGTGAGTATCCTCTAGAAGTCCGGGTGCGACAGGCGCGGTTCCCCCTCTGGCCGCGCCCAGGGGTGGTGTGGGCCCACCGGCAGCCCACCGCCATCGCCCTTTTGCCTATAAAGTCCCCCCGAGGCATAAACCCTAGATATATTGTCCCTCTTCCATGAAAAGTTTCGTAGCTCCGTCGCCGCCGACATGTTTCGAGGGACATAAATCTCTATTCCGGCACCCTGCTGGGACGGGGAAGTGCCCCCGGAGCCATCTCCATCGACTCCACCGCCATCTTCATCGCGACTGTTGTCTCCTATGATGAGGAGGGAGTAGTTCTCCCCCAGGGCTGAGGGCTCTACTGGTAGCTATGTGTTTCATCTCTCTCTCCCATGGTATGATCTTTATGTGATCGCGAGCTCTGTAATCTAGTTGAATAAGTATATGTTACTCTTCATTTGTTATGCTACTCAAGTGGTTTTGTTATAAGATCTCCATAGACACTTTGATCAATGTGTAAAGGTGAGAGTGTGTGCACCGTGTGGTTTAGCATGATATTTATATTTTGTGTTGGATGACCCTATGAAATTGTGGTGTTTGTTTGGAACCATCTAGGTCTCATGGTGATAGAGTGGCGGTTACCTAGATGGGAAATGCAAACTCTAAGGAGTACTTTTTGCAGCCCTACGCAATGATTGGTGTTTGTTATCCGACCGGAGATTGGCTTGGAGTAGCGTAGTGAAGAGAGATATGTATGCGTTCAATTATGTTATTATTGTTGAGAGTGTGCACTAGTGAAAATATGATCCCTATGCCTTTGTTTCTAAACATTGAAACACCATTTACAATCAATTCTGCTACATGTCTGCTTGCTGCCATTTTTATTTCAGATTGGTATTATCACTTATAACCATGCATATTACTTGTATTTCACTCTCTCTTCGCCAAACTAGTGCACCTATACCACTGACAATTGTATTAGGTGTGTTGGGACACAAGAGACTTCTTGTATTGTAATTGCAGGGTTGCTAGAGAGGGATATCTTTGACCTCTTCCTCCCTGAGTTCTAGAAACCTCTGCACTTCGAGGCCCAACACTTTATACAAGAATAGAAGTGTGCGTAGACATCATGCTTCATCACAGATTGTTAGTGCAAGGATAATCATTACACGACCTTGTCCGACTGCTCTTTTAGTTTTATGTTTTTGTTAGATTAGGACCTCGCTTCCTCTGGCCCCGTCCATCAGAAATTCCTTCGTGTGCCCCGCCTTTTGACCCGGGCTCTTGCATGCGTGTCAACCTGGTTGCGGTCTATAGCCGGATCCTAAGAGAGGGCCGGCTGGCGGGGGGGGGGGGGGGTAGCTTATCCTTTGGGATGGTACTTTGAGCGAGCGAGGTCGTCAATTTTTAGACGTCTGGCCGGCTGTCTCCTTTCACTTGGGGATTTTTTATGTGTGGTCCTCCCTCTTGTGCTCTGGCCGGCTGTTCAGCCAAGTTGCGGTCTGCAGCTGGACCCGCAGAGGAAGCGTTTGGCATACGACATACTACTAGATCAGCCAAGAGTTAGGCGGTAGCCGGCCAGGAGCAACTGGTTTAAAGAAAGAAAAAGGTTGCTCATGATGTGAAGGTAGCCCCCGAGTGTTTTCTCGGGGTCACTGGTTCTTTCATTATCGGGATACGGAGTGTTACATTGCCTTTCCTTAGGGGCACTCTGTTTCTTCCCTGGAGGTGTCCGCCTGGTTTCTTCGTGGTTCGCGCATGTCGATGAGGTATTAGGCGTTCTTGTGGAGGGCCATGCTGATGAAGAAGGGTCCTTTCCATGGAGATGATAGCTTGTGCAGCCTTTGGTGTCCTGAATTAGCCGGAGGACGAGATCGCCTTTGCGGAATGCGAGAGGGAAAATTCCCTGGTTGTGGTAGCGGCGGAAATTCTGCTGGTACACAACCAACCTGGATAATGCAAGCTCTTGTGCCTCTTCCAGCAGGTCGATGACATCTTGGTTTGCTCTCTTGGATTCCTCTTCTGTGTAGAGAAAAACTCAGGGAGAGTCGAACTCAATGTCAGCCAGTAGGATTGCTTCCGCTCTGTAAATAAGGAAGAATGGCGTGTGGCCGGTTGACCGGTTGGGACTGGTGCGGAGGTTCCATAGGACGGAGGGTAGCTGCTCGAGTCAGCAGTCGGGCGCCCGCTCGAGCGGGTTGACCAGCCGGGGCTTGATGCCGCCTAGAATTAGGCCGTTTGCTCTTTTCGGCTGGCCGTTCGACTGAGGATGTGCCACTAAGGCAAGATCCAGTCTGATTCCTTTTCTTCCGCAGAAATTGGCCTAGACCCCTTTGGCGAAGTTGGTTCCGTTGTCGGTGATGATGCTGGGGGGTAGCCGTAGCAGTATATGATGTCTTTGAAGAAATTGACGATCGTCTATCTATCTAGCTGCTTGATTGGCTTCGCCTCAATCCAATTTGTAAACTTATCCACCGCCATCAGCAGGTGGGTAATTCTGCTGAATACCATTTTGAACAGGCCAACCATGTCGAGGCTCTACACGGCGAATGGCCAGGTGAGGGCGATTGTCTTTAGGCCCGAGGATGGCGTGTGTTTCTGCGCGCAGAAGCGCTAAAAGCCACTGTAGGCCCGCGCCATCTGCCAAGATAGTTGGCCAAAAGAAGCCGTAGCGGTTGGCCTTGGGGGCGATCACCCGAGAGGATGCGTGATGGCCACATTCCCCCTTATGGATGTCCTCGAGCAGGCGTAGTCCTTCCTCCCGGATGACGCAGCGCTGGAAGATGTTGCACACGCTGCGCTTGTGTAGGTGGTTGTTTATGATGGTGTTGGCGCGGGAGCAGCGCTAGACTTGCCGGGTGTGCAACTCATCTTGTGGCAGCTCGTCACGGGCGAGGTAGTCGAGCATGGGTTTTGCCCAAGATGGTGTGTCGTGTATGACGATCATGGTTTCTGCGGCCGGCTGGGTATCCCCCGGATTTGATATTCCGGCTAGGGATGCTCATATTGGGCCAATTGCCCTCGCGCTTTCTTTGTCGATCAACATCGGGCCAGGGACAGCAGGCGGCTAGGAGGCGGCAGCCCCCGGGTCCATGGACTCGGGCAGCTGGTTGGGGTCAGCCGGCAAGACGATGGAGTTGGAGCTCGATGAGGGCATGATGGACGGCTTGCACAAATGCTAGAGGGAGATGCCAAAAGGGATGGCCTGCCGGGTGGAGCCAAGTTTGGACAACATGTCTGCCGTCTTGTTGAAGGCTCGGGGGACGTGATGGAATTCGCACCACTCAACGCAGGCACATAGCTCCTAGACGAAGAAGCGGTAGGCGGCCATGTTGGCATCTTTGGCGTCCCAATATCCTAAGACTTGCTGGATTACCAGGTCCGAATATCCGAAGTAGATGATGCGCTGGATCCCTATTTCCTTTACTAGCTTGAGGCCGCGGATGAGTGCTCCGTACTCATCCATGTTGTTGGAGGCCTTGAAGTGGATCTGCAACGCGTATTCCAGGCGGTCTCCTTTGGGAGAGGTGAGGACGATGCTAGCTCTCAAGCCCCCACCCATTTTGTAGCCGTCGAAGTGCATTTTCAAATGCGAGTGTACTGAATTTCCACCTAGCCGACAAAGAATTCGGCGAGGACCTAGGACTTGATGGCGGTGCGCGGCTCGTAGAGCATGTTGTGTGCCACCGGGTTCATGGCCTATTTGGCGACGCGGCCAGTAGCGTCCTTGTTGCCAATGATCTCTAAGAGTGGGGTCGTTCTCACCATGGTGATAATATCCTCCTGGAAGTAATGGTGGAGTTTCTTGGCGGCAAATTGCACGCCGTAGACCAGCTTGTGATAGTGGGGATAGTTCAGCTTGAATTGCGAGAGGGCCTCGCTGATGTAGTAGACCGGCCTTTGTACCGGCTGCTCCTTGTCCTTATGTGCCCGCTCAACCACCAAGAAAGCGCTGTTGACTCTCCTAGTGATGCGATGTACAGCAGCACAGGCTCTTTTGGAGCCGGAGGTGTCAGGATCGGGGTGGTGGATAGCGTCCGCTTGAGATCGAGGAAGTCCACGCTCGCCTCACGGGTCTAGGCAAACTTGTCCGTCTTCTTCAGCAGTTGGTTGATCGGGAGGGCCTTTTGTCCGAGCCAGTTGATGAACCGACTGAGAGAAGCTAAGAAGCTAATGAATTTCTAGATATCCCTCAGCTAAGTCGGCCGCTGCATGTTCTCGATGGCGGCAATGTTGTCCCTGTTGGCCCCGATCTCTCACTCAGACACAAGGAAACCTAGGAGCTGGCCGGATGGAACCCCGAAGACGAATTTCTCCGGGTTGAGCTTTACCTTGAACAGACACAAGTTTGCGAAGGTCTCTTCTAGGTCCTCGAGGAGGGTGCGCTGCTCCTTAGTCTTGATCACCACATCATCCACATAGGTGTGGACAATCCTGCCAATTTTATCATTCAAGCATTTATGCATGCACCATTGATAGGTGGCACCCGTGTTCTTCAGCCCAAACGACATGGTGACGTAGTGGTAGGCCCCATAGGGCGTGATGAATACCATCTTCATCTTGTCAGCCGGGTTGAGCTTGATCTGGTGGTAGCCGGAATAGGCATCCATGAACGAGAGGAGCTTGCAACTGGCGGTGGAGTTGATGACACTATCTATCTGTGGCAGAGCGAATGGATCTTTGGGGTAGGCCTTTTTGAGGATAGTGTAGTCGATGCACATTCGCCACATCTTGTTCTTCTTCGGGACCAGGATTGGGTTGGCAAGCAACTCCGGGTGGAAAACTTCCATGATAAAGCCCGCTGCGAGCAACCGGGAAATCTCTTCACCGATGGCCCTTCTTCTTTCGTTCGCGAAGCGGCGAAGGCCTTGCTTGTTGGGATTTGCGTTCGGCTTGACGTGAAAGTGAGTGATCGGCCAACTCCCTCGGGACACATAGCATGATTTTGGGGGATCATGCGAAGATATCCCGATTCTCACGGAGCAAATCGACGAGCACACTTTCCTATTTGGGTCAAGGCTTGCCCCGATGGTGACGAACTTCTCATCGGGCCGGCTGGCATCGAGTGGGATCTCCTTGGTGTCCTTGGCCGCCTGGAATTGGGACTCGCCCACCTGTCCCTTCGCATCTGGGACTTCGAGTGGTTTGTTACCAATGCCGCGCTTGGATCTTCTGGATCTCCTCGACGTGGGCAACATATTCGGCTAGCTTCGAGCCGTAGGAGACTAGGCGATTGCCCGCTTGTAGTCCCAAGTGACGGTGATGATCCCATACAGGCCGGGTAGTTTCATCTTGAGGTAGGCATAGTGCAGGTACCGCCATGAACTTGGTCAAGGCGGGCCGGCCGAAGATGGCCTGCTAGGGCACTTTGGTGGTTCACCACCTCGAACCTAGACGGGTACGCGCGGAAGTTCTCCTCTTTGCCGAATATGACATCTAGCCGGACAGTTCCAATGGGGGTGCAGAGTTTGCCCGACACGATGTCATGTGGAAAATCATCCGGTTGGGCTACACCATTTCCTTGGTGAGGCCTAGCTTGTCGGTGGTGTCCTTGTAAAGGATGTTGATGCTGCTGCCGCCATTGATGATCACACGGGAGAAGGTGTAGGCACGTTCGCCGGCTACGATGATGGGTTCCAGCAGGAGTGAATAGCTCCCAGGATTTGGCATGATGTCCGGGTGATCTTCCCGGATCTAGGTGATGGGTTGCTCGTACCAGTCGAAGAACTGGGGTCTGTTGGAGGTGGTGGCGTTCACCTCCGCCATGCGCGTGCGGGTGATGTTCTTGTCATCGCGCTCGATGACGTAGATGACGTAGGTGCCATCTTGGCGTGGGTAGTCTTTGTAGGCTCCGCCGGCTAGGTCAGCCTACCGGCTTCCTTGAGGATCATCGCAGCTGTTTCCACCTTGATGGTTCGGGGCCGGTGGAGGCAGTAGTCCTTCACCTTTGGTCAGGCGCGTCGTCCAGTGGAAATGCTGGGTGGTGTGAGTGACTACCTTGCTAGACCCACTGTGGTACTTGCAGGGGTAGTCGAGCATCTGCTTGAAGGTATACTTGGGCTTCTGACACAGGCGGTTGTCATTCCGTTGCCGGGGGTAACTGTTGCCGCCTGCTCCGGCCATCTGTCCATCGTCCGTGGCTGCAACGAACCAGGTATCGTATTGATCATTGGCCATCTGGCCACCTCCTCTCTTCTGGTTGCCCCAATTGTTGCCGCCTTGGTTGTACTCGTGGTACGTTCCGACCAGATTGGCCGACTGTGGTTCTTGGGCCGGCTACATATTTCTTGGCCGACAGGGTGTTGATGAGGAGGCCAGACTCGTCCAGCCGGATAGGCTTCTTCATGGCTATGTTGGCCGTGGTGTATTTCTCCGCGATGGTTAGGAGAGCCGCCATGGTCTGGGGGTCATCCTGGCACTCGGTTGAGAAGTGCCTAATGGCGGTTTTCTCATCGATTCCCTCGCAAGTGTTGCACATGGTAGTCTGATACGTTGCAAACGTATCTATAATTTTTGATGCTCCATGCTTTTTTTCTACCCAATACCTTTTCTTTTCCACATGTTTTCTTTCGTTTCCTTCATTTTCCAGATGTTTTCACAGGACTAACCTATTAACAAGATGCGTCCCTAGGAAAGTTGTTGTTTTCTGCTATTTTTCTATTTCAGAAAAGTTCTTAAGGATATATTCTCGGAAAGGGCGGAAAATCCAGGGAGATCAATTTTAGCCGGAATGAAGACAACGTCCAAAGGAGAGATGGAGGGGAGCCAGGGGGCACTAGGTGGGCACCAGATGTGGCCTCTCGCGTGGCCACACCTAGTGGACCCCTGGGGCTATGGCCACCACCTCATGTCCCCTCTTTGCCCATTAATTGCCTTCAACCCTAAAAACTTTGGGGACAGAGTTATTTTCCACGAAACATACAGAGAGGCGCCGTCACCTTGAAAGTCCAATCTAGGGCTTCTAGAGTCCTGCTCCAGCACCCTGCCAGAGAGGGGGATCCTCACCGGAGGCCTCTACATCGCCATGATCGCCTCCAGGCAGATGCGTGAGTAGTTCATCTCGAGACGATGGTTCCATAGAAGTAGCTAGATTGTTGTTCTCTCCCCTACGCCTCCATTTTTAGAGTCTCGTGAGCTGCCTCACATGATCGAGACCACCGCTATGTAATTGTGCATGTTGTGTTTGCTGGGATCCGATGAACCATCAGATTATGATTATTTTGTTCAAGTCAATCTGAGATGCTTCACTTATATTTGTAGAGAGTTTTAATCTTGGCTTGCAGTGCTCTCCGGCATTTGTGATTACCTTGGCCACGTAGTTGTTTTCACCTCCAAGAGAGGGTTTATATGCTAAATAGTGGGTTCATGCCTCCTTGTTGCCTGCGCTCGAGTGACGGAAACATGCGGGGGGACGATGTGTTGTTGCCACTAGGGAGAAAACAAGCAGTTCTCTTGTCTACAGATAAGAACCACTGCTTACATTACGTATTGATCTTAAAGAACTTGTCTATTGCACACATAGCAATCACTTTGTTGCTACAACTTAATACCAAGGGATTTGCTGGATAGCTTTCTTGAGGTGAACTTTTAGATATGGATGCATGCTAGATAATGGTCCATATGCCTTGATGTAATGCCTATAATATTAGAACCCGTGAAATTTATCTCATCATAATAATTTTGTTATATGTTCATGATTTGTCAATTGCCCAGCTGTAATTTGTTCACCCATCATGTTTGTTTTCTTTGGAAAGACACCACTAGTGAACCTATGGCCCCGGTCCCATTTTCCTCATATTGCAAACCTTTTTAAGCAGTTTTATTATTGCTTCCATGTTGTTCCGTTTTTACTTTTATTGTTTTCCAAGACTATACGTTTAATTCTTCTGTTTTCAACAAGATCGGAAGATTGACAACCTTCCGAAAAGTATGGAGCAAGAGAAAGATTGTGTTTCTGTGCAGGTTCCACGCTCCCGTCAAGTACACACCAGTACTTTTCTAGCGACGTTGATAAAGCAACATTCTTTGAGACTACAAAGTCATACTGGTTCGATAACCCTGGTTCGATAGTAGGGAAAAAATTACTCTAGACTACATCATACCTTCCGTTTGGGGTCTTCCAACGAGCGTGTAATCACGTTAGCATCATGGTCCATCTTGTGCTGTACTCACGGTTAGTTTCTTTCTCTCCATGAACGCATTGCGCGTGCTGCTGTGACCGACCCCTCGAGGTTCTGGCGAAGTTCTAGACAAATACTTCTTTGAAATCCAGCTAGGTGTTGATGATGTCGGCTAGAAGGTTGTTAAGACGGGCTCAAGCCGGCCCGTGGAGAATGAGGGATGCGTTGTGGACCGCCACCCTTTTGTTACCGCCAGCGATGACGGTGACGTAGTTGGGCAGCCATTCCTCTGGCTTGGTGGATCCGCTATACTTAGCGGTGTCTCAGGGCAGCGAGAACTTCTCCGGAAAGGGCTCTTCCCTGATGCGTGGTCCCAGGAACGCGGGGTCGTTGGCCGGCTCGTCTTCCACCTCCTAGGAGAACTTTAGTCTGTCGACGTGGCCACGGAGGTCGTTGTTGACCGTGGGGCCAAGAGGTCATAGGCGTCCTTGGACACCGCCTCGCGGGTTTGCCTGCTTGGGCTCTTAGAGACGGTTTCGTTGGTCCGGCGGTGGTGGTGGCATGTTCGCCCGTCTGCCCCGCGCAGTCGGCTGGTTTCACCGTCCGCCTTGGTTATTGTTCCGGCTGCCTCGTGCTCGCGGCGCCCTCCTACGGCCGGTGGCCGGTTGGCGCTGCAATGGTTGTTCGGGGTAGGGGCCTACTGACCACCTTGAGATCCGCTGGCTCCTCCTTGGCCGCCTGAGCGTGTGGTGGAGGCATCATACGCCGCCTGCTGCTGGTTGGCGTCCCTCACAATGTCTTGGAGACGCTGCTGCTGGCGGAGTAGCTCCTCCTCTTTTAGGTCGGCTAGTTCCTATGCGGCCGCCTGGGGTGCTGTAGACTGTCCGCCTGGAATTGGGGTGGGGCTCAGTGCTCCCCTAGGTTCATGTCGTTGTTGAGGTTGCCGCCCTAGAGACGCACCTCGTCTACCCGGCTGGGCACATTTGGTGCTAATGTGAAGGCATGGGCGACGTTGTACTCGCAGACGGTGGTTTCAACTAGGAGCCGCTTCGCCACCACCTCTTCCGCCTTCCACACGAGCAGCAGGCGTGTTTTCTCCGGCTCTTCGACCACCTTGGCCGGGTCGACGTTGGGGGTGGTGGGCACATTCAGACCTTTGGCGATTCCGCTGGTGGTGGGGCGAGTCGGATGAGGGACGGCGGGCTGCTGGATGGTACCAGGGTCGATGACCATGATCTCCGCGAAGACGCGGGGTTCGGCGCTGCTTTCGCAGCTGAGTGCCTCCTCTGGAAGACAGCCTGAGAAAGCGAGCACCTCCGCGGAGTGACAATAACTTCGAAGATTGTGGATGTGCTATTGCCACTAGGGATAAAACAACAATGTTTGTCTAAGGATAATTCTATTGTTTACATTATGCACTTTACTTAATGCAATAATCTGTTGCATGCAACCTAATACCCAAAGTCTACTTGGATTACGTTCTGAGGGTGGATTATTAGTCATAGATGCAGTTGGATTACAGTCTATGTATCATGTTGTAATGCCCAAATAAATCTCATAGTAATCATCGTTTCTTGCATATGCACTACGGTGCAGTCTCTATCTCTGTCAATTATTCAGTTGTAATTTTTTTACCCAACATGTTATCTATCTCTTTTGGAGAGACACCACTAGTAAACTGTGGACCCCGGTCCATTCTTTTACATTGATAATACAACCTACTGCAAGCACTATTCTTTTTTAATGCAATCATTGTTCTCTTTTCATTTACTGCAAACAAGCACCATTTTCCACACTATACGTCTAATCCTTTGTGTTAGCAAAATCGGTGAGATTGACAACCTCACTGTTTCGTTGGGGCAAAGTATCTTGGTTGTGTTGTGTGCAGATTCCATGTTGTTGCTGAGCCTGGTATTTATCCCTACCAACATCAGTTGTCAGCAACCTTCAGAAGTGATTTCTTTCTCCTACTGGTCGATTAAACCTTGGTTTCTTTCTGAGGGAAACTTGCTGCTGCACTCTTCATACCTTCCTCTTGGTGTCTCGCAACGAACGTGTGTCCACACCCCATCAAGCATTTTTCCGGCGCCATTGTCGGGGAGAAATATGATTTCTGCAAGGGGAGTCTCTCACCTCCAATATCTTTACTTTTTTTTGCTTAGTTTATTTTATTTTGTCTTGTTTGCTTTTTTTTATCAAAAACACAAAAAAAGTTAGTTCTTATTCTAGTTGTTATTTTTATCCTGTTTTTAATCTTGCTAAAATGAGTACTCCTGAGAACACTAAGTTGTGTGAGTTTACTAGCACAAACAACAATGATTTTCTTTGTAATCCTATTTCTCCAACTGCTCATACCGCAGATTTTTATGAAATTAAGAATGAATTCTTAAATCTTGCTATGAGAAAGCAATTTTCTGGTGTTAGTTCTGATGATGCTGCTGCTCACCTTAATAATTTTGTTGAACTTTGTGATATGCAAAAGTATAAGGATGTAGATGGAGATATTATTAAAGTGAAATTGTTTTCTTTCTCTTTGAGAGAAAGAGCTAAAGAATGGTTGCTATCTTTGCTAAAAATAGTATTGATTCTTGGACTAAATGTAAAAAATGCTTTCATTGGAAAATATTATCCTCCTGCTAAGATTATATCTTTAAGAAGTAGCATTATGAATTTTAAGCAACTTGATAATGAGCATGTTGCTAAAGCTTGGGAAAGAATGAAATCTTTGGTAAAGAATTGTCGGACTCAAGGACTGACTACTTGGATGATCATCCAAACCTTTTATGCAGGTTTGATTTTTTTTCAAGAAACCTTTTGGATTTAGCTGATGGAGGTACCTTTATGTCCATTACTTTGGGTGCTGCAGCAAAGCTTCTTGATGATATGATGATAAATGATTCTGAATGGCACACTAAGAGAGCTCCACCAGGTAATAAGGTAAACTCTGTTGAAGAAACCTCCTCCTTTAGTGATAGGCTTGATACTATTATGTCTATGCTTGTGAATGGTAAAACTTATGTTGACCCAAATAATGTTCCTTTAGCCTCTTTGGTTGCTCAAGAAGAGCATGTTGATGTGAACTTCATTAAAAACAACAATTTTAATAACAATGCTTATAGAAATAATTTTGGTAGTAACAATTATAGGACATATCCTTCTAATAATGGTAATGGTTATGCCAATTCTTATGGTAATTCCTACAACAACAATAGAAGTGTACCCTCGATCTTGAAAACATGCTTAAGAACTTTATTAGTACACAAACTGCTTTTAATAAATCTGTCCAGGAAAAGTTTGGCAAAATTGATGTTCTTGATTCTAAAGTTGATACCCTTGCTCTTGATGTTGATCTTCTTAAAATAAAGGGTATGCCTCACGGAAAAACTTTGAATGCCATGCAAGTTAGAATTGATGACGATGTTAGGATGTTTGCTGAATTGCATGCTAGGTGGGAAAGAGAAGATGAAATTGCTAGAAAGAATAATATAACTAGAGTTTGTACTATTACCACCACCAGTAAAGCTAAAGTTTCAAACACTTGTAAACCTCCTACTAGTAATGGTAAAGTAATTGGTGTTGGCAATGTCTCCACTTCTTCTGTTAAACGTTTAAAATTGCCCGAAACCACTGAAACTATTCCTGATAAAAGTGCTGAATTTTTTCGAAATATGGGAGACAATGGTCCCATTACCTTTGATAAAAATGATCTTGATTTTTATGATTTCAATATTTATGAAGTAATTATGTTCCTACAAAATCTTGCTAGAAGTTATAATGCTAGTGCTATGAATATGGCTTTCACAAAACATATTACAAATGCTCTCATGCAGATTAGAGAAGAAGAGTTAAAACGTGAAGCCTTTATTCCTAGGAAGTCACAAGATGGTTGGGAGACCATCATTAAAATGAAGGTAAATGATCTTGATTGTAATGCTTTATGTGATCTCGGTGCTGGTATCTCTCTTATCCTTAAGAAACTTATGATATGCTTGATTTACCACCTTTGGAACACTGTTATTTGGATGTTCGTCTTGCTGATAATGCTAGGAAGAAACCTTTGGGGAGAGTTGATGATGTTTTTGTTATGGTTAACAATAACCTTGTCCCCATTGATTTTATTGTCATGAATATTGAATGCAATGCTTCTTGTCCTATTGTTTTGGGAAGACCTTTTCTTACAACTATTGGTGCTATTATTGATATGAAAGAGGGGAATATTAAATATCAATTCCCACTCAAGAAAGGTATGGAACACTTTCCTAGGAAGAGAATGAAGCTACCTTTTGATTCTATTATTACAACAAATTATGTTTTAGATGCTTCTTCACTTGAAAACACTTGATTCTTGTTTTCTAGGCCTAGCTGAAAGGCGTTAAAGAAAAACACTTCTTGGGAGATAACTCATGTTTTATTTTTTCAATGTTTTCTTCTTTTTCTTTGAGTCAAGGTGATGTTTACTTATATATCAACTTCTTTGTATCTTTACTTTTCTAATTGTTGTGCCAAGTAAAGTCTCTATTGCAAAATTGATGCTAGATTTGGATTTGTGCATAGGAACATATTTTTGTTGTCCACTGTTTAATTCGTATAAATTTCCAGAAAAATCAAAACATTCTGAATTTTTTTGTGCATGATCCTTAGATATGTGCGCAACTTTTCTTAGTTCGAAGTTTTGATCTGAGCAACATAAGTGCCTCGGAAAAATTCGTCTTTATATATTGTTCTAGTTTTGACAGATTTTGCCTTTCTTTACTTTGCATTCTCTCTTTTACTATGTTGAGTGGACTTCTTTTTTTCAAAAAACAACAGTGGATGTAGCTAATGTTTAGAAAGTATTAATAATGCTTGTGTCAAGGGAGAACACGTGAGTTTTTGATCATGCACTAACCCTCTAATGAAAATTATTTTGAGTTGGGTGTGAAGAAAGTTTTCAAGGGTTCAATAGAAGAGGATGATATAATGTGATCAAGAAGAGTGAAAAGCCTAAGCTTGGGGATGCCCCATGTGTATCATCCCAGCAAATTCCAAAAAGACTCAAGCGTCTAAGCTTGGGGATGCCCAAGGCATCCCCTTCTTCACCAACAACTTATCACGTCACTTCTAGTGAAACTATATTTTTATTCGGTCACATCATATGCACATTAATTGGAGCGTCTGCTTGTTTTTGTTTTATTTAGTTTCTATAATAAACTTGGTTGGAACCCATAATTCTTTGTGTGGGAGAGAGACACACTCCGCTTTTTCATATAAATACTTGTATTCTTCATTTACCATACTCGTATTCTTCATTTTTCATTTAGCTGTTGCATATTCTTTTAGCTCCTGTTTTTCATGCATATCTTATTCAGAGTTGTTAGTTCTTGTATAGTAGTAGTACCCTCTTGTTTCATTGATAAATAATTTTGTTGAAATAAAGTGATTCGTGTTGGAAAGCAAAAAAATATTTCATGCTTATAACTGTGCAAAAGAAGCTTGTTTAGACTATGGCTTAGACTTTATCATGTCATGTTACATATTATTTTAATTCTATGCTTAGTAGTTATTGATGTAGCATGATTTGTCTCAAATATCTGGGAGTGCTTAATGTTCCATTGAAAGAATTCATGAGTTGTTTTTATTATAGCGAAGCATAATATTGTGGTATTATCCTTCGAATGCTTTATTTAGTTAACTTGGTGCATGCTTACACCATGTTATGACTACAAACCAGTCACCTCTAGCCTCCATGTTCATTTAGTTTTTGACTTGTAATACCATTTATGCTTTGACAAATATATTTTTGTCGCTATGCAAGATTATGACTATTATTGTCTCTTAATTTGTCACTCCCAGTCTTTTGCTAGCCTTCACCTATACTGAGTATGAGCTCTACTTGTGCATCCAACTCCCAAAAAACCAAAGTTTGCCAAATGTGTCCACCATACCTACTTATATGTGGTATTTAACCGCCACTCCAAAGTAAATTTCTCGTGTGCTACCTTTAAAATCCTTCAAAATTATACATGTTTTGTACCCCTGTTTAGCTCGTGAGGACGTAAGTAGACGATATTTATTTCACTTGTTAATTGGACTTTACACACCTGGACTAGTGGCACATCGCTTATCCAATTCGCTAGAAGAGCTGACAACAGTGTGCCCAGCCCCAAAATTTGGTTACTTCACAATTCGCTTCACTCTTTTTGCCCCTGATTTATCACCTAAAGCATAATTGTGTAAACAAAAGAGAAGAGGGATGATCTACTGACCCGAGTAGAAAGAACGTCCTTCAATGGGAGCCGCTCTTGTAAAGTCTAGTTAATTTGGGACGTAATGAATTTTTATTTACCATTCATTGACATAGACATACACATCTCTTAAATTTTTTTTCAATACCTCTATTTTAATCAAATAAAAATCTCTAGCACATGAGTTAATCCTAGCTTCCGTTTGCGAAGGGCCTATATTTTACTTTTATGTTGAGTCTTTATATTCTAACTTTATGCACAATTAAGAGAGCATAGTTGTCATTCTGAGTATAATGTGCATCAGTCCCAAAGACTATTATTGATTGATTCATGATTATGTTATTACTTGTTCTAAAGTTACTTGTTTCTAGTCACCATGAATTCGTAGTTAGGATCATGGACGGGGTGCCATAAGTCTACTGGTAGAACCGCGGGGGTGTGTGGAAGAACTGGAAACGAGAACACGGTTTACCCAGGTTTGGTACGTCGCAACTATGAAAATATTCCTACTTCTGCAATCTCACTAAAATCAGGCCTGAAGCCTGAAGTGTACATAGTACAATTATGAGTATGGTTTCGCTAACTCGACGAGGATGAACTTCCCAGCGAGTTGGCTTCTAGCTAACTTGTGATATGTTATTTTTCTCTTTCGCTCCTGTCTGTCTTTATATAGATAGTCGTACTAGGGCTTACAGGAAGGAAACCTAGAAGACTATGGAAATTATCTAACTTGGAAAATAAGGAATCCGGCTTCTTCTCCAAGTCACACCACATTGGTCCGTGGTTCGGGTTCTTCTAAAATCCGTCTTCTTGCGCGTCAGCTTACTAGGCCGCCCAATGGACTCCGTTCAATTGCCTATGGGCCACCCTGGTAATCTGGCCTTCGGCCAATGCCGGATATACCCCTATTTGGCATATATCCGACAGTAGCCCCCAAGAAGGATTAAGACTTCCCTTTGTCGTCCCTCGTGGATTCGTATTCTTTTCACAAATGTCGGCATTTCGTCTTGATTCTTCTTCCACCAAAAACCTTTAATGCCAAACTTGGATTTACCGAAATCCGACATTTTTTCCACGAGCCTTCGTGGAGAAGGAAACTGCGACACAAGGGGTGAAATCATGTTTATATCACGAACGTTTGGTTTCAGTCAAAAGGATGAAACCGTATCTCTGACAGATTTTTCAGGAGAAACGAAGAGATAGCCATTATCACCCCGTCCCCTCGTTTTCTGGGTTTTTCGGGGAAACACGTGTCACTCATCCAACGGCTAGAATAGCCGTTGGGACGAATCTCAGTGCAAAATGGCTATAAATAGCCACCTCGAGCCCTTTGGTTCTCCTTCCGCTTCTTCTTCCACCACGAGACTTCCAGAGCACTGATGCGCACTTCAGTGTTTTGAGAGAGAGAGAGAGAGGAAAGAATCGAACTAAGCCAAAACCTCACCGGAGACCCAGACATCGGTGGCTGGTGTTCCATCGCACTGTTACACCGCCAGATTATGGCAACCGGAAGCCCCGCTCGCACACCTGAGACCGCCATTGACCTCGACTTCGCCATGGACACAACCATCCTTTCTTCTCCTCTGGTTCCTCCGAGCTCCATTTCGGGCGCGTCAGAGAACACTGAGAGCTCACCGGCGGGCGGGGATTCTATCCCCGCAGCCGGAAACACGCCGTCGTTGTCCGCTACTCCTCCTCCTCCTCCTCCCATCCCTGAATCTGAGGAGGAGGAATCTTCCGCCCGTGATGGCGAAACCGCAGTGGTCGTCACCGCCACCGAAGGCGAAGACGAAGAGGGTGACTCGGGAAACTGGAGCTAGTGCAATGTTGCACTGGCTTTACTCAATTCCTTGGAGAAAGACGGAATCATCGCTAAAGACAAATGGTGGATGGATCACGAAGACTCGGAGTCATGTCCAAAAGACGGAGAAAGGGTCATTTTGGCCTCCCACCTCATCTGAGGTATGGTTTTTCTGCCTTGTGCATTCTTTCTCCAGGTTCTCGACCACTACGGGGTTCAACCCCATAATCTGCCACCCAACTCTATCCTCTATATAGACGGCTTCCAGACTCTCTTAGAGGGTTATCTAGGAATAGAACCCCGATTAGATTTCTTTCAATACCGGTTTAACGTAAATCGCAATACCATCGACGGTATTCTTCCCACTTATGGGACCATCTCTTTCAACCTCCGTGGGTTTAGGGAGGAATGGTTTCCTAAGATAAAAACCTCCGAGTCCGTCAAACTCTGGACGGGCTCGTTGTTCTATCATTCGGACTTTTCCTATTCTGGAAAGGAGACGAAAATTCCGGCTTTCGCCAATTCTGCCGCCACGCCCAAGGATAACTGGGCGTTGGACGCAGTCCAGGTTCTGCCTCCAGACCTGCCGCGAATAAAACGACGGATAGAGAAACTCATCGGTTCTTCTCCTCTTCTGCCCATCATGGACACAGTCCTTTGCTAGCTCGAAAGGACGATTCAGCCTCTTGCATTCCACGGCGGCCGGCTTCTCTGCGAGTACTCAGGCCCAGACGATGCAATGAGGGTGACAAAGTCCTCTTTGTCGAATAAAGAGTTCAAGAAGCACGTTAATCACTTAGTAGCCAGTCATGATCAATACGAGGAGAGCTTTCCAATGTTCAACGCCGAGAACCCCCTCCCAAGGTATGCTTTTAATTTCCGTCTTTTGGGATGTTTTCTCGAACTTTGTCTTTCTCGGATGTTTTTCTTATACGGGTTTATTTCGTTGCACTTTGCTGCACAGAAGACCAACTCGTCTCTGAGGCTGAAGTGGCGGAGCTAAAGCCCGCCTTTTGGCAGCTGGAGGGCGGAAGCGCAAGAAGATCGCTTCGAGCCAAGAAGTGATTGACCTTGACAGAGTTCCCGTCGCCACTTCCAGGTAAGACTCAGATGTTTTTTCTTTTGCATACTTTTCCTCAACTCCTTTTTCTTGGATTTTTGATCTCGGTTCTTTCTTTCTTCTTTTAGCCTTTCTCCCATCCCTTTGAAGGGAAAAGGCAGGAAGAAGCTTAAGGATTCCACAATTAGGGGGCCTAAGCCTTCCCCTGCTACTGCCCCAAATACTCCAGTGGCAGGCGGCAAAGAGAACTCAGCTGCTCAAGAGGAGCCCAACTTCCCCCTTTCGAGTCAGTCCAGCCAGCCCGATGCGCCTGCTACAGATGCGCGGGAAAGGCGGAGAATGAAGAAGGCGGACCTTCGCTCACTCAGCAACCCGAGCCAATTCCCACCTTTGACGCCAAGTTCAAGGTAAATCAGGAAGCTTGCTTCGATGAACACGGGTACATACATCCGTGGGCAAAGAAGCAGTTCACTCTAGCCCCCTTGATTCGTCCTTCGCCAAAAGGCGGATTAATTGTCCATAATAATTACGTGTTCTCGCCTCGGTAGGTTATCCAAGACGGAATCCACCATTTGGGGATTTCATTCTCAGAGTACTCCAAGGAGTTCACCGATATGCTTCAAGGGATATCAAGGGTTAGCCAGGTACGTCTCTAGCCCCCAAGTATTAAGACAAAATCATACATGTTTGTTTTAATACTTTTCAACTTAGCCTGCTTATTGCTTTTTAACAATTCTTTTCCCTTGTACGCTTTCATCAAACTGCCCAAACCATAAACGTGGAAGTTTTTGATAAACTTACCATCAAGAACCAGGAGGTGAGCTCCCTTATCAGCATTTTTAATGACATATACTCCAGGATTTCCGAGATTCAGAACCATCTGAAGGAAAAAACCGGTAAGTATCTTACCCTTTCCTTGCTTCCTGATTCTGAACTTCCGGATTTTCCTTAAGTACTCATTCCGAGTTAACCTTTTGCTTCTCTTCTTTTCATGCTCTTTAGCCAAGGCCAAGCAGATTGCTGAGGATGTCGGCAATGCCGGGAACCTTCGCAAGGAAAATTCTGAGCTTTACAAGATGAATGTAAAGCTTCAGAAAGACTTGGAGGAAAGCCAACTGGCTTTAGGCTTGTCCGAGTCTCGGGCTTCTTCGCAAGCCGAAAAGGATAGGAGGACCATCCAAGACCTCGAAACTTCCCTCCATCAACGCCTTGAAGAAGGCGCTGAAATGGAAAAGATTCTTGGTAATATTTTGGTCTTTTACCAAGTTTTACTCTCGCTTTGCATAATGCATTCTTTTTCCATTCTGGTTTTCTAATATCCTCTGATTTTCCTTAATAGAGAGAAATCCTCTCATCTCTCGGATCGATCGCATCCGGGCTTTCGGGACTTTCGTCACCGAGCTGAAGAATGCTGGAATGTTACTTATTAATAAGCGTATTCCGGATAAAGCCGACGAGTTCTCGGAAGCTAGTAGGCTCCCGGAAGCTTTCGCAAGGGTCATAAACCAACGCGAAAGCTGGCTCAAATCTGCCGCTCGTGGTGGTGTGCGCATGGCCTTAGGGCTAATGAAGATCCACTATACCACCGCCAAGTCTTGGCGCATCGCCACCGGTGTTCCCCAAGGATACACCAAGACTCAAAGGGCGGAAATATTCAAGTCTATCAAGGGGCATGCCTCCAAGATAGCCCGGATGGTCTCTACCGCGACATTCTACCCGGAGGAATAAATTCCGACAACTCCGTAGAATCTGAGTGATAGCGACGAGGAAGACGACGACAAGTACATGGATGCCGCCTAAGCCTGCAAAGCCATTAGCCAATAGAGTGCATTACCATTCTTAAAATGTAAAACTCATTTGTAATGCATTCTATCTTTTGTATGAACAATGCTATCCTTTGCAGTAAATTTTAACTTTGCAAGTTTAATAGTTTTAACTCCTTTTCTTCTAAGTTCTCTGTGATTGTATGTTTTGACTTTCCTTAGTGTTTAAGCGTTTCCAAAAAGTATACAATCTTCACGCCATGTGACCGGGTTAAGTAACCAATCATTCAAAACTCAGAATCATGGATTATACTTTGGCGCTTTACTTACTAGATCGAGTGAACCAACAATACGAACGATGAGATAATACTTAGGAATAATAAGGAGTTTGGAAAATATGAACTCCAGGCACACAGGGACAATCTAGTGTTCTGTAGCCTACTTAGGCTAAAATCATTCAATTTTATAACTCCGATCACGCAGGATCAATTCGGGTTAACATTGAAGCGAATTGAAATATCACTGGGAAATAGAAAATACAGAAACATGCGTTGGAAAATAAAGACAGAAAAAAAATTGCATGCATTTCTGACAACTTTATTTCATGATCTCAATAATGTTTACATAGAATTGAACTAAGTATAGAAGGATGTAACTGCTAGATGCTCCAGGGCCTGTTTGTCTCCCCTAGTTCTACATCTATGCTTCTTTTTCTATTGCGATTCAGATTTTTTGGGTCATCTTCTGTGTCCCCAATATCTACAAGTTAATATGACCCATTTTTCATAGCCTTGCTAATGACAAACGGTCCTTCCCAGATTGGGGCTAGCTTGTGCTTTCTATCATGTACCAATCTTAATACCAAATCACCTTCTTTAAAAGATCGCCGTAAGCCTTGTTGAGAAATGGCGGATCTTTGCAACACAAGTTCTTGTTCTTATTCTAAAATATCGACGACATCCTGACGCGCACTTTAGGCATCCGAGTCATCGTATGCCTGCAATCTTGGGCTATCATGGATCATATCCGTAGGAAGCACTGCTTCTGCACCATAGACCAAGAAAAAAGGCTTTTGCTATGTTGATCTATTTGGCGTCGTTCGAATACTCCAAAGAACGAAAGGCAATTCTTCTACCCATGCTCTAGCTGCTCTATGAAGAGGAGTTTTGAGTCTTGGGCGTATTCCTTGCAAGATTGAACTATTCATTCATTCAACCTCTCCATTGGATTGTGGGTGCGCAACAGATGCAAGCTCTAGGTGAATTTCTGTTTGTCGGCAATATTTTGCCAACCCTCCAATTGAAAAATTTGTCCCGTTATCCGTGATTATACTATTTGGAACGCCATATCGCATGACTACGTCAATGACGAAATTTCTGGCTGTCACACCGTCAAGTTTTTGATGGGTTTTGCCTCCACCCACTTGGTATACTTATCCACTGCAACGAGTAGATGTGTAAATCCACCTCTTGCAGTTTTGAATGGCCCTATCATATCTAGACCCTAGACCGCAAACGGCCATGTTATGGGGATAGTCTTGAGTGCTTGAGCCGGCATATTTGTCTGCTTGGAGTAGTACTGGCATCAGGCACATGTATTTACTATGTGCTCTGCATCTGTCTTTGCTGTGAGCTAGAAAAACCCTGCACAGAATGCTTTCTTAACTATACTTTTTGACTAAGCATGATGTCCGCAATCTTCGGCATGAATTTCTTGCAGAATTTGTCGTCCTTCTTCTGGCGAGATACATTGCTGAAAAATTCCGATAGTACTGCATTTATACAGGCAACCATTGATTACCGTGTATCCTTTGCATCGGTGTTTTATCTGCCTTTGCAAGACTTCGTCTGATCCATCCGGAAACTTCTGATCAACTAAGAAGTTTAAGTATGGAATTGTCCAATCCGGGTTAAAAAGCAGAACTTCTACTGACTCGGAAACTATGGGGTAATCAACATCTCCACCTTTTGTTGATGGTTCGTACAGATGCTGGACAAATACACCAGGTGGAAAGGTTTTCACCCTTTCCAATCCCATTCGGGCTAGAGCATCCGCGTTCCAGTTTTGTTCACTTTTCACATGATGTACCTCAAATCCTAGGAAGCAAATGGCGAACTCATCGACTGTTCTCTGATATTCGGCCATTATGGGGCTTTTGGCATCCCATGTCTGGTTCAGCTGATGTTGTACTAAGTCTGAGTCTCCATAGCAAAGTATGCGTTTGACACTTATTTCTTTTGCAATATGCAAACCATGAAGCAATGCTTTGTACTCTTCCATGTTATTGCTGGCGTTGAAGTATATTTGTAATACATACTCCATTGTGTCGCGTTTTGGAGATTTGAGCACCACACCTACACCAAAGCCTTCTTTCATTTTGGATCCGTCAAAATGCATGATCCAATATTCCGACTCCGGCATTGTTGTGTATTCCATTACTTCTGTCCAATCAGCAATGAAATCTGCCAACACCTGGGATTTGATTGTGTCCGTGGTTGGTACTTGATGGCTGACGTTGGTAAACCCCAAGAGAAAGGTTGTGAAGAGTCCAGCGGCAAGTTTTCCCGCAGAAAAGAAACCAAGGTTGAATCGACCAGTAGGAGGACAAGCAATCTCTGAAGGTTGATGCAGCTGAGATGGCACAACACACTACCAGTTCAGAAGCAACGTGGAACCTACCCAACACAATCAAATCACTTTGCCCCAACGAAGAAGTGGGGTTCTCAATCTCACCAGTTTTGCTGAACACAAAGAGGTTAAACGTATGGTGTGGAAAACAATATGAGAACAGTATGAAAGCAGTAGCAACAGTGTGAAAAG
The DNA here is from genome assembly GCA_028641055.1 of Alopecurus myosuroides. Lineage (NCBI taxonomy): Eukaryota > Viridiplantae > Streptophyta > Magnoliopsida > Poales > Poaceae > Alopecurus > Alopecurus myosuroides. The sequence goes on along the minus strand of CM054057.1, from coordinate 462,379,764 downwards.
AGTGGAAGCAGAGTGAAAAGAGTGGAAGCAGTGTGTGTATTATCATTATGAGAAAATGGACCGGGGTCCACAGTTCACTAGAGGTGTCTCCATAGAAGATAAATAGCATGTGTGGTGAACAAATTACAGCTGGGAAATTGACAGAAATGAAGGCTGCACCGTAGTGCATATGCAAGACATAAAGATTACTATGTGATTCATGCGGGCATTACAACAAGATACATAGACCGTCATCCAACTGCATCTATGACTAATAATCCACCCTCCGAATATCATCCGAACAAACATTGGGTATTAAGTTGCAAGCAACAGATAATCGCAGTAAGCAAAGTGTGTAATGTACTCAATGTAAACTAAGTAAACACCGTAGTTTTGTCCCTAATGGCAACAACACATCCTCCATCTGTCACATTTCTGTCAATCGAGCATAGATGCAAAGGGGGCATGAACCCACTATCGATCATAAATACTCACTCTTGGAGTTACTAGCATCTACTTGGATAGAGCATCTACTAATAACGGAGAGCATGCAAGATCATAAATAACATATGCATGAAGATAACATGATAGATTGATAATCAGAAGACATAGCATTCAACATTCATCGGATCCCAGCAAACACAACATGTAGCATTAAATAAAGATGATCTCGATCATGTAGGGAAGCTCACGAGATCTAAACATAAATCATAAGGTGGAGAAGACAACCATCTAGATACTACGATGGACCCACAGTACAGGGATGAACTACTCACGCATCACTTCGGAGGAGGGCATGGTGGTATAGACCCCTCCGGTGATGAATTCCCCTATCGACAGGGTGCCGGGGAGAGCTCCAGAACCCTCCCGATCTCGGGGTGACGATGATGGTGGCCTCGGGTGTTTCTCGGGAAAAGTGGTATATTTCTAGGGTTCACGTATCGGGGGGGGGGGGGGTTATATAGGCGAAAGGGTGATGGCGGTGGACGCCCGAGGGGCCCACACCACCCCCTGGCGCGGCCAGGGGGCACGCCGCCCTATGGTGTGGCCCCTCTTCGGGCCTCTTCGTGACTCCCTGGAACCTTCGGGAATTCAAAAACTTCCGGGATTTGAATTTTCCAATTCCGAGAATATTTCCAAAATAACTTTTCTGAAACTAAAAACAGCAGAAAACAGATAACTGGCTCTATGACATCTAGTCAATAGGTTAGTCCCGAAAATCGATAAAAAAGACATAAAGTGAATAGAAAACATGTAGGAAATAACATGAAAACAACATGGAACATCAGAAATTAAGGATACGTTTATGATGTATCAACATCCGCAAGCTTAGTTCCTACTCGTCCTCGAAGAGGTAAACGATAAAAACATATAATTTCTAAGGTGACATGCTACCAACATAAACTTGATCATCAATAATGTAAAAGCATATGTAAGGTGAGATCATAGTACTTTAAACACAAGCATGATAGATAAAATTTGAACAATAAAGCATAGAAATCACTTGCATCATGAGAAGTAACACAAATAAAATATCATCAATAATAATGCACTAAAAGATAGACGTTTGTTTTAAGCATGGAGATAACATGTCAAAGTGATATTTCGCTTGTCCTTAAGAGTGGGGAAAAACATAAATGGCAGGACACCTTCAAAGTTCATGAGGAAGACTAGAACAAATAATTAGTGAACACACAATAACATATCATGAATCAATTAATAATGTTTCTGGGACAAATGCACATTAAACTCAGAATGGCAACTATGCTCTCTCAACTGTGCATAAAGTTAGAAGATGGGGACTCAACATAAAAGTAAAAGAAAGGCCCTTCACAGAGGGAAGCAGGGATTAACGCATGTGCTAGAGATTTTTATTTTATTAAAAAGAGGTATAAAATGTTTGACACTCCTCCTAACCATCTTACACAAACCATGGCTAACCGAATCCTCAGGTGCCTACCAACAATCACATACCTTGGAAGAGTGTCTATTTTTTAGAGAGGTGTATGCTTATGTCACCGAATAGTAAACATAAAATACAGTACGTCACAAGCAAACTAGACTTCACAAGAGTGGCTCCCATAGAAGGATGCATCTGAGTAGAAGATCATCCCTCTTTCTCTTTTGTTTACACAATTATGCTTTGACTGATAAATCAGGGGAAAAAATAGTGAAGATAATTTGTTGTGTTACTTTGGGGATGGGCACCCCGTTGCCAGCTCTTCTATCAATTGGATAAGTGGATGAAGCCACTAGTCCAAGGTGTGAAATTGCAATAAACAAGTGAGATAAAGATTCTCTATTTACGTCCTCATGAGCTAAAACAGGAGCACACAATAGGAGTAATTTTCAAAGTTTTAAAGGTAACACATGAGCAATTTACTTTGGAGTGGCGGTTAAATACCACATGTAGGTAGGTATGGTGGACACATTTGGCAAACTTTGGTTTTTGGGAGTTGTATGCACGAGTAGAGCTCATACTCAGTACAGGTGGAGGCTAGCAAAAGACTGGGAGCGACAAATAAAGAGTGCATAATGGCCATAATCATGCATAGCGACATAAACGTCATTAATCAAAGCATAAGTGGTACCACAAGTTGAAAAACTAAATGATAATATAGGCTATAAGTGACTGGTGTATAGTCATAAACATGGTGTAAGCATGCGCCAAGTCAACCAAATAAAACATTCAAAGGAGAACACCACAAATTTATGCTTCAAAATGACAAGAACAACTCATGATTCTTTCAATGGCACATTAAACAGTCTGAGTTGTTTGAGACAAATCATGCTACTAAATAACCACTAGGATTTAGAATTAAAATAACATCTAGCATGATATGAAGAAGTCTGGCCACAGTCTATATAAGCTTTAATTTGCATCGTTCTAAATCCTACTACATGCAGCGATTTCTTTTCCCAACAAACACCATACAAAATATGTTTTAACAAAAACTCTCTAAATGACACAACAAGAAAACATGAGAGTAATCACATAACACTACTAAAACTATCATCTCAAGAAAACAGGAGTTTTGCAGCAACTAGAAGAAAAACTAGGAATACGAGCAAAACGAGTATTCAAACGATAATGTGGAGCGTGTCTCTCTCCCAAACAAGGAATGATAGGGTCAAAATATATTTATTGCATCAAGTAAAACAAAATAAAACAAAAGAAAAAGAAAATAGACACTCCAAGTAAACTTCATATGATGTGACCGGATAAAAATATAGTTTCACTAGAAGTGACCTGATAAATTGTTTATGAAAAAGGGGGTGCCTTGGGAATCCCCAAGATTAGATGCTTGAGTCTTCTTAAAATTTGCTGGGATGAACCATGGGGGCATCCCCAAGCTTTGACCTTGCAGTCTTCTCGATCACATTATATCACCCTCTTCTCTTGACCCTTGAAAACTTCCTTCACACCACACTCAAAGAATAATTCGCATTAGAGGGTTAGTGCAAAAATCAAAAACCCATGGTTTTTGTATGAGAATTTAAATTGATACTTTTAAACATTATATACAACCACTGATGTTTCGTGAAGCAAAGAAATCCACTTGACATCGTAAAAGAGCAAATGCAAGAAAAATGGCTGAATCTGCCAAAACCAGAACAATCTGTAAAGACAGATTTTTTTCGGGGAACTTATTTTGCTCAGATAGAAAAACTTAAAGAACAAAAATGTTGAGGAATTAGCTGAGGAATAAGCACAAAACATTTCAGATCATTCTGATCTTTCTGGATTTTGTATGATTTTTTACGGTGGACAGCAGAAATCTGTTTCCTGCGCAGAAATCCAAAACCAACTCCAACTCTCGTCAGAAACTTTATTGGCACAACTAAAACATGAAAATAAATATACAAAGGAGTTTCTAGAAAGGTATACAACCCCCTGACTCAAAGAAAACAGAGAAAAACAAAGCAAAAATAAAACCATCGGTTATCTCCCAAGAAGTGGTTTTCTTTAACGCCTTTTAGCTAGGCCCAGAAAAGTGGAATCAAGTGTTATCAAGTGAAGAAGCATCTAAATCAATAATTTCCTCCAAAACCCCAATTGTACCAATGGGTACCTTAGACACCACTGAAGATGATTCAACATGCCAATCACTTTTAGTTTCACTAAAAGTTTTATTTATTTTAGGAACATTAGGGGATTTTGGTTTAGGCACCTTAGGGACATACATAATTTTTTTCTCTTTTCCCGTAGGATTTTTCTCAATCTTAAACTTAAAACAAGAAAAAGTTGACCTTAAAGTTTCCATAGACTCCTCTAATTTACCAATCCTCATATTTTGACTATGATGGATATTGCTAGCTTCTAAAACAGTAACTCTCTTGTTGATACTTACTATTGATTCATAAGCTTTGCTAGCATTATAAAGGAAACTTGAAAAAATTTCTCCATAGAGTTTAGCTTTATAACAACATCATCTAAAGTGATTTCAGTGTTAACAACCTTAGTAGGTGGTGTTCCAACTAAACTTTCAATTAAGTTACAGGCCTCCAAAGCAAGTGTTCCCAGAAAATTACCGTCTGCCAGAGTGTCTAGAACATACCTATACCAGCTAGTAATACCAACATAAAAATTCCTAAGAAGGATTAAAGTGGAATATTTATTAGTGCATCTATGATGAGCATCACTTATCATATACCAAGAATCTTTCAAACTTTCTCCACCTTGTTGCTTAAAAGAACAAAATTCCACTTCCGGAACACTCACTTTAGCAAGACTAATAACAGGATTAAAACTATAGCTAGAATTAGAACTAATTTTTTGTGTTTTTGATAAAGAGAAGCAAACAAGACAAAATAAAATAAACTAAGCAAAACAAAAATAAAGTAAAGAGATTGGAAGTGAGAGACTCCCCTTGCAGAAATTCTCTTCCTCTCCGGCAACGGCGCTAGAAAACCTCTTGATGGCTAACGTTGGTAAACCCCAAGAGAAAGGTTGTGAAGAGTGCAGCGGCAAGTTTTCCCTCAGAAAAGAAACCAAGGTTGAATTGACCAGTAGGAGGACAAGCAATCTATGAAGGTTGATGCAGCTGATATGGTAGGGCGCACTACCGGTTCAGCAGCAACGTGGAACCTACACAACACAATCAAATCACTTTTCCCCAACAAAGTAGTGAGGTTGTCAATATCACTGGTTTTTCTGAACACAAAGAGTTTAACTTATGGCGTGGAACACAATATGAGAACAGCATGAAAGCAGTAGCAGCCATGTGAAAACAGTGGAAGCAGTGTGAAAACAGTGGAAGCAGTGTGTATTATCAGTATGAGAAAATGGACCGGGGTCCACAGTTCACTAGAGGTTTCTTTCCATAAAACATAATAACATGTGTGGTGAACAAATTACAGCTGAACAATTGACAGAAATGAAGGGTGCACCGTAGTGCATATGCAAGTCATAAAGATTACTATGTGATTAATGCGGGCATTACAACAAGATACATATACCGTCATCCAACTGCATCTATGACTAATAATCCACCATCCGAATATCATGCAAACAAACGTTGGGTATTAAGTTGCAAGCAACAGATAATCGAGTAAGCAAAGTGTGTAATGTAAACAATGTAAACGAAGTAAACACCGTTGTTTTCTCTCCAATGGCAACATCACATCCTCCATCCGTCACATTTCTGTCACTCGAGCACAGATGCAAAGGAGGCATGAACCGACTATCGAGCATAAATACTCCCTCTTGGAGTTACTAGCATCTACTTGGCCACATCATCTACTAATAACGGAGAGCATGCAAGATCATAAATAACATATGCATGAAGATAACATGGTAGATTGATAATCAGAAGACATAGCATTCAACATTCATCGGATCCCAGCAAACACAACATGTAGCATTGCATAAAGATGATCTCGATCATGTAGGGAAGCTCACGAGATCTAAACATGAAGCATAAGGTGGATAAGACAACCATCTAGCTACTGATATGGACCCGTAGTCCAGGGATGAAATATTCACGCATCACTTCTGGGCTTCGAATTTTCCAATTCCGAGAATATTTCCAAAACAACTTTTCTGAAATTAAGAACAATAGAAAATAGGGAACTGGCTCTATGGAATCTTGTCAATAGGTTAGTCCCGGAAATCGATAAAAATGACATAAAATGAATAGCAAACATGTAGGAAATAACATGAAAACAACACGGAACATCAGAAATTAAGGATACGTTTATGATGCATCAGTACTTAATGTCGAACACAGCAAGTTCGATGCCCCATATGGCTGCCCTGCCTGTTGCATCCGTATTGTTTATAATATCCCCTAGTGGTGCTTTGCTTGCCACTGTTATGGAATGTCCTTGGAAATAATGACGGAGTTTTTGGGATGCGAAAAATACGCCATATGCCAGCTTTTGATAATGTGGATACCTTTGTTTTTACTCGGAGAATACCTCATTGACGTAGTACACCGGGTAATGATCTGGAAAACTTTGCTCGTTTTTTCACCTTTCCACAATTATCACGACACTAATAACCAGAGTAGTTGCTGTGAGATACAGTAACATGGGTTCTTTGTCTTTTGGGGATGCCAAAATTGGAGCTTTCATCAAAGTTTCTTTCAACTGGGTTAATGCTTTGTCCGCCTCTTCTGTCCATTCAAATTTGTCAGATTTCTTCAACAATTTGTATAATGGCAAAGCTTTATCGCTGATACGTCCATTTTGCATCACCGTTTTATATTGTTATTTTCTGTTATTCATCGATATATTTCATGTTATGATGCATCCCTTATGTTATTTTATCTTATTTTGCATGTTTCATAATTTTTGGATAATAAACACCGGGACCAGAATTCTGATGGAAAAAGCACCGTCCAGATACCCTATTTCAGAAGATGAGAAGAAGAGGGGGGGGACACCGGAGGTATCTTAGAAGTCCAGAAGAGGGAGCCAGCGACGAGGAGAGACGGAGGGGGGCCACATCATGGGGTGGCGCGCCCTGGCCGCGTCGCCACATGGTGTGGCCACCCTGGCCCACCTCTGGTGGATATTTTTTGGCATACTTGACCCCGAGGGATCCCTAAGCCCTACACCATCATCGAAGAATTATTCCCCCACCTCCTCGGGGGCGGAAAACACCCGGGAGAAAAGCTCTCTGCAGGGAGAAATCCGTCGAGGAAATTCCTCTCCGGAGAGGGGAAATCATCGCCATCGTCACCGTCATCGCTCCTGGCATCATCAAGATCATCATCGTCATCATCATCACCACCAGAACCATCACCCTCATCATCTACCGTCATCCCTATGTAATAATTAGGGGCCTCTATCGTTGTTTTACATTAGATCTCTCTCCCGGTGTGGATTACTAGTTAGTAGTTGATGCTTGTGAGATTTATCGGTGTTAGCACTTTATGACCAGATTATTATTATCCATTATATCACCTCTGATTATGACCCATATGATATCTTGTGAGTAGTTCGTCTAGTTCTTGAGGACATGGGCGAAGTCATGATGTTACTAGTGAAGTTATATCGAAGTAATATCTCGTGGTTCGGTATTTAAGTTGTGGTGCTATTCTTCTAGTGGTGTCATGTGAACATCGACTACATGATACTTCACCTTTATGGGCCTAGGAGAATGCATTGTGTATTTGGCTACTAATTGTGGGGTTGCCGGACTGACAAAAACCTAAACCCCCATTAGGAAACCATTACGCGAGGGAGCGGAGAATCCTGGAGTTTTAAGGTTGTGGTTAGTTTTATCTTAATTACTTTCTTGTATTTGCGGCTGCTTACGAGGGGTGTAATCACATGTATGTATTAGTCCTAGTTGGGCGGTGCATTAGCATAGGTTCACCCACACAACACTTCACGAACCAATGGATATTAATCAACCGTAACGAAGAGAAAGCACTTGACAAAATTCCCATGTGTCCTCGAGAACGTTTGGTAGTCATAAGTAATACAACCGGCTTGTCCTTTGCTCTCAAAAGGATTGGGCCATTCACTGCAATATTATTTACTTCACTTTATTTACTCGCACTTTATTTATCTGCTATATCAAAAACCTCCAAAAACATGTTTGCTAGTGTTTACAGTGATTCCTCTATGCAACCTGCTTTTCAATACCTTCTTCTCCTCGATGGGTTTGACACTCAGGGATACACAGAAGCTCAACAGGCCAGCATCATTGATGAAATCAAAGGTCACGCCACCAAGATTGCCACCATGGTGAACATCTCCACCTTCTATCCCGAGGAGGCGATCCCGGCAACTCCCGAGGAATCCAGCAGCGAGGAAGAGTCGGATGCCTGAAGAAGCTGCCTGCTCCTGAGTAGGAGATGGGAAAAAATAGAAGCATTATTGTTCTTACAATGTAAACCTTATTGTAATGCTTTCTATTCCTTTGTATAAACAAGTACTCCGCTTTTGCAGTTAAATATTTAAGTCTTTGCAAGTTTTCCGGGTTTTTATTCCTTTATCTTCTAAGTTCTCTGGTTTGTATGCCTTAATTGTCCTTAGTGTTTGAAATGGCTCGACAGTACTTAATATTCATGCCAAGTGACTGGGTTTAACCAATCAGTCGAAACTCGGAAACATTGATCATACTAAAGGCATTTTTTACTTACTAGCTCCAGTGACCCAACATAAAAATAATTAGATAATACTTAGAGAAAAAAGTAAGGAATTTTGTATGAAACTCAGGCACGCAGGCACAATCTGAGTTTCCTTAAGCCTCCTTAGGCTGAAAATCATTCTGTTTTTTAACTCCGAGCACGCAGGCACAATTCGGGTTAACATTGAAGCAATTTGAAAGATCATTGGGAAATAGATCATACGGGACGTAACTGCTGGATACTCCAGGGTCTTTTGGTCTCCCCTAGGTCGTCATCTATCTTTCTCCTTCTTTTGCGATTCGGTCTTTTGGGGTCATCCTCCGTATCCCGAATATCTACAAGATAGTATGATCCATTTTTCATAACCTTGCTGATGAAGAATGGTCCTTCCCAAACTGGGGCTAATTTTTTGCTTTCTTTCTTGCACCAATCTTAGCACTAAGTCACCTTCTTTGAAAGAAGGATGCCTGATTTTCCGACTATGGTAACATCGTAATCCTTGCTGATAAATGGCGGATCTTTGAAGCACAAGTTCTTGTTCTTCTTCTAGGAGATCGACGGCATCCTGTCGTGCACTTTCGGCATCCGAGTCATCGAAAGCTTGCACTCTTGGGCTATCATGGATCATGTCCGTTGGAAGCACTGCTTCTTCGCCATAAACCAGGAAAAACGGGGGTTGCCCTGTTGACCTGTTTGGCGTCGTTCGGATACTCCAAAGCACGAAAGTTAACGCTTCTACCCATGCTCCATCTGCTCTATGAAGCGGAGATTCGAGTCTTGGGCGTATTCCCTGCAGGATTGAGCTATTCATTCTTTCAACCTGTCCATTGGATTGCGGGTGTGCCACAGATGCAAGATCTAGGCGTATTCCCGTTTGTCGACAATATTTTGCCAACTCTCCAATAGAGAAATTTGTCCCGTTGTCGGTAATTATGCTATGTGGAACGTCGTATCTCATGACTACGTCAATGATGAAATTCTTGGCAGTTACACCGTCAAGCTTTTTGATGGGTTTTGCCTCCATCCACTTGGTATACTTATCTACTGCAACGAGTAGATGTGTAAGTCCACCTCTTGTAGTTTTGAATGGTCCCATCATATCTAGCCCCCAGACCGCAAATGGCCATGTTATAGGGATAGTTTTGAGTGCTTGGGATGACATATTTGTCTGCTTGGCATAATACTGACATCCGGCACATGTATTTACTATGTGTTCGGCATCTTTCTTGGCTGTTAGCCAGAAAAAACCTGCACGGAATGCTTTCTTAACTATGCTTTTTTATTGAGCATGATGTCCGCAATCTCCTGCATGGATTTCTTGCAATATTTCTCGGCCTTCTGCCGGCGAAATACATCGCTGAAAAATTCCGATAGTGTTGCGTTTATATAGGCAACCATTGATCACCGTGTATCCTTTGCATCTATGTTTTATTTGTCTTTCCAAGACCTCGTCTGCTCCATCCGGGTACTTCTGATCTACTAAGAAGTTTAAATATGGAATTGTCCAATCCGGGTTAACAAGCACGACTTCAATTGACTCGGAAACGAGAGGATAATCAACGTCTCCACCTTTTATCGATGGTTCATGCAAATGTTGGACGAACACACTTGGTGGTAGGGTTTTCACTCTCTGGATGAAGAAAATATTTGCGATATTGATCGTGTATCTGAGGAGGAAAAAGTAATTCTAACAGCCCCATTCTCTGAAACTGAGGTTTATGAAGCCATTTCTAACATGAATAAAAATACTGCCCCCGGACCGGATGGGTTTCCGGCGGAATTTTACCAGGTGTGTTGGCCGGTTATTAAAGACAACCTTATGGCTATGTTTCACCAGTTCCATTTAGGTGATTTACCTCTTTATTGTATGAACTTTGGTGTTATCACTTTGTTACGAAAGAAAGAGGATGCAAGCAGAATAGACAAGTGTAGATCCATTTGTTTACTCAATGTGAGTTTCAAAATTTTCACGAAGGTTGGGACTAATAGAGTGACTTTGATTGCGCAGTCTGTTATTAAGCCTACCCAATCTGCTTTTTTACCTGGTAAGAATATTCTTGAGGGTGTAGTGATTTTGCATGAGACTATTCATGAATTACATTCCAAAAAACTTGATGGTGTGCTTCTCAAAATTGATTTTGAAAAGCATATGATAAAGTGAAATGGCCTTTCCTTCAGCAAGTCTTGAGGATGAAGGGGTTTAATTCTAAATGGTGTGAGTGGGTTTCTAATTTTATTCAGGGGGGTAGTGTGGGTATTCGAGTTAATGATGACATTGGTCATTATTTCCAAACGTTAAAAGGATTAAGACAAGGTGACCCTCTTTCTCCTGTTCTTTTCAATCTGGTAGCTGATATGTTAGCTATTATGATTGGAAGAACCAAAACAGATGGGCTGGTTGGGAGTTTAGTCCCTCATCTGGTCGATTGTGGGATCTCCATTTTGCAATACGCGGATGACACTATTTTATTCCTAGAGCATGATTTAGATAAGGCAGTAAACATGAAGCTTATTTTGTCTTTATTCGAACAGCTCTCGGGTCTTAAGATTAATTTTCACAAGAGTGAACTCTACTGTTTTGGGAATACTCAAGAACAGTCGGAGGAATATAGAAATATTTTTGGTTGTGAGATTGGGAGTTTGCCCTTTAAATACCTTGGTATTCTGATTCACCATAGAAAACTTCTTCTAAAAGAATGGAAATTAGTAGAAGATCGTTTTGAAAGAAAACTAGCGTCTTGGGCTGGGAAACTTTTATCCTATGGTGATAGATTAGTGCTCATTAATTCGGTTCTTTCTAGCCTTCCTATGTTTCTTTTGTCCTTTTCCAAAATTTCGGTGGGAGTTCGAAAGAGGTTAGATTTCTTTCGCAGTAGGTTCTTCTGGCAAAGTGACCAACAGAGGAAAAAATATAGACTTTCTAAATGGAGTGTGATTTGTAGACCAAAATATCAAGGGGGCCTAGGAATAGAAGTTTTAGAAATTAAGAATAAATGCTTGTTGAGCAAATGGCTCTTCAAAATTCTTAGGGAGGAGGGGGTCTGGAAGGAGCTACTCCCTCCGTTACAAAATAGATGACTTCCATTTGTCCATATATGCATGTATCTAGACATGTTTTAGTGTCTAGATACATGCATATATGGAAAAGTGGAAGTCATCTATTTTGGAATGGAGGGAGTACTATCTAATAAATACTTGGGGGACAAAACTTTGGCCCAAGTTAAACCAAAACCAACAGATTCACCGTTTTGACGAGGTCTCTTGTCTGTGAAGAAGGATTTCTTTTCCCGGGGTTTTTTCCAGGTTGGCAATGGCAAAAAAAACTCGCTTTTGGGAGGATGTTTGGATTGGGGATCATGCTTTGGTTGATCAATATCCAGGGCTTTATCACATTGTGAGAAACAAGAATGTACTTGTGGCTGATGTGTTATCGAATGCGCTACCAATTAATATTCAGTTTAGACGTAACTTGCAAGGGAATAGTTGGACTGCTTGGTTGCAGCTGGTTCAACAAATGATGACTATTTCTCTTTCTGAAGAGGAAGATTATTTCTCTTGGCGTCTGAATACGAGTGGTGCATTTTCTGTTAACTCTATGTATGTTGATTACATGAATGACCACCCTCCTTTTGTACATAAATACCTTTGGAAGATGAAAATCCCCCTTAAGATTAAGATATTCTTGTGGCTACTTACCAGACGAGTTATTCTTACGAAAGATAATCTAATCAAAAAAATTGGCATGGTTGTAAAAAGTGTGCTTTCTGCAATCATGAGGAAACTATCGAACATTTATTCATCGAATGTTCCTTCATTATTAAAATTGCTCTAGTTTACTTTTAATGTCTCCCCTCCTTTAAGTTTAGATCATATGTTTGGTGATTGGCTTAATGGAATCCCGAAAAATGATAAACATTGCATTCGTATTGGTGTGTGTGCCTTTGTATGGGCGGTGTGGAATTGTCGCAATGATGCGATTTTTAACAGGAGCAACAATATTCATTTTTTGCAGGTTGTTCACAGGGCTATTTATTGGATTACTTCGTGGTCTCTCCTCCTGCCGCAGGACCAACGCCATTTTATGGAGGCTGGATGCAACCGGTTATTGCCTATAGTTCGAGCCATCCTGTTCTCCAACGGGTGGCAGCATGATAGTAGGCTTTGCGCCTCGTAGGGGAGCTTTTTTTGCTCTTTCGTTATGGTTTTTTGCTTTTTGTAAGTTGGAGAATTGAGAGCTGTAATACTTTGGATAACTTTTTATCTTAAAAAAATCCGTGTGCATCAATCCGATGCAGAGGCTGGGGCTTTGCCTCCTTTTCCAAAAAAAATGCAGGCTAATGCATCCGCGTTCCAATTTTCTTCCCTTTTCACGTGAAGTACTTCAAATCCCAGGAAGCAAATAGCAAACTCGTCCACCGTTCTCCGATATTCGGCCATGATGGGGCTTTTGGCATCCCATGTTTGGTTGAGCTGATGTTGTACCAAATCTGAGTCACCATAACATAGGATGCGCTTGACACCTATTTCTTTTGCAATGTGCAAGCCATGAAGCAAAGCTTCGTGTTCTGCCACATTATTGCTAGCGTTGAAGTGTATTTGTAATATATAGTCCATAGTATCTCCCTTTGGGGATTTTAGGACTACACCAGCTCCAGCGCCTTCCTTCATCTTGGATCCATCAAAGTGCATAACCCAGTATTTCGACTCCGGCATTGGTGTGTTTTCCATTGCTTCTGTCAAATGAGCGACGAAATCTGCCAACGCCTAGGATTTAATTGCCGTCCGGGGCTAGTACTTAATGTCAAACGCAGCCAGCTCGATGCCCCATTTGGCTACTCGGTCTGTTGCGTCCGCATTGTTAATTATATCCCCTAGTGGTGCTTTACATACCACTATAATGGAATGTCCTTGCAAATAATGGCGGAGTTTTTGAGATGCGAAAAATACGCCATATGCCAGCTTTTGATAATGTGGGTACCTTTGTTTGGATTCGGAAAAAACTTTGCTTATATAATACACCGGATATCTATCTGGTATGCTTTGCTCTTCTTTACCCCTTTCCACAACTATCACAGCGCTAATAACCCTGTTTGTTGTTGTGTGATACAATAACATGGGTTCTTCGTCTTTTGATGATGCCAAAATCGGAGCTTTCATCAAGGTTTCTTTTAGCTGGGTTATTGCTTTGTCCGCCTCTTCTTTCCATTCAAATTTTTCGGATTTCTTCAACAATTTGTATATTGGCAAAGCTTTGTCTCCTAGCTGGCTTATGAACCTGCTGACATCGGCTGCAGAACCCGTCAATTTTTGTACATCTTTTAAGCACGTAGGCTTTGTGATGTTTAAGATTGCCTTGATCTTTTCCGGTTTTACTTCTATTCCTCTGTGAGAAACAATAAAACCCAGAAGTTTTCCTAAGGGAACCCCGAATACACACTTTAATGGATTCAACTTCATTTTGTAAGTGCGCAAATTTTCGAAGGTTTCTTGCAAATCTTCAAGGAGTGTGTCTTTTTTCTTGGAAACGACGACAATGTCGTCCACGTAAACGTGAACATTTTTGCCAATCTGACTATGCAAACATCATTTCATGTAACGCTGGTAGGTTGCACCTGCGTTCTTTAGGCCAAAAGGCATGGTTATGTAATAGTATGTTCCATACGGGGTTATGAAGGAGGTTTTGATTTGGTCTTCTTCCTTCATACGTATTTGATGGTACCCGGAATAAGCATCCAAAAAGCATAAAAGCTCAGAGCCAGCAGTGGTATCTATTATTTGATCGATTCGCGGTAACGCAAACCTATCTTTTGGACACAATTTGTTCAGGCCGGTGTAATCTATACACATCCTAAGAACAATACTATGTTTCTTCGGGACTAATACTGGGTTTGCAGACCATTCAGTATGTATAACTTCCCGGATGAAATCAGCTGCTTATAGCCGGATAATTTCCTTGCCAATAGCCTTCCGTCTTCTTCCGTCAAATCGACGGAGACCTTTTTTGACGGGTTTAGATCCTGGAATCACCTTAAGTTGATGCTCAGCAAGTTCCCTGGGTACACCTGGCATGTCCACAGGACACCAGGCAAAAATATCCCAATTCTCACCGAGGAACTTGGTGAGCTCGATTTCCTATTTGTCGGTCATCCTGGTTCCCACTACGAATTTTTTTTTCGGATTTTTGGGATCTAGGATAACCTGTCTTGTATTCTCGGAAGCTTTGAAACTATCTTCCGGCTTCCAGCTTTCTTTTTCTGCCGGCAATTCTGTCGGCGATACTTCTTTTGCCAGCTCCTTCAATTCCTCCTTTGCTATCACTTTTTCTGCGCAAAGGGTTTTTCCTATTTCCAGCTCGTTTGCCAATTTGAAGTCTCCCGATATGGTGATATCTCCTCCTTTTGGTCCTGGCATCTTTAGCTTGTTATAGATATAAGATGATCTTGCCATGAATTTGGCGAAAGCTGGGCGTCCGAGTATTGCGTGATATACACTCTCGAACGGCACGACCTTGAAAGAGATTTTTTTCCTGTCGGAAATGTTCTTTCTCTCCAAAGGTTACGACTACGGAAATTTCTCCTAGGGATCGCGCTTGCCTGCCAGGAACGATGCCGTGGAAACGTATGTTGCTATGATTGAGCTGGGTCTCGGAGATTCGCAGATGCTTCAGTGTGTACAGATACATTATATTAATGTTGGATCCTCCATCCATCAGCACTCTTTTTAGCCTAGTGTTTTGAACAATAGGACTTACAATTAGAGCTTGTGTGTCGGGTTCTGGGATATTCCCGGGATGATCAGACTGATCCCAGGTAATTGGTGTATTGGAGTACTTCAAGAACTTGGGGGTTGGTGGAACAACCGCATTTATTTCTCGAAGTGTCGTCTTTTCCACCTTTGCTGAGCGAGTTGCAAGAAAAGTTAAGTTGCATTCTTCATCAACTCTCGGGAATTTTGGTTCGCCTTTCCGCTGCTGTTCCTGGATTTTTTCGTCAGTGTCCGGTTCACTGTCTTCTTTTCCAGCTTCTGGCTTTTGCTTGGAGAATTTCTTCTTGGAACTCTTCCCCTTGCTCCCGGATCCTGCACTGCCTTTCATATGCTTATTAAGCCGGCATTGTGCGTTAGTATGGGTGGGTTTCCCAAATTGCGAATGGTGGACACAGTTTTCCGACTTAATTCTTTCCCACTCTTCCTTGGTGTAGGAGATAGGTTATGTGCTTCTTCCTTTCCATTTGCTCCCATTGTCCTTTCCAAAGGCTATGTTAACTTCTTTGGGCTTTTGCTGTGCCTCTAGAGTGGCTTTTTTCTCAGAACGAGGCGTCTTTTTGGCTTGAATCAAAGCGTCAATATTTCCACCTCTCGCTCTGATGTCATCTTCAGCCGCTGCGTGCTCATTTGCGGTTGTAAGCATAGATCCGAGATCTTTGTGCTTTTTTAAACCGATCATGAACGATACGAGGCCGGGTTTTAAGCCATTGACGAAAGCATGCATTGCTTGTACGTCAGTTACTCCAGAGCAGCTGTTCTTCATTGCAGTCCACCTTGAGATAAAGTCAACGTATGGCTCATCTTCAAACTGGGTGCAGCGGTTTAGCTGGTTGATGCTATTGGGGCGTTTCTAAGTTCCCCGAAAATGCTGAGTAAAGACTCTAGCCATATCATCCCAGCTATCTACGGTCCTTGACAGAAGCCCGTTAATCCAATCTCTGTCTCCATCCAGTAACATTAGGGGGAGGAATTTTCCTGCCTCTAGATCTGTCCCATTGTTGATCTGGACGGCTGTATAGTAGTCTGAGAGCCAGGTATCCGGGTTTGTACTGCCGGTATATTTTTGATATGTTGGACCAACTTTAGCGAAGCCAGAATGTAGAGTTATTCTTTGGATCCTGTCAGTGAAACACTTAGGTCCGAAGTATAAATCATCTCTTTCCGCTCTAACGGCGTGAACGGAGTATCTATCGGCTGAATGAATAGAAGGAGATCTGCTCCTTTCTAATCCATTGTTGTGCGAGCGCGCTTTTCCAGGATTATCTCTATTTCCTCCATTATCGTGTCCTTTGGAATAAGGTGGAGTTCTACTCCTGTGTATTTCCTTATTCCTAGGAGGAGTACGGGATCTCTCACGCCTGTGAGGAATGTCATATGTTCCGGCTTTTTCAGCAGGGCGTCTAGAGGTGTCATTGCTTTGCCGTCTTTCCGGTTTTGTTCTTCCTGATCTCGGGATTGATTCCACCTTTTGGCGGGTGGGATCCTGTCCTAGACGTTGCATCCTTGTTATATGGATTTTTCTTGTCCTTTCTCGGATCTCCTTTCTTCTCTTTTGAAATGCCTGAATCTCCAGGTTCTCCAGGTCCAGGTGCTCCAACGGTGCATGTGGCTGTTTTGCATAGGGCCGAGTCGTCATGCAACTTCCCTGATCTTGCCTGCCCTCGCTGCTGTTGTTGCAATGCTTTTCCTAAGAAAGCATACACCCCTTGCCTTTTTTCGTCATTGGAGTACAGATCATCATTGAGGATGGCGAATGCGGCTTCCGCGTTTTCTGTTGCGGTTTTGTATATAGGTTCCCCTTGGCATCGATGCCGTTTACTTGCTTTTGCCAGGCAGGGTTTTGGACCCGTTCCTTCGGCTGCAGTACTTCCGGTCTTATGATTCCGGGTAACCTTGTCGGTTTAATGCCAGATCTATTCCTTCTCTCGTACTCCTCGATTTCTTCTTGCTTCAACTTAATGTCAGCCTGGGTTTGTAGGAGATTTTCCCGAGTTCTGAATAGATGTTGATGTTGCCTTTGGAGAGCTTGTCTCCTGGCTTACAGAACTTCAGGGGGCTCGTGGGGTCCCACTGGTGTTTGAAGTAAATCCCGTTCATCCTGTTCTGACATTGGCGGAACAGAGATTTCCTTCGTTCTCTTCTCCGCGGGCTTGACTCCGCTTCCTCCTCCTGTTTCCAGGTTTTCGTTGGCTGGATCTGCCAGTTTTTTCTTCCGGAGTTTGTACTGGAGTTTCTTGAAAGCCTTGTTTCTTTTCTTGGAAGAGGGAGGTTTTTTACCAGGTTCATCTTCTGTCAGTTCCTTGACATCAGGGTATGTTGGGGTGGTTTCACAAAATCCTCTCTTTCCTCATCTGGCGGAGGTGTCTGACGGCTTTCCTGACTTTCGGCATCCGTGTTTTCAGCCGGTTTTGCCATAAGTACTTCGTGGAATCCCTCTTGAAGAGATTTGACCTTTCTTTCGAAAGCATCTTCATCTTCGTCTTCGGAATCGAGCTCATCCGATCCGGGTTCCGATTCCAATCTCGCCTTGATGGCGGCTAGTATGGAATCGGCTTCCGAGTTTGTCGTCATATTGACGGATGTCGAATCTTCCACCTCTATTGTGGGATTGTTTTCTTCTGGATCTTTTACGAGATTGCTTTCATCCGTGTTTTCGGCGATCTCGGATTGCACCATACCGATAAAGTGCGATCTCATTGCAGGCATCTCTGAGGAGGCGGCAAATTCAGTAGGATATCAGCGATCTGAGCAAAATCTGGCATCATAGTTTTCTTCAACTTGGTATAGGGCGGGTGGGATAAATTTACTTCCACCACAGAATCCCATTGTCTCTGCAGTTAATCCGATAAAGATGTTTGCAGACCCAATCGGTAAAACGCAGGCACTTACCAGATGATTCCGTGCTGGCATGTACGATCCGTTGTCGAGGAAGCGCCCGACGCCGTTGTTGAATTCCAAGCTTCCGACAGTTATGGTACTGCCGATTCCGCCGAGTATCCCCGATCGAAACATAACGCCTAATGTCGCTGGCCCCATGGTGGGCGCCAACTATCGAGACATCGTAGTAGGGTTCATAGACGGGGGTGCCATGATACCTACGGGTAAATACGTGGGGGGAACGTGGTAGTATGACAACCAGGGACACCAAAGTTTACCCAGGTTCGGTACGTCGCAACTAGGCGGCGTTTCTACTCCTGCAATCTCACTAAATCAGGGCTGAATCCTGAAGTATACAGAGTACAATGTGAGTTTGGGTTGCTAACTCGACGAGGATCAACTTCTCGGCGAGTTGTCTTCTAGCTAATTATCTTTCTGTTTCTTCTCTCCCGTCCGGCTTTATTTAATAGCCGGGTTAGGGCTTACAGAAAGGAAACCTAGAAGTCTATGGTAAGTTGTAACTTGGAAGGCAAGAATCCACCTTCTACTCCAAGCCGTACCACGTGGGTCGTGGTCCGGGTTCTTCTAGAATCCGGCTTCTGCGCGTCAGCTTACTGGGCCGCCTAATGGACTGTGATCCATTACCAATCAGGCCCCCCTGGTAATCCGGCTCTTTAGGACAATGCCGGATATAGCCCTAATTAGTATATATCCGACATGATGTGATTTTCCCTCGAACAGAAATGCCGTCAAATCATGTAACACGAGGCATACAAAGTGATGGATTAAGTTAACCCCCGGGTGCGATAGTTGGGTCTCTTGCCGTGGCGGGGTGGGACCTGGTGCCGGGGAGATTACACCCAACTGAAGAGGTAGTCATATTCTGGCTTGAACATAGTGGATGGTTAGGATCAGTTGTCTGATGTTTACATACTGTTGATACAGTTTGTGGTTGTTCACGGCGGATGTACTGGATCTGGTGGATTGTGTACACCTCTGCAGAGTCAAACTATTCTGAATAGTCGCGTCCTCGGATATGGACAATTGAATGGCCATGTAGCTAGCATTGTGTCAATGTTTTCCAAAAGGAGTTTTTTAAAAATGAGTTGGAACTTGAGGAGTGCTGAAAAGAGAAACTTTGTATCGTGGAGGTACTGTTGAAGGAAAGCCAGAAGTTGTTTTACAAGAAGTTTTGCAAAGAAAATATTTCTTTTTTAAACAAAAAATGGAAGTTGCTTCCAAGAAGTTTTGCAAAGAGAAAACTTTCTTTTTAACCAAAGTTTTACAAAACCTCTTGTACATGCGATATCTACAAGAGAAAGAAAACTATATTATTTTCTTTTAAAGTATCTTCTTCAACAAAGATACAAAGATTTTAAAAATCAACTATTATGTATCTTTCATTTATCATGGATAGTGAACCCTATGTATAGCCTACCTACTCCACCATATAAGCATACGTGCATTTGGTAAGCTACATGATGGGTGTCTTGCTGACTACATTCAAACGTGCTCATATTGGTTTCGTCCCTCGTATTTACTTGCCAGGCTTTGAGGAGGAGCCTCAGGAGGAGATCTACAAGGAGGAGTACTGCGCTGATGGCTTCGCGAACTAGGATCGTCTCCCGGTTAGCAGCCTGTAGGTTAAGCCATGACTTGGGCTCTACTACGGTGTGTGTGTTTTGTCTTCCACTGTGTGTGTTGTGTGCTTGCCCTGCGTGGCAGTTGTGTTAGACTTGGTCATGTGACCATGTCCTTTTTGTAAGACATTTGTGTAAACGTGTAATGGATGTCGTATCTGAATGCCAACTTGATATGTTGTTCACGACTGGTGTGATCTGGGATCCTGAATGTATGCATATCGGAGGTCCTTGAACAGTGGTTCGGGGATCCTTACAAAGTTGGTATCAGAGCTATCCTGACCTTAGGAGACCTTAGTTAGCATGGACGTTAGCTATTACTCTGGAAAGTTAGTCTATAACACTAAGTACTAAGATGACTATTTACCAAAATATTCTACATATTCCATCCCCTCTGTGTTTTTGAAAACTTTACTTATACTAAGCTACCCTTGATCATCTTAAAATTCTGCACACTGTTACCTAACATAAGCTATTTAAATTTTTGTGTAGATGGCCGTTGTCTTCACCGATTCCTTCCGGCTGGGATCGCATGCACCTTGCTACCGCCGTTTTGAGGAGGACTTGATCAAGATGGCTTGCCTTATCGGTCGCCCAGTACCCAACTTGAAGGGAGCTCAGATTCACCATGATGGACGAGAATTGTCCTGGTTGATGGTATGTACCATTCGTGTCCCTTTGCTAGCACCATAGACCCCGGAGATCACTTATGAAGTAGTGGAGGACAGTTGGGAAGATGGGATCCTTAGAGTGATGCAGCTGACTATCGCGAATCTCGCGAACTTCTTTCACAGCAAGTTTGAAGGCACCCCCTATGGATACTATGGGAGGCGCGACGAGGACGATAAGACAATAGATGTCACTGGAGACTTTGTATTTGCTCGTCATTTCCAGCACATGGAAGGGCAACTGTACAACACTCATTTTGCCCTTGATAGACTTAGAAGAGAGTTCGATGTCCGAGGAAGGGAGATTTTCCAGCTGGAGAAAGACCTGAGTGTTTCCTCTGCTACTGAGCACCGTCTCGGAGCACAAAGGAAGACCCTGAAGTACGTTGACTCCCACCTCCGTGCACAAGTGAGAAGTCTTCAATTCTAGCTTGCAACCAGCCAGGATAGAGTTTAAGAGTTGGAGGAATAGCTACGCGCATCTTCGAGCACTTAGGATTACCGCGGGATATTAGGAGTTGTGTTGCTCCCACCCAAGACGCTTGTTTGTGTTGTGTTGTGTGAACTATGCTAAGAGCTATGTGTGTGCTAGGTGTGTTGTAAGAGTGATGCTTTTGTTATGTGAAACCTAAGTTTGTTTTATGCTTGTTGAGACTCTGTCTCATGTGTATGTTAGTATTGTTTGTGAGTGCTTCTTAGATGCTTGTTTGATGTTGTGTTTTCAACCGTCCTCATCTCTGTTATGAGCCGGTTTGTTTCACAAGTTTTTCAAAACAAAACCCCCCTTGTGTCTGCCCTCATCTTATACCATTCTTTCTCTACAGTATGCCCAACGATTTACCTCCACCACCTGAGCCGACAGTTGCCCAACTGTTTGCTCTGTTAAAGGAGGACCGTGAAGACGCTCGTGCAGAGCACAATGCCACCCTTGCTGCCCTAGAGCATATGACTCAGCTTGCTACCAGCAATGCTGAGAATAATGATATCCTTATGAGAGAATACCAGCGCCTGTTTGCTGGAGATTGTCGCAAAAGGAAGATAGTGACGCCAGGAGAACCTAGTTCACCGGTGACTCGCACTACCCTGCCTGCGATGCCACAACCTCCAAGAAAGCGTGTGAATGTCAGGCCTAAGACCACATGTTGCCATACTTGTGGACAGGAAGGACATTTCGCTCGCGAGTGTCCCCAGAAGAATCGTGTTCTAGTCCATACTGATGAAAACCAAGAGACCCTGGGTCTAACCAAGAAGAAGCGAAAGAGTTTGATGAGTGTACCTTGAGACCAAGAAGACATTGAGGAAGCACGTGAGACCCATACCACAGTTAATGGTACGTTTTCGAACGAGATCTGTAACCACCCTAGTTGTTGTTTGATTTTCGTACACTGAGAAATCCGACGTAACTGAACACTAGTAGTGCCTCGTCGGACTAGTAAATAGTATATTTTAAAACTAATGACACTAACACACTATATCTAACTCTAACTTAACACCTAACATCAGTTTTAAAACTACTAACAAAACTTTCCTAAACCAAGGAGAAAGGTGCCTTAGGATGTTTTCCAGCTGTCTGATAGAAAGAGGAAGTTGAAGGGAATATTTGAGTTTGAGCTATGTCTGCACTGGGAAATAAGATCTCTTGTGTATCTATTTTGGAGGAACCAGATTTTAGAATATAAGCTTGTGGAGATTCGTTCGTGGTTTAGCTTAGGAGTGAAAGTTGAGGAGAATATAAGGACTATTGGAGATAGACCAAGGATAGATTTTAATATGTATACTCTGGGGCTAACCAGTTGTGGACCCCAAAACTTTGGAAGTTATTTGGATCTAAAATATGTGATATAGCAGAAATGATTGAGGTTTAGAAATTTATGGTGGAAACCATTGGATTTTTAGGAAGGACTTTCTATATGATGAAGATTGGATTGGTATAGACATTTCGGTTTTTAGATTGGAGTAATATTGGATTTGTCACATCTAGGAGAGAAATTGGTGGACATGAAAGAATGATTTTTGGATTCTAGGGAAAACACAATATGGCTTGGAGATAGTAGATGATTATTCTCGGTGATTTATGTTTGGAGCTTGTCACGCTCTATTGAAATTGTTTTGAGGAAAGTAGCTTAGCAACAATAATGAGATAGGAGTTTGGAGAGTTGGAAAGGATTTATATAGGTAGTCAGAAAATTGGATCAGATCCCAAAGCTATGGGTATATGATTATTGGATTTTTGGTCTAGCATTAGCAATATGATCATGGAGAATACACCTTTTGACGGAGACAAATGATTTGAGGCTTGATTTTCTAGGAGTATGTTAGATTCAGAGGAAGATAGTGAGTTTCCTGGATTTTAGGAAATGAGCAATGGAAATCTCATATAAAAAAGGATTGGTGGGTATCCGATTGGTTGAACTATATGTTGATGAGAGAATTTATGCCTCAAAGGGTATGATTGTGGATTGATAATCTTAGCTTGATATCCCAGTGATGATTCTGGTGACTGGTTGATAGTGGAAGCCCTATCAGAGATATGAGATTGGGATCTAACAGGTCTATGTCTAAAGATTAACCCCTAGATAACTATTATGGGTTGAGGAACAATAAGTTTGAGGTTTAGAACATGGCACCCAGACCTTTGGAAAACTAACCTGCCGGTGGATTTTGGTAAGATTAATCAAAGGGGGGAAGCACCTGTGTTTAAGGTTACCAACCACCAGCACCGGTTTTGGTAGACTAATGTTCTATCATTTTTGTTTTTACCACACCCTCTTTATGCTTGCCTGCGAATCTCGGGGCGAGATTCTTTTAAGGGGAGAAGGTCTATCACACCCTAGTTTTTGGAACCTTGTACTGTGGTTCTAGGAGACAAAAATGTGGGCCAACAATATTTTTTTCTAACAACATGATTGTTTGAACCAACATGTGTATATGATCATATTCATATATGAAATTCAAGTTTTGTTTCATTTCAAAACCAATACCAATTTTTTCTTGAAAACACTTTTATAAATTTTTCCCTCATGTTTTGCCTGGTGTTACTTGAGTGATTTTTATTCCAAGACTTGGATCATGCTTGATAGAATCTTGATTTAAAACTTTTAAACTTGTTGGATCAAAGAAAAAAAAATTCAAAATGATTTATGGAAGTTTTCTTTTGAGTTTTCTATAGAAACTATTCCCTGAAAATATAGCCAAGTACATGTTTTCGACACTTGTTTTCACTAGGCTATAATATTCCATTTTGTGTTTTCTTGACATTAATTTGTTCTCTGGCATATGGACTACAAATCCATAATCTTGGTTTGGATTTTGGAATAGTAAAAACAATCATTTGCATGTTGTTTTTGTGGAAGAAAGATAAGACAGAAAATTTCATTTTTTTGAAAAACAGAAAGTAGCCCTTTTCCCACTTTGCTTTCATAGCCTTTCACTATTCCAAATTTGTTTTAAAAAGATGTTTTTGAAAGTTTAAAACATGTTAACAAACTCCAACTTTGAAAACAAAGCTTGGAATTTATTTGACTCTTGAAAACAGTGTGAACTTTCTGATGTTTTTATCTGTTTTCAACACTTAGAAAAATTCTCTAAGTCCTATAACTTAATTTTTCTGAATTTTCTGAAACAGTTGTGTAAGAAATTTTGGCAGTTGGTTTTGATTGGATTTTGTTCAAAAATCTTGAAATGCCGCATGGCCAAATGGTTTCACCTATGTTTGGACTACACCTTGGATTCCTTGTCTTGCTTCTAGATGGTCAAAGGAGAGAGAGAGCATGTGAGAAAGAAGAGGGGGCAGAGAAGGGAGTAGCATGGCATGGGCATATAGTGCCATGGCTACCGTGGCCATACCGTTCCCTTTTCCACCCCTCAAAATCCACCATGAGGTTGCCCCCGACCCCTCCTAGCTCACTGACACCACCCCACGCTGCGGAGCACCACGGACACGCCCCAGAGCGCCCCCATGCCGTTCTCTGACAGCCCCGAGAGCACCCCCTTGCCATTCGACTCAATGCCACGATTATAAGCCCTCCCCCACCCAACCCTTGCGCCACTACACTCCCACACTCCCTCACCATCGCCTCCCACCGACGAAAAACGAACCCGAGCGCTCCTGCAAGCGCCACGACTGAGAATCTCGCCGCCGGCCACCGAGAGGCGACCAAGGTAGCATGGATCGATCCCCCGGTTCCCACCTCCTTTCACCGCCTCTAACAAGTTCCCCGTAGTCCGTAACATGCCCTTGACCTCCTCTCTGGTTCCCTCGTTTGCAGGAAGGCCCTCGCCGCCGAACTCGCCACCGCGGCCGCACCGCTCGTCGCCACCGTTAGGAGCCGCGCCCGACGCCTATCTTCGCGGCCCTCGACTCCCGCGTGTGCCAGCACCTCCCTCGACCCCACGCCACCCCTCGCCATTGCCCCACGATGAGCCACCGTGCCCCGCCGTTTTCCCGCCGTGCGGATGAGAGAGAGAGAGGAGGGGTGAGGAAGAAAATATGTCCAGGAGCGTTGATCTGCGGATCAATGGATCCTGTTGAACAACGCTTTTCCCCCGCGCGTGCGCCAGCTGCGATGGGCCGCTTCGGCCGTTAGCTCGGCCGCGCGCTGAGCAAAGCCAGCCCACCCTATGTGTTTATTTTCCTTTTTAATTCTTTCCAGGAACATTGTGTGTTACTTTTGCTCTGTGAAAAATAGATTAAGTGCACATAAAATCAAACAGAAATTGGTGGCAGTAGAGTAATGTTTTCTTAACCACCTCCAAGTGGTAGATCCATGTTTGCATATGTACTTTGGCTTTGTAATTAAAAAGCCACAAAGTATCTGTGGGACCATTTGGGGCATAACTTTTTGTATATGTCTAAAAATTGGTCAAATCAATTTTTTTAGTAGCTTTTGAATAGATCTATCAGTAGAAATTGACCTCACATCAAGGAGAGTTACCAAGTGGAAATGCCATCCATTTTGGTAAATGACCAGTAGGCTTTTCTAGGATTTTTAGAAGGAGTTTAAAAATTATTTCTGATGTGAATCCAATTGGATGAGTTTGTGTGTGACTAGATCTATGTAATCCTAGCATGGCATAATTTTTTGAGCCCTATATTATTTTTGGCATGCATTTCTAGAAACAACACCTTTTCTGTTTTTAGTAAATCTTGTGTGCTTGATGGTGATTAAATGTTTGGTTGCTAGAATCTTGTTTCCTAGCACGAGTAGATGTGTTGCTACTTGTTATTAGGTTGTTTTCTTGCAGTAATAGTATGGTAGGAAGTGTGTGCATGTTTGTAAAGCAAATAGAAATAGAAGTAGTCTAGTATTGTTTTCTAGTATTTATTTTTGAATAGATTATGTGAGCAAATCTTTCTATGTCTGTTGTACCTAAGTTTTGATGTTTATGTGTTGAGTCCGGTACCATTTTGGTACTAATGTGGTGATGTTATCATCTCTGTTAGCTTGCACCTCAATTTATAGAAAAGCATGTGTAGCATTTGTTTATTTGTTTTCACTAAGTTGTTTCACTAGTATGAATAGTGATGTGGTAATTGTTTGGTAGATTATATTGTTGTCAAGTGTGACCAGAGGCTTTTTTACCTCTTAATGCCTTGGTATATTAGTGGGCCCATAACCCACTGGCCCCATTGCATTTTTGGTTAGGGATACAAATCCCCTACCATACACATGTTTGCTAGTAGCATGTATTTCTAGATGAGTGTGTTCAGTATTTTCCACCAAGGAAAATAGTTGTTTGCTCTAATAGTTAATTGGTGTGATAGTAATGCTTTGTGAACCCTAGCATGTTGGTTGAGGTACATTTGTTTACATAATGTTCCCTTGGGAATATCATGTTAAGAAGTGCTTGACTATTGATTTGATTATTTTTGGAGTGTTCTTTGCAAATAGAATTATTTTCCTAGTGTTGGTGCATTATGTGTGGATAGAAATTCCTTGAGTGTTTGGATTTTATAAAGTGTTTAGTTGAGCTTGTATTGAGTGCATAGCTACTGGTTTCATAGCATGTCATTTTGTTGTTTGTCATTGGTTGATTGGAAAAGCATGGTTTTACTAGACTTGGTTGATTCTTGCTAAGTAGTTGTTTTCATAGAATTATTTTAGTGTATTTTGCTTACTATCATGTGTGATATGTATGTGTTGTTAGTAGGTTTTTACATTCATGTGTTGCATGTTTAAGGTAATGCATCCTTGTAATATAGTTTGCTTCTCTAGTAAGGCATAAGTGTCACCACTAGACATTATGAGTTTGTTTTATGATGTAGTCTTTCTATATATGGTAGTATGGTTATCCTAGCATGTTTAGATTGGTTTTACTTCTGTTATTATAACATGAATTTGTGAGTTGCTAGATTATATTGATTGTGGAGTACATTATTTATCTTATAGCATGCTTGTGTAGTAATCTTTTCACACTAGTATACTATTAGTGCACTCCTGTAGTTATGCTATGTTCTAGCTTTATTATCTCTTATGTTGATTGTGTTTAGGGTGTCTGTTATGACTTGTTACAATTGATTGAACCACTTCTTTGTTTGATTACATTTGTGATTAAGTGATTCCCTAGTCCCTGTGTAGATTTGAGCATAGCCAGTAATTAGCTTATTCACCTGTGTTTGATTGGTTGTTTGGATTTGTCTGAGTGGATACTTTGACATGAGCATTGTACTAATGTTATTGTTGTGTTTAGTAGTACCTGGTTATCTATGCATTGAGTTAGTGGTAAACTTGGTTGGTACTGTTTTCTTGTGTTGTTGTTAATACCCACTGCCATGGGTATTGCTTTGATTGATTATTATTACTTGAGTAGTCTCACCTTTGTGACCACAAGCTATTGTTTTAGCTTTAAATGTCTTGTATGAGAGTGGTACACCCACTCCATATATGATATTTAAGATGTGGAATATGGTTTCTCAACCATATGTTTATCTGATGATAGTTTTGTACTATGAGTGTTTGTGAGGAAGTCCTCCCGGTAACTTTTGAGTGATTGCGCTAGGATAAGTTTGCTTGCCGTATGTGTTGTTTTGTTTACTTGATTGACTTTTTGGTTCTGATTGTGTGTCTTTATTTCTTTTACATCGTTAGAAAATGAAGAAGAATAAGAAGAAGAAGGAGTTGTAGAGCTGTGTGTCAAGTTCAAGCTACTTCAAGGCCAGTGACAAAAAGAGTTTTAAGGCAAGCCATCCTGATGCTTGCTGTTACTACACTTATCATTATCTATCATGCATGTTTTAGTTCTGAAAGGTTTATAAAACTTTGATAACCCAAAACTATTTTTGAGTGACTATTATCGACTATTAATATTATATATATTATTACTATGCCAGTATTTGATCCTTGGTGTTACCAAGCCCATAGCCACCATATGGTATTTATTACCACCAAAAGTATAGTCCCTAAGTGGACACTTTAAAAATATGTTTTTGCGAAACAAAAGCTTTATGGAAAAACCGGTGGAAAGACGAAGCCTTATCCACCAGAGGAATGTTGAAGTGGTCATTTTTTGGAAAAAGGTGTTTTACAAAAATGACACATAACCTAGTCTTCATCGGAAAACCTTCACCATACTGCCACTCTACCCCAACATGGGCACAGGGCTTAATTTGAAACTTGTTCTTGTTAGTGTGTGCTCTATATCAATTTGCTATAAGGGATGTGATTTTCCCTCAAACCGAAATGCCGTCAAATCATGAAACACGAGGCATACAAAGTGAGGGATTAAGTAACCCCCCGGGTGCGACAGTTGGGTCTCCTGCCATGGCAGGGTGGGACCTGGTGCCGGGGAGATTACACCCAACTGAAGAGGTAGTCATATTCTAGCTTGAACATAGTGGATGGTTAGGATCGATTATCTGATGTTTACATACTATTGATACAGTCCGTGGCTGTTCACGACGGATGTACTGGATCTGGTGGATTGTGTATACCTATGCAGAGTCAAACTATTTTGAATAGCCGCGTCCTCGGATATGGACAATTTAATGGCCATGTAGCTAGCATCGTGTCAATGTTTTCCAAAAGGAGTTTTTGAAAATGAGTTGGAACTTGAGGAGTGCTGAAAAGAGAAACTTTGTACCGTGGAGGTACTGTTGAAGGAAAGCCAGAAGTTGTTTTGCAAGAAGTTTTGCAAAGAAAATATTTCTTTTCTAACCAAAAACTGAAGTTGCTTCCAAGAAGTTTTGCAAAGAGAAAACTTTCTTTTTAACCAAAGTTTACAAAACCTCTTGTACATGCGATATCTACAAGAGAAAGAAAAACTATATTATTTTCTTTTGAAGTATCTTCTTCAACAAAGATACAGAGATTTAAAAAACCAACTATGATGTATCTTTCATATATCATGGATAGTGAACCCTATGTATAGCCTACCTACTCCACCATATAAGCATACACGCATTTGGTAAGCTACATGATGGGTGTGTTGCTGAGTACATTCAAACATACTCATATTGGTTTCGTCCCTGGTATTTACTTGCTAGACTTTGAGGAGGAGCCTCAGGAGGAGATCTGCGAGGAGGAGTACTGCGTTGATGGCTTTGCGAACTAGGATCGTCTCCCGGTTAGCAGCCTGCAGGTTAAGGCGTGACTTGGGCTCTACTAAGTTGTGTGTTTTTTGTCTTCCACTGTGTGTGGTGTGTGCTTGTCCTGCGTGGCAGTTGTGTTAGACTTGGTCATGTGACCATGTCCCTTTTGTAAGACCTTTGTGTAAACATGTAATGGATGTTGTTTCTGAATGCCAACTTGATATGTTGTTCATGACTGGTGTGATCTGGTATCGTGAATGTATGCATATCGGAGGTCCTTGAACAGTGGTTCGGAGGTCCTTACACAACTTTTCTGTGCTTTTGCCCTTCCATCTGCTGCCATTATCCTTTCCAAAGGCTATGTTCACCTCTTTGGGTTTTGGCTGTGCTTCTAGAGTAGCCTTCTTTTCAAAACGAGACGCCTTTTTGGCTTGAACCAAAGCATCGATGTTTCCGCCTCTCACCCTGATGTCGTCTTTAGCCGCTGCATGCTCATTGGCGGTTGTGAGCATAGATCCGAGATATTTGTGCTCTTTCGAACCAACCATAAACGGTACGATACAGGGTTTCAGGCCATTGATGAAATCATGCATTGCTTGTACATCACTTAATCCAGAACAACTATTCTTCACTGCAGTCCATCTTGAGATAAAGTCGATGTACGACTCGTCTTCATATTGGACGCAACGGTTCAGCTGGTTAATGCTCTTAGGCCGTTTATACGTACCCCGAAAGTGCTGACCGGAAACTCTAGCCATATCCTCCCAGCTATCTACTGTTCTTGTCGGAAGTCCGTTAACCCAATAACTGGCTCCATGCAGCAATATTAGGGGGAAAACTTCACAACTTCTAAATCTGTCCCTTTGTTCATTTGGACGGCAGTATAGTAATTCGCGAGCCATGTATCCGGGTTTGTACTTCCGGTATACTTTTGGTAAGTTGGACCGACTTTGGAAAAGCTAGATTGTAGACTGATTCTCGGATACTGTCAATGAAGCACTTTGGTCCAAAGTACAAATTATCTCTTTTCGTCTTACCGACGTGTGCGGAATCTCTTCCAGCTGAATGGACGGAAGGGGATATGCTCCTTTCTGGGCCATTGTTGCGTGAATACGCTTTTCTGGAACCATCCCTATTTCTTCCAGCATCCCGTCCTTTGGAATAAGGCGGAGTTCTACTCCTTGCCCTTTCTTTGTTCCTTGGAGGGGTTCGGGATCTCACACACATCTGAGGATTATCGTATCTTCCGGCTTTATCAGTCCGTGTTTGTCGGAGGCGGCATTGCTTTTTCCGTCATTCCGAATTTTCTCCTCTCGTTCCTTGTTATCATGGGGCTTTGCATTATGTCCGCCCTACGGCGGATGGGATCCTGTTCTGGACATTGCATCCTTGTTATCCAGGATTTCTTGTCCTTTTTGGGATCTCTCTTCTTTTCCTTCGAATCACCTGAATCTCCAGGTTCGTCTGGGTCAGGTGCTCCAGCGGCGCACATGGAAGTTTTGCACAAGGCTGAATCATCATGTAGCTTGCCTGAACGTGCCTGTCCTCGCTAGGTGCTGTTGTAATGCTTTTTCCTAGGAAATCATACACTCCCTCCATCTTTTCGTCGTTGGAGTACAAATCATCGTTAAGGATGCGAATGCGTCTTCTGCGTTTTCAGTTGCAGTATTGTAAATGCGTTCGCCCTTAGCATTTGTGTTGTTAACATGCCTTTGCCAAGATGGGTTTTCAAACCGCTTCCTTGCTGGCAGTTCTTCCGGCTTTGAAATTCCGGGTAACCATGTAGGTTTGATTCTAGATCTATTCCTTTGTTCGTATTCCTCTATTTCTTCCTGTTGTATTTTGATATCAGCTTGGGTTTTGAGGAGATTTTCCCGAGTTGGAAATAGATGTTGTTGATGCCGCATTATTGCTTGTCTCCTGGCTTCCACCACTTCCGGTGGCTCATTACGTGCGACCGAGGTTTGGATTAGGTCAATCTCCTCCTACTCCGACATCTGGGGAACAGGGATTTCAGCCTTTTTCTTATCCGCCGTCTTTTCGCCACTGCCGCTTCCGACTTCTAGGTTTTGGTAAACAACTTTTTGGCAGACTTTTTCTTCTTTTTAGAAGATGGAGGTTTCTTGGGTGGTTCGTCCTCCGTTAACTCCTGTGCGTCAGGATAAGAAGGGCTTTTTTCACCACCTTCTCCTTATCCAGCTGGCGGAGGGTTTGCGGGGTCTTCATCTTCCTCTTCGGCATCCGAATTTCCAGTTGGTTTTGCCATGAGTACTTCATGGAAGCTCTCCTGCATAGATTTGACCTTTCTTTCGAAAGTGTCTTCATCTTCGTCTTCATCTATTGAGCATAGGGTGGGTGGGATGAAATAACTTCCACCACGGAATCCCATTGCTTCTGCTATCAAAACGATAAAAACATTAGTAGATCCGATCGGTAAAATGCACGCACTTACCAGATGATTCTGTGCCGGCATATAAGACCCGTTGTCGAGGAAGCGTACGAAGTTTCCGTCGAATTCCAGGCTTCCGATAGTGATTGTGCTGCCGATTCCGCCCAGTATTCCCGCTCGGAACGTAACTCTCGACGCCGCTTGCCCCACAGTGAGCGCCAACTGTCGAGAATTTGTAGTTAGGATCATGGATGGGGGTGCCATAAGCCTACTGGTATAACCGCGAGGGGACGTGGAAGAACTAGAAACAAGAACACAATTTACCCAGGTTCGGTACGTCGCAACTATGGCGGAGCTCGTACTCCTGCAATCTCACTAAAATCAGGGCTGAAGCCTGAAGTATACAGAGAACAATTGTGAGTATGATTTCGCTAACTCGGCGAGGATGAACTTCCCGGCGAGTTGGCTTCTAGCTAACTTGTGATCTGTTGTTTTTCTCTTTTGCTCCCGTCCGGCTTTATATACATAGCCGTACTAGGGCTTACAGGAAGGAAACCTACAAGACTACGGAAAGTATCTAACTTGGAAAGTAAGGAATCCGGCTTCTTCTCCAAGTCGCACTACATTGGGCCGTGGTCCGGGTTCTTCTAGAATCCGTCTTTGTGCGCGTCATCTTACTGGGCCGCCCAATGGACTCTGTTCCATTGCATATGGCCACCCTGGTAATCCGGCCTTCAGCTAATGCCGGATATACCCCTATTTGGCATATATCCGACACACCACTTGAATGTTGAAGGTGTCCTGGCATTTCTGTTTTGCTCTCACTTTAAGGACACGCGAAATACCACTTTACTATGTTGTCTTTATGCTCGAAACAACATATAACTTTCAAGTGCATTATTATTCATGATCTTTTGTTTGTGTTACTTTTCATGTTGCAACATAGTTGCTAAGTTTCATTGTTAGAATTATATCTATCATGCCTATGTTTAGAGTACTATGATATCAACTTACAAATGCTTCTAGAAATATGATGATCAAGATTATGTTGGTAGCATGTCACCTCAGAAATTATTTTGTTTTTATCGTTTTACCTACTTGAGGCCGAAAAGAACTAAGCTTGGGGATGCCATATATGTCTCAAATGTATCTATAATTTCTGATATTCCATGTTGTTTTCATGACATTTGCTACATGTTTTCTATACACTTTATATCATTTTTATAGATTTCCAGGGACTAACCTATTAACAAGATGCCATAGCGCCAGTTCCTGTTTTCTGTTGTCTTTGGTTTCAGAAAAGTTGTTCTAGAAATATTCTCGGAATTGGATGAAACAAAATCCCAGGGTCCTATTTTTCTTTCACGTACATGGAGTCCGAAGGAGACCAGGAGGGGGCCACAGGGTGGCTGTTGGGGGAATAGGTAAGGGGGAGCCTTACCGGCCTCCGACATAAACCGGGAATGGCTAGTTCCGGTTTAAGATGAGTGATCCGGGTCATGCTGATCCGGGCCGGGTTAAGCCAAAGAGAGCCGGGTTACAACGACTATGACCCGAATGAATGAAGAACCGGCTCAAGGCCCTAGGCGAAAGACAAGGAAGCCCAGAAGCACAGAGAGCAGTTCTTCGGTCGGCCCAGAAGTAGCCGGATCATGAGAAGAGCCGGACCAAGGCGATCAAGAACCGGAGGAAGATAGGACTCCGAGGACGGGCGTAATCCGGACTCCCTTGTAACCCGGAGGTCTCATCCGCTATATAAGGCGAGACCCCGAGACGTAGAAAGACAAGTTCTAAGTTGATAGCAAAGTAACTCGAGACATCGAGAGCCGAAATCGCCCTTTGTAATCGAGACTTTGTCCTCTGATCAGTAAGAAAGCAGGAGTAGGTTTTACCCTCAATCGAGGGGCCGAACCTGGGTAAACTCGCGTCTCTCGTTTCCACCTTAACCCTTCCGAAGTTTTGCTTAGTAGGAATGGCCTCGCAATCTACTTATTGCATGAGAACACTTGCCGTGACAAAACCACGACAGTTGGCGCCCACCGTGGGGCCTGCTCGCGGAAGCGTCGTATTTTTGGAAGGAGCGCTACCTGGGATCGAGAAGCTCGCGATAGGCCGGCTCAGGAGGAGCCGGCGCGGAAACTATTACAATCATGACACGTGGGGCCCCGAGCGTGGGGCCCCGAGTTCGCCTCCGTGGATTCAGGACTTCACGTCCCCTTCGGCAAGATCCATGTCTTCATCGGATACGTTGGGACAGCAGCTTCAGAACCAGACCAACTTTCAGATTCGGTGTCTGAGAAAACCATGGCAGTGGATTCCGATGGCGAGTCCTCAGTTGTGAACAATGACGATCACGATGAAACAGGCTCGATCCACCAGCTCTTTGGAGATCGGTTAGGAGGAGACCTAAAATTGGACACACCAGGCTTCGATGAGACAACTTACCATGCTGCTGTTTACATGGCTGGTCCCACGCGACCAACCGAGCCCAGGTATGACTCGGAGGGAAACTTGATTACTAACGAGGCTTCGACCTCAAACCCGGTTCTTGGAGCGCCAGGTGTTACAGTCACGGCACCAACCGGACCGGCGGCTGCCCCAGGAGCACCAGAGGTGACGCCCTCGACAGGACATGGAACAACTAGACCAGGTGAGGCAGTGATCGACTTGACCGGGCCTGCGTCGTACAATCCGAGACCTGAGCTGATGGCTGCAATGGATTCTTTATACGAAATTCTGGCAACACCGATAACCCCAGAAAACCTGGAGCAACGTATCATGGAGATAGCGAGACTCCGAGAGGAAATGAATTCACCTAAACTCATGCTCGTCGAGAGATTGAGAAAGAAGCCACTTGCATAAACAAAGCCCGGTTAGAAGTTCTGGAAGAGGCCACACGTCTGGAGAGGGAAGGAATTCACCTAACTTTCAGGCAAAGAGAGCTAGCGTCAATACAGAACAGATGTCATCATACTCGCCTGAATAATGAGTTCGGGGTAGGATTGGAGCCTACTAATCTACACAATTTGTTTACATCTCCGACGGGGAACCCCGCAGGTCATAACCCGGTAGGTCCAGGTTATATCACGAACCCGCCGGTTATCCCTGCTCTAGTCCATCCAACACGTTTCCAGCCACCCGTTCAACCGCTTGGGAGTCCAAATCCAGTACCAACCCCAGCACAGCCTGTGCAAGAAAGGTTTCATACGCCTCCGGGTCACTTCAATAATCCGATGGATAACATTTGGGCAGCAACCACCAGTCTGGCACAGATCCCGGTTGACCCTAATAACCCTATGGCAGTTGAAGCTCGAAGGGCCATTGAGATGCTACAAACAGTGGTGGTTCAGCAGTTAAATTACAGTAGCCAGGACAGGATACACTCAACACCTTATCATAGTAGGACAGCTTTGTCGCGGAGCCATCATGGGAATTCTCCAGCCCCAGCAGGATCCAGCAATGCTAACCGACACCCCAACCCACCCAGGCAAGCAGTATCTTATGCGCCCGGAGTTTTAAATACAGGACATAGAACTGCAGAACCTGAAAACAGGAATCCAGGTCATGTCCAGAACCCAATGCAAGCCACGGTCTCAAACCCAGCTCAAGTCGGGTCCCGTAGGATTGGAATCCAGTGGCTCGGTCCTGCAATTAGGAACGAGAGAATACCAGCTGATTTTAAAGGACCTCGCAGAGTTGTGAATTAGACGCCTGACATGGAGCCTGCAGACTGGATAGAGGGTTATGAGATGGCCATGGAAATGTTGGAAGTAAGCGACGCGGTGTGTGCATGCTACTTAAGCGTGATGTTAGAAGGGCCAGCAATGTCTTGGTTGAAGAACTTGCCCGCCAATTCAATCAACAGCTGGCAGGAGTTGAAGGACCAGTTTATCAAGAATTTTCAGGACACATGTAAACGACCAACGACGATCACAGACCTGGAAAATTGTGTTCAGAAAGAAGTGGAGTCCGCCCAACATTGATCTTAGCGTGTGGCAGAGATCATACACTCGTCTGTCGGACTCACCGCTCAACAAGCCGTGATAGCACTGGAAAGAAATTGCAGGTTTGACCCTTTGAAGCATAAGATGGGACGCATTCAGCAGTACGTAAGTGACATGAGCGAGCTGATGGATGCCATGACCAAGTATGTGGAGTCTGACAAAACCAAAGATGCAGACTCAGATGACGAGAAGTCCGCCAAAGGAAAGAAAACTGGAACCAAGGGTAGCCAGAACCCGAGTCAGAGCAACAACAATCCTCAGAACCAGAACAATAACATGCAGAAAAACGGAGAGGGGACTTCAGATTTGGTGGCTAAGACGAATACAGGTTACAGAAACCAACGTCCGGGCAACAACTTCAGTGGAAATCAAAATTTCAGGCCAAACAGCTTCGCACAAGCTCAGCAAGCCCTGAAAGGTCCGTGCCCCCGACATAGTAAAAATGGAAAGGTAGCAAATCATTCTTGGGAAAATTGCTTCATCATGCAGGGTTTCAGACCTAGTGGAAATAAAAATTACGGACCAGGAAACGGTGAAGGAGGCAACCCAGGAAATATGGGAGGTGGACATCCGGGAGCTGGCAGTTCGGGACCCGGAAACCATAATCCGGGTCATCACAGTCAGGATCACCAGGGAATTAACCTGGGCGGCAGTCACCAAGGCGGAAACACTAGTTTCCAAACAAACCCGAAGCAGCTAAGCTCATGCCAATATCATGTGTTCACCACCATTTCTTGCAGAAGATAATGAAAGGTGCAGAAGCGTGCCGTTAACACAGTCACCCCCGTTGTTCCTTGATGGCTTAACTAGTCAGAACAACCCATAACTTCGAGTCGGGCTGATCATCCCCCACGAGTCGATAATCCAGGTGGAGTGGCCCTGGTTGTGGCTCCACAAGTTGGAGGATACAAGTTAGATAAGGTACTGATGGACGGAGGCAGTAGTATAAACATACTTTACTATGACACGTTCAAAAGGATGAACTTGCAAGAGAAACAGCTTCAGCAATCATCAACCGTGTTTCATGGGATTGTACCTGGTAAGTCTGCACAACCTATCAGAAAAATATTTCTTGAAGTTGCTTTTGGGGTATTTGAAAATTACAGGACAGAGATGCTAGCGTTTGAAGTGATAAAGTTCAAAAGTACGTACCATGCTTTGTTCGGACGACCAGCTTATGCCAAGTTCATGGCCATACGTTGCTATGTTTACCTCAAGCTAAAGATGCCAGGTCCCAATGGAAACAATACTGTTAGTGGAGATAGAGACATTGTAACATCCCAAGTCTGAAAAATAGCCTTAGAATGTTTGCTCTCTGTTATTTTATGTTTTGCATCATGGCATCATGTTGGTTGCATTTGTTTTGTTTGTTTTCCATTTGTTTTCCAACTGTTTTCAGTTGTTTTCCTTTGTTTTCTATTTGAATTTCAAACCAAAATTCAAACCTTTTGTTTCATCCTTGTGATGTTACAATTTCCAAAGTGAGAGTTCAATAACAACAACCAAATTGCTTTCATTTTATTCCATGTTGATCAACTAATAAAATGGTGCCTTTATTTTCACTAATTAATTCCAAATTGGTTTCAAATTCAAAGCAAAACATCAACAACACCTTCTTTGGAATTATGAAAATCTCCAAACCAATCAACTCACCTTAATCACATTAATAATAGGGTCCACCCTATTAAGTTGTTGTTTTCTATATTAATTAACAAAATATTCCAAATTCAAACCATGTGTTCCAAACAGAACCCAATGTGAAAGTATAAAAATAATAACCCAAAGCATTTATGATCTTTTGTTTCCAATTAAATCACTTGGTTCATTCTATTAAAGTGTTGACTTAATAATCATTTTAATTATTCAAAATAATCTAAATTTGGTTTATTTCCAAATATCACAACAACTCAAATAATTTTGAAGTCCAACCTTGGTAATTGGTAGTAATTGACCTAATAAACCCACCCTCATTTTCTAGCATTTTTTCCTAACAATAAAAGCTAACAATTCCTTTCCTTTTCTTTTTGCTACAAAAAAAAAAGAGAGAAAAACAATTAGGAAGGGAGAGAGAGAGAGAACACAGCAGCCCATAACCAGCAGCCCACCACTTTCCTTCGTTTCCCCAAGCCCATCTCCTTGCTGGCCCGATACCCCCTCATGTCGCTGTCTCTTCCCCACGGTGACGTTGTCACCTGTACGAACTTCTCTGAACCAGACGATCACCTCCAAACCCCCTGGATGAGCTGCCGTACTAGGCCTCCTCTCACCTATATCTACCTACCCACCTGCCTACCCTGAACCCTAGAGCCCTAGTCCTCTTCCGCCGCGCCGCCATCTTCCATCCCTCACCTCTCTGCTATCTGTTAGTTGTCTGAACCTGCACAACCACAACCGAACCTTTTTTTTCCCTCATGTTGCTCCGATGATCGCCGGCGGCTGGGACCTTCCCCGGCCAGGGCGAGGCCGGGAATGGAACCGGCCCCCTCCCCTCTCCAAGATCGGTGAAGGGCTCCCCGCCGGATGTTGGCCGAGTCGACCGCGCCGTCGCCGCCAAGTTGCCGCTGCCTCCTCTGCCTGCTGTCCGCCCCCAGCACCTCCTGCTCGAGGCCAACCAAGGTGAGGCCCCGATTCCTTTTTCCCCTCCATCCCCTCGCATCTCCCTTCCCTCCTCTGCCCCGCACCACCCCCAGCCGGCGCCCCACAGCCGCAGCAGATCGCTGCCCCGCCGGCCTCGATCGTTGGCCATGGTTCTGTCCGCTGCAGGTTCAGTACCTGTTCGTGCAGTTTCAGAAGAACATCCCGAAACCACAACACTTACCCCCGAGTTCCCCTGTTCTAACACAAAAACCGCACCAGCCCACTGGTTTGGCTCCCCAGCGCAATGCCAGAGGAGGTGGGTTCGAATCCCACCTCCCACCAATAAAACTTTTATTTTTCTTGCAATGTGTTGGTACAGAAATTTACCAGAAATCACCAATAGGCCCCTGGCACTTAAAATCTAGCCCTGGAAAATATTTCCTAAGTCCCTAGATCATAAAAAATGGCAGATTTGCACTATTTCTTGTAAATGGCATAATAAATTCATTTTAACTCCAATTCCAACATTTTTTATATGTTTTCAATACCAAACTAAATGTTCTTTTCAAATATAAAATTTGTTTACTGTTTTGAATATTTTAAATTGGTGCAATATTTGAAAACTTGTCAAATTCACTTAAATTTGCAAAATTCATAACTTGCTCATAAAAATTCCAAATTTCACAAACCAAATATGTTTTCCAACCACAAAAGTATAAACTTTGCAAATATGAACCTCACCTAATGTTTTGAACAAATAAAAATTCATTTAAGTTCATGTTTGAGTTAAATTCATTTAATTCTTGTTTAACTTGTTTAATTCCTAAATACTTTATTTGAAATCCTTTTTCAACAAGTGAAACATGTAATCCAACTAAAATATTGTTTTCTTTTCAAATATAAACTTTGTTATTTGTTCTGAACACTTTAAATTGATGAAAACAATAATTGTTTGTGTGACATGTCTAAGTAACCAAAACTTTCCAAAATTAACAAATCATTTCCAAACTTGTTTTATTCCTTTTCCTTTGCATCTATCATTGTTATTATGTTGTTATCTTGTCATCATCATCATGCATGCATCATGTTTAACTACTTACACTTGTTAATCAAATGTAGATCATTGCTTCAACCTAAAGCATTTGCATCCATATGCAATTCTCATTGCATATGGGTCCAATTAAATTGTGTTACCTTGTCAAGTAGTTATTCTGATGCATCTATTAACATGACATGCATCATCCCATGTTTGTGCACCTATGCCATGATAATGATTGCTT
The DNA here is from genome assembly GCA_028641055.1 of Alopecurus myosuroides. NCBI lineage: Eukaryota > Viridiplantae > Streptophyta > Magnoliopsida > Poales > Poaceae > Alopecurus > Alopecurus myosuroides. The sequence continues at coordinate 462,340,473 of CM054057.1, read as the reverse complement.
ATCTTTCTGCAATGTTTGTTTGCTTCTTCCCGGATATACGACGACGTTGAGACCGACGATACTTACGACATCCCTTCTAAGGATTTAGCTCAGTACCAGGCTACTGGGTTTGCAGGCAAGTTATCACTCACACGAACCACTGTGTTCCTTTCAACATTGGTTACCGATACTTTCCGTTGTTCTTACTGCTAGCCTTAGTAGTAGTTGTTTCTGTTACGAACCCATCACATGAATCCCTTAAACCTGATATTGCCTCATCTCCCTTCCTACAACCATTGTTTGTGCCAGTGTCTTACTAGCATGCTTAGGTTGCTTTTGCTCGAGTCTGTTATCCGTTACCTTCTGTTACTACTTCTATTACGTTGTGGGGGCTCGATGTTTAATCAATCAATCATGCTAATGTTACTATTAATAAATTTGATGATAAGGCACCGGCAGGAGGCCCATGAGAGGTTTTGGAGCCTGCTAGTGTCGACCCTAATAGGAAAAGGGTCTTGTCTACTGATCCATGATGAGCGCACTACCCGCATTTGGGAAGCGAGTATGGGCGCCCCCCTCAACTTGACCTGATTCGCATCTCGTCCAAATCGCCTCATTTAGTTCGTGTTTTTCCATTTGCCGCATCATGTTTTTGCGAGCCCAGGCCAGGGTGGAACTTTTGTAGTCGGCATATAGGGGGACACGGTCTTAGAGTGCTATGATGGTCCATTTTCTTCTGGGCTTGATTAGCCGTGCGCCCAAGGTTCTTTGGGCTTGATGCGAAGAATGGTTGGTTGTGTAGAGTACCCCGCTTGGTGGGGTGATCTCCCATCTGGCGGGTTATTCTTGAGTGTACGGCCAAATTGGTGCAACCCTGCAGGGATAATCTTCTCGAGAAGCCGTGTTTTCCGCGGTTATGGATTACTTGGTGAAAGTACTGGCTAACAAGTACTCAGGACAACTTAAACATAATTATCAAACATACTACACCCCATGATTAATAACTTGACTAGTAATAGGCTTATTGACACAATAATTTGAACCATCATTATTACAACTGTGTGAGTTATCCTCGGATTGCTTCTTTGGATAAGGGGCGAGATCCAGGATGGGTTTGTTTGAAGTTATCTTTCAGTTGGTTACAATCCTCGATCTTATCCCCTTTCTGTTAGCCGGAAGTGGTAGAAACTCTGTATTTGTTTAGAGCAGCCAGTTGCAGCATCTTTTATATCCCCCTCCTTCCGTTGAACCCAAAGCATCTGTGCTTGGTGTTGACGGGCTACACTTTGGTGAACTGTGAGTCTTGCTTGCCAGTACGTTTATGTACTGACCCCTTTGGGGCTGTGGTTTACGCAGACGACGTTTCCGAGGATCTACATGGTGGCTACTACGTGGAGTATGACGAGACTGCTGACGAGTAGATAGCGGACCCGGGCAGGATCCGAGACTTCGTGGATGGGCTCCGTCTGTTTGTTTCCGGCCTCTTAGGCCTATTTGGTTCTTGTCTGTACTCAGACATGTTGAGTGCTTCCGCTGTATTGTAATGATGTATTGTTGGGGCATGTGCCCTCTGAATGATTGTATTTGCTATCTCTGCTCTAATGAGAGCCATTTGCAACTTATTTCAATCTTTTGTGTCGTAGAGATCTGTTGTGATATCGCTTGTTAAACGCCGTTGACGTACCATGTGTGTATGGTTTGAAGTACGTCGACGGAAGTGCCTTTGATCTCTAGTGGATAGTTTACATCGACGATGGAATAGCAGGGCTTGTGTTGTCGCGCATAAGCGCAGGCCTACCAGGAAGCTGGGACGTGGGAGCAGATATGCCCCATAATCCAAGCATCTGCTATCCAGTTCGTACGGTGAGTATCCCCTAGAAATCAGGGTGCGACAAATGGTATCAGAGCCTGTCTGCCTGTAGGATCCCTTTTTACTGGTCGCAGTTGAGTCTAGAAACTATTTTGTAGCTATATAGGAAAAATGAAACGTGAGAGTAGGAATTCTGTTCTTTTTCTTCTTTTCCCCACCCTCCCTCCCTTTTCTGGTAAGGAAGTGCAACGTTGATTTCTCCCTTCTCATCTAAACTTTCAAGTTAGGATTTCACGAATTCTGGTTTCTCTAGGATGGTTATATCTACTAGACCATAGGAATGGAGGTGGTTGTGACATGATTTATCATGTTGCCTACTCACGATTGAGAACGGTGGCAAATAGGCCCCGGAAGCAGATCCTCTATTCCTAAAGCAGTAGATATTGATCCTTTAGAAGCCCGGATGGGGTTTCCGTAGTACCTCAGGAGTGTTTTGATCTCGTTTTCCCGGTGTTGCTTCGTTATCCTATTCTTCTCAACATCCTTTTCGTCCGTTCAAACCTTGTTGTTGTTTTCCACTTCAAATCTTCTACCGGCGTCAAGTTAACTTCCCAAATATCAAATCTATCTTTCAGAGAGGTTCTTGTTGTTGTTGTTGTTTTCATTCCTCAAGCACCACATTCCAAATAGTCTATTCTCCATATGGATCAAGTTCTGTTTTAATCAAAGTTTTCCCGTTCATCTCCTAAACTCTATTCCAGCTAAAGTGTTGTTTCATACCGGAGCATCACATTCTTTTGTGTCAAAGATCTTTTCCACAACATACTACCCAATTCTGGTTCCACTAAGCAATCAAATCACCGTTCACTCTCCGGAATCTCAAGTGTTGACTTCCAAGATAAGTAAGAACAATCCAATTCTAATGGGAGGCCACATATTCCTCGTTACTCTCATGTTGATGATTCTGACATTGATGATTATTCCTGGTGTTGCATTGATGTCAATAACTCTGTTCCACCATTCTAGCCAGATAGTCTATTCTCCAAATGAATCAAATTCTATCCAGCTATACACCCTTGGTGCAAAATCTCTCCCCTTTACTTGAAATGTTCCGGTGGTTTCCAAATTCCCTGACGTCTATCCACTGTGCACGATGTGTTTCACGTGTCAAAGCTCAAGAAGATCTTCCCAAGAAGTTTCCGGACCTTTTCTTTTCTCAGTAGGAATCTCGGGGCGCGATTCCTTCAAGGGGGGGCGTTTTGTAACATCCCAAGTCTGAAAAATAGCCTTAGAATGTTTGCTCTCTGTTATTTTATGTTTTGCATCATGGCATCATGTTGGTTGCATTTGTTTTGTTTGTTTTCCATTTGTTTTCCAACTGTTTTCAGTTGTTTTCCTTTGTTTTCTATTTGAATTTCAAACCAAAATTCAAACCTTTTGTTTCATCCTTGTGATGTTACAATTTCCAAAGTGAGAGTTCAATAACAACAACCAAATTGCTTTCATTTTATTCCATGTTGATCAACTAATAAAATGGTGCCTTTATTTTCACTAATTAATTCCAAATTGGTTTCAAATTCAAAGCAAAACATCAACAACACCTTCTTTGGAATTATGAAAATCTCCAAACCAATCAACTCACCTTAATCACATTAATAATAGGGTCCACCCTATTAAGTTGTTGTTTTCTATATTAATTAACAAAATATTCCAAATTCAAACCATGTGTTCCAAACAGAACCCAATGTGAAAGTATAAAAATAATAACCCAAAGCATTTATGATCTTTTGTTTCCAATTAAATCACTTGGTTCATTCTATTAAAGTGTTGACTTAATAATCATTTTAATTATTCAAAATAATCTAAATTTGGTTTATTTCCAAATATCACAACAACTCAAATAATTTTGAAGTCCAACCTTGGTAATTGGTAGTAATTGACCTAATAAACCCACCCTCATTTTCTAGCATTTTTTCCTAACAATAAAAGCTAACAATTCCTTTCCTTTTCTTTTTGCTACAAAAAAAAAAGAGAGAAAAACAATTAGGAAGGGAGAGAGAGAGAGAACACAGCAGCCCATAACCAGCAGCCCACCACTTTCCTTCGTTTCCCCAAGCCCATCTCCTTGCTGGCCCGATACCCCCTCATGTCGCTGTCTCTTCCCCACGGTGACGTTGTCACCTGTACGAACTTCTCTGAACCAGACGATCACCTCCAAACCCCCTGGATGAGCTGCCGTACTAGGCCTCCTCTCACCTATATCTACCTACCCACCTGCCTACCCTGAACCCTAGAGCCCTAGTCCTCTTCCGCCGCGCCGCCATCTTCCATCCCTCACCTCTCTGCTATCTGTTAGTTGTCTGAACCTGCACAACCACAACCGAACCTTTTTTTTCCCTCATGTTGCTCCGATGATCGCCGGCGGCTGGGACCTTCCCGGGCCAGGGCGAGGCCGGGAATGGAACCGGCCCCCTCCCCTCTCCAAGATCGGTGAAGGGCTCCCCGCCGGATGTTGGCCGAGTCGACCGCGCCGTCGCCGCCAAGTTGCCGCTGCCTCCTCTGCCTGCTGTCCGCCCCCAGCACCTCCTGCTCGAGGCCAACCAAGGTGAGGCCCCGATTCCTTTTTCCCCTCCATCCCCTCGCATCTCCCTTCCCTCCTCTGCCCCGCACCACCCCCAGCCGGCGTCCCACAGCCGCAGCAGATCGCTGCCCCGCCGGCCTCGATCGTTGGCCATGGTTCTGTCCGCTGCAGGTTCAGTACCTGTTCGTGCAGTTTCAGAAGAACATCCCGAAACCACAACACTTACCCCCGAGTTCCCCTGTTCTAACACAAAAACCGCACCAGCCCACTGGTTTGGCTCCCCAGCGCAATGCCAGAGGAGGTGGGTTCGAATCCCACCTCCCACCAATAAAACTTTTATTTTTCTTGCAATGTGTTGGTACAGAAATTTACCAGAAATCACCAATAGGCCCCTGGCACTTAAAATCTAGCCCTGGAAAATATTTCCTAAGTCCCTAGATCATAAAAAATGGCAGATTTGCACTATTTCTTGTAAATGGCATAATAAATTCATTTTAACTCCAATTCCAACATTTTTTATATGTTTTCAATACCAAACTAAATGTTCTTTTCAAATATAAAATTTGTTTACTGTTTTGAATATTTTAAATTGGTGCAATATTTGAAAACTTGTCAAATTCACTTAAATTTGCAAAATTCATAACTTGCTCATAAAAATTCCAAATTTCACAAACCAAATATGTTTTCCAACCACAAAAGTATAAACTTTGCAAATATGAACCTCACCTAATGTTTTGAACAAATAAAAATTCATTTAAGTTCATGTTTGAGTTAAATTCATTTAATTCTTGTTTAACTTGTTTAATTCCTAAATACTTTATTTGAAATCCTTTTTCAACAAGTGAAACATGTAATCCAACTAAAATATTGTTTTCTTTTCAAATATAAACTTTGTTATTTGTTCTGAACACTTTAAATTGATGAAAACAATAATTGTTTGTGTGACATGTCTAAGTAACCAAAACTTTCCAAAATTAACAAATCATTTCCAAACTTGTTTTATTCCTTTTCCTTTGCATCTATCATTGTTATTATGTTGTTATCTTGTCATCATCATGCATGCATCATGTTTAACTACTTACACTTGTTAATCAAATGTAGATCATTGCTTCAACCTAAAGCATTTGCATCCATATGCAATTCTCATTGCATATGGGTCCAATTAAATTGTGTTACCTTGTCAAGTAGTTATTCTGATGCATCTATTAACATGACATGCATCATCCCATGTTTGTGCACCTATGCCATGATAATGATTGCTTATCTTTCTGCAATGTTTGTTTGCTTCTTCCCGGATATACGACGACGTTGAGACCGACGATACTTACGACATCCCTTCTAAGGATTTAGCTCAGTACCAGGCTACTGGGTTTTGCAGGCAAGTTATCACTCACACGAACCACTGTGTTCCTTTCAACATTGGTTACCGATACTTTCCGTTGTTCTTACTGCTAGCCTTAGTAGTAGTTGTTTCTGTTACGAACCCATCACATGAATCCCTTAAACCTGATATTGCCTCATCTCCCTTCCTACAACCATTGTTTGAGCCAGTGTCTTACTAGCATGCTTAGGTTGCTTTTGCTCGAGTCTGTTATCCGTTACCTTCTGTTACTACTTCTATTACGTTGTGGGGGCTCGATGTTTAATCAATCAATCATGCTAATGTTACTATTAATAAATTTGATGATAAGGCACCGGCAGGAGGCCCATGAGAGGTTTTGGAGCCTGCTAGTGTCGACCCTAATAGGAAAAGGGTCTTGTCTACTGATCCATGATGAGCGCACTACCCGCATTTGGGAAGCGAGTATGGGCGCCCCCCTCAACTTGACCTGATTCGCATCTCGTCCAAATCGCCTCATTTAGTTCGTGTTTTTCCATTTGCCGCATCATGTTTTTGCGAGCCCAGGCCAGGGTGGAACTTTTGTAGTCGGCATATAGGGGGACACGGTCTTAGAGTGCTATGATGGTCCATTTTCTTCTGGGCTTGATTAGCCGTGCGCCCAAGGTTCTTTGGGCTTGATGCGAAGAATGGTTGGTTGTGTAGAGTACCCCGCTTGGTGGGGTGATCTCCCATCTGGCGGGTTATTCTTGAGTGTACGGCCAAATTGGTGCAACCCTGCAGGGATAATCTTCTCGAGAAGCCGTGTTTTCCGCGGTTATGGATTACTTGGTGAAAGTACTGGCTAACAAGTACTCAGGACAACTTAAACATAATTATCAAACATGCTACACCCCATGATTAATAACTTGACTAGTAATAGGCTTATTGACACAATAATTTGAACCATCATTATTACAACTGTGTGAGTTATCCTCGGATTGCTTCTTTGGATAAGGGGCGAGATCCAGGATGGGTTTGTTTGAAGTTATCTTTCAGTTGGTTACAATCCTCGATCTTATCCCCTTTCTGTTAGCCGGAAGTGGTAGAAACTCTGTATTTGTTTAGAGCAGCCAGTTGCAGCATCTTTTATATCCCCCTCCTTCCGTTGAACCCAAAGCATCTGTGCTTGGTGTTGACGGGCTACACTTTGGTGAACTGTGAGTCTTGCTTGCCAGTACGTTTATGTACTGACCCCTTTGGGGCTGTGGTTTACGCAGACGACGTTTCCGAGGATCTACATGGTGGCTACTACGTGGAGTATGACGAGACTGCTGACGAGTAGATAGCGGACCCGGGCAGGATCCGAGACTTCGTGGATGGGCTCCGTCTGTTTGTTTCCGGCCTCTTAGGCCTATTTGGTTCTTGTCTGTACTCAGACATGTTGAGTGCTTCCGCTGTATTGTAATGATGTATTGTTGGGGCATGTGCCCTCTGAATGATTGTATTTGCTATCTCTGCTCTAATGAGAGCCATTTGCAACTTATTTCAATCTTTTGTGTCGTAGAGATCTGTTGTGATATCGCTTGTTAAACGCCGTTGACGTACCATGTGTGTATGGTTTGAAGTACGTCGACGGAAGTGCCTTTGATCTCTAGTGGATAGTTTACATCGACGATGGAATAGCAGGGCTTGTGTTGTCGCGCATAAGCGCAGGCCTACCAGGAAGCTGGGACGTGGGAGCAGATATGCCCCATAATCCAAGCATCTGCTATCCAGTTCGTACGGTGAGTATCCCCTAGAAATCAGGGTGCGACAGACATAGCTCTGGAATGTGAGGAAGGCTATGCAACTTACGCAGAGACAGCTTGCGCCAAAGAGGAGTTGAAATTGTATAAACTGCAAGTTGATCCAAAAGATATGACCTCGCTCAAAAAGCCATCAGCTGAGTCCAAGTTAAAATTTAAGTCTGCTCAAGACACCAAGTTGGTGGACTTTACCCCTGGGGACTCATCTAAGCAGTTCAGCGTGGGGGCTCATATGACAGAAAAATAGGAAAGCGCGCTCATCAAGTTCCTCCGTCAGAATTGGGATATCTTCGCATGGAAACCTTCTGACATGCCAGGTGTACCAAGGGAACTTACTGAGCACAGCTTAAATGTGAATCCTGATTTGAAACCTATTCGCCAGTTCCTCCGTCGTTTCAATGATGAAAGAAGGAAACCAATTGGAGAAGAGATTGCCAGGTTACTTGCAGCAGGGTTTATTGTAGAGGTGTTTCATCCAAAGTGGTTAGCTAATCAAGTTCTCGTTCTCAAGAAAAACGGAACCTGGAGAATGTGCATAGACTACACAGATCTGAACAAAGCATGTCCTAAAGACCCATTCGCGTTACCCCATATTGACCAGATTATAGACTCTACGGCCGGTTTCGAACTGCTATGTTTCCTGGACGCTTATTCAGGTTATCACCAAATCAAAATGAAGGAAGAGGATCAAGAGAAGACATCGTTTATTACTCCCTTTGGAGCGTTTTGTTATACGTCAATGCCTTTTGGTTTGAAAAATGCATGGGCAACTTATCAAAGGTGTATCCAGAAGTGCTTGGAAAGTCAAATTGGGCGGAACGTGCACGCTTATGTGGATGACATAGTAATCAAATCACAGAAAGGTGACACTTTGATGTCAGACCTGGAAGAGACGTTCGCCAATCTGCGCAAGTACCAAATGAAACTTAACCCAACAAAGTGTGTCTTTGGCGTGCCAGCTGGGAAGTTATTGGGTTTCATTATTTCCGAGAGAGGCGTTGAAGCAAACCCGGAAAAAATCCAGGCCATACATAACCTGAAAAAGGCGGTTTGCCTGAAGGACGCTCAGAAGTTGACAGGTTGTGTTGCCTCCCTGAGCCGGTTTATAAGCAGGCTAGGCGAAAAGGCCATACCCTTGTACCGATTGCTGAAGAAAATAGACACCTTTGTGTGGAATCAGGAAGCTGATGAGGCATTGGAGGCCTTGAAAAAACAACTTTCCAATGCACCTATATTAGCTGCGCCTGAGGAAAAAGAACCCATGTTGCTGTACATAGCGGCAAATAACAGGGCAGTGAGTGCGGTGATAGTTGTGGAGCGTAAGCTGGAAGATAAAGAAGGTCTTGTTCAGCGGCCGGTTTACTACGTCAACGAGGTCCTGACAGAGTCTAAACAGTGTTACCCCCATTGGCAGAAGCTTGTCTTTGGAGTATTCATGGCCAGTGGAAAACTGAAACATTACTTTCAGGAACATCCTATCACTGTGGTTAGTTCAGCGCCTTTGTCTGACATTATTCAAAATAGAGAAGCAACAGGAAGAGTTGCCAAGTGGGCTATCGAGATGAGACCTTATCATATCAAATATGAGCCAAGGACTGCAATAAAATCCCAAGCTTTGCTCGAGTTTATAAATGACTAGACACAGTTACAGGTTCCACCGGATAAACCAGATACTAACTATTGGACTATGCACTTTAATGGGTCTCGACAACTGGAAGGTTCAGGAGCTGGTGTGGTTTTAACATCCCCACGAGGAGATAACTTTCGCTATGTCTTGCAAATCTCATTCAAATGCACTAATAATGCAGCAGAGTATGAAGCCTTGCTCCATGGGCTTCGCATTGCGAAAGAAATGAGCATAACCCGGATTTGATGTCTGGGTGATTCTGATCTGGTATCTCAACAAGTTACAGGAACCTGGGATTCTAAAGACCCGGTCATGGAAGCTTATAGACAGGCAGTTACCCAGCTGGCTGGACATTTTTAGGGATATCAGGTGGATCTTATCGATCGACGTCACAACGAAGCAGCTGATGCACTGGCACGTTTAGGTTCTCAGAAAAAGCAGGTCCCACCAAATATTTTTCTGGATGAAATTCATAGCCCGTCTGTTAAAATCCCAACAGAAGAAGACTTAGCAAATCCAGATCCAGAATCAGAATTAGTAGCTGCTCTGCACATAATCACAGAGTGGACTGAGCCATATTTGGCATACCTTACGAGAGGTGAGCTCCCGCAGGACGAGGTTATAGCTCGCCAGGTTATCAGAAGATCCAAGTCATATACAATTATAAATGGTGAGTTACACAAGAAAAGCGCGACTGGAATTTTTCAAAGATGTGTTTCTCCAGAAGAAGGATGTCAAATTCTAAGAGAAATTCATTCAGGAGACTGTGGCCATCACGCAAGCTCTAGATCTTTAGTTAATAAAACTTTCATACATGGATTTTTCCGGTTAACCGCGAATGCTGATGCAGAACATATAGTGAAAACATGTGAAGGCTGTCAAAGATATGCAAGACATGATCACGTGCCAGCTCAGGACTTGCGTATGTTCCCATAACCTGGCCTTTTGCAGTTTGGGGACTTGACATGGTAGGACCTTTCAAAAGTTCAACTGATAAAAAGACTCATCTACTGGTGGCAGTTGATAAGTTTATAAAGTGGGTAGAAGCAGAACCAATCAGTAAATGTGACGCGGTTACAACAGTCAAGTTCTTAAAAAAGCTGATTTTCAAATTTGGGTACCCACATAGCATTATTATAGATAATGGGATGAATTTATCAGAAGGAGCAATGCAGAAGTTTTGTGAACAGAACCATATAAGGCTAGACCTTGCTTCTGTGGCCCATCCACAGTCTAACGGACAGGCAGAGAGGGCCAATCAGGAGTTACTCAAAGGTATCAAACCCAGACTTCAGGTTCCATTGGAGAAAACCGCTGGTTGCTGGGTCGAAGAACTGCCTGCTGTTTTATGGATCATACGAACTACTCCAAATAGGTCAACAGGTTATACCCCTTTCTTTCTGGTCTATGGAGCAAAGGCAGTTTTGCCAAGTGATACTCGTCACGATTCACCATGAGTGACTGCTTATGTGGAAACCAATAATGAGTTGGCTCATCAAGACTCATTAGATGCTTTAAAAGAAGCACGTGACCTCGCAACATCTCGGTCAGCTATATATCAGCAGGACCTGCGTCGCTATCATAGTCGCAGAGTTAAGACTGAGAGTTTTCAAGAAGGAGATTTGGTTTTAAGACTAATTCAGAAGAAAGATGGGATGCATAAGCTAAGTCCTCCATGGGAAGGACCCTTTGTAGTAAGTAAAAAGCTACACAACGGGTCCTATTACCTCATTGATATGCGTGATGCTGATAAATCCCGCACATCTGAGGAAGAAACTGGAAGACCATGGAACATAGCCCAGTTGAGGCCATATTATACATAGGATCATTGTAATCACTATGTTATCTTTTGACAATAAGAGGAAATGTTAGCAACATCTGAGTTATTGAGATTTATTGGCCTATCCCTATGACATAAAGCTATAACATTATTTTTATATGATTACTAGGGGGCTGATGCTAGAGCACAGTCTATATCTCAAGAATTTAGCGTATGCCAATATATATTGGTTATACTTGCCTGCCAGTCAGTGGTTACACGCACTTTTATGACCTAGATGTTTAAACCTGGCGGAGTCAATCATTATATAACCCGGTAACACCGGTTTATTATAACCCGGCAAGCTTGGTTACTATGACCCTGAACTTCCAGAGTTGTACACACTAGAATAAGTCATGCGAAAAATCGGCTGAGCTAGAAAGCAAAGAAAAACCAAGTCTAGGAAATTCTCACCTTCAGGTAAAAGAAAACGCAGAAAATATTAAACCGGATATGATTTGCATAACCTCAAAAGAAATCCGGGTTATTACAGACCAAATTGTGGCATAAGTGCACACACACACCTTTAAAAAATAGGCCTAGAAATAAAACAGTTTATCTAGCCTATTACAGACCCAACAGGGTCGAATTATTGTTCTTGCAAAATATCACATAATCACTCTGCAGCAGATTTTCCCTTCTGCTGGGACGGGTCCTGAATTGCCGGGTCTTGAGGAGTTAGGTCTTGCGTCTCCGGGTCATCTCGGGTCGGGATCGCTCCTTCGACTTCATCAGCAGGGACGTACTTCCACTCTAGCTGGGCCAGAGCATAAGTAACATTCTCCGATTCATATAAGGGGCGTGGTGGAGCAGAAACAGAAGGAGTAACCGACTGAGGCGCACCAGATGACGAGGCTATGGAGAGCCGGCTCTTTGGAGGAGCTTGTCGAACAGCAGCCATAGCTAGAGGAATAAAAGGCATTTTTCGTTCACCTGAAGAAGTATAACCCGGGCACATGTCTTTCAGCTTCAGTTTCTCAGCAATAGTGCAAGCATAGAACCGGCACTCTTTTTCTATCCTGGCGAAGTCCTTCTTCTCATACATTGACATATCTGCTTTGTATTCTAGGAAACCTCCCACAAGAAGATCCGGCTTCCATTCTGGATGATAGGCTTTCGCCAGTGACATGACCTTGATGGCTCCATGACGACAGGATGATAGCTTATTCTCTTCTATCCACTGAGGGACCTGAGTTAGCTCTACAAGCATTTCGCTAAGCCTTCTAGGCGGAGTATCCCAGTTCCGGACAGCTTCAATACATTCTCCACCTCCAATGTATAGATGCTGGATCAGGGTGAACAAGGCCTTGAGTTTCCGGTCTAGGAGTTTCAGGTTATTCCCATGCATCCTGCCTACAGGTTACAAAAAGAATTTCTGATCTGAGCCAAGCTGTTTGATAAAAAGACAAAGGAAATACATCATTGGACATACAATACATTGAAGGGGATGATAAGCCGGATAAACTCACCAAAAACACTGCAAGTGATATCTCTCGGCAGATCTGTGACCTTGGTAAAGTTGCTCCGGGTCTCCTCTTGTTCCTTCTCAGCAGTCTCTGCTCTGGTTACAAGAGTTTTCTCCCGGGTTTCAAAATCCTGCTGCAGAACAGACCAAGTCTTGGCTGCCTCAGTGATTTGTTCTTCTAGTTCTTTCTGCCGGGTCCTGGCCTCCTCCGTTTTCTTGGCCTCTTGTGCAAGTAGGTTCTTCAAGTTTGAAACCTCTTTTTGAGACGAGGATTCAAGACTCTGCAAAAGATTCAAGTTATTCAAAGGTTTAGTCGTAACTTGATAAATATCCGGCTTATAAAATCATAACCCGGATACTGGTGAACTTATTGCAGTTTTAAGAAAAAGTTAAGTCCCAGGTAGCTACAGGTTCGCAACCCGGTACTTGGGGGCTACAGTATTTCAATTTCAAGAGTTGGGTTATAACCTATGTTTAAGTCTCGGCTAGCTGCAGTCTCGCAACCCGGCACTTGGGGGCTACAGTACTTCAATTTTATTTAAAACAATTAAGAACAAAAGTATAGCAAGTCCCGGTTTATAATGCCATTATAAACCGGCCCTTGGGGGCTACAGCTATCAAGGTTACAGTTATTCAGGTTACAAGCTATTCATTCTACGAATATTCAGTAACAAGTCTCCAAGTATATATTACGAATATAAACTAAAAGATTGAGGGCTACAGGTTATGAATATCGAGGTTACCTCATATTTCTGTTTCAGAAATTCTATGATACCATCAGCACGACGCCGGTTCTCAGAGAGTTCTTGAACAAGTGTGTCAAAGCTCTGGCCTTCAATGTTCAGTCTAGGAGTAGATCTCTTGTCTTCCGGCTTCACTTTCGGGTCTTCAATGACTTTGGAGAGAACAGTGGATGGTCCAGTAATCTCAACATCCTGAGATCCGGTTATGACCACATCCGGGTCCTGAACATTTACCTCTTCAACCAAAGGATCATTACCCGGGATATCATCAACCGGGTTCACCTCTTCATGTTCTTCAGCCATAACATCCATATGACCCGGCGAGGGAGCAGCCGGTTCATCATTTTCTTCCTCAATGGTTTTCTCTTCAACATTTACGGAGGGAGCAGCGAACGAAACAGGGTTCACTTTTAATACAGCTTGAGTTCTGTTGCAAAAGGAAAAGCTCTGAGTTACATTGCAGGATTAAGGTATTAGCAAATCAGGAAAGGAAAGTTAGCTTACCCAGAGTTAATGGAGAATGAGCTAGCCCCGCTGAAATGGGACGAGTCTGAGTTCGGGGAATCTGAATGAAAAGGACGACTCAGTTCTGGCCCCATTTGTCCGGCTAAGGGGTGTGAAGCAGTGGGCGAAACCCGGATTTTGGAGACCCGGCGAGTGGGAGTTTTCTCAGGCAAACCTGTTTCTAACTCGCTGGAGCCAGAGCTCCGGATCCTTCTTATCTTGCTGCCCTCCTCATCCTCCTGCATTTTCTGTGTGTGTGAGGATGTTTTCAAAGGATTTTTTGACAGTCTAGAGATAGGAACCTTTGTGACAGCCTGCCGGGTCCTCTTCTGGCCTGCGAGGGACTCCTTTTTGGCCACCAGGTTGGAACCAATGATGGGAGTAGAGGGGTTGAAATCCGGCATGGCCTGATCCGGAACTTCATGACCCGTTTCTTCTTCAACAGCTTGGCCACCGCCTAACCCGGCAACTTCTTGTTCCTCTTGCTCATCCTGCGAGTAATCAGCGTCAGCGAATTGGTTGTGAAACTGGCCGAGGGAGTCAAATTCAGAAACCTCTTCCTCGTCGTCGGTAGTAGTCCAGAAAGGGTTCATTAGCCTGTGAAACAGAACAACGACGAGGTTAGAACCTATGTAGCTAAAAGGAATAATGAAAGAGGGAAACATACAAAGATATGAAAACTTACGGGAGGAGCCGGGTTAGAGGAGCTAAAGGGCTCCAGACCAACTTCGAAGAATTTGTCTTGCTTCACTCCAACCAGGAGTTTCAGGGAGGTTATCATCTCAGACTTAGAAACTATAGACTCAGAATATCGCATAGAATCTAATGAACCGGAATACTCATGGAATAACCGGTTCCTGATACTGAGTGGTTGAACACGCCAGTCTACACAGGTTTTTGTCTAATCTAAACCTGTAAGCCCGTGAACTATCAGCGAGGTTACACGTTTTAGGAGAGGCCGGATCTTGATTCGATCGGCAGGCTTGGCATAGGAGTTCATCGTGCTAGTGTAAACTAAGCATTCAGGACGGTAACCCGGAAGAGCCGGTTCACCTTCAGGAGTGGTACTTTTGATGTAAAAGTGGGATTTCTGCCACAACTTGGGATGGCTTGCAAGAGGAATACCTGGGTAGGCGATGTCCTTTCGTCTCTGGAACGAGACCCCCCCACAATGTATAAGTTCACCCCCAGCTACCTCAGGGTGTTTGTTACAATAAAAGTATTCGAGGAAAAGGTCTAGGTTTGGCTCTACTTGGAGGTAGTCCTCACAAAGGACTACGAAGTTGCTAACGTTTAAGATGGAATTTGGTGGGAGGTATTGAGGATGGAGGCCATACTAAGCCAAGAGCCGGCGAAAAAAGAGAGAACCGGGTGACGAAACCCACGGAGAATATGGGCATCGAAAATTATTACCTCACCCGGCCCAGGTTCGGGCCGGATCTCATTTCCCGGAGCTCGCCAGGATAAACCTTTAGGCAGAAGCCCGGAATCCTCCATCTTCGTGAGCCGGCCTTGGGTCATCTCGGACACCAGTTCACTTGCATTTTGTTCCTCCCAGAACCGACAGTGCCAGAACCGGAAGCTCCTCCGGATTTCTTCTTTTTCCCCGCTCCGCCGGCCTTGGACGCCAATGTTTTCTCATTTCCCATCTTGAGGTGGACGCCGGCGAAGCTCTGACCGCGGCGGCGTTGGAAGAAAAGCAGAGCTCTGGAGCTCAGATCGGAGGAGGAAGATGAAGTGGGGAGAGCAGGGTGCGAATGAGCCATGGGGGGCGTACACCTGCTATTTGTAGGCGGGGTCAAAACCCTAGGGTAAAGCGGTGATTTTTACGCAAAAACCCCTACAGATTTTATTATTTACGGAAAGGTACAAGCAAGATTGGATCACAGAAAAAGATTTTTCCAAAGAAATGGAACAATTATACGGAGAATAATCCGGGCTAGGTTAAGATCTTTTCGTTCTGAAGATTTGGGAGATAAAGATATGAGAGTTATCTTTACGAGAAACGGAAAGATATGATCCTGGAAATAAAGATTTCGGCCCGCGAGATCCGGAAAAGTTGTTTCGGGAGGTTAGTTTTCTTGAACTAGAAGATTAGTGTTTAATGTTTCTGGATAAAGTTTAACGTGAACTTTTTAAGTTCGAAACTTAAAACATTCATGTTAATCTGGGGGCTAATGTTGGGGGTTCCGGTTTAAGATGAGTGATCCGGGTCATGCTGAGTCGGGCCGGGTTAAGCCAAAGAGAGCCGGGGTACAACGACTATGACCCGGCTGAATGAAGAACCGGCTCAAGGCCCTGGTTGGAAGAAAAGGAAGCCCAGAAGCATGGAGAGCAGTTCTTCGGCCGGCCCAGAAGTAGCCAAATCATGGGAAGAGCCGGACCAAGGCGATCAAGAACCGGAGGAAGATAGGACTCCGAGGACGGGTGTAATCCGGACTCCCTTGTAACCCAGAGGTCTCGTTCGCTATATAAGGCGAGACCCCGGGACGTAGAAAGAAAAGTTCTAAGTTGATAGCAAAGTATCGAGACATCGAGAGCCGGAATCACCCTTTGTAATCGAGACTTGGTCCTCTGATAAGTAAGAAAGCAGGAGTAGGTTTTACCCTCAATCGAGGGGTCGAACCTGGGTAAACTCGCGTCTCTCGTTTCCACCTTAACCCTTTCGAAGTTTCGCTTAGTAGCAATGGCCTCGCAATCTAGTTCTCGCATGCGAACACTTGCCGTGACAAAACCACGAAAGTGGCCACACCATAGGGCGGCGCGACCTCCCCTTGGCCGTGCCACCAGGTGGTGTGGGCCCCCTGGCCACCCACCGACATCGCCCTTTTTCCTATTTATACTCCTTCTCGGCAAAACCCTAAAGACTAGAGCCTCCATCCACGAAAAGTTCTATAGCTGTCGTCATTGTCAACCCTAGTTCGAGAGGGTTCTAAAGCTCTCCCCGGCACCCTGCCAGGAGGGGAAATCGTCACCCGGTGGGCTCTACATCACCAAGCCTGCCTCTGGAGTGATGCGTGAGTAGTTCATCCTTGGACTACGGGTCCATAGAAGCAACTAGATGGTTGTCTTCTCCTCTTTATGCCACCGTGTTTAGATCTTGTGAGCTGCCTAACATGATCAAGATCATCTATCTGTAATGCTACATGTTGTGTTTGCTGGGATCCGATGAATATTGAATGCTATGTCAAGTTTATTATAGATCTATCTATTATATGCTATTTGTGATCTTGCATGCTCTCCGTTACTAGTAGATTCTCTGGCCAAGTTGATGCTTGTAACTCAGTGAGGGAGTATTTATACTCGATAGTGGGTTCATTCCTCCAGTTATCTGGGAGAGTGACAATAACTTCTAAGATTGTGGAGGTGCTATTTCCACTAGGGATAAAACAACAATGCTTTGTCTAAGGATAATTCTATTGTTTACATTACGCACTTTACTTAATGCAATAATCTGTTGCTTGCAACTTAATACCCAAAGTCTGCTTGGATTACGTTCGGAGGGTGGATTATTAGTCATAGATGCAGTTGGATTACGGTCTATGTATCATGTTGTAATGCCCAAATAAATCTCATAGTAATCATCACGTTTTGCATATTGTAACATCCCTCTTTTGCTAACAAAGTGTTGTGGTGTTGTGCTCATCTCATACATGCATGGAAAAAAATTAATCATATTTGAACCAATTTAAATTTTGAATTTAAATGGAATTGAGAAATACCACAAATACTACTTAATGTGGGTTCCAAAATTTTGAACTGAAAAATATTTCAATTTCACCAAAGCAAACATGGTGGGGTTGGAAATTTTGTGAGGTTTCCAAAAACTATTTTTTTGCCAATTTTTCTGACTACAAAAAGGTCCCTTAACTTTCAAATTTCTCTCTCTCTTTTAAAAGAACAGAAGGGTTTTTGTGTAATTTCCAGGAACTTCATGGGGATTTTCATAAAATGCTCCTTTGTCGTCTTCAACCTCTGCCAGGAGGCAAGCAGGCACCTCGCCGGCGCCGGACACCTCTCTATGCCTGCCTATCCCCGCGGATAAGAAGCCCCGAGAGAGAGAGAGAGAGTCGTGCTCCTCCGCCCCTCCCTCACTCACCCCCTCTATGTATCCCTCTGCCTGTGAAGAGGACAGGAAACCCTAACCGACCGGCCGCCACTCGCCGCCGTCGTTCCCGGCCACGGCTCGACGAATTGACGATCCCACAAGCTCCACCGTGTTCTACAACCCCTCCACACCGAGTTACGGAAGTAGGGAAGGCCGACAGGGCCTCAATCACGCCGCCCACCTCCGCCACGGCCGTCGCTGTCCTTCCCTCACCACCGGCGATTTCGGCGTCCTCTCGAACCGTCGTCCATGTCTGCATGATCCTCGTCCTCTGGTGAGCCTCTCCATACCCCTGCCTTGCTCCCCCGGGACTTCTAGCTCGCCAGCGTCGCGCGCCATCTCCGGCCACCACGGGAAGTGGTCGCCGTAGATGCTCTGGCGACCATTTGGTCTCCCTCCACCGGCCACACCTTCGTCTCGTCCCCCTCTACCTACACCGCAGACCAATTTAACGAATTATCCACCGAGGCAGTCGAAATTGAGAACAATAGAGGAGTTCTTCTCAGGCTGACGTAGTGATGACATGAGCCTCACGTCATTTTTCCCTTTTAATTATCTCAGAAAATGATTTAACGTTGTAAAATCAATATCTTTAATTTGGAAAATCAGAAAAATATAAATGAGACATGGAAATGTTCAGAAAATTATTTCGAACCCAAATATGTCACTTTCATACATGTTTGACAAACTTTAATTTTGGGCATTTTTTTAATATTGATTAATTCATTTAAAATAGAGAAAATAAGTTTTTTAGAAAATTAAAAGTTATATACCAAAATGCTCAAAATGACAAGTGCAATCCATTTATGATGTTTTCAAACCCATTTGAGCTACTAAAATTGGACTCACTTTCAGAATTGCCGAAGTGCCCCTCCGGGGTCTATTTCGGGCTAATTTCAGTAGAATTGCATAACTGTCATATGAACCCTAGAAACCCAACGAACATGTGTAGGGTTTTGTTTCAGTACATTAATTTGCTCATGCATACATGTTGTGCATTGCATCGATGCCATGTGTTGATTGTTGTTCTTCTTTTCGGTGTTGTTCCCCCTCGGTAGAATGTGACTCTGAAGTGAAGGCCAGCAACTCAAATGGTGAATACTTGATCATAACCGACAAGTCAAGAACTTATTCCAGACTATCTTTATAAGGTTTTCTTAACCAAGGCAAGCATAACCTCTTATCTGCTCATATATCTTTTCCAACGACATTTGATTCTCGTACTTTGCATTCGATTCCAAAATATTCATGTCAGTAGATATTGTTATCCTATATAATGCATCGCCTCAATATCCTGATCCACTGCTCCTAGCCGCCATAGATTTGCTTGTGCACATCGCCAGAGCCTCATATCTGTTTTGCTTAGCCATATATGTTTGTTTACCTCTGCTCCATCCGGTTGATGAATCAGAGCTACGAGAACCTAGTATGATATGATGACGTGGTGAGATGAGAACTAGGTGGTTAACTTGACTAAGGCTTCAACAGGAGGCCACTTGGTAAGTGGTTCTTTGTCCTGTACTTGCCAACCCTAGGATTAAGGTCTCGCCGCGGAAACCAAGACTGAGCGTGCAACCACACGCGCGAGCCGACGAACCTCGCTCGACTAACTAACTTGTTTGGCTCTATCCGTGAGTCACGTAGTTTTGGAGTTCCATCTACGTGTGAGTCAAAAACCTTTTGGAGGTGTTTAGGGCGTGACCGGGACAAGTGATGGACGTACACGGATTTTGATCCCGACTCACAGAACAGGTGCCGTCAGGAGGTGGCCAACTCCTTGTTGACGGGGTGGCCATGTTTGGGTTGACTCATGGATAGGGTTACGCAAGGTAAAGGTCAGAGCCATCCACCCTCTACCGCGCTCCATGGAAGAGCGTACATGTGGTGCTAAGAGTCGGTGGGTACGTGTGGGTAAAGTGTACATCCCTGCAGGGTAATCCTTTCGAAAAGTCGTGTCCACGGTTAAGGACGACTTGGTGAAAGTCGTGTGGCCATAGATAACTTGAACCCGACATAAAAGATGTTGGCAATGATTGAAGGGTGCCTCCTCGGAGATGCCGAGAGGGATGATCCTTGTAGCATGAGATGCTGGGAAATGATGTTGGTGGATTGAAAATATGATGATTTTAGTTGTTCAGTAGATTCCTCATCTGTTTTGAACACACTCCTTTGAGACGTGCTATTCTTCCTCGATTTGGGAAAAAAAACTTCGCTTTACGCAAATTAACCTTCATAAAACCCTTTATTAAAACAGCAGATATATAATAGGTTAACTAAGTCTTGTTGAGTACCTCCGGTACTCAGGTTTGCTTATATTTGTTCAGGTGAATATCTCACTTCAGTGGTGGTGATTCAACATGGACATCGACGAGTAGTTTGGGGTTCCTAGGTAGCATCCTGGAATCTATGGGCTAGGACGTCGCCTTATATTGCGGCCTCTTAGGCCTTTTTGGTTCTTGTTGACTAGCAACATAACTTGCCTTCCGTTGTCTGATGTAATGTTGGGTCGTGTGACCTCTGTTTGTAAGCTATACTCTAGCAATACCTGTTCAATACAGCTTCCATATCTAGAGTGCTGCTTTGATCGGTTGTTAGTTTCGAGCTCATTGTTATACAGTTTTGGCTATGCCTGCGTAGTTGTCGCAGTCGAGGGGTTGTGGAGCCGATGATCCATGTCCGAGCATGCCTGCTGATCTGATTCGGCCTGGGGCTTGGTAACCCCGGTAACCCTCGGTTGTTGTTGCACTTCCTGGACCACATAGCATCTCTGTATAGCTTTCGTCCCGTTCCATCAGTTTCATACGATTAGTGGACGCTTTGATATGCATAGTTGGTTATGACTAGCATGGACACAAGGAGTAGTAGTACCGTGGTGATCCAGCCTGTGTGTCGATGAATCCGGTCCGCCTGCCATTGTTTGTTGTGGCCGGGGCTCGTAACCCTGAAGCCCTTGTTGGTCCATGACTAGGAGCGCGTAACAGTATGTATACCTTTGGGTCCGGGGTCGTGACAAGTCATGGTATCAGAGCAGGGCTGCCTATAGGAAAACCTTACTGCTTGGTCGATGTCGAGTCTAGAGTTTATGAAAACTATTTTGAAACTTCAAATGGATTGTGAAAATCTCTTTAGCATTCTTTTTACTCCTTATCTGGTATCGCTCTAACTCTGGGTCATCTTACCTATTTTGATTTGAAAAGGTTCTGGTCATTCAAAACTTAGGTGCCTTCTTTGGCAAGGACGTCTTCTACCCAAGTTGACCTAGTGTTGATGTCGGATATATACTGAATAGGGGTATAGAAGATGGTAGACAAAAGAGCCGGACTACCAGGGTGGCCTACATGGTAATGGGCTTAGGTCCATTGGGCGGCCCAGTAGTCCGACGCGCAGAAGCCGGATTCTAGAAGAACCCGGATCACGGCCCACGTGATCTGGCTTGGAGGAGAAGACGGATTCCTTACTTTCCAAGTTACAAGTTAAACGTAGTCTTCTAGGTTTCTTGTTCTGTAAGCCCTAATCCGGCTATTATATAAAGCCGGACGGGAGATAGATTAGATAGGTTCAAGTCTCACAAGCTAAAGCTCTACGCAACTCGCCGAGAAGTTCATCCTCGTCGAGTAGCAAGATCTATTCCCTCACACTGTAACCCTGTTATACGGGCTTTAGTCCCAATTAGTGAGAAGTGCAGGAGTAGGTACGCCGTACTGTCGTGACGTACCGAACCTGGGTAAAATCCCGTGTTCTGTGTTACTACGCTATCCCGTTACCCCACGTCTCTACCGTAGTCTCATGGCACCCCAGTCTATGAAAACTACTACAATGTCTCGACAGTTGGCGCCCACCGTGGGGCTAACGACGTCAGGCGTGAAATTCCGATCTGGGATACTCGGCGGAATTGGAAGATCGATCACTGTCGGAAGCTTGGAATTCGACGACGACGTCGGGCGCTTCCTCGACAACGGATCCTACATACCGGCGCAAAACCACCTGGTAAGTGCCTGCGTGTTACCGATTGGATCTGCTAACATCTTTATCGGACTAACTGCAGAGGCAATGGGGTTTTGCGGTGGAAGCAAATTTATCCCACCCGCCCTATACCCAGTCGAAGACGACTATGATGCCGGATTCTGCTCAGATCGCCGACAAAACAGTGATACGCACTTTATCGGCATGGTGCAATCCGAAATCGCTGAAAAACACGGATGACGGAAATCCCGTGCAAGAGGCAGATAACAACCTACCCGTCATAGAGACGGAAGAACCAATACTCGTCACAGAGACGGAAGATCCGACATCCGTCAACCAGACGATGAACTCGGAAGCAGAGTCCGTGCTTGCCGCCATTGAGGCGAGATTGGAGTCGGAAACCGGATCGGATAACTTCGACTCCGAAGACGAAGACGAGGATGCCTTCGTAAGAAAAGTTAAGTCCTTTCAAGAGGGATTCCATGAAGTGCTAATGGCAAAACCAGCTGATACAACGGGTGCCGACAGCCAGGAAAGCCCTAAAACCCCTCCGCCAGTGGAAGATAGAGAAGACGGAGAAACTTCTCCGATATTCCCTAATGTCAAGGAGATGACAGAAGAGGAGCCTGTCAAAAAACCTCCTTCTTCCAAGAAAAAGCATCGTGCTTCTAAAAAACTCCAGTACAAACTCCGGAAGAAAAAGTCAGCTGATCTCACTGATGAAAACCTGGAAGTTGGAGATATTAGTGGCACAAAGCCCGCGGAAAAGAAATCTAAGGAAATCACTGCTCCGCCAATGACAGAACTGGAAGAGCAAGAACTATTACAAACACCAGTGGGACCAGATGAACCCCCTGAGATGCTGGAAGCCAGGAGACAAGCTTTCCAACGGCAACAGCAACATCTGCTTAGATCTCGGCAACATCTCCAACAAACCCATAATGACATCAAAGTCATGAAGGAAGAAATAGAGGAGTACGAGAGAAAGCATAGATCTGCCTTAAAACCTACTAGGTTACCCGGAATCGCAAAACCGGAAGAACTGCCGCCAAAAGAAAGGTTTTATAACCCATCTTGGCAAAAGCAGTTAAACGGCAAAGATGCCAAGGGCGAACCAATATACAAAACCGCAGCTGAAAACGCGGAAGCAGCGTTCGCCATCCTGAACAATGATCTGTACTCCAACGGGGAAAAACTCCAAGGGGTGTATGCTTTCTTAGGAAAAGCATTACAGCAGCAACAGCGAGGCCAAGAACGATCAGGGAGGCTGCATGATAATTCCGCCCTCTGCAAAACAGTTACTTGCGCTGCTGGAGCACCTGGACCGGAAGAACCCGGAGATTCGGATAAAAAAGAGGATCCGAGAAAAGACAAGAAAAACCCCGACAACCGGGACGCAGCGTCTAGAACCGGACCTCATCTCCCGAAATATGGATATAAACCACACGATCGGGAAGACAAACACCGGAATGACGGCAAAATAATGCCACCTCCGAGAAACCCAGCTGAAAAAGCTGGAAGATACGATACACCTCACAGACGTGAAAGATCTCGGACACCGCCTAAAGATAAGGAAAGGTACAGGAGCAGGACTCCACCTAATCCCAGGGGGCGTGACAACGGAAGAGATAGAGATAACCTCGGAAAAGCGCGTCCGCGCAACAATGGAAAAGAAAGGAGCAGATCCCCTTCTGTCCATTCAGCCGGGAGATATTCTGCACATATTGATAGAGCAGAAAAGGATGATCTATACTTTGGTCCTAAGTGTTTTACTGACAGGATCCGAAGGATAACCCTGCATTCTGGCTTCGCCAAAGTTGGTCCAACCTACCAAAAGTATACCGGCAGTACAAACCCGGATACCTGGCTCTCAGATTATTACACAGCTGTCCAAATCAACAATGGGACAGACCTGGAAGCTGTCAAGTTTCTTCCCCTAATGTTGCTAGACGGAGCCAGAGATTGGATCAATGGTTTACCATCCAGAACTGTCGACAGTTGGGATGATATGGCAAGAGTATTTACTCAGCATTTTCGGGGAACATACAAACGCCCAAATAGCATCAACCAGCTGAACCGTTGCACCCAATTTGAAGACGAACCATACGTGGATTTCATCTCCAGATGGACTGCAATGAAGAATAGTTGCTCTGGAGTAACTGACGTACAAGCAATGCATGCTTTTGTCAATGGCCTAAAACCCGGACTTGTACCGTTCATGCTTGGTTCTAAAAAGCACAAAGATCTCGGATCTATGCTTACAACCGCTAATGAGCATGCTGCAGCCGAAGATGATATCAGAGCAAGAGGAGGCAATATTGAGTCACTGATACTGGCCAAGAAAACCCCTCGTTCTGATAAAAAAGGAACTCCGGAGTCAACAACAAAGCCCAAGGAGGTCAACATAGCCTTTGGAGGAGAAAAGGTGAACAAGTGGAAAGGCCGCAGTCCAGATCCAATCAATTACACTCCCGAAGAATGGGAGAGAATTAAGTCGGAACCCTGCGTCCACCACTCTCAGTTTGGGAAACCAACCCACACAAACGCGCAATGCCGGCTAAACAAGCATATGAAAGGCAATGCAGGATCCGGAAATAAAGGGAAGGGTTCCAAGAGGAAACCTGCCAAACAAAAGCCAGAAGCTGAAAAAGAAGACAGTGAATCGGACACTGATGACAAAATCCAGGAACAGCAGCGAAAAGGCGAACCCAAATTTCCGAGAGTTGACGGAGAAGCAATGTTAACTTTCCTAGCAACCCCGTCAGCAAAGGTGGCCAAAAGAACACTTCGAGAAATAAACGCGGTTGTTCCTGCGACCCCGAAATTTTTGAAGTACTCCAACACACCGATAATCTGGGATCAGTCAGATCATCCCGGAAATATCCCTGAACCCGGCACACAAGCTCTTGTTGTAAGCCCTATTGTTCAAAACACTAGGCTAAGAAGAGTGCTGATGGACGGAGGATCCAGCATCAATATAATGTACCTGGATACACTGAAGCACTTGAAGATCTCCGAGTCCCAGCTCAACTACAGCAATATACGCTTCCACGGCATTGTTCCTGGCAGGCAAGCACGATCCCTAGGAGAAATTTCCCTAGATGTCACCTTCGGAGATAAAGATCACTTCCGGCAGGAAAAAGTATCCTTCGAAGTAGTGCCGTTCGAAAGCGTGTATCACGCAATACTCGGACGTCCGGCTTTCGCCAAATTTATGGCAAGATCTTGCTATATCTACAACAAGCTGAAGATGCCAGGACCCAAAGGAGGAGTAATCACCATTGCCGGTGATTTCAAGCTGGCAAACGAGTTGGAGAAAGAAAACGCCCTTTGCGCTCAGAGAGTTATAGCAAAGGAGGAACTGAAGGAATTAGCCAAGGAGGTATCGCCGAAAGAAATGCCGGCAGGAAAAGAAACTCGGAAGCCCACAGATAGCTTCAAGGCGTCCGAGAATACAAGACAGGTAATCCTAGATCCCAAAGATCCGACAAAATTTGTCGTCGTAGGGACTGGGATGACCGACAAATAGGAAGGCGAGCTCATCAAGTTCCTCCGTGAGAACTGGGATATTTTTGCCTGGTGTCCAGCTGACATGCCAGGCGTACCCAGGGAACTTGCTGAGCACCAACTCAAGGTTATTCCCGGATCAAAACCCGTCAAACAAGGTCTCCGTCGATTTGACGGAAGAAGACGGAAGGCTATTGGCAAGGAAATTATCCGTCTTTTAGCAGCGGATTTCATCAAGGAAGTAATCCATACTGATTGGTCCGCAAATCCGGTATTAGTGCCGAAGAAAGACACCACTGCTCTTAGAATGTGTATAGATTACACAGGATTGAACAAGTTGTGTCCGAAAGATAGGTTTGCGTTACCGCGAATCGATCAAATAATAGATGCCACTGCAGGCTCTGAGCTTTTATGCTTTTGGATGCATACTCCGGGTACCACCAAATACGCATGAAAAAGGAAGATCAAATCAAGACTTCTTTTATAACCCCGTATGGGACGTACTATTACGTAACCATGCCTTTTGGCCTGAAGAACGCAGGTGCAACCTACCAGCGTTGCATGCAACGCTGTTTGCATAGTCAAATTGGCAGAAACGTCCATGTTTACGTGGATGATATTGCTGTCGTAACCAAGGAAAAAGATACACTCCTTGAGGATTTGCGAGAAACTTTCGAAAACTTGCGCACTTACAAGATGAAGTTGAATCCATCTAAGTGCGTATTCGGAGTTCCCTCAGGAAAACTTCTGGGTTTCATTGTTTCTCACAGAGGAATAGAAGTTAACCCGGAAAAGATCAAGGCAATCTTGAATATCTCAAAGCCTACATGTGTAAAAGATGTCCAAAGATTGACGGGTTCCGCTGCAGCCGTCATCAGATTTATTAGTTGGCTGGGGGCTAAAACCTCACCACTCCGCAAGCTGCTAAAAAAATTCGACAAAGTCAAGTGGATTGCGGAAGCCTGGGAACGTCTAGAAAGTTATGTACCTTTCCGTACTTAGTTCAATTCTATGTAAACATCTTTTGAGATCATGAAATAAAGTTGTCGGAATGCTGTCATCCATATTATTTATAAGTGCAAAGTGTTTCCGCCTGATCTATTTCCCAATGATCTTACAAATTTCTCAACGTTAACCCGAATTGTGCTTGCGTACTCGGCGTTACAAAACTGAATGATTTTTTCAGCCTGTTAACGGCTAAGGGAAACTTGAATTGCCTGTGTGCCCAAGTTTCACTTAAAAAACTTTCCTTAAATTCTCTAAATCTTATCTGATTGTGTGTGTGTTGGGTTATTGGAACTAGTTAGTAAAAATGCCTTTAGCATGATCCATGTTTCCGAGTTTTAAAAACTGCTTGGTTCGTCCCCAGTTACTCGGCATGAAGATTCATATTGCTATTTGAGCCATTTCAAACACTAAGGACAGTTAAAGCATACACACCAGAGAACCTAGAAGATAAAGGAATGATAAAACCCAAAAAACTTGCAAAAAAAAAAGTTTCATAATTTAAACTGCAACAGATGGAAGTTTCATTCATACAAAAAGAAGCATTACATTTTTGGATTACATTAAAAGAATAGTAATGCTCCTATTGTCTACTTTTTCTATCCAGGTTCCAGGTGACCCTTCAAGCATCTGACTCCTCCTCGCTGCTTTCATCTTGAGGGATTGGAGGGATCTCTGCCTCTGGATAGTTGATGGAGAGATTTACCATGGAGGCAATCTGGGTGGCGTGGCCCTTGACTTCACCAAAATGGTGTTTCGCTGCATATCCGTGTATCCTTGAGGGACACCGGACGCCACGCGCCAGGATTTAGCACTAGGGTAGTGCATGCGCATGAGGCCAAGAGCCATGCGCGCACCACCCCGTGCAGCGGAGCGAAGGAAAGATTCCTTAGACTCCACCACCTCCATGATGGCACCCGGAAGTTTTTCAACCTCCGAGCATTCCCCAGATTTTTCGGGAAGAAACTTGTCTACTAGCTGCGTTGCAGCAGCCTTCATCAAATTCCATGTCTCCCCGAAAGCTCGGATGCCTGCAGCCCGAGTGCCATCTGGGGTATCTCCTGGTTTTTTCCAATAAAACACCCAAAAGGGTTAGACAGAAAACCAGAGAAAGTAAAACATGGAAAGATGGTACATAAGTTAGAAATTTACCGATAAGCTTGTCGATCTCGGAAACTTCCTCCAGGCGAAGGTTCAGAGCATCGGTCAAAATCCCGGATGGTGGATTTGTCCTTCTCCGCCTGCTCGGAAGCCTTGGAATTGGAAACTCCAAGGGCCAGGTTGCTGGCTTCCAAGTCTTGTTGAGCTTTCACAAGGTTCTTGTGAAGCTCAACATTCTCCTTGTGGAGAATTTCGGCATTGCCAGAATCTTCTGCTGCTTGCTTAGCCTCAGCTAATGCAGCTGAAAAGCAAGGGAAAAATCCGAGTTAGCTAGCTTCTTGGAAAAAACTTAGGCAAATGACTGAATCGGAAATTTCAGAAGGAAAATGTTTACCTTGCGTTTCCGACAATGCGAGCTTAGCTGATTCCAGCTCTGCTTCCCTTTCTTCAAGAATAGAGAGAAGACTTCTAACTTCTTTATTCTTGATGGTAAGCTTCCGGAAAACTTCCCTGTTGATGGCTTCCAAGGTTTGCTGAAACATGGTAAGGAGAAGAATGAGTACAAAAAGCATCAAAGCAAAAAGCACGCATTTTAATTAATGCTTGGGGGCTAGAGTTATATACCTGGCTCATGCGCTGCAAACCTGCCAAGTTTTCTTTGAACTCTTTCGCGTATTCCGCGAAGAGATTTCCGGCTGCGTCCAAGCCGTCATTGATAGCTTTGAAATCCTTGTCAAAGGTGGGAATTTCCTCGTCGAAAGTCCGAGTTAATTTTTCCACCTCTGGGGCCGCCCTTTCCCTCGTGTCCGGGTCGGACACAATGGGCTGGCTGGGCTCTGGGGGCTTGGTGGTGGGGGCTGCAGTAGGCTCTTTCGCCCTCGTGCTTGGCGTCTCCGGGGCGACGGCAGGAGAAGGTTGGCTGCCTCGGCTGGAAGAAACCTTGAGTTTCTTCAGCTTCTTCGGCTTCAGGTTGGAGGGGGGCAGGCTAAAAACCAAAACCCGGAAAAGGTTAAAACACCAAAGATGGACGAAAAAAGATCCCATAAAAGAAAAACCCAGAAGAAAATAACCTGGAAGTGGCGACGGGGATTCCGTCAAGATCGATAATTTCATCCGAGGAAATTATCTTCTTGCGCTTGCGCCCACCTGTAGCGGCGGTGCGTAGCGCATCCAGCTCGGCCTCGGAGGCTAACTCCGAGTCTGGAAGATCCGCAAGCTGTCGGAAGAACCAATCAGAATAAAAAAGGTAGATTATCCGAGAATTGAGATTGTACCCAAATGATGGAAAACTTACCTTGGGAGCTGGGTTGTCGGCCGTGTACATTGGCCGACTAGCTTCATATTGGTCGCGAGATGCGACCAACTGGTTGATGCGCCGTCGAAGCTCCTTTTGAGGCCAATCCTTGTCGGTTGTACGCATAGGATCTTTGGCTCCCGTATACTCGCACAGAAGGCGACCTCCGTGGTTTGCTAATGGCTGGATCCGCCTATCCAGCCAGCAAAAGACCGTATCCATACCGGTCAAAGGAGGTTTGGAGGAGGTGAGCTTGGCGATGCGCCTCTTGATCCTTAACAGATCTGGCGGCAGAACTTGGACGGCTTCTGTTCCCCAGTTATCCTGGGGAACGGCGGCAGAGTTCACAAAAGGTGGAACCCCGACGGCCTTTTTAGGAAAAGGCACGTCGGGATGATAGAAGAAAGAACCCGTCCAAAATTTGACGGATTCTGAGGTCTTAATCTTGGGGAACCAATCCTCTCGGAATCTCCGAAGAGTAAAGGATATGGTCCCGCAAGTTGGGAGTGCGCCCTCCGAAGAGTTCCGCTTAACCCCAAAGCAGTACATCCAGAAGTCTAGCCTAGGTTCTATCCCTAAGTAGCCTTCAAACAGGGCCTAAAAGCCGGCCATGTAAAGAATGGAATTGGGGGGAAGATTGTGGGGCTGGATGTCATAATGGGAAAGAACTTGGAGGAAGAAAGAAGAAGGCGGAAGCCCCATACCTCGCAGGAGGTGGGAAGCGAGAAGTACCCGTTCGCCGTTCTGCGGCGTTGGCTCGGTCTCTTCCTCCGGAAGCCGCCATTTCTTCTTAAGTACCAGGCCCTCCTTCTCCAGGTTTGGAAGGAGAGCCGGAGGAATACTGCAGGCAATCCAGTTGCCTGCAGATTCAGCTTCCTCGTCCGCTCCGGCGGTGGCGGCGGCGGCGGCCTCCGCGGCGGCGAGCTCGTCACCGAGGAGCTCGATCTTTTCCTCCACCGTTTCGGGTGCAAACGGTGGGGTTGTCGCGGCGCTTGATGATGCTATGTCCGCGGCGGCGGAAGTGTTTTCTCCGCCCGCCGCGGAAGCCGTGGTCTTCTCCGGCTCACCGCCGGTGGGCTTTTGCGCTCCCGATTGCGGATCTAGGTCGTTGACGAGCTCGTCGATGGCGGCGCGAGTCGGTGAAGGCGGCGAGGATGCCATCCTTTGGTGGCGCGTTTTGGTGCGTTCTGCGTGCTTGGAAGTTAAGTGCGCCTGGGGCAAGAAACTTGCTCTCGAGCTCGCGTCAATGGCGTGGGCAGTGAGGGAGTGAGGAAAGTTTCGGAGGAGGACGATGATGGCTATTTATAGCCAGAGAACCGTTTAGATACGTGCCAACGGCTCTTTTGACCGTTGGATGTTCGACGCGTGTCGCTCGCCGGAAAATCCGGGAAACGAAACGACAGGGGAATGATGGCTATCTCCTCGTTTCTCGTGAGAATCTGTCAGAGATACGTTGCAGGGTTTCCCGCGTGAAACCAAGCGGCGCTTGCGTCAGCATGATTAAAGCGCTGATGTCATAAGTTCCTTTTCCGCGAAGGATCGCGAGAAGAAAAGCCGGATTTTCATAGTTCCGAGTTTTATGTTACCATCTCCTTCAAAAGGAAAGAAGAAAGAATCAAGACTGCTGAATCAGGTTTTCCCGGACAAAATGTATTTGACGAAAGACGGAGAATCAGAGTTTTGATCCTTCCTGGGGGCTACTGTCGGATATATACTGAATAGGGGTATAGAAGATGGTAGACAAAAGAGCCGGACTACCAGGGTGGCCTACATGGTAATGGGCTTAGGTCCATTGGGCGGCCCAGTAGTCCGACGCGCAGAAGCCGGATTCTAGAAGAACCCGGATCACGTCCCACGTGATCTGGCTTGGAGGAGAAGACGGATTCCTTACTTTCCAAGTTACAAGTTAAACGTAGTCTTCTAGGTTTCTTGTTCTGTAAGCCCTAATCCGGCTATTATATAAAGCCGGACGGGAGATAGATTAGATAGGTTCAAGTCTCACAAGCTAAAGCTCTACGCAACTCGCCGAGAAGTTCATCCTCGTCGAGTAGCAAGATCTATTCCCTCACACTGTAACCCTGTTATACGGGCTTTAGTCCCAATTAGTGAGAAGTGCAGGAGTAGGTACGCCGTACTGTCGCGACGTACCGAACCTGGGTAAAATCCCGTGTTCTGTGTTACTACGCTATCCCGTTACCCCACGTCTCTACCGTAGTCTCATGGCACCCCAGTCTATGAAAACTACTACGATGTCTCGACAGTTAAAGTTTCTAGAGTCGTGTGTGTTCCATGCTCCGTTATCTCTTGTTTCAACTGGGAGATTTAATTTCCATCATAATCTCTCAAAGTTGAATGGATTCCACATTCTTACATGTTCCAAAGTCTCAAATCCTGAACCTCGGGATCTGCTTTTCATCTCGAATGTATCTTTTGTCCTTTCCTCAAATTCTTCCAAATCTATGTACGCCTTTTGAAATATGCTTCGTGATTTCTATTAGTAGTGTTCTTAAAGGTACTAAGATAGTAGTTACTCCTTTCTTTGGGTTTTAACCCTTAGACTTGAACCGAAGGTCCCGGAATGTGCTGAATTGTGGTGGGTTGAGTCGTGCGATTTGATAAACATGTGATGCTCAAGCTATCAGTATAGGATGCTGACCTTTAACCCAAATTCTGTTTCTTTGGATCCTGAGTAATCTGTTCCACCTCAGGATGCCTAGGTAATTCCAACTCTCATAGCCATAGGTTTTCTTGGAACCAAAAGGATCACGATAAGAGTATTCCTTATGATTCTCACATCCTTGTTCATGACTCTGCTACACATCTCTTCCTAGCATGGGTTCTACAAATGAGTACTACCCTATACTTCCTACTCTTTAGTTGATTCCAAACTTCGTCTATTGTTTGGAAACCAAGTTGCAAATGAGTGTTGGATATTCCAATGCAGTTGCTCTGATTTCCGTCAGAACATTCCACCTTGGAGTGTCAGGAGAAACAAACTCCAGTACGTCGTTCATCCCTAGGACCAAGTCAAAGTTTTGTAATCCATAGAATAAAGAAGTTTCATTAGCTTCTGTTCTGTTCTACCTTCGAGTATCACACTCTTCTATATCAAGAGGTCGTGCTGAGTTTCATGTCCTTACTAATGAAGTGATGCTCCTACACATCTTCACTCCCCTTTGTTCCAGTCTTGAATGCTCAAGAATGTTGGGTCTGTGCATTGATGTGTGTATCAGATATTCCTAGCAATTCTTATTGCTTTGAAAATCTAAGAAAACATATGTATCCTTCTTAGCACTATTGGTTACCCGGTCTCTAATTAAAGTTGACTATGTTACCAAATCCGTTCATTCCGGTGCAAGTTTTTGGTCAGAGAGTTAGGCTCATACCGAAGCTCTGAAGATCATATCAGTTGCCTTGAAAGGCAATACTACTTTCGAACTCCAAGACATACCGGTAGGCTGTGGTATTTTGGTTGTCTTTCTAGAAGTATCGCCAGGTTTGTCACCTGACCGTGATGTCTAAACAAGGGGTACTTTGAACTACTCCTTTATCCAAGAAAACTGTGCTGGATACCCTAGACTAGTAGGTTGAGCTTAAACAACAATTTGGAGAGTTGAAAGGCAAGAGCTCTCTCTAACTTGTTCCTTTGCAATGGGATGTCCAGTTCTGTTCATGTTGAAGAAGCATAGTATCTCCTTTGTGGACATGCTATCATTCTACCTCTTGATTTGATTTGGGAAATTGTCATATCAAGTACAGATTCAAGGATTATCTTGAGGGTGTTTCCACTCATGGTGTTTTGCCCTGGTACACCTTCATGTCCTTTAATCTGACAAATATTTTGCCGTGTTCATGTATCCTATGAATCCCTCATTTTGGAGTGTTTTGATAAGCGTGTTGTCGAGCCCATCGATGACATTCCTACTTTCTCCAAGTTGCAGGAGGTTCATGTTGAACATTTGGCGTTAATGTTGGAAACTTCCGAGAACCATCTTTGTGTCATCACGAAGTTTGTGTTCTAGATGTTCGAAGTGACTTCTCCGGTTCATGTGCTTATGGTGAAAGTTGTCGCCATGGATCCAAGGATAGTTTCCTTGTTTCCTCGAAAATAATCTTAAGTCGGTTATGTATGTGTGGACTATTCTTGAGATGGTAGGTTGTTACCTCCATTTATTTGAGGAAGATTTCATCCACACTAAGCCACTGACTGATCGTTCGTGAAAGAGAAGAAGTCCAAGAACTTCGTTATCCTTGTTATCATCTACCCAACAAGGACTCCGATGTGTTTCATTGAAAGTAAACTGTCGAGACATCGTAGTAGTTTTCATAGACTGGGGTGCCATGAGACTACGGTAGAGACGTGGGGTAACGGGATAGCGTAGTAACACAGAACACGGGATTTTACCCAGGTTCGGTATGTCGCGACAGTACGGCGTACCTACTCCTGCACTTCTCACTAATTGGGACTAAAGCCCGTATAACAGGGTTACAGTGTGAGGGAATAGATCTTGCTACTCGACGAGGATGAACTTCTCGGCGAGTTGCGTAGAGCTTTAGCTTGTGAGACTTGAACCTATCTAATCTATCTCCCGTCCGGCTTTATATAATAGCCGGATTAGGGCTTACAGAACAAGAAACCTAGAAGACTACGTTTAACTTGTAACTTGGAAAGTAAGGAATCCGTCTTCTCCTCCAAGCCAGATCACGTGGGCCGTGATCCGGGTTCTTCTAGAATCCGGCTTCTGCGCGTCGGACTACTGGGCCGCCCAATGGACCTAAGCCCATTACCATGTAGGCCACCCTGGTAGTCCGGCTCTTTTGTCTACCATCTTATATACCCCTATTCAGTATATATCCGACAGTAGCCCCCAGGAAGGATCAAAACTCTGATTCTCCGTCTTTCGTCAAATACATTTTGTCCGGGAAAACCTGATTCAGCAGTCTTGATTCTTTCTTCTTTCCTTTTGAAGGAGATGGTAACATAAAACTCGGAACTATGAAAATCCGGCTTTTCTTCTCGCGATCCTTCGCGGAAAAGGAACTTATGACATCAGCGCTTTAATCATGCTGACGCAAGCGCCGCTTGGTTTCACGCGGGAAACCCTGCAACGTATCTCTGACAGATTCTCACGAGAAACGAGGAGATAGCCATCATTCCCCTGTCGTTTCGTTTCCCGGATTTTCCGGCGAGCGACACGCGTCGAACATCCAACGGTCAAAAGAGCCGTTGGCACGTATCTAAACGGTTCTATGGCTATAAAT
Source organism: Alopecurus myosuroides (assembly GCA_028641055.1). Taxonomy (NCBI): domain Eukaryota; kingdom Viridiplantae; phylum Streptophyta; class Magnoliopsida; order Poales; family Poaceae; genus Alopecurus; species Alopecurus myosuroides. The sequence goes on along the minus strand of CM054057.1, from coordinate 462,306,579 downwards.
AGCCATCATCGTCCTCCTCCGAAACTTTCCTCACTCCCTCACTGCCCACGCCATTGACGCGAGCTCGAGAGCAAGTTTCTTGCCCCAGGCGCACTTAACTTCCAAGCACGCAGAACGCACCAAAACGCGCCACCAAAGGATGGCATCCTCGCCGCCTTCACCGACCCGCGCCGCCATCGACGAGCTCGTCAACGACCTAGATCCGCAATCGGGAGCGCAAAAGCCCACCGGCGGTGAGCCGGAGAAGACCACGGCTTCCGCGGCGGGCGGAGAAAACACTTCCGCCGCCGCGGACATAGCATCATCATGCGCCGCGACAACTCCACCGTGTGCACCAACGACGGCGAGGGCCAAGATCCCTTCCCGTGGCGATGAGCACTTCGCTACCGGAGCCAACAACAAAACAGAATTTGTCGGCAATTGGAATCCGAGTAATACTTCTCTCGTTCTTCTTCGTCGGATGACAAAATAAGGTTACATAGTTAAAGGCAAATGGCGGATCTCGAAAGATGAACCCGAGCCCAAGCCAAAAGTCGGAGAATGCGTCATCCTTACTTCTCACATCACGAGAGGTATGGGTTTTCCCCCTTCCGCCTTTTTTCTAGACATCCTTAACTTATATGGCGTCCAACCACACAATATTTCTCCGAATTCCATCCTCTACTTAGCCAGTTTCCAAGCCCTTTTCGAAGGATATCTCGGGATGACACCTGACCTAGGTTTCTGGCAGTATTGTTTTGAGGTAAAGCATAATATCACACATGGCATATCGCCTATTTGCGGGACTATATATTTTACCCTTAGAAAATTTAGGGAGGAATGGTATCCAAAAATAGAAATGCCGGAACCAGACCAATCTTGGCTAGGTTCTTTCTTTTATCACCAGGATATTCCATTCCCAGGCAGGACAACCGGGTTTCCTCCCTTTGTTAACTCTGCTGCTATTCCTCGCGAGAGTTGGACAACCACAGCAGTAGAAAATTTGCCAGAAAACCTGATGAAGATAAAGCGGCGCATCGCCAAACTTTCTTCCTCTCAACCTTCTTTGATTGGGAAGGATACTGTTATGTGCTGGTTCGGACGCCGTATCCAACCTCTCTCTTTTCGTTCCCGACTCCTTTGTGAATACCAAGGGCCAGAAGATAGCATGAGAGGAACAGATAAGGCCTTTACCAAAAAGGATTTTATAGGACGACTTCACCAACTGGTTGCCGCCAGTAGTCAGGTTGAGGAAAATCTGGCGATCTATCATGTGGAAAACCCGGTCCCTAAGGTATTTATCTTTCCTTGTTTCCGAGTTTTTCCTCAGATTATCTTCTCTCTCTGCTTTTTAACATACTATTAACTCCTTCCTAGTTTGATGAACTTGGAGAAAATGATCTTGCTTCCGATGCTGAACTCAACAAATTGCATGCCGAGTTTCTCAACAATCGGAAGCGCAAAAGGCAATCAGCTATTAAAGAGGAATCTATTCCCAACCTGGACGATACTCGGATAAAAGAAGAACCATTCGACGAACTCGGATATATTCGTCCAGAAGCAAAGAAATTCTTTGCTCCTGCGCCTCTAATTCGCCCTTGGCCACAAAATGGGTTAGTTATTCGCAATGACATTGCTTTTTCACCTCGTCAAGTTATACACGATGGCCTTCATCACGTTGGGATTCTCTTTGCGGAATATGCCAAAGAATTCCACGAGGTTTTGACCGACTTGCGGGAAATGAGCCAGGTAATACTTCTAGCCCCCAAGCATTAAGTTGAAATATGAATTCTTCTTAATGTTTCTTCAAATGCCTGTTCAAACTTAAGCATCTGGCTTTCATTTCCATGTTATAGCATTCCGCAGACGCCATAAACTTTGAAGTTTTGAAGAAGCTTAGTCTCAAGAGCAAAGAAGTAAAAACCCTTCAATCTGTTATTGAGACGAAAAGCAACGAACTAGCGTCAACTCAACGGCAACTATCAAAAGCCACCGGTATTTTGTTTTGTACCATTTGTTTTCTCTGGAGAATGCTTGCTGAATTGTTTTGTAAACTCAAATTAATTATTGCCCTCCAGCTGCTTTAAACAAAGCCAACAAATTAGCAGAAAACAATGTCCATGTTTCTCGGCTTCGTGAGGAAAACTCGAATCTCCGAAAGGAACTTCTGAAAGTTCAAGAAGACCTGGAAGCCAGTAATCTGGCCCTTGGGATTGCTCAATCCAAGGCTTCTTTACAAGCAGCGGAAGATAAATCTGTTATCAATGATTTGGAAAGTATGCTACTCCCGCGCATGAAAGAAAGCGACGAAATTGACAAGGTTCTTGGTAAGTTAATTTATTTTTACCAATGTCTTCCTGTCTTATCTCTTATATTTTTTCATATAACCTTTGCTTTTGTCAAGAAAGCAGGAAATTTTCCAGGAATTTCTCGGACTGAAAAGATCCGGGCCTTTGGGGAAGTGTGGAATTCAATCAGGAATGCAGGAATGCAGCTGATTAGTAAATTCCTTCCCACAAGTACTGTACAATTTTTGGAAGTCTACCGGCTTCCGGGTGCCATCACAGAGGTAGCAGAGTCGAGAGAATCTACCCTTCGCTCTGCCGCACGAGGTGGTGCACGCATGGCACTTGGCCTTATGCGTCTACATTACCCTAATGCTAGATCTTGGCGCGTAGCATCCGGTATCCCTCAAGGATATACAGAAGCGCAATGCAATGCAATTTTTGACGAAGTTACAGGGCATGCTTCCAAGATTGCCTCTATGGTTAACATTTCCATTACTTATCCGGAAGAAGAAGTGCCCGCAGCCCCCGAGAATGATAGCAGTGATGAAGACTTGGATGCTTGAGGGAATGCACTTAACCCGAATGATGGATGTGTATAGGAGCTTTTTTACAATGTAATTCATATTGTAATGCTTCTATGTCATTTGTCGAAACAAGAACTCCGCCTTTTGCAATTTCAAACTTGTTGCAAAGTTTTTCCGGGTTTGACTGTTCCTTTATCTTCTAAGTAATCTGGCATCTGTGTTTTAACTGCTCTAGTGTTTAAAAATGACTCAATTAGCAATATGTATCGTCATGTCGAGTAACTGGGGACGAACCAAACAGTTTTTAAAACTCGAAAACATGGATTATGCTAGAAGCATTTTTACTGACTAGTTTCAGTAACCCAACACATATACAATCAGATAAAATTTAGAGAAAACAAGGAACTGCTCTGAAACTTGGGCACGCAGGCACAATCCGAGTTTCCTTTAACCTTTAACAGGCCGAATCATTCAGCTTTTAAACACCGAGCACGCAGGCACAATTTGGGTCAACATTGAGTATTTGTAAGATCATTGGGAAATAGATAAGGCGGAAATATTTTGTACTTATAATGAATATGAATTCCGACAACTTTATTTCATGATCTCAAAGATGCTTACATAGAAATTGAACTAAGTATAGAAGGGACGTAATTGCTGGATACTCCAAGGCCTCTTTGTCTCTCCTAGTTCATCATCTATTTTTCTCTTTCTTTTGCGATTCGGCTTCTCGGGATCGTCTTCCGTATCTCGAATGTCGACAAGATAGTATGATCCATTCTTCATGGCTTTACTGATGACAAATGGTCCTTCCCATACAGGGGCCAATTTGTGCTTCCTTTGCTGCACCAACCTCAGCACTAAGTCACCTTCTTTAAAAGAACGATGCCTGATTTTCCGACTGTGATAACGTCGTAAACCTTGCTGGTAGATGGCGGATCTTTGAAGCACAAGTTCTCGTTCCTCTTCTAGGAGATCGACGGCGTCTTGTCGTGCTTCCTCGGCATCCGAGTCGTCGAAATTCTGCACTCTCGGGCTATCATGGATCATGTCCGTTGGAAGAATAGCTTCCGCACCATAAACCAGGAAAAACGGGGTTTGTTCGGTTGACCTATTTGGCGTCGTTCGAATACTCCACAACACGGAAGGTAGCTCTTCTACCCACGCTCCTGCTGCTCTATGGAGAGGAGATTCGAGTCTTGGGCGTATTCCTTGCAGGATTGAACTGTTCATTCTTTCAACCTGTCCATTAGATTGCGGGTGCGCCACAGATGCAAGATCTAAGCGGATTCCCGTTTGTTGGCAGTATTTTGCCAACTCTCCAATGGAGAAATTTGTCCCGTTATCAGTTATTATGCTGTGTGGGACGCCATACCTCATTACTAAATCAATAATGAAATTTCTGGCAGTTGCGCCATCCAGCTTTTTGATGGGTTTAGCCTCCACCCATTTTGTGTACTTATCTACCGCTACGAGTAGATGCGTAAGTCCACCTCTTGCAGTTTTGAACGGTCCCATCATATCTAGCCCCCAGACCGCAAAGGGCCATGTGATAGGGATAGTTTTAAGTGCTTGGGCCGGCAAATTGGTCTGCTTGGCATAATATTGACATCCTTCGCACGTATTCACTATGCGCTCGGCGTCTGTCTTGGCTGTTAGCCAGAAAAACCCCGCCCGGAATGCTTTTTTGACTATGCTTTTTGATTGAGCATGATGTCCGCAATCGCCGGCATGGATTTCTTCCAGTATTTCTCTTCCTTCTTCTGGTGAAATACACCGTTGAAATATTCCGGAAGTACTGCGTTTATACAAGTGGTCATTGATCACCACGTATCCTTTGCACCGACGCTGTATTTGCCTTTGCAGTACTTCGTCTGCTCCTTCCGGGTACTTCTGATTGACTAAGAAGTTTAAGTATGGAATTGTCCAATCCGGTTTAACGAGCATGACCTCAATTGTTTCAGATGCCAGAGGGTAATCGACGTCTCCACCCTTTATGGATGGTTCATGCAAATGCTGGACGAATACCCCTGGTGGTAAAGTTTTTATTCTCTCTGATCCCATGCGGGCTAACGCATCCGCGTTCCAATTTTCCTCCCTTTTTATGTGAAGGACTTCGAACCCGAAGAAACAGATGGCGAACTCATCTACCGTCCTCCGATATTCGTCCATTATAGGGCTTTTCGCGTCCCAGGTTTGGTTGAGATGATGCTGTACCAAATCCGAGTCTCCATAACACAAGATGCGTTTTAACCCTATTTCTTTTGCAATATGCAAGCCATGAAGCAGAGCTTCGTATTCTGCCACATTATTACTGGCGTTGAAGTGTATTTGTAATACATACTCCATTGTGTCTCCCTTGGGAGATTTTAGAACTACGCCGGCCCCAGCTCCTTCCTTCATCTTGGATCCGTCAAAGTGCATGATCCAGTACTCGGATTCTGGCATCGGTGTATTTTCCATTGCCTCTGTCCAGTCGGCGACGAAATCTGCCAAAACTTGGGATTTTATTGCCGTCCTTGGCTGGTACTTAATGTCGAAGGCTGCCAACTCGATGCCCCATTTGGCTACTCGGCCGGTTGCCTCCGCATTGTTTATAATATCCCCTAGTGGCGCTTTACATACCACTATTATGGAATGCCCTTGGAAGTAATGGCGCAGTTTTCTGGATGCAAAAAATACGCCATATGCCAGTTTCTGGTAGTGCGGGTATCTTTGTTTGGATTCGGAGAAAACTTCGCTTATGTAATATACCGGATGTTGATCTGGTATGCTTTGCTCTTCCTTTGTCCGTTCCACAACGATTACCGCACTAATAACCCGATTTGTAGCCGTAAGGTATAGTAACATGGGTTCTTCGTCTTTTGGAGATGCCAAGATGGGAGCGTTCATCAAGGTTTCCTTCAACTGAGCCAACGCTGCATCGGCTTCTTCTGTCCATTCGAACTTGTCGGATTTCTTCAACAGTTTGTAGAGTGGTAAGGCTTTATCCCCCAGCCGACTAATAAATCTGCTGACGGCTGCAGCGGAACCCGTCAATCTTTGGACATCTTTTACACATGTAGGCTTTGAGATGTTCAGGATTGCCTTAATCTTTTCCGGGTTAACTTCTATTCCTCTGTGAGAAACAATGAAACCCAGAAGTTTTCCTGAGGGAACCCCGAATACGCACTTAGATGGATTCAACTTCATCTTGTAAGTGCGCAAGTTTTCAAAAGTTTCTCGCAAATCCTCAAGGAGTGTATCTTTTTCCTTGGTTACGACAGCAATATCATCCACGTAAACATGGACGTTTCTGCCAATTTGACTATGCAAACAGCGTTGCATGCAACGCTGGTAGGTTGCACCTGCGTTCTTCAGGCCAAAAGGCATGGTTACGTAATAGTACGTCCCATACGGGGTTATAAAAGAAGTCTTGATTTGATCTTCCTTTTTCATGCGTATTTGGTGGTACCCGGAGTATGCATCCAAAAAGCATAAAAGCTCAGAGCCTGCAGTGGCATCTATTATTTGATCGATTCGCGGTAACGCAAACCTATCTTTCGGACACAACTTGTTCAATCCTGTGTAATCTATACACATTCTAAGAGCAGTGGTGTCTTTCTTCGGCACTAATACCGGATTTGCGGACCAATCAGTATGGATTACTTCCTTGATGAAATCCGCTGCTAAAAGCCGGATAATTTCCTTGCCAATAGCCTTCCGTCTTCTTCCGTCAAATCGACGGAGACCTTGTTTGACGGGTTTTGATCCGGGAATAACCTTGAGTTGGTGCTCAGCAAGTTCCCTGGGTACGCCTGGCATGTCAGCTGGACACCAGGCAAAAATATCCCAGTTCTCACGGAGGAACTTGATGAGCTCGCCTTCCTATTTGTCGGTCATCCCAGTCCCTACGACGACAAATTTTGTCGGATCTTTGGGATCTAGGATTACCTGTCTTGTATTCTCGGACGCCTTGAAGCTATCTGTTGGCTTCCGAGTTTCTTTTCCTGCCGGCATTTCTTTCGGCGATACCTCCTTGGCTAATTCCTTCAGTTCCTCCTTTGCTATAACTCTCTGAGCGCAAAGGGCGTTTTCTTTCTCCAACTCGTTTGCCAGCTTGAAATCACCGGCAATGGTGATTACTCCTCCTTTGGGTCCTGGCATCTTCAGCTTGTTGTAGATATAGCAAGATCTTGCCATAAATTTGGCGAAAGCCGGACGTCCGAGTATTGCGTGATACACGCTTTCGAACGGCACTACTTCGAAGGATACTTTTTCCTGCCGGAAGTGATCTTTATCTCCGAAGGTGACATCTAGGGAAATTTCTCCTAGGGATCGTGCTTGCCTGCCAGGAACAATGCCGTGGAAGCGTATATTGCTGTAGTTGAGCTGGGACTCGGAGATCTTCAAGTGCTTCAGTGTATCCAGGTACATTATATTGATGCTGGATCCTCCGTCCATCAGCACTCTTCTTAGCCTAGTGTTTTGAACAATAGGGCTTACAACAAGAGCTTGTGTGCCGGGTTCAGGGATATTTCCGGGATGATCTGACTGATCCCAGATTATCGGTGTGTTGGAGTACTTCAAAAATTTCGGGGTCGTAGGAACAACCGCGTTTATTTCTCGAAGTGTTCTTTTGGCCACCTTTGCTGACGGGGTTGCTAGGAAAGTTAACATTGCTTCTCCGTCAACTCTCGGATATTTGGGTTCGCCTTTTCGCTGCTGTTCCTGGATTTTGTCATCAGTGTCCGATTCACTGTCTTCTTTTTCAGCTTCTGGCTTTTGTTTGGCAGGTTTCCTCTTGGAACCCTTCCCTTTATTTCCGGATCCTGCATTGCCTTTCATATGCTTGTTTAGCCGGCATTGCGCGTTTGTGTGGGTTGGTTTCCCAAACTGAGAGTGGTGGACGCAGGGTTCCGACTTAATTCTCTCCCATTCTTCGGGAGTGTAATTGATTGGATCTGGACTGCAGCCTTTCCACTTGTTCACCTTTTTCCTCCAAAGGCTATGTTGACCTCCTTGGGCTTTGTTGTTGACTCCGGAGTTCCTTTTTTATCAGAACGAGGGGTTTTCTTGGCCAGTATCAGTGACTCAATATTGCCTCCTCTTGCTCTGATATCATCTTCGGCTGCAGCATGCTCATTAGCGGTTGTAAGCATAGATCCGAGATCTTTGTGCTTTTTAGAACCAACCATGAACGGTACAAGTCCGGGTTTTAGGCCATTGACAAAAGCATGCATTGCTTGTACGTCAGTTACTCCAGAGCAACTATTCTTCATTGCAGTCCATCTGGAGATGAAATCCACGTATGGTTCGTCTTCAAATTGGGTGCAACGGTTCAGCTGGTTGATGCTATTTGGGCGTTTGTATGTTCCCCGAAAATGCTGAGTAAATACTCTCGCCATATCATCCCAACTGTCGACAGTTCTGGATGGTAAACCATTGATCCAATCTCTGGCTCCGTCTAGCAACATTAGGGGAAGAAACTTGACAGCTTCCAGGTCTGTCCCATTGTTGATTTGGACAGCTGTGTAATAATCTGAGAGCCAGGTATCCGGGTTTGTACTGCCGGTATACTTTTGGTAGGTTGGACCAACTTTGGCGAAGCCAGAATGCAGGGTTATCCTTCGGATCCTGTCAGTAAAACACTTAGGACCAAAGTATAGATCATCCTTTCCTGCTCTATCAATATGTGCAGAATATCTCCCGGCTGAATGGACAGAAGGGGATCTGCTCCTTTCTTTTCCATTGTTGCGCGGACGCGCTTTTCCGAGGTTATCTCTATCTCTTCCGTTGTCACGCCCCCTGGGATTAGGTGGAGTCCTGCTCCTGTACCTTTCCTTATCTTTAGGCGGTGTCCGAGATCTTTCACGTCTGTGAGGTGTATCGTATCTTCCAGCTTTTTCAGCTGGGTTTCTCGGAGGTGGCATTATTTTGCCGTCATTCCGGTGTTTGTCTTCCCGATCGTGTGGTTTATATCCATCTTTCGGGAGATGAGGTCCGGTTCTAGACGCTGCGTCCCGGTTGTCGGGGTTTTTCTTGTCTTTTCTCGGATCCTCTTTTTTATCCGAATCTCCGGGTTCTTCCGGTCCAGGTGCTCCAGCAGCGCAAGTAACTGTTTTGCAGAGGGCGGAATTATCATGCAGCCTCCCTGATCGTTCTTGGCCTCGCTGTTGCTGCTGTAATGCTTTTCCTAAGAAAGCATACACCCCTTGGAGTTTTTCCCCGTTGGAGTACAGATCATTGTTCAGGATGGCGAACGCTGCTTCCGCGTTTTCAGCTGCGGTTTTGTATACTGGTTCGCCCTTGGCATCTTTGCCGTTTAACTGCTTTTGCCAAGATGGGTTATAAAACCTTTCTTTTGGCGGCAGTTCTTCCGGTTTTGCGATTCCGGGTAACCTAGTAGGTTTTAAGGCAGATCTATGCTTTCTCTCGTACTCCTCTATTTCTTCCTTCATGACTTTGATGTCATTATGGGTTTGTTGGAGATGTTGCCGAGATCTAAGCAGATGTTGCTGTTGCCGTTGGAAAGCTTGTCTCCTGGCTTCCAGCATCTCAGGGGGTTCATCTGGTCCCACTGGTGTTTGTAATAGTTCTTGCTCTTCCAGTTCTGTCATTGGCGGAGCAGTGATTTCCTTAGATTTCTTTTCCGCGGGCTTTGTGCCACTAATATCTCCAACTTCCAGGTTTTCATCAGCGAGATCAGCTGACTTTTTCTTCCGGAGTTTGTACTGGAGTTTTTTAGAAGCACGGTGCTTTTTCTTGGAAGAAGGAGGTTTTTTGACAGGCTCCTCTTCTGTCATCTCCTTGACATTAGGGAATATCGGAGAAGTTTCTCCGTCTTCTCTCTCTTCCACTGGCGGAGGGGTTTTAGGGCTTTCCTGGCTGTCGGCACCCGTTGTATCAGCTGGTTTTGCCATTAGCACTTCATGGAATCCCTCTTGAAAGGACTTAACTTTTCTTACGAAGGCATCCTCGTCTTCGTCTTCGGAGTCGAAGTTATCCGATCCGGTTTCCGACTCCAATCTCGCCTTAATGGCGGCAAGCACGGACTCTGCTTCCGAGTTCATCGTCTGGTTGACGGATGTCGGATCTTCCGTCTCTGTGACGGGTATTGGTTCTTCCGTCTCTATGACGGGTAGGTTGTTATCTGCCTCTTGCACGGGATTTCCGTCATCCGTGTTTTCAGCGATTTCGGATTGCACCATGCCGATAAAGTGCGTATCACTGTTTTGTCGGCGATCTGAGCAGAATCCGGCATCATAGTCGTCTTCGACTGGGTATAGGGCGGGTGGGATAAATTTGCTTCCACCGCAAAACCCCATTGCCTCTGCAGTTAGTCCGATAAAGATGTTAGCAGATCCAATCGGTAACACGCAGGCACTTACCAGGTGGTTTTGCGCCGGTATGTAGGATCCGTTGTCGAGGAAGCGCCCGACGTCGTCGTCGAATTCCAAGCTTCCGACAGTGATCGATCTTCCAATTCCGCCGAGTATCCCAGATCGGAATTTCACGCCTGACGTCGTTAGCCCCACGGTGGGCGCCAACTGTCGAGACATCGTAGTAGTTTTCATAGACTGGGGTGCCATGAGACTACGGTAGAGACGTGGGGTAACGGGATAGCGTAGTAACACAGAACACGGGATTTTACCCAGGTTCGGTACGTCGCGACAGTACGGCGTACCTACTCCTGCACTTCTCACTAATTGGGACTAAAGCCCGTATAACAGGGTTACAGTGTGAGGGAATAGATCTTGCTACTCGACGAGGATGAACTTCTCGGCGAGTTGCGTAGAGCTTTAGCTTGTGAGACTTGAACCTATCTAATCTATCTCCCGTCCGGCTTTATATAATAGCCGGATTAGGGCTTACAGAACAAGAAACCTAGAAGACTACGTTTAACTTGTAACTTGGAAAGTAAGGAATCCGTCTTCTCCTCCAAGCCAAATCACGTGGGCCGTGATCCGGGTTCTTCTAGAATCCGGCTTCTGCGCGTCGGACTACTGGGCCGCCCAATGGACCTAAGCCCATTACCATGTAGGCCACGCTGGTAGTCCGGCTCTTTTGTCTACCATCTTCTATACCCCTATTCAGTATATATCCGACATAAACCATGTAGGTGCAACCGTCATTCACAAGTTGCCAATACATCAGTTCTGCAACATCACTCATCTTCTTGAGCTTGACATCGTAGTTCATATCTTGAGAATCTAGCATATGTATCTCGTTGGTAACCGGTGCAACCTCTTCGATCAAACATAATGAGTCAGAGTTATCAATCCACTAACTAGAGCTGAATCTCAAGCAGCCACGATGGTTGGTGTTTCCTGAAGGGTATTGACTTAGGTCCTTTTGAAAATCCGGTATGGTTGATGTTGTGGTTGACACAATTAGCCGGAAGGCCTAATGTCATATCTCTCTTTGAATCGGTAAGAACAACCACTCTCCATGAGAGTTCTTGTGTGACTCATTCTAACAAGTTTTCCCTCCCCGTTCTTCCAAACCGGAGTTCATCTTTCACTTGATGACCTAGAGAAGGCTTGTCATGAGCCTGCTGTCAGTATCTAGAACTTCAAGGATAACTTGGAAGTTCATCTTTCCAATGTCTCTCTATCAATCCTCCAGACCTCTCGTCTAGTGGAAACAAGTTCATCATGAGAACATCTCGTGGTATTTTGTAACCGCCATTGACCAGTTCCCTTTTTCAAGTTGCTTGTACTTGAAGTTCTATTCATCTCAACCATTGTGTGAATTTGTCAGTTACTTCAGCCATGGAGTCTTAACCATGTGGTAAACGTGTTGCTACGTCAAATCCACAATAGGAAAGATATTCTCTATTTTCTTTCGGTGTTTCAATCCCTATTGGTTACCCATCCTTATGGTGTGACCAAGAACTCTTTCTTCGTTACGATGTTCAAACATCCTTTGGTTACTCATATTCTGCCGTGAAGTAACATCACAATCCTTGACAAGGATTTTGAGAACTGTGTCCACTCCGAAGGGAGAAACTTCCTCTTCTTTCAAACTTTCTCCGACACATGATTTCCATGTGTTCCCGTGTTTCCCTCGTCCACGGATGTTATGTTTTGGTATCCAAGACCATCCTCTCCATCTTGGTATTCTGTTTGAAGAAACCTCTATGTCACAAGTTGTTCAACCTTTCTTTGCCAAAAGGATTTAAAGTCTTGTGCAAAGCTCATATTCTAAATCCTTTCAAGAACATTCGTCCACAAAATTGGAACCTTCTCCTATTCCCTCTGTTACCTTGATCTGTTTCATGCATGTTAACTCAAAAGGTTCTTTATGAACATTCCTATCCTGAGTTATCCATGAGATACTCGATCTTCGTAAAGATCAATTCCTAAGAGTCTTCCCCCTCACCTAAGTTGTAGCTAATCAACACTTCATGATGCTACGGATCAACCTCTTCGAGAAGAGAACCGTAAGGTTCGAGAAGATCGTTCAAAACCGGTGCTCCTTCTTTCTTTCTACTTCGGGAATCTCGGGACGAGATTCTTGTAAGGGGGTAGATTTGTAACATCCCTCTTTTGATAACAAAGTGTTGTGGTGTTGTGCTCATCTCATACATGCATGAAACAAAAATTTAATCATGTTTGAACCAATTTAAATGGAATTGAGAAATACCACAAATACTACTTAAGGTGGGTTTCCAAATTTTGAACTGAACAATATTTCAATTTCACCAAAGAAAAACATGGTGAGGTTGGAAATTTTGTGAGGTTTCCAAAAAAAAATTTTTTGCCAATTTTTCTGACTACAAAAAGTTCCTAAACTTTCAAATTTCTCTCTCTCTTTTAGAAGAACAAAAGGGTTTTTCTGTAATTTCCAGGAAGTTCATGGGGTTTTTCATAAAATGCTCTTTTGTCGTCTTCAGCCTCTACTAGGAGGCAAGCACGCACCTCGCCGGCGCCGGACACCTCTCCATGCCGGCCTGTCCCCCCGGATAAGAAGCCCCAAGAGAGAGAGAGAGAGAGAGTCGTTCTCCTCCTCCCCTCCCTCACTCGCCCCCTCTCTGTATCCTCTGCCTGTGAAGAGAACAGGAAACCCTAACCGACCGGCCGCCGCTTGCCACCGTCGTTCCCGGCCAGGGCGCGACGAATTGACGATCCCACAAGCTCCGCCGTGTTCTACACCCTCTCCACACCGAGTTACGGAAGCAGGGAAGGCCGGGAGGGCCTCAATCTTGCCGCCCACCTCTGCCACGACTATCGTCGTCCTTCCCTCACCACCGGCGATTCCAGCGTCCTCTCGAGCCGACGTCCACGCTTGCGTGATCCTCGTCCTCTGGTGAGCCTCCCCATACCCATGCCTAGCTCCCCCGGGACTTCTATATCGCCAGCGCCGCGCGCCATCTCTGGCCGCCACGGGAAGTTATCGCCGCAGATGCTCCGACGACCATTTGGTCTCCGTCCGCCGGCCACACGTTCGTCTCGTCCCCCTCTACCTACGCCGCAGACCAATTTAACAAATTATCCACCAAGGCAGTCGAATTTGAGAACAATAGAGGAGTTCTTCTCAGGCTGACGCAGTGATGACATCAACCTGACATCATTTTTCCCTTTTAATTATTCAAAAAATGATTTAAAGTTGTAAAATCAATATCTTTAATTTGGAAAATCAGAAAAATATGAATGGGACATGGAAATGTTCAGAAAATTATTTCCAACCCAAATATGTCACTTCATACATGTTTGACAAACTTTAATTTTGGGCATTTTTTAAATATTGGTTAATTCATTTAAAATAGAGAAAATAAGTTTTTTAGAAAATTAAAAGTTATATACAAAATGCTCAAAATGAAAAATGTAATCCATTTATGATGTTTCCAAACGCATTTGAGCAACTAAAATTGGACTCACTTTCAGAATTGCCGAAGTGCTCCTCTGGGTCTATTTCGGGCTAATTTCAGTAGAATTGCATAACTGCCATATGAACCCTAGCAACCCAACGAACATATGTAAGGCTTTATTTTAGTTCATTAACTTGCTCATGCATACATGTTGTGCATTGCATTGATGCCATGTGTTGATTGTTGTTCTTCTTTTCGGTGTTGTTCCCCCTCGGTAGAATGTGACTCCTAAGTGAAGGCCAACAACTCCAATGGTGAATACTTGACCCTAACCGACAAGTCAAGCACTTATTCCAGAAGATCTTTATCTGGTTTTCTTAACAAGGCAAGCATAACCTCTTATATGCTCATATATCTTTTCCAACGACATTTGATTCTCGTACTTTGCATTCGATTCCAAAATATTTCATGTCAGTAGATATTGTTATCATATATAATGCATCGCCTCAATATCCTGATCCACTACTCCTAGCCACCATAGATTTGCTTGTGCGCATCGCTAGAGCCTCATATCTGCTTCGCTTAGCCATACATGTTTGTTTACCTCTGCTCCATCCGGTTGATGAATCAGAGCTACGAGAACCTAGTATGATATGATGACGTGGTGAGATGAGCACTGTGTGGTTAACTTGACCAAGTATTGGACGGGAGGACACTTGGGAAGTGGTTCTTTGTCCTGTACTTGCCAACCCTAGGATTAAGGTCTCGCCGCGAAAACCAAGACTGAGCGTGCAACCACACACGCGAGCCGATGAACCTCGCTCGTCTAACTAACTTGTTTGGCTCTATCCATGAGTCACATAGTTTGGGAGTTCCATCTACGTGTGAGTCAAAAACCTTTTGGAGGTGTTTAGGGCGTGATCGAGACAAGTGATGAACATACACGGATCTTGATCCCGACTCACATAACATGTGCCGTCAGGAGGTCACCAACTCCCAGTTGACGGGGTGGCCCTGTTTGGGTTGACTCATGGATAGAGTTACAGAAGGTAAAGTTCGGAGCCATCCACCCTCTGTCGTGCTCCATGGAAGAGCGTACATGTGGCGCTAAGAGTCGGAGGGTACGTGTGGCTAAAGTGTACATCCCTGCAGGGTAATCTTTTCGAAAAGCCGTGTCCACGGTTAAGGACGGCTTGGTGAAAGTCGTGTGGCCATAGATAACTTGAACCCGACGTAAAAGATGTTGGCAATGATTGAAGGGTGCCTCCTCAGAGATGCCGAGAGGGGTGATCCTTGTAGCATGAGATGCTGGGAAATGATGTTGGTGGATTGAAAAGATGATGATTTCAGTAGTTGAGTAGATTCCTCATCAGTTTTGAAAACACTCCTTGAGACGTGCTATTCTTCCTCGATTTGGAAAACAAACTTTGCTTTACGCAAATTAACCTTCATAAAACCCTTTGTGAAAACAGCAGATTTATAATAGGTTAACTAAGTCTTGTTAAGTACCTCCCGTACTCAGGTTTGCTTAAATTTGTTCAGGTGAAGATCTCACTTCAGTGGTGGTGATTCAACGTGGACATCGACGAGTAGTTTGGGGTTCCCACGTAGCAGTCTGGAATCTATGGGTTGGGACGTCGCCTTATGTTGCGGCCTCTTAGGCCTTTTTGGTTCTTGTTGAATAGCAACATAACTTGCCTTCTGTTGTCTGATGTAATGTTGGGTCGTGTGACCTCTGTTTGTAAGCTATACTCTAGTAATGCATGTTCAATACAGCTTCCATATCTAGAGTGATGCTTTGATCGGTTGTTGGTTTCGAGCTCATTGTTATACAGTTTTGTCTATGCATGCGTAGTTGTCGCAGTCGAGGGGTTGTGGAGACGATGATCCATGTCCGAGCATGCTTACCGATGTGATTCGGCCTAGGGCTTGGTAACCCTAGTAACCCTCGATTGTTGTTGCACTTTCTGGACACATAGCATCATGTATAGCTTTGGTCCCGTTCCTTCAGTTTCATACGATTCATGGACGCTTTTATATGCATAGTTGATTATTACTAGTATGAACACAAGGAGTAGTAGTACCATGGTGATCCGGCCTACGTGCCGATGATTTCGGTCTGCCTGCTGTTGTTTGTTGCGGCCGGGGCTGGTAACCCTGGACCCCTTGTGGCTCCATGACTAGGAGCGCATAACAGTATGTATACCTTTGGGTCCGGGGCCGTGACACATATGCACTACGGTGTAGCCTCTATCTCTGTCAATTTCCCAGCTGTAATTTGTTTACCTAACATGTTATCTATCTGTTTTGGAGGGACACCACTAGTGAACTATGGACCCCGGTCCATTCTTTTACACTGATAATACAACCTACTGCAAGTACTATTCTTTTTACGGCAATCATTGTACTCTTTTCATTTACTGCAAACAAGCACTATTTTACACACTATATGTATAATCCTTTGTGTTATCAAAACCGTAGAGATTGACAACCTCACTATTTGGTTGGGGTAAAGTATCTTGGTTGTGTTCTACACATATTCCATGTTGCTGCTGAGCTTGATGGTGCGCCCTGCCAACATCAGCTGTCAACAAGCTTCAGAAGTGATTTCTTTCTCCTATTGGTTGATTAAACCTTGGTTTCTTTCTGAGGGAAACTTGCTGCTGCACTCTTCATACCTTCCTCTTGGAGTCTCTCAACGAACGTGTGTCCACACGCCATCAGCAGTCGAAGGCGTTAAAAGTCGTGATGAGGCCGGAGGCGACGCGCTCAATCGAGCCGGCTGGAATCCCTGCACGGAGTGAAACTCTAGTCGGATGGGGTCCCGCATGGAACGAGACTACGAACTCCGCTCTATACCCCACGGTGAGTGCCAACTGTCGTGGTGTCATGCACGACATCACCATTGTGTTTGCAATGGAGTTTACTAAGGGACACAGGTTGCGAGCATCGGTGTCCGTGTGGGATTGGGTAACAAGCATGCAAGAGACACGATGTACCCAAGTCTGGGACCTCAACCTTGTGAGGTCCTTTACTCCTGTAAGGATGAACTATATGGTGGTATATCTGGTGTTAAAAGGTTCTCCAGGAGCTGTTCTTACTAAGTGAAATTTCCACCTTCTAAGTCAGGCATGGATTGTCCTATATAGAGTTTGGCAATCCGGCTGACAGATGAGATCGACTGTATGGCTAGCCAGTTGGGACCCACTAAATGGTCACCTCCATGAGTTTTTCTTCTAGACGCGTGATACGTCATAAACCTATCTATAATTTCTGATGTTCCATGTTGTTTTCATTCCTTATGCTACATGTTTTCCTTACACGTTATGTCATTTTTATCGATTTTTCGTACTAACCTATGGACAAGATGCCACAGAGCCAGTTCCCTGTTTTCTGTTGTTTTTAGTTTCAGAAAAGTTGTTCTGGAAATATTCTCGGAATTGGAAAATTCGAAGTCCGGAAGTCTTAGAATTCCCGAAAGTTCCAAGGATTCCTGAAGAGGCCCAGAGGGGGGCCACACCATAGGGCGGCTCCCCCTGGCCGCGTCGGGGGGGCTGGTGTGGGCCCTTCGGACATCCACTGCCGTCACCCTTTCACCTATTTATTCCCCCTGATACGTCAACCCTAACAATATACCACTTCGTCTCGAGAAACACCCAAGGCCACCGTTATCGTCAACCCGAGATCGGGAGGGTTATGGATCTCTCCCCGACACCCTGTCGGGAGGGGAATTCATCACCGGAGGGGTCTACACCACCATGCCCGCCTCCGCAGTGATGCGTGAGTAGTTCATCTTTGGACTACGGGTCCATAGCAGTATCTAGATGGTTGTACTCTCCACCTTATGCCTCATGTTTAGATCTCGTGAGCTGCCTCACATGATCGAGATCATCTATTTGTAATGCTACCTGTTGTGTTTGCTGGGATCCGATGATTATTGAATGCTATGTCTGTTGATTATCAATCTATCATGTTATCTTCATGTGTATGTTATTTATGATCTTGCATGCTCTCCGTTGTTAGTATATGCTCTGTCCAAGTAGATGCTAGTGACTCCAAGAGGGAGTATTTATGCTCGATAGTGGGTTCATGCCTCCTTTGCATCTGTGCTCGAGTGATAAAAATGTGACGGATGGAGGATGTGTTGTTTCCATTAGGGAGAAAACAACGATGTTTACTTCGTTTACATTGTTTACATTACACACTTTGCTTGCTGTGATTATCCGTTGCTTGCAACTTAATACCCAACGTTTGTTCGGATGATATTCGAAGGATGGATTATTAGTCATAGATGCAGTTGGATGACGATCTATGTATTTTGTTGTAATGTCCGCATGAATCTCATAATAATATTTATGTCATGCATGTTCTTTATCTTTCAATTTCCCAGCTGTAATTTGTTCACCACACATGTTAGCTATCTTTTATGGAGAGACACCTCTAGTGAACTCTGGACCCCGGTCCATTTTCTCATACTGATAGTACACACACTTCTTCCACTATTTTCACACTGCTTCCACTGTTTTCACACTGCTTCTACTGCTACTGTTTTCATATTGTTTTCCACACCATACATTTAATCTCTTTGTTATCAGCAAAACCGGTGAGATTGACAACCTCACTGCTTCGTTGGGGCAAAGTGAATTGTTTGTGTTGTGTAGGTTCCACACTGCTGCTGAACCGGTAGTGCGTCCTGCCATCTTAGTTGCATGAACCTTCTGAAGTTACTCTTTCCTTCTACTGGTTGATTCAACATTGGTTTCTTTCTGAGGGAAAACTTGCTGTTGTGCTCATCAAACCTTCCTCTTGGGGTCTCCCAACGAGTGCAAGTCCTGCACATCAAGCTATTTTCTGGCGCCGTTGCCGGGGAGGAAGAGAATTTCTGCAAGGGGAGTCTCTCACTTCCAATCTCATTACTTTTTTTTTGCTTAGTTTATTTTATTTTGTCTTATTTCTTTTCTTTATCAAAAACACAAAAAATTAGTTCTTATTCCAGCTGTAGTTTTTATCTTGTTTTTAGTCTTGTTAAAATGAATACCCCTGTTCCTGTTACCATGTCACATGAGGAAATGATCTTCACTTTCAAACAAGGGAATGATGAGAGTTTCAAGGAAGCTTGGTCTAGAATTTTTTATTCCTTTTGCAAAATTGAACCTAAAATGACTCTAAGCCTATTTCTGCGTAGCTTTTACCTTGGTATTGTTCTTTACTATAGACGTGCTTTGGATACTGTGGTAGGAGGAGATTTCCTTCATTGTGATGGAGATCAAGCTTTTAATGCTATAAAAAATTGCCACCTAAAACACACCTAGTAGCTCTGATAAAGCCTTTGCAGGTATTTATGCTAGATTGAATACTCTTGAGACACATGTTTCTTGCTTAAAGGAAGGTCATAATCAGATTCGTGAACACCTTGATCATGTCCCAATAAACTCTGAAGCCTCAAATATAATCCCTACTGTGAAGGTTACTATTAATGGTGAAATTGTTCATGCTCGTTGTGATATTATGTCTGAATTTTGTCTTATGCCTAAAGAAATTTATGAATCATTGAGTACTTGGAGACTTTCTGAGGGAGGAGAAGAAATATTTCTCACTAATAACACTACTTTATTTCCCATTGGGATAGTTGAGGGAATATTTACAAAAATCCTAGGAAGAATGGTATTCACTGATTATCTTGTTATTGAATGTGCAGCAGAGGGCCAAATTACACTTGGAAGATCTCTGCTGAAGCTCTTGGGAGCAAATATTAATATGGGAAAAGGTACCATGACTTTCACTCCGAAACTATGTGCAGAACATTAGTTCCCTAAAAGCAAGAATAAGGGTAAGAAAGGTAAACGTAAGCCTCATAACAATTTGGATGCTTCTTCTCTTGAAAACACGTGAATCCATTTTTCTGGGCCTAGCTAAAAGGCGTTAAAGAAAAGCACTTCTTGGGAGATAAACCATGGTTTTATTTTTGCTTTGTTTTTTTTTCATTTTCTTTGATTCGAGGGGTTTTATACTTCTGTAGCAACTCCTTTCTATCTTTATTTTCATGTTTTAGTTGTGCCAAGTAAAGTTTCTGGCGAGAGTTGGAGTTGGTTTTGGATTTCTGCGCAGGAAACAGATTTCTGCTGTGCACCGTAAAAATCATATAAAATCCAAAAAGATCAGAATGATCTGAATTTTTTTTTTCTTATTCCTCAGCTAATTTTGCAACTTTTTTGTTCTTTAAGTTTTTCGATCTGAGCAACAGAAGTTCCCCGAAAAAAATCGTCTTTACATACTGTTCTGGTTTTGGCAGATTCTGCCATTTTTCTTGCATTTGCTCTTTTACGATGTCAAGTGGGTTTTTTTGCTTAATGAAACATCAATGGCTGTAGCTAATGTTTAAAAGTATCAATAGAACTTGTTCCCATATAGAACCCATGAATTTTGATTGTTGCACTAACCCTCTAATGCGAATTACTCTTTGAGTGTGGTGTGAAGGAAGTTTTCAAGGGTGAAGAGAAGAGGGTGATATAATGTGATCAAGGAGAGTGCAAAGGCAAAGCTTGGGGATGCCCCCGTGGTTCATCCCAGCAAATTCTAAGAATACTCAAGCATCTAAGCTTGGGGATGCCTAAGGCATCCCCTTCTCCATCAACAATTTATCAGGTCACTTCTAGTGAAACTATATTTTTATTCGGTCACATCATATGAAGTTTACTTGGAGCGTAGGCATCCCCTTCTCCATATATAATTTATCAGTTCACTTCTAGTGAAATTATATTTTTATTCGGTCACATCATATGAAGTTTACTTGGAGCGTCTGTTTGTTTTCCTTTTGTTTTTCTTTGTTTTCTTTTGCTTTCCTTGCTGCAATAATATATTTGGACCCTAGCATTCTTTGTGTGGGAGAGAGACACGCTCTGTTTTTTGTTTGAATACTCGTTATGCTCGTATTCGTAGTTTTTCTTCCAGTTGCTGCAAAATTCATGTTTAGCTCATGTTTTCTTGCATCTCTTATTTAGAGTTGTTAGTTTTAGTAGAGTTGTGTCAGTACTCTCTTGTTTCATTGATGTATCTCATGGAGATATTTTTTCTATTATCAAATGCTTGGTGTTGGAAAGTAGTAGTACAATTTTCGTGCTTATAACGGTGCAATTAGAAGCCTGTATAGACTGTGGCTAGACCTTTTCATGTCATGCTAGATGTTATTTTAATTCTAAATCTTAGTGGTAATTTTTGTAGCATGATTTTTCTCAAATAGCTGAGAGTGTTTAATGTGCCTTACAAAGAATCATGAGTTGTTCTTGTCATTTTGAATCATAAATTTGTGGTGTTCTCCTTTGAATTTTTATTTGGTTGACTTGGCGCATGCTCACGCCATGTTTATGACTATGAACCCGTCATTTATAGCCTATGATCATTTAGTTTTTGAACTTGTAGTACCACTTATGCTTTGATGAATGATGTTTTTCGCTATGCATGATTATGGCCATTATTGCTCTCTTGATTTGTCGCTCCTAGTCTTTTGCAATAATGATTATGTTGGATGCACGAATAGCAGCGTTGGCGGCCTCAGCAGCAGCAGCGGCCTCGGTGGCAGCAGCGGCGGCAGCAGCAGCTCGATCGGCTTCGGTGGCCATGTTGACGACGAGGGCGACGCGGTAGTAGACGAAGTAGATGTACAGCAGCAGCGAGCAGTCGTGTAGTAGACGCTCCCCAAAAACCTAATCGCCCCTCTCCCGTACAGGATCTGGAGAGGCGGGGTTTCGGAGGCCTACTCTCCCGTCGGTCGTGTACGCGATAGACGGGATGGGATCACCGGCGGCAGCAACAGGAGGTGGAACGACAGTGGGCGCAAAGAGGCGGCGTGTGTATGATGTGTCTACTGCGTCCGCATGAGCCTCCAATTTATAGGCACGACCGAGTAGGAGAACGGTCAATTTAATTGGCATTTACTACAGCCGTTACCACGTGATAAAGACGGCGTTTTACTGCGCGCAGTTATCACACGCGATCAATACGGCTGTTACCAATATAAATGTGACGCATTTAGACAACAATAATTATGACGTCTCATATTATTGCCGTGTCTGTTGACTCCCCGTTTCCGACTGCCAAAATAAAGGCATCGGCTCGGCTCATTCCCGCAACCCGCGGCGCGTCGTGACGTGTCGTGACGAGGCGAGGCGTGGCGAGGCGGGCGGCGGAGGAGGAGGAGCGCGCGTGTCGTGGGATAATCACGTCAGACGTTACCGGGGGTAACTGATCTTGGGGCAAGACGACACAGGCGTTTGGGAGAGGGTTTAGCTCAGAGGAAAACATGATGGAACTCGATCTGGTAGCCGGCAATCAAGTCGCCGAGTCTCCGATCTCAAGATATTAACTCAACTCTCGCGTTACACTGGATGCTCGATACCAAGCGATATTGCTAGGGCTCTTAGATCTCTCTCAACTAAACCTAGGGGTCGGTTTATAAAGCACCCGTACCCCCTGGCTTACCCTCCAAGGCGCACCCTGAATCCTACCCGGACACCACATACAAACCCTAACTTTCCTTTACCGTAACCCACAATCCGGGTTACGAGGCCTACAAACTTGGGCCTTCCAGAAGTTTCTTTATCCTTAGTCGGATCTTGCGCAGCGTCCTTTGGGCCGGGTTACACCTTGGAGTTGGCCTACCGGGTTATTATCCCTCCATCAGTAGTCCCCAGAATAGCTTGGGCTTCACGGATCCTTCCTTGAAGCGCTTGCTATTCCCTGCAAAAATATCAAACGCACAAGTGTATGGAGGCCGGGTTAAGGTGCTTTGATAAATAGGTAGGCCTAACTCCATGGTGGCCATATAGTAACCCGGATTTTCTCCAAGTACTTGGCTTAGCTTTCCAGGTCTAAACCCTGATAAAAATGCCAAAAGCCCGACTTACTTTACTCGATAATTAACCCTGATATCGCAGAAAATATCTCCTTATTTCTGCACTCTAAGTTTGTAATGCACTCTAAGTTCTTGATACACTTTGTGCTTCTTCTGATCGTTTAAATTTATCCACTTTTGAGTCAACTTGTTCTTGATATCCGACTTTCTTTACGATTCCTTTTGTGAGACTCGGTTTCCGAGTTTCGTGGGTGTTGACGAGCGGACTTGCTTCTAAGTCCCCAAGTCCCCAAGACTCGGATGTTTGGGTTTTTTGAGCCTTAGCAACTAAGCTACTTTTTCTTTTCCAAAATCCCGAATCGCCAAGACCCGAATTTCCGAGTCTGGGATATGTGGTCTTTTCGAAGAGAACGAGTTTTGTTGTTTGCTAAGCCCAAACCCGGAGCCGTTTCACATAGGTAATGAAGTTATGCTTGATAAACGTTGAGTTTCCAGCTATTAGCCTTATACTCTGCATAACTTGTGGTTTAGATGACCCTTTTGACAATCTTGTACTATAAGCCGGCTTTCGCGTGGATATCATGTTGTTACATCTATACGAAAACAGGGTCAGGCAAGTCCCATTGGGCTTCATGGCTGATTGTAATCGTAAGCGAGCAAATCATGCCACTTTTATTGCGAGTCACATCGAGCTTAAGTAAGAAAAGTCAAGAAAGTTTGGCTCCTTTGTCCGGTTATAAGATTGCAGCCGTACTCGTTTGCGAGTAATCGGCCCTTATAACTCATAGGCATCAAGGCCGGGTCATTGAGTTTGCAACTGTGCTATTCAAGCAATCAGCCCCCAAGACCTATATATATGCAACGTACTGAGATTAAGGAACATGAGAATAACCACTTCTTTTCTTGATATGAGAATGCTGGGTCAGCAAGCCGCCTCATTAAAAACCCATCCAGTCCCCAAGGGTACCCTGGATAGGAAAAGAGTACGTCTGAAACCTGCTGCCTGTTACATCGTGCAATTCCACTTGCCAATATAGTCTTTACTAAGTATAATATGGACGTAGCTGAGCCACGTTCCATGGTCTGTCTCTTTCTTGCATAGATGAAGTGGTATGAACGGTGTCATTAACTGTAGCCGACTCTTCCCTTGCATCTACCAAGTAATATGATCCATTATGCAGATTCCGGCTTATGATAAACGGTCCTTCCCATGGTGGTGATAATTTGTGTTTTCCTTCGTTTCACTGTACCAGGCGCAGAACCAAGTCTCCTTCTTGGAATACCCGGGTTTTCACGCGCCGGCTATGATACCTCCGTAGATCTTGCTGATATATGGCTGATCTTTCCAGGGCTTGTTCCCGTTGTTCTTCTAACATATCTACGGCGTCCTCCCGGGTCTTCTCGTTCTCTACCTCGACGTAAGCTGATACTCGAGGTGAATCATGAATAATATCACTCGGCAGCACTGCTTCCGCACCATAAACCATGAAGAATGGTGTCATCTGAGTAGATCTGTTAGGTGTAGTGTTGATACCCCAGACCACGGAAGGTAGTTCTTCGACCCATGCACCCGCAGCCCTAATGCAAGGGACTCGCAGTCGTGGTTTTAGTCCACAAAGTAATTCTTGGTTTGCCCTCTCCACTTGTCCATTGGCCTGCGGATGAGCCACTGATGCTACGTCAAGCCGGATTCCATTGCTACCACAAAACTTTTCCATTGCGCCAAGGGACATGTTGGTTCCATTGTCGGTAATTATACTGTGGGGATACCCGAACCGATAGATAATTCTTTTCAGGAACTTGACTGCTGTAACTGCTTCATAGTTGGTGACTGGCATAACCTCAACCCACTTGGTAAACTTATCAATAGCCACCAAAAGATGTGTCTTCTTGCAAGATGACATGTGAAAGGGACCAACCATGTCCATACCCCAAACCGCGAACGGCCAAGTTAACGGAATAGTCCGTAATTCCATAGCCGGCACGTGGGTTTGGCGAGCGTACCTTTGACATCCGTCACACCTTGCTACTAAGCGCTCCGCATCTGCTAGAGCCGTGAGCCAGAAAAATCCGTGTCGATAAGCTTTGGCCACAAGGGATCTTGTGGATGCATGATGCCCACAATCACCTTCATGGATTTCCTTAAGAATCTGTCGGCCTTCTTCTGGCGCTACACAGCGCAAAAAGACTCATGATGCACTTCTCTTGTATAACTCCCCATTGATGATCGAATATCCCTTTGCTCGCCGCAGAATTTGCCTTGCTAACACCTCTTGCTGTGGTAACTCGCCCCGTGATAGGTAGGCCAAAAACGGTTCTGTCCACTCGGGAATAGCACGTACAGTGGCCACGAGTCCTAAATCCGGGTCTTGATTTGCCAATTCCTCCTCTGACTCGGTTTTAACTGATGGTTGCCACAATTCGTCCAGGAAAACGTTAGGTGGAACCGGCTCTCTGCGCGAGCCGAGTCTAGCGAGGGCGTCGGCTGCCTCATTCTTTCTTCTGTCTATATGCTCCACCTCATACCCGGAAAAACATCCTGCAACCCTATCAACTTCCCTGCGGTATGCTGCCATAGTTGCGTCCTTTCTATCCCAAGTTCCTGACACCTGCTGTACCACAAGGTCCGAATCTCCGAAGCATCGTATCCTCTTAATGTTCATCTCCTTGGCTACCCTTTAAGCCATGCAATAGGGCCTCATAATCGGCCACGTTGTTGGAACAGTCAAAGTGAATTTATAGTACGTAACTCAATTTGTCTCCTTTGGGTGATGTTAACACCACTCCAGCTCCTGATCCCTCGTACTGCTTTGATCCATCAAAGTGCATGATCCATGACTCGGAGTTTGGAACCATGGTAGTCATGCCTGTGTGTGTCCAATCATTAACGAAATCAACCAAAGCCTGAGATTTGATTGCTGACCTGGGCTCGTAGCTGATGTGATAATCCCCCATTTCTATCGCCCATTTGGCTATTCTTCCGGTCGCATCCGAGTTTCTGATGATATCCGACATTGGTATTGAGCTAACCACTGTTATGGGGTGTTCCTGGAAATACGGTTTCAGTTTCCGGCTGGCCATAAAGACCCCGAAAACCAGCTTTTGCCAATGCGGATAGCGCTGCTTTGCCTCTGATAATACCTCGCTGACATAATAAACCGGCCTCTGGACTGGATAACCTTTCCCATCCTCTTTACGCTCCACAACCACTACTGCACTGACGGCTCGGGGGTCAGCTGCCATGTATAGCAACATAGGCTCTTTAGGACCCGGGGCCGCTAGTACTGGCGCTTCAGATAACTGCTTCTTTAGTGCCTCGAACGCCTCATCCGCCTCTTGATCCCATACAAATTTGTCGGATTTCCTCAAGAGCCGGTACAAGGGTATTGCCTTTTCTCCGAGTCTTGATATAAATCGGCTCAAGGCTGCTACGCAGCCCGTGAGCTTTTGAACATGCTTCAAATTTTCCGGCTTTTTCAGACTTTGGATAGCTTTGATTTTGTCCGGGTTTGCTTCAATTCCTCTCTCGGAAACGATAAAGCCAAGTAATTTCCCGGCTGGAACTCCAAATACGCACTTTGTCGGGTTAAGCTTCATCTGATACCTCCTTAAGTTCTTGAACGTCTCCTTTAGATCATCGATAAATGTTTCTGCCTTCCTGGTCTTGATAACCACATCATCCACATAAGCATGGACGTTGCGTCCAATTTGGTCCTCGAAGCACTTCTGAATACACCGTTGATAAGTTGCGCCAGCGTTCTTCAACCCAAACGTCATGGTTTTGTAACAAAAGGCCCCAAAAGGGGTTATAAACGATGTTTTCTCCCAATCCTCCCTCTTAAGTTTAATCTGATGATATCCGGAATAAGCGTCCAGAAAGCATAATAGGTCACTCCCAGCTACTGCATCTATGAACTGATCTATCCTTGGTAGTGCGAACGGATCCTTTGGGCAATGCTTGTTGAGACTCGTAAAATCAATGCACATCCTCCACTCATTGGTCTTTTTCATCACTAGTACCGGATTTGCTAACCAATCCGGGTGAAATACTTCCATGATGAAGCCGGCTGTCAATAGCCGAGCAATTTCTTCACCTATAGCTTTCCTTCTTTCCTCATTCATCTTCCTCAAGCCCTGCTTCACAGGCCTGGACTTGGGATCTACATGCAAACTGTGCTCTGCCAACTCTGTAGGGATACCCGGCATGTCGCTAGGTGTCCAGGCGAATACATCCGCATTCGAACGAATAAACTCCACAAGTGCCTTCTCCTGCTCGCTGTCCAAGTTAGACCCTACAGTAAATTGCTTAGTGGGATCACCTTCGATAAAAGCTATCATCTTGGTGTCCTGTGCTGCCTTGAATTTTGCTCTTTCGCCCTCAGTATTCGGCCTTTTCAATGCGGTTCCATCATCCGGATCTACTTGAGACCGATAATACTTGAGTTCTTCTTTTCTGCAAGCTTGCTCGGCCATTACCGAATCTCCTTCGTCGCACTCGGCCGCTATATCCCGGCTTCCATGTATGGTGATGGTCTGCTTAGGACCCGGAATCTTCAGCTGCAAATACACATAACACGGCCTGGCCATGAATTTGGCGTAAGCCGGTCTTCCAAATAGTGCGTGATAAGGACTGCGCAATTTGACCACCTCGAACGTGAGCCACTCAACTCGGTAATTATCCGTTGATTCTCCGAAAGCTACCTCGAATGCGATTTTCCCCTCGGGACATGCCGAGTGACCCGACACTATTCCATGAAAAATTGTTGAGATTTTCTGTAGCTGGGACTCTTTGAGACCCATGCGTGAAAAAGTTTCCCAGTACAACATATTGATGCTACTTCCACCGTCCATCAGGACCCTTTTTAACTCGTAACCATTAACCTGTGGTGCGACTACCAATGCTAAGACTCCCACGGTGGGCGCCAACTGTCGTGGGATAATCACGGCAGACGTTACCGGGGGTAACTGATCTTGGGGCAAGACGACACAGGCGTTTGGGAGAGGGTTTAGCTCAGAGGAAAACATGATGGAACTCGATCTGGTAGCCGGCAATCAAGTCGCCGAGTCTCCGATCTCAAGATATTAACTCAACTCTCGCGTTACACTGGATGCTCGATACCAAGCGATATTGCTAGGGCTCTTGGGTGCTCTATTCTTTCCGGGTGATCTCTTCTGCTCCACGTTATCTCTTGTTCCGCCCATCTCAGGTATCCCGGAACAGCCGAGGAAACCGAGTTCATAGCTTGCTTGAGTATCTTTTTGTCCCTATTAGAAGTTCCTGTAGTATGCACATGATATTGTCCTTTTAAATCAGATGTACGTACCATACCTATGAAGATGCTGATCTGGCCGATCGTCACAATAGATCCGGATTCGAGGTGATCCGACTCTGGCCCCCAGCCGGAATCGTCCACCATCTTCTCCCCTTCGTGGTCGATGTAGATCTCGCCGACGACAAGATTCTCCATGTTCTTCCGAGCTTCTCCCGTGATGTAAACACCTTTGGACGCAGGCCCCACGGTGGGCGCCAACTGTCGTGGGATAATCACGGCAGACGTTACCGGGGGTAACTGATCTTGGGGCAAGACGACACAGGCGTTTGGGAGAGGGTTTAGCTCAGAGGAAAACATGATGGAACTCGATCTGGTAGCCGGCAATCAAGTCGCCGAGTCTCCGATCTCAAGATATTAACTCAACTTTCGCGTTACACTGGATGCTCGATACCAAGCGATATTGCTAGGGCTCTTAGATCTCTCTCAACTAAACCTAGGGGTCGGTTTATAAAGCACCCATACCCCCTGGCTTACCCTCCAAGGCGCACCCTGAATCCTACCCGGACACCACATACAAACCCTAACTTTCCTTTACCGTAACCCACAATCCGGGTTACGAGCCCTACAAACTTGGGCCTTCCAGAAGTTTCTTTATCCTTAGCCGGATCTTGCGCAGCGTCCTTTGGGCCGGGTTACACCTTGGAGTTGGCCTACCGGGTTATTATCCCTCCATCAGCGCGTGTGGAACACCTCCACTACTCCTCTCTCTTCATACCAACTCACACTAGTGGGGAGAGAGCTCACCTTATAAACTGGTGCAAAACTCTCCCAACTAGCAATGTGGGACTAAACTCCCACCATTTGCTATGGCAGCATGGGCCTTTGGGATTAAGTGGAAATTGGCTAATGGGCCTATAGGTCCATCCGAATTTCAGCAATCCCCCACCAGATCCCGAAGACCCATAGCGTTGTCCTCTGTTTCATTCACTGTTTTTATATACTGACATTTTCAGTGGAGACCCGTTGTAAGGACCCCAGACCGGCAGTCTGAAACCCTCCGTATGCATACATTCACGATCCCAGAAAGATCAGTCATGAACAACATACACAGTTGGCACACAGAAATACATCATCCATTACACGAATACATAAAGGTATTACACAAAAGATCACATGATCAAGTTTTAACGCAACTGCCACAAAGGGCAGGCAACTTATCAAACACAGCGGAAGACAATCAAAACACAACGTAGTTGAGCCCAAGTCACGCCTTAACCTACAGGCTGCTGACCCGGAGACGATCCTAGTTCGCAAAGCCGTCAACTCCGTACTTCTCTTCATAGATCTCCTTCGGAGACTCCTTCTCCAAATCTGATAAGTAGATACCAGGGGCGAAACCATAATGAGTACATTTGAATGTACTCAGCAAGACATCCATCATGTCACTTACCAACATGCAAATATGCTTATATGGTGGAATAGGTAGGCTATAAATAGGGTTCACTATCAATGGTGTTCATATATGATGACACCACAGTTGCAGTCAGGTTAATCTGTATCTTCGTTGAAGAAGATACTTCAGAAGAAAATAATATAGTTTTATTTCTCTTGTAGATATCACATGTACAAGAGTTTTTGTAAAACTTTGTTAAAGAATATTTTCTCTTTGCAAAACTTCTTGGAATCAGTTTCCAGAATTCTTGTTTAGAGTAGAAAAGGTTTTCTTTGCAAAACATTTTGTTTTGTATATCAGCATCTGGCTTTTTATCATCGACAATACCTCCACGGTATATGTTTTCCTTCCTTTCCGAACTTCACAAGTTCAACACTTCCTTTCCAAAAATTTCCCTTTCAAAAACATCCTTTTTGAAAACATTGACACAATGCTAGCTACATGGCCATTCAACTGTCCATATCCGAGGACGCGGCTTCTTCGAAAAAGTTATACTCTGCAGAGGTGTACACATCCACCAGATCCAGTACACCTCCCGTGAACAATCACGGACTGTAACAACAGTATGTAAACATCAGGTATCTGATCATAACCATCCACTATGTTCAAGCTAGAATATGCCTATCTCTCAGTTGAGTTTTACCACATCCCCGGCACCGAGCTAATCCCCGCCAAGCCAGGATGCCTCAACTGATGCATCCGGAGGGAAAATTAATCCCACACTTTATATGTCTCCACGACATTCGGTTCAGAGGATCGCATCCCCTATAGCACATTGAGATAGCACACACTAATAAGAACAAACTTCAAGTTAAGCCCTTGCCCATGTTGGGGTAGGGTGGCAGTACGGTAAAGGTTGTCCGGCGAAGACTAGGTTATGTGTCATTTTTGAAAACACCACTTTCTCAAAAATGACCACTTCCACATTCCTCCGGAGAACAAGGAATCCGCCTTTTCTCCGGGTTTTTCCGTAAAGCCTTTGTTTTGTAGAATCACAATTTTAGGGTGTCCACTTAGGGACTAGTATATTTGATGGTAATAAATACCATATGGTGGCTTATGGGCTTGGTATTACCAAGTTTAACTACTGGCATAATAGTAACCTATATATAGTATAGTAGTAAATTCCACATCAAAAATAGTTTTGATAATCAAGTTTTTGTAAAACTTCAGAGGTAAAACATGCATGATAGATAATGATAAGTATTGTATCAGCAAGCATCAGGATGGCTTGCCTGGTATCTCCTTGTGTCCCTGGTTCTGGAGTGACTGGAACTTGAAACAGAGCTTCACGACACTTCCTTCCTCTTCGTTTTCTAACGCCGTAAAAGGAATAAAGGACACACATTCAGAACCAATCAAGGCAAGCAACCATACATAACAATACATACAGCAAGGAAACTAATAATAACCAATCACACAATTATTAATGGAGGCAAACAATCAAACAAACATACTTGACAGAAATGCCATTTAATAAGACAGCTCAAGGTCGGAGGAACATAACTCACAACCTTAATATCATGGATTCAGTGGGTGTGCCACTCTCATACCAAGATATTAATAAACCCAAAATACACTTAGTTTCACAAAGGTGAGACTACTAAGAGTGTATAAAACATGCACAAAAATAAGCATGGCAATGGGTCTATCAACCACACCACAAAAAGAATAAGGTAGCTACTCTGCTAAGCCTAAATTCACATCAAGAATAAATGAAACACATGATTTGTAAAAGTTACTTTTACAAAACAGTGAGCCTACACAAGTGCAACAAGGCAATAGACTCATCACAAAACACACAATTTCTCATAGTGAGA
The DNA here is from genome assembly GCA_028641055.1 of Alopecurus myosuroides. Classification (NCBI taxonomy): domain Eukaryota; kingdom Viridiplantae; phylum Streptophyta; class Magnoliopsida; order Poales; family Poaceae; genus Alopecurus; species Alopecurus myosuroides. Next base: position 462,275,599 of record CM054057.1, on the reverse strand, counting down.
ACAATAGAAACAATGACTAAAAGGAGGAATCCTATTGACATGTTTCTACTAAAAGTTTGCTATGCAAGCATGCATAACAAGTAAAATACTAAAATGCAAACAAGGAACCATGTTATCATATTAGGAAATGAAAACATGTCCTCATGCAAGGATACACAAATATCCACCAAACACAAGTTGGCAGAAAAATTAATTCAACACGAAAATGCTAGGGAATCTAGTACTACTCATACATGAAGAATCAATGGATGTATTTCAATAAAGTAATTGAAATACAACCAGAGGTTCCATGTCATAAAAACAGTAGTGAAAAACATCTATACTTTCTCTAACAAAAATATCTCATTTAACAAAACAATGCATCCATTTGCAGGGCAACTCCTACCTACTAGTAGTAATAAAAAGGGGCATTACTAGAGGAATCAAACAACAATCCAAAGATGGATTTTTCCTAGCAAGCCAAACATGATTATAACCACTTACAAACAGAAGCATACACATTTTTGTTTAGCACAAAAATTCCCAAAGCAAAAATACTAGGCACTCATTAGTTATGAAACTATATAAAAGAAATACATCTAGTTTGGGGAAATAATGTTTTCACCAAAAATGCAATGACACCAGTGGGTGTTCCACTAGCATAACAAAGCATTAAGAGGTCATAAGGCCTCTGGTCACACTTGCTAAAAATTAACAAAAAACTAAACTAGCATCTAGTGTATTAACAAAACTAGCAGAAAATAATAGGGTGCTTAAATAAGCAAGGCAATGCTACTCATGCTATTATTTTCACACAAGTGAAAAATCTAGGGGTCAAGTACTCATAAAAACATCATCAAAATGCTACTGGTCCTATGAACATAACACAAAAATATGTGGCTACACAACCACAAATGATTATGTAAAAATTCCACACATGAGGGAATTTTTCCATAACATTTTCATAGTCATGACAAAGCTACTCATGCTTTTATACCAACTCAAGTGCAAGATAGCAGAGGTGATACTAACAAAATATAAGTACCAACATGGTACTGAATCTAATATCTCAACACAACAATTCAATCACTTGCACACAAATTAATCAATCAAAAATTATATGCAAGTAATAAACTAGAGATAAGTAATATGCTATTCTCATAATTCCTATTTCTTCTCCACTCAAGTCCACACAATCTAACATGCTAAAATAGCTAAGTAACACTTAGAAAACAAGTTCACACAACTTTTACATGCTAGAAAACAATATTGCAATACAAAAATATAATCACACAATTTAAATAGCTAAAATGCCAAAATGGCAGAAACAGGTGAAACAAGGATCTGTCCACCAAAAATTCTAGGATGCTCAAACAATTAAACCCTTATAGGTTTGGATAGTCCTAAACATATAAAAGACCATCCAGTTGAGTTTGCATCAAAAATCATTTTTAATAATTTTATAAAAATCACCAAAGTGCTCTCTGGTGTTTTACCAAATTGCATGCCATTTCAAAAATACAATGAATTTGGAAACAAGGTTAATTGCTCCTGTTAGGAAATTGCAAGAGCTTTCCAATGCAATTTGCCTCACTTCATTATGAGTTGTGAAATAAAAATGGTTCTCATTTTGGTGTTTCTGGTACCTGTTGCCAAATCATTTTTCATTTCAAAACTGTTCATCCAAATGTAGATCTACAAGTTGGAGGTGGTTTAGATTTTGTTTGTGTACATCTGTGAATTTTTGTTTGGTCAAAATCATCTTTTAGGTTGCCTTTTAAAGCCAAAAGTAAACTGCAATGTTTCTGTAAAAATAAAATGAGAAAATAACATCACATGGGCCAGATCTGCTAAAGGGCCGGTCAGATCTGATCTTTACCGCGGCCTGAGCTAGCCTCAGGGGCTGACTAGCGGGCCAGGACGCCACGGTGGCATCCACGCGGGCTAGCGCGGCCCCACTGGCCAGTTTGACTAGCGGTGCGCGCGGGTCAAGGGATGACGCGAGCGCTGCGTCACCTCGACGTCATCGCCGGCGGGATCGGTCTCCGGCGAGCTCGAATCAAACGATTCCGGCCACCAATCTGCAATCCAAAGACACCCGTGAGTCACTCTCGACGAGGGGAACCCTATAGGGCCTGCGCCGTTTCCGGGGAAGGCGCCGGAGACCGGCGGCAACGGCGCGCGGCGGCGGCCGGACGACTCGCACGGCACGGCTGCGACTTAGGGGGTTAGAGAGGGGGAAAAAGGCATGGGGAGGACCACATCCTCACCGTGAACGCACTGGACCAAACGGAGACGGCGGAGGAGACTCGTGGCGGCGGGAATGGCTCGCCGGAGTGCGCCGTGCCCGAAAAGGGAATCGGACGGCGCGGGCACCAGGCGACCTTCCGCCTCGATTCCTTCCTCAGGGAGGGTCAGTACGACGAGGCTAAGAGGTTAGGCTACCCTGTGGCCGGCGGCGAGCTTTCCTTTGGCCCAATCGCCGGCGAGCTCAAAGCCTAGGGTTCGGTTTTGCGAAATGTGCACAGTAGAGAGAGAGAGAGCTTGGGGGGGAGAGAGAGGGGGCATGTGGGAGACAGACCACATGGGGGGGCCTCTTTATCCTCCTCAATTCCTTCTCATCGAAGCAATGTCCTAGGCCCTCTGTATCTACAGCATGGCTAGAGGTAGGAGAAGGTGACTCGGATTTCAATTTGGTCCCTGGAATTTACAAATAGGTCCCTGTCATCTCTGTAAAATGTGATTTTCACCAAGCAAACCAAGTCAAAATGTAATTTCCTTTTGCCCAAAATTCTCATTAGTTGAGATGTACAACATAAGTGAAAATTGGCTCAATTAGATAAACTTTATAATTCAAAGTTGTTCAAATTTGAATTCTTACACAAATGGACACTGAATTTATTAACCTACTTAGGAGCTTCCCAAAATGATAATTTTTGGCACACATTCCTTATTTGATGTGTTGCTTATGTGGTAGAAAATTCAAGTCATTTTGAGTTACTTAATAGAACAAACTTGTTCAAATTTCAAAAAGGTGCTGTCCAGAAAACAGGGGTTTTTGGCAACTTAAATTATTCAAAAACTTGTGCCCTTTTGGTTTTCATCCTTATTTATGATATAGATCATGTGGTATTTATTTCATGGCACTTGGAAAAAGTTTGTAGAACAAACTTGTTCAAAATCCCAAATGTTGCTGTGGAGAAAAACCATGTTTTCAGGGCTTTAATGGATTCAATTTTGGGTCTCCTCTTGTGTGTGTTCCTTATTTGATATAAGGAGGCAATGGTATGAATTTCAAATCATTTAAAGAAAGTTTCCAATAGTAACTTGTTTTAGTTTTATGTTTCTGGAAATATTGGAATTTCTATTTAATAAAGCACTTGGCTTTCCTTTAGCAAATGATTTGCCAAAATATTTATGTGACTAGAGATAGCAAGTCAATGCTCTCCAATACCTTTGTTTTTAATCTTGCAAGGTTGGAAAAACATTTGATAATATTTTGGTGAAGCATTTAAGAATGCCTCTTTTTCTGATAATCTTTTAGGGAAATTTTATTAAGTGTTTCCTCTTTCTTAATTTAGGTCTTGGAATAATATTCAACAAGTATGAGATTCATAAGATGTTTTTAGAAAACTCTTTGATCAATATTTACTTTAGAAAATATTGCCAAAGTCATTGGAACAATATGTTGAATATTTTTAGTTTACTGCTTTGCTATCCTTTTTAAGTTTGTTTAGTTGCACTTAAACAAACACAAACAAACACAACCAAGGTTTATTAGTCAAGCAATTAGCAAAACAACTGTGTTAACAGGTATTCCAAAATTGGGATGTGACAGGTCTTCCCCCCTTAAAAAGAATCTCGTCCCCGAGATTCGCAAGCGAGGACTAAGGGAGGGCCAACAAACACAATGTTAGTGTTGGAGTGCAGGTGCTTCCCCCCTTTGACTTTTCTTGGGAGGTGGGTTACATCCCTAAATTAGCAAATTTACTTAAAAAAAATTCTCTAGCTATCAAATTACTCAACCACCAAATTTTAAAAATTTCTGATAACGTCACTACTAAATTAAGGTTAGTGCAGAACTACCTGGAAACGTACCGTCAATTATTACATGAGTTCCTAGCTACATCCCACATCTTACATAACACATATGGAGTGGTCTACCACTCTCATAATAAGGTATATAAGAAGCTAAAAGTATAGCTTGTGGGTGCAAAAAGGTTAGGTTGCTAAGGTAAAACAAACAGACAGAACAAATACCCATGGCAGTGGTTATTACTCACCACAAGCAACTATCACTTAATATGTTCATGATTTTAGTTGGATGTTTTTAGTTTAATAATATACTCTTAATCACAATCATAACACAAGTATTAACTCATGCTAAGGTAAAAACATTTACACAAAATCCAATAAGCAAGCAAACAACACCACAGGTGAATAGACTATTTATTCACCAGGTTATTGTTTATTAGAGGTTTTGGAATCCATCAATCATGAACAATTAGCAAACAACCAGTAGCTAAAAACCAATGAATACAATCATAAAGATACTCTAAAACACCATCTTTAAACAAGATGAAACTCCTATTTCACAGGCATAAAATAAAACAGGACTGCACAAATAACACACTAGTATGAAAAATCTATACCAGCATGCTATAAGAGATAATCATATCCTATAACCATAGAACATGAAACTAAATAATTCATGGCATGCTAACAGAAGTAATAACTTCCTAAACATGCTATATGAACACATATACTCATAAAATAAAAAGAGGGTAATACTAGAGCAAAAATCATCATTTTCTAGTGGTGAAACTAGTTTCACTCTAGGGAAGCAAACAATGCTATCATGCTGTTTAAACTTAGACAAGCAAGTCATGAATATAAAATGTACATAATAACAGTACACAAAACTTACTCATGTTAGTAAGCACAAACATCAAAACAATCCCATGAAACAACTATTAAACATGCAGAAATTTCTTCTAGCAATTTCTGTTTTTCTTAAACAATTACTAGCAAACAAGCAAGGTATAACTCACACAACCAGTAGCTATGAAATTAATGAAAAGTTATCTAAACCTTTTCAAAAATCCATACACTCAATTTAAAATTATTCACAAACAATCTACCAATCAAGAGGAATTTATTTTATTTTGTGAACAATTTAATTTTAGCACACGATAGTGAAACATTTCTTAACATGATACCCCTAAGGAATATTATGCCAACAAAAGGATCACACCTAAACATATTAGTATTTACTAATAAGAAATAAACTTCTCACTTGCATAAGTGAAAAGAAACAACTATATTTTCCATGGTGGAAAATAGAAATCAATTTCATAGTGAAACATGCTATTTTCACACACGTGTATGGTTGGGGATTTTCATCCTCAAGCCAAAATGCAATGGGACCAGTGGGCTATGGCCTACTAATACCAAGGCAAAAATAGGTACTAAGCCTCTGGTTACTCATGAAAAACTTTGCATACAAGATAAAAATATAAGGCTATTTAATCTAGTGAAGCAATACTAGTGCATATTGATAGCAATGCTTACACACGCTTTAATATTAAGGGACATGCAAGCTAACATAGGTTCAAGCATCAAAATAACAGTACCTAAATGTTACTTGACTCAAAGAACACATAGCACACAATCTACTAAGAAAGTATACACAGATCTAGCTCTCACAATACTTCCAGATAATAAACTAGAAGGTAACAAATGCTATTTCATTTTTTTGTTCGAGTTTCCAATCATGCACACACTTTCTAGGGTAGATTTATTGTAAGAAAACAACATAATAACAAGTCCTAACAACTCCATATAAGTTAGTAAGCAAGATTGAACAAACACAAATTTATTTCAATCAAGAGCACACAAAGAAACAAAAACAGGAAAACTGATGTTTCCTATATCTATCACAACCATTCCATCATTCACTTAATTTCTAAACCCCTAATCTCATAGTACCTACAACGTCTACTAAGATTTGGTTTCCAAAGTAGATACACAAGATATCCTATTGACTATTAAATGAATAAGTCACCATCTTATTTTCTCGTGACTTCTCCTTTTTACCAACTAGATTAAAAGGTGTCCTAAGTCACTTAATTTCTTGGTTTAGAAAGAGTTGTCAGTAGTTCGCATGCTTTGGTTAGATGTCAACCTAAGATTAGACCAAGCATGTTAGTCTTGTTAGCTTTCTATTTAATCATGTTTGTCCGACAAGATACGACTAGAGTCATACGTCGAATATTGAATTGTGCTCTTTTTATTGGCTTCTTAGGGGGTTGCGCATCATGGCATGTGAAGACTTATTTTGCACCTTTCTCCAGAGGAGGGAGGTATATAACTTTTAAAAGGGGATTTCTCTTGTTTGTTCTTTTAAAAGGGAACATAAAAAGGTGCAACATTTAGCCAACAGGGCAAAAAGAGTCTTTTGCAAACAGACAAACACAAAGGTTTTGGTCAGTATTGGTTGGTTTTCTTCACGCCTTTTCTTCTTTGAGGGTTGTCGTTGTTGGAGCTTTATCTGTTGGAGTGCATCACTGGTAGCAATGCTAGCAGCTCGTGTGGCTTGATGGTCCTCTATTATTAGGCCCAACGGTGCTTTTTATTAATTGTGGGGGAGATGGTGGTGGTTCACGACGGGTGGCATTATGAAGAGAAAACAAGTATAAGTCTAAGCAACAAATTCTTGTTTTTTGAATGCTATACAAACATTTTTGCTTGCAAAAATTTAACAAGAGGCGATTCAAAAACAAGAGCGGGGCAATCACAAATTTGCAAAGATTTGAGCACTTCGCAAACATATAGGAGTCTAGATGAACCAAATTCTACACCACACAATAGCACAAAGTCCTATGGACACACATAAGCAAGCCAAAACACACAAACAAGGCTCCATTGGAGCTACGTCAGGGGAGACGACTCATGGAGTTATCGCTAAATTACTCCAAACTAGACTAATCCAAAAATCCTAGAAGTGGCTGAAGAACTATATCTACTTCTGACCATCATCACTGTAGAGCTAGGCAATTATTTTGGTCTTCTCGGGACATCAGCAAGTATAAAAGTTTTTGTATAGAAACAAGATAATAGAAGTAGATTTTTGATAAAACTTTATGCAACAATCTGTTTTTGAAACCCCAACTATTTTCTGAACAGAAAACTTCAAAGACGAGAGAAGTTTCAAAAACAGAGCGGAGCAGTTGCAAACAAGTAAGAAATAAACTCTTAACCGAGAGAGATACTAACTCTGTAAGGCCCGCCCTTCGAACCACTGTTCAAGGACGCCCGTGATATGCATTTAGAATCTTTTGAAAAGATAATAAGGAGGGAAAATATACTAAAATTCCCTTGGATAAAATAATGTAGATAATAAATAGGTTTTTACTCAAAAATAATTTTCTTTCCTATCTGACGTCCATGCTAACTAAGGTCTCCTAAGGTCAGGATGGCTCTGATACCAACTCTGTAAGGACCCCAGACCGGCAGTCTGAAACCCTCCGTATGCATACATTCACGATCCCAGAAAGATCAGTCATGAACAACATACACAGTTGGCACACAGAAATACATCATCCATTACACGAATACATAAAGGTATTACACAAAAGATCACATGATCAAGTTTTAACGCAACTGCCACAAAGGGCAGGCAACTTATCAAACACAGCGGAAGACAATCAAAACACAACGTAGTTGAGCCCAAGTCACGCCTTAACCTACAGGCTGCTGACCCGGAGACGATCCTAGTTCGCAAAGCCGTCAACTCCGTACTTCTCTTCATAGATCTCCTTCGGAGACTCCTTCTCCAAATCTGATAAGTAGATACCAGGGGCGAAACCATAATGAGTACATTTGAATGTACTCAGCAAGACATCCATCATGTCACTTACCAACATGCAAATATGCTTATATGGTGGAATAGGTAGGCTATAAATAGGGTTCACTATCAATGGTGTTCATATATGATGACACCACAGTTGCAGTCAGGTTAATCTGTATCTTCGTTGAAGAAGATACTTCAGAAGAAAATAATATAGTTTTATTTCTCTTGTAGATATCACATGTACAAGAGTTTTTGTAAAACTTTGTTAAAGAATATTTTCTCTTTGCAAAACTTCTTGGAATCAGTTTCCAGAATTCTTGTTTAGAGTAGAAAAGGTTTTCTTTGCAAAACATTTTGTTTTGTATATCAGCATCTGGCTTTTTATCATCGACGATACCTCCACGGTATATGTTTTCCTTCCTTTCCGAACTTCACAAGTTCAACACTTCCTTTCCAAAAATTTCCCTTTCAAAAACATCCTTTTTGAAAACATTGACACAATGCTAGCTACATGGCCATTCAACTGTCCATATCCGAGGACGCGGCTTCTTCGAAAAAGTTATACTCTGCAGAGGTGTACACATCCACCAGATCCAGTTTACCTCCCGTGAACAATCACGGACTGTAACAACAGTATGTAAACATCAGGTATCTGATCATAACCATCCACTATGTTCAAGCTAGAATATGCCTATCTCTCAGTTGAGTTTTACCACATCCCCGGCACCGAGCTAATCCCCGCCAAGCCAGGATGCCTCAACTGATGCATCCGGAGGGAAAATTAATCCCACACTTTATATGTCTCCACGACATTCGGTTCAGAGGATCGCATCCCCTATAGCACATTGAGATAGCACACACTAATAAGAACAAACTTCAAGTTAAGCCCCTTGCCCATGTTGGGGTAGGGTGGCAGTACGGTAAAGGTTGTCCGGCGAAGACTAGGTTATGTGTCATTTTTGAAAACACCACTTTCTCAAAAATGACCACTTCCACATTCCTCCGGAGAACAAGGAATCCGCCTTTTCTCCGGGTTTTTCCGTAAAGCCTTTGTTTTGTAGAATCACAATTTTAGGGTGTCCACTTAGGGACTAGTATATTTGATGGTAATAAATACCATATGGTGGCTTATGGGCTTGGTATTACCAAGTTTAACTACTGGCATGATAGTAACCTATATATAGTATAGTAGTAAATTCCACATCAAAAATAGTTTTGATAATCAAGTTTTTGTAAAACTTCAGAGGTAAAACATGCATGATAGATAATGATAAGTATTGTATCAGCAAGCATCAGGATGGCTTGCCTGGTATCTCCTTGTGTCCCTGGTTCTGGAGTGACTGGAACTTGAAACAGAGCTTCACGACACTTCCTTCCTCTTCGTTTTCTAACGCCGTAAAAGGAATAAAGGACACACATTCAGAACCAATCAAGGCAAGCAACCATACATAACAATACATACAGCAAGGAAACTAATAATAACCAATCACACAATTATTAATGGAGGCAAACAATCAAACAAACATACTTGACAGAAATGCCATTTAATAAGACAGCTCAAGGTCGGAGGAACATAACTCACAACCTTAATATCATGGATTCAGTGGGTGTGCCACTCTCATACCAAGATATTAATAAACCCAAAATACACTTAGTTTCACAAAGGTGAGACTACTAAGAGTGTATAAAACATGCACAAAAATAAGCATGGCAATGGGTCTATCAACCACATCACAAAAAGAATAAGGTAGCTACTCTGCTAAGCCTAAATTCACATCAAGAATAAATGAAACACATGATTTGTAAAAGTTACTTTTACAAAACAGTGAGCCTACACAAGTGCAACAAGGCAATAGACTCATCACAAAACACACAATTTCTCATAGTGAGAACAATAGAAACAATGACTAAAAGGAGGAATCCTATTGACATGTTTCTACTAAAAGTTTGCTATGCAAGCATGCATAACAAGTAAAATACTAAAATGCAAACAAGGAACCATGTTATCATATTAGGAAATGAAAACATGTCCTCATGCAAGGATACACAAATATCCACCAAACACAAGTTGGCAGAAAAATTAATTCAACACGAAAATGCTAGGGAATCTAGTACTACTCATACATGAAGAATCAATGGATGTATTTCAATAAAGTAATTGAAATACAACCAGAGGTTCCATGTCATAAAAACAGTAGTGAAAAACATCTATACTTTCTCTAACAAAAATATCTCATTTAACAAAACAATGCATCCATTTGCAGGGCAACTCCTACCTACTAGTAGTAATAAAAAGGGGCATTACTAGAGGAATCAAACAACAATCCAAAGATGGATTTTTCCTAGCAAGCCACACATGATTATAACCACTTACAAACAGAAGCATACACATTTTTGTTTAGCACTTAGAAAACAAGTTCACACAACTTTTACATGCTAGAAAACAATATTGCAATACAAAAATATAATCACACAATTTAAATAGCTAAAATGCCAAAATGGCAGAAACAGGTGAAACAAGGATCTGTCCACCAAAACTTCTAGGATGCTCAAACAATTAAACCCTTCTAGGTTTGGATAGTCCTAAACATATAAAAGACCATCCAGTTGAGTTTGCATCAAAAATCATTTTTAATAATTTTATAAAAATCACCAAAGTGCTCTCTGGTGTTTTACCAAATTGCATGCCATTTCAAAAATACAATGAATTGGGAAGCAAGGTTAATTGCTCCTGTTAGGAAATTGCAAGAGCTTTCCAATGCAATTTGCCTCACTTCATTCTGAGTTGTGAAATAAAAATGGTTCTCATTTTGGTGTTTCTGGTACCTGTTGCCAAATCATTTTTCATTTCAAAACTATTCATCCAAATGTAGATCTACAAGTTGGAGGTGGTTTAGATTTTGTTTGTGTACATCTGTAAATTTTTGTTTGGTCAAAATCATCTTTTAGGTTGCCTTTTAAAGCCAAAAGTAAACTGCAAAGTTTCTGTAAAAATAAAATGAGAAAATAACATCACATGGGCCAGATCTGCTAAAGGGCCGGTCAGATCTGATCTTTACCGCGGCCTGAGCTAGCCTCAGGGGCTGACTAGCGGGCCAGGACGCCACGGTGGCATCCACGCGGGCTAGCGCGGCCCCACTGGCCAGTTTGACTAGCGGTGCGCGCGGGTCAAGGGATGACGCGAGCGCTGCGTCACCTCGACGTCATCGCCGGCGGGATCGGTCTCCGGCGAGCTCGAATCAAACGATTCCGGCCACCAATCTGCAATCCAAAGACACCCGTGAGTCACTCTCGACGAGGGGAACCCTGTAGGGCCTGCGCCGTTTCCGGGGAAGGCGCCGGAGACCGGCGGCAACGGCGCGCGGCGGCGGCCGGACGACTCGCACGGCACGGCTGCGACTTAGGGGGTTAGAGAGGGGGAAAAAGGCATGGGGAGGACCACATCCTCACCGTGAACGCACTGGACCAAACGGAGACGGCGGAGGAGACTCGTGGCGGCGGGAATGGCTCGCCGGAGTGCGCCGTGCCCGAAAAGGGAATCGGACGGCGCGGGCACCAGGCGACCTTCCGCCTCGATTCCTTCCTCAGGGAGGGTCAGTACGACGAGGCTAAGAGGGTAGGCTACCCTGTGGCCGGCGGCGAGCTTTCCTTTGGCCCAATCGCCGGCGAGCTCAAAGCCTAGGGTTCGGTTTTGCGAAATGTGCACAGTATAGAGAGAGAGAGCTTGGGGGGAGAGAGAGGGGGCATGTGGGAGACAGACCACATGGGGGGGCCTCTTTATCCTCCTCAATTCCTTCTCATCGAAGCAATGGCCTAGGCCCTCTGTATCTACATCATGGCTAGAGGTAGGAGAAGGTGACTCGGATTTCAATTTGGTCCCTGGAATTTACAAATAGGTCCCTGTCATCTCTGTAAAATGTGATTTTCACCAAGCAAACCAAGTCAAAATGTAATTTCCTTTTGCCCAAAATTCTCATTAGTTGAGATGTACAACATAAGTGAAAATTGGCTCAATTAGATAAACTTTATAATTCAAAGTTGTTCAAATTTGAATTCTTACACAAATGGACATTGAATTTATTAACCTACTTAGGAGCTTCCAAAAATGATAATTTTTGGCACACATTCCTTATTTGATGTGTTCCTTATGTGGTAGAAAATTCAAGTCATTTTGAGTTAATTCATAGAACAAACTTGTTCAAATTTCAAAAAGGTGTTGTCCAGAAAACAGGGGTTTTTGGCAACTTAAATTATTCAAAAACTTGTGCCCTTTTGGTTTTCATCCTTATTTATGATATAGATCATGTGGTATTTATTTCATGGCACTTGGAAAAAGTTTGTAGAACAAACTTGTTCAAAATCCCAAATGTTGCTGTGGAGAAAAACCATGTTTTCAGGGCTTTAATGGATTCAATTTTGGGTCTCCTCTTGTGTGTGTTCCTTATTTGATATAAGGAGGCAATGGTATGAATTTCAAATCATTTAAAGAAAGTTTCCAATAGTAACTTGTTTTAGTTTTCTGTTTCTGGAAATATTGGAATTTCTATTTAATAAAGCACTTGGCTTTCCTTTAGCAAATGATTTGCCAAAATATTTATGTGACTAGAGATAGCAAGTCAATGCTCTCCAATACCTTTGTTTTTAATCTTGCAAGGTTGGAAAAACATTTGATAATATTTTGGTGAAGCATTTAAGAATGCCTCTTTTTCTGATAATCTTTTAGGGAAATTTTATTAAGTGTTTCCTCTTTCTTAATTTAGGTCTTGGAATAATATTCAACAAGTATGAGATTCATAAGATGTTTTTAGAAAACTCTTTGATCAATATTTACTTTAGAAAATATTGCCAAAGTCATTGGAACAATATGTTGAATATTTTTAGTTTACTGCTTTGCTATCCTTTTTAAGTTTGTTTAGTTGCACTTAAACAAACACAAACAAACACAACCAAGGTTTATTAGTCAAGCAATTAGCAAAACAACTGTGTTAACAGGTATTCCAAAATTGGGATGTGACACCCGTTAAGGTTGAACATCCACCTAGAACAAGTAGCTACACTACATCACAACTGAACAATGGACTATGCCTTGAATTGTCAGTTTGGCGTCAAATAGTTTCACTAAATGTCTTGCCAGTACTAGGCTGCCGAAGGCTGACCCCTCGGGTGGAGCATATTAGTCATACTCCTAGCCTATTCATGAACTTATTAGAGATCACCCAATCTCATAGACTGTGACCAGCAGTCAGGATCATATAAGTGTGTTCCTCCAAAGATCGCTCTGTAGGATAGCATCTTGCTTATACAAGCCTTGGAACACATTAAGACAGAAGTCAACCTGCCATACAGTTTTGAGAGTACTGCATCTCCAGTGGAGTGGGTTAGTAAAATTACTCTCCTCAGTTAACCACTAGCTTGTTTTCCCAGGTCCCACTTCACGGGATCTCCGATCACATAGGTTGGGTTACTGCCATGGCAACTCATGTGGGTCTCATACCCATCTCCCTCGATGCACTTTCTATCACAACACGTGATAGCCCTTTAGTAAAGGGGTCTGCCAGATTCTTAGCCGACTGGATATAATCCACCGCTATCACTCCGGAGTTTCTTAAATGTCTGACAGCTTTTAATCTCATTTTTATGTGCTTTGTGGACTGTGCATTGTCCTTTGAACTCTTCACCTTGACAATTACTGTTTGATTGTCACAGTTCATAAGGATAGCCGGTACTGGCTTTTCAACCACAGGCAAGTCCATCAAAAGATCTCGAAGCCATCCTGCTTCGACACTAGATGTGTCTAATGCTGTTAATTCTGCTTCCATTGTCGATCTCGTTAAGATCGTTTGCTTGCAAGACTTCCAGGAAACAGCACCACCTCCAAGGGTAAACACATACCCCGTTGTGGCTTTCATCTCATCAGCATCAGAGATCCAATTCGCATCACAATAACCTTCAAGTACCGAAGGATATCCACTGTAGTGAAGTCCATAGTTCATGGTACCTTTCAGATAGCGCATAATTCTTTCTACAGCGTGCCAATGCACATCACCCGGATTGGAAACAAACCGGCTTAGTTTGCACACAGCAAACATGATGTCAGGCCTCGTAGCGCTCGCTAGGTACATGAGTGAACCAATTACTTGAGAGTACCTCAGCTGATCCTTAGCTATGCCTTCGAACTTTCGAATCCGCACACTAGGATCATATGGCGTTGGAGAAGTTTTGCAGTCCGAATATCCAAAACGACTCAAAACCTTCTCAACATAATGGGATTGCAGAAGTGTAATCCCACCCTCATTGTTTCTCAATAGCTTGATGTTCAAGATAACATCAGCCACACCAAGATCTTTCATCTCAAAGTTCTGGGATAGAAATGACTTAACCTCATTGATTACTTTGAGGTTGGTCCCAAATATCAGTATGTCATCAACATACAAACACAAAATAACTCCTTCGCCCCCACCATGGCGATAGTATACACATTTTTCAGCTTCATTAACAACAAAGCCAACAGATGTTAAAGTTGTATTGAACTTCTCATGCCATTGCTTAGGTGCTTGTTTCAGCCCATATAAAGATTTCAGTAACTTACACACCTTTCCTTCTTGACCATCTAACACAAAGCCATCTGGCTGTTGCATATAGATTTCCTCGTCTAACTCTCCATTTAGGAAAGCCGTCTTAACATCCATCTGATGGACGAGAAGACCATGCGAGGCCGCCAACGAGAGTAATACTCGAATGGTGGTCAGTCTAGCCACAGGTGAATAAGTATCAAAGAAATCTTCATCTTCTTTCTGGGAATAACCCTTGGCCACAAGTCTAGCCGTGTACTTTTCAATCGTACCATCAGGCCTAAGCTTCTTTTTGAACACCCACTTACATCCTAATGGTTTACAGCCATAAGGACGTTCAGTGATCTCCCACGTTCCATTAGCCATGATGGAATCCATCTCGCTACGGACCGCTTCTCTCCAGTAGTCAGCATCTGGAGATGCATAAGCTTCTGAAATAGAAGTGGGAGTATCATCCACAAGGTACACAAGGAAATCATCACCAAAGGACTTTGCAGTCCTCTGTCTCTTGCCCCTACCAAGGGTTTCCTCGTCATCCTTCTCAGGATTCTCATCATGTGTTTGTTCATAATATTCCATAGGAATGGCAGGTTCAGGAGTCTCCTCTGATTCTTGTCTAGAAGTGCTTTGCATATCTCTCATAGGAAAAATATCCTCAAAGAATGTAGCATCTTTAGACTCCAAAATTGTACCGACCTTCACGTCAGGTACCTCAGATTTCACTACTAGAAATCTATAGCCAACGCTATTCTTAGCGTATCCCAAATTAACGCAATCCACGGTCTTTGGTCCAAGTTTACGCTTTTTGGGGATCGGCACATTGACTTTTGCCAAACAGCCCCAAGTACGTAAGTACGAGAGTGTTGTTTTTCTCTTCTCCCATTGCTCATAGGGAGTGACCTCATTGTCTTTCGTCGGAACTTTAGTCAGGACATGACATGATGTCAATATAGCCTCCCCCCACCATGCCTTGGATAAACCCGATGTATCTAACATGGCGTCAACCAAATCTGTTAGAGTACGGTTTTTCCTTTCGGCAACCCCATTTGACTGAGGTGAATAGGGAGGCGTCCTCTCGTGAATAACGCCATGTTCCGCACAGAAAGAGTCAAACTCATTAGAAAAATACTCTCCACCACGATCTGACCGGATTCGTTTAATTTTCTTTTCAAGTTGATTCTCAACTTCTGCCTTATAGATTTTAAAGTAGTGTAGAGCCTCATCTTTAGTGTTTAACAGATATACATAGCAAAACCTAGTGGAATCATCTATTAACGTCATGAAGTATCTCTTTCCACCTTTAGTCAACACACCGTTTATCTCACAGAGATCAGAATGTATGAGTTCTAATGGTGCCAAGTGTCTCTCCTCTGCAGCCTTGTGGGGCTTGCGAGGTTGCTTTGCTTGTACACACGAATGGCACTTAGAACCTTTGGCTAAAGTGAAACTTGGAATTAAATTTAGTTTTGCTAACCGCGGCATGCAACTGAAACCAACGTGACAAAGACGTGAATGCCAAACTTCTGTTTCATTAACACTCGAATGAATATTGTTCACGACTTTATTACAAAAATCAGCGAGGGAAAAGCGGAACAGACCTCCGCACTCATACCTTTTTCCAACAAACAGTCCATATTTCGTTACAACTACTTTATTGGACTCGAAAACCAACTTAAATCCTTCTCTACATAGAAGGGAGCCACTAACGAGATTCTTCTTGATGGCGGGGACATGCTGCACGTTCTTGAGCTGCACGATCCTTCCCGAAGTAAACTTCAGATCGACCGTGCCAACACCAAGTACAGAAGCACTTGCACCGTTCCCCATCAATACGGACCCGTTCCTTGTGACCTGATAAGAAGAAAACAATGAGATGTCAGCACACACATGAATGTTTGCACCTGTGTCAATCCACCAATCAGTAGACTGACAAACTGAAAATACAGTAAACAAATTACCATACCCAGATGCCCCATTCTCATTGTTGCTCACGATCATGTTGACAGCCTTGGAATCCTGTCCTGGCTTCACATACTTCTTTGGGCACTTCCCAGCCCAGTGTTCCAGTGAACCACAAGTGAAGCAGCCATCTTTCTTCTTATCCTTCTTGAAGGTCTTCTTAGCCTTCTTCTTGAAGTCGGTATTCTGCTGGACACCAGTCCTCGCCTTGTTCTTGTGGGAGTTGTAGTTCTTCTGTACCATATTGGCCGCAGAAGTCCCTTCATTCCCTTTTCCATGCGAGTCCTTTGCCCTCGAATTCTGCTCAACACTCAGATGGCCGATGACATCCTCTACTGAGAATTCACGCCTCTGATGTTTCAGAGTAGTGGCAAAGCTCCTCCAGGAATTAGGCAGCTTGGCGATTATGCATCCCGCGACATACTTGCCCGGTAACACGCACTTGAGAATTTCAAGCTCCTTAGTGATGCACTGTATCTCATGAGCCTGCTCCAAAACAGAACGGTTTTCGACCATTCTGTAGTCATGGAACTGCTCTATACTGTACATCTCGCTGCCAGCATCGGTTGCGCCGAATTTGGATTCAAGCGCCTCCCACAAGTCCTTGGCAACCCGCACATGTAAATATGCGTCAACAAACTTCTCTCCGATCACGCTTAGAACGCATCCAACAAAGACGACGGTGGCATCCCTAAACGCCTTCTCCTGATCAGGAGTAATCGTTTCCGTGGGAGTGACACCAACGACCCAGAACACGTTCATAGCCGTGAGCCATAAGAATGTTTTGGTCTGCCAACGCTTAAAGTACGTCCCCGTAAACGGGTCCGGTTTAGTGCAGTAGCAAAACCATGAATCGAAAATTGCCTACACATATTAGGTTTTTGGATTGTTAAGAATTTAGGCAATTTAAAGATTAAATTAATCCAAGTATAAATCATGAACATGACGTAAACATACTGATATTTAACCATATTCGTGCATACTAGATTTATAGTAGATAAATCTACGCAAACTACTAGTGTTGCACACATGGAAATAATAATGACAGGGATGAACGTGGTATACCCTGCAGTTGGCCAATTGGCAGTAGCCGTAGCAGAGGCGGCGGCCGCGGCGGCGGCAGCAGCAGCGTTGGCGGCCTCAGCAGCAGCAGCGGCCTCGGTGGCAGCAGCAGCTCGATCGGCTTCGGTGGCCATGTTGGCGACGAGGGCGACGCGGTAGTAGACGAAGTAGATGTACAGCAGCAGCGAGCAGTCGCGTAGTAGACGCTCCCCAAAAACCTAATCGCCCCTCTCCCGTACAGGATCTGGAGAGGCGGGGTTTCGGAGGCCTGCTCTCCCGTCGGCCGTGTACGCGATAGACGGGATGGGATCACCGGCGGCAGCAACAGGAGGTAGAACGACAGTGGGCGCAAAGAGGCGGCGTGTGTATGATGTGTCTACTGCGTCCGCCAATTTAATTGGCATTTACTACAGCCGTTACCACGTGATAAAGGCGGCGTTTTACTGCGCGCAGTTATCACACGCGATCAATACGGCTGTTACGCATCTAGACAACAATAATTATGACGTCTCATATTATTGCCGTGTCTGTTGACTCCCCGTTTCCGACTGCCAAAATAAAGGCATCGGCTCGGCTCATTCCCGTAACCCGCGGCGCGTCGTGACGTGTCGTGACGAGGCGAGGCGGGCGGCGGAGGAGAAGGAGCGCACGTGTGGAACACCTCCACTACTCCTCTCTCTTCATACCAATTCACACTAGTGGGGAGAGAGCTCACCTTATAAACTGGTGCAAAACTCTCCCAACTAGCAATGTGGGACTAAACTCCCACCATTTGCTATGGCAGCATGGGCCTTTGGGATTAAGTGGAAATTGGCTAATGGGCCTATAGGTCCATCCGAATTTCAGCACATTTGTCCCAGAAACATTATTAATTGATTCATGATGTGTTATTTTTTGTTCTTTAATTATTTGTTCTAGTCTTCCTCATGAACTTTGAAGGTGTCCTGGCATTTATGTTTTGCCCCACTCTTAAGGACAAACGAAATATCACTTTGCCATGTTATCTCTATGCTTGAAACAAACGTATATCTTTCAAGTGCATTATTATTCATGGTCTTTTATTTGTGTTACTTCTCATGATGCAAGGTGATTGCTATGCTTTATTGTTAGAATTGTATTTATCATGCTTGTGTTTAAGTTCTATTATCTCATCTATGCTTATGCTTTTACAATTTAGATGACCAAGTTTATGTTGGTAGCATGTCACCTCAGAAATTATGTGTTTTTATCATTTACCTACTCGAGGACGAGTAGGAACTAAGCTCGGGGATGTTGATACGTCATAAACGTATCTATAATTTCTGATGTTCTATGTTGTTTTCATTCCTTATGCTACATGTTTTCCTTACACTTTATGTCAATTTATCGATTTTTCGGACTAACCTACTGACAAGATGCCACAGAGCCACTTCCCCGTTTTCTGCTGTTTTTAGTTTCAGAAAAATTGTTCTGGAAATATTCTCGGAATTGGAAAATTCGAAGTCCGGAAGTCTTAGAATTCCCGAAGGTTCCACGGAGTCCCGAAGAGGCCCGGAGGGGGCCACAGGGGGCACACCATAGGGCGGCGCCCGCCCCCTGGCTGCGTCGGGGTTGGTGTGGGCCCCTCAGGCATCCACCGCCATCGCCCTTTCGCCTATTTATTCCCTCCGAGACGTCAACCCTAAAAATATACCACTTCGTCCCGAGAAACACCGAGGCCGCCGTCATCGTCAACCCGAGATCAAGAGGGTTCCGGTGAGTGCATTGTTGTTCTTGAAGCTGTGGCATCCTAAGATCTCTGGATTTGACACTCGTTCTTTGTCATGACCGACACCTACAACGATTTCAATGTGCTCCAGCGGTCACCGATGTTTGCAAGGCTCTCCGAGGGCAATGCGCCGGAGGTGAACTATGTGGTCAATGGTACCCCATATGACAAAGGATATTATCTAGCTGATGGTATCTATCCCCAGTGGTCGATAGTTGTGAAGACCATCCCACCCCCAGGGTGCGAAGAGACTAGGTTTGCCCAAGAACATGAGGGTGCCAGGAAGGATGTCACATGCGGGTTTGGTGTGATCCAATCTCGTTGGGCTATTGTTTGACACCCTGCTAGGACATGGAGTCTGAACACTATGTGTGAGGTGATGACCGCTTGTGTGATCATGCACAACATGATTGTCGAGGATGAGCGCAACGAGGACCTCTTTGACTAGGATTTACAGTTTCAGGATAACTTGGTTGAGCCCCACCATGGAACGGCAACTTTTGAACAATTCATCCAATTTCATGAAGAAATACGTGATCGAGATGTTACATGCAACTTCAAAATGATTTGATAGAACATATATAGGTTCATGTTGGGAACAACCTTTAATTGCCCCGTTGCCTAATTTGAAACAAATTCTATTCGATTCGGTTTTAGTAAATTATGCTACTTATTCATTTGAACAATTACTTTATTTGTTCCAATTTAGTTGTAAAACTATAATGCTATATTTATTTCAACTTGACAATCTATACATTTTTATGTCACCGGGCAAATAAAATACATGCGTGTATCAAATGGGTCGGGGTAAGTCCGAACATGGAGCGGATGACTGTCCGTTTGGCGACCCAAACGGATGAAAACGAGCCACGCACGGACACCAAATACGTCGAGTTGGATATGCTCTAATTTTTTTTCTCATTAATAATGGATCCGGGATAGCTTAATCACCATGCTCATACATAGGCAAAGCACAGCTCATAGGAGTAGGCTGCAAGGTCGTAATTAAACGCCCTGGAAGACATCCCGTACTTATGACGGCGTTACCCGGACGTACGTACTGAGCTGGGCAGCAACACAAAGGGAAACCGTTCTCCGTTTCCACCTCGGCCACGGAACAGGAAAGGCAGTTCATCATCATCGTAATCCTTAACAGATCACACGCGCGGATATGCACCTGGTACCCAAGAAAGCCCTCGTGGCCCCCACATGTCATCGTCACGCCGCCCGTAACGGTTCGCACCGAACGCAGGTGCGTGGAGCGTTTATCACGGCCTGGAAAAATAGAGAGAGAGAATCCCAACGCAGCCCGCCCGCCCCTCTCGTCTCCACCTTCCCCTGCTCCCTCCCCTTTTATTTGCCTCTCCAGAAATCTCCCCGTCTTTTGATTCAAAACACTCCCAACAATCTATCTCTCTGTCTCTCGCGCATAAACAACGCCAAGGAGCCGTCCCCGCTTGTCCCCTCGATAAACCCCTCCGTCGTCGGCCAGGTCCATGGCGTCGGCGGCCGGCGGGGCCGGCGGCAGGCCGGGCGAGAAGAGCATAAGGCTCACGGTGCAGGAGGCGGCCAAGAAGCTCTCCCTCTGGCACACGGACACCTTCCGCCCCATAATGACCCACGACGACCTCGAGCCCATCCTCGCCGACGCCGGCTTCGTGGCGCTGCCGCTGCCGCCCGAGCCGCCTCTGCAGGATCAGCAGCAGCAGCAGCAGCAGGTGCGGTGGAAGGAGTACGCCTTCCTGGGCTGCGGCGGCGCGGGCAGTAATGCGGTGGTGGGGTGGCTGGGCCCGCGCCCGCGCCTGCCGTACCCGCGCATAGACGCGCTGCACATCCGCACGTACCAGGCCTTCCTCGGAGCCGTCGAGGTCTACCTCGGCGCCGCCCGTGTGCCCAACCTCTTCCACGTCAGGTTCGTCCCCTTTTCTCTCGCTTTTTTTTCTGTTTTCTTCTCGTATAATATTTTCCGCCAGAATAGGAAACCAGAACAGAAAAAAAAAAACAAGATAGTGCATATTTATTGTACGGGTATGCGAGGCCATGGAAATTTGAAGGCCGTGTAATAAGCGGCATACCTCGGCCGGAAGAAGTTCAGTTATCTGCTCCTCCTACAGCGGCGGCCCAAGCGGTGTGTTCCGTTGACTCAGTGTCATCCTCCATCTCTGAACGACACCATGTTTCGGTGTTCTGAAAACTTTAAAACATCAGGATTATTGTTGTTGAGCATTGCTTTTGATTTGTGCAATCGAATACGTGTACGACAGTGCATAGCCACTTTGATCCAACCCATGCACCGATCCTGTTCTGAACATAATCGTCAAAAAATCCTGTTCTGAACACTAGAAGTGAACCTGCAACTGCAATGCACCAAACACATGCTCAGTTGTTCATTGTTTCTGACCACTAAATTGGATACAAGTGAGTAGCCTTTTGCCTGTCCCCATGGCATGAGCACATCACCAGTTAGTTCCATTGTCTTATGTGAATGAACATTACTTACGTTTTGGAGGAGTTACCGATGAAGTTTATTTTGTAGCCGAGGCTGTAATTTCTTTTTCGTTTGAAGAACACATACGAGAATCGCGTGTCTGTTGTATTAAGAATAAGATAGAGAGGAAATTTTGGTTACAAGCAGCAAAGATGAGGTTCAAACACACTCGCAGAAACCTCACCAGCAAACCACAACGCAAAAAACAAGGACAAGAACTATGTGATGTCTCTCATCTGTCCGCTTCTCCGCTCGCACACAATCTTCCACAGCTCGAATTCTGCTTTGTTTCTTCTGCACAGCTCGGCTGGCAATGGTCGCAATTCTGTCGAAGGGCCGTGCAACGCGCTCCAGCCAAAGCTCCCTCGCCATAGGATTTAGCAGTTCTGTCGCAGCGCAGGACAGGCTGTAGATAAATGCCTCCCGTAGTAATTAAACATCATCTCATACCTTGATCTAGAGGTTGTAAAATCATTAATCCGTCTGCTATCTTTACTGAGATTTACTATTGATTTGTTTCCTTTTCTCTACATTTGTTATAGTCCCAATGACAAATAGGTTCTCAGCACGCTGCCGAATTGTCTGACACCATTAAGGCCACACTGTCCCATGGGTTACAACGTTTTGCCCAAATCATCCATTAGTGGCCCCTATATGAGTTTCTAAAACAGTTTTACTAACTTTCTTTTGTCGATTGCCGACCCTCAACTCCAAGAAGAGTTCTTATGGGATAAGCAAAGATGTATGGACTGATTCGTCAAACTCAATAAAACATACTTCTTGTGGGCCATTGATGATGATGTTGAACATGTCGTTTGATATTGTCCTCAATATTATTCAAAATCCGGTTGCATTAGCCCCAAATCTTGAGCCCACTATATGATCAAACAACTAAGTTGATAGAACTGCATTGATGTAGATATAAAAAATATGTTTGTAAAAAGTAAATATACTGTTAACAAAATATAAATATACTGATAAGCAAAGGTGGATGGAATTATTTGTCAAACTCAATAAAACATAGTTCTTGTGGGCCATTGATTCTAGTCCATTGATGATGATGTTGAACATGTCGTTTGATATTGCCCTCGATATTATTCAGAATCCGGTTGCACTAGCCCCAAATCTTGAGCCCACTATATGGTCAAACAACTAAGTCGATAAAACTGCATTGAAGTAGCAATAAAAATATGTTTGTAAAAAGTAAATGTACTGTTGATCAAATAGTTCTTGAGTTGCACCTACCAAATTTTATGATGCCAAGTAGCAGTGTAATTTTTTTTTGAAATGTTATGTGTCAGATCAGATTAATAACTCTGTTTTTACCCTGCAATACCCAATTGATAATATTTTTGTCAAATTGTGAAGAAACTTCTCAAAATAAAAACCAAACTATTTAATTAATTCAAGATGCTATAGAAATTATTATGTGTCTTATTTTTTGCACAATGACGGAGGACTAGATAAGTCTCTATTGATTTATTTATTTCAAGCTTCTTAATATTTCTACTCTGTGTATGTTGGTTTTGGCTCGTATTTGATCCTTCCAGGTGATATATTGTCGAGCCACATTAGTTCCTGTTGTACTGCAAATTAAAAGATTTTGAACATTATGAAATTCGATCCACGATTTGCAATTTTGTCCCCTAACTAGCTAGATATTGCAAATGGAATGATTTAATACCAACTATAATAAGGACAATTGTACAGCGATAAACCGATTGTTTAATTATGTTTGGTTCCTTTTTAATCCTACCCGAACTGGACACCTACAATACTCGCCTTTTTGCGGAGATTGAGATATACTAATTTTTTAATATAAGTATACTCCTTTAGGAAGCTTGATCAATACTTGCCCCTTTGTTGCTCTTACATCCTTGCTTGCTATCCTTATGTGATCTTCTAACTTAACATCTCGAGAGAGTCACCTCACTATATTGCCATCCATAGTCGTTGGATTCTTGACACTTGCCAAAGATCTTTTAGGCTTCACCTGGGTTGTTGATGTTGTGCACCAAGCTCAGATACCACCCTGAAAACCCTCCAAACAGAAAAATGAAGATAAAAAATGTTGTTTACAAATTAGAAATTAATAAAAAAAAAATTTAGAAACTTGTTGCTATATGAACTGTGAGATTATATATTCTTCTGAGTTTACACAAAAGACGATAAATATAGAGCTAATATAAGAACTATAGATACTAAGTAAATGTCACAAAAGGACATAACTTTACTACCGTAAAATTTGCAAGTGAACTTTGTATTCCCGCATGTACACCTGTATATTTTGAGATATTTTCTAAAATTCACAAAAAATCTATTTAGAGGCGGAAGCAGATGAACTTGGGTGCAACTCGGAGTTACTGCCATGCCAGAATCTTCTTTTTGCTAGAAGGTTGATTATAAATATCTTCTTTTATTCTGGATCAACGTGATTTTTAATTTAGCATCGCACACATGTTCCTGTTATTTTTTCTTTCGAGCAAAATCTGGACAAGTTAGGATCACTATAGAAGTTTGCGTACAATACTTGAAACCTAGATGGTCCAGAATTTCCCCATGGAACCATTGATTACGATGAGTTGAGAACACAGAGAATTGGCAGGTAATCAGAGGAATGAGTTCAATTCCTGCTGCAAAGTAAAAAGATTGTGGTTCAAACAATGCCTTGTTTATTTTGTTTTACGTCCTCAACCTGCATTTAACATAGGCACAAACATTTGGATGTAGGGTTGATCAATGTTTTCTTTTCCTGGTGTGTTCCTTTCATCGAAATTGACCTGAATAAAATAACCAACTATAATTCTTGCATTATTTTCTCATCAGGTGCATGCCGGTGACCACGAAGCAGGACAGGGTGTTTGACAAAGTCTTCCGGGCCATGAGGAACGACCAGGACGGTATCATCGTCTACCGGGACGGCACCTTGGATGATGCCACCTTCGCTGCCATCTGCAATGAACACAGTCCCATCGAGGATGTTGGGTATCACATCATCCCAGGCAATGTCAGCAGCGAGCTTCGCTACCTCCGGCATGGCAAGGTCCATGGTGGTAACTGCAACGAGGAGACCTGCAAGGGCTACCCCGGTTACATTGATGTCGTTCGGCTGAAGGATGTCATCCCCAGGCCCTGCAGAAACATGTGGATCTAGGGCAATCAATCTTGAGGAATTTCCATTTTATCTTTAGGGAAATCCGCTTCGGAAAAGCAGATGAGGTTTAGTAGCCAGCTAGTGCCTTGTTAGCGAGGCTTGAGATTGGTGGATGGTATATCGTGTTAGCTATTTTGTTTTGTTTATTGATTTGTTCTTCTCCAAGTTTTGGGTAATCTGCTGTCTGTATGTGTGCATCATGAGGCAGTAAGTTTTGTCAGCATAATAAGGTTTGGAGAAATATCTGTAGCTGGATTTGCGATCAATAATGTGAAGAAGAAAAGAAGAAAATTCCTAGTGATTACAATTTATCTATGTATTTACATATACATGTTTTTTTGTGTGTGGCTATCTCTGATTATTTTGTTGCACCACGTATGCATCACTTCAGTAGTTCAGCAGTTCTTAGCAGGGTGTAATTACTCTGCTGAGACGGCAGCTTTTGTTTGGGCTGCATCATTAGCCTTTTCTTTGAAGTAGCTTTGCATAATTGCGTTGTTAGATTGGAATCAACTGAAAGCAAATTGTCTTAGCAAAAAGAAAGGGAAAGCAAATAATTGACTCTGTTAATAATTAAACATGTACTAGAATAAAATGCAGATGCTGGCATGCTGCGAGGATTAAGAGCTCGTGTCTGCTACTAGCTTATTATGCCTGCAAAGCGCTGAAGCCAAGGCAAGAAATACCAAACTTGCACCATGGTCCATTTGCTGTCAATCTCACACGGCTCTCTTTTATTCTCATGAGTTCTTTTACCTTTTGCGCTTTTGCTCTTTTTGTAACCATTTGGTCCTGCAGATCTCCAGACATTCCAAACTGTACCGCAGAGTCCAGGCAGGGTACACCTCAAAAGCAAGCTTAGCTTGGACTCGTCAATGGCGTTCGTACGTCCATGCCATGATCCCTACGACCAATAGCTCTTTCTTGAACCGTATCGATATGCATCTGCAACTGTAGATAGCACATGGTGACATGAAACTCTGAAGAGACAGACACACATATATAATTTTGGACCTGTAACTGTAGCTGAAATCAACATTGAGAGTTGAGCTCCGGGATAACTAAATTAGGAGTAGCAGATAGCAGCAAGAGACCTAGCTAGCTAGGCCTCGATCGGTACGACCACCACCGGTCGCGCTCTTCTCCATGTAGACCACCTAATCCCCCTTTAGGAAAGCAGCTAGCTAGGTCTTGTAGCTAATAGCTTCAAAACACAAGGGAATCTATTGGGCACCGTCTTTAACCTTTTCCCTTCATCACATCCTGCCGGTGGCTCTTTTTGCTTTTTCCCAAACTTGTTCAGCTGCTGCTTCTGCTATAAGAGCCCTGCCCCATCGACCTCATCTTGTTCCCTTGTTCCTCGTCTTCGGTGGTCTAGAAGGCGGTGTAGGCAAGATTGATCGGCGGTTCCTCCATGGAGGTAAGGGCTTGCTAATTGATCGTAATCTAAAGGCATGTGCCTGTTTTGCTTGTTGTTCCTGTAGAGATTGGTTCTGTACTAATTTGTCTCTTATTATGGAATGATCTCGATCGCCATTGTCTTCATTGATGAACTTGCGGTTTTCATTACGTGAATGTGTCTCAACATGTACTTTTTAAACATATAGTGGAACATTTTGCCAACAGTATATATATATATATATATATATATATATATATATATATATATATATATATATATATATATATATATATATATATATATATATATATATAGCAATAGCCAATAGTGCATGTCGGTTGGGAGGTTAATTTGATCCACATTTTACCCTCCACATACCATACACTGCGTGAGAAACATGTACAATATAGATGGGTAGATTACTACTACTCTCTGTTTCAGAAGTTGTTCATGCAAACATTGTCCAGAGAGCTTGTTCTTTAGAAAACACTGCCAACTATTTTTTTCTTGTACTTTTTCTGATGATGATCAGTGCATGTGCATGCATGCGTAACCTGCGCTCATTCCCTGATTTCGCCCATGCAAGCAGAGCACCGAGCTGAAAGTGGAGATGGTGGCGCTGCATGAGAAGAGGGTACGGAAATGCCTGTCCAAAGTGAAAGGTAAAAAACCCTAAACTAAAGTCATTTCATTGCACCCATGCATCTCCATCCATGGAGATCTGGACAACCTGATGATCCTTTGCCCTTTTACCAAAGCTAGTCATGGATGCCTTTCTCACTGTAGCTCTGGTCGATTGACTGGCTAACTCGGCTGTGTGCACCGATCCATATTGTAGTGACTAGGACTCTTCTTCTTTTTTGGAACCATGATATATAGGACTCTTCTCTTGCCTCCAAGTAGAAATGGCTAATTGGTTTGTGTACGTGCAGGGGTGGAGAGGGTGGAGGTGGAGGGGAGCATCCAGAAGGTGGTGGTGACGGGATACGCGAACCGGAACAAGATCCTCAAGGCGCTCAGGAGGGTGGGGCTCAGGGTGGAGCTCTGGTCGCCGCGAAACGAGTTGCTCAGCGCTTACGCCGCCGGGAGCTTCGCGTTCAACAACTACGGCTTCTTCTGATCTGATTAGTTACAGCCTTACACCTGTGCGGACGGGAATAACGATGACGCTATATATATACCCCGGATCTGGAGCTTGTTTGATGGGATGTGGCATGTTTTTCTTTTCTTTTTCTTTTGCTTTATCTGCTTCGGATGGTTTCTTTTTTTCTCCCATGTATAAATATGTTAAATTTTTATTTCTACTTGGAGGATGGTCATCAGGCAAAAAGATGTGCAAGACGTCCCAACGAAGAGCATTATTATGAGTGTACACGGTGATCTTTGTGCACTTTCATGAATGCAAGTTGCATAGGGCTGTTGAAGCACACTTTGCTAGATGTATTGTCCAGTTGTATATTGTCCAAACGAAGATCATATACGAGAATTATTGTGAGTATTTCAGTCACACTTAAGGTGACAAAATTCTTGAGTGAACTGGACCCGTAGTTCAAAGATGAACTACTCACGCATGGCTCCAGAGACAATCATGTCGATGAAGAAGACAACAGTGACGATTTTCCCTTCCGGCAGGGTGCCAGAGCAGGACTCTAGAAGCACTAGATTGGACTTTTGAGATGACAACGGCTTTGTCTCGTTTTCATGGAAAAATAATCAACTCCCCGATGTTTTTAGGTAAAAGACATCTTATATGCAAAGGGAGGTCCCAGGAGGGTGCCTGGTGGGCCTAGAGGCGCGACCAAGGGCCCACCCGCGGCCTCAACTCGCTTGGCCACCTGGTGGCCCTCCTCCGGGAGATTTCTGGACTCCGTCTTCGTATCGCTGAGGAAATAATTATTCTGCCCTTTTCCGGATTTTCTCACACTTTTCTATAGGGATTTTTTGAAATGCAAAAATAGCAGAAAAACAAAAACTAGCACTGGACATCTTGTCAATATGTTAGTCCATGAAAATGTCTAAAAATGATATAAAACTATAGTACAAACATAGGGCGTTAGTATAAAACAAACATGGAACAATCAAAAATTATATATACATTTTGGACGTATCAGGGCCTACCCGTCTAGGCCATTGGTTCAAGGGTGAAGTTCAGACTCATCCATGCATAGCGTTTCCAGCTTGCCGAGAGGACGGATGATGAGTTCCCCCAGATCCTTTGCGACGGTGGGTCCTTCTAGGCCCTCGATGCACGGGTACTCTTCTAGGGCAAGGTGAACTCGAGAGTTGATTTCTTTTTGTGATCGTGATTGGGGATTCTGAACTGATGCCGATAGTGTTCCAGTAGGGTTGATGGCACGCAAAAACCAGCTCATTGTGCGGGGCCACCAAAATGTCCTTCCCATCGGTGCCATTAAGTGCGGAATTATGGTTCTCATGTCCCATTTCGGAGAGGCCCACCGTTGAGGAGAAAATCTGCCTTGCTGCAGAACTGATGATTGAATCTGCCTCTTCAATACTCCTACTGCTTGATGCCATGCCGGTATCCATCTTTCACAAAGGACGATTATCACACTGTATTGTTCTGCCCGAGATTCCTTTCTGTGGTATTGCTTGTTGGTTGACCTCCCATGATGCCCGGCGGGTAGTGCCCGATCTATTGGATTACGTAGCAGAATTTAAAAATTTCCGTCTTACGAAACACACAAGATCTACTATGAAGGTACGAGCGAGGACATATCTGATCGTTACCGACATGAAGCGCGGAACGTGTGTTAATGACTATGTCGGTGATGCCTGATGAAGAGTTCCACGACTAAGCCTAGCAGTGGAACTGTTGCCGTCTCCCCATATACATCCTTCTGGGTCCAGCAGAGTGAGGGTCTCACGTGTTACCCCTCTGAGAGATCGCACACGTACGTATGTCAAAGTCCTGTAGCGCTTCGTCGTCCAGGGCTAGGAACTACTGGTGCACAATTGAGGTGGAGAGATCCAAACACATGGAAAGAGAGAGAGAAATTTGAGCTAGATCTAATCAGAAGAGGACACCTCAAAACCCTGATTAGAATAAGCTCTAAACCAATTAGAGTGGGCTCTAATTAGACCCTCTAATCAACTAGAGAGAGGAACAAGGCCAATTGAAGTGATTTCTCTCAATGCCTTGGGGTCCCTTTTATAGTTGGAGGAGGGGGGACTTGCCTTGGGGGGGTGAATCTCTCCCGCAATTTGCACCCACCAAGGAGGTAGCCGCGCCATGGCCTCCCCTAATTCAGATTGGATTCCTAGCCGAACTAGGGCTCCTTTCCTTTTGGGTGGAGTCCTTTCCCTCTTCTTCTTTCCTCTTCCTATTCCCTTCGAGTTTTTCCTTTTCTCTTTGAAACCAATTAGGAAGGTGCAAGGGGAGTGGTGTGGCCAAGGGGGCAGATCTGCCACCCTCCGGCATTTCCCCCATTCTTGGTTTTTGCCCGAAACTCTTGTGGAACCCTATGAACCCAATAGATAAAATCATCGACCTTATCGACTTACGTCAGAACCATATTTCCGACATCCCGGAACATCTCATGTCCTCCGTAATCTCTCTGAATATTAATTCTATCACGTCGGAACCATCTGAATGATACCCGCTCTTTTCTCCGGACCATCTAATGTGAAAAAATAACTTTGACGCCTTGATACGTTGTAAACACATCTAGAATTTTTTATGCTCCATGCTTGTTTTGTATCCAATGCCCTTTATCTTTTCTACATGTTTACTATCGTTTTCCTTTGTTTTCCGGATGTTTTCATAGACTAAACTATTAACAAGATGCCCGAGGCCAGTTTCTGTTTTCTGTTGTTTTTCTATTTCTGAAAAGTTCCTAAGGAAATATTCTCGGAAAGGGTTGAAAATCCACGAAGATCATTTTATACCCGGAACGGAGACGGAGTCCAAAGAAGAGCTGGAGGGGGACCAGGGGTTCCAGGTGCGTCCCCACCCAAGGTCGCGCCTGGTGGGCCCCTGGCCACCGCCTCTTGGTGCCTCTTCGCCCATAAATTGCCTTCAACCCTAAAAATGCCGGTGACGAAGTTATTTTCCATGAAACATACAGAGAGGCACTGTCACCTTGAAAGTCCAATCTAGTGCTTTTGGAGTCCTTCTCTGGCACCCTGTCGGAGAGGGGAATCGTCATCAGAGGACTCTACATCACCATGATCTCCTCCGGACAGATACATGAGTAGTCCATTTCGGTACTACGGGTCCATAGCAGTAGCTAGGTTGTTGTTCTCTCCCCTATGCCTCCATGTTTAGAGTCTCGTGAGCTGCCTCACATGATCGAGACCATCGTTATGTAATTGTGCATGTTGTGCTTGCTGGGATCGGATGAACCATGATATTATGATTATTTTGTCCATGCCAATCTGAGATGCTTCACTTATATTCGTAGAGTTTTAATCTTGTCTTGTAATGCTCTCCGGTGTTTATGATTACCTTGGCCACGTAGTTGTTTTCACCTCCAAGAGAGGGTTTATATGCTAGATGGTAGGTTTATGCTTCCCTTACATCTATCCTCGAGTGACAGAAACGTGACAGATGGCGGATGTGGTGTTGCTACTAGGGATAAAACAGTGATGCTCTTGTCTACGGACGAGAACCACTGCTTACATTACGTACTTGTTCCTAATACATTTGTTTGTTGCACAGAAAGCAATCATTTTGTTGCCGCAACTTAATGCCAGAGATATTTGCTGGATAGTTTTCTTGAGGTGGACTTTTAGATATAGATGCATGTTGGATAGCGGTCTATATGCCTTGATGTAATTCCTACAATGTTAGAACCCGTGAACTTTATCTCGTCGTAATAGTATTGTTATACGTTCATGATTTGTCAATTGCCCAGCTGTAATTTTTTCATCCAACATGTTTATTTTCTTCGGAGATATACCACTAGTAAACCTATGGCCCCCGGTCCTTCTTTTAAGAACTTTCATAATTGTTTCCTTGATGTTTTATTTTTTTACTTTCTTTTCTTTTCGAGACTCTATACATTTAATTCTCTCATTTTCAACAGGACTGGAAGATTGACAACCTTCCGGAAAGTTGGGGCAAGAGAGAGTTTGTGTTTGTGTGCAGGTTCCACGCTTGTTGACGCGCAACAAGCAACCTTCTCCAGGACTATGAAGTCTGGTTCGATACCCCTGGTTCCTTAATTGGCGGAAATTTCCGCTGGACTACATCATACCTTCCGCTTGGGGTCTCCCAACTACCATTTGATCACGTCAGCATCAAGCATTTTTTCTGGCGCCGTTGACGGAGAATTTCTTGCTTTCTGCAAGGGTATTCTTACACTTCCACTCTCTTTCTTTTGTTTTGTTCTGGCTTAGTTTACTTTTTTATCTTGTTTTCTCTTTACCAAAACACCCCAAAAAATAGTTCTCTAGTTTCTAGTCTTTTATTTGTGTTGTTAGTTTATTTTGTGTTATCTTGCAAGCATGGCTACCAATGATACTACCAAGCGTTGTGAATTTACTAGTACCAATAATAATGATTTCATATGCACACCAATTTCTCCACCTGTTGCTACAGCAGATTCTTGTCATGAAAGATCAATTTTTTGGTATTGGAGAAGATGCTGCATCTCACTTAAGTAACTGTTTTGAGTTATGTGACATGCAAAAATATAAAGAGGTCGATGGTGATATTGTGAAATTAAGTTTTCTCCCTTTCTCATTAAGAGGAAGAGCTAAGGAATGGTTATTGTCTTTGCCTAAAAATAGCATTGATTCTTTGACTAAATGCAAAGATGATTTTATTGGGAAGTATTATCCACCTACAAAAATTATACAACAGAGGAGTAACATTATGAACTTTAGACAAAATGATAATGAACATGTTGCTCAAGCTTGGGAAATAATGCAAACTATGGTCAAGAATTGTCCCACACACGAACTAACTACGTGGATGGTTGTCCAAACT
The DNA here is from genome assembly GCA_028641055.1 of Alopecurus myosuroides. Taxonomy (NCBI): domain Eukaryota; kingdom Viridiplantae; phylum Streptophyta; class Magnoliopsida; order Poales; family Poaceae; genus Alopecurus; species Alopecurus myosuroides. The sequence continues at coordinate 462,243,434 of CM054057.1, read as the reverse complement.
TTTTATGGAGGATTAAATTTTTCTTCAAGGAATTTATTGGATTCAACTGCCGGAGGAACCTTTATGAACCTCACTTTAGGTTCAGCAAACAAGTTATTGGATGATCTAACGACAAACTATTCCCAATGGCACACAGAAAGGGCTCCAGCAGGTAAGAAGGTAAATTCTGTTGAGGAGGTCTCTTCTTTGAGCGATAAAATTGATATGCCTGCTTCTTTGCTAGATAAACAAGTTCCTATAGATCCTAATAATGTTCCCTTGAACTCTCTGGTTGCTAATGAGAATGATCAAATTGATGTGGATTTTATTGCTATAAACAATTTCAACAATAATGCTTACAAGAATAACTTTGGTGGTAACAACTATAGGCCATATCCTAATTCATATGGTAATTATTATGTAAATTCTTACTACAATCATTAAAGTTCCACCTCTGATATTGATAACATGCTTAAATAATTTATCACTACACAAAAAGATTTCAATAGAGTTGTTGATGAAAGGCTGGCAAAACTAGATAATCTTGTGCTGCAAGTTGATAGTCTTGCTCATGATGTATAAATTTTATAAATTAGGACTAAAGCTCTTGAGGACAAGAAAATAGAACCTATAAATTCTATAAAATTTCAAATAAATGAGAACATGAGAATGTTAGCTAAAAAGAAGCTGAAATTGCTGAAAAAAACTGCTAAAAGTGAGCCTGTTGAAATTTATACCATCCAACCCTTTGAAGAAGTGAAAACTTTCAGTACCAATGAGTATCCTAATGCTTATAAAGATGTTGATGTTACAACAAATTTGATTGGAGAGGTCATGACTTTAGGTAGAAGGAGTCCCAAAAATTTGGAGATTAAAAAAATTTCTAGTGAGAAAATTGTTGCAAGTGGGATTGAGGATAATATGACTTTACGAGAAAATTTTCCCACCTTTTTTGAGTATTATAAACTTTATTTTGATAACTAAACCATCTCTGATGTTATTAAGTTATTACAAAAATTATCTAAAGATCCTAGCTAGTAAGATAAATATTGCTTTCACTAAACATATCACTAGTGCTCTCATTGAAGCTAAGTAAGAAAGGCTCAAACTTGAAACCTTTATTCCTAGAAAATTACAAGATGGCTGGGAGCCCAATATTATAATAAGAGTGAATTATTTTTATTGCAATGCTTTGTGTGATCTTGGTGCAAGTTCTTCTATTATACCTAAAAGTTTATATGATATGCTTGATTTGAAACCTTTGGATGAGAGTATTTTGGGAGTGCATCTTATAGACTCCACCGTTAAAAGACCTTTGGGAAGGATTGATGATGTTCTTATTATTTCTAATGATAATTTTATTCCCTTTGATTTTTTTTTGGATATTGAATGCAATGCTTCTTGTCCTATCATTTTGGGAAGACCTTTTCTTTGCACTGTTGGTGCCATTATTGATATGAAAGAGAGAACTATAAGATTTTAGTTTTCCCTTAAAAAGGGCATGGAAAATTTTACGAGAAAGATAATTAAGTTACCTTTTTAGTCCCTTGTGAGGACTACCCATGATTCTATTGATAATAGTTGATTTGTTCTTCATGCCTAGCTAAAAGGCGTTAAATAAAAACGCTTGTGGGAGGTAACTCACTTTGTGTTCCTTCATTTTATTTTTGTTTTCTTTTGTTCTTTTTGTGTCTTGGAAGTTTTTACCTCTGTAACAACCTATCCTTATCCTTTTTATTTAATTTTTGTGCCAAGATTAATCTCTCATAGAGAGTTAGTGCGATTTGGGGAAGTTGATGTTCTGAAACGGATTTCTGGGCTGACACCAAAAACATTATATCTCTCAGCCAGAACATCGGATTTCTTTGAAAAAATATACACATGTCCTAGATTGTTATCTAACTTTCATTAGTTTCCTACTTTTTGATTTTAGGAACATAAGATTTTCGGAAAAAATATCATCTTTACCGAATGTTCTGTTTTGATAAATTTGTGTCAATATTTGCATTTGCCTCTTAATTTTTTCTTTTGTGTTCTTTCAGGGAGAAGAGCCGGCAAACAAGTTGTGACAGTAGATATTGTTTTAAATTGAGTTTTAGACTTGTGTTGAAACTGAACCAAGTGGATTTATTATTTTGATTACACTAACGTTGCTAATGAGGATTGTGAGAAGTTTTAGGTGAAGGAAGTTTTCAAGTGTAGGGAGAGAAGAATGATACGATGAGATAAAGGATGGACCAAAGCTCAAGATCTGGGATGCCCATGTCACCCCAAGACATATCCAAGAAGTACAAGAGTCAGAGCTTGGGGATTCCCAGGGCATCCTCTTCTTCATCAACCAAAATATCAGGTTTCTATGAAAACACTATATTTTTATTGCTTCACATGATATGTGTTATTCTTGGAGCGTCATTTTATTTTTATTTCAATTTTGTTTTTTTTTTCTTTACTTTATGGTATCCTAGCACTTCTATTTTGGAGAGAGACACGGTCTGTTTTCATTGCCTAGAACACTCTTACTGTTATGTGAGTGTTCAGTTTTTGCTAGTACTACGTTTAGCTCTTGTTTTCACTAAAATTGTGTTCACAACTTGTTGGTTTTCTTCAATTATGTATGGTTATCTCTATGGTATTTAATGTTTATTTTCTTTGAGATTTGTTTCAAATAAGTTGGTTGGTGTTGGAGAAGAGTAAAAAAATTCATGCTTATAGTGGTGCAATAGGAAGCTTGTTTTGACTATGGCTTAGATTTTGGCATGTAATGTTAGATGTTATTTTAATTGTGTGCTTAGTAGTATATGATGTATCATGACTAGTCTCAAATAGCTGAGAGTGCTTAATGTGCCACTAAAATTAAATCATGTGTTGTTTCCTCATATTGAAGCATGGTATTGTGGTATTTATCCTTTGAATGATTTATCTGGATTGACTTGGGCATGCTCACACGATGTTATGGCTACAGACAAAGTCACATCTAGCCTTGATGATTATTTATTTTTTGACTTATAATATCACTTCATGCTTTGATTAAAGATGTCTTGTCGCTATGCATGATTATGGTCGTTATTGCTTTCTTAGTTGGTCGCTCTACTCGTGCATCCAACTCCCCAAAACCAAAGTTTGCCAAATGTGTCCACTATATCTACCTATATGTGGTATTTCACCGTCACTCCAAGTAAATTTCTCGTGTGCTACCTTTAAACCTTCAAAGTCATTAACTTGTTTTTTGTTCCTATTTTAGCTCATGAGGAAGTATTGAATGCTCTATTATTTTTTCATGTTTGATGGATTCACGCCTGACTAGCATGAAGAATGTGCTAGTCCTTAATATTACAAAAATAGAAGGCATCTGGGTGCCCAATCCAAAGTAAGCTACAACAATAACGTTAAAATATTCTCACACTATGGACTTGAGAAATCATGAACTTAGCTTGTGCAAACAAGGATATAGGGGAATGTTATAATTCTCCTATGGGGGACGCTCTTGAAGCCATTAAGCATGAAAATATTATAGTTCGTTTGATAGCATTCATTGACATAGACATACACCTCTCTATTTTTTTTTTCAATATTTCTGTTTTATTAAATAAAAAGCTATAACACATGAGTAATCCCTGCTTTCCTCTGCGAAGGGACTTCCTTTTACTTTTATGTTGAGTCTTCATCTTCTCACTTTATGCACCAGTTAAGAGAGCATAGTTGTCATTATGAGTAGAATGTGCATGGTACAAAAATTTATTATTGATTTATTCATGATTATGGTATTGCTCTCTCTCAAATTATTTGTATCTAGTCACCATTTAAACTTTGAAGGTGTCCTGGCATTTATGTTTTTCTACCACACTAATTATAAGATGGATTCCACTTTATTATGTTTTTCTTTATGGTTGAAACAAGTGAAACACTTTCAATGCTTCATTATTCATTGTCTTTTATTTATGTTACTTTTCATGTGCAACATGGTTGCTAAGTTTACATTAGTTAAAATAATATTTACCATGCCTTTGTTAAAGTACTTTGACCTTAGCTTGCAATGATTTTGCATAACGTTGATCAAGATTTGTGTTGGCTCATGTCACCTCAAAAATTATTTTGGTATCACTTACCTACTCGAGGACGAGCAACAGTTAAGCTTGGGGATGCTGATATGTTGCAAATATATCTATAATGTTTTATGCCCCATGCTTGTTTGCTATCCAATGCCCTTATGTTTTGTACAAGTTTTCTATCGTTTTCCTTCGTTTTTCGGATGTTTTCATAGACTAGCCTATTAACAAGACGCCCTATGCCAGCTGTTGTTTTCTTCGATTTTTCTATTTCGGAAAAGTTCTTAAGGAAATATTTTTGGAAAGGGGTGAAAATCCAGATCATTTTTACCCGGAATGGAGACGGAGTCCAAAGAAGAGTCAGAGGGGGCCTAGGGGACCCAGGAGGGTGCCAGGCGCGGCCTGATACGTATCAAACGTATCCATAATTTTTGATGTTCCATTATGTTTTCTTGCCATATGCCACATGTTTCTCATTTTTATGGATTTTCTGGGACTAACCTATTGATAAGATGCCACAGGGCCAGTTCTTTTTTCTGCTATTTTTAGTTTCAGAAAATTTGTTCTGGAAATATTCTCGGAATTGGACGAAACGAAACCCGGAAGTCTTAGAAAGTCATCACGTACACGAAGTGCGGAGGAGACCTGGGGGAGGGGGCCTCAGGGGCCCCACACCATGAGGCCGCGCTCCCTGGTTGTCCACCTACGTTGCCCTCTCGCCTGTTTATACCTCTCAGAGGGTTAACCCTAGATACATCAGTCTTTTCCACAAAAAACACCCGTAGCCGCCGTCATCATCAACCCTAGTTTGGGAGGGTTCTGGAGCTCTCCCCGGCACCCTGCCGGGAGGTGGAATCATCACCGGAGGCCTCTTCATCACCATGCCTTCCTCCAGAGTGATGCGTGAGTAGTTCATCCCTGGACTACGGGTTCATAGCAGTAGCTAGATGGTTGTTCTCTCCTTTTTATGCCTCATTTTAGATCTTGTGAGCTTCCTAACATGATCATGATCATCTTATTGTAATGCTACATGTTGTGTTTGCTGGGATCTGATGAATATTGAATGCTATGTCCAATGATTATCAATGTATCATGTTCTTTTCATGTGTATGTTATTTATGATCTAGCATGCTCTCCGTTACTAGTAGATGCTCTGGCCAAGTTGATGCTTATAACTCCAGAAGGGAGTATTTATGCTAGATAGTGGGTTCATGCCTCCCTTTCACTCACGCTCGAGTGACAGAAACGTAACAGGTGGGGGTGTGATGTTGCCATTAGGGAGAAAACAACAATGCTTGGTCTAAGGATTATTTTATTGTTTACATTACACACTTTGCTTACTGCAATTATCTGTTGCTTGCAACTTAATACCCAAAGTTTGCTCGGATGACTTTCTGAGGGTGGATTATTAGTCATAGATGCAGTTGGATAACAGTCTATGTATCTTGTTGTATTGCCCGCATGAATCGCATAGTAATCATCACGTCATGCATATGCACTACGGTGCAACCTTTATATCTGTCAATTGCCCAGCTGTAATTTGTTTACCCAGCATGTTATCTATATGTTTTGGAGAGACACCTCTAGTGAACTATGGACCCCATTCCGTTTCTTTACATTGATATACAACCACTTCAAGCACTGTTTTCCTACTATTTTACTACTGCAATTATTGTTTTTTTAATCTACTGCAAACAAATATTATTTTCCACACGGTACGTCTAATCCTTAGTTTCGGCAAAACCGGTTAGATTGAAAACCTCACTGCTTTGTTGGGGCAAAGTAATTTGATTGTGTTGTGTAGATTCCACGTTGCTGCTGAACCGGTAGTGCGCCCTGCCAACATCAGTTGCATCAACCTTCGGGAGTGATTTCTTTCTCCTACGGTTTCTTTTTGAGGGAAATTTTCTGCTGCACTCTTCACACCCTACACTTGGGGTCTACCAACGAACGTCAGCCATCAACAAGTTTTCTAGCGCCGTTGTCGGGGAGTTTGAAGTTATCAAGAAGCAAGAAGCCTCCTCGCCAACTCTGGCACCATCAACAAGTTTTCTGGCGCCATTGCCGGGGAGAAAGAGGATTTATGCAAGGGAAGTCTCTCACTTCCAATCTCTTTACTTTGGTTTTTTTGCTTAGTTTATTTTATTTTGTCTTGTTTTCTTCTCTTTATCAAAAACACAAAAAAATTAGTTCTAATTCTAGTTGTTATTTGTGTTGGCATGTTGTTATTTTTCATCATGTTTCTCCCTAAGTTCACCCTGAAAGATCTATCAATAGGTAGTGGTTCTATAATGGGAAAGGATACCATTGAAGAATTCTTTAATCATGTTAGTAAGGATGAGAATTTTAAGGAAAAATCCATAGTAGAACTTGCTCCAAATTATGAAACTGCTGCAGCTTCTTTAGTCCACATGTTAGAGGCTAGGTTTGCTAACCTTCACCCCATAATGCAGCAATTGATTCTTAACATGAACAATATTGAAGATATTGAAAAAATAAATTTTATCTTGGAAACCATGTTTAAAGAATTTGGAGATGTTGCTATAGAAGCTAGGAAAGTTTTTGATTGTTTTAATATGTTAGGCTCAAGTGTTGATGTTATTGGTGCCCTTGAAAAACTAGACAAGACCCAACCTCAAAATGAAAAGGAAAGGAAAATACCAATACCCTTTAAACTGGTAGCTTTGCATGAAGCCATGGAAAAGAATTTTGACTGGATTGTTCCTGAAAACTTATTTGATGAAAGTAGTAAACCTAAAAGTGTTGAGAGAGCACCATATGAAACTCATATAGAAAAAATACAATGCATTGTTGAGGAGTTTTATTGTCCCAATTTGGATGCTTATTCACTTGAAATACTTGATTCTAAGTTTTCTAGGCCTAGCTAAAAGGCGTTAAAGAAAAGCACTTCTTGGGAGATAACCCATGGTTTTATTTTTTTCTTTGTTTTTCTCTGTTTTCTTTGATTTAAGGTGTTGTTTACTTCTGTAGCAACTCCTTTCCATCTTTATTTTCTCGCATTTGTTGCACCAAGTAAAGTCTCTAGTGAAAATTGAGGTTAGTTTTCGATTTCTATGCAGGAAACATATTTATTCTGTCCACCGTTAAATTCGTATAAATTCACAGAAAGGTCTAAATGACCTGCAAATTTTTGTGCTTCTTCCTCAGCTGATTCCAAAACTTTTTCTAGATTTGTGTTTTTCGATTTGAGCAACGTAAGTCCCCCTAAAAATTCGTCTTTACAGACTGTTCTGGTTTTGATAGATTCTGCGTTTTTACTTGCATTCTCTCTTTTGCTATGTCGAGTGGATTTCTTTGCTCTACAAAACATCAATGGCTGTAGCTAATGTTTAAAACGTATTAATAATTCTTGTGTTCATGGAGAACATGTGAATTTTTGATTGTGCACTAACCCTCTAATGTGAATTACATTTAGTTTGGTGTGAAGGAAGTTTTCAAGGGTCAAGAGAAGAGGGTGATATAATGTGATCAAGAAGAATTCAAAGCCAAAGCTTGGGGATACCCCCATGGTTCATCCCAGCAAATTTCAATAAGACTCAAGCGTCTAAGCTTGGGGATGCCCAAGGCATCCCCTTCTTCATCAGCAAATTATCAAGTCACTTCTAGTGAAACTATATTTTTATTCGGTCACATCTTATGCACTTTACTTGGAGCGTCTGTTTGTTTTTGTTTTGTTTTCTTTTGTTTTATTTTCTGCAATAAATTTAGTTGGAACCCAGCATTCTTTGTGTGGGAGAGAGACACGCTCCGCTTTTTTATTTGAATACTTGTTTCTTCCATGCTCGTATTCTTAGTTTTTCTTCTAGCTGTTGCAAGTCCTTTTAGCTCTTGTTTTTCATGCATCTCTTATTAAGAGTTGTTAGTTCTAGTAGATTTTTGTTATCACTCTCTTGTTTAATATCTATATTAGATGGAGAATTTTTTTTTGTTTGGTGTTTTATGGAAATAGAAAATGCTACATGTGGTAGAAAAGTTTTGCATGCTCTAGTGGGTCATTAAACTGTTTCACTTGATTATCTGCTGTTGTTTTGAGTTATTAATATGCTTAATGGTAAACCTGCTGGTCTAGTGAAGTAAACACAATTAATGGTTGGTTTGGAAACTTTAAACTATGCCAAACTCGAAAAACCAGTTGATAGTATAATGGTATATGACTTCCCCTGCAGATAACAATCTAAATGGCTTTTTGTTACGCGCGACGGTCGGGGTAACCAACAGTGACTTGTCACTTCCATGGACCCTCTTGGAGTGATCTTCAGTATTCCTTGGATAATCAGATTTCTAGATGTAATTTTTTAACTTGTGAGTTCTAAGTTGCGGTTTTCTGGCACTTCCCCCATCCGTATTTGCTAGCCTCTTCGGTGTTGTGCATTGCCCATTCTCACATTGAGAGTTGGTGGAAACTTCGCCAGTACATCCAAAGCCCGTGGGAGGACTTTGTTCTTCTACACATAAGTATAAAATATCTTCCTAAAACCAGCGACCATACCTACCTATTATGGAATTTCCATAGCCATTCTGAGATATATTGCCATACAACATCCATTAGGATTATGTTACTTGTTGCATGTTCCATTGTTATTTTGCATACTGCTACACTAGCAGGAGCATTTAGTTTTATACATCAGAGATATTTCATTTTCAATTATGAGTACTAAAAGTGTGACGATTCATTGTAAAATAGAGTGTTGCCCCTACTAGTGAGGTTACATATAAAAAAAATAAAAGGCCCAAAAAGAAAATAAAAGGGCAAAAGAGAGATAATAAAGGGAGAGGGGGGCAACACTACTATCATTTATTCCACACTTGTGCTTGGTTAGCACCAAAACTTTAGTTTGGAGAGATTTTTCATTTTGTGACTTGCATAAATATGTGGTGAAACTACATTATAGAACTTGGCTTGTATATTCCAATGATGATCCTCCTCAAAAGTGCTCTACGTCTTCACGAGCAAGCAAGTTGGATGCACCCCCACTAGTTCCATTGGAGAGCTTTCATACACTTATAGCTCTATGTGCATCCGTTGTGTGGCAATCACTACTCTTTACATAGCTTCGATTATAAGACTTCCTCTTGTCTAATGATCACTTTCAGCTGTGTGAGACTTTATTCCATTGACCTTCCAAACCACCCATAATGTTCTTTTAGCCATAACATCCTGGTGCCGGGAACCAATACAGAACGCTTGCTCGTTTTGAGTGACCAAATAGCTTGATGGTTTTTCCACGTGCGTATTGTTGTCGCTTGACTTGATCCTAAAAGGAGTTGTTATGAGAGTTGGATGCTTAGGATGATTATATTGTTATTCTCGAAGCTTAAATCACCTTTAATATACTTCGCATAGTATTATTTTTAGTATTGATCGTTAAAAAAGGTTATACTTTGTTCTTCTTTAATGGTTTATACATTACTCTATATCAACTATAAACCACAGCCTTTACTCATTTGATCTTAGTTTACACACCTTACATTATGATGATCAAGTTTATGTTGGTAGCATGTCACCTCAGAAGTTATTTGTTTTTATCGTTTACCTACTCGAGGATGAGTAGGAACTAAGCTTGGGGATGCTTGATACGTCTCAAATGTATCCATAATTTTTGATGTTCCATGATGTTTTCTTGCCATATCCCACATGTTTCTTATACACTTTATGCCATTTTTATGGATTTTCTGGGTCTAACCTTTTGACAGGATGCCGCAGAGCTAATTCTTGTTTTCTGTTGTTTATAGTTTCTGAAAAGTTGCTACTGGAAATATTCTCGGAATTGAACGAAACAAAACCCAGAAGTCTTAGAAAGTCGTCACGTACACGGAGTCCGGAGGAGACCCGGAGGGGGGCCTTAGGGTCCCCACACCATGAGGCACCCCCCTCTGGTCGCGCCAAGGGGTGGTGTGGGCCCCTGGCTGCCCACCTACTTTGCCCTCTCGCCTATTTATACCTCTCGGAGGATAACCCTAGATACATCAACCTTTTTCCACCAAAAACACCGCAGCCGCCGTCATCATCAACCCTAGTTCGGGAGGGTTCTGGCGCTCTCCCCGGCACCCTGCCGGGAGGTGGAATCATCACCGGAGGCCTCTTCATCACCATGCCTTCCTTTGGAGCGATGCGTGAGTAGTTCATCCCTGGACTACGGGTTCATAGCAGTAGCTAGATGGTTGTTCTCTCCTCTTTATGCCTCATGTTTAGATCTTGTGAGATGCCTAACAAGATCATGATCATCTTATTGTAATGCTACATGTTGTGTTTGCTGGGATCTGATGAATATTAAATGCTATGTCCAATGATTATCAATCTATCATGTTATTTTCATGTGTATGTTATTTATGATCTTGCATGCTCTCCGTTACTAGTAGATGTTCTGGCCAAGTTGATGCTTGTAACTACAAAAGGGAGTATTTATGCTAGATAGTGGGTTCATCCTCCGTTTCACTCACGCTCGAGTGATAGAAACGTAATGGGTGGGGGATGTGTTGTTGCCATTAGGGACAAAACAACAATGCTTTGTCTAAGGATGATTTTATTGTTTACATTACACACTTTTCTTACTGCAATTATTTGTTTCTTGCAACGTAATACCCAAAGTTTGCTCGGATGACACTCTGAGGGTGGATTATTAGTCATAGATGCAGTTGGATAACGGTCTATGTATCTTGTTGTAATGCCCGCATGAATCACATAGTAATCATCATGTCATGCATATGCACTACGGTGCAGCCTTTATATTTTCACACCCTACACTTGGGGTCTACCGACGAACGTCAGCCATCAACAAGTTTTCTAGCGCCGTTGTCGGGGAGTTCAAAGTCATCAAGAAGCAAGCAGCCTTCCTGCCAACTCTGGCACCATCAACAAGTTTTCTTGCGCCATTTCCGGGGAGAAAGAGGATTTCTGCAAGGGGAGTCTCTCACTTCCAATCTCTTTACTTTGTTTTTGTTTTGCTTAGTTTATTTTATTTTGTCTTGTTTGCTTCTCTTTATCAAAAACACAAAAAAATAGTTCTTATTCTAGTTGTTATTTTTGTTGCCATGTTGTTATTATTCATCATGTTTCTCCCTAAGTTCACCTTGAAAGATCTATCAATAGGTAGTGGTTTTATAATGGGAAAGGATACCATTGAGAATTCTTTAATCATGTTAGTAAGCATAGTTTACACACCTTACATTATGATGATCAAGTTTATGTTGGTAGCATGTCACCTCAAAAATTATTTGTTTTTATCGTTTACCTACTCGAGGACGAGTAGTGTCGGATATACACCGATTAGGGGTATGTACGGCATTGTCCTAAAGAGCCGGATTACCAGGGTGGCATGTAGGTAATGGATCGTAGTCCATTGGGCGGCCCAATAAGCTGATGCGCAGGAAGCCGGATTCTAGAAGAACCCGGATCACGACCCAAAGTGGTGCAGCTTGGAGGAGAAGATGGATTCCTTACTTTCCAAGTTAGATACTTTTCGTAGTCTTCTAGGTTTCCTTTTTGTAAGCCCTAACCGGCTGTCCATATAAAGCCGGACGGGAGAGAAGATAGACAACAATTAGCTAGAAGCAAACTCGCCGACAAGTTGATCTTCGCCGAGTTAGCGAAACCATACTCACATTGTACTTTGTATACTTCAGGCTTCAGCCCTGATTGAGTGAGATTGTAGGAGTAGGAACGCCACCTAGTTGCGTCGTACCGAACCTAGGTAAACTTGGTGTTCTCATTTGTCATACTACCACGTCCCCTGCGACTCTACCTGTAGGCTCATGGCACCCCCGTCTATGATCCTTACCACGATGTATCGACAGTTGGCACCCACCGTGGGGCCAGCGACGTCATGAGTTACGTTTCGATCGGGAATACTTGGCGGAATCGGCAGTTAAGTAACTGTCGGAAGCTTGAAATTCGACGGTGATGTCGGGCGCTTCCTCGACAATGGATCGTACATGCCAGCACGAAATCACTTGGTAAGTGCCTGCGTTTTACCAATCAGATCTGCAAATATTTTTATCGGATTAACAGCAGAGGCAATGGTATTCTGTGGTGGAAGAAAATTTATCCCACCCGCCCTATACCCAATTGAGGAAAACTATGATACACGATTTTGCTCAAATCGCCAAAACAGTGCTGAAATTGCCGCCTCTCCGGAGATGCCTGCAATCAAATCTCACTTCATTGGTATGGTGCAATCCGAAGTCGCGGATAACATGGAAGAAACTAATCTCGTGGAAGAAGCAGAAAACAATAATCCCACAGAACATGTGGAAGATCCGACACCCATCAGTGAAACGACGAACTCGAAAGGCGACTCCGTGTTAGCTGCTATAGAAGAAAGATTGGAGTCAGAACCCGGATCTGAAGACATAGATTCCGAAGATGAGGATGAAGACGCTTTCGAGAGAAAGGTTAAGTCTATACAGGGGAGCTTCCATGAAGTACTTATGGCAAAACCGACTGAAAACTCGGATGCCGAAGAAGATGAAGACCCCAAAACACCTCCGCCAAATGAGGAAAGAGAGGATGGCGAAACTAGTCCAACTTATCCCAATGTCAAAGAATTGACAGAGGAAGAACCTGGGAAAAAGCCTCCTTTTTCCAAAAATTAAAAAAAAAACTGCCAAGAAACTCCAGAAGAAAAAGTTGGTAGATATTGCCAACCAAAACCTGGAAGTAGGAGGAGGAAGCGGAGTCACACCCGCAGAGAAGAAATATAAAGAAATCCCTGTTCCCCAGATGTCGGAACAGGACGAGATCGATTTGATCAAAACCCCGGTTGGACCTCACGAACCACCGGAAGTGCTGGAAGCCAGAAGGCAAGCCCTTATGCGGCAGCAACAACACCTATTCCGATCTCAAGAAAACCTCCTCAAAGCCCAAGCTACTGTAAAAGCAAAGCAGGAGGAAATTGAAGAATTCGAACGACGGAATATGTCCGGGATAAAACCCACGAGATTACCCGGAATTGCAAAGCCGGATGTACTGCTAGCAAAAGAACGGCTCCAAAACCCTTCTTGGCAAAGACAGGTTAACGTTGTAAATGCTAAGGGAAAGCGCATCTACAAAACTGCAGCAGAAAACGCATAAGCCGCATTCGCCATCCTTAATGATGATCTTTACTCCAACGATGAAAAATTTCAAGGAGTGTATGCTTTCCTAGGAAAAGCATTACAACAGCAACAACGAGGACAGGCAAGATCAGGGAAGTTGCATGATGACTCGGCCCTATGCAAAACTGCCACATGTGCTGCCGGAGCACCTGGACCTGGCGAACCTGGAGATTCAGGCGATTCTAAGGAAAAGAAGGGAGATCCCAAGAAGGACAAGAAAATCCCGGACAATAAGGATGCAGCGTCCAGGACAGGATCCCATCTGCCGAAAGGTGGAAATAATCCTCGTGATCACAAAGAACGGGAGGAACAAAACCAGAAAGACGGAAAAATAATGCCGCCTATGAGACACCCAGCTGATAAAGCTGGAAGATATGACAATCCTCACAGGCGTGAGAGATCTCGTACTCCTCCTAGGAATAAAGAAAGGCCAAGGAGTAGAACTCCACCTTATTCCAAAGGACGCGACAACAGAAGAAACAGGGATAATCCCGGAAGAGCGCACTCGCGCAACAATGGACGAGAAAGGAGCAGATCCCCTTCTGTCCATTCAGCCGGCAAATATTCCGCTCACGTCGATTAGGCGGAAAGAGACGATCTATACTTCGTACCTAAGTGCTTCACTGACAGGATCTGAAGAATTAGTCTATATTCTGGTTTCGCCAAAGTTGGTCCAACTTATCAAAAGTATACCGGAAGTACAAACCCGGATATGTGGCTTTCAGATTACTATACTGCCATCCAGATTAACAAAGTGACAGATTTGGAGGTTGTGAAGTTTCTTCCCCTTATGTTATTGGATGGAGCCAGAGATTGCATCAATGGGTTACCATCAAGAACTGTCGACAGCTGGGAAGATATAGCGAAAGTATTCGCTCAGCACTTTCGGGACACGTACAAACGTCTTAAGAGTATAAACCAGCTGAACCGTTGCGTCCAATATGAGGACGAGTCGTATGTCGACTTTACCTCAAGATAGACAGCAATGAAGAATAGTTGCTTTGGTGTAAGTGATGGACAAGCAATGCATGCTGTCATCAACGGCATGAAACCCGTCCTCATACCGTTCATGATTGGTTAGGAGCACAAAGATCTCGGATCTATGCTTACCACCGCCAATGAACACGCAGCGGCTGAAGATGATATCAGAGCAAGAGGTGGAAATATTGATGCTTTGGCTCATGCCAAAAAGACACCCCATTCTAAAAAGAAGGCTACTCCAGAGGCACAACCAAAACCCAAAGAAGTAAACGCAACCTTTGGAAAGGATAAGAAGAGTGGGAAAAGATAAATTCAGAAAACTATGTCCACCATTCGCAATTTGCGATACCCACCCATACAAATGCCCAGTGCCGCCTCAACAAGCACATGAAGGGTACTGCAGGATCCGGGAATAAAGGAAAGAATTCCCAGAGGAAATTTAACAAGCAAAAGCCAGAAGCTGAGAAAGAAGAAAGTGAATCAGACACTGATGATAAAATCGGAACAACAGCAAAAAGGCGAGCAAAAATTCCCAAGAGTTGAAGGAGAATGTAACCTAACTTTCCTGGCAACTCCATCAGCAAAACAGGCGAAAAGAACACTTAGAGAAATCAACGCGGTTGTTCCTCCAACACCAAAGTACTTGAAGTATTCAAACGCGCCAATTACCTGGGATCAATCAGATCATCCCGGAAACATCCCAGTTTCCGGCACACATGCTTTGGTCGTAAGCCCTATTGTTCAAAACACTAGGCTCAAAAGAGTGCTGATGGATGGAGGATCTAGTATCAACATCATGTACTTAAGTACATTGAAGCATCTATAGATCTCCGAGACCTAGCTCAGGCACAGTAACTGTCGTGGGATAATCACGGCAGACGTTACCGGGGGTAACTGATCTTGGGGCAAGATGACACAGGCGTTTGGGAGAGGGTTTAGCTCAGAGGAAAACATGATGGAACTCGATCTGGTAGCCGGCAATCAAGTCGCCGAGTCTCCGATCTCAAGATATTAACTCAACTCTCGTGTTACACTGGATGCTCGATACCAAGCGATATTGCTAGGGCTCTTAGATCTCAATTAACCTAACTTAGGGGCCGGTTTATAAAGCACCCTACCCCCTGGCTTGCCCTCCAAGGCGCACCCTGAATCCTACCCGGACACTATGTACGAAACCCTAACTTTCCTTATCGTAACCCACAATCCGGGTTACGAGGCCTACAATCTTGGGCCTTCTAGAAGTTATTTTATCGTTAGCAGGGTCTTGCGCAACGTCCTTTGGGCCGAATTACACCTTGGAATTGGGCTACCAGGTTATCATCCCTCCATCAGTAGTCCCCAGAATAGCTTGGGCTTCACAAGATCGTCTTTGAAGCGCGCGCTATTCCCTGCAAAATTTGCTTGATAATTAACCCTGATGTCGCGGAGAAGATCTGCTTCCTATTTTCGTCCGGATATTTCGTTCAGCACTTAAAGTGTATCTCGCAAAATCCGCGCAGGCAACCGTTATCCCAAAATTTCCGGCTCCTTCCCGTTGGCCTAGATCTTATCCACCCGCACCTTATAAATAGGTGCCCGAGAAACAACCCAACCTTCCAACAATCCATTCCAACTCTTCTCCTTTCCCCTTCTCTCGTGATTGTGCAACACCATTGCGAAAAAACCTCACGCCTCTTGCCAGATCCAAGCCGCCAATGGCCACATTCATCCTCGCGCCACTCTGCGCCGCCGCCGAGCTCCGTCGCCATACCTTCATCCGGACCGCCGGGAGCTGCGAGGGATCATCCAGACCGCGCCGTTCACCGCTGTTGCGTGCTACTCCAATCCCCTTCAGTAAGTTTCTCGTACCCATCAATTCAACCTCACAATTCCTTGATTTACTCTAGACTAGATCTAGGTCAACCCGCGGGCAATTCTTCCTGTCATGCTCGGTCGGGTCGCTTTAGATGCTCGATAACTCCTCCAATAGCTTTGATTGACGGCCATACATCATTCTCCTATCATCATTAACCATTAATTTCTTCGTAGAATCGCCCGCAAGTTTTCCAACCTAGATCCATTTCGTTCCAATTTTCCGCGCATGTCATTGACACCCGGAAAATCCTCTTCCTCCGGTTCTTTTGCTTGCAGTAGATTCATGGGCAATCATCCGTCTTCCTCAAACACCTTTGAATACGTAAGTACCCCATAGTTTGTATAATTATGCTTGATACCCGGATAATTTGTAACCTTGCCTTCTAAAATGACACCCGGATAATGCTTAACTTCCGCACTTTCTTGTCACCACTCACAGATACTCGAATAGCCCATGGTTTCCGAGTCTTATTTTTTGCACTTTTTTGCCTTGTGTTTTGCAGGTTGATCCCATGGCTCCCAAAAGGCAAGGGAAACAGCCGGCCCAGGCGAAGACAACCCAATCCATATCCGCCAATTGGGGGCGATCCACAGTCACAAAGGCCAAGCTAGACGAGCTGGCCGAGTTGGGGGTCCTTCCTTCTCAGAAGGACATTCATTGGAGGGCGCCAGGTGATGAGACCCGGCCCACACCGGCCGAGGATGAGGTAATCTGTTTTATAGAGCACGTGACCCGGGGATTCCGTCCTCTGGGTCACCCTTTTTTTCGTGAGGTCCTGAGCCATTATGGCCTCAGGATATTCGACATATGGCCTAACTCTATGTTGAATATTACCCACTTCATTGTTCTGTCCGAGTCATACCTGTGCACCCCACCAAGTTTGGCTCTCTTCACCGAACTTTTCCAGTGCAAACCGTGCCGCGAAAGCGGCGACGGAGCACTTCTTGCTTGCGGCGGAGTCTCTATCCAGCGCCGCAAGAATTCTCTAATGCCACCTCTTACTCTTAATTCACACGTCAAACACTGGCAACTCTCATACTTCTATTGCCGGGACACCTCCCCACCCGGCGAAAAGAGGTTGCCGGGTTACTCAGAAGGCCTCCTTGATATCTCCGAGAAATTCAATGCTTTCGCCCCTGACTCGGACAGGGAAGCAATCCTGCCTTCACTAGCTAGAATAGCCGTCCTCTCCGCCCAAGGCCTTCTTGGGCTCAATCTAGTGAAAACTTGGGTTGATTTCCGGATCCAACCCAATTCTATCCGCACCAAATTGATGTGCGAGTACTCGGGGCATGCCACGGATGCACTCCGATATTCCTCCAAGAGCTTTGCAGCCGGCGACACCAACAAAACCATCAAAGGCTTCTTGATGGAAAAGCTGGAAGTGATCAAGAACATTACCGGGTTGCCGCCATTTACCCGGGAAAACCCGGCCCCAGCGGTAAGACTCGACATATGCAACTTTATTCATACGTCTTCAACTTGATGCAATTGCTGATTCTCCCCTTCGTGTTTTTATCTCAGGCTGATAACCCTTTCTGGAATGTTGAAACTTCTCCTGCTGCCGGAGACCCGGAGGAGGAAGACGAACCGGCTGACACTGATGAGGGTAATTATCCGAATCTTACGTCATCTTTATCTGCATAAATTTCCTTACTTTAACCTTTTCCATCGACACATACTCGGCTTGCAGGACCAGAGGACGAGGATGAGAATGATGACGAAGACCCCGAGGCCACCGAGTCCGATCCAGAAATAACAGTCGGGGTCAAGAGGAAAACCAGAGGAGTGGTGCGCAAGGTTCCCTATTCCACCATGTCTTCCGAACCCTATTCTTTTGATAACATGCACAGACTTAACCAATGACTATCTAACTCATCGCACTTGAAGGATTCTATCCCGGCCAAGCGCAGAGTGACCCGGAGTTCACCAGGGGACGATCCCCTTAACCCGGGTATCTCCTCCTCGCCAAACCTCCGTGCCGATATTCCTCTTCCTCGCCCCTCCAAATCTCCTCAGCGCCATCCATCTCCCAATCACCCACTCGCGGGGCAATTCCGGGTCCCACTATCGGTCCCTTTGGCGGCTTCATCTGCTTCCAGCAGTGAACTCCCGCCTGATTACGCTGTAAATACCGGGTGAGTCTTTATTATACGACATCCTTTCATACCTGATAACTTTCAATTGCTGTTGCTAACTGCTCTTCCTCCCTTTCTTTAGCGCTCAAGTCACAGTTAGTGACCCGGAGAATGTGGAGATGGATAACCGGGAGGCGGAGAAGCCGACTGAGAACATAGACGCCGCAACTGGCGGTGATACTGAGAACGACGAGGAACAAGGCCCCTTGGGAGATCCACTTCACCAAGCCGCCGGGTCTCCCGCGTCATCCGAACCAGTGGACGAGGAGATCGAGGTTCCGGACACGAGGATGGGTTCTCCCAACCCGGATACCCAGACTGTCCGGGTCTCGACCCCAAGGGCGGGGAAAGCTCCCCCATCAGGCGACCAGGCTGCCGGTTCTTCTGGTGTCCGACCCGAGGACCTGACGTTTGCCCAGATGCTCGAAACCCTGCGCACTTTGAGGGCTAATGAAGAAAACATCTTGGAGGCTTTAATAGCCAAACACGAGGTAAACCCGACTAATATTGCTTGTGTCCTTATCTAGTCCCCAAGTTCCGAGTGAATTGATTCACAATTTGCTTGGAACTTTACGGTATAAGCGACTGATAACTTGCCCCTTTACCCGGCTAATCCTTCCTTGCGTCCGTGCAGTCCTTCGTGACTCAATCTGAGAAGGAACTGGCAAAGGCCACCAAGCTCATTGAAAAGGAGGTGGCTCTGCGTGAGGAGGCCGAGGCTGAAGCCAGGAGGAGTGGGAAGATAATGAAGAAGTATAGGCGGAGGGCTCACACAGCAGAAGATGACCTAACGAGCCTTTCTGTTCAAATTGCTGATACGTATCGTGCTTTGCTTGGTACGATTCTTCATCCGGGTTGTTCTTCTGATAAATAGCCGGAGTTTCCTTGCTCATGTTTCCATTTCTTTCTGCAGGTCCGGATGAAGTGATGCCGGACGAGGATGATATTGCCAGGCTGAAAACTATCAAGAGCGTTATCCGGCAGCTATGCGCCGGAACCAAATGGATCCTTCAAGAAATATGGTGGCCGGGTAAAGGGCATGGCGACCTGAAGAGAATGCTAGACGCTTGCTCCACTATCCCCGAGTGGATTTGGCACTGGAAACGCTAGTCCTGCCGAGTTGGAGTAACCCGGGGGCTTGCGCTTGCCAAGGCTTACTTCCCTAAGCTCGAGCTAGCCAAGCTTATGGGCGGTTTCCCGGAATTCAAGCTTGATGGGTCCAAGTTCTCCGTGAAGGATTTCTAGGCCGTCTAGAAGGAGGTCCGTTACCCGGCCAGCGTGATTGCTGACGGCTTAGATGTCGATTCCCTCGTTCCTGCATATGATGCTGCTGGTGAAGCGGTTAAGTCGGATCTTCCCGAGCCGTATGACATGCTGGCCCGATGGAAGGAGGAAGCTGCTAAGTTGAGGGAGGAGGCTGCCAAAAAGAAGGTTGAAGCCGATTCTGCGCCCGCTACCTCCACACCAGTCATTCCTCCTCCTGCGCGAGCCGGTACTGCTGATCCGGGTGTTGCTGCTACCCCAAGTGATGGCAAGGGTAAAGCGAAGATAGACGCCTCGGCCTAGAACGCCGACTGATACCGGATACTACTTCATACGCGTCAGTCGGCCGATGTGTTGTTAAAACATCTATTTTTGGATGGTGCGCCTGTGCACCTTTGATACTATTTACCGAAGTTTGTAACGCACTGTAGGTTCTTGATACACTTTGTGCTTCTTCTGATCGTTTATATTTACCCACATTTGAGTCAACTTGTTCTTGATATCCGACTTTCTTTACGATCCCTTTTGTGAGACTCGGTTTCCGAGTTTCATGGGTGTTGACGAGCGGACTTGCTTCTAAGTCCCCAAGTCCCCAAGACTCGGATGTTTGGGTTTTTTGAGCCTTAGCAACTAAGCAACTTTTTCTTTTTCCAAAATCCCGAATCGCCAAGACCCGAATTTCCGAGTCTGGGATATGTGGTCTTTTCGAAGAGAACGAGTTTGTTGTTTGCTAAGCCCAGACCCGGAGCCGTTTCACATATGTAATGAAGTTATGCTTGATAAACGTTGAGTTTCCGGCTATTAGCTTTGTACTCTGCATAACTTGTGGTTTAGATGACCCTTTTGGCTATCTTGTACTATAAGCCGGCTTTCGCGTGGATACCATGTTGCTACATCTATACGAAAACAGGGTCAGGCAAGTCCCATTGGGCTTCATGGCTGATTGTAATCGTAAGCGAGCAAATCATGCCACTTTTATTGCGAGTCACATCGAGCTTAAGTAAGAAAAGTCAAGAAAGTTTGGCTCCTTTGTCCGGTTATAAGATTGCAGCCGTACTCGTTTGCGAGTAATCGGCCCTTATAACTCATAGGCATCAAGGCCGGGTTATTGAGTTTGCAACTGTGCTATTCAAGCAATCTGCCCCCAAGACCTATATATATGCAACGTACTGAGATTAAAGAACATGAGAATAACCACTTCTTTTCTTGATATGAGAATGTTGGGTCAGCAAGCCGCCTCATTAAAAACCCACCCAGTCCCCAAGGGTGCCCTGGATAGGAAAAGAGTGCGTCTGAAACCTGCCGCCTGTTACATCGTGCAACTCCATTTGCCAATATAGTCTATACTAAGTATAGTAGGGACGTAGCTGAGCCACGTTCCATGGTCTGTCTCTTTCCTGCATAGACGAAGTGGAACGGGCGGTGTCATTAACTGTAGCCGACTCTTCCCTTGCATCTATCAGGTAATACGATCCGTTGTGCAGATTCCGGCTTATGATAAACGGCCCTTCCCATGGTGGTGATAACTTGTGTTTTCCTTCGTTTGACTGTACCAGGCGTAGAACCAAGTCTCCTTCCTGGAATACCCGGGTTTTCACGCGCCGGCTATGATACCTCCTTAAATCTTGCTGATATATGGCTGATCTTTCCAGGGCTTGTTCCCTGTGTTCTTCTAACATATCTACGGCATCCTGCCGGGTCTTCTCGTTCTCTACCTCGACGTAAGCTGATACTCAAGGTGAATCATGAATAATATCACTCGGCAGCACTCCTTCCGCACCATAGACCATAAAGAATGGTGTCATCTGAGTAGATCTGTTAGGTGTAGTGTTAATACCCCAGACCACGGAAGGTAGTTCTTCGACCCATGCACCCGCAGCCCTAATGCAAGGGACTCGCAGTCGTGGTTTTAGTCCACGAAGTAATTCTTGGTTTGCCCTTTCCACTTGTCCATTGGCCTGCGGATGAGCCACTGATGCTACGTCAAGCCGGATTCCATTGTTACCGCAAAACTTCTCCATTGCGCCAAGGGACATGTTGGTTCCATTGTCGGTAATTATACTGTGGGGATACCCAAACCGATAGATAATTCTTTTTAGGAACTTGACTGATGTAACTGCTTCACAATTGGTGACTGGCATAACCTCAACCCACTTGGTAAACTTATCAATAGCCACCAAAAGATGTGTCTTCTTGCAAGGTGACATGTGAAAGGGACCAACCATGTCCATACCCCAAACAGCGAACGGCCAAGTTAACGGAATTGTCCGTAATTCCATAGCCGGCACGTGGGTTTGGCGAGCGTACCTTTGACATCCGTCACACCTTGCCACTAATCGCTCCGCATCTGCTAGCGCCCTGAGCCAGAAAAATCCGTGTCGATAAGCTTTGGCCACAAGGGATCTTGTGGATGCATGATGCCCACAATCACCTTCATGGATTTCCTTAAGAATCTGTCGTCCTTCTTCTGGTGCTACACATCGCAAAAAGACTCCTGCTGCGCTTCTCTTGTATAACTCCCCATTGATGATAGAATATCCCTTTGCTCTTCTCAAAATTTGCCTTGCTAACACCAACTGCTGTGGTAACTCGCCTCGTGATAGGTAGGCCAGAAACGGTTCTGTCCACTCGGGAACAGCGCGTACGGTGGCCACGAGCTCCAAATCCGGGTCTTGACTCGCCAGTTCTTCCTCAGACTCGGTTTTAACTGATGGTCGCCATAATTCATCCAGGAAGACGTTAGGTGGAACCGGCTCTCTGCGCGAGCCGAGTCTAGAGAGGGCGTCTGCTGCCTCATTCTTTCTTCTGTCTATGTGCTCCACCTCATATCCGGAGAAGTATCCTGCGACCCTGTCAACCTCTCTGCGGTATGCTGCCATAGTTGCGTCCTTTCTATCCCAAGTTCCTGATACCTGCTGTACTACAAGGTCCGAATCTCCAAAGCATCGTATCCTCTTAATGTTCATCTCCTTGGCTACCTTTAAGCCGTGCAATAGGGCCTCATACTCGGCCACGTTGTTGGAACAATCAAAATGAATCTGTAGCACGTAACTCAATTTGTCTCCTTTGGGTGATGTTAGCACCACTCCAGCTCCTGATCCCTCGTATTGCTTGGATCCATCGAAGTGCATAATCCAAGAGTCGGAGTTTGGAGCCATGGTGGTCATGCCTGTGTGTGTCCAGTCATTAACGAAATCGACCAAAGCCTGAGATTTGATTGCTGACCTGGGCTCGTAGTTGATGTGATAATCCCCCATTTCTATCGCCCACTTGGCTATTCTTCCTGTTGCATCTGAGTTTCTGATGATATCCGACATTGGTATCGAACTTACCACTGTTATGGGGTGCTCCTGAAAATACGGCTTCAGTTTCCGGCTGGCCATGAAGACTCCGAAGACCAGTTTTTGCCAGTGCGGATAGCGCTGCTTTGCCTCTGATAATACCTCGCTGACGTAATAAACCGGTCTCTGGACCGGGTAACCTTTCCCATCCTCTTTACGCTCCACAACAACTACTGCACTAACGGCTCGGGGGCCCGCTGCTACGTACAACAACATGGGCTCTTTAGGACCCGGGGCCGCTAGGACTGGTGCTTCGGACAACTGCTTCTTTAATGCCTCGAACGCCTCATCCGCCTCTTGATCCGACACGAATTTATCGGATTTCCTCAAGAGCCAGTACAGGGGTATTGCTTTTTCTCCGAGTCTGGATATGAATCGGCTCAAGGCTGCTACGCAGCCCGTGAGCTTTTGAACATGTTTCAAATTTTCCGGCTTTTTCAGATTCTGGATAGCTTTTATTTTATCTGGGTTTGCGTCAATTCCTTTCTCGGAAACGATAAAGCCGAGTAACTTTCCATCTGGAA
Source organism: Alopecurus myosuroides (assembly GCA_028641055.1). Classification (NCBI taxonomy): domain Eukaryota; kingdom Viridiplantae; phylum Streptophyta; class Magnoliopsida; order Poales; family Poaceae; genus Alopecurus; species Alopecurus myosuroides. Next base: position 462,220,193 of record CM054057.1, on the reverse strand, counting down.
CTCCAAATACACACTTCGTTGGGTTAAGCTTCATCTGATACCTCCTCAAGTTCTTGAATGTCTCCTTTAGATCGTCGATAAATGTTTCTGCCTTCCTGGTCTTGATAATCACATCATCCACGTAAGAATGGACGTTGCGTCCAATTTGATCCTCAAAGCACTTCTGTATACACCGCTGATAAGTTGCGCCAGCGTTCTTCAATCCAAACGTCATAGTTTTGTAACAAAAGGCCCCAAAAGGGGTTATAAATGATGTTTTCTCCCAATCCTCTCTCTTGAGCTTAATCTGATGATACCCGGAATATGCATCCAGGAAACATAATAGGTCATTTCCAGCTACCGCGTCTATGATCTGATCTATCCTTGGTAACGCAAACGGATCCTTTGGGCAATGCTTGTTGAGACTCGTAAAATCAATGAACATCCTCCACTCATTGGTCTTTTTCATCACGAGAACCGGATTTGCTAACCAATCCGGGTGAAATACTTCCATAATGAAGCCGGCTGTCAGCAGCCGCGCGATTTCTTCTCCTATAGCTTTCCTTCTTTACTCGTTCATCTTCCTCAGGCCCTGCTTCACAGGCCTGGACTTAGGGTCTACGTGCAAACTGTGTTCTGCCAATTCTGTGGGGATACCCGGCATATCGCTAGGCGTCCAGGCGAATACGTCCGCGTTAGAACGAATAAACTCCACAAGTGCTTTCTCCTGCTCGCTGTGCAAGTTAGATCCTATAGTAAATTTCTTAGAGGGATCACCTTCAACAAAAGCTATCAACTTGGTATCCTGCGCTGCCTTGAATTTTGCTCTTTCGTCTTTAGTATTCGGCCTTTTCAATGTTGTCCTGTCATCCGGGTCTACTTGAGACCGATAGTACTTGAGTTCCTCCTTTCTGCAAGCCTGCTCGGCCATTACCGAATCTCCTTCATCGCACTCAGCTGCTATATCCCGGCTCCCATGTATGGTGATGGTTTGTTTAGGACCCGGGATTTTTAACTATAAATATACATAACACGACCTAGCCATGAATTTAGCATAAGCCGGCCTTCCGAACAGCGCGTGATAAGGACTGCGCAATTTGACCACCTCGAAAGTGAGCCACTCGACTCGATAATTATCCTTTGATTCTCCAAAAGCTACTTCCAACGCGATTTTCCCCTCGGGGCATGCTGAGTGACCCGGCACTATCCCATGAAAAATTGTTGAGCTTTTCTGTAGCTGAGACTCCTTGAGATCCATGCGTAAAAAAGTTTCCCAATATAAGATATTGATACTACTTCCACCGTCCATCAGGACCCTTTTCAACTCATAACCATTAACCTGTGGTGCAACTACCAATGCTAAAACTCCCGGGTGCTCTATCCTTTCCGGATGATCTCTTCTGCTCCATGTTACATCTTGTTCTGACCACCTCAGATATCTCGGAACGGCCGAGGAAACCGAGTTTACCGCTTGCTTCAGTATCTTCTTGTCTTTATTAGAAATTCCTGTAGTATGCACATGATATTGTCCTTTAAAACCAGATGTACGTACCATACCGATGAAGATGTTGATTTGGCCGATTGTCACAATAGATCCGGATTCGAGGTGATCCGACTCTGGTCCCCAGCCGGAATCGTCCACCATCTTCTCTCCTTCGTGGTCGATGTAGATCTCGCCGATGACTAGTTTCTCCATATTCTTCCGAGCTTCTCCCGTGATGTAAACACCTTTGGACGCAGGCCCCACGGTGGGCGCCAACTGTCGTGGGATAATCACGACAGACGTTACCGGGGGTAACTGATCTTGGGGCAAGACGACACAGGCGTTTGGGAGAGGGTTTAGCTCAGAGGAAAACATGATGGAACTCGATCTGGTAGCCGGCAATCAAGTCGCCGAGTCTCCGATCTCAAGATATTAACTCAACTCTCGTGTTACACTGGATGCTCGATACCAAGCGATATTGCTAGGGCTCTTAGATCTCAATTAACCTAACTTAGGGGCCGGTTTATAAAGCACCCTACCCCCTGGCTTGCCCTCCAAGGCGCACCCTGAATCCTACCCGGACACTATGTACGAAACCCTAACTTTCCTTATCGTAACCCACAATCCGGGTTACGAGGCCTACAATCTTGGGCCTTCTAGAAGTTCTTTTATCGTTAGTCGGGTCTTGCGCAACGTCCTTTGGGCCGAATTACACCTTGGAATTGGGCTACCAGGTTATCATCCCTCCATCAGTAACATACGTTTTCATGGTATTGTTCCTGGCAGACAAGCACAATCCCTAGGAGAAATTTCCCTAGACGTAACCTTTGGAAAAAGAGAACACTTCCGCCAGGAAAAGATCTCATTCTAAGTGGTGTCGTTCAAGAGTGTTTATCACGCAATACTCGGACATCCGGCTTTCGCCTAATTCATGGCAAGATTATGTTATATCTATAACAAGCTGAAGATGCCATGGCCAAAAGGAGGAGTAATCACCATAACTTGAGATTACAAATTGGCGAACGAGCTGGAGAAAGGAAATGCCCTTTGCGCCGAACAGGTGATTCGGAAGGAGGAATTGAAGGAGCTAGCTAAAGAAGTGTCGCCGACAGAAATGCCGACCGGAAAAGAAAGCCGGAAGCCGGCAGATAGTTTCAATGCTTTGGAGAATACAAGACAGGTTATCCTAGATCCCAAAAATCCGACAAAGTTTGTCGTAGTGGGAACTGGGATGACTGACAAATAGGAAGACGCGCTCATCAAGTTGCTACGTGAGAACTGGGACATTTTCGCCCGGTGTCCTGCTGATATGCCAGGTGTACCCAGGGAACTTGCTGAGCACCAACTTAAAGTAATCCCAGGATCAAAACCCGTCAAACAAGGTCTCCGTCATTTCGATGGAAGAAGACGGAAGGCTATAGGCAAGAAAATTATCCGGCTTTTAGCAGCTAATTTTAGCCGGGAAGTTATACATACTGATTGGTCTGCGAACCTAGTATTAGTCCCGAAGAAAGACACTATTGTTCTTAAGATGTGTATAGATTACACCGGCTTGAACAAATTGTGTCCAAAAGATAGCTTCTCGTTACCACAAATCGATCAAACAATAGATGCCACTGCTGACTCTGAGCTTTTATGCTTTTTGGATGCTTATTCTGGGTACCATCAAATACGTATGAAGGAGGAAGACCAAATAAAAACTTCCTTCATAACCCCGTATGGAACATATTATTACATAACCATGTATTTTGGCCTGAAAAACACCGACGCAACTTACCAGCGTTGGATGCAAAGATGCTTGCATAGTCAAATTGGCAAAAACGTCCATGTTTACGTGGATGACATTGCCGTAGTTTCCAAGTAAAAATATACACTCCTTGAAGATCTACGAGAAACCTTCGAAAATTTACGCACTTATAAGATGAAGTTGAATCCATAAAAGTGCGGATTCGGAGTTCCCTCAGGAAATCTTCTGGATTTGATCCTTTCTCACAGAGGAATAGAAGTAAACTCGGAAAAGATCGAGGCACTCTTGAACATCACAAGGCCTACGTGCCTAAAAGATGTCCAAAGACTGACGGGTTCTGTAGCCGCTGTCAGTAGGTTTATAAGCCGGCTAGGTGACAAAGCTCTGCCATTATACAAATTGTTGAAGAAATCCGACAAATTTGAATGGACAAAAGAGGCAGACAAAGTATTAACCCAGCTGAAAGAAACCTTGATGAAAGCTCCGATTTTGGCATCCCCAAAAGACGAAGAACCCATGTTACTATATCTTACAGCAACAAACAGGGTTATTAGCGCGGCGATAATCGTGGAAAGAAGGAAAGATGAACAAAGTGTACTAGATCAACATCCAGTGTATTATGTCAACGAGGTATTTTCCAAGTCAAAGCAAAGGTATCCACATTATAAAAAACTGGCATATGGCGCGTTTTTTGCATCTCGAAAACGCCGTCATTATTTCCAAGGACATTCCATAACAATGGTAAGCAAAGCACCACTAGGGATATCATCAATAATGCGGACGCAACAGGCCGAGTCGCCAAATGGGGCATCGAGCTAGATGCGTTCGACATTAAGTACCAACCCCGGACGGAAATTAAATCCCAGGTGCTGGCAGTTTTGTCGCTGATTGGACAGAAGCAATAGAAAACACACCAATGCTGGAGTCGGAATATTGGATCATGCATTTTGATGGATCCAAAATGAAAGAAGGTGCTGGAGCTGGTGTAGTGCTTAAATCTCCAAAAGGTGACATAATGGAGTACGTATTACAAATACACTTCAACGCCAGCAACAACGTGGCAGAATATGAAGCTTTGCTTCATGGCTTGCATATTGCAAAAGAGATAGACGTCAAGCGTATACTTTGTTATGGTGACTCGGACTTGATGCAGCATCAGCTAAACCAAACATGGGATGCCAAAAGGGAAGATAATTGGAACGCGGATGCATTAGGCCGCATGGGCTCGGAAAGAGTGAAAATCCTACCACCTGGTGTGTTTGTCAAACATTTTCACGAACCATCAATAAAAGGCGGAGATGTTGATTATCCTCTCGTTTCCGAGTCAATAGAGGTCCTGCTTGTTAACCCGGATTGGACAATTCCATACCTTAAACTTCTTAGTTGATCAGAAGTTCCCGGACGGAACAGACGAAGTCTTGCAAAGGCAGATACAACGCCGATGCAAAGGATACACGGTAATCAACGGTTGCCTGTATAAACGCAGTACTATCGGAATTTTTCAGCGATGTATTTCGCCAGAAGAAGGAAGAGAAATTATGCAGGAAATCCATGCAGGAGATTGCGGACACCATGCTCAGTCAAAAAGCATAGTTAAAAAAGCATTTCGCGCGGGTTTTTTCTGGCTTACAGCCAAGGCAGATGCAGAGCACATAGTCAATACATGTGCCGGATGTCAGTATTACGCCAAGCAGACGAATATGCCAGCTCAATCACTCAAAAATATCCCTAAAACATGGCCATTTGCAGTCTGGGAGCTAGATATGATGGGACCATTCAAAACCGCAAGAGGCTGACTTACACATCTAGTAGTTGCAGTAGATAAGTACACCAAGTGGGTAGAGGCGAAACCCATCAAAAAACTTGATGGTGTGACTGCCAGAAATTTCATCATTGACATAGTCATGAGATACGGCGTTCCACACAACATAATCACGGATAACGGGACAAAATTCTCTATTGGAGAGTTGGCAAAATATTGCCGACAAACGGTAATTTGCCTAGATCTTGCATCTGTGGCACACCCACAATCCAATGGACAGGTTGAACGAATGAATAGTTCTATCCTGCAGGGAATACGCCTGTCGTGGGATAATCACGGTAGACGTCACCGGGGATAACTTGTCTTGGGGCAAATCGACTCTGGTGTTTGGGAGAGGGTTTAGCTCAAAGGAAACCATGGTTATATGCGATCTGGTAGCCGGCAATCAAGTCGCCGAGTCTCCGATCTAAATATATTATCTCAACTCTCGTGTTACAATGGATACTCGATACCTCGCAATCCGGCGATTATGTTCTTGCTCACGCTCAAAAACTCTCCTACAACCATAACCTAGGGACCGGCTTATATAACATCCGGACCCCCTGGCTTACTCTCCAAGGCGTACTCTGAATCCTACCCGGACACTGCTTACAAACCCTAAACTTCCTTACCGGAACCCACAATCCGGGTTACGAGGCCTACGTTCCTGGGCCTTCTAGAAGCTCCTTTATCCTAAGTCGGGTCTTGCGCAGCGTCCTTTGGGCCGAGTTACTCCTTGGCGTTAGCCTACCAGGTTATCATCCCTCCATCAGTAGTCCCCAGAATAGCTTGGGCTTCACGGGATCCTCCTTGAAGCGCACGCTATTCCCTGCAAAAATAACAAACATACAAGTTCATAGAGGCCGGGTTAGGTTGCTTTAATAAACATCTAGGCCTAACTCCATCGGTGGTCCATATAATAACCCGGCTTTCTCTAAGTCCATCTTTAATTTTCCAGGTCAATATTCCAAGGAAAATGCAGAAGACCCGGCTTACTTCACTCGTTAATTGATCCGAATATCGCGGAAAGGATTTACTTCTTATCTTGTCCGGATATCGCTCTCGAGCACTTAACGCATATCCCAAAAATCTCGGACGGGTATCTTTTACTCCCGAAAATTTTGGTTCCCGCTCGCCAGTCTAGGTTTCCCCACCCGTGCCTATAAATAGGCGCCTGGGGGGTAACCTAAACCTAACGGCTCATTTCCTCCACCTTCGTCTTCCTCGCCAGCGCCCTCTCACCCGAGCTCGCTCAACATCACCACGGAGACCTCGGGTTCACTGCCGGAGCAGAGCCGCCGCCGGTTGCGTTCTGCCACGGTCCACCCCGCGCCGCCGCCAATCTCCGCCGCCGCGGCCCCGAGCTGCCCGCCGGGAGTCGCACGAGGGCACCACGACTGCGCCATCTGCCGCCGTCGCGTCCTTCTCCAATCCACGCCGGTAAATCCCCTATTCCCCTTGATTCAACTTGTAATTTCTCCGTTTGACCTAGATTAGATCTAGGTCCATCCGCGGGCCATTTCTTGCCCTGCGCCGAATTAGGCCGCACAACTTCATCCTAGTTCATCCAATTGCTTGATTATTGATCCCACTGCACTCTTCTATCACTCGCAGTCGTTAATTTCTCCGCGAAATCGATAGTAAAATTTCCAATCTAGACGTAGTTCATCCAGATTTCCGCGACTGTCCATAGATACCCAGAAATTCCTCCTCTTCCGGTTGTTTTATTCACACTAGATAACCAGGCAATTAACTTCTTTTTACAACTGCTTGTTGACATTCAGTTACCCCACAATTTCTGTACTACTCTTCGATACCCGGATAGTTCGTAATCTTTATATTGCTTTATCGATACTCGGAAAATCCGTAACCTCCGAGTCTCATGCTTTATCTCATGCTTTGCAGACTGAACCAATGGCTCCTAAGCACAAAGGGAAGCAGCCGGCTAAGCCAAGGGTGACCCAATCCATATCCGCCAACTGGGCGCAATCTTCTGTGACCAAGGCCAAGCTGGAGGAGCTGGCCGAGTTAGGCGTCCTCCCCCCTCAGGAGGAGATCCACTGGAGGGTACCGGGTGACGAGACCCGGCCTACCCCTAATGCGGACGAGGTAATATGCTTCGTTGAGCATGTGATCCGGGGGTTTCGCCCCCCGGGTCACTCTTTCTTCCGCGAGGTCCTTAGCCACTATGGCCTCCGGGTGTTCGACATAGGGCCTAACTCTATGTTGAACATAACCCACTTCATAGTCCTGTGCGAGTCTTATTTGTGCATTCCACCAAATTTGGCTTTATTTATAGAACTTTTTCAATGCAAACCGTGCCGCGAGAGCGGTGACGGGGCCCTCTTGGCCTGCGGCGGGGTTTCCATCCAGCGCCGCAAAAACTCCCCCATGCCGACTCTTAATTTAAACTCACACGTAAAACACTGGCAGCTTTCTTTCTTCTATTGCCGAGACACCTCCCCACCTGGCGAGAGGAAATTGCCGGGTTACTCGGAGGGTCTCTTAGATCTCTCCGATACCTTCAATGCTTTTTCCCCCGAGTCGGACAGGGAAGCCATACAGCCCTTCTTAGCAAAAATAGCCATCCTCTCTGCCCAAGGTCTCCTTGGGCTTAACTTGGTCAAAACTTGGGTGGATTTCCGCATTCAACCCAATTCTATCCGCTCAAAGCTGATGTGCGAATATTCGGGGCACGTTACGGACGCGCTCCGTTACTCCTCGAAGAACTATCCGGCTGGTGACACCAACAAGACCATCAAGAGCTTCCTGACCGAGAAGCTGGAGGTGATCAAGAACATAGCCGGGTTAGTGCCGTTTACCCGGGATAACCCGGCTCCAGCGGTAAAATCCGATACTTATATACTTATTCTCATACTTTGACTTGATACAACCATTAACTCTCATTTTCATGCTTTTATCTCAGGCCGACAACGTTTTCTGGAGTATTGAGACCCCTCCCAACTCCGGTAACCCGGAGGAAGAAGAGGAAGAACCGGCCGACACTGACGAAGGTATCACCCGGATTCCAATCACCCCAACCTCTATCACTTTTCTTTCCCATTTTTCTCTTTTTCCAACTATATGCTTGCGCCTTTCAGGGATGGATGACAAGGGTGACAGGGACGACCAGCGAGACTCGGAAGAAACCGAGAGCGACAAAAGCGAAATTGAGCCGGAAGTCGAGGTCGGGACCAAGAGGAAAACCCGCGGGGTCGTCTTCAAGGTTCCCTACTCTTCCATGTCCTCCAAACCCTACTCTTTTGATAATATGCGCGAGCTTAACCGACAGTTATCCGACTGGCCGTACTTGAAGGACCCACCTGTCGTGGGATAATCACGGCAGACGTTACCGGGGGTAACTGATCTTGGGGCAAGACGACACAGGCGTTTGGGAGAGGGTTTAGCTCAGAGGAAAACATGATGCAACTCGATCTGGTAGCCGGCAATCAAAGTCGCCGAGTCTCCGATCTTGATATAATAACTCAACTCTGGGGTTACACTGGATGCTCGATATCAAGCGATATTGCTAGGGTTCTTAGATCTCTATCAACTACTCCTAGGGGTCGGTTTATAAAGCACCCGTACCCCCCTGGCTTACCCTCCAAGGCGCACCCTAGATCCTACCCGGACACGGCGCACAAACCCTAACTTTCCCTCATCGTAACCCGCAATCCGAGTTACTGGGCCTACAAGCTTGGGCCTTCCGAAAGTTTCTTTTATCCTTAGCCGGATCCTGCGCAGCATCCTTTGGGCCGGGTTATTCCTTGGAGTTGGCCTACCGGGTTATTATCCCTCCATCAGTAGTCCCCAGAATAGCTTGGGCTTCACGGATCCTTCCTTGAAGCGCTCGCTATTCCCTGCAAAGATATCAAACACACAAGCATATGAAGGCCGGGTTAAGATGCTTTGATAGACAGCTAGGCCTTACTCCATGGTGGCCATATAGTAACCCGGCTTTTCCCCCAAATACTTTGGTTTAACGCTCCAGGTCTAAACCCTAATAAAAATGTCAAGATTCCATACTCGATAACTGACCCTGATATCACGGGGTGGATCTCCTTCTCTTTTTTGTCCAGATACTTTGCTCAATACTTGGTGCATATCTCGCAGAATCCGCGTAGATAGCCATTACCCCACAATTTCCGGCTTCCGGCCGTTGGGATAGACTCACCCTCACCTTATAAATAGTGCTCCGTGGGTAACCCTAAACCCATCGCTACACTTCAGTTTCCCCTTTCCTTCCTTGCTCCTTACGCCCTTGCAACACCACCGCAAGAAGTTCGTGCTCGCCATCGAAGCAAAGCCGCCGCCGGCCGCGCCCGCTCTCGAGCCATCTCGCGCCGCCGTCAAGCTTCACCGCCGCACCCTCGTTCCACTCGCCAAGAGTCACGAAGGGGCACTCGAGCCACGCCGTCCACCGCCGTCGCGCTAGACTCCAATATCTCCAGTAAGTCCCTTGCACTCGTTTAATTTAGCCCCACAATTTTTCGATTCATCCAGGATCGGATCTAGGTCAACCTGTGAGTCGTTCTTCCGGTTGCATCGAATTAGATCGATTTGACGCTCGCTAACTCCTTTAACCACCTGCTTGATGACTAGAACTCATCCTCCTACCATTACTAACCACCAAATTCCCCGTAGAATCGTTCGCAAGTTTTCCCATCTAGATCCATTCCTCCTCGATTTTCCGCTCATTGCATTAACACCCAGAAAATACTCCTTTTCCAGCTATTTTGCTTGCAGTAGATACATGGGCAACCATCCATCTTCCCCAAATGCTTTTCCGTACGTAAGTGACCAATAATCTCCACAGTTATACTTAACACCCGGATACCTTGTAACCTCCACCTCATAGCATGATACCCGGATAGTTCTTAGTTTCATACTTTCTTGATACCTCATACTCGGATAATCCAACACTTCCGGATCTTATTTCCTATGCCTCTTTTTCTTGTGTTTTGCAGGTTGATCCCATGGCTCCCAAACGGCAAGGCAAACAGCCGACTCAGGCAAGGACTACCCAAACCATATCCGCCAACTGGGGGCGTTCCACAGCTACAAAGGCCAAGCTGGACGAGCTAGCCGAGTTAGGAATTCTCCCTTCTCAGAAGGACATTCACTGGAGAGCACCAGGCGACGAGACCCGGCCCACACCCGCCGAAAATGAGGTAATCTGCTTCGTAGAGCACGTGACCCGGGGATTCCGTCCTCCGGGTCACCCTTTCTTTAGGGAGGTCTTAAGCCATTATGGCCTCCGGGTATTCGACATAGGGCCTAACTCTATGTTGAACATTACCCACTTCATCGTTCTATCCGAGTCGTACTTGTGCACACCGCCAAGTTTGACTCTCTTCATCGAACTATTCCAGTGTAAGCCGTGCCGCGAAAGTGGCGACGGAGCACTTCTTACCTGCGGCGGGGTATCCATCCAACGCCGCAAGAATTCACCGATGCCAACCCTCAATTTAAACTCTCACGTCAAACACTGGCAGCTATCTTTCTTTTATTGCCACGATACCTCCCCAGACAGCGAAAAGAAACTGCCGGGCTACTCGGAGAGCCTCCTCGAGCCTTCTGAGTCTTTCAATGCCTTTGCACCTGACTCAGACAGGGAGGCGATCCTCCCCTCGTTAGCTAAAATAGCCATCCTCTCAGCCCAAGGCCTCCTTGGGCTCAATTTAGTGAAAACATGGGTAGATTTTCGAATTCAACCCAACTCCATCCGCACCAAATTAATGTGCGAGTACTCGGGGCATACCACGGATGCACTCCGATACCCCACCAAGAGCTTTGCGACCGGCGATACCAACAAGACCATCAAAGGCTTCTTGATAGAGAAGCTAGAGGTGATAAAGGGCATCGCCGGGTTACCCCCTTTTACTCGGGAAAACCCGGCTCCAGCGGTAATATCCGATATTCATAACTTATTTCCACATTTTGACTTGATACAGCTTCTAACCCTTAGCCTCATCCTTTTGTCTCAGGCTGATGACCCCTTCTGGAGAGTCGAACCCTCTCCCCCTTCCAGAGACCCGGAAGAAGAGGACGAGCCGGCCGATGATAGTGAAGGTACCTACCCGGAACTTGTATTATTTTTACTTGCATCACTTTCCTCCCGTTTAACTTTTTCCCACGGACACACACTCGATTCGCAGGGCTGGAGGACGAAGGTGAGACCAACGAGGGGGACCCGGAGGCTACCGAATCTGATCAAGAGGCAACAGTTGGAGCCAAGAGGAAGACCCGAGGGGCAGCGTCCAAGGTTCCTTTCTCCTCGTTATCCTCTGAACCTTACTCCTTTGACGCCATGTGACGACTTAACCATCAATTATCAAACTCGTCGTGCTTGAAGGATTCTCTCCCAGCCAAACGCAGAGTAACTCGGAGCTCCACGGGTGAAGATCCCCTTAACCCGGGCATCTCTACCTCCTCTGTCCATCGTGCCAGCGCTCCTCCGTCTCGTCCTTCCGATTCTCCTCAACGCCACCCTTCTCCTAACCATCCACGTGCCGGGCAATTCCGGGTTCCATTAGTGGTCCCTGTGACGACATCATCTGCTTCCAGCGGCGAGCTCCCGCCGGACTACACCGTGAATGCCGGGTAAGTTTTTGCTATATGACTTCCTTTAATGCCTGACAAATTTCAATCACCACTGCTAACTGCCTCCTCTCATCTTTCTTCTAGCACTCACGTCACCGTCAGTAATCCGGAGAATGTAGAGACGGATAACCATCGGGCAGAGGAGCCGACTGAGAACGTAGATGCCGCGACTGGCGGTGATACCGAGAATAACCAGGAACAAGGCCCCCTGAACGATCCACTTCACCGAGCAGCCGGATCCCCTTCCTCGTCGGAACCAGTGGACGAGGAGATCGAGGTTCTGGATACAAGGATGGGTTCTCCCAACCCGGATACTCAAACTGTCCGGGTCTCGACCCCAAGAGCGGGGAGAGCTCCCCCACCAGGCGACCAGGCTGCGGGCTCTTCCGGTGCTCGACCCGAGGACTTGACGTTTACCCAGATGCTGGAAACCCTGCGCACTTTGAGGGCGAATGAAGAAAACATCTTGGGGGCTTTGATAGCCAAACACGAGGTAAATCCGACTAACGTTGCTTGTGTCCTTATCCAGTCCCCAAGTTCCGAGTGAATTGATTCATAATTTGCTTGGGACTTTATGATACGAGCGACTGATAACTTGCCCCTTTACCCGGCTAATCCTTCGTTGCATCCATGCAGTCTTTCGTGACTCAATCTGAGGAGAAACTGGCAAATGCCACCAAGCTCATTGAAAAGGAGGTGGTTCTGCGTGAAGCAGCCGAGGCTGAGGCCAGGAGGAATAGGATGATAATGAGGAAGTATAGGAAAAGGGCTCACAAAGCAGAGGATGACCTAACAAGCCTTTCTGTCCAAATTGCTGACACGTATCGTGCTTTACTTGGTACGTTTCTTCCTCCGGGTTATCCTTTTGATAAATAGCCCGCGTTTTCCCGACTTATGTTTCCATTTCCTCAGGCCCGGACGAAGCGATGCCAGATGAGGATGATGTTGCCAGGCTGAAAACTATGAAGAGCGTTATCCGGCAGCTATGCGCCGGAACCAAATGGATCCTTCAGGAATTACGGTGGCCGGGTAAAGGACATGTCGATCTGAAGAGGATGCTGGATGCCTTCTCCACTATTCCTGAGTGGATTTGGCACTGGAAACACTCGTCTTGCCGGGTTGGAGTAACCCGGGGGCTTGCACTTGCCAAGGATTATTTCCCTAAGCTCGAGCTAGTGAAGCTTATGGGCGGCTTCCCGGAGTTCAAGCTTGATGGGTCCAAGTTCTCAGTGAAGGATTTTCAGGCTGTCCAGAAGGAGGTCCGTTACCCGGCCAGCGTGATCGCTGACGACCTGGATGTTGATATCCTTGTTCCTGCATATGATGCTGCTGGTGAAGCGGTTAAATCGGATCTTCCCGAGCCGTATGATATGCTGGCTCGGTGGAAGGAGGAAGCTGCTGCGTTGAGGGCGGAGGCTGCCAAGAAGCAAGCTGAAGCCGGTTCTGCCCCCGCTACCTCAACACCGGTCGTTCCTCCTCCTGCGCGGGCTGGTACTACTGATCCGGGTGCTGCTGCTACCACTAATGATAGCAAGGGCAAGGCTAAGATGAACGCCGAGTGATATCTGATATTTAATGCCTCTCCTTATGATGCGCTGTTTAAACGATTATATTTTGGGTGGTGCGCCTGTGCACCTTTGATATCTTCCACCTAGATTTTGTGATGTATGATAAGGTCTTGATATACTCTTGCGCCTCTTCTGGCCTTTTAAATTTATCCACTTTTGAACTCATCTGCTCTCGATATCCGGCTTTCTTTATTGTTCCTTTTGTGAAACTCGGTTTCCGGGTCTCATGGGTGTTGACAAGCGGATCTGCTTCTAAGTCCCCAAGTCCCCAAGACTCGGATATTTGGGTTTTTGGAATTCTAACAAGTAAGCAATTTTTTCTCTTTCAAGATTTCAAATCACCCGGACCCGGACCTCCAAGTCTAGGACACTTGATCTTCAAAGGAGAACGAGTTGCTTGCTGCTAAATTCACAAAGATCCCTGAGTCGTTTCACATAGGATTTGAAGTTATGCTTTATAATCGTTGAGTTTCCAGCTGTTAGCCTTGTACTCTGCATAACTTGTGGTTTAGATGACCCTTTTGACTATCTTGTACTGTAAGCCGGCTTTCGCGTGGATACCATGTTGTTACATCTATACGAGAACGTGGCCAGTCAAGCCCCGTCGGGTTTCATGGCTGACTGTAATCGTAAGCGAACAAATCATGCCACTTTAGTGCGAGTCACATCGAGCTTAAGTAAGAATAGCCAAGAAATTTGGACTTCTTTGTCCGGTTATAAGATTGTAGCCGTACTCGTTTGCAAGTAATCGACCCTTATAACTCATAGGCATCATGTCCGGGTCTTTGAGTTCGTAACTGTGCTATTCAAGCAACCAGCCCCCAAGACCTAAATATACGCATCATACTGAGAGTACAGAACCTGATAATAATCATCTCTTTTCTTGATAATCACCTCTTTACTTGATATGAAAAATCTAGGTCAGCAAGCCGCCTCATTAAAAACCCGTCCAGTCCCCAAGGGTACCCTGGATAGGAAAAGAGTACGTCTGAAAACCTGCTGCCTGTTACATCGTTTAATCCCATATGCCAACACAATTTTTGCTAAGTATAATATGGACGTAGCTGAGCCACGTTCCACGGTCTGTCTCTTTCTTGCATAGATGAAGTGGTATGAGCAGTGTCATTAACTGTGGTCGACTCTTCCCTTGCATCTATCAAGTAATATGACCCATTATGCAAATTCCGGCTTACGATAAACGGTCCTTCCCAAGGTGGTGATAACTTGTGCTTTCCTTCGTTCGACTGTACCAGGCGCAGAACCAGGTCTCCTTCCTGGAAGACCCGGGTTTTCACGTGCCGGCTATGATACCTTCGTAAATCCTACTGATATATGGCTGATCTTTCCAGGGCTTGTTCCCTTTGCTCTTCTAACATATCCACGGCATCTTGCCGGGTTTTTTCATTCTCTACTTCGACGTATGCTGATACTCGTGGTGAATCATGAATAATATCACTCGGTAGTACTGCCTCCGCGCCATAGACCATGAAGAAGGGTGTCATCTGAGTAGATCTATTAGGCGTAGTATTGATACCCCAAACCACAGAAGGAAGTTCTTCGACCCATGCGCCAGCTACCCTGATACAGGGGACCTGTAATCGTGGTTTTAATCCGCGAAGCAATTCTTGGTTTGCCCTCTCCACTTGTCCATTGGCCTGTGGATGAGCCACTGATGCAACATCAAGCCGGATTCCATTGTTGCCACAGAACTTCTCCATCTCACCAAGGGACATGTTGGTTCCATTGTCGGTAATTATGCTGTGGGGATACCCGAACCGGTAGATAATCCTTTTCAGGAACTTGACAGCTGTGGCTGATTCGCAATTAGTAACTGGCATAACCTCAACCCACTTGGTAAACTTATCAATAGACACCAAAAGATGTGTCTTCTTGCATGGTGACATATGAAAGGGGCCAACCATGTCCATACCCCAGACAGCGAACGGCCAAGTTAACGGAATGGTCCGTAACTCCATAGCCGGCACATGGGTTTGGCGAGCGTACCTTTGACATCCGTCACACCTTGCTACCAATCGTTCCGCATCTGCTAGAGCCGTGAGCCAGAAAAATCCGTGTCGATAAGCTTTAGCCACAAGAGATCTTGTGGACGCATGATGCCCACAGTCGCCTTCATGGATTTCCTTGAGAATCTGTCGGCCTTCTTCTGGCGCTACGCAGCGCAAAAAGACCCCTGCTGCGCTTCTCTTATATAATTCCCCATTGATGATAGAATATCCCTTCGCTCGCCTCAAAATTTGCCTTGCTAATACCTCCTGCTGTGGTAACTCGCCTCGCGATAGGTAGGCCAAAAACGGTTCTGTCCATTCGGGAATAGTACGTACGGTGGCCACAAGTCCTGAATCCGGGTCTTGATTTGCCAATTCCTCCTCTGACTCGGTTTTAACTGATGGTCGCCACAATTCGTCCAGGAAAACGTTAGGTGGAACCGGCACTCTGCGTGAGCCGAGTCTAGCGAGTGCGTCGGCTACCTCATTCTTTCTTCTGTCTATATGCTCCACCTCATACCCGGAAAAACATCCTGCAACCCTATGAACTTCCCTGCGGTACGCTGCCATAGTTGCGTCCTTTCTATCCCAAGTTCCTGACACCTGCTGTACCACAAGGTCCGAATCTCCGAAGCACCGTATCCTCTTGACGTTCATCTCCTTGGCTGCCTTTAAGCCGTGCAATAGGGCCTCATACTCGGTCACGTTGTTGGAACAGTCAAAGTGAATTTGTAGTACGTAACTTAATTTATCTCCTTTGGGTGACGTTACCACCACTCCAGCTCCTGATCCCTCGTATTGCTTAGATCCATCGAAGTGCATGGTCCATGACTCGGAGTTTGGAACCGTTGTAGTCATGCCTGTATGTGTCCAGTCGTTAACGAAATCAATTAAAGCTTGAGATTTGATTGCTGACCTGGGTTCGTAGTTGATGTGATAATCCCCCATCTCTATCGCCCATTTGGCTATTCTTCCTGTCGCGTCCGAGTTTCTGATGATATCCGACATTGGTATTGAACTAACCACTGTTATGGGGTGTTCTTGGAAATACGGCTTCAATTTCCGGCTAGCCATAAAGACCCCGAACACCAACTTTTGCCAATGCGGATAGCGCTGTTTTGCTTCTGATAATACCTCGCTGACGTAATAAACCGGTCTCTGGACCGGGTAACCCTTCCCATCCTCTTTGCGCTCCAAAACAACTACTGCGCTGACGGCTCGGGGGCCGGCTGCCACGTATAGTAACATAGGTTCTTTAGGACCCGGGGCCGCAAGTACTGGTGCTTCAGATAACTGTTTCTTTAGTGCCTCAAACGCCTCATCCGCCTCTTGATCCCATACGAATTTATCTGATTTCCTCAAGAGCCGGTACAAGGGTATTGCTTTTTCTCCGAGCCTGGATATGAATCGGCTCAAGGCTGCTACGCAGCCCGTGAGCTTTTGAACATGCTTCAAATTTTCCGGCTTTTTCAGACTCTAGATGGCCTTGATTTTGTCCGGGTTTGCCTCGATTCCTCTCTCGGAAACGATAAAGCCGAGTAATTTCCCGGCTGGAACTCCGAACACGCACTTTGTCGGGTTAAGCTTCATCTGATACCTCCTCAAGTTTTTGAACGTCTCCTTTAGATCATCGATAAATGTCTCCGCCTTCCTGGTCCTGATAACCACATCATCCACATAGGCATGGACGTTGCGTCCAATTTGGTCCTCGAAGCACTTTTGAATACACCGTTGGTAAGTTGCGCCGGCGTTCTTCAATCCAAACGTCATAGTTTTATAATAGAAGGCCCCAAAAGGGGTTATGAATGATGTTTTCTCCCAATCCTCCCTCTTGAGCTTAATCTGATGATACCCGGAATATGCGTCCAGAAAGCATAATAGATCGCTTCCAGCTACTGCGTCTATAATCTGATCTATCCTTGGTAGTGCGAACGGATCCTTTGGGCAATGTTTGTTGAGACTCGTAAAATCAATGCACATCCTCCACTCATTGGTCTTTTTCATCACTAGAACTGGGTTTGCCAACCAATCCGGGTGGAATACTTCCATGATAAAGCCGGCTGCCAATAGCCGAGCGATCTCTTCGCCTATAGCCTTCCTTCTTTCCTCATTCATTTTCCTCAAACCCTGCTTCACGGGCCTGGACTTGGGATCTACATGCAAACTATGCTCGGCCAGCTCTGTAGGGATACCCGGCATGTCGCTAGGTGTCCAGGCGAACACGTCCGCATTTGAACGAATAAACTCCACAAGTGCCTTCTCCTGCTCTTTTCCCAAATTAGACCCTATGGTAAATTGCTTAGTGGAATCACCTTCGACAAAATCTATCTTCTTGGTGTCTTGCGCTGCTTTGAATTTTGCTCTCTTGTCCTCAGTATTCGGCTTTTTCAAGGCTGTTCTATCATCCGGATTTACTTGAGACCGGTAATATTCGAGTTCTTCCTTTCTGCACGCTTGCTCGGCCATTACTGAATCTCCTTCATCACACTCAGCCGCTATATCCCGGTTCCCATGTATGGTGATAGTCCGTTTAGGACCCGGGATCTTTAGCTGCAAATACACATAACACGGCCTAGCCATGAATTTAGCATAAGCCGGTCTTCCAAACAGCGCGTGATAAGGACTACGCAATTTGACCACCTCGAACGTGAGCCACTCAACTCGATAATTATCCGTCGATTCTCCGAAAGCAACCTCCAAGGTGATCTTTCCCTCGGGGCTCGCCGAGTGACCCGGCACGATCCCATGAAAGACCGTCGAACTTTTCTGTAACTGGGACTCTTTGAGACTCATGCGTAAGAAGGTTTCCCAATAAAGGATGTTGATGCTACTTCCACCGTCCATCAGGACCCTTTTCAGTTCGTAACCATTAACCTGTGGAGCAACCACCAATGCCAAGACTCCTGGACGCTCTACTCTTTCCGGGTGATCTCTTCTACTCCACGTTACCTCTTGTTCCGCCCATCTAAGGTATCCCGGCGCAGCCGAGGAAACCGAGTTTACCGCTTGCTTCAATGTCTCTTTGTTCCTGCTAGAAGTTCCTGTAGTATGCACATGATATTGTCCCTTTAAATCAGGCGTACGTACCATACCGATGAAGATGTTGATCCGGCCGATCGTCACCGTAGATCCGGACTCGAGGTGATCCGACTCTGGCCCCCAGCCGGAATCGTCCACCATCTTTTCTCCTCTGTGGTCGATGTAGATCTCGCCCACGACAAGATTCTCCATGTTCTTCCGAGCTTCTCCCGTGATGTAAACACCTTTGGACGCAGGCCCCACGGTGGGCGCCAACTGTCGTGGGATAATCACGGCAGACGTTACCGGGGGTAACTGATCTTGGGGCAAGACGACACAGGCGTTTGGGAGAGGGTTTAGCTCAGAGGAAAACATGATGCAACTCGATCTGGTAGCCGGCAATCAAAGTCGCCGAGTCTCCGATCTTGATATAATAACTCAACTCTGGGGTTACACTGGATGCTCGATATCAAGCAATATTGCTAGGGTTCTTAGATCTCTATCAACTACTCCTAGGGGTCAGTTTATAAAGCACCCGTACCCCCCCTGGCTTACCCTCCAAGGCGCACCCTGTATCCTACCCGGACACGGCGCACAAACCCTAACTTTCCCTCATCGTAACCCGCAATCCGAGTTACTGGGCCTACAAGCTTGGGCCTTCCGAAAGTTTCTTTTATCCTTAGCCGGATGCTGCGCAGCGTCCTTTGGGCCGGGTTATTCCTTGGAGTTGGCCTACCGGGTTATTATCCCTCCATCACCACCCGCGACCAAGCGCAGAATGACTCGGAACTTTCCGGGTGAATCCACACTTAACCCGGGCATTCCGTCATCCCCGGCTCGACGCGCTGGTATTTTTCAACCTGTTCCTAAATATTGTGGTTTTCCTTTTCCGAATCACCCCTTAGCGGGGCAGTTCCATGTCTTACTTTCTCAACGTTTATCAGCTTCGTCCGGGTCTAGCAGCGAGTTCCCCTCGGACTTCATGGTGAACCCCGGGTACGGTTCTTCTCCTGATGTTCTAATACCCTTCCATAATTTTCTCTAGTTACATGCTAACTGCTTATTTATACCATCCACAGAGCCACGGTCACTATGAGTGACCAGGAAAACATGGAAACCGATGACCCAGGTAAGGAGAACCCGGTTGATAATATGACGGCCGCAGCTGGCGACGAAGAAGAGCGGCAGGCGCCACCGAAGAACCCGGCTGATCAAGAAGTCGAGTATCCGATAGCCTCGCATGCACGCGAGGAGGAAGAGGCCACAATCCTGGGCGCGGGGGGAGGCGAGCCAAACTCCGATACTCATACGACTCGGATGCCTTCCCCTGCCAAGGAGAAGACTCCAACTCCGGGTTACCAAGATCCCGGGTCTTCCAACTCGGGCAATCACTCCTTCGACCAAATGATGAGCGCCCTCCTTGCCATGAAGGCCACAGAGAACACTATGTTAGAGCGCATGGCCGCTGAACACCGGGTAATACTAATTGATACCTCATGTTACCCATCTAGTCCCCAAGTTCCGAGTCTAACTTGTCGAAGTTACACTCGGTACTCCTTTTAATACTCGGCTGATTATGATATCCGACTAACGTTTAACTTTCCATTCCTTTTAGGCGCAAACGAGCCGGTCCGAGGAAATTTTGGCCAAGACCGATCAACTCCTGGACACCGAGGTAAAGCTAAGAGAAGCACTTGAGGCTGAGGTGGAAGCCTTGGAGAAGGATGTCACGAAATACAAAGAGAAATACACCACTGCTCAAGCTGCGGTGAAGAAGCTATCAGCTCAAGTTGCCGACACTTATCGTGTCCTCCTTGGTGAGATTTTGTTACTTACTGGTCCGTGTCTTGGTTTTTTGTTTTCTTAATCCATGATACTCGGAATATTTTGTCATAACCTTTTACTGTTTACTTTGCAGGCGCTAACCTTGCGCCCGAAGAAGAAGATGATATCCAGAAGGTGAAAAATTTAAGGACTGTGCTCCGGAGGTTCTGCGCCGGCACTAAATGGATTCTGGACACCATACAATGGCCAACTGAGGGATATCCGGGTATGGAAACTTTGATCCATGCGTGTTCCACTGTTCCCGCATGGATTGAGCTCTGGAAACGCTCGGCATGCCGGGTTGGGATGACCCGGGGGCTTATGCTGGCTAAAGCTTACTTTCCAAAGCTTGATCCGGCAAAGTTGGTGGCCGGGTTTCCAGAATTCAAGGCTGATGGTTCTAGATTCGGCATCAAGGACTTCAAGGCTGTGCAGACCGAGGTGCGTCACTCGGCGACTACACTTGCCGATTCTCTGGATTTAAGTAACTTCGTAACTTCATATGACGCCAAGGGTAAACCTGTGAAGGAGGATATGCCTTTACCCTTCGATATTCTCGAGAAGTGGAATGCTGACTCGGCCAGGAGGAGGGAGGAAGCTGCAAAGAGGAAAGCCGACTTTGAGTCAGCGCCCTCCTCCTGTACGCCGGCTGGCCGCCCGCCTCTTCGTCCTGATACTGCCCATCCGGGTGACGATGCTCGGAAGGCCTCCGAGGAGCAAACCCAAGACCAAGACCCGGAAGGCAGGGGCAAGTCTGTAGACCCAACCCAGGAGGCTGAGTAAGCTTGCATCCAATGCCGCGTCAATACCCTAGTTGGCAGATGTTTTTGTAGACAATTATTCGTTTGATAGTGCGCCTGTGCACTTGATGACGCTACTATCATGGTTTGTAATACGTTTTGAAATCTTAATAGCTTTCGTGGCCCTTCAGGCCTTTGGATGAATTTGGTATCTATCTGCTTTTGAGCTTATTTATTCTTGATATTCCGACTTACTTTATGGTTCCTTTTGTGAGACTCGGTTTCCGAGTCTCGTGGGTTTTGACAGGTGGACTTTTCTCTAAGTCCCCAAGACTCGGATTTTTGGGTTTTTGAGCTTAATAGCTAAATAATTTGTTTCTTGTTTCAAATTCCCCAGTCCCCAAGGCCCGAACTTCCGAGTCTAGGGTGTTAGGTCTTTCAAAGAGAACAAATCGTTTTTGCTAAGCCCAAAACCTAGAGCCGTTTCACATAGGTTTTGAAGTTATGCTTAATAAACTGTGCGTTTCCGGTTATTAACCCTGTACTCTGCATAACTTGTGGTTTAGATGACCCTTTTGGCTCTCTTGTACTGTAAGACGGCTTTCGCGTGGATAATCATGTTGCTACATCTATACGAAGACAGGGTCAGGCAAGTCCCATTGGGCGTCATGACTGATTGTGATCATATGCGAGCAAATCATGCCACTTTAGTGCGAGTCACATCGAGCTTAAGTAAGAAAAGTCAAGAAAGTTTGGCTCCTTTGTCCGGTTATAAGCTTGCAGCCGTACTCGTTTGCGAGTAATCGGCCCTTATAACTCATAGGCATCGTGGCCGGGTCTTTGAGTTTGTAACTGTGCTATTCAAGCAATCAGCCCCCAAGACCTAAATATATGCAAACTGCTAAAGAAACTAATGTATCACTCGAGGCGAGTCATGAATAATATCACTCGGCAACACTGCTTCTGCGCCATAAACCATAAAGAACGGTGTCATCTGAGTAGATCTGTTAGGTGTGGTGTTGATACCCCAAACCACTGAAGGTAACTCCTCAACCCATGCACCAGCAGCTCTGATACACGGGACTCGCAACCGTGGCTTTAATCCACGAAGCAACTCCTGATTTGCTCTCTCCACTTGTCCATTAGCCTGTGGGTGGGCCACTGAGGCTATGTCCAAGCGGATGCCATTGTTTCCACAAAACTTCTCCATCTCGCCAAGGGACATGTTGGTTCCATTGTCTGTAATTATGCTGTGGGGATATCCGAACCGATAGATAATCCTTTTCAGGAACTTGACTGTTGTAATTGCTTCACAATTAGTAACTGGCATGACCTCAACCCACTTGGTAAACTTATCAACAGCCACTAAGAGGTGTGTCTTTTTGCAAGGTGACATGTGGAAGGGGCCAACCATATCCATACCCCAAACCGCAAACGGCCAAGTTAACGGGATAGTCCGCAATTCCATAGCCGGCACATGGGTTTGGCGAGCGTACCTTTGACATCCGTCACACCTTGCCACCAAGCGCTCTACGTCTGCTAGGGCCGTGAGCCAGAAGAAACCATGTCGATAAGGTTTGGCCACGAGGGATCTTGTGGATGCATGATGCCCACAATCACCTTCATGGATCTCCTTGAGGATCTGTCGGCCTTCTTCTGGTGCTACACAGCGCAAAAAGACTCCTGCTGCACTTCTTTTGTACAACTCCCCATTGATGATAGAATATCCTTTTGCTCGCCTCAGAATTTTTCGTGCTAATACCTCCTGTTGTGGTAACTCGCCCCGTGATAGGTAGGCCAGGAACGGCTCTGTCCACTCGGGAACAGCACGTACTGTGGCCACGAGCTCCAAATCCGGGTCTTGATTTGCCAGTTCTTCCTCAGACTCGGTTTTAACTAACGATCGCCATAGCTCATCCAGGAAAACATTAGGTTGAATCGGCTCTCTGTGCGAGCCGAGTCTGGCGAGTGCGTCTGCTGCCTCGTTTTTTCTTCTGTCTATGTGCTCCACCTCATACCCGGAAAAACATCCGGCAACCCTGTCCACCTCTCTGCGGTATGCTGCCATAGTTGCATCTTTTCTATCCCAAGTTCCTGAGACCTGCTGTACCACAAGGTCCGAATCTCCAAAGCATCGTATCCTCTTAATGTTCATCTCCTTGGCTACCTTTAAGCCGTGCAATAGGGCCTCATACTCGGCCATGTTATTGGAACAATCAAAGTGAATCTGCAACACGTAACTTAACTTGTCTCCTTTGGGTGATGTTAGCACCACTCCAGTTCCTGATCCCTCATATTGCTTGGAACCATCAAAGTGCATTATCCAAGACTGAAGTTTGGAGCCATGGTGGGCATGCCTGTGTGAGTCCAATCGTTAATGAAATCAACTAGAGCTTGAGATTTGATTGCTGACCTGGGCTCGTAGTTGATGTGATAATCTCCCATCTCGATCGCCCACTTGGCTATTCTACCCGTTGCATCCGAGTTTCTGATGATATCCGACATTGGTATAGAACTGACCACTGTTGTGGGGTGTTCCTGAAAGTACGGCTTCAGTTTCCGGCTGGCCATGAAGACCCCGAAAACCAGCTTTTGCCAATGTGGGTAGCGCTGTTTTGCCTCTGATAATACCTCGCTGACGTAATAAACCGGCCTCTGGACCGGGTGATCTTTCCCATCCTCCTTACGCTCGACAACAACCACTGCGCTAACCGCCCGAGGCCCGGCTGCAACGTACAATAGCATGGGCTCTTTAGGGCCTGGGGCTGCTAGGACTGGGGCCTCAGATAACTGCTTCTTTAGTGCCTCGAACGCCTCGTCCGCCTCTTGGTCCCATACGAATTTATCAGATTTCTTCAAGAGCCGGTACAAGGGTATTGCCTTCTCTCCGAGTCTGGATATAAACCGGCTAAGCGCTACTATGCACCCTGTGAGCTTCTGAACATGCTTCAAATTTTCCGGCTTTTTCAGACTCTGGATAGCTTTGATTTTATCCGGATTTGCCTCAATTCCTCTCTCGAAAACGATAAAGCCGAGTAATTTCCCAGCTGGGACTCCAAAGACACACTTTGTCGGGTTGAGTTTCATCTGGTACCTTCTCAGGTTCTTGAATGTTTCCTTTAGATCATCAATAAATGTCTCTGCTCTCCTGGTCTTGATCACCACATCATCCACATATGCGTGCACGTTGCATCCGATTTGGTCCTCAAAGCACTTCTGAATGCACCGCTGATAGGTTGCGCCAGCGTTCTTCAATCCAAATGTCATGGTCTTATAACAAAAGGCCCCAAAAGGGGTTATGAACGATGTTTTCTCCCAATCTTCCTTCTTGAGCTTGATCTGATGATACCCGGAATATGCATCCAAGAAACACAGTAGGTCACTTCCAGCCACTGCGTCTATGATCTGATCTATCCTTGGTAGTGCAAACAGATCCTTTGGGCAATGCTTGTTGAGGCTCGTATAATCAATGCACATTCTCCACTCATTGGTCTTTTTCATCACGAGTACCGGGTTTGCTAACCAGTCCGGGTGAAATACTTCCATGATAAAGCCGGTTGTAAGCAGCCGTGCAATTTCTTCTCCTATAGCTTTCCTTCTTTCTTCGTTCATTTTTCTCAGGCCCTGTTTCACAGGCCTGGACTTGGGATCAACGTGCAAACTGTGCTCTGCTAGTTCTGTAGGGATACCCGGCATATCGCTGGGCGTCCAGGCAAACACATCCTGATTCGAACGAATGAACTCCACAAGTGCTTTCTCCTGCTCGCTGTCCAAGTTAGACCCTATAGCAAATTGCTTAGAGGGATCACCCTCGACAAAAGCCACCATCTTGGTGTCCTGTGCTGCCTTGAACTTCGCTCTCTCATCTTCAGTATTCGGCCTTTTTAACGTTGTTCTGTCATCCGGGTCTACTTGAGACCGGTAATACTTGAGTTCCTCTTTTCTGCAAGCTTGTTCAGCCATTGCCGCATCTCCTTCATCGCACTCAGCCGCTATAGCCCGGCTCCCATGTATGGTGATGGTCTGCTTGGGACCCGGGATTTTTAGCTGTAGATACACATAACACGGCCTGGCCATGAACTTAGCATAAGCCGGCCTTCCGAATAGCGCATGATAAGGGCTGCGCAACTTGACCACCTCGAAGGTGAGCCACTCAACCCGGAAATTATCCTTCGATTCTCCAAAGGCTACCTCCAATGTGATTTTTCCCTCGGGGCACGCTGAGTGACCCGGTACTATCCCGTGAAAAACTGTTGAACTCTTCTGCAGCTGGGTCTCCTTGAGACCCATACGTAGAAAGGTTTCCCAATATAAGATGTTGATACTACTACCGCCGTCCATTAAGACCTTTTTCAGCTCATAACCATTAACCTGCGGCGCAACCACCAATGCTAAGACTCCCGGGTGTTCTATCCTTTCCGGGTGATCCCTTCTGCTCCATGTTACATCCTGCTCTGACCATCTCAGGTATCTCGGAACGGCCGAGGCAACTGAGTTTACCGCCTTTTTCAGTATCTTTTTATCCTTGTTTGAAATTCCTGTAGTATGCACGTGGTATTGTCCCAATTGCTTGGGGTTGGCTTGGAAACCTCCAGCTCCCCCCTGGTTATTACCCGGATTTCCGCCTGCCGGGTTACCGGCTGGGGGTGGGCCGTTGCCCGGGTTTCCACCTGGACCCGGTCCTCCTCCCCGACCTGCACCTCGCATAGCCTTGTTTACTTCCTCGTTCTTCCATCTTTGTAGGTCCGCGCATTGCTCCAATGAGTGGTTAGCCGGCCTACCATTCCTACTGTGCTTTGGGCACGCCATTCTGAAGATATCCCAATTGTTACCCGGCCTTGGCGGTCCTTGATAATTTCCTCCGTTATGGTTTCCTCCATTGAAATTTCCTTCTTCCCTGGGACTCGAAGACCCGGCTTCTGTACTAGCGACAAACTCGGAGCTTCCCTCAAACGGGCGCTTGTTCTGGTTGTTCCCATTGTTACCTCCATTGTTACCCGGCGTTGATCCATTGCCGGTTCTTCCATTGTTACTTGTGTTTGCTTTTGCTTTCTTGTCATCGACGTCCTCTTCTGTAGTATCCGTTGCAGCGTGTTTGTTGCATGCGTCCATTAGCTCTCCCATCGTAACCTCTGAAGCATTCCGACTGGATTTCATGCGAGTTAACTTTTGCACTAAAGGTATGTACTTGCACGTCTTTGCCATAGCTTGTAACGCATCCTTGGGCTGAATATCTGTGGATGAGTGAAGTATCTCCATAACTCGGCGCACCCAGCTGCGCGCCGATTCTCCCTTCTTCTGGACGCACCGCTCTAGGTCATCAATAGTAAATAGCTTTCTGCACGTCCCATGAAAGTGCTTGATAAACGCAGTTTTCAACTCCTCCTATGACTTGATAGATCCTTCCGGTAGATTAGTGAACCATAGCTTTGCTGCTCCCTCTGACATCATCAAGTACATGAACTTGGCTTGAAGATTTTCAGACGCGTTTCGGATTGACATAGCCATCTCATAACTGCTCAAACATGTTTCTGGATCCATAGTCGGCTCATAATTCACTACCTTACCCGGTTCCTTGAATTTATCCGGGTAAGGCTCAGCCCTGATGTTATCCGACAGACACTTAGGCCCAGCGAGATTAATCGGAACTGGCCTTACTCGGGAAACGTGCGATCCTGCGGGGGGTACGGCTGGACGCGGCACTGCTGCTGGTCCGTGCACCACAGACCCGGTCGCGGCTCTCCTAGCTCTGGAACTGTCCACAATAGCTTGCGCTGCTGATGCTGCTGGTACGGCCTGGACGCGGGGAGGAGGCGGCATTTGCTGCTGCTCTGCCCTCCGCCGCGCTGAACTTGTCTGAATATTGCCGGTATTGACTCGTTGCTGGCTGATATATGGTGTCCCATGCATTCCACTTCTGTTGTCCGGGTAATTAACTTGCTGCGCCACCGCAGTGCGCAATAGATCTATCGCCCGCCGGGTCTCCTCTGCGTGGGGTGACTCTCTCACGGGGATTTGATTCAATGCGAGTGTTGCTGCGTACACATTATCCATGGGGTTGTTGTAATGACCTGCTGGCGTGCGAAATCGTGATGGTGGTGGTGGTGGTAATGTATTGCCGGTAGTGACTCCAGTTTGTAATATGGGTAACCCGGCCTGCTCGTTTACCGGCTGTGCTCCTCCAGTTGCGGGTTGATGTACAGTTCCTTGGTTCACCGCCGGAATCGGCTGATCCTGAGGTGTGATGAATAGTGCGGCCGGGTTTATGACTCCACCTGTTGCCGGTAATCTGGTCTGGTGCCTTTGATGCACCCTGGTTGTCTCTTCTCGGAGCCGGTTTTCCAACGCATCCAGCTCACGCCGGCGCGCAGCTACCCCTTGTTTTTCTGCTTCTACTTGCCTTCTCTGTTGCTCCAATGCACGACGGGCTACATCCAGATCCCTAACACGTTCCACCGCGTTTTCCGGGGTTATGACTGTGGCTAGAACGGTGGGATCCAGGATCATGTTGTTGTTGAACAGGGCGGGGTGTTGCGGGTTTGAAGGACCCGCCCCTGGCGTCCGGTTTGCCAGATATCCGAACGTGTTTGCCTGCAACTCGCTATCCGCCGCATGGCTGGTAACTGAGGCCGATTCACCATCAACCCGGGCCAGAACCGGGTTTCCGTCAACCGGACCTTGATGCTGGGCCAATGCTTGTGCTGCTCCGACGGCGGCCGCGGTCACGTTCCCCTGATTAAGATTGGTTGCAGGGGCCGTGTAGACCGCGACCTGGCGCACAATGCTTGGCGCAGATTCGTATTCTTCCTCATCACTGCTATCTTCCTCGTACCGGTCCTCCAGCAGGTGCAAGATAGACTCGGTGTCATCTTCTCTCCTAACCCGGCCACGCGGGGTCCATACCGACTCCTCCGGCTGTTCCCTCTTCGTGGTGGGCCCTTCTGTCGGATCTATCGTCCCGACCGATTCCTCTCCATCAGACTGAACGCAGGTGGCCTCCCCTGACACAGAATCAAATCCAAAATCGTCAAGGATTGAACCGGACGTACGTACCATGCCGATGAAGACGTTGATCCGGCTGATTGTCACGACAGATCCGGATTCGAGAAGATCCGGCTCTGGCCCCCAGCCAAAGTCGTCCACCATCTTCTCTCCTTCGGGGTTGGTGTAGATCTCACCGACGACGAGGTTCTTCATGTTCTCCCGAGCTTCTCCCGTGATGTAAACACCCTTGGACGTAGGCCCCACGATGGGCGCCAAGTGTCGTGGGATAATCACGGCAGACGTTACCGGGGGTAACTTGTCTTGGGGCAAATCGACTCTGGTGTTTGGGAGAGGGTTTAGCTCAAAGGAAACCATGGTGATATGCGATCTGGTAGCCGGCAATCAAGTCGCCGAGTCTCCGATCTAAATATATTATCTCAACTCTCGTGTTACAATGGATACTCGATACCTCGCAATCCGGCGATTATGTTCTTGCTCACGCTCAAAAACTCTCCTACAACCCTAACCTAGGGACCGGCTTATATAACATCCGGACCCCCTGGCTTACTCTCCAAGGCGTACTCTGAATCCTACCCGGACACTGCTTACAAAC
Organism: Alopecurus myosuroides; assembly: GCA_028641055.1. NCBI lineage: Eukaryota > Viridiplantae > Streptophyta > Magnoliopsida > Poales > Poaceae > Alopecurus > Alopecurus myosuroides. Next base: position 462,191,827 of record CM054057.1, on the reverse strand, counting down.
CCTAAACTTCCTTACCGGAACCCACAATCCGGGTTACGAGGCCTACATTCCTGGGCCTTCTAGAAGCTCCTTTATCCTAAGCCGGGTCTTGCGCAGCGTCCTTTGGGCCGAGTTACTCCTTGGCGTTAGCCTACCGGGTTATCATCCCTCCATCAACGCCCAAGACTCGAATCTCCTCTTCATAGAGTAGCTGGAGCATGGGTAGAAGAATTACCTATGTGCTTTGGAGTATTCGAACGACGCCAAATATATCAATTGGACAAACTCCGTGTTTCCTGGTTTATGATGCAGAAGCAGTGCTTCCTACGGACATACTCCATGATAGCCCTAGAGTGCTAGCATACGAAGACTCGGATGCTGAAAACACACGACAGGATGTCGTCGATCTCTTAGAAGAAGAACGAGAGCTTATGCTACAAAGATCCGCCATTTATCAGCAAGGATTACGATGTTACCATAGTCGGAAAATCAAACACCGTTCTTTCAAAGAATGTGACTTGGTGCTAAGATTGGTGCAGGAAAGGAAGCACAAATTATATCCAATTTGGGAGGGGCCATTTGTCATCAGCAAGGCTATGAAAAATGGATCTTATTACCTTGTAGATATTCGGGATACAGAAGATGATCCTAGAAAACCGAATCGCAAGAGAGAGAGAAAGATAGATGTAGAACTGGGAGAGACAAACAGAACCTGGAGCATCCAGAAGTTACGTCCCTTTTACCCTTAGTTCAAATTCTATGTAAACATCTTTGGGATCATGAAATAAAGTTGTCGGAGTTCATGCATTTTTTATCTGCCTTGTTGTTATTGTTCAAAGCATAGTACCGCCTTATCTATTTCCCAATGATCTTTCAAATTGCTTCAATGTTAACCCGAATTTTGCCTGCGTGCTTGGAGTTATAAAACTGAATGCTTTTCTAGCCTAAGGAGGCTTAAGGAAACCCAGATTGTGTCTGTATGCCTGAGTTTCATACTTTTTGAAAATTCCTTACTTTTTCCTAAGTATTATCTGATTGTTTGTGTGTTGGGTCACTAGAATTAGTAAGTAAAAATGCCTAAGTACAATCCACGATTCCGAGTTTCGACTGATAGGCTTGAACCCAGTCACTTGGCATGAAGATTCAGTGCTTTTGAGCCATTTCAACACTAAGAACAGTTAAAACATATAAGCCATAGAACTTAGAAGGAAAAGGAATTATAACCTAGAAAAACTTGAAAAGACTTAAATTTTACTGCAAAAGGGGGAAATACTTGTTTATACAAAAGATAGATAGCATTACAATTGATATTACATTAGAAGAATAGTAATGCTTCTATTTGTTCTCAAACAACTACTCAAGGCATTAGGCAGCCTCCTCAGAATCCGAGTCCTCCTCGTCGTTGTCGCTGGGGTTCTCAGGAGTTGTCAGAATCTCTTCCTCTGGGTAGAAGGTCGACATTGACACCATTTGAGCTATCTTGGTGGCATGCCCCTTGACAAACTCAAAAATGTCGGCTCTCTGCGCTTCCGTGTACCCTTGAGGGATACTGGTCGCAACACGCCAGGACTTCGCGGTGGTATAATGCATACGCATCAGCCCAAGGTCCATGCGCGCACCACCTCGAGAAGCAGAGCGGAACCAAGACTCCTTCTGGTTCTCCACCTCCTCTATCACCTCCGGAAGCTTTCTTACTTCCGAGAATTCGTCCTCTTTATCGGTAATGTACTTGTTCACAATTAGCATCTCCACAGTCTTCAAGGCGGAGAAGATCTTCCTGAAAGCCGGATTCTGTCAATCCGGGTAAGCAAGGGGTTCCCTTCTATTCAACATAACAGGGAAAAGTTAGAAAATTACAGAAGGAGAAAAACGAAACGTACTTAAAAAAAAGTATAAGGAACAACTCGATAAAAGAAGTTAAAACTTATCGAGAATCTTGTCCATCTCAACGCCTTCTTCAAGGCGTTGGTTGAGAGCATTATCCAGGTCCCGGATAGTCGTTGCATCTTTCTCAGCTTGAGAAGATGCGGGGGACTCGGCAGTTCCAACAGCCAGCTGGTTGGCCTCCAAGTCTTTCTGGAGCTTTATAGTCATCTTGTAAATCTCCGAGTTTTCCTTGCGGAGGTTCTTGGCATTGCCAGCATCTTCAACAATTTGTTTGGCTTTCACCAAAGAAGCTAAAAAGTAGGGAAAATGAAGAGTTTAAAACCCGGAAAATGACTTAGAAAAATTTCATCAAACATCAGTGCAAATAGAAAAAATATTTACCAGCTGATTCCTTCAGCTGTTGCTGAAAAGAGGCCAACTCCGAGTCTTTTTCATCAAGAATGCTAAGGAGAGTTTTAACCTCGTTGTTCTTGAGGGTAAGCTTGTTGAAAACTTCCATGTTAATGGTCTCGGCAGTTTTCTGAAACATAGATAATGGAAAAGTCGCTCAAGTCAAAAAACAAGCAGGCATAAGAGAAAAGCATTAAGTCAAAAAGAATACATTTGTCTAAATGCTTGGCGGATAGAGGTATTTACCTGGCTCATTTTTTGCAAGCTCGCTAGATTCGCAGTAAATTCCTTGGCATACTCTGCGAAGGTAATTCCGACATGGAAAAGGCCGTCTTGTATGACCTGGCGAGGCGAGAACACGTAATTATTCCTAACTATAAGTCCGCCTTGCAGCCAAGGACGGATTAAGGGAACACAAGCAAAGTGTTTCTTCACCCACGGATGAATATATCCGTGTTCGTCGAAACAGTCTTCTTACTTTACCTTGAACTCGCTGTCAAAATTTGGGATGGGCTCCTCCTTCGGGATGTTTGAAGGTCCAACCTCATCTGGCACCACCCTTTCCCTCGCTTCTGAGTTGAATGCAATGGGCTAGCTGGACTACAAGGGATATTCTCCTTCCTTGGCAGCTGAGTTTTCTTCCCCGGCCGCTGTCGGAGTATCTGGCACAGCGGCGGGAGATGGCTTCAGTCCTCTATGCGCAGCAGCTTTGTGCTTCTTCCGGCCTTTTTCCCTTCAAAGTTGTAGGGTCAAGGCTAGAAAAGAAAAGGAAAATTCCGAGAAATAAGATTCCGGGAAACAAAAAACATGCAATAAAAAGCATTGAAATAAAAAACTCGAGTTTTTACTTGGAAGTAGCAACGGCAACGCCGTCAAGATCGATGACATCCGGGGTGGTGGATGGCTTCTTGCGCTTCCGTCCTCCCGACTGGAAGTTGGCACGAAGCGCATCCAACTCTTCATCGATAGCAAGCTCAGCCTCAGGAAGTTCGAGAAGATGTGGAAAGAAACAAAGTCCGGGTAAGGGAAAAATCCGAGAAAAAGAATAAGACTCAAGAAAATCCCCAAAAAGACAGAATTATACCTTTGGATATGGGTTTCCAGAGTGGTACATTTTCCGATTCTCCTCGTATGGATCACAAGTAAAAACCAGCTGGATTACACGCTTCTTGAGGCCCCTTTTCGACAAAGTTTTGTTTGTCTCCCTCATCGTGTCCTTCGGGCCCGTGTATTCACACATAAGCTGTTTTCCGCGGTAGGCCAAAGGTTGGATCCGCCTTTCGAGCCAACATAGGATGGTATCCGCGCTGGTCAGTGGAGGAGTGGTGGAAACAAGGTTGGCAATTCACCTCTTGATCCTCATCAGATCTCGATGCAGAGTCTGGACCACGTCCACCGCCCAATTATCTTGGGGAGTAGCCGCGGAAGTCCCGTTTCATTTCCAGGAAACGGGACATCCGCGTGATAAAATAAAGAGCCCGTCCAAAATTTGACGGACTCGAAGGTTTTGATTTTCGGAAACCAATCCTACCTAAACCTACAAAGGGTAAAGGAGATGGTCCCGCAAGTCGGGAGGGCACCCTCAGAGGGGTTGCGTTTTACCCCGAAGCAATACTGCCAGAAATCTAGGCGGGGTTCTATCCCTAGATGACCATCTAAGAGGGCCTGGAAGCCAGCTAAGTAGAGAATGGAGTTTGGGGGAAGGTTGTGTGGCTGAATACTATAGTGAACTAGGATTTGAAGGAAAAAGGTGGATGGCGTAAACCCCATACCTCGATTAATGTGAGAGGCGAGGAGAACCCGTTCGCCGGGTTCTGGGAACGGCTCGGTATCGTCCTTGTTATACCGCCACTTGTCCTTCACCACAAACCATTCTTTCTCTAGTGCCGGGAGGAGGGAAGGAACCACATTGAAGTGGCTCCAATTCCTAGAGTTTTCCTCCCCTTCGTCTTCACCTCCGGCGGCGGCGGAAGTAGCGACCTCCTCGCCGCCGAGAGTAACGTTTTCCTCCGGGGGCTCAGAGAAGGGAGGCGAAGGAGGAGCGGAAGATGATGATGGCGGCGCGTTTCCAGCCGCGGGAGGCAGGTCCCCGCGGGCCGGCTCGTTGGCAGCCCCCTCCGGCGCGGTCACCGCAGTGCGAATCGGGGAGTCGGGGAGGGGGTCAAGGTCGTTTACTATGTCTTCAATGTTCACGGCGGCGCTCGCCGAGTCGGAGGCACGAGGAGAGTCTCCGGTTGCCCTTTTTGGGCAGCGCAGTCGCGAACTGGATCCTCCGATGGTTTTTCCGGGGAGAGGCTCGGGGGCTAGGCTCTCTGTGCTCACACTCGTGCTCGGGCTCTTGTTGCTGGTACTAGGACGCTATGAGCTCGAGGAAGAATAAGGTGCGGAAGAAAATCCGGAAGCCCCGAGGCGGCTATTTATAGCCAAGTGCGCGGAGATTAGCTCCAGCGGCTATTTTGACCGTTGGATGCGCGACACATGTTACACCCGAAATTCCCGGGAAATGAAGGGACGGGGTGACAATTGCTATCTCCTCGTTTCTCGCGAGAATCTGTCAGAGGATACTCATGACCCACAAGTATAGGGGATCGCAACAGTCTTTGAGAGAAGTAAAAACCAAATTTATTAATTCGACACAAGGGGAGCCAAAGAATATTTGTGAGCCTTAACAAGTGAGTTGTCAATTCACCTACACCTGAAAGTACTTTTGTTCGCAGTGGTTTATCAGTAGTAACAGTTTTATAGCAGCAGCAGTAGTGAAATAATAGCTGCAGTGGAGTGAAAACAACAGTAACAATATTTGAAGTAAACAGCGGATTAAATACTGTAGCCATAGGGATGGATGAACGGGCGTTGCATGGATAAGAAAGTTCTAATAATGATCATGTCACGGGCATTGCATATAAATAAGATAAAGCATCCAAGCACTAAGTAACCATAGGCATGTGTTCCATAAATAGTCGTACGTGCTCGCAATGAGAACTTGCACAACATCTTTTGTCCTACCAGACCGTTTTCAGCGGGGCCTCAAGGGAACTACTGGTAATTAAGGTGCTCCTTTTTAATAAAGCACCGGAGCAAAGCATTAACACTCCGTGAACACATGTGATCCTCACATCGTAGCCATCCCCTCCGGTTGTCCCAATTTCTGTCACTTCGGGGCCTCGGATTCCGGACAACGATATGTGTAAATAACTTGCAGGTATGATCAAGAAACAATAATTATCATCGTGATTCAATAACATGTTCAGATCTGAGATCATGGCACTCGGGCCTAAAGTGGCAAGCATTAAGCATAACAAGTTGCAACGATGTCAATAGCACTAATAGAGGATACTAGGCACTATGCCCTAACAATCACGACATTATTACATGAACGATCTCATCCAATCCCTACCATCCCCTTCAGCCTACAGCGGGGAATTACTCACACATGGATGGGGAAACATGGATGGTCGATGGAGAGGCGTTGGTGATGACGATGGCGATGATCTCCTCCATTTCCCGTCCCGGCAGGGCGCCAGAACAGGAACTTCTAATCCCCGAATCGAGGTTTGGGACGGCGACGACGCTCTGTTGTGTTTTTGCGGAATATGACGAACCCCTCGGGTTTTAGGGTTGGAGGCTACTTATAGTCGAAACGGGAGTCCGAGGGGAGCTCTTGGGGGCCCACACCCCTAGGTGGCGCGGCCTAGGGGGATCCGCGCCAGGGGGTGTGGCCACCCTATGGCTCCTCTCCTGGCCCCCTTCTGGCTCCCGGGGTCTTTCGGGGTGGAAACATCAACGGGCTCTTTTCTGGGCATTTTCACGAAAGTTGATTTATCTGCATAAAAACAAGACACCAAAGTAATTCTGCTGAAAACAGCGTTTGTCCGTGTTAGTTGCATTCAAAACACACAAGTTTAGAGGAAAAGAATAAGAAAAGTGTTTGAAAAAGGAGATACGTTTTCGATGTATCAACTCCCCCCAAGATTAGCTTATTGCTTGTCCTCAAGCAATTCAGTGACAACTGAGTGAGATAAAAGACTTTTAGGAACACATTTCTTTCATATGATGTAAATATATTCACTATGTGATCAAATACTTGAGTATTCTTATGATAAGATACATGCAAGATACTATCACTTAATAGCTAAGAAAACCATGAAGAGATAACAACATATTAATAATAAACAACATGAAGCATAACTATTTGCAAGATTGAAGTAATCATAAAAAGGATCTAATAAAGTGGTGTCTCGCTTGCCCTTAAGTGTGGGGCAAAACATTAATGCCAGGGCACCTCTGAAGTTCAAGGGAAGACTGGAAGTAAAGATATCAAAGATACAAGTATCAAAGTTATATCACAATCAACCATACTTTGGGACAAACACGTCACACTAAGAATGACCATTGTGCTCTCAAGAAAGTGCTCAAAGAATATGGCGGAGACTCAACATAAAAGTAAAAGAAAGGCCCTTCGCAGAGGGAAGCATGGATCACTCATGTGCTAGAGCTTTTTATTTTATTAAGCAGAGGTATTGAAAACATTTTGAGAGAGGTGTATGCTTATGTCAACGAATGGTAAACAGACAATACAGTACGTCACAAGTCAACTGGATTCACAAGAGCGGATCCCATGTGAAGGACGCATCTGGGTAGAAGGGCATCCTTCTTTCTCTTTTGTTTACACAATTATGCTTTGACTGATAAATCAGGGGCAAAAAGAGTGAAGAGAATTTGTGTGTATTAATTTGGCGCTGGGCACCCCGCTGCCAGCTCTTCTATCATTTGGATAAGCGGATGAAGACACTAGTCCAGGGTGTGAAATCCAATCAACAAGTGAGATAAAGATTCTCTATTTATGTCCTCATGAGCTAAACAGGGGCACAAAACAGGAATAATTTTTTAGCAGGTTTTAAAGGTAGCACATGAGCAATTTACTTGGAGTGGCGGTTAAATACCACATAGAGGTAGGTATGGTGGACACATGTGGTAAACTTTGGTTTTTGCGGAGTTGGATGCACGAGTAGAGCTCATACTCAGTACAGGTGAAGGCTAGCAAATAGACAGGGAGCGACAATCAAGAGAGCAACAACTATCTTAATCATGTTTGCGACAAAGTAAAATTAACTGAGGCATAAAATTGATACTAGAACTCTGAGGCAAAATAAATCATCGAAGCTTATTGACTTTTTGTTTTCAGTCTTAGCATGCGTGAGCATGTGCCAAGTCGATTCAAATGAAACAGTCAGAGGAGGCTACCACAATATCATACCCTTCTTTGAATAGAACAATGCAAACAAATATTTATATGACAGGTCATTTACTATCAATAAATTGGAACAAAACATGAGAGAGCATGAACTATTAAGCAGCCATTAAGTCACATATATCTTATACAAACAAATTAAGCATGCTCACATAGATGGATATATGTACAAAAATGAAAGCAAATAGAGTTCATACCAGCCTCTCACCACATTTTGAATTGTCGTATATCGTCATTATTCTCTTCACTTGTGGCTCGAATAATATATAATGAAAACCAAGCTCCAATGGAATCACAGACAACTGTTGAACTCTGCAACAAACTTTACAAAACCAAACAAGAACAACAAATATTTTTGGGTTTTTCAATTAAAGCACGAACAAAAGAGAACATGCAAACAAAGAAAATCTTTTTGGGTTTTTGAAATGAAACAAGAACAAAAGAAAGCAAACAAATAAACCAAACAAAATATTTTTGGGTTTTTGAATATTAAACTGCAACTATAAGATAAACCAAACCAAATAAAGAAACTAAAGAGGCAAACAAAGAGAAACAACAAAAATATTTTTGGTCTTTTTGTGTTTTGGAAAGCGAAAACAAAACAATAAAAACAAAGAGAAATAAGAGAAACGAAAACAAGCGAAAGAAATAAAGAGAAACAAAAACAAATGAAAGAAATGATAAACATGGATATACAAAGAACCGACCGAACATGATATATAAATGAGTGTGATGTCAGTATACCTCCCCCCAAGCTTAGACTTTTGTCCTAAGTGGAGATCAATCAAAGCGCGGGAAATATCCCCACTGCGGTGGGTCATCCCTCGCCTCGTCGTACTCGGGCGCATAAGAAAAGGATGATGCAGCTGGCGCATAGTCATATCCGGGGTGCTGGTATGGGATCCCCGTGGCGTCGTAGGGCTGGACGAAATCACCATTGTCCCCCTCGTCGGTATCCTCCCCTTTCTGGGGGTGATGCTCAAGGTATGTGTCCATCTCACTCTCAAAAAGCTCCCATCCTTGCATGTTATTAAGATCAAACAAAAGAGGTGCAGGAAAAAGTACTTCTCTAACAGTTTTAACAACTCTCCACCCGGATCGTTTGTAGAAAGTTAATTCAAAATACAAATTATGTAAGTGAGCATGGGTAGAAAGAAACTTATGTTGAACTATGGAAACAAGAATAATCCTCTCTATAGGAAACTGAAAGTCTAGAGGGTGTGGCTCCAAACCATGCAAAGCTAGCAAGCGCGAGGCAATAAGACCTCCATAAACTCCGCCCTTCTCACGGTTATGTGAGAGACGGTAAGCAATCAAAGCGCCAAAATTTAAAGACCTATCGTGTCTCAAAGCAGAAGCAATAAACGCCAAATCATAAACAGATAACTTGTTGGCAGTTTTCCTAGCTAATACACATTTAGAAATGAAGTAGGCAAAGTATCGAATGCTAGGGAATTGAATTTCACGAATTTTACCACTCTCCCATGTGAAGCTTCTGACTTGGAAAATCTCTCCATATAAATCCAGTAGTAGTTTGGGCTGCCCACTTATTTTCTCACAAGACCCCCACTCAGGTACCTTAATAGCTGCATAGAAAACACTAAAAGGCAGGCTCACAGCTTTATTATAAATCTTATAGTGGACCATTGGGTTATTTGGATACCTTTTAAAACGAAAATCCTGAACCACAGACATAGTTAGTTTCACATATTGGATGGGTTCATCCTCAATGAAACGCTCTAAACCTGCATTATGCACTAGAGTGTTAAAATTCTGCAGAATTCCTGTAACTTGCATAAATTCCCGACACAGATAGATTGATGGGAACACCCGCTCTTCACGGTGCACGAGAATGACCTCATGCACCTCCAACTCATGCTGGTTTAGTTGATAAGCATTGTGCTCCATCTCTGAAATTTTTCAACAAGCATCATAAAAATTAATTTCAAGCAACTATAAGGTGGAAACTACCATAGGGACTTATATGAGAGCTAAACATACATCAAAACTATATTATTTCTACTCAAATCAAGCATGCAAACTCACATAAGCTATCACCTAATGTGGCAAAATACTCAAGAAATACTTCACTAAACAAAATTCTACTTAGATCATCGGAGGAGTCACATACCAGAGATCAAACACACCAAAAATCAGCACAAATGATGGGCTAAAGAAGGAGATAGAAAATCCAGAGGAAGAACACCAAGAACACGGGATCCATGAAATGTTTTCAGTTTGGTAGGTGAGAGAGGGAGGACTTGGGCAGTGGAGAGAGTAAGTGGAGGGCCAGGGGGCCCACACCATGTGCTGGCGCCACTAGGGGGGTGGCCGCGCCACCCTGGGGTGTGCCTGCCTGGTGGGGCCCCCTAGGGTCTCCCGGATGGCTTTCTGCCTCATTTTTTACGTAAAAATTTATTATAATTTTTCTGGAATTTTTCGAGAAACTTTATTTTTGAGGTATTTCTAGAATTTTAATAATTAATAAAAACCGGGAAAAACGAAAGTGAAAACGTGGAAAACAAAACCAAAACCAGAACTACAGAGGTTCTATCCCACTCTAATGAAATAATAACCAAAGAAAAAAAGGTGGTAGAGGTGAAAACAAAAGCATGGGTGGTGAAAACATGCATAACTTTAGTAATCAGGGTGAAGACATCGGGAAAACATGAATAAGGATGGTGGAAAACATGATTGTACTCAATTAATAATGTGATAACAGAAGTAAACATGGTGAAAACAATATGAGGAAGGTGAAAACATAGTGAAAACATTGCCCACTTCATTTAAAATCATTTTGTTAATGAAATAAAACTTTGTTTCTCACTAAATACTCATGTTACCTCAACCTTGATAGACATAGTCCCAATCATAATAATTTCATATTCTTTGGGTGGCTTTGGAATAGGACAATAAAATTCTCCAATCTTGATGGTCTCAATATTTTCAATGGAATTTAGACCATATTTTCTATCAATATTCTTGGGAAAATAAACAGTGTGCTCTTTATCATTAACATTAAAAGTTACTTTTCCTTGATTGCAATCAATAAAAGCCCCTGTGGTATTAAGAAAAGGTCTTCCAAGAATAATAGACATATTATCATCTTCAGGCTTTCAAACACAACAAAGTCAGTTAATATGAGACAATTATTAGCAACTTGAACAGGAACATCCTCACATATACCCACAGGATAGCAGTAGACTTATCAGCCATTTGCAAAGATATAGCGGTTGGTATCAATTTTTCTAGGAGGATTCTTTTATATAGAGTAAAAGGCATGACACTAACTCCAGCTCCCAAATCACACAAAGTAGTTCTAACATAATTATTTTTAATAGAACAGGGAATAGTAGGTATACCAGGGTCTCCAAGCTTCTCAGGAACCTTGCCATTAAAAGAGTAATTAGCAACCATAGTGGAAATTTCCTCATTAGGAATCTTGCTTTTGTTAGAGAAAATATACTTCATATATTTTGCATAAGGAGGAAATTTAATAGCATCAGTTGAAGGAATTTGCAAGAACAAAGGTTTCATCCATTCACAAAACTTGTTATAGTGTTCTTCTTCCTTAGATTTATGTTTCTTATTAGGAAAAGGCATTGGTTTTTGTACCCAAGGTTCTCTCTCATTACCATGTTTATTAGCAATGAAATCTTCCTTTGTATACTTTGCTGTTTTATTTTGCTTTTCAGGTTCAGCTATAGGTTCTTCTTTATCAGAAGCATCATTCTTTTCATTACCATTTTCAGTTTCAGCATTAGAGATAGATATACTATTAGGATCTTTAGCAGGTTCAGAGGATTCTACAACGGTTTTATGTTTCTTCTTCTTTTTCTTCTTAGTATGAATAACATTATCATTAGTTTGCTGAGAATCTTGTTCAATTCTTTTAGGATGTCCCTCGGGATATAAAGGATCTTGTATAGAAATACCACTTCTAGTTCTTATTTCATAAGCATGTTTTTCTTTAGAAGCATTAACTAGCAAATCTTTTTGCACTTTAGCAAGTTGATCTATTTGAGTTTGACACATTTGAAAATGTTTAACAAGCATTTTAACATCATTAGAGGTTCTTTCCATAATACCACGCAAATTATCAATAGCTCTAGAGTTTTCCATTACGTGATTTTGCACTCTCTTATTAAAATTATCTTGCTTAATAACATAATTATCAAATTCATCTAGACATTGATCAAGAGGTTTGTTATAGGGAATATCTCTACTATCAAAATATTGGAGAGAGTGTACCTCAATGGTGGATGAGTGAGCGATTGGCTTACATAATTCCTCTATAGGTGGAAGGTTCTTCACATATTCAGATTTAATACCCCTCTCTTTAAGAGATTTCTTGGCTTCTCTCATCACTTCAGCATTTAATATAATCATTCCCCTCTTCTTGGGTTTTGGTGTTGGTGTAGATACTTGAGTAGGAGTCGGCTCAGGCTCAACCATAGTCCAATCATCATGATTTTGGCTTATTTTAGCCATTAATTCCTCAGCTTCTTCTGGAGTTCTTTGCCTGAAAACACAACCAGCACAACTATCCAGGTATGTCCTAGATTCAATAGTTAGTCCATTATAGAATATATCAAGAAGTTTATTATCTTCTAGCTTATGCCCAGGTGTAGCTCTGACTAAAGAACAAAACCTTGCCCAAGATACAGGCAATTTCTCTTCTTCCAATTGCTTAAAATTAAATATATTTTGTAAAGCAGCATGTTGAGCACTAGCAGGAAAATATTTCTGAAAGAAAACATTAACCAAACCAATAGGACTATCAATAGATCCAGGATACAAATTGTTAAACCAAGTTTTAGCTTCATCTTTCGACGAGAAAGGGAATATTTTAGTAACAAAGTAGCTACGTTTCTTAGTATCATCAGAGAACAAACTACTCAGAGAGGAGAGCTCATTCATATGTTTCATAGCACTTTCATTTTCAGTACCACAAAAAGGTTCTTTCTCAACAATAGATATATAAGATAAATCAAGAGAGAAATCATAATCCTTGTCCCTGATATTAATGGGAGAAGTGGCAAACTTAGCATCAGGAGATAATTTATATTTAACAGCACGACTTTCAATAAGTCTCATAACAGCATCATCATCCTTCATAGTATATATTTCATCAATAAGATCATCATTAAGATCAACATAGGCATCATCTAAATCATCACTAGGATTCTCTATAATCTCAGGTGAAATAGCAGGAGTAACAAGATTTTTATCAGGAGTTTCTGTGTTTGCAAAATTTTTAGCTTTGAAATAGTAGCATCTAAGAAAGGACTGAGAGAACCACTCTCATCAAGCACAGTAGAAGAATCATCAAAAGTATCTGAAGTATTTTTATATTCACCTAAAGTAGCATGTGTAGCATGTGGTGGTGTAAGCAGATTACTCCTAACATATGGTGAATCAAGAGCAACAGAGGTGTTCAGAGTTGTACCTCTTCTTGTAGTGGATGGTAATATAGGAAACTTTCCATCACGAGTCTTACCCGTGATGAATGCTGGAAGTAGATTATAATACTCTCCAGTGAGCTTGTAAATAAATCTATGCTCCCCGACAACGGCGCCAGAAAATAGTCTTGATGACCCACCAGTATAGGGGATCGCAACAGTCTTCGAGGGAAGTAAAACCCAAATTTATTGATTCGACACAAGGGGAGCCAAAGAATATTTGTGAGACTTAACAAGTGAGTTGTAAATACACCTGCACCTGAAAGTACTTTTGTTCGCAGTGGTTTATCAATAGTAACGATTTTAGAGCAGCAGCAGTAGTTAAATAATAGCAGCAGTGAATGAAAACAACAGTAACAGTATTTGAAGTAAACAGCGGATTAAATACTGTAGGCATAGGGATGGATGACCGGGCGTTGCATGGATAAGAAAGTTTTAATAATGATCATATCACGGGCATTGCAGATAAATAAGATAAAGCATCCAAGCACTAAGTAACCATATGTAACATCCCAAGTATGAAAATTCCCCTTTTACATGGTTGTTTCTTGAATTTTATTCAATGCATCATGTCAACATAATGCATCCATGTGTGGAATCTCAAATTTCAAATAAATTCAAATCAACATGTTTCACACTTGGTCTGTTACAACCTTTTCAAATAAAATATTCAAATCAAACAATTTAATTGTTTTCCATAAACTTGATTTTCCAAATAAGTGACTTGGGTAATTTTCAAATAATTCAATTATTGCAAGATTCAAGAAAATTCATTTAAATTTCAAACAGCAACAAATATTTAAAATTTTGAAAAACAAAAGTTGGTGCAACTGGGCATTTTCAATAAGGAACTTACAAAAATTATCACCATAATTTTTTGGATCCCAAAAACCCTTTCTTTTTCCTTCTCTTTCCTTTCTACAAAAAAAAGGAAATAAAAGAAAAAGGAAAAGCATCTGCTGGGGGAGGCAGGCCCAAAGGCCCACCTACAACCCCGAGCGAAGCAGTCCACCTCCCTTCTTCCACCTCCGTCCGTACAGGATGTCGACATCCAGGAAAAGCAACCACCACCGCACCATCGATCCCCTCCTCCACCTGCTCCCTCCTTTCCCTTTTAAAGCCTCCCCCTCCAAACCCTAACCCTAGCCTCCTCCCTTCTCCTCCCTGCGCCGCCACCCTTCCTTCTCTCTCTCTATCTTCTCTCCTCTGAAATTCTACTGAACCGGAATAGGCACCACCATGGCCGGTAGTTGGAGGTGATGGCGTGGTCCCTGTGCTCGTCGAGGGATGCCATTCTTCGCGGGAATGGAAACTAGACGCTGCCCTCTTCAACTTTGCTGAAGACCCCGAGGCCGAAGGACGTCTACAGCGACCGCCGTTGAGCTCGTCGTCCGCCGGCGCGTACTGCATCTGTTCGCCAGTACCAGGTCGTTCGTCAGGTCGTCTGCATCGCTCGCCTCCTCTGCTTCCTCCTTCGCTGCCCGTCCGTGCTGGTGAGCCTCCATTCCCTCCTTCCCTCCTCCGTCGCATGCGCCCGCGCACGCGCACCCGCGCCAACAGTCGCCTGCGTTTTCCCGTCCGTCCCCGTCGATGTCCAGTACTGAGTTTTGGCTCAATTTCCGTATTTACGCACGGGACACACCTCAAAAGGGGCTGAAGCCCATAGCTATCACGAATGCACAGCTAGCCCGGTGGCGCAAGCCTCTCGCACGCACACAGCAGGGCGCGGGTTCGAGTCCCCCCCCCCCCCCCCCCCCCGCAATTTTTTTTTTTTGGAATTATTTTCCGCGCCCAGCCCCACAAAGCAGATCAAATCTTAACTTGTAAATTCCACCAAATATTCATAAATGCTCCAATTTTGGTGATTCAAATTTCTACAAACTCACAGTGAGGAGCACTTTCTGTTAATGTCAAAGTTGCAATATGTTTCTGTTAACAATTTTGCACTAAACAATTAAATAAAGAAAATGGAATAAAAACTGAAATCTTGCAAAATTCATAACTTGAGTTCTGTTCACCCAAATTGAGCAAACTTGAGCTCTAAAAATTTGTCTTAACAAACTATACACAGTGGTATTTTATTTGGTCACAATTGAATTAAATTTGAACATGTTTCCTTCTGTTTACTAAAAGGGGCAGAATAAAAATGCTTATGGAAAAATGCATAATAAATTCAATAATGATCCAAAAATTATGTTTAATATCTCAAAATGTTCAGTGAAACATTGTCCACATGTTTTAAAGTATTTTCCCAAACTTTTGTAACTGAAAGTATCTCTTTTTAAATTGTTTACCAAAAATGGCAGAAACGAAAACAATAAGAATTAATTCTTATTTATTATTTCCTTCACCCAAAAATTATGGAAACTATACCAAAATGGAAAGAACTCCAATTAATAACAGAAAAGCATCATTTCATGCATGTGGGAATACTATTGATGTATTGGTCTTATTAAAATTAATAATAGGCCACTAAGATAAATATGAGAGGTTTCCAAATAATGCAAACTTATTTGGGACACTCATTTAACTGGATGATCATGTCCATGATCTCTTGCTTGCATTAAAATGTCATGCATCATCCCATGTTTGTGCATTATGCCATGTTATTGATTGTCCGTCTCTCTTCGTTGTTTGTTGCTTCTTCTCGAATAGACGACGACGTTGAGACATACGAGGTTTACGATACCACTTCAGAGGAGTTAGCTCAGTACCAGGCTACTGAGTTTGCAGGCAAGTATTCACTCAGATGAACCATTGTGTCCGTTCCACACTTGATACCGATACTTTCCGTTGTCTAATCTGCTAGCCTTATGATTCGTTGCTTGTGTTCCGATCCTATCACATGTCAACCTGCAGCCATGAATATAGCCTCACCCCCACACCTACAACCTTGTTGTTTGTTAGCCTGTGTCATAGTATCATGCTTAGGTTTGTTTGTGCTTGAGTCTTGTGGTCAATTATCTTATCACCTGTTTAGTTTGATAGATGGGCTTGTTATAATCAATATCATGTTAATGCTTGGGGTAATAATAATTTGATGATAAGGCACCGGCAGGAAGCCCGGGTTAGCGTTTTGAAGCCTGCTAGTGTCGACCCTAATTAGGAAAAGGGTCTTGTCCTCTGATCCATGATGAGCGTGCTCACCGCATCCGGGTGGTCGTATGGAACCCCCCTCAACTTTGACCTGATCCGCAGTTTGTCCGAAGAGCCACACTTAGTTCGGGTGTTCCATTTGCGCATACGCATGAATGGGTCGCGCCCATGGTTGATGATTATGATGATGATGATGATGATGCATATAGGGCGAGGCCTGTGGTGCCGGGGTGTGTGGTTTTCACCCTTGCGCTTAGGTTAGGTCGGACTGGCCGGGACCTTATAGCTCTGTGGCTCCTAGTACGGGTTGCAGAGATGGTTCGAGTCGTGTTGAGTCCACCTGAGTTTTAGTTGGTGGCTCGAGTGTGTACGGGTACTGGAGCACACCCTGCAGGGATGAATCTTCTCGAGAAGCCGTGTTGTCCGCGGTTATGTGACGACTTGGTGAAAGTGCTGGCTAACAAGTACTCAGACAACTTACACCTAATTAATAATAATTTGACTAGTAATAGGCATATTGTCACAATAACCTGAACCTTCATTAATCCAACTGTGTGGGTTATCCTCGGATTGCTTCTTTGGATAAGTGGCGAGATCCAGGATGGGTTTGTTTGAGGTTGGTGGTAGTTGGCCCCGATGCGCTATCTTATTCCTTTCTTTTAGCCGGATGTTGTAGCGTGTTTCTGTAGTTGGTTAGTGCAGCCCGCTGCCGCACCTTTGTATCACCTATCTTCCGTTGAACCCAAGGCATCTGTACTTGGTGCTGTCGGGTACACTTTGGTATCTTGTGCGTCTTGCTTGCCAGTACTCGTCCGTACTGAACCCTTTGGGGATGCTGGTTCTGCAGACTACGTTTCCGAGGATCCCCATGGTGGCTACTACGTGGAGTATGACGAGGCTGCTGACGAGTAGATAGCGGACCCGGGCAGGATCCGAGACTTCGTGGATGGGCTCCGTTCTTTTCATGCCGGCCTCTTAGGCCTATTTGGATCTTGTCTGTACTCAGACACTTTGTTGCTTCCGCTGTGATGTAATGATGACTTGTTGGGACATGTGTCCTCTGTATGACTGTATTTGCTATCTCTGCTCTAGTGAGAGCTTTTGCCACTTATTTCTATTTCTTTGTATCTTAGAGATTTGTTGTGATATCACTTGTTCAAATGCCGTTGACGTACCCTGTGTGTATGTTATGAAGTACGTCAATGGAAGTATTCGGATTCCTATTGGATGGTTTCACAGACGATGAATAGTAGAGAATGGTTGTCACACGTTTACGTGTCGGCCTACTCATATTGAGATGCGGGTGCAGGTAGGACCCGTAAGCCAATTATCTACTATTTAGCGGGGTGTGTGTATCCTCTAGAAGTCCGGGTGCTACACCATAGGCATGTGTTCCATAAATAGTCGTACGTGCTCGCAATGAGAACTTGCACAACATCTTTTGTCCTACCAGCCCGTTTTCAGCGGGGCCTCAAGGGAACTACTGGTAATTAAGGTGCTCCTTTTAATGAAGCACCGGAGCAAAACCTTAACACTCCGTGAACACATGTGATCCTCACATCGTAGCCATCCCCTCCGGTTATCCCAATTTCTGTCACTTCGGGGCCTCGGGTTCCAGACAACGATATGTGTAAACAACTTGCAGGTATGATCAAGAAACAATAATTATCATCGTGATTCAATAACATGTTCAGATGTGAGATCATGGCACTCGGGCCCAAAGTGGCAAGCATTAAGCATAACAAGTTGCAATAGTGTCAATAGCACTAATAGAGGATACTAGGCACTATGCCCTAACAATCACGACATTATTACATGAACGATCTCATCCAATCCCTACCATCCCCTTCAGCCTACGGCGGGGAATTACTCACACATGGATGGGGAAACATGGATGGTCGATGGAGAGGCGTTAGTGATGACGATGGCGATGATCTCCTCCACTTCCCATCCCGCCAGGGCGCCAGAACAGGAACTTCTGATCCCCGAATTGAGGTTTGGGACGGCGGCGGCACTCTGTTGTGTTTCTGTGGAATATGACGAACCCCCTCTGGTTTTAGGGTTGGAGGCTACTTGTAGTCGAAAGGGGAGTCTGAGGGGGCCTCTGGGGGCCCATACCCCTAGGTGGCGCGGCCTAGAGGGATCCGCGCCAGGGGGTGTGGCCACCCTGTGGCTCCTCTCCTGGCCCCTTTCTGGGCTCTTTTCTGGACATTTTCCCGAAAGTTGATTTTTCTGCATAAAAATAAGACACCAAAGTAATTCTGCTGAAAACAGCATTAGTCCGTGTTAGTTGTATTCAAAACACACAAGTTTAGAGGAAAATAATAAGAAAAGTTTTCGGAAAAGGAGATACGTTTTTGACGTATCAAATACGTTTGAGGGTTTTAACTGAACCCAAACGTCCGTCATGTCAGCAGTATTTCATCGTTGATGTCACGAGGTATCTTCTCCGTGAAGGTTCGTGGAAGAAAAGCCGGACTTTGATAAAATCCGAGTTTGGAGTTTAAGAGATTTTGGGAAAAAGAAGAATCAAGACAAAACGCCGATATTTCTCGGAAAAGAATGCAAGGCGACAAAATGCGGTAGAATGAAGTCTTAATCCTTCTTGGGGGCTACTGTCGAATATATACCGATTAGGGGTATGTCCGGCATTGGCATAAAGAGCCGGATTACCAGGGTTGCCTATAGGTAATGGACCGTAGTCCATTGGGCGGCCCAGTAAGCTGATGCGCAGGAAGCAGGATTCTAGAAGAACCCGGACCATGGCCTAAAGTGGTGCGGCTTGGAGGAGAAGACGGATTCCTTACTTTCCAAGTTAGATACTTTCCTTAGTCTTCTAGGTTTCCTTTCTGTAAGCCCTAATCCGGCTGTCTATATTAAGCCGGACGGGAGAGAAGATAGACAACAATTAGCTAGAAGCCAACTCGCCGAGAAGTTGATCCTCACCGAGTTAGCGAAACCATACTCACATTGTACTTTGTATACTCCAGGCTTCAGCCCTGATTTAGTGAGATTGCAGGAGTAGGAACGCCGCCTAGTTGCGTCGTACCGAACCTGGGTAAACTTGGTGTTCTCGTTTGTCGTACTATCACGTCCCCCCGCGACTCTACCCGTAGGATCATGGCACCCCCGTCTATGATCCTTACCATGATATCTCGACAAGTAGGAACTAAACTTGGGGATGCTTGATACGTCTCAAACGTACCCATAATTTTTTATGTTCCATGATGTTTTCTTGCCATATGCCACATGTTTCTTATACACTTTATGTCATTTTTATGGATTTTCTGGGACTAACCTTTTGACAGGATGCCACAGAGCTAGTTCCTATTTTCTGTTGTTTGTGGTTTCAAAGAAGTTGTTACTGGAAATATTCTCGGAATCGGACGAAACAAAACCCAGAAGTCTTAGAAAGTCGTCATGTACACAGAGTCCGGAGGAGACCCGGAGGGGGGCCTCAGGGCCCCACACCATGAGACGCCCCCCCCCCCTTTGGTCGCGCCCAGGGGTGGTGTGGGACCCCTGGCTTCCCACCTACGTTTCCCTCTCGCCTATTTATACCTCTCGAAGGGTTAACCCTTGATACATCAGCCTTTTCCACCAAAAACACTCGCAGCCGCCGTCATCATCAACCCTAGTTCGGGAGGGTTCTGGAGCTCTCCCCAGCACCCTGCCGGGAGGTGGAATCATCACCGGAGGCCTCTTCATCACCATGCCTTCCTCCGGAGTGATGCGTGAGTAGTTCATCCCTGCACTACAGGTTCATAGCAGTAGCTAGATGGTTGTTCTCTGTGAGATGCCTAACATGATCATGATCATCTTATTGTAATGCTACATGTTGTGTTTGCTGGGATCTAATGAATATTGAATGCTATGTCCAATGATTATCAATCTATCATGTTCTTTTCATGTGTATGTTATATATGATCTTGCATGCTCTCCATTACTAGTAGATGCTCTGGCCAAGTTGATGGTTGTAACTCCAAAAGGGAGTATTTATGCTAGATAGTTGGTTTATGCCTCCCTTTCACTCACGCTCGAGTGACAGAAACGTAACGGGGGTGGGGGATGTGCTGTTTCCATTAGGGAGAAAACAACAATGATTTTATTGTTTACATTACACACTTTGCTTGCTGCAATTATCTGTTGCTTGCAACTTAATACCCAAAGTTTGCTCGGATGACACTCTAAGGGTGGACTATTAGTCATAGATGAAGTTGGATAACTGAAAGTAAAGTATGGGCACCTAGAGGGGGGGTGAATAGGTGCTACGACCAATTTTAATTTTTAACAAGGTTTAGGCTTGACTCAAAGGTAAATTCTCTAGATAGTTCAACTAATGGTGAATTTAGCTATATGGCAAGGCAAGCAATCAATGCAACAAGTACAACAATTAATGCAACTAGTACAAGTGAATAAAAGACAAGGGAACGAGGTAACCGATGGGCGGGACGCGGAGACACGATGTATTCCCGAGTTCCTCCTTGTTAAGGGAGTACGTCTCGTTGGAGGGGTGTGAGCTCGCCACGAAGGCCTACTCAATGCCACAAAGGCCTCACCCTATTCTCCGATGAACTTCCGCCACAAAGGCCTAGTTCACTTTCCACTATTGAACCCCTTTGTGGCGGGGATCGAGTCCTTTACAAACAAGTTTGGGGCACACACCCACAACTTAATTGGGGGCTCCCAACACTCACAAATCACCAAGAGTAGCAACAAGCCTAGGTTCTCCACAAGAGGAAACCCTAGGCAAAGATCCCTCAAGCAAAAGAGAGGGGAAATGAAATCCGGTTGGTGAAGACATAGATCGGGGCCTTCTCCTTAAATCCTCCGAAGATCAAGGCTTTTGGGTGGATGGATTGGGAGATCTAGCAAGGTGGGGGTGCTCCAACAATGGTGACTTTAATTCTGGTCGAGCTAGCTGGAGGTAGGTGGAGGGGAGGGGGTATTTATACCCCTCATAAAGTCTAAGAGTCGTTGGAGCCATTTTGACAGTTTTCACACCGGAGACTCCGGTGTAAAGACCGGAGACTCCGGTCTGACTTTTTCGCAGAGCTCTAGTCCGGAGACTCTGGACAGTCTCCGGTGTCCCTCCGGACTGGACACAGCAGGCGACACCAACTGGGCAGCACATGGAATCCTCCAGAATTCTTCAGTCCGGAGACTCCGGTTAGGGGGACCGGAGACTCCGATCTTGGCGTTGCGGAAAGACTCAGAGGATGTCTGGGGTCGTGCGAGCATGATAGAATCCAGTCACACTGGAGAATCCGGTAAGACTCCGGGGAGTCTCCGGTGCGAGTACAGCACGCGACACCAGCCACTCCTTAGCCATTTCTTGATAGATAGCTCCCATACCGGAGACTCCAGTAAGTCTCCGGTAACACTCCGGTGTGGGTGCAGTGCGCGACACCAGAAATTCCCAAGACTTGGCGATGAAGGAAATCTTCACACCGGAGACTCCGGTCTGGGAGACCAGAGACTCCGGCCTGGAGAAAAACTCCAGCAGACAGAAATCCTGGAACTTTCTCCTTTTTGCAACAACACACCACCATATCAAATATGTTGTTTTAGCCCTGAAATACACCAACACACTTAACAGTACATGTGTTGTTAACAAACACCAAAACAAGATGGTTTAAGCGCGTTTACACTTTCGATCTCCCCCTTTTGGGTGTTTGATGACAACACACATATTTGCTATAAAAACACAGCTAGGCTATGTTTGAAAAAGATAGAGCACTCACAAAGTGAGCTCCCCCTATATTTTACAAACAAAGTCCTCTAGAGCAACCATTAGTGAACAAGGGTACAATTATGCATAGAGACAATATATAAAGCACAATAATGGATAATATAAAAGGATAGCTTCACCACGTGGTCTCACACACATAACACAACCATTGTTCACAAAGAAAGCAAAGCAACTAAGATAACAGGAACACAAGCCATAAAAGGCAAATCAAGTTCAAAGACTTGTGTTCCGAAGCAAATAAAGCAAAGCAACCCATGCAACCCAGAGAAGACAAAGCTACTTCTCCCCCTTTGGCATCGAGACATCAAAAAGGGGCAAAGAGCACTACGCAACCCAAGGGCTCAGTCATCGTCCTCATAGTCATCGTCGTCGGCATCCACCAGGTCCGTGGCCTCCTCCTCATCATCATCTTCTCCCTCGTCATTTCCCTCATCATCCTCAGCATCAGAACCAGTGTTGAAGACTGAAAGGTCCTCATCCTCATCACCAACATGTTCTTCTTCCTCAATCTCAGGGGCCCTGGCACGGTGGGTCGAAGAGGAAGGAGCCGAGGTGACATCCTCAAAGTCACCCCACGGAAACTGATCATTTTTCCACTCCTCATATGACATAGTCACAGAAGCGGTGGGAGGAGTGGGTGGAGTAGTGGGAGGAGTACCCATAGGAGGAGTAGCTCCAAGTCCCGCGTGGTCATGCAGCTTGGAGATCATCTTCTTCAGCTCGCGCCTCTCCTTATAGGCCACATGGTTCTCCTTGTGAACTGTGATAGTCATGCACAAAATGTTGCGCTGGAACCAAGTAAGCTTCTTCATCTCATCCTGAGTCTCCTCGCTGCTAGAGCGGCGAGTGGGAGGATCAGCATTCTTCCTCCTAGAGCGACGGGGCGCCTCAGCGTCCCCCATGGGAGTGTCATCATCAGGAAGGTAGGAGGACATAATCTGGAGAGAGCCCACAGGATGCTCAGTATCGGCAGCCAAGCCAGGAAGATGATCAAGGATGAGTCTCATCACATAGGGAGCATACACGGGCACTTTCTTGATCTCGATCATAGCTGAGTAAATCTCCTCCTTGATCAAGTGCATCACATCAATCTCGAAACCCTCTCCATTAGGGCCAGCAAGGTGACACTGGAAGTCCTGGTAGAGAGGGTTCACAAGGCCACCACGAATAGCATCTACATTCCCGGCCTTGGGAGCAATGTTGCAGCGAAAGAGGCGAAGACAGATGTTGTATACCCTGCTGAGATCCTTAGCAGTGCCGGTGCTGGAGAGCTTCTCATACATCGGAGCCATGCGCTTCTTGTCATAGGCCACTCCGTGAATGTGCATGCGGTGGCCACTCCCTTCTCCCCAAGGGTACCCAAGAAGCTCAGCAAAGCGTCTCATAGAGGACTCACACTCAACAGTGCCAGACATCCATCTCAAAGTAACATCATCATTTTCATCAAAGGTGACAGTGGCAAAGAACTGCTGAATGATAGAGGCATTGTAGTTCTGCTGAATGCCCACAAGATGCTCAAGGCCCAGTTTCCTCGTGATCCAGATAGCCTCCTCAAAATACTGAGAACTGCCGAGAGCTGCTAAGTCCAGAACTTTCTGCGGACATATGGGCTGCCTGAACTGTGAGTAAATCTCCTGCATGATCAACTCAGACTCCCTCCTCCAATAATGGGCAGACTCAGCAGTGCGGACCATGGTGAAAAAAGGACGAGCCCGCATGATCCTGTACTCCTTCTTTCTCATGGATGCCACAGAGGTGATCCTGTCAAACCTGGCCTTCTTCGCCACTTCAGCCCTCTGCCTAGCCTCATGCTTCTCTTTCTGACGCCTCTCAGACTCAAAGGTGTTCTTCTGGCCATATCTACCAGTGGCTTCATCAGTGACAAGGTAGTTGCGGGAGTGACCACGGTAAGCACGCTTGTTGGGGTTTGAGGACTTTGACTTCACCCTTTTTCCTGAAAGCATACACAAAACCAAAAACAACACAACAGAGAAAATAGAAATGAGCATTCATGTCCAAAAAAAATAGTGCAGAAACAAGACAGAAGCATTAGAGAACAATTCTGGAAGATTCACACCAGAGTCTCCGGTCTGGCAGACCGGAGTCTCCGGACTGACACCGGAGTCTCCGGCCTGACACACCGGAGTCTCCGGACTGGTCGTCAACTAAAGATATGAATCTAACACAAGTGTTACTACAGATGATTCTAGCAGTTCCTACACTGGTTCTACTAGCCAAGGTGATGCTACCAACAACTGGTGCAACTTCTCCAAAAAAAACTACCTAGAATTTTAGATCTAGATAAAAACAATAAAAAAACAGAGTGGAGAAGTGGTACCCTTGTCACCCTGGCCGGCCATTGTGCCTCCCTCAGATGGGAGAGGCAAGGGGAGGTGAGGGAAACGGTTCCCGACGGTGGGAAGAGGCCGGGGAGGTGCTCCTAGCGATGGCAGCGGCGCAGCAACTCGTTGGGGGCGTGGGGGAAGTGGGGGATGAAACCCTAACTTCCCTCAGCCCCCAAAATATATACTGCGAACCACACACCGGAGTCTCCGGTCTTAACACCGGAGTCTCCGGACTGGCCGGAGTCTCCGGTGTGGTAGACCGGAGTCTCCGCACCTTTGCCAGAAAACCTCCCAAAGAGGACATGAAATGCAGGAGGCAATACAGCTTGTTTAAAAGATAGGTTTTGGCAAGAAAAAGGTAAGAGCCTAAACAGAGAGGGAACTTGTACTCAAGAACATCGAGGAAACACGAGAATACCAAATTTTGAGTACATCCTCCAAAAAATGCCAAAACCCGCAAATAAGAACTAACTCTCCAAAGAAGAGGTTGGTGGCCTAGGCCACCATATAAGAGTTCATGGTATGCAACCGCGAAGATATATCTTGGGGGCATTGCCATTACTCAACATTGAAGCTCACAATTCAACATTAGAAATAGAGAGATAACAATGAAATTTTTGCTTTGGGCATAATGGGGGGAGGGAGAACCCAATGTGTTAGGATAACACTCCCCCAATGTCCATGCCTACACCTAAGCTCAAACACGTTTCATCTATAGGGGTGTGTCCAAGATCTTCAAGTCAAACTCCTTGAATCAATCACATTTAGTTCATTCCTCAAGAACAAGAATCTTGCATCATCAAGTGGCTTCGTGAAAATATCCGCAAGATTGTCCTTGGTGGGCACATAAGATAGTGCAATATCCCCTCTTTCCACATGGTCTCGGATGAAGTGATGGCGAATCTCAATGTGTTGTGTTTGGTCCTTGTGTGTTGCACGGGATTGTATGCAATCTTGATGGCACTTTCATTGTCACACAAAAGAGGCACCTTATCCAAATGAACTCCATATTCCTTGAGAGTTTGCCTCATCCATAACAATTGAGTGCATGCACTTGCGGCAGCCACATACTCGGCTTCGGCGGTGGAGAGTGATATGCAATTTTGCTTCTTGGAGGACCAACTCACTAGGGACCTACCAAGAAATTGGCAAGCCCCGAAAGTAGACTTCCTATCATCTTGATCACCCGCCCAATCAGAATCCGTGTAGCCATTGAGAGAAAAATGTGCCCCCTTTGGGTACCACAAACCAAATATTGGGGTATGAACCAAATAACAAAAGATCCTATGGACCGCCATTAAATGGCTATCCTTAGGAGCCGCTTGATACCTTGCAGACACACCTACACTCAAAACGATATCGGGCCTAGATGCACAAATATAGAGCAAAGAACCAATCATAGAACGATACAACTTTTGATCCACATCCTTACTACCTTTTGGATTACGAGATAGGTGGCACTTGACTTGCATAGGAGATGTCTTTATCTTAGCATCTTGGAAATTAAACCTCTTGATCATATCTTGGGTATACTTGGCTTGAGAAATGAAGGTCCCACGAGCCAATTGCTTGATCTCAAAGCCAAGGAAGAATTTAAGCTCTCCCATCATAGACATCTCGAACCTGTCAGTCATAAGCTTAGAGAACTCATTATTAAAAGCTAGGTTAGTTGAGCAAAAGATGATATCGTCCACATATAGTTGGCATATGAAAAGCTCTCCCTTTACTCTCTCGGTGAAGAGAGTGGGGTCAATCTTCCCAACTTCGAAACCACGATCATCTAACAACTCCCTAAGGTGCTCATACCAAGAACGAGGTGCTTGTTTGCGACCATAGAGAGCCTTGTCAAGTTTGTAAACGTGGTTAGGAAATTTGAGATTCTCGAACCCCAGAGGTTGCTTAACATATACCTCCTCTTTTAGTAGACCATTCAAGAAAGCACTTTTCACATCCATTTGTTGCAATTTGAAATTATGAGAGGATGCATAAGCAAGGAGGATACAGATGGACTCAAGGCGAGCCACGGGTGCGTAGGTTTCATCAAAGTCAATGCCTTCAACTTGAGTGTAACCTTGAGCAACCAATCTTGCCTTGTTCCTAATGACAATGCCATGCTCATCTTTCTTGTTCTTGAAAATCCACTTAGTGCCAATAACATTGTGGCAATCTTTGGGCTTCTCAACCAATCTCCAAACTTTGTTGCGCTCAAAGTTATTGAGCTCATCATGCATAGCTTCAACCCAATCGGAGTCCTCAAGAGCCTCATACACTTTCTTAGGCTCCACCTTAGAGATATGAGCTTGATGCTCACAAAAATGTGCCAATTGCCTTCTTGTGGATCTTCGAGTTTGAACATCTTCCAAGACCTTGTTGTCTTGGGCATCAATTTGCTTCAAAGCTCTTCTTATCCTCTTGACACGACGGGCTTCGATCTCCTCATTATTGCGAGGAGGGATCACTTGATCATCTTGATCATTTGGGTCCCCATCTTGACCAACTTGGCCTTGATCATCATCATCATCATCAACAATATCTTCAACACTTGCTTCAACTTGAGGATAGGATGAAGAGGATGGTTGATCTTGGCCTTGACCTTGACTCGCATTAGTGAGAGGAGTGGGTACGACTTGCGGAGTCACTTGGTCAATGAGAGGAGGGTCTTGAACATGTTCTTGGTTAGGTGTAATAGTTGGCTCCTTGGCTTGTTCTTCTATTGTAGAGGAGGGCTCTACTTGTGTAGAGCATAGTCCTTCCCGAGTCGCCATAAGGTGTCCCTCAATGGGGCGGAAAAATCCCAAACCCATCCTTCCAATGGATTCTTGAGGTATTTCAACATCTACATTAGAAACATGAAATTGCGCCACTTGGGAGCCATCATTTTCCTCGAAAGCCACACTACAAGATTCTATGACAATACGAGAAGTTTTGTCATAGACTCTATAAGTGTGGGATTCGGCACCGTAACCAACAAAAATATCCTCAATAGTTTTGGATTGAAATTTAGACAACCTAACACCCTTGATCAAATAAAAGCACTTACAACCGAATACACGGAAGTAGGATACGTTGGGCTTGTTGCCGGTGAGGATCTCATATGGGGTCTTGTCCAAGCCTTTGCGGATGTAGAGGCGGTTGGAGGAGTGGCATGCGGTGGATATGGCTTTGGACCATAAATATTAGGGAGAAGAGTACTCCGCCAACATGGTCCTTGCCATATCCAAGAGGGTGCGATTCTTCCTTTCGGCAACACCGTTTTGTTGAGGAGTGTAAGTGGCGGAGTATTGATGATGAATGCCTTCTTCACTAAGAAATTCATTCAATGTATAGTTCTTGAACTCCGAGCCATTATCACTCCTAATAGCCATGATTTGCACATTGTGTTGACGTTGCACTTCGTTGGAGAAGTCGATGATGGTTTGTTGAGTTTCACTCTTGCACTTGAAGAAATAAACCCAAGTGTATCTTGAATAATCATCGACAATCACCAAGCAATACTTCTTGCCACCAAGACTTGCCTCGGGCACGGCACCAAAGAGATCAACATGGAGAAGCTCCAAGATCCTCTTTGATGAGATAGTAGTCTTGGCCTTGTGCACCGTGTCATGCATCTTCCCTTCAACACACGACCTACAAACGCGATCCTTTGCAAAGGAAACATTTTCTTTTAGTCCGACAATAAGGCCAACTTTGTGAAGACTTTGCAAAGTTCTCATGTTGACATGGGATAGGCGGCGATGCCACAACCATCCCAAGTCCGCCTTCCCGAAAAGACACATTGCTTGAGAGTTGCTTGACTTCGAAAAGTCCACCACGAACAACTCATTTTCAACATGTCCCACGTGAGCGACGTCAAGAGTCTTGCTCCTAAAAAGGACCACAATATCACCATCAAAAAAGACGGAAAAACACATCTTTCCAAGAGAGAGGACGGAAAGTAAATTGTAACCAAGGGATTCGACAAGCATGACGTTCACGATAGTTATATCGGGAGCCACCACAACCTTGCTGAACCCGGATACCTTAGACTTGGACGAGTCTCCATAAGTGACGGTTTCTTGGATGTCATTTGGTCGCAACTCCGTCACAAGCTCTTTGCTTCCGGTCATATGATTAGTGCATCCACTATCGAGAATCCATTTAGTCCCACCGGAAGCATAGCCCTGCAAGAGATCATTGACTAGAGTTAGGACCCGAGATGGGTCCCTTCATATTAGCAACAAGGGTCTTTGGAACCCAAATAGTATAGTCAATGAAACCCTCAATAGGACCAACATATTTAGCTTGCACAACACCATAATAATCAACATATAAGAAATGGTGTGGATTGTTAGTTCCCGCGGATGTGCTACGAGTAGTGTTGTCCCTCATGACACTACTACTCGAGGCAATGTTGTTTGCTTGAGCGGGTGTACTAGGAGTAGTGTTGTCCCTAATGACAACACCACTCGAAGCACCATTGTTGGTCTTCTTCTTGCTCTTCTTCTTCTTGTTCTTCTTCTTGGCTACATAGCCTAGACCTTGCTTGCCCACTTGTTGCCTTGGTGCACTCAATTGTGGTCTAGCAATGACCACATTAGAGTTAGGGGCAACCACTTGTGGGGAAGGGGTCACAAACTTCACAACTTGTGGGTCTTTACCCTTGAGCCTTGCTAGCTCATCCTTCAACCTAGCATTTTCCTCAATAATATTTGCATGATCACAAGAAGAAGTAGAGGTGCTAGCATTGTTAGTTTGATTAAGTTGAGTTTGAAGTTGTTCATGCAACTCTTTGAGGGATGAGTGTTGGATTTCCAAAGCTTTGTGAGCCTCGGTTAGCTTTTAAAACTCCTCGGTTAGTTTACCATGACCAACCCCAAACTCGACCTTATCCTTTTTAGCCTTTTTATATTTAGCAATAGCAAGATCACGTTCCTTAGTGATGTTTGAGACAAGTTCATTATGAGTTAACTCAATAGATTCAAGTTCATCTTCTAGAGAAACTCTACCATCATGCTCTTCCTCAAGAGTCATAGAGAGAGATGCAATTTCATCCGCATCCCTTCTCTCAACCTCACCTTTCTTCTCAAGAGCATCTTGGGCCTCTCCCAATTGCCTCATGAGATACTCAACGTACTTCTTGGTCTCCCCTTGCATGTTAGACATAAAACGGTCCAAGGAGACCCTTTCTTCTTCTCTAAGACTAGCAAGATGTTCAAGTTCACTAGGGGTCTTAGAGTTGGGGGAAGAAGATACCTCCGTGGCCTTAGCCATGAAGCACTTGGCATTACGTTGAGGGAGATCGTCATTGGGGGATTCGAAGAGTGACGAAGATGGTGGAGTAGAAGCAATAGCTAGAGCGGCCACTTCACTTGTGGTTTCTTCTTCTTCATCACTCCCGATATCGTACTCCTCTTGAGTCAAGAGCACAAACTTGGTGGGAGACTTCTTGTTGAAAGGCTTCTTCTTGAAGTGAGGTTTCTTGTACTCAACCTTGGACTTGTCCTTGCGAATGAGCTTGCCACTATGGAGCTCTCTATTCTCATAGGGGCACTCCGTGATGAAGTGATGCTTATCTTGACAATTGAAGCAAGACCTCACTTTTTGAGCCCCATCATTTCCGTAGCGAGACCTTGTCTTCTCCTCAACAAATCTTTTGCCCTTGGGGGGATTGCTGCAAAACTTTTGCACGGTGACAGCAATGAGATCCTTTAGAACGGGATCATAGTCTTGTTCCTTCAAAGGAGGCAATGCCTCTTCTCCTTATTCTTCATTCTCAACCTCTGTTGACAACACCTTGGCCTTCAAAGCAACGGATGCTCCTTGTGCATTCCAATGGCCCTAGCACGGTTGTCAAGCGCGTTCTTGGTTTGCACTTTGTAAGAGCACATCTCTTGCATCACTTGAGTTGAGGTCATGGAGGAGAAATCATGTCTTCCTTGAATGCTCTTCATGTCCGCGCCCTCAAATGGCATAATGGCAATCATGTACTTTCTCTTGATCCAAGCATCATGAATGTACTTGGCACCAACATTTGAGAAGGCGGTGGCAAGAGTCTTGAGTCTCCGGTACATGTCCACATGATCCTCTCCATCATGCATATAGAACCCTTCGGCCTCATTGGTCAAGGCATCATATCTATTCCTTTGCATGCTCTCATTGCCCACAAACATGAAGACAAGAGCGTCCCATGTTTCCTTGGCGGTGGAGTATTGTTGGAGATGCGGCATGTGGTTAGGACCCACGGCTTGTTGAAGAATGGACAAGGCGGTGTAGTTGAGTTGGCAATCTACGGCTTCTCTTCTTGTGAAGTTCTTGGGATCAAATGGCTTGTATCCGTCACGAGTGATCCTCCAAAGATCTATACAAGAAGAGTTCAAGTGAGTCTCCATGTAGTATTGCCATTCACGAAAAGAAAAGCATCAATTTTAGGTGGGTCTCCCCTAGGGATTATATGAGGATGAGGGACGGGGGGATCGGGAGAATATCGTCCTTCAACGGAGTTATATCCTTCCTCTCCCACCGCTGCCTTTCTTAGTGGATAGTTCGGCGGAAGCATTTTTAGATGGATCACCATCTACCCCTTTCTTGGCGCCTTACGAAGGAATTTCCGGAAGGGAGGATTCGACTACCTCCGGTCCTTTGGCTTTGAGGAGTTGTGCCATTAGTTCACGCAACTCATCAAATTTGGTGTCTATGGATGAGGTCAATGAAGTTCTCAAAGCATTGAGATCATCCATGGTCACCTTGCCAACGGACGGTTCGGTATCCGAATCTTCTCCCATACTAAAACTCTTAGGCGGTTAAGCCCGATACAAGAGCCGAGGCTCTGATACCAATTGAAAGTAAAGTATGGGCACCTAGAGGGGGGGTGAATAGGTGCTACGACCAATTTTAATTTTTAACAAGGTTTAGGCTTGACTCAAAGGTAAATTCTCTAGATAGTGCAACTAATGGTGAATTTACCTATATGGCAAGGCAAGCAATAAATGCAACAAGTACAACAATTAATGCAACTAGTACAAGTGAATAAGAGACAAGGGAACGAGGTAACCGATGGGGGACGCGGAGACACGATGTATTCCCAAGTTCCTCCTTGTTAAGGGAGTACGTCTCGTTGGAGGGGTGTGAGCTCGCCACGAAGGCCTACTCAACGCCACAAAGGCCTCACCCTATTCTCCGATGAACTTCCGCCACAAAGGCCTAGTTCACCTTCCACTATTGAACCCCTTTGAGGCGGGGATCGAGTCCTTTACAAACAAGTTTGGGGCACACACCCACAACTTAATTGGGGGCTCCCAACACTCACAAATCACCAAGAGTAGCAACAAGCCTAGGTTCTCCACAAGAGGAAACCCTAGGCAAAGATCCCTCAAGCAAAAGAGAGGGGAAATGAAATCCGGTTGGTGAAGACGTAGATCGGGGCCTTCTCCTTCAATCCTCCGAAGATCAAGGCTTTTGGGTGGATGGATTGGGAGATCTAGCAAGGTGGGGGAGCTCCAACAATGGTGACTTTAATTCTGGTCGAGCTAGCTGGAGGTAGGTGGAGGGGAGGGGGTATTTATACCCCTCATAAAGTCTAAGAGCCGTTGGAGCCATTCTGACAGTTTTCACACCAGAGACTCCGGTGTAAAGACCGGAGACTCCGGTCTGACTTTTTCGCAGAGCTCTAGTCCGGAGACTCCGGACAGTCTCTGGTGTCCCTCCGGACTGGACACAGCAGGCGACACCAACTGGGCAGCACATGGAATCCTCCAGAATTCTTCAGTCCGGAGACTCCGGTCAGGGGGACCGGAGACTCCGGTCTTGGCGTTGCGGAAAGACTCAGAGGATGTCTGGGGTCGTGCGAGCATGATAGAATCCAGTCACATCGGAGACTCCGGTAAGACTCCGGGGAGTCTCCGGTGCGAGTACAACACGCGACACCAGCCACTCCTTAGCCATTTCTTGATAGATAGCTCCCACTGTCCCACACCGGAGACTCCGGTAAGTCTCCGGTAACACTCCGGTGTGGGTGCAGTGCGCGACACCAGAAATTCCCGAGACTTGGCGATGAAGGAAATCTTCACACCGGAGACTCCGGTCTAGGAGACCGGAGACTCCGGCCTGGAGAAAAACTCCAGCAGACAGAAATCCCGAAACTTGCTCCTTTTTGCAACAACACACCACCATATCAAATATGTTGTTTTAGCCCTGAAATACACCAACACACTTAACAGTACATTTGTTGTTAACAAACACCAAAACAAGATGATTTAAGCGTGTTTGTACTTTCAATAACAGTCTATGTATCTTGTTGTAATGCCCGCATGAATCACATTGTAATCATCATGTCATGCATATGCACTAGGGTGCAGCCTTTATGTCTGTCAATTGCCCAGCTGTAATTTGTTTACCAAGCATGTTATCTATCTGTTTTGGAGAGACGCCTCTAGTGAACTGTGGACCCCGGTCCATTTCTTTACACTGATATACAACCACTGCAACCAATGTTTTCCTACTGTTTCACTACTGCAATTATTGTTCTCTTTGATCTACTTCAAAAAAATATTATTTTCCACACGGTACCTATAATCCTTTGTTTCAGCAAAACCCGTGAGATTGACAACCTCACTGCTTCGTTGGGGCAAAGTAATTTGATTGTGTTGTGTGTAGATTCCATGTTGCTGCTGAACCGGTAGTGTGTCCTGCCAACATCAGTTGTATCAACCTTCGGGAGTGATTTCTTTCTCCTACTGGTCGATTCAACCTTGGTTTCTTTCTGAGGGAAAACTTGCCGCTGCACTCTTCACACCCTACACTTGGGGTCTACCAACGAACGCCAGCCATCACGGCCACACCCGAGGCCACGCCTGGTGCGCCCCTGGCCACCGCCTCTCGGCGTCTCTTCGCCCATAAATTGCCTTCAACCCTAAAAACGTCGGGGACGGAGTTATTTTCCATGAAACATACAGAGAGGCGCCATCACCTCGAAAGTCCATTCTAGGGCTTCTGGAGTCCTGCTCCGGCACCCTGTTGGAGAGGGGAATCATCACCGGAGGCCTCTACATCGCCATGATTGCCTTCGGACAGATGTGTGAGTTGTTCATCTCAGGACTATGGGTTCATAGCAGGATCTAGATTGTTGTTGTCACCCCTATGCCTCCATGTTTAGAGTCTCGTGGACTGCCTCATATGACTGAGACCACCGTTATGTAGTTGTGCATGTTGTGTTTGCTGGGATCCGATGAACCATGAGATTATGATTATTTTGTCCATGTCAATCTGACATGCTTCACTTATATTTGTAGAGAGTTTTAATCTTGTATTGCAATGCTCTCCGGTATTTATGATTACCTTGGCCACCTAGTTGTTTTCACCTCCAAGAGAGGGTTTATATGCTATATGGTAGGTTCATGCCTCCCTTACATCTGTGCTCGGGTGACAAAAACGTGACGGGTGGGGGATGTGTTGTTGCTACTGGGGAGAAAATAGCAGTGCTCTTGTCTAAGGACAAGAACCACTACTTACATTACATACTTGTTCTTAATGCATTGGTTTTTTGCACACACAGAAATCACTTCGTTGTTGCAACTTAATACCAGAGAGATTTATTGAGGTGAACTTTTAGATATGGATGCATTCTAGATAGCAGTCCATATGCCTTGACGTAATTCCTACAATGTTAGAACCCATGAACTATATCTCGGTATAATAGTATTGTTATACATTCATTATTTGTCGATTGCCCAACTGTAATTTGTTCACCCATCATGTTTGTTTTCTTTAGAGAGACACCACTAGTGAACCTATGGCCCCCGGTCCTATTTTCCTCATATTTGCAACCTTCTTTTAAGAACTTCCATAATTATTTCCTTGATGTTCCGTATTTTACTTTATTTGCTTTTCAAGACTCTATACATTTAATTCTCTCATTTTCAGCAAGACCGGAAGATTGACAACCTTCCAGAAAGTTGGGGCAAGAAAGAGTTTGTGTTTGTGTGCAGGTTCCACGCTTGTTGACGCGCAGACAACAAGCAACCTTCTCCAAGACTACGAAGTCCTACTAGTTCGATAAACCCTGGTTCCTTAATTGGGGGGGGGGGATTCTGCTGGACTACATCATACCTTCCGCTTGGGGTCTCCCAATGAGCGTGTGATCATGTCAACATCACGCCTTAAGTGTGTGACCCCTACAGGTTTGATAACAAGTAGAAATGATTTCTAAACAAATTTTGTAATCAATAATCAGCATCGGGGCTGTGGACGTCCATAATTATTCCTACAAGTTATATGAAGAAACTCTGGTGAACCTGTTGGTTACTAAGTAAGTTCCGATTACTTCACGATACCAATCAATACCTCGAGATGAGATGAATCATATAATCGTGGTTAAACTCTTTAATCACCATATCACATTATCCTTGATGTGCGATATGATTCCTTTTACTCGTTACCGTGATATAGTATCACCATGACTAATGCCATCCCTTTCTCTGCGTAGACTTATTAACTGGTATCATCAGACCGAGTGGATCTTGGATGTATCTCTCTATTGTCTATAGGAGTAATTTCCAGTCTTGAAGTATCACGATGAAATGAACACTTTTGAGAATATCCATCAATCTCATTTTTTTATCACCAAGTTTACGGTGTGATACTTGACTACACCAAAGTTTACGGTGTGATACTTGACTACACAAAACTGAACTTTCTACTGAACACCATCATATATTCTCATGATCAAAGGAAGCAAACAAAATAACCAACTTGTGACAATACTATTTATAGCAATGCTGGAAACATATCTCGTATTATCTCAACTACTTGAGTCTACCTAGCCACAATGTTGAAACAACCATGTGCGCATGTTAATATTAACAAAGCATATGTCCATGACCAGGAAAACATGGTCATATGATATTAACAAGTTTGTCTACGAGAGATGACAACGGGTTATAAAGGCGTGTTTATGTTTTTACACGTGCGGTGGGTTTTCCTATGAATATCATATTCAGTGACCACAACAGTTATAACATTAAAACATAATACTTTAATGATGAAACAGATGTATATTATTTTCTCTTGGGCATACATCCAATAGTGTCCAACTTGCACTAGAAACAATAATCTAGTCATTTCATTAAGTCTTCTTTTAGTCCGATATAATATTAGTGAACTCAAATTTGAGACGTGGTAGAGCCTTTGTCATCGGATCTGAAACATTCAGATCCGTGTGAACTTTGCAAATCCTTGTGTACCCTTTTGACACATGATCTCTGATCAGATGATCCTTGCGCTCTATGTGCTTGACTTTGCTATGAGAACTCGGATCCATTGCCAGGGCCCCTGCACTACTGTTGTCACAATAGAGCTCAATTGGGTCTGTTGTAGAAGGAACCACTCCTAGTTCAGTGATGAGCTTCTTTATCCAATAGCCATTCTTTGCAGCTTCTGAAGCCACCACTCATTCCGCCTCCATTTTAGATTCCTCCATAGCGCCTTGCTTGGAGCTTCTCCAGCTGACCCACCGCCATTTAGAATGAACACATAGCCTGATTGTGCTTTTGGAATCGTCTGGATAAAACTGAAACCCTGAGTCAGTGCAACCTTTTATTCTCAGCTCTTCACCACCTCCATATACTAAGAACATGTTCTTAGTTCTCCTCGGGTATTTAAGAATATTTTAACTAATGTCCAATGGATCTTTCCTGGAGTAGATTGATATCTAATTGTAATGCTTAAGGCATAAAACACATCTGGTCTTGTACAAGTCATAGCATACATGATGTAACCTATTGCTAATGCATAAAGTTTATCCTCCATCTCTTTTTGCTCAGCAGCTGTTTGAGGACAGTGCTTCTTGCTCAAAACTGTTCCAGGTGACATAGGAATGTAACCTTTTCAAAAATTTCCATGTTAAATCTCTTCAACACATTTTCTATCTATGTTCCCTGACTTAGCCATATTGGACGTCTCGATCTATCATGATAGATCTTGATGTCTAATATATAAGTTGCCTCGCCTAAGTCTTTCCTTGAAAAACTCTTTTTGAATGATTATTTACCTTCCCCAATAAATACTTTATCGTTTCCTAATAACAAAATGTCATCGACGCATAGTAAAAGGAATGCTATAGAGCTCCCGCTCTCTTTCTTGTATATGAAAGTTTCTTCGAAATTCTGAGTGAAGCCAAACCCTTTGAATACATCATCAAATCGCAAATTCGAACTCTTGGATGCTACTTAATACCATAGATTGATCTCTCTAGCTTGCATACCTTACTAGACTTCTTTGGATTAAAAAACCATCGGGTTGTACCATGTACACATTCTCGGTTAAATTTCTACTAAGGAAAGCCGTTTTGACTTCCATCTGTCACATCTCATAATCATAATAGGCAACTATTGCTAGTAATATTCTGACAGACTTAAGAATTGCTACAGATAGAAAGTATCCTCATAGTCTACACCTTGAATTTGTCGAAAACCCTTTGCGATAAGGTGTGCTTTGTGGATGGTAACATTACTGTCCGCATCTGTCTTCCTCTTGAAGATCCATTTGCATTCGATTGGTCTTACACCCTTAGGAGGGTCGACAAATTTCTAGACTTGATTGCCATGCATGGATTTCCTTTCCGAGTTCATGGCTTTAGCCATTCGTTGGAATTTATATCATTCATCGCTTCTTTATAGTTTGCTGGCTCACCATATTCTAGAAGTATAACATCCTTTTCAACAAGAAAGGACTTAGTTTCGAACCACTCAGGTGGTTCTCAAGTCCTTGTTACTCTTCTAGGTGTTGGTGCCACTTGAGCATGATTAGCACTTCTAACTGGAGTTCTCTCGGCCTTGGGAGGAGGAGAAGATATTTCCCTTTCAGGTGTTGGTTGGACAATGACCAGAGTTTCTTCCAGTGCATTGTTCCTTACAATATCTTTGGTAGATTTAAGAATCTCCTCAAGACTAATCGTTCTCTCACTTACTTTTTTCTGAAAAATAATCTTTGTCAAGAAATACACCATTTCTCACAAAATAAAATTTGCACTTGGTATTGTTGTAAAAGGTGTACCCAACGGTATTTTGGGCATACCCTATGAAGATTCATTTGTCCAACCTAGGCTCAAGTTTACTGGTTTGTAAGCTCTTAACATAAGCATCACAACCCCGAACCTTGAGATGTTTTAAGTTTGTCTTTCTTCCCATCCATGTCTCATATGGTGTAGATTTAACAAACTTTGATGATGGTCTGTTTAAAGTGTAAGATGTTGTTTCTAATTCAAATCCCCAAAAGGATAGTGGTAGATCAGAAAGTGCCATCATTGACCTAAATGAGTCCATTAAGGTCTGGTTGCGTCTTTCCAAAACTCCATTCCGCTGAGGAGTTCCTGGTGGCATAAGTGTTGGAACAATTCCACGTTCCTTCATGTATTTACTAAATTCTTGACTTGGATATTCTCCTCCACAGTCTGATTGTACGAATTTTATCCTTTTATCATGTTTATTTTCTACATCATTGTAAAACTCCTTGAATTTCCCAAAGGTTTCCAGCTTTTGCTTCATTAAATCGACATAACCATATCTACTCAAGTCGTTAGTAAAAGTCACAAAATAGAGACAACCACCGTGTGCAACAATATTCAAAGGACCGCACACGCATCAGAGTGTATGTGTCGGGACCCTGGGGCCCATAGGCATATATAAGTGTTATGCGCTACTAGTCTAGGCCCCACAAGGGTTTTAGGGTTACGAGCACCGGCCGTAACACATAACGATAGACCAGAATCATCGGCACGCATGCCGGAAAACATCGATACTACCGCTCCTCGTGTCCATGCTAGTCATAACCAAGTATACATATCAAAGAATCCAAGCGTCTTATGAAACTATCGGAACGGGATCAAAACTATACAGAGATGCTATGTGTCACATGAAGTGCTACAGATGTAAAGGGTTACTGGGGTTACCTATCCACGGCCGAGTAAACATCGGCAAACGTGCTCAGAATGGATCATCCGCACCACAACCCAACTGCGACAGTCAATGCATGCATAGCCAAAACTTTATAAAAATAACCTCGGAACCAACAACCGATCAAAACAATAACTCTAGACATGAAGTTGTATTAAACATGTGTTACTAGAGTATAGCTTACACACAGAGGTCATATTAGGGATGTAAACGGATCGGATAATGCTCTCTCCATATCCTTTACCATATTTTTTTGTCGAATGCGGAGCGGATCGGATAATGATTGGATACTGACACGGATGCAGATAATATCGGACTAAGGAAACAGAGCGGATTCGGACCGGAAACGGTTAAAACTTATCGGATAAATACGTACAAAGAGACGTAATGTCACCATGCAAAAATAACACTAGAGAGCAGCCAAATGTTCAAAATTACCCCCAAACAAAGATAGTAATTAAATAGTACTTAAAAGTGTCACAAAAAATTGATAATTTGCAATATGAATTTGCATCTGGCAACTAGGAACTTTTGTAGGGATAAATAATAGCTCACCTCTTGAGTGGTTTTTGCCGGAAGCAATTTGTGCATTGCATCAAGATATTGAATATAGGTCATACTAAGCTATGAGCGGCGGGTGATTTGGTCTATGGGTCAATGTATTATAAGTATATTTAGGATGATAGTGTTATGTTAATCGGATTATCCTAATCGATAAGAACGGATAATTCGCGATTAAGTGTGGATAATAACAATACCATATCCGCTACCATATCCGTCGGATTTCCGCTTGACAAAAATCCATATCCATGTACGTATCCGGCGGATTTCTATTATTGCATACCATATCCTTAAAAACGGATTCGGGTGCGGATTCGGGGCGGAAATTATTCGTACCATTTACATCCCTAGGTCACATGACCCAACATTACACGAGACGATGGAAGGAAAATTATATTGCTAGTAAAAAATATACCAAAAAGGCCTAAGAGGCCGCAACATAAGGCAACGTCCCAGCCCATAGATTCCAGTCTGCTACCTGGGAACCCCAAACTACTCGTCGATGTTCAAGTTAAAATCGCCACGAAGATGAAGTTCTCCACCTGAACTAAATTGAAGCAAACCTGAGTAATGAAAGTACTCAACAAGATTTACTTAACCTATTATATATCTGTTGTTTCGAAAAGGGTTTATGGATGTAAATTTGCATAAAGAAATATTCGTTTTCCAAATAGAGGAAGGAATAGCACGTCTCATGGAGTTTTTTCCAAAGAGATGAGAAAGAGATTCAATTACTGAAATCATCATATTTTTATTCCATCATTTCATTTCAACATCTCATGCTATAAGGATCACCCCTCTCGATATTATCGAGGAGGCACCCTTCATTCCTTGTCAACAATTTTTATGTCAGGTTCAAGTTTTCTATGGTCAAGTACATTTACCGAGTCTTCCTTAACAGAGGACACAACTTCTTGAAAATATTACCCTGCAGGGATGTACACTTTACCCACACATAACATTCGACTCTTAATGCCACATGTACGCTCTCACTAAGAGCGCGACATAGGGTGGTTGGCCACGACTTTTACCTTGCTTAACCCTATCCATGAGTCAACCCAAGACAGGGCCACCCTGTGAACAGGGAGGTGGCCACCTCCTGGCGGCACCTGTCTCTGTGAGTCAGGGTCAATATTTGTGTTTGTCCATCACGTCAGCCCGATAACACCCTAGGAGGAGCAGTTTTCAAAACTTTTCAAAGTTTTCTTTGTGTTGCCGAATGGAAATCTCGAACTACGTGACTCATGGGTAAAGCTAAACAAGTTGTGACTCATGGGTAAAGCTAAACAAGTTATTTAGTGGAGAGAGGTTCATTGGCTCACGCGTAGTTGTACGCTCAATCTTGATTTCTGCACAGAGACCTTAATTCCTAGGTTTAATTTCATACCTGTCTGCATTTATCCTAGGATGTACCTTTGTGAAACCATCCATGTTGGGTAATCCCATGCTTGGCAGATTAGCAATTTTGATGTAGGGACCGTTGTCCTCGTCCATGGTACCTGCCTTAACCTGCAAACAATTTAACACACCAAAATAAACAAGTACTAAAAACAAAACAAAAAAAGCGCTTAGCTTCCGGACAACGGCGCCAGAAAATAGCTTGATGCCTGCAAGTGCACAAGATTGCTATAGCTAGTTTCTAAGTAAAAGTATCGGACCACAGTGGAGCTATAGAAATGGTACATATGTTTATC
Source organism: Alopecurus myosuroides (assembly GCA_028641055.1). Lineage (NCBI taxonomy): Eukaryota > Viridiplantae > Streptophyta > Magnoliopsida > Poales > Poaceae > Alopecurus > Alopecurus myosuroides. Next base: position 462,151,485 of record CM054057.1, on the reverse strand, counting down.
TATGACCATTTCTTCTTGTTTGTGCATGCAAACTGTCTTTAAATCAAGCAAGCAAGAAAGTGTTTTTAATTGTTAATTATGGTGAAAGTAAAATGAACAGTAAATAAGAGCTACTAATGATTTGTGAAGTGATTGGAGCTGCAATTGGGATAAATGCGTTCTCGATGAGTATGGTTCTACCACTAGCATATTTATGAACTGATTGGGGTTGCATGTTGTTTACATATGAATGGTTTGTGAGGGTCGAGCTCCGTGAATTATTGCGCCCTGAGTGCCTCAAGGCAACACACTACTCACAACCACTGCTAGCACATATGATTGTCTATGCACTTACTAGCACTAGTAATTAAGGGTCTCCCCATGGATGCGGTATTGGTACTTTGAGTCTCCGTTATTCCCACGTTATAGATCAATAGAATAGAGGAGTGACTTTCTGTCATGTCTGCCCACTTTACATCCTGCATCAAACTAACGCTAACAACTATCTCATGTCCGTTTAGACTGATTATTGGAGTGGTTGACTTCACTCCAACATCATGAGGATTATTACCTCAAATCAATCAATAGAAAATATTGAATCTTTGTCTCAATTCATAGTAGTACTAGGGTTTCCCCATCTCCCCAAGAACTAATGAAACTACTCACACATGAAGTCTGTAAACATCATAATGATTGTATTGCAAATAGAAAATGGATGAATGAATAAGTACACGTGCAAATCTACAACTAGATGTTCTAGAATTACAACGAGATGGGAGAGGGATGCTATCACGTAGGTCTAGATGGCGGTGATGGCGATGGAAATCAATGCGGGAGCCTTCACGGTTATGGTCTTGGTGGAGATAGATTCCATTCAGCGAATTCCCCCTCCGGATGCCTTCCGGAGGCTAGGGTTTGGTGGAGTTTTGAGTCTGGAGGCTGCTCTCTGTGTTTTTTGGGAAATCCGAGAGCACGGGGTAAATATACTTGTAAAGACGGTTCCAACAAGGCATGGTACGATGGATGGTACGGTCGGTCGCCACCGTACCTTTGGTCCTTACGGCGGTCGTCCCCTCGTGATGTGCTAATATTCTCCGCTTCGTCTCACGCACCAGGATCTCCTATGTGGTAAGGTAAAGGGTACGGTCACAAGCGACCGTACCGGCACTCGCTAAACGATACTATGTTTGGGATGCAAGTAGCCACTCGTTAAACAATATTGAATGTTTTCCTCGCATATGGCCTTCAAGTACGGTTACTGGTACGGTCATGAGCGACCGTGCCACCACCCATTAAGCCTTCTTTTTTTGACACTATTACCGTAGGGAAAGTCCCTACGGTTAAATTTTATATATTAAACAAGAATATTATAAAGAGTTCTCACATGTGTACAATATAGAATCACGGGTGCAAGAAGGTAAGGTGGGAAAACATCTTAGAATTACAGGTTCCTGATCCAGTCTAGCAGTGGCAGCACATTAGCTTGCTTAACTCAAAACCGAGGGAAGGGGGCATCCAATTTGAAACTAGCTCTCCATCTAGATGGTGAAGGTTGGATAGCTTGGAAAATTAGATCATTCTTAGATTTCCAAATATTCCATGTAGTACATGCCAGTAATTCCATAAAGCAAGGGCCAGTAAAGGCAGCTCTGGCTTGTTGAATACGCCTCAACATAGGCAGGGAGGAGTTCCATTGAAACTGAACATCTTGCCAATAAGACCTAGCAAATGAACATTGAAAGAAAATATGATTACTAGTCTCCCTGTCACTAGTTGTGCAAAGAACACAAGTGATTCCTCCATCCATAGTCAAATGTTTGCGATCCATGATGTCCTTTGTATTGAGACGGTCATAGAATAATAGCCAAAGGAACACATTAAGTTTAGGGAGAGCCTTGGATTTCATATGTCACAAATGAGCTGATTGGTCGTGATAGGCTTGAACATGAAGTGATAGAAATGAGCTTCCGACTAACAACTGGTGCCCCCAAGAAAAATTCTGGAATTATAGGGAACCTCCTCTAGAGAGCAGCTATCTAAAATAGATTTCACTTCATCAAATTCCTCTAAGGCCAAAACAGAGATGGGGAGAGCAAAGAGATCATGCATCAAAGTTTGTGCAAATTCGGCCACCGATGTATCTTCATCGAGGAAAAAATAGTAGTGCATGGGGAATTTATCACACAAAAACTGTGTCCCATGCCAGAAGTCCTTCCATAGGAGAGTGGATGTCCCATTGACAATAGATGATGTTTTGCTATTTCTGTTGGTATCAATAAGACTAAAAATATCCCGCCACCAAAAGGATCCGGGAGGAGGTTGAGCATGTGGAGGACGAGAGTCATGAAGTGACCAAATAAGATTGACCCATGGAGTATCAACCCGAAAGAATTTTTTTAAGCTGTTTGAGCAATAGAGCCTTGTTTTGTAATTCAAGGTTGAGTACCCCTAAACCACTGTTCTGTTTGGGGCGGTAGACCAAGGGCCATGTAGCAAGTGAATGAGCGGAAGTGGCATCCTCTCCCTTGGACCATAGGCAGTGGTGTCGAGCACGATCAAATCTCTTAATGATCCCTTTAGGTAACTTGAGAGAACACAAGTAGTGTGTCTGGAGTGAGGAGAGAACCGGCTGAACAAGAGTGAGTCGGCTTCCATAGTCTAGAAAACGAGCACACACATTAAGTCTCCATTCCACTTGGTCAACAAATGCACGGGAGCTCCGACATAGTTGGTCTAGTGGTGCCAAGAGGCAGCCCTACATAGGGAAAAGGGAGTGAACCAATAGAACAGTCAAATGCATCAACCGTTAAGCCTTATGTTAACTGTTCCTTGGCTCCTTCTTCTCCTCTACGAATTTGCTCTTTATGGAATGGACTTTAAAGCTATAATTTCACCATATTCCATCCCAAATTTGGTATTTTATGTCTTGTACAAAATGTATTCTACGTATTTTCATTATCTGTGTACATAGACATAAATTGTGCACTTTGACACAATAAAATGATAGAATTCCTAAATACTTATTAATAATTCATTAAGTAAAATTGTGTCTAAAATGGACGCATCATGTACCAAGGGAAGATGGTCTTCCTTTTTTATTCTACTAGAATTATTGGGACTTAATAAAGTATAATTTGTGTGATCTATTGTGTGACTGGTTTTATACTAGGCTAGGCATTTTTAGAATTAATTTTGTTATGATTACTCTCATCCCAACAGAAGACGATGCTAGGGGAATGAAGAAATTTGGACCAATTAGTTTGATAAATTCTAGTTTTAAGATTTCCACTAAGGTTCTTAATAATATATTGGCTAGGGTTATTGATAGATTGATTTCCCCTTGCCAATCTGCTTTTATTAAGGGAAGATTTATTTTAGAGAGTGTAGTGACAACTCATGAGATTATTCATGGGGGTGTTTAGGAAGAAATAAAAAGTTTTAGTGCTCGAAATTGAATATGAGAAATCATAAGATAAGGTTAGCCTAGATTTTCTTAATGAAATTTTAGAAAAAGGGGATTTAGCCCCTTTTGGATTAGACTTATAAAGCAAGTTACTCAATGTGGTTCGGTAGGAAGTAAGGAGAATGATGTTGAGAGCGATTTTTTCTTGACTGGAAAATGCTCGATACAAGGAGATCCTCTCTCGCCCCCTCTATTTAATTTTGTAGTGGATGTTTTTGCCAAATCATTGGTGAAAAGAACTAATGCAGTTCTAGTTAGAGGTTTATACCCTAGATTTATTAGGGGAGGGTGGTGTGTCTACAGTACGCAGACGACACCCTCCTTTTTTTGGATGCATATATGGAGGTAGCTTTTAACATGAATGAGTGACTTTCTTTGAGCAAATCTCACGGATGAGAGTCAACTACCTCTACCACAAAAGTGAGATAATTCCCATTAGCAGAAAAAGAAGTGTGCGCTATCTAGATATTTTGCAATGTGTGCTGGGGGAGTTCCTGGTAAAATATTTGGGGATCCCTTTGCACCGTGACACGCTTTAAAGAGAGGTTTTGCAGCCTCTAGTAGATAATCTTCTTAAAATATTGTATGGTTGGAGAGAGAAATTATTTTCCTTGCAACAAAAAGTTATTAGTTCAGTTGATGTTGGTAAGTATCCCATTTACTTGTTATCTATCTTTAAGTTCACCAAATGGGTGTTGAAGCTAGTGGATACTCAGCTAGCTTTTATTTTTCCCTCGCTCTTCACCTTTGGATACTGTTTCGAAAATTCTAAATGTTGTGGGTTTCATAATGTGATTAATGGACCGGGGGAGAATCGCTAAAAATCTAAAAAGAGAATGACCATGTATATGGGACCGAGCAGATGGGCTACCCATATCCCCATATCGTACACACGCGAATGGAAATGTTTATAGCCGACGAAGACAGCAAGGAAGACGGGTCTTGTAAAATGTGCGTTGCCGATGTGGTCTGGCAGTCCTGTGGTCATCTGTGACTTTTTTAGATCAATAAAGTTTTAGTATAAGAATATCACGGAGCACACACTTCCAATTCAATCAACAAGAATCAAATCTATTTTTAAGCCCCGACGTAGGTTGAACTCATAATTTTCATATACGCGTCTGCCAGGTGGCACCCGCGGGATAGCCGCCTTGAGGCTGGAAGTAGGGCGCCGGCTGCCCCATGGCGATCTCCTGCTGCTGCGGCAGCAGCGCCGACGCTCCGAGAAGGAAGTAGGAGGTGATTCCGAATCCGACTACGACAAGGGACAGCACCGACGCGGCGGCGAACACCCCACCCGGCAGCACGTAGCACTCGCCCACGCCAGAGCTGGCCGCCTCCGCCGGCTTCCGGTCCCCGGCCATGTTCCACATCGCGCCGGCGAAGAAAAGACCCAGGGCGATGAACAGCAGGATCCTTCGTCACATGTGCGTGTACAGATTAGATAGATACAGTAGATGGATACAGAAGTAGAGAGAGAGCGCGCTTATGCGTACCATGAGACGACGGACATGGCGACGGCGAAGACTCGCTTTGTCTGGGACGGGATCTTCCGCGTCTCAGGGCGGCAGCAGCCGCAGCACCCGGTGGCGACGGTGAGGAGGACATGCGCCGCCAGGAGGAAAAGCGCGGCCACGATGCCGCAACCCAGTGCGGGCGTGCTCCGGTACACGCAGTTCACCCCGTCGAACCCAGTAAACGACTGCCATGCGTGCACTGCAGTGTGAGCCCTGTACGTGATCTGTCTCTGCGAACAGACGATATATAGCAAGCTAGCACTCCGCTAGCATATAGGAGTAGTACATACCTGGGACTTGGTGCCCTCGCCGACGAACCCTAGGATGACGGCGACAAGGCCTAGGAGGCTCGCCGTCCCGCAGATCACAGCGGCCTTCTTCTCCATGGCCGGCAGGTACTCGATCGATCCACAGAATTTCTCAATCGCCCGCTCTACAGCATCAACGAACTCACAACATTTTATTTTGGTGCGCGACGTACATCTAGCGACTAGCGTGTGTGTAACTGTATATATAATTATATACACAAGCAACTTCGAGCCTAAATTGAACTAACATAATTTGTGATTTGCTCGACAATTCTAAGAAGCTGGCTTGTCTGGTCTGTGTAGTCTCAGTTAAAGGAGGCGCCAAAGGAGGTACGTACGTACAAAATACGGGTGGTCTTCTCTATGCTTGTTAGATAGATTAATCGAACAAAAACAAGGTGTGATAAAGAATCTTTGGTGGATGCATAGCCCTGTCTCAAGGATCATCCAAGCAACGTCGGTGATATCAAAAGTAAGCTAGCTACTAGAAGAATATGGGCGCATCGCCGCGCCGGCGGTAGGCGGACAGGATTTTGACATTAGCTAAGAGGAGCTATCAAACACAGAGTGGTTAGGAGAGGAGAAGACCAGAGAAAGAGGAGCTCTGAGATGAAAACGCTTCGCTCGCTCCGTCGCCCTCCCGCGGGCGACGGGCGAGCCCCCGATCCGGTCCCTGTCTCCGTCCCCCTCCCTCTCCCTCTCCCTCTCCCCGGCCGCCGCCGTCAGAGCATGCCACCGAGGCTTTCCAGCGTGGGGCTGGCGGCGACGGGCCTGCTTTTTCCCGCGCGCACGAAGGGAGGCGGTAGTCATGGATGGCGGCGGTGCTCCCTCGACTAGCGGCGGTCCGACGCGGCGGAGCGGGCTCCCGCGGCCGAGAGGGTTGGTTTGGCGGCGCTGGTCGCCGGGCACGCGGTAGTCTGCTCCCGGACAGGCCTCTCCAGCTCTCATCTGGGCCTGGGCGGGCCGTGGCAGGCGTGGTGGTGCCCCTTTGGTGGGTGACGAGCAGAGGCAGACGTGGAGGATGGCGACATCGGCGGCTCCCCTGCTGCAGTGTGGCGGCTGGACTTCACGGGCCCATTATGGCTCGGCCGGGCCAGAGGGCCTGGTTTGTTCGTCTGCTACATCCGGACGGCTACCGCCTCCCGGCGGTGGAGACAGGTCCCTTCCGGGGGCTGTTGTGCTGCTGACCTTCGCCGGTGCCTTTGCTTCGGGAGCCTACTCGCCTCACGACTTGGCTCTCGGTGAGATGGCGGTGTTGATTGCAAGGCCGTGGTGGCGTGCGCTGGTGGGTGAGAAGATTGGTGGAGCTTCCTAGAGTGCCCAGGGGTGTGTTTTTTGGAGGTTGGGAGAAATCCCCGTCATCTCGGCACCAACGCGGTGACGCCTACGGGTGTCGCCTTCCTTCCTGAAGGGCGTTGGGGTACCTCTTCTCCATCCCCCGTTGCGAACCGGGGGAAACCCTATGATTGGACCGGGGGTAACCCTAGGAATAGTCCGGGCAGCGCGTCATCGTCGTCGCATCCCCTCTTGATGTGTTGTTCGGTTCGCGGCAATCCGGGACAGTAGGAGGGTGGTGGAATTCTTCAGAGGGCGCAGCGGCTGAGGGACATCCCTGTTTTTGTCGAACCGCCGGTGTCGGTGTTATTTTCTCTTATTTTTCTTCTTCTTTTTTCTTTCGGGCGTGTTGTGTGCTGTTTTGCCCCACCAGTGGCTTCACAGGTGTTTTGGTTGGTTGCTATATATATTAATATAGCGGGGCGAAAGCCTGTTTCAAGTTAGGAGAGGAAACATCTACTTTTAAGGTAGAGGCTAATTAGGAGAGGAAGCGTCTACTTTTAAGCTAAATAAAGGCATTTCGCTGCAGATTTTCTAGGAGAGGTAACATTTCGTGTCATAGGTGCTAGTGGATGCTTCTGTTTGTCCCATGCGTTATCCGAGTATGGGTGGAATGTTCCGAGTGGTTAGTGTTTCCACCATAATGCAAGGTCAAGAGTGAACCTCCGACAATAATTTAGGTTGTTAAACTTATGTACTCCAAACCTTCCACTCAGCTATATGTAATATAAGAAACTAAGAACTTGTCAACCAACCAAAAAGCAAGTAATGAATGCGATTTTCTTTTCTTAAATAAGAAATTTCATTTCTCCTTTGTACATCATGATATGCTGCACGACGGGTGGACATATAATACATGCTAGGAGGAAGAGAAGTGATACATTACTTGGAAAAATAGACATCTGCCAACTGTTCCTCACATTTCTATCTTCCACCATTAACTACATGCACCACCAACATTTTTTTTTTTTTTTGCAATACATTCTGCTTGTAAATCTTGGGAAATGCAGCCATTAAGGAAGCCAAACTAACAAAGGCAATAATACAACAGAGGGAGCTAATAAAACCAAGAAGTAGGAAGAAGACAACCCAAAGCACGGACGCAACCGCACATGAAGCAAGGGGCAATATCTTATCCCATTAACACAGCGCCGGACAGCTGCTGTTGCAGCCTGTGTGAGTAGAAGAAAATTTAGTTGTGATGCCATCATAATCAGTGTTTGGGTTCCTTTCGAAGCTAATGTCAGGCTCGCAAGTCATGTTCTCCCCTCTTTTCTGCAACACACACCATTTTTTTTTTTGGATAAAGGGAAGTATATTAATATCACGGAGATACAAATTACACCCGGTCTCGGCAACAACGTAATGGATGCACAGAACCGAAAGACAATAAAAAGAAGAAATAAAAAGAAAAGTCCCACTACAAAGTTACAGTCCTCGCGGTATCCGCACAACCACCACCTAAACAACAGCTGATGTCCATCTCTTCGAAAACAACGTCTCCAAGAAGAACAGTGCCAGGCACAACCAGTTAAGGCCAGACCTTGGGTTTTCACCCTGAAGATAATCCTCGCTCTCAAAACAACGGCTCCAAGAAGACCAGTGCCAGGCACAACCAATTAAGGCCAGACCTTGGGTTTTCACCCTGAAAGGTAGGACTTTGGACTTCACGCATATTGTTGCCCCCTCTGACATACGGCTGCCACGAATCTTGTAACTCCAAGCCAGTTCCCCATCGATGCAAAGACTCCGAACACCGTTGCTAGTCCTCCAATCTCACCTTTGATGACTGAGCATTGCGACCGAATTCCACCGATCCAGCAATCTCCAGGCGTCGCCCATGGGAGTTCGCCGGCGGAGACTTTCGGTCGACACCCCGGCTTGATCAAAGAGAAGCTACATCAGGATCTTCATCTTCGCGCGATGGGAAACCCTAGGACCACCGCCATTATTCTAAAGCCTCGCAAGCCCCCACGCCGCGAGTCATCCCCCAGCATGAATGGCAACAGAAGAGAAGGCAGTCCGGGGCGCAGCTGTAGGACGTCTCCGTCTTGACGACCAGATCTTCTAGTAGCGGTCCCGGCCAGCCCCCAACAGCCCAGATCGGGGCCTCAGCCCTAACCGGAGCATCGGCGGCCAGATCGCACGCCATGCCGGCGGCACACCACCTCCTCCTCCTCGACACCATCCGCTGCCGGAGGACCTCAGGCCCAGCCAAGACGGCCGCGCCGCCCTATCCTCAGGCCGCGCCGCGCCCCACCTCCTCCCGTACATCGCCTTCTAGGGATTGCCCACCCCCACGCCGGGAGAGGGCGCCGCCACCGCCGCCGGCATCGGCAGCAGCAGCGACAGGAGGGGCTTGTGTGCTTGCGGGCGGCGGCGCCTCCGGAGCCGCCCGGGAGGGAGGCGACCCGCACTTTTGCCATCACTTAGCGGTCTTCAACTCGTCATGCGCCATAGAGATGTTACTCCAGCCTTCCGAGTGCAACCACTGTGACATACCCGCCTCCACACCGTCTACAGCAGCACCAAAATAATCAAGGCCTTGTTGCCATGCGACTTGTCAATGGTGCCGATGAAAACTAGGTGCGGGGCCGCATCCGATACCAGTTTAGATGGCAAACGGTAGGCACCCCAGAGTGCCGGCCGGCAGGCTGGCCCGCCGCCGCCGGTCAAGCTGGCTCACATGCACACGACTTGACTGTTCCTTAGATGGACATGCATCGAGCGCAGCATGCAATCATGTAGTCTTGATCCCTTGATCCACCCGCGTATGTTAGCCAGACTCACGTGCATGAGTAGATTGATACTCGATGGACACGCATCTAGCCCAACATGCAAGCCCTGAAGTCTTGTTGCATGCCATGATGCCAAGAGAAACTTCAATGCCTTGTGCCCAACGCGGCCGATCCATCCGAGATCCAGATGAGAGGAGAGCCAGTTCGGGAGACAGGCAACTCAGAGCAGCGGTGGCTAGACAAATCGGGAGACAGTAAACTCAGAACGGGGCGGCCCACGGCCAGATCTGAAGATGACTTGCAAGCATGGAGAAGGAGGAAACCAGGCGCGGAAGAAAGAAAAAACGGCCAAGCCGTCCCGCCGCCGCCGTCCGCCAGTCACGACCTCCTCCGGCGGCGGCGAGCTGAACGGAGTGCTGGGAGGGGTCCTCCTAAGACTGTGGTGGCGGCGCCTCCGGAGTCGCCTGAGGCGACCCGGAAGGCAGGTTAGGTCGTGGGGTAAAATACTACCGCACCATGTTTACTGCAAATAGGTTTCCTCATTATAACCAGAACAAAACATTGTCAAAGAGCACCAATCACGAAGGTAATATCCATGTTTTAGCTTACAGATAATATTATACACTTCGGTTGTAGTACCATTTACGGACCTCTATGGAATATTATTTTGGTTCCAACCTGCAATTTACTGTGTACAACTCCTAGGCTAGTGTATATCTAACTGATCATATTATGTTACAATTTCCTTGACCAGGAGCTAGAGAAACTCACACGACGTTTGGATTAAACAAAAATGTGAAATCACACTTTAAATGCAAAAAAAAAACTGGTAGCTAGCAAGGCTATTTTTATTTCTTTTTGGCAGAGAACAAATAATAGGGAGCTGTACGGAGCTTGTTAGGTATAATTGGTACCAAACGACTATATATATTACTCTTAATACTTGTTCACACATTCGTACAATCATCAGTGAAATTCTTCTATATAGATAAAAACTATGGAAAAATTTGGAAGCATCTACCTTATACTTGTGGTATTCATCAGCCGGAACACCATGTATGTTGTCAGGAAGTATATATTGCCAAAAAAAAACCAGAATGGTTTGATTTGGAACTAAAGTGATACAGGCAGCAACTCTTGATCAACATCAGTGTCCGGTTCTTATCTTCATCCCAAATACCCGCCAACACAAAAGCTGAAAAATAAAATATTTTTTTGGTAAAGGGCATTTTTATTACTTAAAAGGTTTAAGTATTACACCCGGCTTCTGCATAACAAGATGCACACAGCCTCGAGCCGAAAAATAAAACAGAAAAAGTAGCAACATGCTGATTACAATCATAAGGACGAATCTAACTGTCGCCTATGGAGGAGCAATCTACCCGTAGATCATGCGGTCATCCATGTGGGATAAAAATATCCCTCGCCACCTTTTCCAGACGTGCACAATCCTCCGTAAAAAGGCTTCGATACTCCGTCCGCTGTAATGTGCACCACGGACGGAGAATACCTGTGCATCGGAATAGAACCTGCAAACGAGAGAAATTTTTATCAGAAAAAAACTTATCATTTCTACACAGCCAGTGCGACCATATTACGGCTAGCGCTCCTATCCTGAAAATAGTTTTAAACATTATATCAATTATATTTAACCAATTGCCAAAAATATTAGCAACTGATGTTGAAGGATAAAGGTTAGAAGCCATTTGGATAGCTGGCCAGATAGAACGCGCAAATACGCACTCGAAGAATAAGTGTTTAATTGTCTCGTCCATAGGACATGAAACACACTTTGTACTCCCATGCCAATTACGCTTGACAAGATTATCCTTAGTCAATATAACGCCCTTAGGGAGGTACCATGCAAATATTTTCATCTTCAGTGGTACCTTCATGTGCCATATCTTTTTATTATTATCGACCGGTACTTCAGAATGGACGAGTGCCCTATACATGAAGTCCACTGAGAACTTACCATTCCCTGTTAGACTCCAGCGGAACTCATCGGTGCCTTGTGAAAGTTGGATCAAAACCAATTTATCCAACAAAGTATTCCAAGACTGCAGCCTGTTGGGTATATGAGCAATTTTCCAAATGATTTAATCCATGAAAAAGATAAATAACATATTGCTAGAATAGCTGGAAATAAACTAGTCATATGATTTGCATGAAAACGTGACATAGACAGGTTCAAATAGATCGGTACTAGAAGAACATGTATTGAGACATGAAACAAAAACATGAACACGTACGGTGCAGACAAAGAATCGTTGACGTTGGGCGAGTCAAACATGTCGTCGAAGAGGTTGTCAACGTCTGGGAAGAAGTCGTGTTCGGGAAGTAGTCGTCGGCGTCCGTGATGACGATGATGCCAGTAGTCGCGCTGCAGCGCTCCCCAAAAACCTTATCGCCCTTCTCCCGTACAGGATCCGAAGAGACGCGGTTTCAGAGGCCTACTGTCCCGTCCCGCGGTGCACGCCGTGGCACGGGATGGAGATGTCCTGATCAGTGGCGCAGTGCTCGAGAGAAATATGAGACAGAGGTGTGGATGTGTTGTTTCTACGGAGAGGAGCGACCTCTCTTATATAGGCGCAGCAACAGAAGGCGAACGGGTAGCGAGGGAGTGGAAACGAACAGGCAGGCGGCGAAATGAATAGCCGGCAGCCGAAGGTGAACAGCCATCCACTCACGCGTAGTAACGCAATGAATAACCGGCAGCCGAAGTTGAACAGTCATCCACTCACGCGTAGTAATTTCCCACTAGTGCAAAACATTTTAACTCCCGCGTAACTGTTCATATTTCTTCATTCGTGTGTGACAAAAAAAAGGCAAGGTGTACACGCAGCATAGGTCCTAGCTCGGCTCATTCCCGCAACCCGCGGCGCGCGCGCGCGTCGTGACGAGGCGAGGCGGGCGGCGGAGGAGCAGCGCGCGTGTAGTCATCTCCTTCTCATGCTCATACAACAAGTGGAAAGGCCTCCCTTATAAACAGGTAAAACTTCCACTCAACTAGCAATGTGGGACTAAACATTTGTCCCACCGCTTGCCATACACGAATGGGCCACATGGGCCTTTAGGATTTTCAGGAATTTATGGAGGACTAAAATAGGTTGGGCCATATTTGGGCCAAAATTCCAATAATCCCCCACAAGATCCTAGAGGTATACAAAATTTGCCTTAGGTTCCAAAACATTGTTTATATACCGGTTCTACAGTGGAGACTGTTAAGTTGAACTCCACCAAGAACTCTGTATTACACTGGTTTGCAACTTAAACAGTGAACTGTGCCTTGAACTGCAAGTTTTCTGCGAATTTAGCTTCACACAAAGTCTTGACCGATACTTGACTACCGTGGGACTTCCTCGCGGGTAGAGCTTATACGTCATACTCCAAGACCTTTCATGAGTTTACTAGAGAGAACCCAAATCTCATAGACTCGACGTTTAACAGTCGAACTCATATAGCTGAATTCCTCAAAAGATGTCCTGCAGGTCAACATCTTTGCTTACAATGAAGCCTCTTGGAAAGATTTATATCAGTCTACCTTGCAGTATAGGAGAGTATTGCATCTTCAAGAAGTGGTATAAACGTAAGGATACTCTCCTCTCAGTTGATCAACAGTTTTGTCTCCCAATTCTACTTCACGGGATCTCCGATCACATAGAGTGGGTTGCCGCTGTGAACAACTCATGTAGTGGGTCTCATTCCCATCTCCTTCGATGCATTATCGATCACATTACGTGAAAGAACCTTTGTGAAGGGATCTGCCAAGTTCATAGATGTTTGGATATAATCCAACGCAATAACTCCGGAGTTTTTCAATTTTGTGACATATTTTAATCTCCTCTTCACATGTCTTGATGACTTCATATTATCCTTGGAACTGTTCACCTTGATGATCACAGTCTAATTATCACAGTTCATTAGAATAGCGGGTATTGGTTTTTCAACCATAAGTAAGTCCATCAAGAGCTTACGAAGCCACTCTGCTTCAACAGTGGTTGTGTCTAATGCTGCGAGTTCTGCTTCCATAGCTGACCTCGTTAAAATGGTCTGCTTGCAAGATTTCCAAGAAACAGCGTCACCACCAAGTGTAAAAACATAACCACTCGTGGCCTTAATCTCATCAGCATCAGAAATCCAATTTGAATCACTATATCCTTCAAGTACCCTTGGGTCCCCGGTATAATGAATTCCATAGCTCATAGTGCCTTTTAAATAGCGCATAACTCTTTCAAGCGCATGCCAGTGATCATTTCCCGGAAATAAAACAAATCGACTCAATTTGCTCACGGCAAACGAAATGTCAGGCCTCGTGGCACTAGCTAGATACATAAGCGAGCCAATAATCTGAGAATATCTCAACTAATCTCTAGTAATTCGTCGATTCTTTCGAAGTAAAACACTAGGATCATACGGCGTTGGAGAAGGCTTGCAGTCGCTATACCCAAAACGACTCAAGACCATTTCCACATAGTGGGATTGAAGCAGGGTGATCCCACCATTGTCGTCTCTTAGCAGTTTGATGTTTAATATAACATCAGCTACTCCAAGATCCTTCATCTCAAAGGATCGAGATAAGAAATCCTTGACCTCCTTAATCACGTCAAGGTTGGTTTCAAATATCAGTATGTCATCGACGTACAGACACAGAATAACTCCCTCGCCCCCACCGTGACGATAGTATACACACTTGTCAGCTTCGATTACAACAAAGCCTTCAGCAGTCAAAGTCCTCTCAAACTTTTCATGCCATTGCTTAGGAGGTTGCTTGAGGCCATACAGTGACTTCAATAACTTACAAACCTTGCCTTCATGGCCCGGTACTACAAAACCATCTGGCTGCTCCATGTAAATTTCCTCATCTAACTCTCCGTTAAGGAAAGCCGTCTTAACGTCCATTTGGTGAACGAGAAGATTGTGTGAGGCAGCCAATGAGAGTAGTACTCGAATAGTGGTCAGTCGAGCCACAGGTGAGTAGGTATCAAAGAAGTCTTCTCCTTCTTTCTGGGTGCAACCCTTAGCCACAAGCCTGGCCTTATATTTTTCAATTGTACCATCAGGCCTAAGCTTTTTCTTGAACATCCACTTGCATCCTACAGGTTTGCACCCATAAGACGATTAGTGATCTCCCAGGTTCCGTTAGCCAGGATAGGATCCATATCGCAACGGATATCTTCCTTACAGTAGTCAGCATCAAGAGATGCATACGCTTCTGAAATAGTCCTGGGTGTGTCATCCACGAGATACACAATGAAATCATCACCAAAGGACTTTGCAGTCCTCTGTCTTTTGCTCCTTAAAGGGACTTCATTGTCATCCTCTACGGAATTCTCAACGTGTTCTATCGGAATGGTGGGTTCGGGAATTACAGACAATTCCTGAGTAGATGAATTAGGCATCTCATGATTCGATGAGCTAGGCATCTCCTTTTTGTGAAAGATGTCTTCAAAGAAAGTTGCATCATTCGACTCCATGATTGTACCGACATGCATGTCTGGTACCTCAGATTTTATTATCAAGAATCTATAACCAATGCTACGGAACGCGTAGCCCAGAAGAACACAGTCCATGTTTTTGGTTCAAGCTTGCGCTTCTTGGGAATTGTTATACTGACTTTCGCCAAACAACCCCAAGTTCGTAAGTAAGAGATTTTTAATCTTTTCTTCTCCCATTCCTCGAATGGATTTATTTCTTTGTTCTTTGTGGGAACTCGGTTTAGGACATGACACGCAGTCAACATCGCCTCCCCCACCATGTCTTGGAAAGACCTGATGTATCTAACATGGCGTTAACCAAATCTATTAGAGTACGGTTCTTTCTTTCGGCCACCCCATTATATTGAGGTGAATAGGGAGGCGTCCTCTCATGGATTATACCATGTTTCGCGCAGAAAGAGTCAAACTCGTTGGAAAAAATACTCTCCACCACGATCAGACCTAAGTCTCTTGATTTTCCGATCAAGTTGATTTTCTGCTTCAGCTTTGTAGATCTTGAAGAAGTTCAAAGCCTCATCTTTTGTTTTTAAGAGATACACATGACAATAGCGAGTGGAATCATCAATCAACGTCATGAAATATTTCTTTCCGCCTTTTGTTAACACGTCATTCATCTCACAAAGATCTGGATGTATGAGCTCAAGTGATGCCAAGTCTCGTACCTCCGCAGTCGTATGAGACTTGCGAGGTTGCTTTGGTTGCACACATACTTGACACTTAGAGCCCTTGAAAGTAGTGAAATTTGGGATTAAATTCATTTTGGCCAGCCGAGTCATGCATCCAAAATTAATATGACAAAGACGCGAATGCCAGATATTTGATTCACTATTGGTGCAAACATGATTCACAACTTTATTACAAACGTCTGAAAGAGGTAAGCAAAACAAGCCTCCGCAATCATAACCTTTACCAACAAAAGTTCCAAACTTTGATAGTACAAATTTATTAGACTCAAACACTAACTTGTAGCCATCTCGACACAGGAGAGATCCGCTAACAAGATTTTTATTGATAGAGGGCACATGATGAACGTTCTTCAGGCGCACGATCTTCCCTAAAGTAAACTTCAGATCCATCGTACCAACACCTCGAACAGAAGCATGCGACCCGTTTCCCATCAGCGCGGAGGAAGTCCCTGTGAACTGATATGAAGAAAACAATGAGATATCAGCACATATGTGTAAATTGGCACCAGTGTCAATCCACCAATAAGGAGAATGACATACTGAAAGAATAGTAGGGAATTTACCGTACCCAGCATCCTTCATCTCAGTATCCCCAATGACAACATTGACATTCTTGCCATTCCTCTCAAGTTCTCGCAGCTCATACCGTTTAGGGCATTTCCGAGCCCAGTGACTCGGGTCACCATAAAAATGGCAGGATCCCTTCCTTTTCTTCCTATCATACTTGCCTTTGTACTCAGACTTGTTCTTGTTCTCAGGCTTGTTCTTGTTATTGGGCTTGTAGGACTGAAAGTTCTTCTTCTGAACGAAGTTTGCACTAGAACCTCCCTCAAGACCTTGAGCACGTTTGTCTTTTGCTCTCGCCTTCTCTTCCATATCAAGAGAACCAATGAGATCCATAATGGAAAACTCTTGTCTCTTGTGCTTCAAAGCGGTAGCAAAACTCCTCCACGAAGGAGGAAGTTTGGCAATGATGCCTCCGGCAATAAACTTGTCCGGTAACTCACAAGATAACTGCTCAAGTTCTTTGGCAATGAACTGTATTTCATGAGCCTGCTCAACAATGGAGTGCTCATCATTCATTTTGTAGTCATAAAATTGCTCCATGACGTCCAATTCACTGCCTGCGTCCGAGGCACCAGACTTTGCCTCGAGCGCATCCCACATACCCTTGCCCGTAGGAATGGTCAGATACGGGTCAATCAGATTCTCATCAAGAACGCTGAGAATAGAATCCCTCAAAAGTGTGTCGGCTTCCTCGAAAGCTTTCTCATCAGCAGCAGAAAGCTCTCCTTCAGGCTTGCCTTTAGCGGAGTCGTAGCACCTCATGGTTTGAAACCAGAGAGTGCCTCTCGCACGAAACCGCTTGAAATCTTTCCCTTTGAAAACAAGGGGCTTCATAGAAGCAGCAAAGCCAACGATTGAAAACTGCCTAAAATAAGATTTTTGGATTGTTGAATATATGAGCACTTTTCCAAATGATTTAATCCATGAAAAAGATAAATAACATATGGCTAGAATAACTGGAAATAAACTAGTCATATGATTTGCATGAAAACGCGACATAGACACGTTCAAATAGATCGGTACTAGAAGAACATGTATTGAGACATGAAACAAAAACATGAACACGTACGGTGCAGACGAAGAACCGTTTACGTTGGGCAAGTCAGACATATCGCCGAAGAGGTTGTCGGCGTCTAGGAAGAAGTCGTCGTTCGGGAAGCAGTCGTCGGCGTCCGTGATGACGATGATGCCAGTAGTCGCGCTGCAGCGCTCCCTAAAAACCTTATCGCGCTTCTCCCGTACAGGATCCGAAGAGACGCGGTTTCGGAGGCCTACTGTCCCGTCCCGCGGTGCACGCCGCGGCACGGGATGGAGATGTCCTGATCGGTGGCGCGGTGCTCGAGAGAAATATGAGGCAGAGGTGTGGATGTGTTTTTTCTACGGTGAGTAGCGACCTCTCTTATATAGACGCAGCAACAAGAGGCGAACGGGTAGCGAGGGAGTGGAAACGAACAGACAGGCGGCGAAATGAATAGCCGACAGCCGAAGGTGAACAGCCATCCACTCACGCGTAGTAATTTCCCACTAGTGCAAAACATAACCGTTCATATTTCTTCATTCGTGTGTGACAAAAAGAATGCAAGGCGTACACGCAGCATAAGTCCTAGCTCGGCTTGTCTCATTCTCGCAACCCGCGGCGTGCGCGTCGTGGCAAGGCGAGGCGTGCGGCGGAGGAGGAGCGCGCGTGTAGTCATCTCTTTCTCATGCTCATACAACAAGTGGAAATGCCTCCCTTATAAACAGGTAAAACTTCCACTCAACTAGCAATATGGGACTAAACATTTGTCTCACCTCTTGCCATACACGAATGGGCCACATGGGCCTCTAGGATTTTCAGGAATTTGTGGAGGACTAAAATAGGCTGGGCCATATTTGGGCCAAAATTCCAACACAGTCTTGGTCCAATAACATCTCGCCTGAATGTCACATTTGGTGGATATGTTTGCATAACCTTAACTAATGTATCATCCTTATAACGAATAATATTGTATAGGGCTGGATACTGTTCCCGGATGGTGGTATTTCCTAACCATCTATCCTCCCAAAAGCTTATCTCAGATCCGTCATTTATGCTAAATACCCCATAGCGAAAGAAATATTTCTTAGTCGCCATTAGGCCAGGCCAAAAGTAAGAATCGCATGGTTTCCAAATAACCTGTGAAAGCGCTTTAGTGCCGATGTATTTTCTCTTTAGGAGGGTTTGCCAGACCCTATTCTCTGTAAGTAGCTTAAAAGTCCATTTACCCAGAAGAGCTGAGTTTTTTACATGAATGTCATGAATCCCCAGTCCTCCTTGATCTTTGGGTCGGCAAACCACGTCCCATCTAGCCAGTCGAAATTTCTTTTTTTTCACTATCCCCTTGCCAAAAGAATATCGATCTAGAGTAATCCAACTTCTTCAAGACTCCTTTGGGTAATTGAAAAAAAGATATCATATACAGTACCATGTTTGTCAGGACTGAATTTATGAGAACCAATCTTTCACCTAGGGATAGTAACTTTCCTTTCCAACTCGCAAGCCTTTTCTGCAGACGTTCTTCAACATATTTCCATTCTGTATTAGTCAGTCTCCTATAGTGTATGAGAATACCCAAATACCTAATAGGAAATTGACCTTGCTCACACCCAAATATTTCGGTATATTGAAAAACAAAATATAGATTCGAACAATCAGACGCTACTTGAATTCACATCTTAATCCTCCACGGATGCTGGACCATTAAGCGTACCTCCTTGTAAGCTGAGTAATTCAGTAAAATAAAAACAATATGCATCAACTCTCTGTGAGGATTCTCGGGCAACTGTTGATATTTTTGTAATATAAAGTTGTTTGTGCAAAACCAGAAACTCGAAGCCAGTGATATAATTTCCAACAAACCACCTATGAGTAGTACTTATACCTGTCTCGGCCCGAAAATCCAGGGCCTAGGCCTGACGGGCTTGTCCGTGGGCCGGGCTTGGGCTTGGGATTTTAATGAAGAGGCCGGCCCTAGGCCCGATGGGCTTTTCAACTGATGGGTCAGGCTTGGTCCTAAAAAGTAGGCCCGATGGCAAGGCCGGGCCTATGCCTCTGTTTTCTGCCGCGGACTTTTTTTAGGCCCTATCCCCGTATCATTTCTTTCTCTAGACCACAGATGAAAAACATATGAAAACTACATCTAAAATGCCCACCTTGAATCTCATCTCGGAGCAACAGTGCCAAAAAAATTTAATGCCTCAATTCTAGAGGGATTTCATGGCAAAAAAAAATAAGTGTAACAATCAAAATCTAGTTTTGAGATGTACATTTGACAACATAGTCATCCTCGATTCAAGAAATATTGGGCATTTGAGCCTAAACCGTATGGTCTAGTGCTATATATACTAAGCCAAACAAAAACATGAGGTGGAAAAACCCACATATGGATGCACCAATTAGTCCGCATATTATGCCAAGCGATTGGCCTGCATATCTCCTTTGCCACCATCATTGGCAAGATTTCGTAGCTAAGTTCTTGTTACTCTACATTATAAATAATTATAAGCTTGATTACCAACTTAAATTCCACACATGTAGCTTTACTGCCGAAGTACAGGCCCTTGAGAAGTGCCATGGAGTAGGGTCGTGCGTCCTCGAGCCTGCCCTCGGGCGGTCGCCAACACGATGAACAGCTTCCCGAGAGTGGCATAGCCGGCATTAATGCAACACCTGAGACAGGAGAGGAGGACATTGAGGTCATCTACCACGCCGACAGCCACCTTAGGAAGAAGAGTAGAGTGTCAAGCTCCTACTCTGCCCCTGCCAGCTGCCTCGAGAGAGGACAAAATTGAAACATCGAAAAAGGGAAAATATGTATACATATTATAGAAGACTAACTAATCCAATTGCTCCGATTCCATTCAGGCCATTTAAGCAAACACCATCTGTGCATATGAAACCACCACCTTCTGCTTAACTACAAAGAGAGCTCTTCCTATTGTTATCACTCATCAGAGTCTACATGCAATAATCTCGATCAAAATCAACAAATCTAAGCCTAGATGAGAATTAAGATAAAAGGTCTATGAGCTTAGTCCTCACACAAAATTATTTCATCATTATATCGTGCATGTTCTCCTCTGTTTGTGCTACAAAATCAATATATCCTTGTTCTCCTCTGTTTGTGCTGCAAAATCAATAAAATGATAGCATGGTCAACAAATATAGGACTCATACAAAAAGAAAAAAGAACATGGGCGAGGATGGATAGAAGAAAAAGGACATACTTGGAAAGAGAACGACGTGGCCACTGGCACATCCTCCGGCTACCTAGGACCGCCGACCCTGCTCACTGTGCTCTGTTGTACAACCACCTGCGACAGCCACCGCCGTAGATGTTGGCATAAGGTCCTCGATGTATCAATCTACCACCGTGCTCCGTCTTGCAGATCCAAATCAAAGAAAGAAAGAGAGGGAGGATTTGTGGGAGAAGAAGACCTAGCCACAAATCCGCCCAGGAGATTGAGAGAAATGCAGATGCAACCGCCACCGCGGGAGAGGAGGAGACTTGCAACATGAGGGAGAGGTGCGCCGCACAAGCTAGAGGCTTCAGGAGAGGACGAGAGAAAAGGGGCGCGGTGAGGATAACCAATGGCGGCAGTGACGGCGCGAGTTAAGCCTCACCTCGCATGAGGGAGATTGACGGAGTGCTTCGGTGAGGGAGATAGGCGGCGATCCGGTGGAACGACTCGCCCCGCTCAGTGGTTTTTCTTTGACATAACGGTCATCCGTTTCTTATTTACTGTTCAATCTGCCGGAGCCAGTGCTTAGTGCTCAGGTCTTCCACCAGGCTATAGATATATTAGGTAACTATGGCATTATAGTTTCAGTTGTACATGAACTAAGTACTATTCGATCGATATTATTTAGTAACATAAGTTTTCTTTTCATTGAAAGTCAATCAACCAGTTAGTCAGGATAGTTCTCCTATTCCTTGAACCTATGAAGTGAGACATTGATTTTGCAATAAGATAAATATTACACTAGCGCAGAAACATACAATGGACATGGACAAAACCACATTAAAGATGGCTTTCACACCCTTTTCCCACCTTATGTCATTCGTGTGGGCTCTCGATCTGTATAGTTGTGTCTCTTTCAATTACTGATGGGAGAAGGTTATCGAAACATGTAAAGATGGGATCAAGTTTCCAAGATTTCCTATGGAACAAGCCACTGGTTAAAACATGTCGTTAATCCGGTATATGGTTTAAGAGATAAAAGTATTTCAAGTGTAAGAACTAAGATAATTTTAGTGATGTCATCATTATATACACATGTGAGAGAAATGAGAGAGTTGCGGCATGCAATTCTAGAATGCGGTACAGGTACACAATCTTGTTGTTCAGTAAAGGTGAAACAATTAAAAGTAGGACAAATAAATAACACAAATGTTGCCCCGATACACTCCTAGTACGACGTCTTATGTGGGTATATTCTAATTATGTTTTGTGTGCATCTAGATCTTTCTTTTTGCATGTAATTAGTTACATTGTTGTTACTTCTACTTTGCTACATACAGCCAAGGACATGTCCTATCTTCAATGCAGAATAATTGTTGAGTTGATGGAAAGATAAATGAGAAAAGAGTTTTGAATTCTCTTAGCTGGATAAAGCCCTTAATATGAAGCTCATCTTATGCATGTTTGAACAACTATCGGGGTTGAAAATAAATTTTCATAAGAGTGAGCTGTTTTGTTTTTAAAAGCAAAAGATGTGAAATATATAGAAATTTGTTTGGTTGCAAATAGGGGTCGTTTACTTTTAAATACTTGGGTATCCCTGTTCACTTTCGGAAGCAAAAAAATGGGGAGTGGAAGCCTGCGAGGATTGTTTTGACAAGAAACTTGCTAGCTGGGCCGGGAAGTTATTGACATATGGAGACCTGTTTTATTTTGGTAAATTTGGTCCTAACAATTTTTCATGTGTTCATGTCATTGTTCTTTAAGGTACCCAAAGTGGTTCGCAAAATGATGGATTTTTTAGGATCTGGATTTTTTTAGCAGAATGAGGGTCATAAGACTTACTAAATGGAACATCCTATGCATGCGAAAAAACCAGGGGGTGTCTTAGGATAGAGGTTTTATAGATTAAAAACAATATTATTTGTGCAAATGGCTATTTAGACTACTATTGGAGGATGAAGTTTGGCATGAGATGATTTACAATAAATATCTACATTCTAAATCATTGTCCTAGGATTTATCATCTTATTTACCTTTTTAGAAGGGACTCATGCATGTCAATGATGAAAAAAAATCGAGATTCTTTTGCTATTGGTTATGGGGAGAGAATCTATATTTTAGAGTACACTTGGTTTGAGGATAAGCCTCGTTCTCACCAATATCCGTCCATATACAACATAGCCTACAAAATAGATGCTTCTTTGGCATCATTCTTACAAGCCCCTCCTCATAACATAGGTTTTGGGATAACCCAATGGGCAACAAGTGGGACAAATGGCTACACTTTGTTACCCTCTTGATGGCAGTGCAACTTACTAATACTCCTGGTGTGTTCGAGTGTAGGTTGACCACATCATACATTTTTACAATAAAATCTTTGTATTTAGATTATATGGATAATCATACTAGGTTCGTCCATAAGTATATTTGGAAAGTTAAGATGCCACTAAATATTAAGATTTTTATGTGATTATTGTTTTGCAAATTGTTCTTACCAAAGATAATTTAGCTAAGTGTAATTGGGATGGTTGTAAAATGTGTTGTTTTTTATCTCAATACGAGACAATGCATCACTTGTTTATAACATGACCTTTAGCTAAAATGGTGTGGCATATGTCTTAAAGGATTTTAATATTTATCCTCCCCAATAATATAACTAACTTGTCCGAGAAGTGGATAAGGGGCGTTGATAAAAACGAGAAACTACAAATTTGAGTATATTGATAAAGAGGCTGCTCTATTCCAAAGTCAAAAGAGCAATTGGCCTGCAAAAATAAAAAATTGTTCCGTTCTCTTTTGTAATTTAGAACAAACATAAACTAATTGTGTAAAAAAGGAGCGGAAAAATATCTGTGGATTGGACTCCCTTTCTTTCCAGGGTGTTGCATTAAGTGGGTGTGGGCGCTTCACTTCGGGCCATCTGGAATATACGCAATGATTATATCCTTCACAATACAAAATTGACTTCCTTTATGCAGGTTATAACAATGGCTACTCACTGGATCCGTAAGGTGTTGTACATACATCCAATGGAGAAGCGTGAGTCTTTGGATATTAGGTGCAAGCGGCTGGAATTGGTTGCCCAGGGTTTATATACCCGGTGCAGGTGGCCTTTTGATCATAGGATAACATGTTGATGCAGAGCTACCCATGTTATCTTTTCTCTTTAGATATTTGATACATGTATCGACCCTTTCACCCTATCCTATGTGACTCATGATGCAATCTTTTGTTAAGCTTGAACTTCAATAATGTTGATAAAAGTTGCATGCATCGATCAATGCAGAGGTTGGGGCTACTCCACTTAGAAAAATTAGCTAAACAAAACTACCTTCTAGCATGAACGATGCATTTTTTGAGTTCTACCGGATCTTATCTTAATTGTATTTTATGTTTAATCATACCAACATTAAGATATAAGTAATTCTATACCATGTTTGATTTTGTTCTCTAGACCATTTACAATACAGAATATCTTATCACCTACCATGCATATCGAAATAAGTATCATGCATGATCTGATGCGCGGGGAACCATGGAGCGGTGTGAGGAGATTACAATTCTCTTGGTGGCTGACACTAGTTGCTCGACTGCCTAGCGTCTAGTGACAGCCGACTAACAGTGCTCATGCTCCATGCTACACAGTTTGCATGAGGCGGTGTATGATGGGGCTATGGGTGTCGAAAGCGCTTTGGGACATCCCAGGGTCTTCCATCTCTCCATCCTCGTCACCGGCGTGTCGCCGTTGTTGTCGGGACACATGGTGGTTGCTTTGTTCGCTACACCTCTTCCGTCGTAGAGGCGTCTTCTCCATTTGAAATGTTCCAACCAGACTAGTTTATTTAATGTAGGAGCAACAACCGCCATTGTAGATGTCGCCTAGCTGCGAGTGGGCACAATTTGTAAAATTTGTTATAACGATATTTGCAGTCTGCAACTAATTATGTCAAATATTGGTGCTTTGTGCAAAAAACCATCATGGTTGGTCTTGTGCAAAACCATACCAAAAAGTGGTGCGACGTGCAATGAGTTAAATATATTGGCATCACTGAACTTGAGTCAAAAGCACAATATGGTCCTACTGCCATGAAATACCCTCCTTGCATCCATTTAATATGATGTGACGTGGTTATATAGTCACTATTGTGCGTACATGATCATATGA
The DNA here is from genome assembly GCA_028641055.1 of Alopecurus myosuroides. Classification (NCBI taxonomy): domain Eukaryota; kingdom Viridiplantae; phylum Streptophyta; class Magnoliopsida; order Poales; family Poaceae; genus Alopecurus; species Alopecurus myosuroides. The sequence continues at coordinate 462,127,026 of CM054057.1, read as the reverse complement.
TGTTGAGATGACCAATCTGTGCCCTCCACATAGGCTACTCGGAGTAGTTGGATCTTTAATGGGAGTGTTTTCTATGAAATATCAAAATAAGAAATCCCCATCCCTCAGGGCGGAAGTGACCACCATAGGCCCAAAATCCATTGGCCGACGGTGTCCCATCTGCCATTCTCGTTGTTAGGTCCATGTGTTCCTGTAGCTCGTCCCGGTCTGGTCTCCAGCGCAAGGCAATTTTGATGCCTCTAAGGTGAACATGTATGTTTCTATAACATACACCCATAATGGGTGGATCTTATACAAATGCTCGAAGCATGGTGTAAGTCCATCAATTTGAGGCGAAAAGCTATATTTTCCATGAATATTGTGATTTTAGGCTGAAATTTAGACATCTTTCTGACCCCTGATATGTTGTTTGATAGCATACCTTGATTTCTGGCACCGGGTATTGGATTATGTTGGGTATCTTGTTGATCATAAAATACTTGTTGGTGATTATGTTGTCAATTCAATGGGCGCTGCGGAGGATAGAAGGGAGAAAGCAGCAAGCTTCTACACTGATATGGTTAGGGAGATAACTCATGTTGATCATGAAGTTCTTAGTTGCAAGTCTCCTTATTATGTGTGTTTTGTTGGTGTGGTTTTCATTCTGACAACGTAATGTGTTTGTGTGTGCTAGGTGCCAATCAGTGAAGTTTAGATGTTTTTAGGTGTATTTAGAACTCAATGAGGTAATTGTATCGTGTTTAGCATGTAATGTGAAAAAATCCGGTCATTGTTCTATTATGGGATATGCAGTCCGGATATGCAACCTGGGATATGCAACGTACAAAGCATACACCATCCATGATGTGAAAGCATAAAAGACAACATCATTTGGTTCATACATGCTCTAGTCACCAAAATATGTTCTTTTTCATGGAAAGCATTACTTTGCACCACCGATTCACACATGCACTAATCACCAATGTGGCATACATCATAGGAACAAGGTAGGATACATGATCATACCAATAAAATTAACAACACACTATAGTATCTTTGCAGCTAGCTCATTCTATACTACCTAAACATTAAAATTATCTTATCTTTTTTTGTTGCATCGCCCTTCATTGTTTGGCTTTATTTTTGTTTGTCTCATTTCAGCAATATATATTGCCTTCCTTATTTTTCTCTCTGGAACAGCTCGCCTTCTTTCTTATTCTCTCTTTGTAACGGTGTGTCTTCTCTCTAGTTCCTTTTGTGCCGCAACTGATTTCCTCTCTGTATTTTTGTGTTTCCCTCTTTGTATCTATCAGCTCTAAACTAAAGGAAGATGAGATCTTGGATGATTCACAACATCACCCCCCTCCAGGTTGGCCATGCATCTATCAACATGATCCGAATAAATGTTGAAGAAGTGGTGATCTATAGATAAAAAAATCCATCATTCAGTGTATATCTCTCATAAACAATTCCAATTGATTGCAAGGGTAGGAACACAATAGTAAATCTTAACCCCACGTGCCATCTCCTCAATATCCTCAACAATACTATCAATCATAGTAGGTGACCAAGTGATTTTATCTAGATCTTCATACTAAACTACACGCCCATTGACATAAGAACGGGTGTTGCCATCGACGAGAAAATGGCCACCGTGGTTAAACTCCACCGAGAGTATATTCCATGCATTAAAACTGTCTACCAAATCATATGTTCTACCAGACATAAACCCTAATATCCAAACACCCAAATCCTACAGGAAACCCTTGCACAAATCATCCAAGTTACCGAAAACACGTTCAAGATGCTAATGTGTATAAAAAGTAGGATTCTTTCACGATTCAGATGCCTGCAAATGTGAGATTCTTGAGCAATTGCTTGACTTACTGTAGACAGAGGTGGCGCTCCTTCGGGACAATGAACATGGGTCATCGCCACCTCCAAGAGGAAGAAGAAGCGCAGCAATGGCTCATAGCCACCAAGAAGTGAAGTTTCACTTTCTCTGAACCCCAATCGCTAATGATCGTCGAGGCGGAGTCTACTGCGTAATGCTTATCGTCGTTTTAGGGCAGATATGAAGAGACGGTTGAGTAGAGGCGGGATGTATGATGGGTTGGTCACTCTGGGGGGGGCTTCTCATAACACCACAACCTCCCATATGTTTTTAAGCTAGCGACTAGTCAAAAGAATGCCACTTGAGGAATGGAACATACCCGCCGCGTATGGACAAGTAACAGTATAATTATGTCGCATTGAATTCATTGAAGTGTATTTCATAGTAGCAGGACCACACTGTGATTTCAGCTCAAATTCAGTTTTTTTTTTTTTTACGGGAACTCAAGTTCAGTTACCGGCAACGTGTTTAACTCATGAGCAATTGATTTTTAAAAAAAAACTCATGCGCAATTTCCTCTGGATATTCTAGCTCGGCCACTTTTTTTAATAGAGCCCGGCCACTCTGCTCATCGCCGTCCTACCCTCACTCGCACTCTCCAAGCGGCCCATCTCCATGCTTCATCCTGAGCAAGCTACACCACGGGCCGGTTTAGCCCACATCACCCCGTCGGCCCGGCCTAACCCAGATTACCCCGTCGGCCCGGCCTCCAGATTCCCCCGATCCTACCACGCGAAGCCGCGGCGGAGCAGAGCAGAGCAGCCGTCGACGGAGCAAGCACGGAACAATCGAGGAGGAGGAATCCATGGGGGAACAGGGGGAGCTGGCCGCGGAGGAGCACGTCCGCTACATCGTCACCGCGGAGAAGGTACGCAGCAGCCCACCATCCCCGCCCAGACTCAACCGTTTCTGGCGACTACTCATCCGTCCTCTTCATGGTATTGGTGGCCGCAGAAGAAGGATTCGTTCGAGTCGCTGGTGATGGAGCACCTCCGTCTCAGCGGCGCCTACTGGGGACTCACCACGCTCGACCTCCTCCACAAGCTCCAGGCCGTGGACGCCGCCGAGGTCGTCGACTGGATCATGTCGTGCTACCACCCGGAATCTGGTACTGCCACGACTGGGGGAGCCTCAGTTTTTCTTGATTTGGGGTCTTTGAGAGAGATATCTTCTTGAATGGTTTGCGTGTCTGTGTGTTCTTGGGATGTAGGTGGATTCGGGGGCAACGTGGGGCACGACCCGCATGTCCTCTACACGCTCAGCGCCGTGCAGGTCCTCTGCCTCTTCGATCGGCTCGATGTCCTTGATGCAGACAAGGTTGCTGACTGTATCCTTCTCTAGATCTTGAGTGAGCATGCCGCAGCGGTAGTTTTAGCGAATGTTACATTACCTATGTCCTAATTAATGGTTGTAGTCAATCTCTAATCTTGGTTTGGAGCTGCTTGATTTCCCTGAACACGAAAGTTTGCTAGTGAGAAAGCTGAAACATTGCTATGCATTTACATTTCCTTTTCTTTCAGCAGCAGAGGAGAATATGTGGCATCTTGAAATGTCCATAGCTTTATGGAGTTATTTTTAGACCTGCAGCTTAGCTTCTATCATCCAGTAATTTCTTCACTAACTGCAGCATGCCAACATTTTAGTGTACTGCTGCCAATTCAACACCGTATGAGATAGTACTTGGTGGATAGTTGATCTTGTGTGGCTGTAACACGATAAAATTTGGAAACATTTTTTGACAAACATATTTGGAAACATTGATTCACTGCATTACCCAGTTCTAGGCACTTGGTTGTCTTGCGGTCTTGACTTAAATTGCACGCTATATGTCATGAATATGGATTATATTCAGTAAGCTTCTGCAAGCCCTTAATTTTAATATTTTACAAATAAAATGATGTAGCCACATCCTGATCTCGAAACCTGGTATCCTATTATTTTTCCTATCTAAATCATGTCAGATATTACTGGACTTCAGAATGAGGATGGGTCATTTTCTGGTGATATTTGGGGTGAAGTTGACACTCGGTAAAACCCTCAAAATTCCTTTTGAGCTCCCATGTGCTTATATGGATTCCGCATATGTGAGCTACTAATATGAACTTAATATACATCCTGTAGGTTCTCGTATATTTCCATATGCACGTTGTCATTGTTGCATCGACTGCACAAAATTAATGTGGAAAAGGCTGTAGAGTATATTGTTAGCTGTAAGAACTTGGATGGCGGATTTGGAGCTATGCCAGGAGGAGAGTCTCATGCTGGGCAGAGTATGTTTTATTTTGATTTTTCTCTTAAATGATATTGTTAGGGTAGCTGAGTAGAACTGGAATTTAATCAAGTGTTCTAGTAGGGTGCCTTATCTATATGTCAATTATATATTGTGAAAGAAGAAGAGGTATAGTGTTCCTCTGTACAAACATTCTATAGCGTTTCCTTCCAAAAAATACAAGATATCTACTACTGTAGCATAAAAATTTACAATAAATTATTATTGCACATTTCAATAGGTATGTCATCGCCGACTCATCGCGACATCCTAAAATTAGCTACTCCAGTGATGACCTGAAATTTGCATTTCTTCACTAGATAATTTTTTTCTTTTTTATTTCTCTTCATGTTGTCACTTTGTAACTGTCAGATAACCTGAAAACCTATGTACACTCCGTGCAGTATTCTGCTGTGTTGGTGCTCTCGCAATCACCGGCTCCTTGCATCACGTTGATAGGGATCTCCTTGGCTGGTGGCTTTGTGAGCGCCAGTGTAGAGACGGAGGGCTCAATGGGCGACCCGAAAAACTTGCTGATGTATGATTTACTGCCTTTTCCTCAGATTGTGCTTCCTTTTGCATTTAGCACTGTACCTTAGAATTAATTGAACTGCTCACAATAGGTGTGCTATTCATGGTGGGTGTTATCAAGCTTGATAATGATTGATAGAGTGCACTGGATTGATAAGGAAAAACTTGCAAAGTTCATACTGAACTGTCAGGTAACCGCTCGTGATTCTTGCTCTGAAATTGTGATAATCATGTCTCCATCGATTATAAGATCATTTTTAAACTCTCCCTCAACTAGAAGGCCATATATGATTGTCATAAAATCTTATTCATTGGCAGGACAAGGAAAATGGTGGAATTTCAGATAGACCGGATAATGCGGTAGATATATACCACACATACTTTGGAGTTGCAGGTATTTACATTTCTTACCAGTATGATATTCTAATGATTTGAGCCATAAACTCCTTGATGAACTGTTAGCATCTTGCAAGCAGGGCTTTCATTGATGGAGTACGCTGGAGTGAAGCCCATGGATCCTGCCTATGCACTGCCGCTGGATGTTGTCAACCGTATTTTCTTGAGAAAATAGCAATTGCATTTCATGCATGACATTTGCTTGACAGAATGACGCTGAATGTTAAATGATACAGTGCAGACCTCATATTTACCATAAAATCCAAACATTTCGTTCTGTAGAAGAGTGTAATGTTTAAGGGTGTAGAGTCGAATTCAAATTCAGTCAAGATTATCTTGGTGAAATAGTGTGACTGTTTAAAACTATCTTAGTCAACTGTGCACGTTCACTAACTTAAGTCGTCGCCAAAGACAATGGTTCAGATACTGCTGTAAGAATATTTGCTCCAGCACCTACCAGTTTTGATACACGTTTTATCTTGCGTTTTGTTCAAATTCTTGTGTTGCTTGGAGCATTGTGCTCATTGAATTCAGGAGATGTACCAAATCAGATCATACACTCATACTCCATATACACTCTGATGAATCTGATGAAATCAGGTCACCGTGCTAGTCAGAATTTTGCAGGGCATACATGAGAAATACATAAACTGAAACATAAGAGCATAATTATTTGATAGCGCCTCATAAGGTCACATGATCTTATCTAAATACATCATCTCAAGATAAAAACAATCAACTACCTGATGCACGAATGCAAGCTGAAACGACCTACACAACAGCTGTAGTTACCACTTAAAAGCTACAATGCTCCCTAATTAAACTTCTGATTTATACTTCATAAGAGCTAGTTAGACAGAAGTGACATTTCTACTTCCTGCCAGCGAGGCAGTTCACCGACCGCCTATCATAGTCCAAATTCGATTAAGGATGCTGAGTTCATTTCCAGGGCATGCTGGAGAAGATAGGCGGTTGGTTATTGTTGGTGGATGTATAGCCTTGATGTCGCGGGCTTGCAGTGCCACCAGACGATTCGCTCAATGTACCTCTTGAAGGAGGGCTGTTCGCCCCCATCCCGGTGCTCGGAACGGTCTTCAATGGTACAGGTTCAGAAGGAACCTTCGGCTTTGGCTCTTTTTTCCCGCCAGGATTGAAACTTCCTATTACTACCTGCACACAACGCGAGTAATACTGTTAAGCGATATGTCTATCTTTTGCATGAAACTGAATGAGGAGAATATTGCACACTGTATCTTATGTCATCGACACTTTTCTTTTGTTGGCACATGAAAACTGTTGTCATGATGTCAAGATTCTTACATGGACATCAAACCATGTTCAGAAGAAAACTGTATTTTCATTACTGGGAGTAAATATTGCACAGTGCAAATCAAACCCATGAAGGAAATTTTCTCAGCAAGATATTATCTCCAATAACGAGCTTGGGATCGCTGCATGGCAGAAAATAATACCTGGATAGGAGAAGCAGCTATGAGAAGTCCCGCCACCCCTCCACCCAAGAGACGACCGTCAGGATAAGCCAATGAAACAATGAGCCCCCCAGTTCGGCTACGCTGGCCTCCAATGTCCATTACGAAGATCGATCCAGAGAGTGACAGTATCTCAAATCGTCCCTGTGGAGGAATCAGCAAGTAATCAGCATTGAAGATTGTCATGATACTGGACTAGCAACATTTTTGCGCCACTCGTGATCTCATCGTAACATCTTAGGTTCTTTATTATAGGCAGCTGACAAGAAGGTATCTGTTTCAGATTGGTTGCCTCTTATTCTATTAGAATCCACTGGTTAAAAGTACAAACCTCATACGTTACAGTTCCGCCTGATGTACCAGTCTGGCGAAGCGTTACGTTTGATATGGTGCCATTTGCTGAGAGAACACAAACTGCACGAGTTCCATTCTGGGAAAATGACATAATCTTTCCTGATACATCCTGAAAAGTAGAGTTCAATATGTTTTTGGTTAATTACAGGAAGACAGTGCTAATACGTTCAGAACTTGCTACTTTACCACTTCCTAAAGGAATATTGGTAAGATCCAAGTTATGGAAAGAGGTAAAATATAAGTAGCGAAGCATAAATTCGAATAAAATAATTATGGTCAAATTATAAATGTTCTAAAGCACAACATGAAAAACTAGCCAATATAACATTGGCTTAATGAATACTGGATTTTGTGCTCTTTGAACAGGTATCAATAATTTGATATAATTATATCATAAGCAGTCCTTCAGAAAAGTTATGAAACACAAAGGTCGACTGAGATTTACAAGGTCAGAAGTAGGGCGATAAAAGAGGGGACTTTGGCCAAAGCATTATGATGCACTCAGAGTATAGCTGGCCAAACGGGCCGGGCTTTTTTGGCCGGCCCGAAGCACGACTTTTTTGGCCCGGCACGAGCACGACACGGCACGATTGAATTGGGCCGTGGCACGGCACGAGCACGTTAGTGCCCGGGCCGCTCCTCGATTTGAAGCACGTGGGCCGGCACGGCACGGCACGACGTAAATGGGCCGGCACGCGGCCCGGCATGGGCACGACATGGCACGATTAAATTAGAGGGTGGATAACCCTTTTTATAGGGAAAAAATGCAATTTTTTGGACTAAATTAGGCCTCTAACGGTTAAATATGACAAAATACCTCTAAATTGAGACAAATCGCAGTTAAAATGGGCTAATTACATGCCTAATTACCCCCTAATGGAGAAAAATTGCTGCCTCCCCGCTTTCCCCTCCTCCCAGGCCCACCAAAATGGCGAAATTCAAAATTCCCGCCCACTAATTGGGCCAGCCGTGCCGGGCCACGAAATGGGCTTTCGTGCCTAAATATGGCTTGTCGGGCTTTAAGCGTGCCGTAGTGCCGTGCCGCGCGCGCAGCAGCCGCCCGTGGGCCAGCCCGGCACGGCACGATTGGCCCGTGCCTTTAACGGGCCGTGCCGCTCCTGGGCCGTGCCATTTTAGGCACGCAGCGGGCCGTGCCGGGCGGCCCGTTTGGCCAGCTATAACTCAGAGTAACCATAAGCAAATATATTGAAGAAAGGTATCTAAATGCAATGTGATAAGCTTAACAAGTTAAAATTTGTTCATGCTTCAAACAGAATCATGGGAACTTGTTGTTATACCTCTCCAGCTTGAACTGTAATAACATGAGGTGTGAATCCAACTCCCGGTGGCCCTGCAAAATAGCTTGAAATTATGAATAATTATGTAAAAATGCCAACTCCAAGAAAAGGTGAAGTCAACAGATATTAATTTTCGCAAAAATTTAATAAAAATAGTAGGGAAACAAGACACTCCAAATCAAACAAAATATATGGTACACAACTCAATGAAAAACAGCTTTCAACAATATATCCATCGAAATAACTGTTGGTAAACCTGTCTACCAAATAGTTATACATTTTTACACTATGAATTTTAACCAACTAGCAAACTTAGGCCACTTCAAAGACAACCCATTACTCATATTCTATCTTCTATCTAGCACAAATCGAGGGATGGAGGGAAATAACGACTAGTTTTTTTCTCAATTATATTACTCTTCACTGGCATAAAACCTTGAAAAAGCAAATACTAGTGTTTAACACAGTATATTAATAGGGAATCGAGATGTTACCGGCAGCACTCATGCGGGGCTTCTTGTTAGTAGATCCCTTAGGCCGGCCGCGTTTCTTCCCTCCGTCCGGCGGCGACACGAAATTCGCCGGCAGCGTGGGTGAGAACGGCCCAGAAGCACCCTGTGTCGATCCATCAGCCGTTGGCACAGTCACCAGTGCCAGCGACATGGGTGCGTCGGGCCCGTACTTCCTCGGCCGCCCGCGTTTCTTCTTCGCCAACGGTTCCCCCATGCCCGGCAGCGCGGCCACGCCATTGCCTCCGGCAACACCGGCTGTGGACATGTTAGGGCGTGGAGCCGCAGCAGCAGGAGCAGGCTGGAAACCGGGTGGCGCGACCGCAGAGCTCACCGGGGTGAACACGGGGGTACCGTCCGCGGTGTACGCCATGCGCACGCTCTGCATGGCAGCGGAGGATGGCGGCGCTACCGGCGCTGACGGGCTCTTCGGCAAGCTGAACAGATCCCTTCCCGCCATTAGCCCTTGCTCGGACCTCACCTCCATGGCTGGCAGCAACCGATTCTTGGACGAAAGCGCTAAACGCGGCGATTTTTACACCGCTAGCTAGAGCTCACGAGCGCTCAAGCGAGGCTAGGATGAGGGATTAGGAAGCAGGAAACCCACATAAACCCATCGCTGGTGAAAAAGATGAGATCTTTCTTGCGAGTTTTACAGCAGAAGAAATTACTTCCTAGAAACAGAAAAGGGGAACGGTAAAATCTGACGGAGAGGAGAAAGAACAAGCTTAAAGCAACTGAGCACAGAAATGGCAGATCCCCTTCTCTCCCTCCGGATTTAAAGACGAAATAAACCACAACAGATTTAGAGCTCAACAGCTGCAGCAAAAGGAAACGAAATAGTACTATCTGAGGTGAAAACAGAAAATAAAATAAAAGAAAGAAAGAAGAAGAAGCACACTTGCACACTCCTCTGTCCTAAAATGGAGGCATCACGAGCTCGCTCACTGCAGCGCTACAGAAGGAGAAGATCAGAAGAGGAGGAGGAGAAGAACAAACTGAGGGATTTGCAGCTACCCAGCTCCCATAATTTCCTGCCTGCAGCCTCCAATATATGCCCCCTTTTTTTCCACCTCTCCAGTTCACACGCACTCTTTCTTTTCGCCTAATAATTAACCAAAAAGGATTAACTTTTTTTCGTGTGTCAGGGGAAGAAAAATAGGCAGCTGGTAAGTAAAGCACGCTGAAATTGCCTCCGGGAAAATATATAATTTGCTTTGCTTGCTGTAGATAAGAATGAGAGGAGGGAAGTAGCAGATGGATGCAGCTGAGGTGAGTATCTGCTCTGACCCCCCAGGATATCTGATATTTGCTTCGAGATCCTCCTCTCGGCTTTTTGGCCTCACTCGCTTGCGCCTGCTCTTTTCCGGTGTGGCCACTTGGCCTGTTTTCCCACCAAGGTAACCAAGTGGCATGCAGAGCCCCAGACTAGCGGCACGTTTTCGTTTGACCGGATTGGCACAAAGAATCTCAGTTTTTATGTGATTTTCAGGTTTATAATGGATATTCTGTTTTTTTTTTTTTTTTGCAAACGTTAGGTTTAAATTGTGAACTTGTGATGTTGTGTGTGATTACTGCTAGGACGTGTTGATTCCGTACTGAAAATATTCAGTGAAAACCAAAAGATGTGGCCATTATCAAGAATTCGGTGAGGTAATTAGTACAGTCCAGTCATACCTTTTTCTACCTGAAATGTCCCATTTTTCCTCCTCTAGAACGATTAAAGGGTGCACTGCGGAGCACAGACACGTTTAAGCTAGTGATAGAGACAAACTTAGCACCCTACTGCTGCATGAATCACGACCCATTCAGCACCAAAGCCTGCCTTAAACTGTAAACAAGAATACTTTTTGTCTAATTGTCTGCGGCTTGCCGGGACACATAGCATGTGGAAACAAAGGAGCACGTCCGCCGGGAACATGCGTCCTGTTTCGCTCTCGCTTCTCCTGACGCACACGGGAACAGGTGTATTAAAACTCTTTGTTTTGTTAATAATATACAGTAGAAGGAAAGAAAAACAGGTGTATCACGGAAATGGTTTTGTTAATGGCCAGCGGTGCGTGCCTCCAAAATCTCTGACGGACATAAACTCTCCACATGCATATCTCCTTTCAGCGTGGCATGCAGTATTTTATATGCTGGATCCATCGAGCTTATCCTGAAATCACGAGAAACTCTGCAGAAAAACAACGAAATGGGTTCGGAAATTGCGTTTCTGGGCGCAGGAGAGACGAGAACAGCACGTAGCTTTTGTTAGGCCAAACCCTGGATATTTTCTTGCTGCTTTTAAGCAGCTGGTTCATAAAGCATCAGTACTGTACAGGACATGTTCGTGCCGGCTCCGCTGTTGGGCTTGTTATCTTCTCCTGGAAAACAGGAGGAGAGCTGCTGGTTTCGTCGCTTGCCTCGGAAATTCGATTGCTAGGCCAGAAAAGATCTTAAATCGCGGATGAGGATGACCGGCAGAAAATACTTGACGTGTTTCGCAATACATTGCAAATCATTTTCCTCTTTGATATGATGATGTAACATTTCATAACTGATGAAATGATGGCAGATAACTAGTGGTCAGCTCCCTCTCTTGGCGTCTTCTCTTTTATCCATTCTCGTGGAAATAGTAGCAGTAGTTGGTATGGGGATGCTTTCGGCTGGTAGGCAGAATCAAGTTGAAAAACCCGGCCATGTTGATCGGCGGCTCAACTGCATGCGCACATAAAAAGGGGGGAAATTAAACAAGCTTTCACATTCCATAATGTCTATAGTCCAACTTAGTGTTAAAGTATAGTAATATAAACACAAATTTCCTTAGCCAGGTCAGAATTACTCCCTCCGTTCCAAAATAAATGACTTCCACTTTTCTATATATGCATGTATCTAGACACTAAAACATGTCTAGATACATGTATATATGGATAAATGGAAGTCATCTATTTTGGAACGGAGGGAGTATGTGTCTATCTGGTACCCGAAAGAACATAAAGGGTGTTCAATCATTGACATTGGCGATTTCTTTAGACTGCTGTTTTCAAACAGGACGCGTCATTTTGGTGGAGCCGCCAAAATGTGCTAAAGTGGTGGGAAATGCAAGGATAAGGAATAAATAAATTAGCATGGGAACAGAAAATACAAACCATTGAATTATCTTCGCCACATGAGCTCTCTTATTAAGAAAGGAAAGTTTGCGACCTACATAAATCTGCGAAAATTATTGCACTCCTGCATGAGATTCTAAAAGAAAACATGATAGTAGGGAGAAAAACGAGAGCACGACTGTTGCTGAAACAAGAAAAAGGCAACCCCCATGTGACCCTCCTCTCTAAAATGATCAAAATCGGCTTCACCTGCCACGAAACGGCCATTTCTCATGGCATATCTCTTGGATCCTTGCGTGACCTAACTAACAATCAGTCCATTTGGCACTGTGTTTTCTGGAGTTGGCAGCCTCGGATCCACGTCGCCTCGCAAGATAAATCCATTTCGACAAACCACTTGATTGCTCGTCCCAGAAAGCTGTCCCAACCGTTTCCTCATATGTTTCTTCACTACGCCGTGACTATAATTAAGTTTGTGGTACCTTTCTCTCGGGTACATCCTGCAGGGGTCCACGAATGTAAATAGTAGTAAATCGTTCGTTTTCACACTCTCTGACGCAAGATTTCTTTTTTTTACTCTGATCTGTCTTCAATCCTGTCATCACAACAGCCAGTAAATACAATTACAAGTGTAGTCTCTTGAAACAGAGGAGAGATATTATTTCTTTATAACACAATATATAGAAAAGTAAAATAAACCACAAGTCCTACAGCAATATTAGGCGACGCCAAATTAATCATGATTTTATGAAAAAACGCATATTTGTGTGCTAATAGTTTGTTAAGTCTATCATCAGAGTCTGGACGGACTTACGTGGTGGGTTGACCGATGACACTTAGCTAATTTAATTCAAAAAAAGTCTCTGCAATTTGCTATCTTTCACTATACGGAGCCTACTTCTCTCGATCTTTGCTTTATTAATATTAAAGCAGGGCAAACTGCTGCCTTTTATCTAAAAAAACTTCTCTCGTTCTCTACTTCCTAGTAATTGACTGTCGATGATATCCATCCGATGTCTGTGATTCCCCCACCACCATCCATCTGGTATGATAAGGATGCGGAGAGGACTTCCTCGCCTTCTCCGCTGATTCCATCGTCGCATTGTGACATTGTAGGCTTCCCAACCTATCTCGTAAGCTACATTTTGCTCGCTACTGTATTATGATATCCCACATAATGTATCATCATCATGCATTGTCTCCGGAACTTATGGATATCAAGAATACCTAGTGAGTCCATGTTCCTATCTGTCTTTTTATCGAGGAGTAATTCTCATCTCAGAACATCGAGGTAATATACTATTTTAGAATTACCCAATTGCTACCGTTATGCACACCCAGTTTAGGGCGTGATGCTAGATATCTTGGAGATATGCCCTAGAGACAATAATATTTGGTTATTATTCTATCTCCAAGTTCACAATTAAGTTTATGTCATATCTTGTGGAGTATGGACAAAGCAAACTTTTTTTTTAACAAGGAGCGCCCCCAAGAGGGCAGCAATCACTTCATTGAGAATACATCATCTTGATTACAACTTTCATCACATACAACAAGAAAGCCTAGCTAAATTCAGGTAAATGAGACTATTGAAGAAACATGATGAATACACCGAAAAGCACAACAGGAGCCTGCGAGGGGGTCCGTCGAGAACTCGGACATCAAACCTGCAATTGCACTCTTCCAAGGCCTCTTGCAATCTTGCCAGCCGATAATGTCAGCGGCTCAACCAACAATCGAGATGACAGACGCCTTTGAGGTAGGGGATTGAGCTATAAATTTGGAGGTTGCATCACCGAGCCCAACTCAGTAGGATCCTTGCCATTAGATCTCAGAAACCACAGCAGAGACGTTCTCACCCGTCTCCGGCATGTCGCGGACGACAAGGAGGCATAATCATCATACTCAATAGCTTGAAATAATTTCATTGCAGCCCAACCAGGGCGCTGGCCATGGAGTTCATTAGATGAAGTAGCACCAAGAAAACAAAGATTTTGGCAGCAATTGGTGTTGAATACTCATATCAACCAATCCCCCGGGTGGCATGATGGGGGTTTGAGAGTAGGAAACGATTAGGCACTGGCGGACTTGACGGTTAACAGGGGCACGATTTACCTAGGTTCGGGGCCCTCGAGGAGGTAAAACCCTTACTCCTGCTTGTCTGGATTGTATTGATGTGACGTTGCAATAGTGGGTGCTCTAGTCGAGAGATTGGATCTCGAAAGAGGAAGTACCTATGCTGGCGGTAAAATTTAGATGATCCCCTCCGGGTGGTTCTCCCAGCCTTTATATAGGAGGTTGGGTCTCGAATCCGTACCCGGATAGGTTACAAAATCTAACCCTAGTCGGTAGCTTCTCCATGCCTTGGCCCGCAAGTCTTGCGGGCGGGCCGCAGTTGGGTCTTCTGGAAGACTAGGGCGGCTCCTTGTGCTGGGCCAGTATGCTTAGCTTAGAACGGATAAGCTTGTCTCGGAGACACGGGAGGCATCCCCACGTCAGTAGCCCCCCGAGTGTCTATTCAACTTTGAAGAGTTGGTAAGCACTCAAAGCCTGTTTGGATTCTTGCGACTGAGCAGTCTGGACTTCATGAAGGATGTGTTAATCCTTTATGGACAAGACTCGAGTATCGAGATGTTGAGTATGCCGTATGTTGGCTTTTTTTGCGGATGGATGCCGCTCAGTTGTTTGGTTCACTCGACGGATCGGGACCAACTAATTGCTCTTGGGCAAAGACAGATCTGGTCTACGCAGACTCGAGTCCTCCGGCTCGAATCCAGTTAGGTGACCGTTGCGAGTCGGGCCACGAAGGACTTATCGAGTCGAACTTAACCTTAAAAGGGGTACTCGGCGCGCTCACTAGGATTTTTCATCATGCCTCTAGCACAGAAAATTGTCGGAGGACGCAACATGAGTGCGATTCCGGGCCCAAAGGACGAATCCTTGGGTCTTACCTTCGCATCCTATAATGTGGCATCCAGGCGTGCCACGATGGCCGAACGACCCAGGGTTTAGAAACAAGGCGCGATGTGTTTATACATCGGAGCCGCGATTTTTGTTACTGGAGGGAATATCTACTTGTGAGTTCACTTATGCGGTATGACGAGTCCCGTTCCATAGTCTTGTAAAGCGGCGAGTGCCACTGTTTCTGCAATCCTCGAGAGAAGCGAGCCTTCTCTTATACGAAAGTGGTTTTGTGTGCTGAAGTTTTGGTGACATCATGACACACTCGTATGTTCCTGATGGGACGTGACGTAGTGGGACAAGACATGGTGGGCCCACTACGCCAGCTTTTTGACCGAAAACGGGCTGTCGTGCGCCAGTTTTCCCGCCTAGTGCGCAGTTAATCACGCACAATCGGCATTAAAGATCGTGCAGGGCAAGAACTCGGGTTCCAGGAAATGTTTTGAGTTTGGGGTGAGAGAGAGGCATCTTTATGTAGCATCCCTGATTTTTGGGAAAGTTCAAAAATTACAAAAATTTGAAACTTTTTGTTTTCATGTTAAACAAGTCACCAAAACCAAATGAGATGCAAGAAACTAAACAAAACAATACACATTTCAGTGAAATTGGAATTAGGAATACAAATTACCTTTCTTCCTTAAACCCCAAGCCTATTTTAAATCTAGTTTTCATTATAAAGAGAAATTATTTCATGTGAATAAAATTATTTTCAAAATGCTTTTCAAATATTATATCAAGTGTTAACAAATAAAGTGTTTTTATAAATTAAGATATTTTTGAAAAAAAAAAGAACAATTTCTACATTTGAAACAACCTCTCTTAATTTTTATTAAACCCTAACTCCAATTAATTATTATTTATATTTAAAAATGATTTTTAGTATTATTAAGGCTTTATCCATAATTTCAAAATTCATTTTTGAAATGTGTTGGAAACAACACATTTATGTTCATAATTGAAACAGAATTATTTTACAAGATTTTAGAAACTTGTTTGAAGTTAATTGGAATTTCCAAATAAAAGATATGATTTAATTAAGAAATCAGAAAAAGAAATATGACTCAGAACAAAAAAAACGGAAGAACAAAAGAAAAGGCGAGCCAGCCCAGCAACAGGCCGGCCCATTCCCTCCCCCTTTCCTACCGCTCGCTTGCGCGCAGCGCAAAGAAACCCAGGCCGGCCCGGTCGCAGCCCTCCCTCTCTCCTCTCTCTGTGAGACCGACATGTGGGCCCCGCCAAATGACGTCGCCGTGACGTCACCAGTCGTCCACCTCCGTCCGAAGAACCCGCCCCACGACCTGGCAACCGAGCTCGCACGATCTCCTTTCCCCCGCGCCCTCCCCGGCCTTCTAACCCACTCTTTGCGTGCCCCAGGAACCCCTCCTCCATTCCCCTCTCCTCCCTCCAAACATTTCGCCTCCAATCACCCACAATTGCTCGCCGGAGATCCATGGAGCCACCGCCGCACTTCTTCGACGCCGGTCATGGTAGCAGGTACACACCGCCACTTGTGGTCCCTTCTGGATGCCTCGCATGCGTGCGCGTCCTTATTCCCGTCCAGGATTTTTTGCCGCAGGGAATCGGCCAGAACGAGCCGTCGGAGTTGCTCCACCACCTCCTCCTCGGGTGCCCCTCGACGAGATCACTTCCGCCATTCCTCGTCGTCTTTGTTGTCACTGTTGAGCTCGCCTCGTCGAGCTGAGCCACCCCGTACCTTCGCCTAGTCCGGAGAAGCCCCGGAGCATCGCCGTCGTCGAGATCCCGCGAGCGCCGGCCACCGCTCGGCCATTTTCCGGCGGAAACAACCACGATGAGCCCCTCTCTCCCCCTCTGCCGTCCGATCTGCCCTGGACGCCTAGGATTAGATCTCACCCGAAGAGGTAAGCCCCCGTTGGATCTAGATCCAACGTCTAGGATTTAATGTAACTGCCCAGTCAGCACTGCCCCGTCAGCACGCCACGCACACACCCAGTCAGCCAGTCTGACCAATCACAGGAAGCCATGTGGCCTGGCCTTTTCCGAATTTTTTCGAATAGAAATTAGTTGACACAATTGCAGAAAAGCCCCTAGAACTTGCAACCCTCCTAACTTTTGATCCATAAGCCCAAATTTAGCAAACTTGGACTTTTTGAAATCAGCACAACATTTGGAACTGTCCAAATTCAAATTTGACAAACTTAAATTGGTTCAAATTTAAATATGCTTGTTTAATGATTTCTGGCATAATTCAAATTCTACCAACCCAAAAATTGCAAATAAAATATTTTTGGAATCCTTAGAATGTTTACTTTCATACCATCTTTCCCAAAATAATAATTGAACCAATTAAAGTAGAGATTAGGAATTAAATAACCAATTGAGTATTTTGCACCTAGTTTAATTTCTATAAATAATTTTAATTGGTTTTCTTCTAGAAAATTGTTCCATTTAGTAACCTTAGACCATAGAACTAGTAACCAAACTCTTTGTGACCAGAGAACCCATTACATGTAACCTTTTTCATATAAACCACCCATAATAGTCAATCAGCATACTTCAACTGTTGTTTGATGAAACCCCTTCTTAGGAAAATTGTGGTGTGATCTTTTGATCAAAACCTACACCCCTTTCATGTTGACCATATGGAAAGTAACTTTTGGACCAGAAAACTTAGCACAATACCTTTTGTAAGTTTACATACCATATTGTAAATTGCTTCAACCCTACTAAACCAAATCCATGAAATGAATCATGTTGATTATGAATTTGTTTTCTAAAACCCTAAACCATATCACATCGACTTCTTTTGTATATTGAGTAAAATGTTATTCCTTGATCAACCCATATCCTAAGCTAGACCTAAAACCCTTTTACCATAATTCTTTTAGTAAATTGAATTATGTGTTAAGCCTAACTCAAACCACTACAGCTCCTTTACATAAATTGAATTATTGTGATAAACTTGAACATGTCCATAAAAGACCCAACAATAATCATCTCATCGTAATTCATTTTTCATATTGAATTATGTGTCAAACCTAGTCCATCTTAACACCAATCAAGTTGAATTACTTGTTATGACTTTCTGTTGTATATTTCGTTGTATATGTTTGTTGGGTTGGTGAATTGCTTGTTTATTGTTATTTATTTGTATTGTTTAGATTGTACGGAGAGCAACGTTCTATTTGTAAAGAGAGTGACTCTATACCAACTTCCACAAGGCAAGTGATGCTCATGTCCCACTTTTTATTGCATTAGAGTTTTTAGTAGTGTGCATGATAGGTGATATTATTATTTTCCAAGTATATGCTATGCTCAGAACACCTAGTAGTGTGTAGCCAACCTGAAACCCATGCTAGGTACTAGTTTAGCTATACTAGAACAATATCACAACTGCTGCTGCTATTTATTGGGTTGTGATACTTTGAAAATTGAAAATCAACAACCCAATGAAACACCTGGGTGGATTGGTAATTGCTTGGATTATGTTGAGTGGCTACTCAGGGCCATGTCTGTGGTGGTTGTCACCTGGGTAACCACTCCCAGGGCCATGGATGTGGTGGTTGTCACCTGAGGGTACACTTGTGGATTGCCACCCAGGACTAAAGAGATCTGTAGGTCTTCCATGTATAGTTAGCTTCCAGTGCAGCCTTGAGGTAATATGGGCTCTGCCAAGATTAAGTAAGTTGTGGGGGTTCATCCTGTTGTATGACATGGGGTGGTAGAATTTTAGGAGCGTCGAGTCATGCTGGTATGGTTGAATCCCTCTTCCCAAAGATCTTATCTCATTTTTCTCTCGGGGAAAATGAGTCTCAAGGTGAAAGTGCACAACCTCTGCAGAGTTTAAAAAGTAAGATCTTAGCCGTGTCCCCGGTTATGGGCCAGTTGAGCAAACTAGACATAGTTGGTGCTGAAGGATCTCCTCATCTTTTCCGAATAAATTAAAACATGCTAGAAACCTTTTCCCTAGAGCACATGGTGTGTCTACCCCTCTGTGCTACCTTTTCAAACTCATGGTGTGTCTACCCATGATGATTTTCAAACTTCATGGTGTGTCTACCCATGATGATTTTCAAACTTCATGGTGTGTCTACCCATGATGACTTTATCAAACTTCATGGTGTGTCTACCCATGATGCCTTTACCAAACTACATGGTGTGTCTACCCATGTTGGTTTTCAAAGAATTTTTCAATGATTTATCAAATATAGGACAAAACTGGCTTTATGCAAATAGCCCAGCTCCACCAGCCAGATATCATGTAGTTAGTTATTCCTCAAAACTACCACCATACAAGTGTCACTTGCCAGTACTTTGTATGTACTGACTTCCTCCCCTGTGGGGGCTGCATATTCCAACGTGCAGGTCAATCAGATGATGAGTAACTGTTTATGATCTCGAGTCTATCGCCAACATGTTCTGCCTGTGGCGCATGAAGATGAAGAAGGCTCATTGATGTATTGTTTCCGATGTGCTTACTTTGAAACTTTGTTATTTGGACTAGTCCATGATGACTATGCCAATTGTAAGACTATTTTATTTCTTATCCACTGGATCAACGATGTAGAATGATGCTATTGCAATGAATATTTCATTTTGTCATGTATATGCTATCAGAGATCCCGGGAATAGCAGGTTACACAGGTGTTCTACCTTTATTAAAAGGTAGGGCGCTACAAAATGGTATCAGAGCATAGTGTTGCCTGTAGGATCGAGACCCTAAGTTTGGAAAAGACCCTAGGATTGAAAATCTACTTTCTTCACACCTATAGAAATATAACATCACATAATTATCCTTCTTATTTCTTCTCATCTATTATTCACCTTCAAAATATTCTCATCCTGTTATAGATGACCTACTTCTTGTTTCCCATCAAGACATGGTTGGTGAAAATTCGTGGAGTAAAAGGAATGGTTTTCAAATGACCTTTGGTTTCAACATGAAGATCAACACCTCAAGACATTCAGAGGAGGATTTGAAGAAACTCAAGAAGATATAGATGAGACCACCAATCTAGTTACTCTGTTAGAACAATGTTAACGTGTTAGTGTATTGATCATACAAACTGTGTGTGTTATGACAATACTAGATTGTTTGTTAAACCTTGATGATTGGAGTGTTGAATGTTTGCTTGTTAGATGTTGTTTGTAAGATGTTTTTGCCTTGCTCTGTTGTGTTTGAGTAGGAACCTTCTTTAGTCTCTATCCAAATCTCTACTCATCCATGCTAAACCAAACCCAACACCATATACCCCTTTACCAACCATAGTGAATTTCTAAGTTGGAGTGCAGCTACTGACTTGGCATCCAAGAGAACCTTTTGAGACAACCATCCAAATTGAAGAATACCAAAGATCTCAGGATTCTGTTCTTCTGTGTGAAGGAACAATCACATCCATGATCAAGCCACCTCTATCCTAAGGAGCTGCAAGTCCATCAACCAGTGATATTGGACATGTGGAGTATGATTCACATGAGTTAAGTTTTCGGATAGCTTGCAACATGAGAAGAACTTATGAAGAAGATGCAACTATTCAACTGGAGATGCAAAGAGTTTACGCAACCCCACTAGCTGGAGAAACGATAGTTTAGTTCAGGTTTGTCTTACAGGTGGGAAACTATCTGTTTGACAAGTGAGGATGACCGAGTGTTAGATCACGTAGTTCATCAATCTACATGTGGAAAATGATATGGGTGCAGGATGGACTGATCACCATTCCTACTACTCATGTTATTCACTCTTACTATGTTGGGTTGAAGGAACTATGTTTGCCTTGAGCCTTAGTCAAGTGACGATGATGTTAAACCTAAACCATAGAATGGTAAGATGTAATAATATCCCTATGTTAGGCAAGTGTTGCTGAAACGTAGTAAACTTCGGTGAGGAAAAAGCCAATCTTGGAGGAATCATACAATGGAAGATATTTCCTATCATGAGAGTTTCGTTACAAATAGCATGGTGTTTGCATTCAAGAGATACAACAACATGATGAAAGATCGCCAAGGAAATGGGAACAAATTTGATATGGACTTTATCACTGGATTACCTCGAATCAAATCAGGGTATGATTCTATTTGGGAAGTGGTTGATCGTTTGACAAAGATAATACACTTTGTGCTAGTAAGACCACTTACACAGTGCTAAGTTGGATGATACCTACGCGAAGAAGATTGTCTGTATTCATGGTGTTCCAGAGAGTATTGTGTTTGATAGAGTTATCCAGTTTACCTCACACTTTTGGAAGCAATTACATGATTAGGAACCAGACTGGATTTCAGCACGTTGTTTCAATTCTCAAACAGATGGTCAGACTGAGGGAGTGAATCATATTCTATAGGATATGCTGAGAGTGTGCACTTTAGACTATGGATCTAATTGGGATGACAACTTACCATATGCAGAATTATGTTACAACAATAGCTATCAAGCTAGTATTGAGATGGCACTATTTGAAGCACTATTTGGGAAGAAATGCACCACACCTTTACTGTGGGGTGGTCTAAAAGAAAGAAATTTCTTTGGTCCTCACATCACCCAAGAAGCTGAAGAGAAGGTTAGACTGACCAAGGGATTCTGATTGACCCAAAGGGTGACCCCTCAGTGTCAAAGGTAATCCAACAAACTTACGCTGGTCTGCAACTCTACCACGAAGGAAAGTTTTACTCAAACCATCTCGAGTGAAACCACACTCCAAGCAATGTGAATAAGCTCATCTTATTGGAGGTGAATGTGGTCACATAGAGCCCTACACGATGAAAACATGGATTCAAGACCACAAATACCTACCGGGAGTGGATACATGATGTACAAGGATATTATGGATGCTGAAGTGTGGCTCAACACCTGAAGATATAGTAGACCTAATAGCCACATGGAAAAGAGCTTTAGCTCACCCACAGAAGTTTATTTTAAGGGTGGTCGCCCACCCAACTTGTGTAAACCCAGTTACCCAAACCTATATTTCTTTCTAGCCTTCCCAAATCTCGGGACGAGATTTCTTTTAAGGGTGGTAGTCTGTAACATCCCTGATTTTTGGGAAAGTTCAAAAATCACAAAAATTTGAAACTTTTTGTTTTCATGTTAAACAAGTCACCAAAACCAAATGAGATGCAAGAAACCAAAAAAAACAATACACATTTCAGTGAAATTGGAATTAGGAATACAAATTACCTTTCTTCCTTAAACCCCAAGCCTATTTCAAATCTAGTTTTCATTATAAAGAGAAATTATTTCATGTGAGTAAAATTATTTCCAAAATGCTTTTCAAATATTATATCAAGTGTTAACAAATAAAGTGTTTTTATAAATTATGATATTTTTGAAAAAAAATAAAAGAACAATTTCTACATTTGAAACAACCTCTCTTAATTTTTATTAAACCCTAATTCCAGTTAATTATTATTTCTATTTAAAAATGATTTTTAGTATTATTAAGGCTTTATCCATAATTTCAAAATTCATTTTTGAAATGTGTTGGAAACAACACATTTATGTTCATAATTGAAACAGAATTATTTTACAAGATTTTAGAAACTTGTTTGAAGTTAATTGGAATTTCCAAGTAAAAGATATGATTTAATTAAGAAATCAGAAAAAGAAATATGACTCAGAAAAAAAAAACGGAAGAACAAAAAAAAAAGGCGAGCCAGCCCAGCAACAGGCCGGCCCATTCCATCCCCCTTTCCTACCGCTCGCTTGCGCGCAGTGCAAAGAAACCCAGGCCGGCCCGGTCGCAGCCCTCCCTCTCTCCTCTCTCTGTGAGACCGACATGTGGGCCCCGCCAAATGACGTCGCCGTGACGTCACCAGTCGTCCACCTCCATCTGAAGAACCCGCCCCACGACCTGGAAACCGAGCTCGCACGATCTCCTTTCCCCCGCGCCCTCCCCGGCCTTCTAACCCACTCTTTGCGTACCCCAGGAACCCCTCCTCCATTCCCCTCTCCTCCCTCCAAAACCTTCGCCTCCAATCACCCACAATTGCTCGCCGGAGATCCATGGAGCCGCCGCCGCACTTCTTCGACGCCGGCCATGGTAGCAGGTACGCACCGCCAGTTGTGGTCCCTTCTGGATGCCTCGCATGCGTGCGCGTCCTTATTCCCGTCCAGGATTTTTTGCCGCAGGGAATCGGCCAGAACGAGCCGCCGGAGTTGCTCCACCACCTCCTCCTCGGGTTCCCCTCGACGACATCACTTCCGCCATTCCTCGTCGTCTTTGTTGTCACTGTTGAGCTCGCCTCGTCGAGCTGAGCCACCCCGTACCTTCGCCTAGTCCGGAGAAGCCCCGGAGCATCGCCGTCGTCGAGATCCCGCGAGCGCCGGCCACCGCTCAGCCATTTTCCGGCGGAAACAACCACGGTGAGCCCCTCTCTCCCCCTCTGCCGTCCGATCTGCCCTGGACGCCTAGGATTAGATCTCACCCGAAGAGGTAAGCCCCCGTTGGATCTAGATCCAACGTCTAGGATTTAATGTAACTGCCCAGTCAGCACTGCCCCGTCAGCACGCCACGCACACGCCCAGTCAGCCAGTCTGACCAATCACAGGAAGCCATGTGGCCTGGCCTTTTTCCAAAAAAAATCAAATAGAAACTAGTTGACAGAATTGCAGAAAAGCCCCTAGAACTTGCAACCCTCATAGCTTTTGATCCATTTGCCCAAATTTAGCAAACTTGGACTTTTTGAAATCAGAACAACATGTAGAAACTTTTGGAACTGTCCAAATTCAAATTTGACAAACTTAAATTGGTACAAATTTAAATATGCCTTGTTTAATGATTTCTGGCATAATTCAAATTCTACCAACCCAAAAATTGCAAATAAAATATTTTTGGAATCCTTAGAATGTTTACTTTCATACCCTCTGTCCCAAAATAATAATTGAACCAATTAAAGTGGAGATTAGGAATTAAATAACCAATTGAGTATTTTGCACCTAGTTTAATTTCTATAAATAATTTTAATTGGTTTTATTCTAGAAAATTGTTCCATTTAGTAACGCTGAGGGTTAATGGATCCCACAAAGGTGGGGTTTCTCATTGGTGCTGGTGCAGCCCTCCGGATCTCTTCCCTCAAGCTGTTAACCATGTATTCCTTCCTTGCATCTATCTCTTCCTCTGTCGCCCATCCCGCGAAGCACCCTTGTTGATGTCTTGCTGGATTTGTCGAAGACGACGTGCAGCGTAATCCTCAATGCTAGAGCCGAAGGAGGACATCTTGACCTAGAAACTCCGAACTCCTGACAGGAAAACAGCTCAAAACAGAAACACGACGAGAAAACGATATACGGACCTCAAGGGGTCCGGGGGATTATATAGTAAAAAGTTTCACAACGAAAGGAAAGTCCAGGTCAAAAACAAGTCGTAGAGGGGCTCCAGAGCGCCCACACCATAGGCTGGCATAGCAAAGGGTAGGCCCGCGCCACCCCATAATGTGGAGCCTCCGGGCTCCATCTCCGCATCGTTTCCGGATCGTAATTTTTCATATTTTCCAAAAACAGTAAAAATAAAATTTGGAAGATGTTTCGTGAATGTTTTCTTACAAAACTGATACCTATTCGAAAAATGACTCTGTAATTTCTGAAATATGCTTCTTAATAAATTCCTCCAGGATCATGGCTCGAATACAATCAACATTGTCATTATAAGGATCTCGAGAAATATAATGCTTGAGTCATTGGCCATTCACCACTTGTGAAGTGTTGTCTTCAAGGGAAACAATTTTAATTCCCCTCGAACGATATACCTCTTCGATAACAAAAGGTCCTTCCCATCTCGAGAGTAATTTTCCTGCAAAAAATTTGAGACGAGACCTATACAATAGCACTTTCTCACCAACATAAAATTCTCTTTTAATAATTCTCTTATCGTGCCACCTTTTAACTTTCTATTTAAAGAGCTTACCATTTTCATATGCTTCACTTCTCCATTCATCTAAAGAACTTAAGTGAAGCAACCTTTTCTCACCAAGAAGTTTAAAATCTCTATTTAGGTCTTTCACTGCCCAATAGGCTTTGTGTTCTAATTCTAGGGGCAAGTGACAAGCTTTTCCATAAACCATTTTATAAGGAGACATGCCCATGGGATTTTTATAAGAAGTTATATAAGCCCACAGAGCATCATTTAATTTCTTAGCCCAATTTTTTCTAGATTTGCTAACAGTCTTTTGCAAGATATATTTCTTTCTCTATTTGATAATTCTACTTGCCCAGTAGTTTGAGGATGATAGGGTGAGGCAATTCTATGATTAACATCATATTTAGCAAGAGTCTTTCTAAACCACCATGAATAAAATGAGAACCCACATCTGTCATAAGATATCTAGGCACACCAAACCTAGGGAAAATAATATCTTTAAGCATTTTTAATGAGGTTTCACCATCATCACTTTTAGTAGGTATATCTTCTACCCATTTAGTAATATAATCAATAGCAAAAAGAATATGAGTGTAGCCTTTTAAAGGAGGGAAAGGACCCATAAAGTCAAAACCCCAACAATCAAACGGTTCAATAACAAGAGAATAATTCATAGGCATTTCATTACGTCTAGAAATATTTCCAACCCTTTGACATTGATCGCGGGGTAAAACAAACTTTCTAGCATCTTTAAAGAGAGTAGGCCAATAAAAACCTGATTGTATAACCTTATGTGCAGTTCTATCTCCAGCGTGATGTCCTCCATAAGCACTACCATGACATTTTCTCAATATCTCTCATTGTTCATTTTCAGGAACACATCTTCGCATAATACCATCAACACCTTCTTTATATAAGTGTGGGTCATCCCAAAAATAATGCCTCAAATCATAAAAGAATTTTCTTCTTTGCTGAGCTGTAAAGGTAGGAGGAAAATACTTGGAAACAATAAAGTTAGCATAATCAGAATACCGTGGACTCTCTTGAGTGCTCACTTTTATTGTAGCCAATTGTTCATTAGGAAAATTATCATTAACAGGAATAGGATCATCAGAGATATTTTCTAATCGAGACAAATTATCAGCAACATGATTTTCAGCACCCTTCCTATCCACAATATGTAAATCAAACTCTTGTAAGAGAAGCACCCATCTAATAAGCCTAGGCTTAGCATCTTTATTTTCCATAAGGTAGTTAATAGAAGCATGATCATTATGAATAGTAACTTTAGAATCAACAATATACTGCCTAAATTTATCACAAGCAAAAACTATAGCTAGGAACTCTTTCTCAGTGGTAGCATAATTCTGTTGATTAGCATCAAGAGTTTTACTAGAATAATGAATAACATTTAACTTCTTATCTACCCGCTATCCAAGAACAACACCTACAACATAATCACTAGCATCACACATAATTTCAAATGGTAAATTCCAATTAGAGGGTTGAACAATAGGGGCAGATATTAAAGCCGTCTTTAAAATTTCAAAAGCTTCTTTACAATCTTCATCAAAAACAAAAGGTACATCCTTTTGAAGAAGATTAGTAAGAGTCTTTGATATTTTAGAGAAATCTTTAATAAACCTTCTATAGAAACCAACATTACCAAGAATACTACGAATACCTTTGACATCCCTGGACATGGCATTTTCTCAATGGCTTCAACTTTAGCTCTATCGACTTCAATACCTCTTTCAGAAATTTTATGTCCAAGAACAATTCCTTCATTAACCATAAAATGACATTTCTCCCAATTAAGAACAAGATTAGTCTCCTCACATCTCTGCAAAACTTTATCAAGATTTTGCAAACAATTATCAAAAGAAGTTCCATAGACGGAGAAGTCGTCCATAAAGACTTCCACAATTTCTTCACAAAACCATGGAAGATAGCAGACATGCATCTTTGAAAAGTAGCAGGAGAATTACATAAACCAAAAGGCATACGTCTATAAGAATAGGTTCCAAAAGGACAAGTGAAAGTTGTTTTCTCTTGATCAGGCTTCCCAACATCAATTTGAGAGAACCCAGAATAACCATCAAGAAGGCAAAAGTGAGTTTTCTTAGACAACCTTTCTAACATTTGATCAATAAAAGGCAAAGGATAATGATCTTTCTTAGTAACCTTATTAACTTTCCTAAAATCAATACACATCCTATAACCAACCACTACTCTTTGAGGAATAAGTTCATTATTTTCATTTGGCACAACAGTCATCCCTCCTTTCTTAGGGACACAATGCACAGGACTAACCTATCTACTATCAGCAATAGGATAAATAATACCAGCATCAAGGAGTTTTAATACCTCATTTCTTACCACATCCTTCATCTTGGGATTTAAACGGCATTGATGTTCAACAACTGGCTTTGCATCAGGTCCAATATTAATAGCATGCTCACATATAGCAGGAGAAATCCCCTTCAAATCATTAAGAGTATAACCAATAGCACCTCTATGTTTCTTCAATATTCCCAATAATCTCTCCTCTTCTTTACTAGAAGTTTAGAACTAATAATAACAGGATACAATTTCTTATCATCAATATGAGCATATTTAAGATTGCCAGGCAAAGGCTTTAAATCAGAAACAGGATCCTCGGGTGGTAATGTGGTACCCAAGTCTTCCACCGATAAATGGTTTCAGCATCGCTGGCTGATGTAGGAAAATCTCGTCAATTTCATTTCTTTCTTCCATAAATACATCACTTTCGTGGTCTTCCATGTATTGCTGCAAAGGATTGTTAGGAGCAAGAGCAATAGAAGATAATTGTTCAACTCTATAATTCCCATTAGGTAATTCAGTTTAATAAGGTGCTTTAGCAAATTTGGAGAAAATAAATTCATAAGACTCTCCATCAAACTTTGTAAGGATTTTCTCCTTTTTGCAATCAATAACAGCACCACAAGTGTTTAAGAAAGGTCTACCAAATATAATAGGACAAGTATCACTAGCAGAAGTGCCTAGTACTAGAAAATCAGCGGGATATTAGTTTTTCCACATAAGACCTCCACATCTCTAACAATACCAATTGGAGAAATAGTTTCCCTATTAGCAAGTTGAATAATCACATCAATGTCTTCAAGTTCACAAGAACCAATTTCATGCATGATTTCTCTATAAAGCTCATAAGGAATAGCACTAGAACTAGCACCAATATCACACAAACCATAATAGCAATGATCACCTATCCTAACAGATAGCACACGAACACTAGGTTTCCTAGATTTACTAGGATGAGAGACAATATTAGAAGCATCTTCACAAAATATAATGTGTCCCTCTTCTATATTTTCAGAAACAAGGTCCTTTACTATTGCTACAGGTTCTACAGTTATTTGTTACTCGGGTTCTACATGTTTCCTTGCACTTTTATTAACCACACTAGCTAACATAGAATGTTCTTTTACCTTAGCAGGAAAAGGCATTTTCTCAATATAAGGTTCAGGCACAATAGAATCAACGGTATGAACTTCTATATCTCTAGCAGGAGCACAGTTAACAGTATCTTCATAAGGTGCATGGTACTTATCACATTCCTTTTTGGGAATATCAATATAAGAAGCAAAGGCCTTATATAAGTTTGCAGCAACTTGAGAATCAAGACCATAAACAATACTAACATTATGAAAATCATTGGATGACATAAAAGTTATAATACATTCATAATCATAATTTATACCTCACTTTCTACATTTGGCATTCTCCCATCCTTTAGTGTTTTCTTGAATACGGTCAAGAATATCCCATTTAGCTTCATCCTACATACGTGTAAATGATCCAAAACAAGAAGCATCCAATAAATCCTTATCATGAAGAGAAGCCTTGCATAGAAATTATTAATAATAATATTACTGGGGAGCTCATGAATGGGGCATTTGAGCATTAGCAACTTCAGTCTCCCCCATGCTTGGGCAATACTCTCTCCGTCATGAGGCCGAAAATTATATATATATAATTTCGATCGCTATGAATTTCACCAGGAGGATAGAATTTAGAATAAAAGGGAGGCACAATTTCCTCCCATCCAATAGTCTGGCTATTTTTCAGCAGTTTGAGCCATTCAGCAGCTCGGCCTATCAATGATATAGAGAATAATTTCCTCTTCACTTGGCCCATAGTAATACCTGCACACTTGAACACCTCGCATAATTCATGTAAAAAGAGCAAATGATCACCAGGATGGACAGTTCCATCACCTGAATAGCAGTTATTCATAACATGTTTAACAATCTTTATAGGTATTTTATAGGGATCCAAATCATTAGGCGGTGGGTCACTTACTACCCTAGTAGTGTGTCACGACCCTAGACCCAGAGATATACATACTGTTATGTGCTCCTAGACATGGACCTACAAGGGCTTCAGGGTTACCAGCCCCGGCCGCAACAAACAACAGCAGGCATACCGAATTCATCGGCACGCAAGAAAGATCACCATGGTACTACTACTCCTTGTGTCCATGCTAGTCATAACCAACTATGCATAACCAAGCGTCCACGAGTTGAATGAAACTGAAGGAAACGGGACCAAAGCTATACAGAGCTGCTATGTGTCCACAAAGTGGAACAACAATCAAGGGTTAAATGGGTTACCTAGCCCCAGGCCGAATCACATCGGCAGGCGGGCTCGTACATGGATCATCGGCTCCACTTACCCCTCTAGTGCGACAACTATGCAGGCATAGCCAAAACTGTACAGCGATGAACTCGAAACCAACAACCGATCAAAGCAACACTCTAGACATGAAGCTTTATTAAACATGTGTTACTAGAGTATAACTTTACAAGCAGAGGTCACACGACCCAACATTACATCAGACAATAGAAGGAAAATTATGTTGCTAATCAACAAGAACCAAAAGGCCTAAGAGGCCGCAACATAAGACGACGTCCCAGCCCATAGATTCCAGGCTGCTACCTGGGAACCCCAAACTACTCGTCGATGTCCATGTTGAAACCACCACCACTGGAGTAGACTTCACCTGAACCAAATTTAAGCAAACCTGAGTACAGGAGGTACTCAACAAGACTTAGTTAACCTATTATATATCTGGTTCTTTCAGAAAGAGTTATGAGGGTTATTTTGCGTAAAGCCATCTTTGTTTTCCAAGTTGCGGAAGGAATAGCATGTCTCATGGGGTATTTTGAAAACATATGAGAAAGCTATTCAAATACTGATATCCTCATCTTTTAATCCACCAAATCATTTCAGCACCTCATGCTTAAAAGATCACCACCTCCAGTTGTTCCACTACCTCATGCTACAAGGTAACCCCTCTCGGCATCTCCGAGGAGGCATCCTTCATTCAATATCAACAAGTTTTAGTCATTCCGTTCAATTTATCTATGATCACAGAATCCGTCACCAAGTCGTCTTTAACCGCAGACACGGCTTTTCAAAAAGATTTAACCCTGCACGGGTGTACAACTTTACCCTCACGTACCAACCGACTCTTAGTGCCACCGGGTTGGCACTAGTCTGGGAAGTGACGGCAGAGGGTGATCGATTCCCGGCCTTTACCTTGTCGAATCATATCCATGAGTCAACCCAAACAGGGACACCCCGTCAACAAGGAGTTGGCCACCTCCTGACGGCACCTGTTCTATAAGTCGGTATGAAGATTCGTGTACGTACATCACTTGTTTCGGTCATGACCTAATTTTCTTCAAAACATTTTCCGACTCACACGCAGATGGAAAGCTCAAACTACGTGTCTCATGGATAAGGTTAAACAAGTTAGTTAGTCGGGCGGGGTTCGTCGGCCCACGTGTGGCTGTACGCTCAGTCTTGGCTCGAAGGCGAGAACTCGCTCCTAGGGGCATGAACAGGACAAAATGCCACAACCCATTGTGGCCCCACATCCATGCCTTTGTTAGTCAAGTTATGAAAGATAAATTCAAACACAACAACCTGACATAATAGATTCACGCATTGACTAGATTCATCAACCGGATGGATCAGATCACAACTAGGCATGGCTAAGCAAGACTCACAGGGTTTAGCGAAGCGCGCACAAACAAACCTATAGCTGCTCGGTGAAGTGGATCAGGTTATGTTGGCTATGCAGTATATAGGAGAACTCTATCTACTGACATCAAATAGTTTGGAACCGAATGCAAAGTACGAGATTCAAAACATTTTGAAACCATATATGAGCAGATAAGAGGTTATACTTGCCTTGGTTTAAAAAACCAGATAAAGGCTTCAGGAATAAGTGCTTGACTTGTCGGTTAAGATCAAGTATTTGTCAGTTGGCATTGATAGTCTTCTCTTCGGAGTCTCATTCTACTGATAAGAAGCAAATACAGAAAGAGAAACAACAATCAACACATGGCATCGATGCAATGCGCAATATGTATGCATGATCAACTTAATGCACTGAAATAAAACCCTAAACATAGTCGATGGGTTGCTAGGGTTCGTATGTCAGTTATGCAGTTTTACTGAAATTAGTACGAAATAGACCCCGGAGGGGCACTTCAGGCAATTCTGAATGTGAGTACCATTTTAATTGCTCAAATGGGTTTGAAAACATCATAACTAAGTTGCATTTATCATTTTGATCAATTTGGTATATAACTTTTAATTTTCTGATTTTATTGAATAAAAACTTATTTTCACATTTTTAAATGATTTAAGCAAATTCAAATAATGGTCAAAGTTCAACTTTTCCAAACATGTGTGAAAAAGACATAGTTCGGTTGGAAATAATTTTCTGATCATTTCCATATTTTTATTTTATTTTTCCGAGTTATAGAAATAAAGATATTAATTATCCAATTTTTAAACATTTTCAGTAATTATTAAACATGGGCCCACGTGTCATTTTTTTCAAAAAGGAAGACCGTCCGACATGTATGTCCCAAGCGGATGTCAGCATGATGTCATCGTGACGCCAACAATGGCCACAACGGCCAACCCGATGACCTCATGTTCGATTTGGCCCGAATTGGCTGGGGTGGTTGGTTCCACTCGAGGGAGGGGAGCGAGGGGAACCATATGGAGGCGGCGCCGCTATTTTGTGGTCACCGGAAGGTGGCCGGCGACGACAATTGCGGCGGCAGGCGGCAGAGCACGACGGGGAGAGGAACCAGAGGGGGAGGGAGCGACTAGAGGGTATGGGGAGGCTCACCATCTCACCACGGAGCTCATGGGATGGTCGGAGGAGAAAGATGGGGCCGGAATCGGCGCCGGCGTGAGATTTCCGCCGCGTCCAGAGTTCGGACAGAACCCATCGATCCGCAGGATTCCTGGCATTCTAGCCCGAGTGGCTTTACGAGGAGAAAGAGGGCGTCCGTGCGGTGCTCGAGGTAGTCCCGAATCGGCAGTAGATGGTCGGAGACGACGGTGGAGGGTGGCGGCCGTACGGTAGGGTTAGGGTTTTCGTTGCGGCGGAGCACAGAGAGGGAGAAGCTGCAAGGCGAGGAGGTGGGGTGAGAAGGAGAGATGGGGACGTATCTCCAGGGCCTTAACCCTGCGAGGAGGCAAGAAGGAGGTGGCATGCGCTCGCCGGCGTCGTGCCTGCCTTCGTGGCACGAGGAAGACGACTGGCAGTAGGTTTTTCGAAAAACCCTCTGAAGGAAAAAAGAGATTACAAAGAAGTCCTTCAGAGGTTTAAAACTGAACAGAAAAGTATGTTTTGAGGGCCATTTTGTAAAAATAAATTTTGGTAAAAATACTTTTTGGAAACTTCACTAAATCTCCAATGTCACCATATTTGTGTTTGTCAATTTTGAAAATGTTTTGAATTCCAAACTTGGGTGATCACTTTAAGTGATTTTTATGCAAGTTTCATTTAAATTCAAATTAAAAATTGGTTCAAACATGATTAAATTTTTGTTTCATGCATGTATGAGATGAGCACAACACCACAACACTCTGTTAGCAAAAATTGGGATGTTACAAATCTACCCCCTTACAAGAATCTCGTCCCAGGATTCCCGAAGGAGAAAGAAAGAAGGAACACCGGTTTTGAGTGATCTTCTCGAACCTTACGATTCTCTTCGTGAAGAGGTTGATTCGTAGCACTTGCAAAGATATCTAGCGACTACACCTTAGGTAGAGATAAAACTCTTAGGAAATGATCTTCACGAAGATCGGGTATCTCATGGCTAACTGAGGACAAGAATGTTCGTGAAGAACTTTTGAGTTAACAGGCATGAAACACATCAAGATAACGGAGGGAACAAGAGAAGGTTTCAAGTTTGTGGATGAATATTCTTGAAAGGATTTAGAATATGAGCTTCGCACAAGACTTTAAATCCTTTTGGAATGGAAAGGTTGAACGACTTTTGACATCGAGGTTTCTTCAAACATAATACCAAGATGGAAAGGATGGTCTTGCATACCACAAAGTAGTATCCGTAGACGACTCAGAACACGAGGAAACACTGTAATCGTGCGTCGGAGAAAATTGTATACAAGATCATGTTCATTCTTCGGAGTGTACATAGTAGATGAAGGAACTTTCGTTCCGTTAAAGTTTGTCAAAATCTTTATCAAAGATCATGATGTTACTTTACAACAAGAGATAAGTAACCAAAGATATGGGAACACCATCACAGAGAAGGAATTCTTGGTCACACCATAAAGATGGGTAACCAATGGGGATTGAAACATCGGAAGAAAATAGAGAATTTTTTTCCTATTATGGATTTGACGTAGCAATACGTTTACCACATGGTTAAGACTCCAGGGCTGAAGTGACTAAAAAATTCCCACAATGTGTGAGATGAACAGAACTTCAAGTACCAACAACTTGGAAAAGGGAACTGATCAATGGCGGTTACAAAACACCACGAGATGGTTCTCATGATGAACTTAATTCCACGAGAACAAAGGTTTTGGAGGTTCAACGGGGAGATATTGGACAAAACAACTTCTAAGTTTTTCTTGAGGTTCTAGATACCAACAACAGGCTCATGACAAGCCTTCTATAGGTCATCAGGTGAATGTAGAACTCTGGTTTGGAAGAACAGAAAGGGAAACTTTTTAGAATGAGCCACGCAAGAATTCTCACGGAGAGTGGTTGTTCTTACGGATTCAAAGAGATATTGCATTAGGACGTAAGGCTAATTGTGTCAACCACAACATCAACCATGCCATATTTTCAAATGGACCTAATTCAATACCCTTGCGGAAGCACCAACCGTCGTTGCTGCTTGAGATTCAGCTCTGGTTCTTGGGAGAATGATTCAGAATCAGCATGTTTGAACACAGAGGCTGCATCGGTTACCAACGAGATACATTTACTAGATTCTCAAGATATGGACTATGATGCCACGCTCAAGAAGATGAGCGAGATTGCAGAACTCATGTATTAACAACTTGCAAAAGACGGTTGCACCTACATGGACTACTTGCAATGAATCACATCGGAGTCCTTGTTGGGAAAACAGTACAAAGATAACGAAGTTCTTGGACTTGCTCTCTTTCACGAGTAATCAGTCAGAGGCTGGGTGTGGATGCAAACTTCTTCAGATAAATGGAGGTGACAACCTACCATCTCAAGAATAGTCCACACATACATGACTGACTTGGGATTATTCCCGAGGAAACAAGGGAACTATACTCGAATCCATGGTGACAATTTTCACCATAAGAACACGAACCCGAGAAAGTCACTTCGAACATCAAAAACACAAAGTTCGTGATGACACAAAGATGGTTCTCAAAAGTTTCCAACATTAGTGCCAATTGTTCAACATGATCCTCTTACAACATGGAGAAAATAGTAATGTCATCGATGGGCTCAATAACATGCTTATCAAGATACTCCAAGAAGATGAATTCATAGGACATATGAACAAGGAAAAATATTGATCAGACTAAAGGATATTGAGGTATACTTAGGAGAAGCACCATAAAGATAGTCCTCGAATCTGAACTTGATTTGACGATAGCCCAAATCAAATCAAGGTAGGATGATAGCATGTCCGCAAAGGAGATACTATGCTTTTTCAACACAAAGGAAACTAGACATCCCTTAACAAAGGATCAAGTTAGGCGGATCTTTTGCCTTTCAACTCTCCAAGTTGTTGTTTAAGCTCAACCACTAATCCAAGGTGTCTAGCGTAGTTTATTGGAGAAAGGAGTAGTTCAAATTACTCCTGGTTTAGACATCATGATCAGGTAAAACATGGTGATACTTCTAGAAAGACAACCAGAATACCACAACCTACCGGTATATCTCGGGGTTTGGAAGGAATCTTGCTTTTCAAAGCATCTAGTATGATCTTGAGAGCTTCGGTATGAACCTAACTCTCCGACCAAGAATGTGCACCGAAATGAACGGATTTGGTAACACTGTCAACTTTTAAGTAGAGACCGGGTAACCAATAGTGCTAAGAAGGATACAGATGTTTCTGAGATTTTTCAAAGCAATAAGAATATCTAATACATAATCAATGCACACCCATCATTCCCAAGCACTCAGGCCTGGAGGAAGGGTGAGTAAAGACGTGTAAGAGCATCACTTCATCAATAAGGCCATGAAACTCAACACAACCTGTTGATGCAAAAGAGTGTGATACTCGAAGGTGAAATAGAACAGAAGCTAACGAAACTTCTTTAATCTGCGAATTACAAAACTTTGATATGGTCCTAGAGATGAACGAGGCACTGGAGTTTGTTTCCATCTGACATTCCAAGGTGGAATGTTCTGACGGAACACAAAATCAAATGCGTTGGAATATCCAACACACATATGCAACTTGATGTCCAAACAACGGATGGAGATTTTAGGGAACTTGGAATAGGAACATGCTCAAGAGAATTCCTAAGATCAAGTTGATTGCACAGGGTAATACTCATTTGTAAAACCCATGCCGAAAGAGAGGTATAGCTGGGTCAAGAACAAAGATGTGGAGACCATGACGATCACTCTTGTGGTGATCCCTTTTTGGTTCCAAAAGAAAACCTATGGCTATGAAAGTTGGAATTGCCTAGCCATCCTGAGGTAGATCAGATTCTTCAGCATCCAAAGAAACAAAACTTGGGTTAAAGGTCAGCATCTTGTACTAATAGCATGAGTGTCACATGGTTATAAAACCACATGATTCAACCCACCGCAATTCAGCACATTCCGGGACCTTCGGTTCAAGTTCGAGGTTTAAAAACCTAGAGAAATGAATAACTACTATCTTAGTGACTTGAAGGACACTACGAATAGAAATCATGAAATATCTTTCAAAGGACAACGATAGCTCCGGAAGAATTTGAGCAGAGGATAACGGACGCATTCGAGATGAAAAGGAAATCTCGAGATTCTGTAGTTGAAACTTAAGAACATAAGAGTGTGGAGTTCGAACAACTCTGAGAGATTATGATGTAAATGAATCTCCTACTTGAATCAAGATAACGGATTACGGAACACACACAACTCTAGAGACTCAACACTAGGTCAACTTGGGTAAAGACGTCATTGCCAAAGAAGGCACCTAAGTTTTGAATGACTGGAACCTTTTCAAATCAAAACAGGTAAGGTGACCCAGAGTTAGAGTGGTACTTTATAAGGAGTAAAAAGAATCCTGAAAAGGTTTTCACAATCCATTTGGAGTTTCAAAATAGTTTTCACAAACTCTAGACTCAACATCGACCAAGGAGTAACTTTTTCCTACAGGCAGTCCTACTATGAAAACATGAATTGTCACGACCCCGGACCCAGAGATATACATACTGTTATGTGCTCCTAGACATGGACCCACAAGGGCTTCAGGGTTACCAGCCCCGGTCGCAACAAACAACAGCAGGCATACCGGATTCATCGGCACGCAGGACGAATCACCACGGTACTACTACTCCTTGTGTCCATGCTAGTCATAACCAACCATGCATAACCAAGCGTCCACGAGTCAAATGAAACTGAAGAAAATGGGACTAAAGCTATACAGAGCTGCTATGTGTCGAGAAAGTGCAACAACAATCAAGGGTTACTGGGGTTACCTAGCCCTAGGCCGAATCACATCGGCAGGCGGGCTCGAACATGGATCATCGGCTCCACAACCCCTCGACTGCGACAACTATGCAGGCATAGCCAAAAATGTATAACGATGAACTCGAAACCAACAACCAATCAAAGCAGCACTCTACACATTAAGCTTTATTAAACATGTATTACTAGAGTATAGATTTACAAGCATATGTCACACGACCCAACATTACATCAGACAACGAAAGGAAAATTATGTTGCTAATCAACAAGAACCAAAAGGCCTAAGAGGCCGCAACATAAGGCGACGTCCCAGCCCATAGATTCCAGGATACTACCTGGGAACCCCAAACTACTCGTCGATGTCCACGTTGAAACCACCACCACTGGAGTAGACTTCACCTGAACCAAATTGAAGCAAACCTGAGTACGGGAGGTACTCAACAAGACTTAGTTAACCTATTATATATCTGCTTCTTTCAGAAAGAGTTATGAGGGTTATTTTGCGTAAATCCATCTTTGTTTTCCAAGTTGAAGAAGGAATAACACGTCTCATTGGGTATTTTGCAAACAGATGAGAAAGCTATTCAACTACTGATATCCTCATCGTTTAATCCACCAAATTATTCCAGCACCTCGTGCTTCAAATATCACCACCTCCAGTTGTTCCACTACCTCCTGCTACAAGGTAACCCCTCTCGGCATCTCTGAGGAGGCATCCTTCATTCGTTATCAACAAATTTTAGTCATTTCGTTCAAGTTATCTATGATCACAGAATCCGTCACCAAGTCGTCTCTAACCGCAGACACGGCTTTTCGAAAAGATTTAACCCTGCACGGGTGTACAACTTTACCCACACGTACCAACCGACTCTTAGTGCCACCGGGTTGGCACTAGTCCGGGAAGTGCCGGCAGAGGGTGGTCGATTCCCGGCCTTTACCTTGTCGAACCATATCCATGAGTCAACCCAAACAGGGCCACCCCGTCAAAAAGGAGTTGGCCACCTCCTAACGGGACCTGTTCTATGAGTCGGGATCAAGATCCGTGTACGTCCATCACTTGTCCCGATCATGACCTAATTTTCTCCAAAACATTTTCTGACTCACACGCAGATGGAAAGCTCAAACTACGTGTCTCATGGATAAGGTTAAACAAGTTAGTTAGTCGGGGGGGGGGGTTCATCGGCCTAGGTGTGGTTGTACGCTCAGTCTTGGCTCGAAGGCGAGAACTCGCTCCTAGGGGCATGAACAGGAAAAAACGCCACAACCCATTGTGGCCTCACATCCATGCCTTTATTAGTCAACTTATCAAAGATAAATTCAAACACAACAACCTGACATGATAGATTCAAGCATTGACTAGATTCATCAACCGGATGGATCAGATCATAACTAGGCATGGCTAAGCAAGGCTCACAAGGTTTAGCGAAGCACGCACAAACAAACCTATAGCTGTTAGGTGCAGTGGATCAGGTTATGTTGGCTATGCAGTATATAGGAGAACTCTATCTGCTGACATCAAATAGTTTGGAACCGAATGCAAAGTACGAGATTCAAAACATTTTGAAACCATATATGAGCAGATAAGAGGTTATGCTTTCCTTGGTTAAGACAACCAGATAAAGGTTTCAGGAATAAGTGCTTGACTTGTCGGTTAAGATCAAGTATTCGCCAGTTGGCATTGATGGCCTTCTCTTCGGAGTCTCATTCTACCGATAAGAAGCAAATACCGAAAGAGAAACAACAATAAACACATGGCATCGATGCAATGCGCAATATGTATGCATGAGCAACTTAATGCACTAAAATAAAACCCTAAACATGTTTGATGGGTTGCTAGGGTTCGTATGTCAGTTATGCAGTTTTACTGAAATTAGTTTGAAATAGACCCCGGAGGGGCACTTGAGGCAATTCTGAAAGTGAGTACCATTTTAATTGATCAAATGGGTTTGAAATCATCATAACTAGGTTGCATTTATCATTTTGAGAAATTTGGTATATAACTTTTAATTTTCTGATTTTATTGAATAAAAACTTATTTTATCATTTTTAAATGATTTAAACAAATTCAAATAATGGTCAAAATTCAAATTTGTCAAACATGTGTGAAAAAGACATAGTTGGGTTGGAAATAATTTTCTGATCATTTCCATATTTTTATTTTATTTTTCTGAGTTACTAAAATAAAGATATTAATTATCCAATTTTTAGATATTTTCAGTAATTATTAAACATGGGCCCACGTGTCATATGTTTTTCTTTTATTTTCAAAAAGGAAGACCGTCCGACAGGTATGGCCCATGCTGACGTCAGCATGACGTCATTGTGACGCCAGCAATGGCCACAACGGCCAACCCGATGACCTCCTGCTCGATTCGGCCCAAATTGGCTGGGGCGGTTGGTTTCACTCGATGGAGGGGAGCGAGGGGAACCATATGGAGGCGGTGCCGCTTTTTTATGGTCACCGGAAGGTGGCCAGCGACGACAATTGCGGCGGCGGGCGGCGGAGCACGACGGGGAGAGGAACCAGAGGGGGAGGGAGCGACTAGAGGGTATGGGGAGGCTCACGATCTCACCACAGAGCTCATGGGATGGTCAGAAGAGCATGATGGGTCCGGAATCGGCGCCGGTGTGAGATTTCCGCGGCGGCCGGAGCTCGGACAGAACCCATCGATCCGCGTGATTCCTGGCGTTCTAGCCCGAGTGGCTTTACGAGGAGAAAGAGGGTGTCCGTGCGGTGCTCGAGGTAGTCCCGAATCGGCAGTAGATGGTCGGAGACAATGGTGGAGGGCGGCGGCCGTACGGTAGGGTTAGGGTTTTCGTCGCAGCGGAGCATAGAGAGGGACAAGCTGGGAGGCGAGGATCTGGGCTGAGGAGGAGAGATGGGGACGTCTCTCCAGGGCCTTAACCCTGCGAGGAGGCAAGAAGGAGGTGGCATGCGCTCGCCGGCGTCGTGCCTGCCTGCCTGGCACGAGCAAGACGACTGGCAGTAGGTTTTCTGAAAAAAAACCTGAAGGAAAAAAGAAATTACAAAGAAGTCCTTCATAGGTTTAAAACTGAACAGAAAAGTATGTTTTGAGGGCCATTTTGTAAATATAAATTTTGGTAAAAATACTTTCTGGAAACTTCACTAAATTTTCAATGTCACCATATTTTTGTTTGTCAATTTTGAAGATGTTTTGAATTCCAAACTTGGGTGATCACTTTAAGTGATTTTTATGCAAGTTTCATTTAAATTCAAATTAAAAATTGGTTCAAACATGATTAAATTTTTGTTTCATGCATGTATGAGATGAGCACAACACCACAGCACTTTGTTAGCAAAATTTGGGATGTTACATAGTGGCAGCATTGCCCGCAAATAAGGACTCAAAAGGAGATCCAAACATAGTGTAATAAAGCTGTAGACAGTAATAAAAACAACACTTACAACAGAAGCTTCCTTTCAATCCCACTTCCCAATAGCACTTCACTCCCCGGCAACGGCGCCAAAAAATAGTCTTGATGACCCACAAGTATAGGGGGTGTATCGTAGTACTTTCGATAAATAAGAGTGTCGAACCCAACAAGGAGCAGAAAGTGTTGACAAGCAGTTTCAGTGAAGGAATAACTGTAAATACTGAAAGATAGATTTGTAGGGGTTTTTGATATTGTAGATAAATAAAGTGCGAGTAAATAAAATGCAGTAATAATAATTGCAGCAAATGGCCCAATCCTTTCTTCAGCAAAGGACAAGCCGGTGGGTTTACTTATTATTAACAAACATTCTCGAGGACACACAGGGAGGTTTCTGTCAAGTGCTTTTGTTCCATGCCACTGAATAAACTTTAGTGTTTTGATAAGTGTTGTGTGGGTGAATCTATGCTAATGTACCTTCCCATCCAATACTAATACATACTTGTGATTATATCCCTTGTAAGCATCCGCAACTAAAGAAAGTAATTAAGAAATAAATCTAACCACAGCTTTAAACTCCGGGATCCTACGCTCCCTCGTGCAATGGTTTCCTAACGGGGGTTTAGGTTTATGTCACTCCGTCAACCACATAATTAGTAGACAAATATACATGCATTCCCCTAGGCCCATAAATGGTGAGGTATCATGTAGACGACGTTCACATGACACCACTAGAAGAATAACACCACAACTTAAATATCAAACCATTAAATATTACTCAACATTACTTCACTACTAACAACTTGACTTCTCCCATGTCCTCAAGAACAACACGAACTACTCACAATACATCATATGGATCGTAATCATAGGTGATATAATGGATGATAACAATCTGGTCATAAAGTGCAAACACCGATAAATATCACAAGCATCAACTACTAACAAGTAATCCACATCGGGGGAGAGATCTAATGTAAAACAACGATAGAGACCCCTAATTATTACAGCGGGATGACGGTGGATGATGAGGGCTATGGTGCTTGTGGTGATGATGATGATGATGATGATGACGATCTTGATGATGCCCGGAGTGATGACTGTGACGATGGCGATGATTTCCCCTCTCCGGATAAGAATTTCCCCGACAGATTTCTCCATGACAGAGAGCTTTTGTCTCTCGGGTGGTTTCCGCCCCGAGGCGGTGGCGGAATAATTCTTCGATGATGGTATGAGGCTTAGGGTTCCCTGGGGGTCAAGTACGCGAAATACCTCGACCAGAGGTGGGCCAGGGTGACCACACCACCTGGTGGCGCGGCCAGGGGCGCGCCACCTTATAGTGTGGGCCCCTGGTGGTCCCCCTCTGGCTCCCCTTGTGGTTGGACTCCTCCTCTGAACTTCTAAGACACCCCCGGTGTCCCTCTTCTTCTTCTGATCTTCTGAAATATGGTATCTCGACGGTGCTTTTTCCATCAGATTTCTGGTCCCGGTGTTTATTCTCCAAAAATTATGAAACATGCAAAATAAGATAAAATAACATAAGAGATGCATCATAACATGAAATATATCGATGAATAGAAGCAAATTATGATATAAAATAGTAATGCAAAATGGACGTATCAGTAATCATCATGTCATGTATGTGCACTACGGTGCAACCTCTATTTTGTCAATTGCCCAGATGTAATTTGTTCACCCAGCATGTTATTTATCTGTTATGGAGAGACACCACTAGTGAACTATGGACCCCGGTCCATTCTTTAACACTGATAATACAACCTACTGCAAGCATTGTTCTCATTTCATTCACTGGAAACAAACATCATTTTCCATACTATACATCTAATCCTTTGTTTTCAGCAAGACTGGTGAGATTGACAACCTCACTGTTTCGTTGGGGAAAAGTATCTTGGTTGTGTTGTGTGTAGATTCCAGGTTGCTGCTGAGACTGGTAGTGCGCCCTGCCAACATCAGCTGTCAACAACCTTCAGAAGTGATTTCTTTCTCCTACTGGTCCGATTAAACCTTGGTTTCCTTCTTAGTGAAAATTTTGTTGTTGTACTCATCATACCTTCCTCTTGGGGTCTCCCAACGAACCGCGTTCACATGCCATCATGCCACAATGTCATTAGCACCGATATAGAAAACACACTTAAAACAATCACTCGAGTTATCCTAATAACAAAGTAAACAACAAACATAATTTTCTAAAAACTAGGAAACAACTACAAGAGAATAAAACCCGAACAAACCAAAGGTTTCACACAAAATTTTCCTAACGTGCTAGGGATACAATAAAAAACATAATAACAATTGATACACAACCTAAACATGCTAAGAAACACATTCATGACAATAAAAACATTCACACCAAAATTATTTCTATAATCAATAATGGCAGAAAAACCTAAAGTCTTGCCATCAACACCATAATTAATATGTGAGTCCTAAAATCATGCCAAGCTAGGATTTGGTAGTTCTAAGCATAAAGAAGCTCATGCAATTGGATTCATACCAAAAAATCATCACATAATAATCTAGAAAATTTACACAAGTGCTCTCTGGTCATCTCCCAACATGCATGCCATTTTCAAATGGAAACACCTATGCATGTGAGGTCAAGTTCTATGGGTAGGTATCTTTAAGGTCTATCCATAACAGATGGACTCATTATTTTTTAGAGTTCTTAAACTCAAGTTATAAACAAGTTTCTGTTTCAGACAGATTTGACCATTGATTTTCTATAGGTCAAATCATAGCTCCAAACTCAAATATACAAGTTGCATGTGGTTCAGAAAACATCCTATTATCATTGTGGTTTTTGGTTTGGCAATTTTGCAGTTTAGCATTTTCCAACTGATTTAAACCAAAGCACCAGAATTCAGATCCGCGAAAAAAGAATTAGCCACAAGAAAAAAAAACAAATCAAGGCGGATCTGGGGCGGCCAGGCCGTACCAAGCTAGGCCGGCCCATGGCGGCTTTTCTCCTGCACCGGCAGAGGATTGAAATCCTGACGGTGGACCTCCACGGGACCAGCCCGTCAGTGGCTGGCCTGGCCGAGGTGGCAAGCAGACGTCAAATTGGGATCCGACGCGCCAGAGGCGGCCACGTCGCTCCAGCCGGCTATGACCAAATCCTAGTCGCAGAAATAGAACAGGCGGTGGAGCAGTTAGGGTTTCACCGTAGGTTCGCTGTAGGGAGTTTCCATCCTCGACTAGAAGTGCTACAAGGGTGAGGAAACGCGGTACGACGCAACGCATCGATTTCCCCTTTCTTCGGTTGATGGTGAATACCGGAACATGCTTCTCAGTTGGGTGTCACGGCTGCGGACTGATGAGTGACATTGGTAAACCCCAAGAGAAAGGTTGTGAAGAGTGCAGCGGAAAGTTTTCCCTCAGAAAAGAAACCAAGGTTGAATCGACCAGTACGAGGACAAGCAATCTCAAAAGGTTGATGCAGCTGAGATGGCAGGGCGCACTACCGGTTCAGCAGCAACGTGGAACCTACACAACACAATCAAATCACTTTGCCCAAACGAAGCAGTGAGGTTGTCAATCTCACAGGTTTTGCTGAACACAAAAAGGTTAAAAGTATGCTGTGGAAAACAATATGAGAATATTATGAAAGCAGTAGCAGTAGGGTGAAAATAGTGGAAGCAGTATGGAAGCAGTGGAAATAGTGTGTGTATTATCAATATGAGAAAATGGACCGGGGTCCACAGTTCACTAGAGGTGTCTCTTGATAAAAGATAGCTAACATGTGTGCTGAACAAATTACAGTTAGGCAATTGACAGATAAAGAACATGCATGACATAAAGATTATTATGATATTCATGCGGGCATTACAACAAAATACATAGAACGTCATACAACTACATCTATGACTAATAATCCACCCTCCGAATATCATCCGAACAAACGTTGGGTATTAAGTTGCAAACAACAGATTATTGCAGTAAGAAAAGTGTGTAATTTAAACAATGTAAAAAAAAGTAAACATCGTTGTTTTCTCCCTAATGGCAACAACACATCCTCCATCCGTCACGTTTCTGTCACTCGAGCGCAGATGCAAAGGAGGCATGAACCCACTACCGAGCATAACTACTCCCCTTGGAGTCACTAGCATCTAATTGGCCAGATCATCTACTAACAACGGAGAGCATGCAAGATCATAAATAACATAACACGAAGATAACATGATAGATTGATAATGACTAGACATAGCATTCAATAATCATCGGATCCCAGCAAACTGATACGTTTCCAACGTATCTATAATTTCTGATGTTCCATGTTGATATTATGCCAATTGCTACATGTTTTCTCCCTTCTTTATGTCAATTTTATCGATTTTCCAGACTAACCTATTGACAAGATGCCACAAAGCCAGTTCCCTGTTTTCTGCTGTTTTTTGTTTCAGAAAAGTTGTTCTGGAAATATTCTCGGAATTGGAAAATTCGTAAGCTAGATGTCTTAGAAGTCCCGGAAGCTTCCAAAAGTCCCGAAGAGCCCCGGAGGGGGGCCACAGGGTGGCCACACCATGG
This sequence comes from Alopecurus myosuroides, assembly GCA_028641055.1. NCBI lineage: Eukaryota > Viridiplantae > Streptophyta > Magnoliopsida > Poales > Poaceae > Alopecurus > Alopecurus myosuroides. Next base: position 462,082,493 of record CM054057.1, on the reverse strand, counting down.
GGTGGCGCGGGCCCCCTGGCCATCCCCCGACATTGCTCTTTCGCACATATATACTCCCCGATGCATAAACCCTAGGAGAATCGACCTTTTCCACAAAATACATCTGTAGCTCCGCCGCTGCCGACAAGTTTTAGGGGGCAAATCTCTGTTCTAGCACTCTGCCGGGACGGGGAAGTTCCCCCGGAAGCCATCTCCATCGACTCCACCGCCATCTCCATTGCCGTTGCTGTCTCTTAGGATGAGGAGGGAGTAGTTCTCCCCCGAGACTGAGGGCTCTACCGGTAGCTATGTGGTTCATCTCTCTCTCTCTCATGGTGTGATCCATATGTGATCATCAGCTTTGTAATCTATTTGAATTCGTAGATGTTACTCTTCATATTTTGCTACTCAAGTGCTTTATTAATATGAACTTTGGAGTCACCTTGTCCCGCGGTGTGAAGGTGACAATGTGCACATCGTGTGTGTTTCCTCTATGAATTGTGGTGTTTGTCTAGTACCTTCTGGGGCGCTCATAGTGACAGCGTGGGGTTAACTAGACATGGGAATGCCTACTTTAAGGAATGATTTTTGCAGCCCTACGCAATGATTAGTGTTCGTTATCCAACCAGAGAGGGTTAAGAGTAGCATAGTGAGAGAAGATATCTAATTATTCATTTATGTGATCATTGTTGAGAGTGTCCTCTAGTGAAAGTAGGATCCCTAGGCCTTATTTCCAAGCATTGAAACACCATTTTCCGCCTGTTCTGCTACATGTTTGCTTGCTGCCATTTTTATTTCAGATTTCTATTATCACTGATTATCATCCATATTACTTGCATTTTACTCTCTCTTCGCCGAACTAGTGCACCTATACAACTGACAGTTGTATTAGGTGTGTTGGGGACACAAGAGACTTCTTGTATCTTGATTGCAGGGTTGCTTGAGAGGGATATCTTTGACCTCTACATCCCTAAGTTCGATAAACCTTGGGTAATCCACTTAAGGGAAACTTGATGCTGTTCTACAAAACTCTGCACTTGGAGGCCCAACACTGTCTACAAGAATAGAAGCGTGCATAGACATCAAGCTCTTTTCTGGCGGCGTTGCCTGGGACGTAAGGTAAAAGGTTCTCACATCCTCGGGTGTGAGTGCTCGAAGTTATTTCCTTTAGATTCTGCAATTATATCTTTTTGTTTCTTGTTTTTATTTTCACTAGTTATGCTTAATGGAAAACAACAAAAATATGAAAGAGCTTTATAATCTTTATCTTGAATTAGGACATGGAGTGTTTTAAGAGAAAATTAAAAAAAATCTATGGAGCTTTATTTGCATGCTAATAGCAATGTTATTAGTATGAACTCTTTGAACACCATTATTGCTAATGCTGTGGAAATGTCTAAGCTTGGGGAAGCTAGTTTTGATGAATATGATATTTTTAGTCCCCAAGTTTTGAGGAGGAAATTTCTTTGATGATACCTTGCCTCCAATATATGATGATTATAATGATTGTGGTATTCTAGTTCCACCTGTTTACAATGATGAATATGATATTTTCAGTCCACCTACTGTTGAGGAAAAAATTAATTATGATTACAATATGCCTCCTATATTTAATGATTATGGTGATGAGAATAATATTGATAGCTATTTTGTTCAATTTTCTCCCAGTGCTATTAATAAGAATGACTATGCTTTTGTGGAGAGTATTAATTCTTTTATGCATGTGGCTCATGATAAGAATGTTTTATGTGATAGCTATATTGTTAATTTTATTCATGATGCTACTGAAAGTTATTATGAGAGAGGGAAACATAATTTTATGCATCTCAACAATATTAAGTTTCCCCTCTTTATGTTGAATTTTTTTATGTTGCACTGATTTTGTCTTCTTATGCTAGTCACTTTGTGCTTCGTTGACTTGTTTTTCTACAAGGATCCTTTTCATAGGAAGTGGGTTAGACTTAAATGTGTTTTATATTTTCTTCTTAATTCTCTCTTATTGTGCTTCAACTCGTATTCTTATGTGAGCATCTTTTAAAAATCATTGTGCCTAGCTGAAAGACGTTAAATAAACGCGCTACCGGGAGACAACCCGTTTTATTTCTCTGTTTTCAACCCGTTTTCCTTAATTTTCTTTTGACTGCTTTGCACCTGGGTGTTGTCTATTTTCTTAGCAACCCCTCTGTATATTTTCTTTTGTGTTTTTGTTGAGCCAAGTAAAGCCTCTAGTGGAAAGTTGAGGCTATATTTCGGATTTCTGCGCAGGAAACAGATTTCTGCTGCCCACTTTTTATTCCGTATAAAATCACAAAAAATTCAAAATGACCTGACTTTTTTTGTGCGTAATCCTGGGCTATATATGCAACTTTTCTTAGTTTACCATTTTTTTATTTGAGCAACATAAGAGTTTCGAAAAAAATCATCTTTACCTGCTGTCCTGTTTTGACAGATTCCTGCCAATAATTGCATTTGCATCTTGATCTCTTTGTTTTGGTGTTCTTTTGAGAAAAAGAGTTTTAAAAGAAGTTGTGACAGTAGCTAATGTGTTTATGAGTGTTATACTTGTGTTGAAACTGAACCATGTGAATTTATTATTTTGATTGCACTAACGTTTCTAATGAAGATTGTGAGAAGTTTGGTGTGAAGGAAGTTTTCAAGGGTCAAGAGAAGAGGATGATATGACGTGATCAAGAAGAGTGAAAAGCCTAAGATTGGGGATGCCCCGGTAGTACATCCCAGAAAATTCCAAAAAGACTCAAGCATCTAAGCTTGGGAATGCTCAAGGCATCGCCTTCTTCATCGACAAGTTATCAGGTCACTTCTAGTGAAACTATATTTTTATTCGGTCACATCTTATGTGCTTTACTTGGAGCGTCTTTTATTTTTTTCTTTCAGTTTGTTTAGTTTTATTTTCTGTATTTTATGGTTGGATCTTATCATACTTGTGTGGGAGAGAGACACACTCCGTTTTCATTGCTTAGAACACTCTAGTTTTCATTCTTATTGTTCTGTGAGTGTTTACTTTTTGCTAGTACTGCGTTTAGCTCCTATTTTGCATGCGTCTCTTATCAGAGCTGTTAGTTTTAGTAGTGTTATGTGAGTACTCTCATGTTTTCTTTCTGTATCATTTAGAGTATTTTTTTTAAAACATATCTTGTATGGTGCTTGGTTGGGAATAGAAATGCTTATGTGATAGTTGGTATAGTGGAAAAATCCGCATGGCCTTGTTGATCACTAAACTGCTTCACTTGAATCATTGTTGTTGTTTTGAGATATTAATTTGCTTAATGGATAAACAGGAAATACTAGTAAGTAGAAACTTTTAATGGTTGGTCTAAGAAACTTGAAACTGTGCCACACTTAAATTACCAGCTGATAGAAACAATGGTATATGATTGCTACGAGTGATACATTTCTGATCGGCCTTTTGTTACGCGCTATGGTCAGGGTAGCTAACAGTGACTTGTCACTGCCACGGACCCTCTTGGAGTGATTTGCATTGTGCCTTGTAAGATCATTTTCTTTCTGTAACCTTTTAACTCGTGAGTCTATGTTGCGGTTCCTGGCACTTCCACCATCCATATTTGCTAGCCTCTTCGGTATTGTGCATTGCACTTTCTCACATTGAGAGTTGGTGCAAACTTTGCCAGTGCATCCAAATCCTGTGGGAGGACTTTTTTCTCCTACACATAAGCCCATATATTCTTCCTCAAAACAGACACCATACCTACCTATCATGGAATTTCCATAGCCATTCCGAGATATATTGCTGCACAACATCCACCTCCATTATGTTACTTGATGATGAGCTTCATGGTTATTTATGCATACTGCTACACTAGCAGGAGCATGCAGTTAGAGACACCAGAGATATTTCTTTATGAGTTATGAGTACTAAAAGTTTGATGATTCATTTTAATATAGGATGTTTCCCTTACCGTAGGATATATAAAATAAAAAAAATGAAAAAACCCAAAAAGAAAAAAAGGGGCTAAAGAGAGAATAAAGAGAGAGGGGGCGCATCACTATCCTTTATATACCACACTTGTACTTCATGTTTAGCACCAATACTTCAGTTTGGAAAGAGTTTTCGTATTATTATCATTCATAACTATATGGGGAACTTCACATTATAGAACTTGGCTTGTATATTCCAATGGTGAGCCTCCTCAAATGAGCTCTAGGTCTTCGTGAGCAAGAAAGTTGGATGCACCCCCACTAATTCCATTGGAGAGCTTTCATACACTTATAGCTCTATGTGCATCCGTTGTGTGGCAATCCCTACTCCTTGCATAGCTTCGGTTGTAAGACTTTCTCTTGTCTAATGACCACTTTCAGCTTTGTGAGCCTTTCTTCCATTGACCTTCCAAACCCCCCATAATGTTCTCTTTGCCAGAACATCCCGATGCCAGGGACCAACGCAGAACACTTGCTTGTTTTTAGTGCGCAAATAGTTTAAGATTCAAGCATTGCATCGTGTGGAAAGCTTGACTTGATCGTAACAGGGGTTGTGAAGATCGTTTGACGTGCATGATATTGGTGTTCTTGAAAGCTTAAATCATCTCTAATAAACTTTGCACGGTTGATAGTATTTTAGTATTGATTCATTAAAAGTTTTGCTTCTTTCTTCTTATTTGTTTATGCATTACTTGTTGATATCAAATATAGATCACAACTTTAGTTCATTTGATCCTAGTTTACATGCTCTACTTTACATATTATAATCAAGGTTGTGTGGTAGCATGTCACCTCAGAAATTATTTTGTTTTATCGTTTACCTACTCGAGGACGAGTAGGAACTAAGCTTGGGGATGCTTGATACGTCTCCAACGTATCTATAATTTCTGATGTTCCATGTTGATATTATGCCAATTTCTACTTGTTTTCTCCCTTCTTTATGTCATTTTTATCGATTTTCTAGACTAACCTATTGACAAGATGCCACAAAGCCAGTTCCCTCTTTTTTGCTGTTTTTAGTTTCAGAAAAGTTTTTCTGGAACTTGGAATTGGAAAATTTGAAAGCCAGAAGTCCTAGAAGTCCCGGAAGCTTCAAAAAGTCCCGAAGAGCCCCGAGGGGGGCCACAGGTAGGGCTGGAATTAAAACTCGGAACTCACGAGTTAAACGAGTAGCTCGCAACTCGACTCGGCTCGGCTTGAACTCGTTGTCCAACGAGCCGAGTCGAGTTTTCCTTTTCGACGGTAAACGAGTTCAAGCTAAATAAGTCGAGTTTACCGAGTACTCGTTTAGCTCGTTTAACTCATTGAAAATAGTTTTTAATGATATTCTTGTTTATTTGAATACTTTTTTTTACTGATTATTGTAGTTTGTTTACTACAAACTGTTGGATGGTGACATATTTTCACCGATTATTGTGATGATTTTATTATACATGACCCAAATAATAAGAAATAATTATATATACATTATATAATGTTGACTTTTTATAGTTTTATAAAATTAGATAAGTTAAACGAGTAGCTCGCGAGCTACTCGTGAGTTCACTGAGCCGAGCCGAGTTTTGATTTTGAACTCGTTGTTGAACGAGTCGAGCCAAGCTCGACTCGTCAGGTGACCGAGCTTGAGCGAGTCGAGCCGAGTCGGCTCGGCTCGGCTTGAATTCCAGCCCTAGCCACAGGGTGGCCACACCATGGGGTGGCGCGGGTCCCCCTGGCCACCCCCCCGGCATCGCCCTTTCGCCCAGTTATACTCCCCCAATGCATAAACCCTAGGAGAATCAACATTTTCCACAAAATACATCCGTAGCTCCGCCGCCGCCGACAAGTGTCGGGGGACAGATCTCTGTTCTGGCACCCTGGCGGGACTGGGAAGTGCCCCCGGAAGCCATCTCCATCGACTCCACCGCCATCTCCATCGCCGTTGTTGTATCCTATGATGAGGAGGTAGTAGTTCTCCCCCGAGGCTGAGGGCTCTACCGGTAGCTATGTGGTTCATCTCTCTCTCCCATGGTGTGATCTATATGTGATCATGAGCTTTGTAATCTATTTGAATTCGTAGATGCTACTCTTCATATTTTGCTACTCAAGTGCTTTATTAATATGAACTTTGGAGTCACCTTGTGCCGCGGTGTGAAGGTGACAGCGTGCACATCGTGTGTGTCTCCTCTATGAATTTTGATGTTTGTCTAGTACCTTCTGGGGCGCTCATAGTGACAGCGTGGGGTTAACTAGACATGGGAATGCCTACTTTAAGGAATGCTTTTTGCAGCCCTACGCAATGATTAGTGTTCGTTATCCAACCGGAGAGGGTTAAGAGTAGCATAGTGAGAGAAGATATCTAGTTATTCATTTATGTGATCATTGTTGAGAGTGTCCTCTAGTGAAAGTAGGATCCCTAGGCCTTATTTCCAAGCATTGAAACACCGTTTTCCGCCTGTTCTGCTACATGTTTGCTTGCTGTCATTTTTATTTCAGATTGCTATTATCACTTATTATCATCCATATTACTTGCATTTTACTCTCTATTCGCCGAACTAGTGCACCTATACACCTGACAATTGTATTAGGTGTGTTGGGGACACAAGAGACTCCTTGTATCTTGATTGCAGGGTTGCTTGAGAGGGATATCTTTGACCTCTACCTCCCTGAGTTCGATAAACTTTGGGTAATCCACTTAAGGCAAACTTGCTGCTGTTCTACAAACCTCTGCACTTGGAGGCCCACCACTGTCTACAAGAATAGAAGAGTGCGTAGACATCACAAACACAACATGTAGCATTACAAATAAATGATCTCGATCATGTGAGGAAGCTCACGAGATCTAAACATGAGGCATAAAGTGGAGAGTACAACCATCTAGCTACTGCCATGGACCCGTAGTCCAAGGATGAACTACTCACGCATCACGTCGGAGGCGGGCAAGGTGGTGTAGACCCCTCCGGTGATGAATTCCCCTCCCGGCAGGGTGCCGAGGAGAGGTACAGAACCCTCCCGATCTCGGGTTGATGATGACGGCGGCCTGATACGTCTCCAACGTATCTATAATTTCTGATGCTCCATGGTAATATATGCCAATTGCTACATGTTTTCTCCCTTGTTTATGTCATTTTTACACGTTTTCCGGGACTAACCTATTAATGTAGCGTTCCCACATTTAAATAATGTAAGGACACCTGTGTTATTGTGCTAGTCCCTGGATCAATTGCTAGCACCACAGTACAAAATGAAATATCATGCAAATGCATCAAATTCTATTACATCGCATGATCCAGTCTTTACAAAATAGGATTACAACTTGCATAGTCTTAGAAGACTAGCAGAAAACAAAAAATTACAGCGGAAAACATAGTACAACATTGAGCCCATCTTCTTCATGTGCCACAGGCAAAACATGTTGGCGATAGTCTCGAGATCCTAAACGAAATCCTCACTCGTCTTCAGAAACATCTGCAATATGGAATATGCAGCCACAAGGGAGTCAATACACTTTAATGTATTGGCAAGTAACACTATGGTGAATATAAATGGCACGACTAATACTACATGCTTATTTGGCTGAGTGGAGTTTTGGCTAAGTTTGCATAAAGCAAGTTTTCTCCTATCTCTTTTGTAAAAGAAAAATTTTCTTTTCAAAGGGGTGGCATCATTGGACTGAAATCCAAGCACCACTACTATTGTTCACTTGGTCAAAATTTTACTTATTGAAAATGGTGATGTGATTCTTCCGTCCTTCCTTGTCCAGCTGCTCATAGTTGTCCATAACCGGGGACACGGCTAAGATCTTAGTTTGTTGACTCTGCAGAGTTTGTGCACTTTCACCTTCAGACCCAACTCAACCCAAACATCCTATACACCCTGAGTGCATTAAGGAAAAGAGAAGAATCGAGACGAGGTCTTTTAGAAGCAAGAATCCAAGCCAATGGCAAGACCCGTTCCACCTATAATTATGCTACATCTGCTTGTCAAGCCCAGGCTGAACCCTCACAACTTAGTTGATTAAGACAGAGCCCATATGACTAAAGGCTGCACTGGAAGCAATCTAAACTTGGGGAACATCATAATCACTTTGTTCCTGGGTGGCATTCCTCAAGTGAACACCCCTCGGGGAGACACTCAACTCTCATCAGCCAAACAACCAAATCCACCCAGGTGGTTCATTGAAGTCGTTACTTAGAATTTTTCCACAACATCAAGTAAAAATCATTTGTCACGTTGCATAGCATCTATCTAGTTCTAAGGCTGTAAATAACAAGGATAAAAGAGATGGCTACACACTACTAGGATAATAGCATAGCATAATATAACTTAGTAAAATTTCCTATCAATGCATACTACTCAAAAATCGACTAATGCATATAGAAAATAATGGGTAGTTGATGATGTGTTACTTGCCTTGTTGAAGTTGGTGAAGATATCACACTCTCTTCACAAAGGATCGTTGCTCTCCGTACAATCTACTCATTGAAAACACAATAACTCAATAAACAAACATGCTATCAAGCAAACATACAAGTGAAGAGATCATACAAATCAATAACATAGCCAAAGGAGTTTAACCTAGTGGGCTAGGACAAGGTCTAGGTTTGAGTTGAAAGATATTCATTCTATAATGGTTAAATACATTGTTAAAGGGTTTCCAAGGGTTTACTTGGGAAGGACTAGGTTGAGTTTGTAGAAAACTAACTTTATTATAACCATACTTGTCGAGGAAGTTCCAAGAGTTCACTAAGAATAAACATATTACTTCTTCAACTAAAGTAATACATGCAAACACTTGGTCATATTCACCTTCAAAAATATTTGAGTGACTATGTTAGTATTTTCCATTGTGGTTAGGGTAGGTCTACTAACTTCATCATCAAAGGGAAAATATTACTAAGTCTTGGGTTTTCCATTTGGGTCAATGGTTGGACAAAAATAACTTGTTATTCTTCAACTTGTATGGATTTCTCCAAGTCTTCACATGCTTGTCTTCTTGAAGATCATCTCCATGCTTCTATTGTAGTCTCTTTTTTCCTTGGATGGATTCTTCTCTTGGTCTTGATAGATTCTTCATGTGTTTTACTTCACTAATTGGTTTGGGTATGGGATGGGCACAAATACCACTAAGTCAATTTGAAGGAAAATAGAAGAAGGATAGAAATAGAGAGGAAGATGTCTTGTTCTTCATTTCTTCATACATTTTTACTTCATTGAATTTCTTCTAGTTGTTGTGAAGCACAATTCCCTTACTTCAAATTCTTCAATGATCTTCTTTGTAGCTCTTCATGTTGCCACTAAGTTGGAGATGAAGTTTTCTTCTTGTGCTTGACTCTTGATTTCCAATTCGCTAGCTTGATGATTTCTTGAAGCATGAAAGGGGAGTGGAGAAGTAGATAGAAAACTAAATTTGTCTTGGCTCCAAATAGACATAACATCAAGGAATAACAGTTGAAACAATTCCTAAGACATGGTAAAGATGGATGAATCACTAGGTTGGGTTTTTGGTCAAAAACACATGGCCATGGTCCAAGGATGTCCAAAATGGTTGGGCAAGGTTGTTTCTGGTTCGAGGTTATCAAAAGGAGAAATTTTGCAAAAGGAACTATATTGAAAATATTTATAGAAATTAATCTATGTCAAAAATACTCCAATAGACAACTTAATTCTAAATTCAATTTTAATTTGTTCAAATATTATTTTGGGATAGAGGATATGAAAGTACACATCCTAAGGTTTCCAAATATATTTTATTTACAATATTTGGATTTGTAGAATTTTAATTATGTGAAAATTTCATCAAACAAGCATATTTGAAAATGATCAAATTTAAGTTTCTCAAATTTGAATTTGGCCAGTGCCAAAAGTTTCTAATTGTCAAGGGCTTTTCAAAAAGTCCAAGATTGCTAAATTAGGCCTTATGAATCAAAAGATATGATAGATCTAAGATTCAGGGACTTTTCTGCAAAACTGCTAATTCATTCCAGCGGGAGAAAATTCAAATAAAGGCTAGGCCATGTGGCTGATCCTGATTGGTTGCTTGTGCTGACTGGATGCTGGTGTGGCGTGCTGACTGGGCGCTGACGTGTTTAAGTGACCAGATCTGGGCCACTGGATCTGGATCTAACAGTGGCATACCCTTTCGCTCCAGATCTAATCCTACGCGTCAAAAAAAGATCCAACAGCCACCGGAGAGAGGAGGGTGGCTTACCGGAGTTTTCCGCCGGAGAATGTCGAGACGGCGGTCGGCGCTGCAGTCGTGGATGGCGGTGGTGGTACGTGGGGCTTCTGTGCACGGGGAGACCACGGGGAGGCGCTTCTTGACGAGGCAGAGAGCTTGGTGGCCACGGCGCCCTCTGTTTCTTCCCGGATGCGCAGCGCGACGTGGTCGGCGTTGCGGTTGCTTCGGTTCTCGCCGGGGGTGGTGCTCCGCTGCTCGAAAGAATCAAACAGGGGTATAAGGAGACGCGCAAGAGAAGTGAGAGAGGAAGGGACCGAAGAGGGGGAGGTTCCTTGCCTTGGTGTCGCCGGAAACAGGAGAGGACGGTGGCGGCAGTGTGCAACTCCGGCGAGCAATACCGAGCAGCCTCTCGGTGCTCTCGGGCTAGGGTTTGGGGAAAAAGGACGAGGGGCTCGGGGTCCTCTTATAGATGCAAAGAGGGGAGGGGAACACGGCCTTAATGGCCTTGATTTGATGGCGAAAATCTCGGCCGAAACGGCCGTGACTTTCCTTCCGTGAGGAAGAAGAAGGGTGACGTCAGCTGACGTCATCTTTTCTTTTTATTTTTCTTTTCTTTTTCCCTGCCAAATAAAAACCTTAATAACTTCTATTTTAAATATCCAAATGACATGAAACAAATATCTAAATTCTTGAAATTTCAAATACTTTCCTACCATATCATTTTTGGAAACAAAACATCATATTTTATTTTTGAATTTTGGAAATTTGAATAATTCTTTAATAGTCAGTTAATGTGATTTTTAATTCAAAAATGTATAAAACATGGTTATTGGTCAATAAAATTTTAGTGACATTCTAAATGTTGAAAACATATTTTTGAAAGTCATTTCATCTTGTTTTCACAATTTTATAATTTGAATATATAAATAAAACACTAATAGTACTTTAAGGCCATTTAAAATTTAGAAAATAATAAATTTATGTTATTGTCTAAATAAAATTTCAGAGACATTTTACATGTCATATATTATTTTTGGAAATCCATTTTTAAACCATTTTCACATTTTATAATTTTAGGATATGAAGGATTTACTAATAGTAACTTAATGTTATTTAATTAGTTCATATCAAATTATTAATATCGTTGATCAATAAAATTTAGAATAAAACCACAAGTCATGGTATTGTTTTCAAAACCTCTTTATGTTATTTTCAAAACAATGCATTTTATTTTCACACCTTCATGTTTAAAACTTGGAATAACAACTAAAAGTTATTATTAGCAAATTTTATTCTCATCAAATACTTTTGAGGCTTAGAACTTCATTAAGGGTTATAAATATTTGAGTAATGTTGCCATAAGATAATCTTCAAGGTAACATTGGAGTTGCAAACATTTTAGATAAAGGTTTGTTAATAAAAGATATTCCCTTTATATAAAGAAACTTATTTTTTTGAATAAGGTTTTAGGGTTTAAGGAACAAAGGCATAATTGGATTTCTAATTCCAATAAACTTGGTATAGGACCACATAGTTCATTTTTGTTTGAGTTCTATTTGTTTTTGGTGACTTTTATTGTCATGAAAAAAAAAGTTTCAAATTTTTGAGATTTTTTAGTTTTTCCAAAAATCAGGGATGTTACAAACTACCACCCTTAAAAGAAATCTCGTCCCGAGATTTGGGGAGGCTAGAAAGAAAGATTTGGGTAACTGGATTCCAAAACAACTGGGTGGGCTACCACCCTTAAAAGAAGCTTTGGTGGGTAGTCTATTTTCATTAGATTGGAGTGTAGATTGATTTGAGATTGGCTTGAGTAGAACTTTCTTTCGCGGTAGAGCTGTAGACCAACATAGGTATGGTGGACTACCTTTGACACTGAGGGGTCACTCTTTGGGTCAATCAAAAGACCAAGTTGAGAGGATTTCACAAGATCATCTCATTATAATGGGAACACATTTCTCAGACATTCATTGTGGCTTGTTACACTGGAAGAACTTCTAGGGAAAATAAATTTAGTTTCAACATAAAACTTTGCCTAAGATTCCTTCTTTCAGAAAGTCATGTTTCCTTCCTTCTCCCTTTGAGGGCATCCATTTTCATAGTGTCCTTTATCTCTGCATTTGAAGCAAGTCACTTGGCTGATGTCTCTCTAGACAGGATTGGGGTTCTTCTGAAGTTTCTTCTTCTTCCTTGGTGGAGTTAAATTGGCCATCATATCTTCATACTGCTGCCCAGTATACTCAACTATGTGGGTTGAAAGTCTGGGTTTCTTGTTGGGACAATTCCTGGATAAATGTCCATCTTCTTCACAAGAATAACAATTCTTAGTGCTGGGTTTGGATGAACATGGGTGTGGTGTGGTCTTGGCTCCAGTATTCATCTTGACATGGTCCATATGAAAAGTATCCAGCTTGCGTTTTCCCTTCACTTCTGGTTTTCCTAAGTTCTCTTGGATTGCACTAAGCATTTCCATTTTGGCTTGTTGTCCAACTTGTTGTACCATGGGGTAAATTGGACATTGTGTTGGAACATGTGTTGTTCCTTCACACAGAAAGCAGGTAACTTGAGTGATGTATCTTTCGGTTGAGTTGTTTGCATCACCATGGGGCCACTCATCAGGACAATCTTTGGAATAGTGTCCTATCTCTCCACAAGATTTGCAGGCATTGAGTGTTGAAAACATTTATTCTTCTGTCTACTGGTTATCTCTAGCTACCAAGGGTTGATTGTTTCCACTATTGGCCATGCTTTGTGACATCATGTGCACTATCTGGGATTGGGTATCTAACACTTGTTGCATTCCTGGTGCTAACTCCATATTGGGGTTGCTGGCTTAATTCTGGGTCATCAGTTGTATCAGCTGAGTCTGAGCTTCTAGTAGCATCTTCATTGCCATTGACTTCACGGGGTCGTTGACATACTGGCTAGACATCTGTTTTGGGGTTTTAAGAAAGATGAGTAGAGATTAGAAAGATTTGGCAAGGGGGCTCCCACCCAAACACAACAGATCAAGGAAAGTCATCTTGCAAACAACACATAACAGACATATATCAACTCATTCATCCCATCAAACAACAAACTTTTCAAAAACATCTAGTATTGTCATACCACACTCATTAGTATGATCAATACTCTAATCGTGTTTCATGTCTCACAACTTTATGACATCTCATGGTGGTCTACTATTCAAGGCAGGGTAACAACTTTCTTGCTTTATTCCTCATGAGAGGTCTTCAATACTCAGTCTTCACGATGATCTCCGCGTTCTTGTACATTGTAATCTCTTTTTCAAGAGTGTTGATCTCTTCTTCGGCTTCCTTGAGACCCTTCTTAGTGTTGTGAAGTCTCCACTTGAGTCTCTCTGTAAGTTCTTTAATAGCACTCCATGCATCACTTCTTGCTGAATCGAGGAATGAAAAATGCATTATCCTGTTGGTGAACATGCAATCTCCTCCCATCTTGTGGTCGTACTCCTTGTTTCTGTACAGATGAATCTGCACCCACCAATATTCGAAACCATCCTCCTCATCTATGTAGGGAAAACCCCAATAGACTGTTGGTCCTTCAAATCCCATGATTAACATGAGATCCTTCAGTGCTCTTGGGAACTCAGTGTCACACTCCAGGGTCATGGTCATCATTGGTCCTTTCTTGAGTGATTGAATGATGCTGGCCATCTACAGAGAAGAGTAGTCATTAGAAATGTATCATGGGAAGGAGTACGAGGAGAAATGAAGTTGTAAAATATTTCTTTGAGGAGTAGTTGTAAGATAGTAAAATTTTATTACTATGGATTTTCCTATTCTAATCCAAACCTAGGGTCTCGAATCCTACAGGCAACACAATGCTCTGATACCATTTTGTAGCGTTCCCACATTTAAATAATGTAAGGACACCTGTGTTATTGTGCTAGTCCCTGGATCAATTGCTAGCACCACAGTACAAAATGAAATATCATGCAAATGCATCAAATTCTATTACATCGCACGATCCAGTCTTTACAAAATAGGATTACAACTTGCATAGTCTTAGAAGACTAGCATAAAACAAAGAATTACAGCGGAAAACATAGTACAACATTGAGCCCATCTTCTTCATGTGCCACAGGCAAAACATGTTGGCGATAGTCTCGAGATCCTAAACGAAATCCTCACTCGTCTTCAGAAACATCTGCAATATGGAATATGCAGCCACAAGGGAGTCAATACACTTTAATGTATTGTCAAGTAACACTATGGTGGATATAAATGGCACAACTAATACTACATGCTTATTTGGCTGAGTGGAGTTTTGGCTAAGTTTGCATAAAGCAAGTTTTCTCCTATCTCTTTTGTAAAAGAAAACTTTTCTTTTCAAAGGGGTGGCATCATTGGACTGAAATCCAAGCACCACTACTACTGTTCACTTGGTCAAAAATTTACTTATTGAAAATGGTGATGTGATTCTTCCGTCCTTCCTTGTCCAGCTGCTCATAGTTGTCCATAACCGGGGACACGGCTAAGATCTTAGTTTGTTGACTCTGCAGAGTTTGTGCACTTTCACCTTCAGACCCAACTCAACCCAAACATCCTATACACCCTGAGTGCATTAAGGAAAGGAGAAGAATCGAGACGAGATCTTTCAGAAGCAAGAATCCAACCCAATGGCAAGACCCGTTCCACCTATAATTATGCTACATCTGCTTGTCAAGCCCAGGCTGAACCCTCACAACTTAGTTGATCAAGACAGAGCCCATATGACTAAAGGCTGCACTGGAAGCAATCTAAACTTGGGGAACATCATAATCACTTTGTTCCTGGGTGGCATTCCTCAAGTGAACACCCCTCGGGGAAACACTCAACTCTCATTAGCCAAACAACCAAATCCACCCAGGTGGTTCATTAAAGTTGTTACTTAGAATTTTTCCACAACATCAAGTAAAAATCATTTGTCACGTTGCATAGCATCTATCTAGTTCTAAGGCTATAAATAACAAGGATAAAAGAGATGGCTACACACTACTAGGATAATAGCATAGCATAATATAACTTAGTAAAATTTCCTCTCAATGCATACTACTCAAAAATTGACTAATGCATATAGAAAATAATGGGTAGTTGATGATGTGTTACTTGCCTTGTTGAAGTTGGTGAAGATATCACACTCTCTTCACAAAGGATCGTTGCTCTCCGTACAATCTACTCATTGAAAACACAATAACAAAATAAACAAACATGCTATCAAGCAAACATACAAGTTAAGAGATCATACAAAGCAATAACATAGCCAAAGGAGTTTAACCTAGGGGGCTAGGACAAGGTCTAGGTTTGAGTTGAAAGAGATTCATTCTATAATGGTTCAATACATTGTTAAAGGGTTTCCAAGGGTTTACTTGGGAAGGACTAGGTTGAGTTTGTAGAAAACTAACCTTATTATAACCATACTTGTCGAGGAAGTTCCAAGAGTTCACTAAGAATAAACATATTACTTCTTCAACTAAAGTAATACATGCAAACACTTGGTTATATTCACCTTCAAAAATATTTGAGTGACTATGTTAGTATTTTCCATTGTGGTTAGGGTAGGTCTACTAACTTCATCATCAAAGGGAAAATATTACTAAGTCTTGGGTTTTCCATTTGGTTCAATGGTTGGACAAAAATAACTTGTTATTCTTCAACTTGTAGGGATTTCTCCAAGTCTTCACATGCTTGTTTTCTTGAAGATCATCTCCATGCTTCTATTGTAGTCTCTTTTTTCCTTGGATGGATTCTTTTCTTGGTCTTGATAGATTCTTCATGTGTTTTACTTCACTAATTGGTTTGGGTATGGGATGGGCACAAATACCACTAAGTCAATTTGAAGGAAAATAGAAGAAGGATAGAAATAGAGAGGAAGATGTCTTCTTCTTCATTTCTTCATACATTTGTACTTCATTGAGTTTCTTCTAGTTGTTGTGAAGCACAATTCCCTTACTTAAAATTCTTCAATGATCTTCTTTGTAGCTCTTCATGTTGCCACTAAGTTGGAGATGAAGTTTTCTTCTTGTGCTTGAGTCTTGATTTCCAATTTGCTAGCTTGATGATTTCTTGAAGCATGAAAGGGGAGTGGAGAAGTAGATAGAAAACTAAATTTCACTACTTGGTACTATATGTGATTGACACATTCTAAGTACTTGGCTTGGCTCCAAATAGACATAACATCAAGGAATAACAGTTGAAAACAATTCCTAAGACATGGTAAAGATGGATGAATCACTAGGTTGGGTTTTTGGTCAAAAACACATGGCCATGGTCCAAGGATGTCCAAAATGGTTGGGCAAGGTTGTTTCTGGTTCAAGGTTATCAAAAGGAGCAATTTTGCAAAAGGAACTATATTGAAAATATTTATAGAAATTAATCTATGTCAAAAATACTCCAATAGACAACTTAATTCTAAATTCAATTTTAATTTGTTCAAATATTATTTTGGGACAGAGGATATGAAAGTACACATCCCAAGGTTTCCAAATATATTTTATTTACAATATTTGGATTTGTAGAATTTGAATTATGTCAAAATTTAATCAAACAAGCATATTTGAAACCGATCAAATTTAAGTTTCTCAAATTTGAATTTGGCCAGTGCCAAAAGTTTCTAATTGTCAAGGGATTTTCAAAAAGTCCAAGATTGCTAAATTTGGCCTTATGAATCAAAAGATATGGTAGATCTAAGATTCAGGGACTTTTCTGCAAAACTGCTAATTCATTCCAGCGGGAGAAAATTCAAATAAAGGCTAGGCCATGTGGCTGATCCTGATTGGTTGCTTGTGCTGACTGGATGCTGGCGTGGCGTGCTGACTGGGCGCTGACGTGTTTAAGTGACCAGATCTGGGCCACTGGATCTGGATCTAACGGTGGCATACCCTTTCGCTCCAGATCTAATCCTACGCGTCAAAAAATGATCCAACGGCCACCGAAGAGAGGAGGGTGGCTTACCGGAGTTTTCCGCCGGAGAATGTCGAGACGGCGGCCGGCGCTGCAGTCGTGGATGGCGGTGGTGGTACGTGGGGCTTCTGTGCACGGGGAGACCACGGGGAGGCGCTTCTTGACGAGGCAGAGAGCTTGGTGGCCACGACGCCCTCTGTTTCTTCCCGGATGCGCAGCGCGACGTGGTCGGCGTTGCGGTTGCTTCGGTTCTCGCCGGGGGTGGTGCTCCGCTGCTCGAAAGAATCAAACAGGGGTATAAGGAGACGCGCAAGAGAAGTGAGAGAGGAGGGGAGCGAAGAGGGGGAGGTTCCTTGCCTTGGTGTCGCCGGAAACAGGAGAGGACGGTGGCGGCAGTGTGCAACTCCGGCGAGCAATACCGAGCAGCCTCTCGGTGCTCTCGGGCTAGGGTTTGGGGAAAAAGGACGAGGGGCTCGGGATCCTCTTATAGATGCAAAGAGGGGAGGGGAACACGGCCTTAATGGCCTTGATTTGATGGCGAAAATCTCGGCCGAAACGGCCGTGGCTTTCCTTCCGTGAGGAAGAAGAAGGGTGACGTCAGCTGACGTCATCTTTTCTTTTTATTTTTCTTTTCTTTTTCCCTGCCAAATAAAAACCTTAATAACTTCTGTTTTAAATATCCAAATGACATGAAACAAATTTCTAAATTCTTGAAATTTAAAATACTTTCCTACCATATCATTTTTTGGAAACAAAACATCATATTTTATTTTTGAATTTTGGAAATTTGAATAATTCTTT
Organism: Alopecurus myosuroides; assembly: GCA_028641055.1. Lineage (NCBI taxonomy): Eukaryota > Viridiplantae > Streptophyta > Magnoliopsida > Poales > Poaceae > Alopecurus > Alopecurus myosuroides. The sequence continues at coordinate 462,064,691 of CM054057.1, read as the reverse complement.
AATAGTCACTAAATGTGATTTTTAATTCAAAAATTTATAAAACATGGTTATTGGTCAATAAAATTTTAGTGACATTCTAAATGTTGAAAACATATTTTTGGAAGTCATTTCATCTTGTTTTCACAATTTTATACTTTGAATATATAAATAAAACACTAATAGTACTTTAAGGCCATTTAAAATTTAGAAAATAATAAACTTATGTTATTGTCTAAATAAAATTTGAGAGACATTTTACATGTCATATATTATTTTTGGAAATCCATTTTAAAACCATTTTCACATTTTATAATTTTAGGATATGAAGGATTTACTAATAGTAACTTAATGTTATTTAATTAGTTCATATCAAATTATTAATATCGTTGATCAATAAAATTTACAATTAAACCACAAGTCATGATATTGTTTTCAAAACCCTCTTTATGGTATTTTCAAAACAATGCATTTTATTTTCACACCTTCATGTTTAAAACTTGGAATAACAACTAAAAGTTATTACTAGCAAATTTTATTCTCATCAAATACTTTTGAGGCTTAGAACTTCATTAAGGGTTATAAATATTTGAGTAATGTTGCCATAAGATAATCTTCAAGGTAACATTGGAGTTGCAAACATTTTAGATAAAGGTTTGTTAATAAAAGATATTCCCTTTATATAAAGAAACTTATTTTTTTGAATAAGGTTTTAGGGTTTAAGGAACAAAGGCATAATTGGATTTCTAATTCCAATAAACTTGGTATAGGACCACATAGTTCATTTTTGTTTGAGTTTTATTTGTTTTTGGTGACTTGTATTGTCATGAAAACAAAATTTTCAATTTTTTGTGATTTTTGAGTTTTTCCAAAAATCAGGGATGTTACAATTAACAAGATGCCAAGTGCCAGTTCCCTGTTTTCTGCTGTTTTTTTATTTCAGAAAAGTTGTTCTGGAAATATTCTCGGAATTGGACCCCACAAAGCCTGAAGTGCTTATTTTCCCCAGAAGCATCCAGAAGACCGAAGAGGAGACGAAAAGGGGCATCATGGGCCCACACCATGAGGTTCCCCCCCTTGGCCGCGCCAGGGGGTGGTGTGGGGCCCCAGGGATCCACCTCCTCTGCCCTTTCGCCTATTTATTTCCTCCGGATGGAAAACCCTAGATACCTAATAAAAAATCCCCAAAAAGTTCCGCAGCCACCGTCACCGTCAACCCTAGATCAGGGGGTTCTGAAGCTATCTCCGGCACGCTGCGGGAGAGGAAATCATCGCCAGAGGCCTCTTCATCACCATGCCCGCCTCCGGAGTGATGCGTGAGTAGTTCATCCTTGGACTACGGGTCCATAGCAGTAGCTAGATGGTTGTCTTCTCCTCATATGCCTCCATGTTTAGATCTCGTGAGCTGCTTAACATGATCGAGATTGATCTTATGTAACTCTATGTGTTGTGTTTGTTGGGATCCAATGAATATTGAACTTATGCCAAGTTGATTATAGTCTTTATTGCATATGTTATTTGTGATCTTGCATGCTTTCCGTTGCTAGTGGTTGCTCTGTCCAAGTAGTTGCTAGTCACTCCCAGAGGGAGTATTTATGCTCGATAGTGGGTTCATGCCTCCTTTTCGCCTTGCTCGAGTGAAATAAACGTGAAGGGGGGATGTGATGTTGCCACTAGGGAGAAAACAGCGATGTGAGTGCTCGCGTGTAAAATCATTGCTTACATTATACACATTGTTTAATGCAGTTATCTGTTGCTTGCAACTTAATACCTAAGGGGGTTCGGATGATAACCTGAGGGTGGATTATTAGTCATATATGCAGTTGGATTACGTTTTATGTATATGGTTGTAATGCCCGCACTAAATATCATTGTAGTCATCATGTCATGAATGCGCACTACGGTGCAACATTTATTTTTCAATTGCCTAGCTATAATTTGTTCACCCAGCATGTTATCTTTTATGGAGAGACACCACTAGTGAACCTATGAACCCCTTTCCATTTTCTTACATTGTTAAACAAACCAACACAATTTCCTGCTTTCTTTACTAACTGCAAGCATACACCTTTTTCCACACTATACGTCTAATCTTTGTTTTTAGCAAGACCGATGAGATTCAAAACCTCACTGTACCGTTGGGACAAAGTATTTTGGTTGTGTTGTGTGCAGGTTCCACGTTGTTGCTGACACCGGCGAGCCATCACCACCATCAGTGGCATCAACCTTCCGAAGGTCCTATTTCTCCTACTGGATTGATAACCTTGGTTCTTAACTAAGGGGAAAACTCCTACCGCTGTGCTCATCACACCCTCCTCTTGGGGTATCCTAACGAGTGCAAGATCTGCACCATCACGACCTCATGTGTTTCTTGGGACGAAGTGGTATATTTTTAGGGTTGACGTATCGGGGGGATAAATAGGAGAAAGGGCGATGGAGGTGGATGCCCGAGGGGCCCAAACCACCCCCCGACGCGATCAGGGGGCGCCCTATGGTGTGGCCCCCCTCTGGGCCTCTTCGGGACTCCGTGGAACCTTTGGGAATTCTATGACTTTCGGGCTTCAAATTTTCCAATTCCAAGAATATTTCCAGAACAACTTTTCTGAAACTAAAAACAACATAAAACATGGAACTGGCTCTGTGGCATCTTGTCAATAGGTTAGTCCGGAAAAACGATAAAAATGACCTAGAGTGTAAGGAAAACATGTAGCATATGGCATGAAAACCACATGGAACATCAGAAATTATAGATACGTTTATGACGTATCAACATCCCCAAGCTTAGTTCCTACTCGTCCTCGAGTAGGTAAACGATAAAAACACATAATTTCTAAGGTGACATCCTACCAACATAAACTTGATCATCTAAAATGTAAAAGCATAAGCATAGCTGAAATCATAGAACTTAAACACAAGCATGATAAATAAAATTCTAACAATAAAGCATAGAAATCAACTTGCATCATGAGAAGTAACACAAATAAAAGATCATAAATAATAATGCACTCGAAATATATACGTTTGTTTCAAGCATAGAAATAACATGGCAAAGTGATATTTCGCTTGTCCTTAAGAGTGGGGAAAACATATATGCCAGGACACCTTCAAAGTTCAGGAGGAAGACTAGAACAAATAATAAGAGAACAAACAATAACACATCATGAATCAATTAATAATGTTTCTGGGACAAATGCACATTAAACTCAGAATGGCAACCATGCTCTCTCAACAGTGCATAAAGATAGAAGATGGAGACTCAACATAAAAGTAAAAGAAAGGCCCTTCGCAGAGGGAAGCAGGGATCACTCATGTGCTAGAGCTTTTATTTTGTTAAATGGAGGTATAAAATGGTTGACACTCCTCCCAACCTTTCTTACACAAATCATGGCTAACCGAATCTTCGAGTGCCAGCCAACAATCACATACCATGGAGGAGTGTCTAATTTTGAGAGAGGTGTATGCTTATGTCAACGAATAGCAAACAGAAAATACAGTACGTCACAAGCCAACTAGATTTCACAAGAGCGCTCCCATAGAAGGACGCATCTGGGTAGAAGGTCATCCCTCTTTCTCTTTTGTTTACACAATTATGCTTTGACTGATAAATCAGGGGGGGAAATAGTGAAGAGAATTTGTTGTATTACTTTGGGGCTAGGCACCCCGCTGCCAGCTCTTCTATCAATTGGATAAGCGGATGAAGCCACTAGTCCAGGGTGTAAAAGTCCAATCAACAAGTGAGATAAAGATTCTGTATTTACATCCTCGTGAGCTAAAACAGGAGCACAAAACAGGAGTAATTTTGAAGGTTTTAAAGGTAACACATGAGCAATTTACTTTGGAATGGCAGTTAAATACGACATGTAGGTAGGTATGGTGGACACATTTGGCAAACTTTGGATTTTGGGAGTTAAATGCACGAGTAGAGCTCATACTCAGTACAGGTGGAGGCTAGCAAAAGACTGGGAGCGACAAATCAAGAGAGCAATAATGGCCATAATCATGCATAACGACAAAAACATTATTAATCAAAGCATAAGTGGTACTACAAGTTTAAAAACAAAATGATCATAGAGGCTATAAGTCACTGGTTGATAGTCATAAACATCGTGTGAGCATGCGCCAAGTCAACCAAATGAAACATTCAAAGGAGAACACTACAAATTTATGCTTCAAAATGACAACAACAACTCATGATTCTTTCTAAGGCACATTAAACACTCTCAGATATTTGAGAAAAATCATGCTACAAAAATACCTACCAGGCTTTAGAATTAAAATAACATCTAGCATGACATGAAAAAGTCTAGCCATAGTCTATACAAGCTTCTATTTGCACCGTTATAAGGACGAAAATTGTACTACTTATTTCCAACACCAAGCATTTCATAATAAGAAAAACTCTCCATGAGATACAACAATGAAACATGAGTAACACAACTCTACTAAAGCTAACAACTCTGAATAAGAGATGCAAGAAAAATAGGGGCTAAACAGGAATTTTGCAGCAACTAGAAGAAAAACTAAGAATACGAGCATAGCAAGTATTTAAACAAAAAAGCAGAGCGTGTCTCTTTCCAACACAAAGAATGCTAGGGTCCAACTATATTATTGCAGCAAGTAAAACAAAATAAAACAAAGGAAAACATAAAAAATAGACGCTCCAAGTAAACTTCATATTATGTGACCGAATAAAAATATAGTTTCACTAGAAGTGACCTGATAAATTGTTGATGAAAAAGGGGATACGTTGGGCATCCCCAAGCTTAGATGCTTGAGTCTTCTTATAATTTGCTTGGATGGACCACGGGGGAATCCCCAAGCTTTGCATTTGCACTCTTCTTGATCACATTATATCAACCACTTCTCTTGACCCTTGAAAACTTCCGTCACACCACACTCAAAGAGTAATTCACATTGGAGGGTTAGTGAAACAATAAAAAAATCCATGGGTTCTGTATGGGCACAAGTTATATTGATACTTTTAAACATTAGCTACAACCACTGATGTTTCGTGAAGCAAAGAAATCCACTTGACATCGTAAAAGAGAAAATGCAAGAAAAATGGCAGAGTCTGCCAAAACCAGAACAGTCTGTAAAGATGAATTTTTTCGGGGCACTTATGTTGCTAAGATCGAAAAACTTAAGAATGAAAAAGTTGCGGAATTAGCTGAGGAATAAGCACAAAATTTTTCAGATTATTCTAATCTTTCTGGATTTTATACGATTTTTTATGGTGCACAGCAGAGATGTGTTTCCCGCGCAGAAATCCAAAAACAACTCCAACTCTCGTCGGAAACTTTACTTGGCACAACTAAAACATGAAAATAAAGATACAAAGGAGTTTCTACAGAAGTACACAACCCCTTGACTCAAAGAAAACAGAGAAAAACAAAGAAAAAATAAAACCATGGGTTATCTCCCAAGAAGTGCTTTTCTTTAACGCCTTTTAGCTAGGCCCAGAAAAGTGGAATCAAGTGTTTTCAAGTGAAGAAGCATACAAATCAAGATAAGGAAATTCCTTAATAATGCATTGTATTTTATCTAAGTGAGTTTCAGAGGCTCCTCTCTTAGAACTTTTAAGCGTACTATTCTCATCAAATAAATTTTCAGAAACAATCCAATCAAAATTCTTTTCTTGGGATTCATGCACTGCTACCAATTTATAGGGGATTGGTATTTTCTCCTCATTTTCATTTTTAGATTCAGGTTTTTCAAGAGCTCTTAAAATATCTACACATGAGCCTAGCATATTGAAACAATCAAAGACTTTTCTAACTTTTATAGCAACATCTCCAAATTCTTTAAGCATGGTTTCTAAGATAAAGTTCCTTTTCTCGATATCTTCAATATTATTCAAGTTGAGGAACATATGCTGCAATATGGGGTGAAGGTTAACAAACCTAGCTTCTAACATGTGAATTAAAGAAGTTGCAGCAGTTTCATAATTTGGAGCAAGTTCTAGTATGGATTTTTCCTCAAAATTATCATGCTTACTAACATGATTAAATAATTCTTTAATGGTATCGTTTCCAAGTATAGAACCACTACCAACTGGAAGATCTTTCAGGGTAAACTTAGGGAACAACATGATGAAAAATAACAACGAGGTAACAAAAGTAACAAATAGAATAAGAACTATTTTTTGTGTCTTTGATAAAGAGAAGAAAACAAGATAAAATAAAATAAACTAAGAAAAACAAAAACAAAGTAAAGAGATTGGAATTGAAAGACTCCCCTTGCAGAAATTCTCTTCCTCCATGGCAACGGCGCCAAAAAACTTGTTGATGACTCACGTTGGTAAACCCCAAAAGAAAGGCTCTGAAGAGTGCAGCAGCAACTTTTCCCTCAGAAAAGAAACCAAGGTTGAATCGACTAGTAGGAGGACAAGCAATCTCTGAAGATTGATGCAGCTGAGATGGCAGGGCGCACTACCGGTTCAGCAGCAACGTGGAACCTACACAACACAATCAAATCACTTTGCCCCAACGAAGTAGTGAGGTTGTCAATCTCACCGGATTTGTTGAACACAAAGAGGTTAAACATATGGTGTGGAAAACAATATGAGAACAGTATGAAAGCAGTAGCAGCAGTGTGAAAATAGTGGAAGGAGTGGAAACGGTGTGTGTATTATCAGTATGAGATAATGGACTGGGTCCACAGTTCACTAGAGGTGTCTCTCCATAAAAGATAGCTAACATGCATGGTGAACAAATTACAGCTGGGCAATTGACAGATAAAGAACATGCATGACATAAATATTGCTATGAGATTCATGCGGGCATTACAACAAAATACATAGATCGTCATCGAACTGCATCTATGACTTATAATCCACCCTCCGAATATCATCCGAACAAACGTTGGGTATTAAGTTGCAAGCAACAGATTATCGCGGTAAGAAAAGTGTGTAATGTAAACAATTTAAACGAAGTAAACATCGTTGTTTTCTCCCTAATGGCAACAACACATCCTCCATCCGTCACGTTTTTGTAACTCGGCCGCAGATGCAAAGAAGGCATGAACCCACTATCGAGCATAAATACTCCCTCTTGGAGTCACTAGCATCTACTAGGCCAGAGCATCTACTAACAACGGAGAGCGTGCAAGATCATAAATAACATAACATGAAGATAACATGATAGATTGATAATTAGCAAACATAGCATTCAATAATCATCGGATCTCAGCAAACACAACATGTAGCATTAGAAATAGATGATCTCAATCATGTGAGGCAGCTCACGAGATCTAAACATGAGGCATAAAGTGGAGAGTACAACCATCTAGCTACTGCTATGGAACCGTAGTGCAAGGAAAAACTACTCACACATCACTCTGGAGGCGGCCATGGTGGTGTAGACCCCTCCGATGATGAATTCCCCTCCCGACAGGGTGCCGGGGAGAGCTGCAAAACCCTCCCGATCTCGGGTTGACGATGACGGCGGCCTTGGGTGTTTCTTGGGACGAAGTGGTATATTTTTAGGGTTGACGTATTGGGGGAATAAATAGGCAAAAGGGTGATGGCAGTGGATGCCCGAGGGGCCCACACCACCACCGGCGCGGCCCTCCTGTGGCCCCCTCCGGGCCTCTTCGGGACTCCGCGGAACCTTCGGGAATTCTAAGACTTCCACGCTTTGAATTTTCCAATTCCGAGAATATTTCCAGAACAACTTTTCTGAAACTAAAAAGAGCAGAAAAGGGGGACTGGCTCTGTGGCATCTTGTCAATATGTTAGTCCAGAAAATCGATAAAAATGACATAAAGTGTAAGGAAAACAAGTAGCATATGGCATGAAAACCACATGGAACATCAGAAATTATAGGTACTTTTATGATGTATCACGGACCTAGGCCGCCAATGGAAGCGCCATGCAAGGGATGGAAGGCGGACCTTAGGTACAAAAAGAAGTAAAACGACCCACCTCCATGGCGACCACCCACCCCCTAAACCCTAGCTCCGGCGATTTCCCCCCTTCCACCACCAAAACCCACCTCCTCTCCAACCATTCTCTCCGTCAACGTTGGTTGCCCCCCTTTACGTGCATGGCCCCTACAATCCCACCTACGTGGCGTTGGAAGATCACATATTCAACCTCCAAAGATGTGGCTCGGGATCGTCTTAAATCCTATGATGGATCCATTCACCTGTGGACACACGCTCTATGGATTGTTTTGAAGGATGCCAAAGGTAGATCCCGAGTGGGTAGAAAACTTCGACGTGATGATTCCATTTGTATTGGATCTAAGGTATTTTTTCACTCTCATGTTGCGATGATCTGTTCTTGTCATGTATCACCTTTGGATGCCTCCTCGGAGGATTTTGTGCAATTGGGCACGGTGGATCTTTCCACACGAGACAGATTGAGTTCATCAGATACATCTCACGATGAATCACAAGTGGAGGGTTTTAGTTCTACAGTGCATGCTACAATTAATCTGGGCTTGTACTTCTCCCCGGCCATTAATTTTGCCCGTGATATTGCAAGATCTCTCCTTGGAACAGTGCACCCGATAGTTGATTCGCCTCACTTCACATTGGCCGTGTCTGTTGGTCGGGCCAATTTCCGCATTAATGAGGAGAATGTCTCGATTGCATTGGAAGCTGCTATTGGAGGTTATTGTGGACATTTAATGGTTTCCCTATTGCACGACAGAACATTCTCCTTTAATGTGTCGAGTAAAAGGGTTGGTTTTCGTATTTTCAATCCGAGGAAATATTCTTGCAAGCAATTTGAGTGCTTCTTTAATCTTTGGGGACGTGGAGGTCCAAATTGGAAGAAGGAGTTCTCTGATTGGCAACGTGATTGTAATAAGCAGTGGATTCTGGTTAGTCCATCAAAGAAAAGAATTCAAGCAGGAGTTTCAGCTTTAAAGTTGGCTCCTTCTAAGTCATGCTTAAAATCCAAGAGTTAGATTACTAGGAAATTGGTTTTTGCTGATGATATCAGTTATGAGGCTTGCAAAGGCTATACTAAGGAAAATATCTCTTTTGGCTCGTTTACAGCTATCTCAAGCTCTACAGCTGTATTGGGTACTGGCTCTATTTCTTCTGCTCAACCCGTGGTAAATACTGGTTTGGAATCTTTTATAGAAGAGGTTGCTTTCAATTTTTGGGAGTGTTCTCGTTGCCTTCGGATGGGACACAAGGTTATTGATTGCACAAATGAGATTAGGTGCAAACAGTTTTTCCATTACGGACACAAAGCCAAATCGTGTCTATCTCATCAAGCCAGAAAAGGGAAGCGGTGGATTCCTAAAACGAGTCCTTCTATTACAAATAAGCCCCTGGTCATTTTGCCTCCCTTAGAAACGATTTCCTCGGAGACATCGGCTGCTACTACGGGTACCCAGGACTCCTCCACCTCGATTTCTACCTGTCCTGCAGCAGAAGAGCCTACCTCCTCCATGGCGGCGTTTGAGCTCGACCCGCAGCCTTGGGTCCCATGGGGGGCATGCAGTCATCGATGGGGGCCCTACTCGGCTACCTCGGACTTTCTACTTCGCGCGTGAAGATCCTCCTTTACAGCACGAAGAATGGTGTGTTGCCGAAGTGATGCCAATGCCACCACAGCATGCAGAGGCGTTCTAGCGTGAGCGGGTAAGATATTTCCTTGTTGGACCGCAGATGCAGCATGAAGTGGTCGATTATCAATCTTGCTTGTTCGGAGTAGGCATGTTCAAGATGAGAAGTGCTACTGCTCGTCAGGCTCTGGTTCAGCACCCCCCCTTCATGCTTCAGCCCAATGTGTTTGTTAGATTTTTCAATCATAATGAAGGGCCAAATTTTCAATCTGCTATGGGTGCTAGACGTGGTTGGCTGATGCTGCTTGGTGTCCCACCTGACTATTGCAATGAGGCAGAGCTCTCCAAGGATGTTTCCACTTTTGGGGGTTTTCACCACTGGAACAGTCAGGATCCTTTTTTATCTCGTGCTCTGGTTTATGCCACTTTTCCATCCACAACATTGGTCCCTCGTGATGTGGTTTTTGGAAAGTTTGCAAACTTTGGAGGGGATAGGAGATCTTGGACTGTACCTGTGTACATCCTCTCTGCATAATTTGCTGATGCCCTGCCAGCTGATGAGGACCCAATGCCACCTGATGGTAATCCTCACCCATTGCCTAGCAATTTGATTATGAATAATCACATGTGTGTGCTGCCACAGTACCCTGAACTGGGTTGGAATGAGACCCCACAGGATCATGACAATGGCCATCAGAATGGTGAGGATATACAGTTTCATAACTTCTTTAATGCCAACATCCTGGATGAGGAACAGGTACAGGATAATGACATGGATCAGGAGGAGGAGCAGGGCTCTGGTGTTTTAGATCCTTCTACTGGCTCATATGATAGCCAGGAGCAAGCATTGGGTAACATACTATTGGGACAGGATAATATGCATGTTGGCATGGCCCTCACTGTTTTGGGGCATGTTCTACCACCAGATATGATGTGGAAGAATACTTTGGACTCTTTCCTCCCTATGATTCTCTCTAAAGATCCTCCATTGGCCATGCAAATGCCTAAGGTAGTTCCTTTTTTATTTTTTAAAGAGGGATTGGGCCCTGGCTTTTGATAACTTTAATTATCCAGTGTTAGGAAGCACAGTTTGTGTGCAAAGACACTTTATCCCAAAGAGAAGGCATGTGGCTCGTGCTCTGTTCCCTCTTGATAGTCCAGCTGCTGATTCAGAGCAATCTGAGCTTACCTTTGCTGCTACTCCTAACACTGCTAAAAAAGGGGATGTGGAAGAAAAAGATTTATTTGGTGCAGCAGGTTGAGAAGAGGTTCACTAGGAGTTCTCTCAGGAATAATGGTTACAAGCCACAACCCGTTGTCACTCCTAACTCTGGTCAGAGAAAGAGGCCTAGGGCAAAATTGCTGGTGGGAAATTCAGAGACTATGGAAGATGAGGAGAAACGGGACACTGGAGAGGATAACAGGCACAATGAGGTGATCCCACCTACACCTATTTAGGTACTTCAAAGAGTGGTCAGGTAGCTAGGAAAAGATAATAATAAGCTCTCTGAGGATGTGCTTGAGGCAAATCCTATGGATGATTCCTCTTCTGGCCATGATGATTGAGTCTGCCTTCTACTATGAAAAGAAGATGGAGTCTTCTAGTTTCTTATTTCGAGTGCATTGTCTTTCTATTCCCTGGTGGATTTTGTTAAATATTCCAATGCTTATTTTGTCTGTGGCACTTTGTTTTGTACACACAGTGTATCTGAACTTCACCACTTTTGTTATTTATGTATAAACTAAGTTTGAGAAATTGGCGTGTGCTCTATTGGAATGTGCGTGGCCTAAATTCAGATATCAGACAAAGAGAAGTGCATGGGAAAATTCAAAAAAGTGAATGTTCAATTATTTGCTTACAAGAAACTAAATGTGAAAATATTGACTGGAAATTTATTAGAAATTTTTTCCTAAGAGATTTGATCAGTTTTCTTTTGCTCCTTCCTGTGGTGCATCTGGCGGAATTCTTATTATCTGGAATTCATCAACTTTTGAGGGGCTTTTGCTTGATATTCAGTCTTATGTTGTATCTATTAACTTCACTTCCAAGCATAATAATGCCTCCTGGACCCTTGTGTCTGTTTATGGGCCTTGTCATGGGATTTTAAGAGATAATTTTGTGGACTAGCTCTATAATCTAACTATCCCTAGCAATGATAATTGGTTAATATTAGGGGATTTTAATTTTATTAGATCAGAGAGTACAGAAATAAGCCTGGTGGTGATACCAATGATATGTTTCTTTGTAATGAGATAATTGGGCATCATGGTTGGGAAGAACTACCACTTAAAGGAAGAGCCTATACATGGTCCAATATGCAACAGGCACCATTGTTGGAGCAATTGGACTGGTTTTTTACTAGAGCCAATTGGATCACTGATTATCCGAATTCCACTGTTATTCCTTTGGCTAATACTGGTTCTGATCACATACCATGTGTTGTTAATATTGATACTCTTATTCCAAAAGCTAAAATATTTAGATTTGAGAATTTTTGGGTCAATATGCCTGGTTTTGTGGACTGTTTGGCAAGAAGTTGGGCTAAAGACTCTAAAAAATCCTCTTCTGCTATTATGGTGGATAAACTGAAATTATTGAGATATCATATTAAAAGATGGCATACTTCACTGTCAAAGTTGAGACTGATGATTCAGCAGTGTAACAAGGTCATTTTGATCCTGGATTCTCTGGAGGAGCATAAGCCCCTTACTAGAGCTGAATTTAATTTTAGAAAAATTGTTAAAAACCATCATGATGAGCTATTGCTGGCTGAATTCAATTACTAGAAGAAAAGATGTACTATTCGTTGGATTAAACAGGGGGAGGACAATACCAAAATCTTCCATGCCATGGCCACTGCTAGATTTAGAAGGAGCTCTATTTCTTCTCTTAAATCTGTTGATGGGAGACTGATTACTGATCACCATGAAATGGCTCGTTTGCTCTGGTCTAGTTATAGAGACAGGATGGTCAAATCTGATGGGATTGACATGAAATTTTATTTAAATGGTCTGATGGATAAGGTGGATGGTTTGGATGAGCTCACTTCTCCTTTTTCTTTATCTGAACAAGATGATGTCATTAAATTTATGCCCGCTGATTAAGCACCTGGTCCAGATGGTTTTAATGGGTTATTCCTCAAAAAATGTTGGCCCATTGTCAAATTTGATTTCTATAAGCTGGCTGCTGATTTTCATAGTGGATCTCTTAATATGGAAAATATTAATGGATCCTATATCACCTTGGTGCCTAAAGTTCTTGTGCCTGAGGGGGTTAATGATTTCAGGCCTATTTCATTAACCAATGTTTGCCTAAAATTTCTCACTAAGTTGGCTACTAATAGGCTCTAGAAGGTAATAAAGAAATGTGTGAGTAAAAATCAATATGGATTTATTAAAGGAAGAACAATCCAAGATTGTTTAGCCTGGGCTTTTGAATATATTTTCCAATGCCATATGTCTAAGAAGCCCATTATTATTCTCAAGCTAGATTTTTCTAAAGCCTTTGATACTATAGAGCATGAGGCAATCATTCAGGTTCTCAAGGCAAAATATTTCAATGATTTGTGGATTAATTGGGTCAAGAAAATACTCTCCTCAGGATCTTCTGCAGTTCTGCTCAATGGAGTGCCTGGGAAGCAATTTGTTTGCAAAAGAGGAGTAAGACAAGGAGATCCTCTGTCTCCTCTCCTTTATGTCCTGGGGTCTGAGCTACTTCAAGCAGTGGTTAATGAATTACTGAATAAAGGATTCATTTCTAGGCCTATTGAGACACATGATACTCTGTTTCCAATCTTGGAATATGCAGATGATACTTTGCTTATCTTGCCTGCTGATAGTACTCAGTTAGCTTGTTTAAAGGAGGCCCTAGAGAATTTTTCTTTGTCTACTGGACTAAGAATTAATTATGATAAATCCCAAATGTTGCCAATCATTGTAGATGAGGAGTGCTTGAATTCATTGGTTGTTCAGTTTGGTTGTCATGTGGGGGCCCTACCTTTCACTTATGTTGGCTTGCCTCTTGGTACAACCAGGCCTCAAATCAAGGACCTTATGCCCCTAGTCACTAAACTTGAAAGAAGACTGGCTTCAAGCTATTCTTTCTTGTCTCAAGGTGCAAGACTGCAGCTCATTAACTCTTCTCTTTCTTCCATGCCATTACATTTTTTGTGTACCCTGCAGTTGCCCTATGGTATAACTAAACAGATGGATAGAATTCTTAGGCAATGTTTATGGAGAGGGAATTCTGAGACCCCTAGTAGGTCACTAGCTGCTTGGGAAGTGGTGACTTTTCCTAAGCTTTGTGGAGGGCTTGGTATTGTAGACTTCCAGAAGAAAAATGCTACTTTGTTGATTAAATTTCTGGATAAATTTTACAATAAGGTGGACCTGCCTTTGGTTCACCTGGTTTGGGATGGATACTACAGAGATAAAGTGCCTCATGGAGATATCTTGAGGGGCTCTTTCTGGTGGAGGGATGTCATGAAACAGGTTGATAATTTTAGAGCAGTGTCTGCTGTAAAACATGGTATTGGTACTTCTATTCTATTCTGGCAAGATAATTGACAAATTGGTAATTCTTCTGTCCCTCTTAAAGTGAGATTTCCCAGGATGTTTTCATATGTGCTCAATGATAATTTGTCAGTGGCTGATATCTATTATATGGAGGAGAAATATCAGCTATTTCAGCTACCTCTATCTCAGCAAGCCTTTGTTGAGTTCAAGTTGATGGAACAATTGATGGCTCAGAATCCTATTTCCAATGCTAATGATGAGTGGGGTTATTCTTGGGGGCCTAATTATACATCTGCCAGTTTCTACAAGAGGATCTTTAAGCCTTTAGCCACCCCTGCCATCTATAAATGGCTTTGGAAGTTTTCCTGTACCATGAAGCTGAAAGTGTTTGCTTGGTTACTAATAAAGGACAGGTTAAATACCAAGGATCTACTGAAGAGAAGGCATTGGGAGGTCACTGATAACTTCCATTGTGTCTTGTGCCCTGTTGGTGTGCATGAGGATCGTTTGCACCTCTTCTTTGTTTGTAATTTTAGCCAGAGGATCTGGAATTATCTTCAGATTTATTGGGTCCAAGACACTGATATACAATTAAGTGTAAGTCAAGCAAGAAAGAACTTTGCTAGACCTTTCTTTATGGAAGTGGTGATTGTTGCTTGTAGGCATATTTGGCTCCAAAGAAATGGCAAGATTTTTTTAGCATCAGAGGCCTTCTTTTGTTGGATGGAAGAGGGGGTTCTTCCATGATTTAACCATGCTGCAGCACAGAATGAAGAAGAAACATGCTGAGGAGTTGTTGCTCTGGATCAATAATCTTCCCTAGCTGATTAGTGCTGTTGGTGGTCTTTGTATCATATTTTTGTACATATCTTTTGGTTTCTTCTCCTTTTTGTACATAAACTTTGGTTTCTATTTTTAATAAAGGGATGGGATGCTGTGGGGCTTTTGCCCTACAGTCAGAGTGTTCCATAAAAAAGGGATGGAAGGCGAATAAGAAGATGCCAGGGATCGATTTGGAGGAATGAGGAAGCCAGGGGAAGAAACGATAGGTCCTGGGAGGTCCTGCAATAAAGGCTTGACGGGAAGGTCATCCGATGGAAGTCTTGGCTAATCCGACGGTTGAGCGCAAAAAGGGAGAGGGGTTTCAGGGCATGGGTTCGATTGGGGAGTAGAGGAGGTGGGTTGGCAAGGTGGAAGGCAACTGCGCGGGCTCGGGTTACCAGCGTTGGTGCACGGCGAGCATGTCCGTGCAGTGTTCAAGGCGGGCATGAAGGGGCATGACGACAAGAGACAAATCACGGGAGATCATGTCCGGGATGTTGGCCGAGGCGAGGAGGCCCTTCAGGAGAGATAGAGAGAATAGAAGGAGGAGGTCGGAGGTAGAGGAGAATGAGCGCAAGCAATAGGGATCCCGCTGGTGTTTGACTGTAAGAAGATGAGGGAAGAGGGCGAGGTGGGGGAATGAATGGCACTAGCATGCTCCTAGAGGTCTTGTGCATCTTGTAAACCAGGATGATGGGCTCTTATTGCCAGATGGGGGCGAAGCATGGCCAGGCTTGGCATGCAAGGTTAACCCCCCTTGCTTGATGTTGTCCAAAGAGAAAGCGACAAAGGTGGCCAAGGTGTTTGGCAAGTGGGCCCAAGTGACTAGGATGCCAGAAAGCAAAGAGAGAGAAATTGGTGTGAGAGAAGTTCAACTAAAGAAGGTTTTTGTGTTTTGGCCAGATGTGCTTGTGCTAGTTTTCTCCAAAAATTTGAACTGAACACACATAATAAAAATATGTCTAGTATATAGAGGAAGGGGAAATGAGCTTGGTGTTGGTGGTCTCACAAGTTTCTGATAATAATTGTTTCACAACTTTTTGAAAATTCAAAAACTAGAAAATCTTTTTTGGATGTTTTCTTACAATTTTTTAATACAACTTGGAAATATTTTTGAATAAATAAGTCCCAAATGACCTTAGGCATGTTTGGCAATTTTACCAAGAATTTAGGAAATACTTTAATTTACAAAATATTTAAAAGTCCATTTCTGGGCTTTGGGAAAATAAAATATAATAAATAATAAAATGCTTATAAAACAAATATTTTTGAATTGGGATCAGATGGTATATAGTATAGGTCAAAAAAGTGATTTTTGTTAAATAACTCCTTCGAAAATGTTGAATATTCCATGTGAAAATGGTGAAAACAGAGGATTATTTATTAGGCATCGAAACCTTTAGAGCAAAATAACCAAATGGCCAAGGTTAAGGAAATGCTCCAACTGGATGTGAGATATGGGCCATGACGATGTCAAGGAAATGTTGGTTGAGCTCAGAAATAATAAAGAGTGATTTTAGAAATGTTGCCAAGATGCTTCAAGATAAGAGAGATATGGTCACCAATTTGGAATGCCTTCAAAAGGGCTTTGAAAGAAGATGCTAAAGGGTATCAATATCCAATTTCACAGCTTGGATAGAAATTATAGATATGTACTATGGGATCCATTATGGTGCATTAATGAAGAGATCAAGATTTGACATAGTGCTTGCCTCCATAGTTGGAAGATTTTAATAGATAAGAGGATGGCTTGAGATAGGATTTTAAATCTGATATTGATGCTTGGTATTGTTATTTGTAGGTTTTATTTATTTAGATCAACACAGATTCACAACCAAACAAGTACAAACACTTCAAGGCACCATAGGAAAGGATCACATACAAAACAAGTAAAAACTGGACAATCATGTCCACTAAACATTTTGTTCGCATACCAATTTTTATAGTGTTTTATGAGGGTTTGAGGAAAGGTAGTGACAAAGCTATAGCTTGACAAGGTGTTTTTGGAAAGGATTTCAACTCAAAGATTGTAGTTTCCAAAAGAATATAATCGAGGTAAAACACAGTGGTAATATAGTCCCCACTTATAGTATTTGCAAAAGAGGAAGTAAGATGGGGTGTTTAGAATACTTGTAAAAGTATCTTGGTTGAAAATAGGTAGCAGATGATTTCCTCCATAATAACTTTCAATGTAGTTTTTTGAAATACTTTTAGTTTATTAAAAACTAGGTCTTTGGGTTGTTGCTTAAAATCAAAACATGTTTAAAAGTGATTGGGCCAAAATAAGGTGATAGATTAAGGTGGTAAGTTTATTTGTCATGACTTGATCACAAGGGATAAGTTTTAAGTAGGTTACGATTACTGGGTTACTGTTAGGTGTTAACAAATACTAACACAAACACAAACACAAACAACAAAGCAAAGAGAAGTGAAGCACAAACATTAGTCAATCTTTTCAAAAAGTTCTTGTTGGCCCTATTTTTTGGCTTCCTAACAACTGTGTTATTCTGGCTTCCTGAAAGTTAGGATGTTACAGACCTTGACCCCTTAAAATGAATCTCGTCCCCGAGATTCGTAAGCGGGTACTAGGAGAGTGTAACGACAATAAGGGTCTCGGTCTTTTTCACTTTCTGAGATGTATGCTTGTTTGATAAGGTGGTCTTCTCGAAACTTGACGACTTGATGTTGTTAGGATTGGCCTTGTCGAGTAGATGGATAGCTTCATTTGACTCCTCAAGTTCTCATTGTTGAAGTTGGCATGGCGACATAAGTGAATGAATGGTCATGACCATTCTGCTTTGTAGACTTCCTTTTTTTGTCTTGATCTTGTCTCTTTTAGGGGTATCACAGATAGCTACTAATGGTAACATTCTGGCCTCACAGGGTGTCAGGTCTATAGACTTGATTCTCTCCGATATCTGCTATGAAGGGTGCTAGAAACTTCTATATGCTTCTTCGTTCTGTAGGTGGTTGGCAGCATTGAAGTGCAAATGCTTCCCCCTTTGATTACTCTTGGTAGGATGCTGGTAGATTATCTTGATCTTTATCTCCTTTTGGTTTGGTGATGAAGGCATATCATGGAAGACTTCATTGGGTCTTGAGCTTCACAAAGCTTTGCAGCTGTTTTCTTAGGTGGGTGTAATGTCCCATCGTTTAGGAACTCACAAGGGGTAGAATTTTAATATGTGCATGTGCATGCATGTGTTTGCAAAATCTGAATAATTTTTTCGCAAAACTAAAAACCTGGAGTAATCGAGGTTCCATCGATATTCTGATTATGAGAGGGAGATTGAGACTGGAAGATGATGGAATTTCGACATGACCTCTAGGCTATATTTGAATTGATGAGTTCAAAATTTGAATTATTTAAACTAGGAATGTTTGAGTTTAAAATTGGAATTTGAATTTGAATTGGAATTCAAATTGGTTAATAAGATTATACTACAATCATAATCAAATTGAAACAAATAACAAATAACAAATATTGCACATTTCCAATTCCATTGTGTATAAGAAACATAAAACAATGAACTTTATTAATAACATCACAGTATACAAAGTCTTTACAATTTGTTTCAAAAATAGAAAAGTACATGATTGTTACAAGAGTATCATTACAAGAATTAATTCCTAGACTAAGCCCTATCTAATCCAAAGCATTTGTCATCATCTTAACCTGCAAAATAAGCACAAACACTTACATAGGGGTTAGGGGGATTAGAACCCTTAGTCTGTCAGTGTATAGCACTGATAAACTCATCATTGGGCTAATTAAGATCATGTAGTATCTGTTTTAAATAAAAAGGCCTTAGACCAGCATCATAGGCAAAACCAAAGTATTACAACTGGCAGTTCAAAGAAAATGGAATTCCAGGATAAGACCAGCCGCATGGCATGGTGAAAATATCTTCTCAGCTAGCATACAGGCATACAGTACACTCACCATCACACTTTGGTGCTGTCAACACACATGTTATTGTATAAATAACACATGTTACTGTAGGGATCAACATCACACTTTCCCCTGTTCCTGCTCGGGTTGTGAAAACAACCAAGAACATGAAGAACCATCACCACCAAAACATCCACCCAAACTCATCCACAAGTTCAAGTGAACCAGATTGGAGATCCAGCTAACAACAGCACAAGGCCAAGCTACAGGGAAGCAGCAGGACTGAAACAAGCAAGCCACAAGCACCAAAAACCACCAACCATTGTTCATCACTCAAGGTGAATCCTTATGCACCATCAAAGCCATCTAATGGCTAGTTATACACAAAGGGGGTTAGGGTTTATTACCCTCAGATTAGCATAGAAGTGCTATGCTAGGTTCATCACAGGGAATGAAATAAATCAAGATAGCATCTGATCTTATTAAGTTAGGGCCTCAGGCCTTGCATCATAGGCTTAAGGGAAAAAAGAAATAAGTGAAATCAATCTATTCTTAGCAGTTTATTGCATACAGAAAAAAGCATCAGGTATTGTAGTAGGGCATAGGGACAACATATCAAGGAAGCTCAAGTTCTTATCAGTGTATAAGATTCAGAAGCCAAGATTTGAGCAAAATAAATACTGAATCATATCACAGCCCCTATGTGTCCTCAGTAAAGTTGCTGGCACCAAATCTAAGGATTTGGTACCTCAACACAACCTCACCGAAGGATTTAATCATTGAAATAGTATCATGTGATGATTGCATATTCAAAGAACCAAAGGTTCAGAGTAACACCTATCAAATTAAGCACACTCATAGAATTTATCAGAGCAATCACATCAAAGTGTGCTCTGTACTGAATCCAACAAAGAGAAAGCATCATGTCGAGACATCGTGGTATTTTTCATAGACGGGGGTGCCATGAGACTACGGGTAGAGACGTGGGGAAACGGGATCGCGTTGGTGACAAAGACACAGGATTTACCCAGGTTCGGTACGTCGTAATAATACGGCGTTCCTACTCCTGCAATCTCACTAATCAGGACTAAAGCCTGTGTAAACAATTACAATGTGAGGTTAGGTTTAGCTATTCGCGGAGGATCAACTTCTCGGAGAGTTGGCATGTGGCTTCGTGTCTTGTTATCTCATCTCCCGTCCGGCTTTATATAATAGCCTGATTAGGGCATACAGAATAGGAAACCTAGAAGACTATGATAGCTAGTAACTTGGAAAGTAAGGAATCCGTCTTCTCCTCCAAGCCAGATCACGTGGGCCGTGATCCGGGTCCTTCTAGAATCCGGCTTCTGTGCGTCAGCTTACTGGGCCGCCCAATGGACCATAGCCCACTACCAGTTGGGCCACCCTGGTAATCCGGCACTTTTGACTACCATCTGATATACCCCCATTTGGTATATATCCGACAGTAGCCCCAAGAAGGATTAAAACTCTGATTCGCCGTCTTTCGCCAAATGTATATTGTCCGAGAAATATCGGCCAGCAGTCTTGATTCTTCTTTTTCTCCTTTTTAAGAGATGGTAACGTAAAACTCGGAATTCAGGAAATCCGGCTTTTCTCACACGATCCTTCGTGGAGAAGGAACCTCCTACGTCAGCACTTTAATCCTGCTGACGTAAGGGACGTTTGGGTTTTGAGTGGGAAACCCAGAAACATATCTCTCACAGATTCTCGCGGGAAACGAGGAGATAAACATAATCACCCTGTCGATTCACTTCCCGGATTTTCCGGCGAGTGACACGCGTTGATCATCCAACGGTCAAAAGAGCCGTTAGCACGCATCGTGACGGATTTCCGGCTATAAATAGCCTTCGTCGTTCTCCCGGAAAACCTTCCGCAACCACTCGAACGCCATTACAGCGCCCAAGCTCCCGAGCAAAGAGAGAGCACCGAACGCCCACTGTGCCCAGAACGTCACCGGAGGCTAGCCGCGCCGCCACCCAATGGCATCCTCGCCGCCTTTGCCCGCACACACCGTCGCGCAGGACATCGAGGACATAATCAACCAAATGGATCCTCAGTTGGATTCTCCAACGCACGCCGGCGGCGAGCCGGTGAA
Source organism: Alopecurus myosuroides (assembly GCA_028641055.1). NCBI lineage: Eukaryota > Viridiplantae > Streptophyta > Magnoliopsida > Poales > Poaceae > Alopecurus > Alopecurus myosuroides. The sequence goes on along the minus strand of CM054057.1, from coordinate 462,043,849 downwards.
GACTGCGGATTCCGCGGTGGACGGAGGGAATCCTTCCGCCACCGCGGATCTTGCGGGCTCAAGCGCCGCGCCCTCTCTGCCGTTTGCTCCCGAAACGGCAGAGGAGAAGATTGCACTCCTCGGCGACGAGCTCGCCGCTGCAGAAGCCGCCGCGTCCGCCGCCACCGGAGCGGACGAAGAAACGGAATTTGTCGGAAACTGGAGTCCGAGTAATATTCCTCCTTTCCTCCTTCCGCAAATGGAAAAGGAAGGGCTAATAATCAAAGGTAAATGGCGGAACTCGGAAGGGGAGCTCGAGCCCAAACCAAAAAACGGGGAATGCGTCCTCCTCACCTCTCACATCGCGAGAGGTATGGGTTTTCCCCCTTCCGCCTTTTTCTTGGATGTCCTTAACTATTACGGCGTTCAACCACACAATCTTTCCCCCAATTTCGTCCTTTATCTAGCTAGTTTCCAAGCCCTTTTTGAAGGGTATTTAGGAATAGCACCAAGTCTAGATTTCTGGCGATATTGCTTTGAAGTGAAGCATAACCTCACAGATGGTGTTTCTCCCATCTGTGGGACTATTTCTTTCACTCTTCGGAGGTTTAGAGAAGATTGGTATCCGAAGATAAAAACATCGGAACCCGTCAAATCTTGGATGGGTTCCTTCTTTTATCATCAGGACGTCCCATTCCCTGGTGAGGAAAGCGGGGTTCCTCCATTCGTTAACTCCGCCGCCTCTCCTCAAGAGAGTTGGGCAGTCGAGGCAACGCAGTCATTGCCGGAAAACTTGATGAAGATAAAACGGCGTATCGCCAAGCTTACTTCCTCCCAGCCTCCCTTAACTGGAAAGGATACTATTTTATGTTGGTTTGGACGCCGTGTTCAACCTCTTTCTTTTCGTTCCCGGCTCCTTTGTGGATATGAAGGTCCAGAAGATAGTATGAGGGGGACGGACAAGTCCTATACCAAAAAAGATTTCATAAAGCGACTCCACCAACTGGTTGCCACGTGCAATCAATACGCAGAAAGTCTGGCAATATATCACGTGGAGAATCCAGCCCCCAAGGTATTTATATTTTCACCGCCTTTGGGTTTGTTTCGGATTAACCTCCTTGTCTGACTTTTAACGCATCGTTGCTACTTCCCTAGTTCAATGAACTTGAGGGAGCTGATCTTGCTTCCGACGCCAAGCTTCACGAAATACATGCCAGCTTCTATGGCGACCGGAAACGTAAAAGGCAGGTGACTTTTGAGGAAACGGCAACTATTGACGGAATTCCCGTCGCCACATCCAGGTATTCTGCTGGAACTTTTTTATCGTTATTCTCCTCCAGTTCTTCGAGATATTTATTTCTCGGATGTTCTCTTTTCAGCCTTGCTCCAACTCCTTTGAAAACAAAGAAATTGAAGAAACATAAAGTTGCTGCTACGAAAAAAGAACCTCGTTCTGCTGCGTCTGGGGGGGGACGAACCTATCCCCACTTTGGTCAGGAATATCCGGATAAAGGAAGAACCATTTGATGAACTCGGGTATATCCGTCCAGAAGCTAAGAAGTTCTTCGCTCCTGCGCCTCTAATTCGTCCTTGGCCACAGGGCGGGCTGATTATCCGAAACGACTTCGTATTTTCACCTCGTCAGGTCATACAAGATGGCCTTCATCACGTTGGGATTCTTTTTTCTGAATATGCCAGAGAATTCAACGAGACTTTGTCAAACTTGCGGGAAATGAGCCAGGTAATATCTCTAGCCCCCAAGCAATAAGTTGGAAACATACTTTCCCCTTAATGCCTTTTTATTACGCTTGATCTAACTTAAGAGTTTGGCTTTTATTTCCGCGTTTCAGCACACTGCTGATGTAATAAACTTGGAACTTTTTAATAAACTTAACGTCAAGAATGAAGAGGTGAAAACCCTTCAATCTATTATTAAGTCTAAGGATAATGAGCTGGCATCATCTCAGCTACAGCTATCGGAAACAACAGGTATGATTTTACTCTGTTTTATCCGGATTATCAATAAGTATTTTCTCGAGATATTTCTAAACTCGGAATTTTTTACTTGCTTTTCAGCTGCTGTGGCTAAGGCCAAGGAAGTAGCTGAAGATGCCGGCAATGCCGAACGTCTTTGCAAGGAGAATTTGGGCCTTCATAAGGAGCTTATGAAGGTTCGAGAAGATCTGGAAGCCAGTAATCTGGCCCTTGGAATTGCTCAATCCAAGGCTTCCGATCAGGCGGAAAAAGATAAATCCACTATCCAAGACTTGGAAAGTATCTTAATCCTTCGCCTAAAGGAATGTTCCGAAATTGACAAGGTTCTCGGTGAGTTTTATTTCATTTACCAATTCATCCATGTCTTTCTTTATTTCTCTGTTTTGTCGCCTAACCTTTTTGGAGGCTTGTTCCGAAAAACAGGAAATTATCCAGGTCTTTCTCGTATTAACAAAATCCGAGCCTTTGGGAAGGTATGGAATGCGATCAGAAATGCTGGAATGCAACTGATCAGCAAGTTCTTCCCTGCAAGTACCATAGAATTCTCGGAAATTTATAAACTTCCGAGTGTTATCCTGGAGGTGGCGGAATCCAGGGAGTCCTCCTTACGCTCCGCTGCACGGGATGGTGCACGCATGGCTCTCGGCCTTATGCGTATGCATTACCCTGGTGCCAAATCTTGGCGCGTGGCATCCGGTATCCCTCAAGAATACACGGAGAACCAGTGAGCCAGCATCTTTGATGAAATCAAAGGCCATGCTACCAAGATTGCCTCTATGGTAAACATCTCCATCACCTATCCGGAAGAGGAGATCCCTGAAGCCCCCGAGAATGACAGCAGCGACGAAGACTCGGATGCTTGAAGGGCTGTCCTGATCCTGGATGGTGGAACTAGACAATAGGAGCATTACTGCACTTTTACAATGTAATTTATATTGTAATGCTTCTATTCCTTTTGTATAAACAAGAACTCCGCCTTTTGCAGTTTTAATTATGAAATTCTTTGCAAGGTTTCCGGGTTTTAATATTCCTTTATCTTCTAAGTTCTCTGGCTTATATGTTTTAACTGTCCTTAGTGTTTGAAATGGCTCGATAGTATTATGAATCATCATGCCGAGTAACTGGGTATAACCGATCAGTCTAAACTCGGAAACATGGATCATACTAAAGGCATTTTTACTAACTAGCTCCAGTGACCCAACACATAAACAATCAGATAATACTTAGAGAAAAGTAAGGAATTTTTTGAAACTTGGGCACGTAGGCACAATCCGAGTTTCCTTTAGCCATTAGCAGGCTGAAAATCATTCAGTTTTTAAACACCGAGCACGCAGGCACAATTCGGGTTAACATTGAGTATTTTGTAAGATCATTGGGAAATAGATAAGGTGGAATCATGCTTTATACTATAATAACTTGTAAAAACATGGATATCAAAATTCCGACAACTTTATTTCATGATCTCAAAGATGTTTACATAGAAATTGAACTAAGTATAGAAGGGACGTAACTGCTGGATGCTCCATGGCCTCTTTGTCTCTCCTAGTTCATCATCTATCTTTCTCTTTCTTTTGCGATTCGCCTTTTCGGGATCATCTTCCGTGTCCCGAATATCTACAAGGTAATATGACCCATTTTTCATAGCTTTGCTGATTACAAATGGTCCTTCCCATACTGGGGCCAATTTGTGTTTTCTTTGCTGCACCAATCTCAGCACTAAGTCACCTTCTTTAAAAGAACGATGCCTGATTTTCCGACTATGATAACATCGTAAACCTTGCTGGTAAATGGCGGATCTTTGAAGCACAAGTTCTCGTTCCTCTTCTAAGAGATCGACGGCATCCTGTCGTGCTTCTTCGGCATCCGAGTCATCAAAATCCCGCACTCTTGGGCTATCATGGATCATGTCTGTTGGAAGAATAGCTTCCGCACCATAAACTAGGAAAAACGGGGTTTGCCCAGTTGACCTGTTTGGCGTCGTTCGAATGCTCCAAAGCACGGAAGGTAGCTCCTCTACCCATGCTCCAGCTGCTCTATGAAGAGGAGATTCGAGTATTGGGCGTATTCCTTGCAGGATTGAGCTATTCATTCTCTCAACCTGGCCATTGGATTGCGGGTGTGCCACAGATGCAAGATCTAGGAGAATTCCCGTTTGTCGGCAATATTTTGCCAACTCTCCAATGGAGAAATTTGTCCCGTTGTCGGTTATTATGCTGTGTGGAACGCCATATCTCATGACTATGTCAATGATGAAATTTCTGGCAGTTACACCATCAAGCTTTTTGATGGGTTTAGCCTCCACCCACTTGGTATATTTGTCCACAGCTACTAGTAGATGTGTAAGTCCGCCTCGCGCAGTTTTGAACGGTCCCATCATATCTAGCCCCCAGACCGCAAACGGCCATGTAATTGGGATAGTTTTGAGTGCTTGGGCCGGCATATTAGTCTGCTTGGCGTAATATTGACACCCTTCACATGTGTTAACTATGTGCTCAGCATCTGTCTTGGCTGTTAGCCAGAAAAACCCGGCACGGAATGCTTTTTTAACTATGCTTTTTGATTGAGCATGGTGTCCGCAATCTCCGGCATGGATTTCTTGCAGGATTTCTCGTCCTTCTTCTGGTGAAATACACCGCAGAAAAATTCCGAAAGTACTGCGTTTATACAGGCAATTATCAATTACCGTGTATCCTTTGCATCGATGCTGAATTTGCCTCTGCAAGACTTCGTCTGCTCCTTCCGGGTACTTCTGGTTGACCAAGAAGTTTAAATATGGAATTGTCCAGTCCGGGTTAACGAGCATAACTTCAATTGACTCGGAAGCCAGAGGGTAATCGATATCTCCACCTTTTATGGATGGCTCGTACAAATGCTGGACGAATACACCTGGTGGTAGGATTTTTACCCTTTCTGACCCCATGCGGGCTAACGCATCCGCGTTCCAATTTTCCTCCCTTTTAACATCGAGTACTTCAAATCCGAAAAAGCAGATGGCGAACTCATCCACCGTTCTCCGGTATTCGGCCATTATAGGGCTTTTTGCGTCCCAGGTTTGGTTAAGCTGATGCTGTACCAAATCCGAGTCGCCGTAGACAGTATGCGCTTGACGCCTATTTCTTTTGCAATATGCAAGCCATGAAGCAATGCTTCGTATTCTGCCACGTTGTTACTGGCGTTGAAGTGTATTTGTAATACGTACTCCATTGTGTCTCCTTTAGGGGATTTTAATACTACACCAGCTCCAGCGTCCTCCTTCATCTTGGATCCGTTAAAATGCATGATCCAGTACTCGGACTCCGGCATTGGTGTTTTCTCCATTGCTTCCGTCCAGTCGGCGACAAAATCTGCCAGAACCTAGGATTTTATTGCCATTCTTGGCTGATACTTAATGTCGAAGGCTGCTAGCTCGATGCCCCATTTGGCTACTCGGCCACTTGCCTCCGCATTGTTTATTATATCCCCTAGTGGTGCTTTACATACCACTGTTATGGAATATCCTTGGAAGTAATGACGTAACTTTCTAGATGCGAAAAATACGCCATATGCCAGTTTTTGGTAGTGTGGGTACCTTTGCTTGGACTCGGAGAAAACTTCACTTATGTAATATACCGGATGCTGGTCTGGTATACTTTGTTCGTATTTCTTCCGTTCCACAACAATTACTGCACTAATAACCCTGTTTGTAGCCGTGAGGTACAATAACATAGGCTCTTCGTCTTTTGGGGATGCCAAAATCGGAGTTTTCATCAAAGTTTCCTTCAACTGGGTTAGCGCTGCATCGGCCTCTTCTGTCCACTCGAATTTGTCGGATTTTTTCAGCAACTTGTAGAGTGGTAAGGCTTTATCTCCAGCCGACTAATAAATCTGCTGACGGCAGCGGCGGAACCCGTCAACCTTTGGACATCTTTCACACACGTAGGTTTGGAGATGTTCAAGATGGCTTTGATCTTTTCCGGGTTAACTTCTATTCCTCTGTGAGAAACGATGAAACCCAGAAGTTTTCCTGAGGGAACCCCGAATACGCACTTTGATGGATTTAACTTCATCTTGTAAGTGCGCAAATTTTCGAAGGTTTCTCGCATATCGTCAAGGAGTGTGTCTTTTTCCTTGGTTACGACAGCAATATCGTCCACGTAAACGTGGACGTTTTTGCCAATCTGACTATGCAAACATCGTTGCATGCAACGCTGGTAAGTTGCATCTGCGTTCTTCAGGCCAAACGGCATGGTTACATAATAATACGTCCCGTACGGGGTTATGAAAGAAGTCTTAATTTGATATTCCTTTTTCATGCGTATTTGGTGATACCCGGAATAAGCATCCAAAAAGCATAAAAGCTCAGAGCCTGCAGTGGCATCTATTATTTGATCGATTCGCGGTAACGCGAACCTATCTTTTGGACACAACTTGTTCAAGCCGGTGTAATCTATACACATTCTAAGAGCAGTAGTGTCTTTCTTCGGTACTAATACCGGGTTTGCAGACCAATCATTGTGGATTACTTCCTGAATGAAATCTGCTGCTAAAACCTGGATAATTTCCTTGCCAATAGCCTTCCGTCTTCTTCCGTCAAATCGACGGAGACCTTGTTTGACGGGTTTGGAGCCTGGAATCACCTTTAGTTGATGCTCAGCAAGTTCCCTGGGTACGCCTGGCATGTCAGCTGGACACCAGGCGAAAATATCCCAGTTCTCACGGAGGAACTTGATGAGCTTGCCTTCCTATTTGTCGGTCATCCCAGTTCCTACTACGACAAATTTTGTCGGATCTTTAGAATCTACGATTACCTGTCTTGTATTCTCGGATGCCTTGAAGCTATCTGCTGGTTTCCGAGTTTCCTTTCCTACCGGCATTTCTGTCGGCGATACCTCCTTAGCCAGCTCCTTCAGCTCTTCCTTTGCTATGATTTTCTCAGCACAAAGGGCGTTTTCTTTTTCCAGCTTGTTCGCCAGCTTGAAGTCTCCAGTTATGGTGATTACCCCTCCTTTCGGCCCTGGCATCTTCAGCTTGTTATAGATATAACATGATCTTGCCATAAATTTGGCGAAAGCTGGACGTCCGAGTATCGCGTGATACACGCTTTCGAACGGCACCACCTCGAAGGATACTTTTTCCTGACGGAAGTGATCATTTTCTCCGAAGGTGACATCTAGGGAAATTTCTCCTAGGGATCGTGCTTGCCTGCCGGGAACAATGCCATGGAAGCGTATGTTGCTGTGATTGAGCTGGGTCTCGGAGATTTTCAGATGTCTCAACGTATCCAGGTACATTATGTTGATGCTGGATCCTCCGTCCATCAGCACTCTTTTTAGCCTAGTGTTCTCGACAATAGGGCTTACAATAAGAGCTTGTGTGCCGGGTTCAGGGATATTTCCGGGATGATCAGACTGATCCCAGGTTATTGGTGTGTTCGAATACTTCAAGAATTTCGGGGTTGCCGAAACAACCGCGTTTATTTCTCGAAGTGTTCTTTTCGCCACTTTTGCTGATGGAGTTGCTAGGAAAGTTAGGGCGCATTCTCCATCAACTCTCGGAAACTTGGGTTCGCCTTTCCGCTGCTGTTCCTAGATTTTTTGGTCAGTGTCCGATTCACTGTCTTCTTTCTCAGCTTCTGGCTTTTGTTTAGAGAATTTCCTTTTGGAACTCTTCCCCTTGTTTCCGGATCCTGCACTGCCTTTCATGTGCTTATTCAGCCGGCATTGTGCGTTCGTATGGGTGGGTTTCCCAAATTGCGAATGGTGGACGCAGGGTTCCGACTTAATCTTCTCCCACTCTTCTTTAGTGTAGTTGATTGGTTCTGAACTGCGTCCTTTCCATCTGCTCCCTTTTTCACTTCCAAAGGCTATGTTAACTTCTTTGGGTTTTGGTGTTGCATCTGAAGTTCCTTTTTTCTCAGAGCGAGGATTTTTCTTGGCCAGTATCAGTGTGTCGATATTGCCACCTCTTGCTCTGATATCGTCTTCGGCTGCAGCATGCTCATTGGCGGTTGTAAGCATAGATCCGAGATCTTTGTGCTGTTTGGAACCAACCATGAACGGTACTAATCCGGGTTTTAGGCCATTGACGAAAGCATGCATTGCTTGTACGTCAGTTACTCCAGAACAACTATTCTTCATTGCAGTCCATCTGGAGATGAAATCCACGCATGGTTCATCCTCGAATTGGGTGCAACGGTTCAGCTGGTTGATGCTGTTCGGGCGTTTGTAACTTCCCCGGAAATGCTGAGTGAATACTCGAGCCATATCATCCCAGCTGTCGACAGTTCTTGATGGCAATCCATTGATCCAATCTCTGGCTCCATCCAGTAACATTAGGGGAAGAAACTTTACAGCTTCCAGGTCTGTCCCATTGTTAATCTAGACGGCTGTATGATAGTCTGAGAGCCAGGTATCCGGGTTTGTACTGCCGGTGTATTTCTGGTACGTTGGACCGACCTTGGCGAAGGCAGAATGCAGGGTTGTCCTCCGGATCCTATCAGTGAAACACTTAGTTCCAAAGTATAGATCATCCTTTTCCGCTCTATCCATGTGTGCGGAATACCTGCCGGCTGAATGGACAGAAGGGGATCTACTCCTTTCTTTTCCATTGTTGCGCGGACGCGCTTTTCCGGGATCATTTATATTTCTTTCAAGATCACGCCCTTTTGGATGAGGCGGAGTTCTACTCCTATGCCTTTCTTTATCCTTAGGGGGTGTCCGAGATCTCTCACGTCTGTGAGGTACATCATGTCTTCCGGCTTTTTCAGCAGGGTGTCTCGGAGGTGGCATTGCTTTGCCATCTTTCCGGTATTTTTCTTCCCGATCATGGGGTTTGCATCCACCTTTCGGTAGATGAGATCCGGTTCTAGACGCTTCATCCCTATTGTCGGGATTTTTCTTATCTTTTCTTGGATCCGCTTTCTTATCCTTTGAAGTGCCGGAATCTCCAGGTTCTTCCGGTCCAGGTGCTCCAGCGGCGCAAGTAGATGTTTTGCATAGGGCGGAGTTATCGTGCAACTTCCCTGATCGCTCTTGGGCTCGCTGTTGTTGTTGCAATGCTTTTCCTAGGAAAGCATACACCCCTTGGAGTTTTTCACCATTGGAGTACAAGTCATTGTTGAGGATGGCAAACGCTGCTTCCGCATTTTCTGCTGCGGTTTTGTATATTGGTTCGCCTCTGGCATCTTTGTCGTTTACCTGCATTTGCCAAGATGGGTTGTGAAACCTTTCTTTTGGCGGCAGTACTTCCGGTCTTACCATTCCGGGTAACCTTGTAGGTTTAATGCCAGATCTATTCTTTCTCTCGTATTCCTCGATTTCTACCTTCATGAGCTTGATGTCATCCTCGGTTTTTTGGAGGTGTTCACGAGTTCTGAATAGATGTTGCTGTTGCCTTTGGAGAGCTTGTCTCCTGGCTTCTAGCACTTCAGGGGGTTCATGTAATCCCACTGGCGTTTGTAACAATTCCTGTTCTTCTTGCTCTGTCATTGGCGGAACAAGGATTTCTTTTGTTTTCTTCTCCGTAGGTTTTGTTCCGCTTGCATCTCCTACTTCCGGGCTTTCATCAGCTGGATCAGCCAATTTCTTCTTCCGGAGCTTGTATTGGAGTTTTTTAGCGGCCTTGTTCTTTTTCTTGGAAGAGGGAGGTTTTTTAACAGGTTCATCCTCTGTCAATTCCTTGACGTTAGGAAATATCGGAGAAGTTTCTCCATCTTCTCTCTCTTCCTCTGGCGGAGGGGTTTTAGGGCTTTCCTGACTTCCGGCGTCCGTGTTTTCAGCCGGTTTCGCCATTAGTACTTCATGGAATCCCTCTTGAAAAGATTTAACTTTTCTTTCGAAGGCATCCACGTCTTCGTCTTCGGAATCAAAGTCATCTGATCCGGTTTCTGACTCTAATCTCGCCTCAATGGCGGCTAGCACAGAGTCAGCTTCCGAATTCATCGCTGGATTGGCGAATGTCGGATCTTCCACTTCTATAGTGGGTTTGCTGTTTTCTGCCTCTTGCACGGGATTACTTTCATCCGTGTTTTCGGCGAATGTCAGATCTTCCACCTCTGTAGTGGGTGCGTTGTTGTCTGCCTTGTGCACGGGATTTCCGTCGTCCGTGTTTTCGGCGACTTCGGATTGCACCATACCGATAAAGTGTGTATCACTTTCATGTCGGCGATCTGAGCAAAATCCGGTATCATAGTCATCTTCGACTGGGTACAGGGCGGGTGGGATAAATTTGCTTCCACCGCAAAACCCCATGGCCTCTGCAGTTAGTCCGATAAAGATGTTAGCAGATCCAATCGGTAACACGCAGGCACTTACCAGAAGATTTTGCGCCGGTATGTAGGATCCATTGTCGAGGAAGCGTCCGACGTCATTGTTGAACTCCAGGCTTCCGACAGTTATGGAACTGCTGATTCCACCGAGTAACCCAGATCGGAACTTAACGCCTGACGTAGTTTGACCCACGGTGGGCGCCAACTGTCGAGACATCGTGGTAGTTTTCATAGACGGGGGTGCCATGAGTCTACGGGTAGAGACGTGGGGAAACGGGATCGCGTTGGTGACAAAGACACAGGATTTACCCAGGTTCGGTACGTTGTAATAATACGGCGTTCCTACTCCTGCAATCTCACTAATCAGGACTAAAGCCTGTGTAAACAATTACAATGTGAGGTTAGGTTTAGCTATTCGCGGAGGATCAACTTCTCGGCGAGTTGGCCTATGGCTTCGTGTCTTGTTATCTCATCTCCCGTCCGGCTTTATATAATAGCCGGATTAGGGCATACAGAATAGGAAACCTAGAAGACTACGATAGCTAGTAACTTGGAAAGTAAGGAATCCGTCTTCTCCTCCAAGCCAGATCACGTGGGCCGTGATCCGGGTCCTTCTAGAATTCGGCTTCTATGCGTCAGCTTACTGGGCCGCCCAATGGACCATAGCCCACTACCAGTTGGGCCACCCTGGTAATCCGGCACTTTTGACTACCATCTGATATACCCCCATTTGGTATATATCCGACACATCAATAGTAAATCACAGGGAGAAATCCTTAGTGGATTCATCCACAACACAGGCACAAAGAGAACTACCCAGATATTTTTCCACAATAGAGGAAAAAAATCCCTAAGATATCTTCACATCATACTAGCATCAAAAATAAATTCCTAAGTGATAATCATCCAACCAAAATCATCCTCTGTTTCCATTCCATCACAGAGATGGGGACTTCTCCTAACAGCAACCTGAACCAAATCTTCCATTGGGAAAAATTCCCAAGCCTCAACAATCAATCACAAATATCACAGAGGCAGCACAGAGCATCATGGCATGAACAATGGCACAAAGGCCAGGTTCCGGAGCAAGGGGAAGGAAGGGACAGAGGGAGTAGAGGAGAGGTAAGGTAAGGACTCACATGTGGTCACCATAGTGGTGACCACAGCCAGTTGAGGTAGCGCAGAGGTGGACGGCGTGGCGTCGCGGTTGCATCCGTGGAGGCCGTCCCGGCAGCGCCTTGCCACCGCAGCACCTCGACGGCGTCTGGAGCAGCAGCAGTAGCAGGGCAGCACACGGTGGCGCCCTGAACCACCTCAGGAGTCCAGTACACGCCGGAGAAGGACGGAGGACCTCGGGCTCCCGTAACCATAGGGTTAGGGTTTGGAAGCGCACGGGGTTCTTGGTAAGAGAAAACCAGATCGAGGCGGAGGAGGTTGGAGAGGGCTCGGAGGTGCATCCTTTGCGCCCAACCACGGCGGCGGAGGTGGCTCGAGCCGGCCAGGAGAATTCACCGCAGGCGCGGCGACGCGGTCACCTGGAAATCGCTAGGGAGTCGGGGAAGTGAGAGGAGAGGAGAAGAGACACGCGGGTGCGTGCCCGAGGGGCACAATGGTCAATTGGCCATTTCATTAATTGAAATAAACAAAAGAATAATAAATTTTGATAAATAAAATTCTATAAATTACTAAAATTTGTAATAAAATTTAATAAAAGGACTTGAATTCTTTAATAAAGCAAATTAACTAAAGAAAATTTGTAATCTTAATAACTAAAGAAAATTTGTAATCTTAAATTTATAATTTTAAAATAATAATTTTAATAAAACTTTGATAATAAAATTAAGAATAATTCAAATTTATATATAATCAATAATATATTTATTCTTTCACTTTATACAATTATATTGAACATTTCAACATATTCCGTATCAATATTTTCTGTTAACCAAGAATTATTAAAACAATAAAATAAATAATAAATTATAACAGAAGATAATAAATAACGATAAATAATAAATTCACAAATAATTAACTACCATAATTATTTATTAAACCAAATAATCACTTAGATGAAAAATGCATATATATCATTATTATGCATAATAGCGTTATTTGCTTCTTTAAACATTGTCTTTACCAGACAATGATGGTGTTATGTAGAACAAGGAAGTCAGGATCTGCTCCAACCATCAGACTTCACTACCTATCCATATCAAGGCAAGTTCATCACTTGCTCATGTCCTTTGAATTATTTCATAACAACTATTTTAGAAACCCTATCGTAATTCCTTCATCTGTAATCTCGGTAGAAAGCAAGCCTTCTCAGGCCTCCTGGAGCGATATATCCCTCTGTTTGTGGCCCTCTGTCTTTTGATTACGCTGACTGTGGACCGACTCGCTTTTTGTCCGTACCGTGCAGCTGTCGACCGAAGTGTTGGCCGGTGACTCGGTGCGGTGGCCTGTTGCATGCATCCCACGCGTTGGCTAGAGTCAAAGTCGGTTTTCTCATGTCGTGGTGGGTCCTACTTCAAGGAGCTCACAGCTCACGGCCCGTCCCCAAACTCTCCTCAATCCCTCCATTTGTCTCCACATTTCTAGGTTCCCTGGCTGCCGTCTTCCCCGACTGTATCTCCGCTCTTTACTGCCGTGCAAAGGCGATGGCAACGGTGACTAGAAGATGGCGAGGATGGGGCTTGTACGGAGGTCGCAGGTGTGTAGATCCGGCGGTTGTCGTCTTAGAAGTTGTCGTGGAGCCTCGGCGGATTTAGGAGAAGTTAAGGTGCTTCACCTGGCCGACGAGCCACAGCTCCCCGCCAGCAACAACGGGACTATTGTGAGGACCATGGAGCCGAATGATGGCGGGGGTTCTTCTCCGATCTGAGGTTGTTTTCGACTGCCGCTATGTCGGCGGAGACCGGCGGTGCGTATGGTTATTCCGTGCGGACAGCTTCAAGGTGATTTCTGCAATTTTCTGTGTTAAATAGTTTGTCATTATCAGAGTTGCCAATTACCTACCTTCAAATCCAGCCCCACATTCCGCTGAAGTCAATCGCTCCTGCAGCTATAGGTTTTTTGTCCGCCTGTCTGCCCAAATCCGGTCGCATCCCACCCCCGCATTTTACCGCCATAGAACCCGCTGCTCCTACTCCCGGCCACCCGCTCACCTCTGCCCCGACAGTGATTGGGGACTGGACATGGGTGGGAAGAGAGGCAGCAGTGTCCGGTGATGGGAAGGTAGCCAGCTCTACAATGTATACACTGTCCCTATCCTCTTATCCAGATCCACTAACGATGTGATCAATTGTTTACGGATCTACCAGGAATCAGTATGGTGGTGACTACATGGACGGTCAGACTGACCACAATGGACGCTCTGCTTACTTCTTGGCCTCCTCCTTCTGCTGCTCTTTGAGCTCCTGGGGCATTGTTGCTGACGAAAGACTGCCATGGTAGATTATAGGCTCTATGTGCACACATTTTTGTTCAGTACAAGCCCCATCTGTTCTAGGACTCTTAAGTTTGGGTGAGGGACTAAGAGATCTATTCTGGAATTTTTGCAGTGTCTTCGTGGAGTTAGACACTATAGCTAATATTACTATTGGATCTGAGGATGATCTTCATGGATTGATACTGTATGTAGAAAATATGATTATTGGATAATTTGTCAGTTCGTGTTCCATCCATGCATTCCCATCTGTTCTATAAGCATGTGTAGGTTACCTTTTTATATTGTGTTGATTTTATAAACTCAAAGTGGTTCTTTTTGTACTTTATCTATTTGTAGTGAAAGAAAAATCTCAACTATTAAGATTCTCTAAATACTATTAATAATATACTCGCTATTCTTTTCAAATAAGATATGTGGTTAAATCCTTCCATGTAGTAGGATATTTAAGTAGTAATGCAATTTTTCTTTCCATGATAGTAAATGTTGTGTTGTTTCAGAGATAATATGTTGGTGATATAGTTTCGATCATAATCATGCCATGGGATTTTATCTCGCATTACCTTTTGTTTCTAGGATTAAACGGTTAATGAAGCGTGTTTAATTGGCATTTGGTGTCAAGATTAATGTGTTTTGGAAGTAGGTATTCTAAGAATTAATATGGCATGATAATCTATTTTCCATTAGTTTTTTATATCCTAAAATTCTCTAGACAGCTGAGAAAGCATCTTGTTCTTGTGATGAACATATGGTGTTGATATTTCTGTGTAAATCTGAGATGCCTAGAATTTGTGGGAAGTGAACAGATGCTTAGTCAAGAGTTGACGAAAAAAATAATGTGTACATGTTGGTTTGTGATAGATTAATATCTCTGGGTTGACATTTTGCCGAACCTTGTATCTCTTTTATTCGGGTTTTTTTTTCCTGAAATCGATGCTTGTATTGTGGGAAGTGAACAGATGCTTAGTCAAGAGTAGACGAAAAAAATAATGTGTACATGTTGGTTTGTGATAGATTAATATCTCTGGGTTGACATTTTGCCGAACCTTGTATCTCTTTTATTCGGTTTTTTCTGAAATCGATGCTTGTATTGGCACGAAAAGTCAGTTGCACGAACTTGTAAAAGCATTGGTGTTTGTCTTCGGGTGGATGAAGAACCTGCAATCAAACAAACACTATAATTCTTCTTGGGAATATTTCGTATTGCATGAATGTTGGGGTTTGTCTCAATGCTCCGAACTTTGTTGTTTGCTTTTATTTGTAATTTTGAGATAAGTAAGAATCCATGATGGAGATAAAAATCCGAAGAGAGCATGCTCTTATGTGTGGTGATTTTTTAGCCTTATTCCTGAATCTGATATGTAGTCATGGTTGTGAATGTTTACCTAAAAGTTTAGAGGCCTTCGCAGGAGGTGATTACATCCCAAGAGAGCATGCTCTTATGTGAGGTGATTTTTTTAGCCTTATTATGGAATCAGATCTGTAATCTTGGTTGTGAATGTTTACCTGGAAGTTTAGAGGTCTTTGCAGGAGGTGATTACATCCCATTTCACGACAATGGCGTGACGAGCGACCCTATGCAAAAGCACGACGGAGATCCACTGCCTCTTCTACGAATCTTCACCAACCAGGTGCTCCCGGTATGCTATATGAACTGTAAGACCAACTATTTAGGTGTCTGGGTATATTCTTTGCTGATGGAACTTTTGGGCATAGTGCTTGAATCTGACTATTTCAGATAGAAATTCTTTGTCAGCATTTGTTTTGTCCATAGTTAGATGCTATAGGAAATTCTTTGTCAACAAACTGTTTAATCCATAGTTCTTGAATCTGACTATTTTAGATAGAATTCAGCTCTGTTTAGTCCATAGTTATATGCCGATGGTACTTCTGTGCTTATACCTGCAACAAGTTAATCTAACATGTTGATTGTTAAATCATAACCAAATATGATATCCGTTGTTGTTTGAATGTGACCTTTTCATGGGAAGAGCTAATTGGCCCATTGGATGTCATTAATTTTAATGTGGCTTGAGTTGGTTGTTCACATATCTAGGTAGTAATTTTAAATGACTTGCTAATTTGTCTTTAAATTTGTAGAATGTAGATTAAAATAGGATGGAGGGAGTAGTGCTTTATTTTGCTCCGTGAAATATGGAAAATCTTGGTCATATATAGCTCATTTCTATTGCTATGTTTTCCATTAGCGGTCACTAGCCAAAAGTGGTTTCAATTTTTTCAAGTCTCATACGAGAAATATTCAGATATCTGAATCGAACCATTTGGTACCTGCTGGACTTCACATTCAGTTATTTGTTCCAATGAAACCTCGCATTTGAGTAGCTGCAAGATACATTTTTACATCTTGTTTAAAGTAGAGCAGGCTCTTATTTTTATATATTTTCGGTAATGAAACCTCACACTTAATGTTGAACATGATTTTATAGTGCTTCTACTGGCATATTTTACTATGAAAGATTCTTGGGCATATACATCTCTGCTTCTGTTTACATGAAAGATGCATGCACTGGTTAAGAAAAATATTTAGGGGTCGAACTCATAGGTAATTTATGGCAGCTTATGAACTCCATACCCACATACACTTTAGTTTTCGTCTGGAATGCTACCGAGAATCGGGCTAAACCTTTTTTTACTCTGTTTAGCTTTCTTTTGGTGAAGCCTATTTTGCTCAGTTTAGCTTGCTTTTTTTCTCTTTGCACATGTATGGATTACATAGAACAAGTATGGCCACAAATGTGCTTTGCATGCTTGCATTTCTTGGTTAAGTTATATTTCTCTATAGAGAAATGTTGAGGCTGGAAATAGTTCTATCTTGTTCTGTAACTGAATATTCGCTCTTCCTCTTCAGCCAGCAAACGCTATGATGTCGGGAACCTGAGCAACAGAATCACGACTTGACAAAGATGGTGAATGACCTGGTGTCCATGGCGGCGCGGCGGCGCCCGTGCACTGACAATGAGCGTGACTGATTTGGGCAGCAGAACTCGTGGATCGACGACGAGCGCGGCGCCAACGTGAGCCTTTTACAGTCGCCCCTCCCTCTCCAAGCTTGTGTGATGTGCTATGCCTTCTTTTTCTCTTTTTCTTCCTTCTTAAAATAATTTTCAGAATTCCAGGAATAAAACAATTTATTATCTCTTCTGCTATATCTAAAAACAATCGCGCTGACTCTCCCTGATTTTAACTTAAGTGGTATTTCCAATTTGGATGAATTTACTTTATGTATTTTTTTTCGTGTAATACTAGAATTTCCATTAGCATCAAATATTCCTGTACGGTGCTCCATTAGCATCACGTAATCCTGTCCAGCGAATGCTTATGAATCGGTCCAGCGTGTTGTATTGCTGGCCCTCGGAATGGTTATAATAATTTTATATTTGCATCATACTAATCTCAGAATCCAATTAATTTGCAGGGCATTGATTTTGAATAAATATTTTGAAAGAAAGACAGTTTGGTCCAAGTGGCTAATTGATGAAGGAGCTAAAAAGCATCAATCGCTATGCCAGCCATGTATACGACAAGCGATGTATGTCTCGAACTCTTGTTTTCCATTCTTCAGTCATCATTTCTTCATAGAGATTCGCGCTCTGCTTGTGAGTGTGATTTTAATTGTTTTGCCTGCGCTTGGCTGTACAACCTCTGATAGTTTTTCTAAGGCGATTGGCACCTGGCACACATGTTTGAGTACAGAGTATATATTTTTGTGAACACCGTGATTGCTTTATAATTCGGTCTGTACATTGCGATGAATAATGAAACTTAAATATTGACCACTTCTGCATATACTTACATTGTAGCATTGGAAGATGAACATGCTGTTTGCCTTTGCAGGGTCCTTTGTCGGACGCTTTGCAGTCGTGGTACCTGGCTGGCAAGATCAGGGCGTTATAAGTTCAATACGGTATCTCATGAAGATCATATTGTCAGACCGTCGTGTGGGTGTGTTTATACCGGGTTGATCTAGTGGTGCCGATTCATTTCTCAAGACATGCTAATGTCTGTATTCTTGGGGCTGTTGTAGACTATGAATTTTGGAAATATCATTTTCACAGGCTGTTCGAAACTATAAGTATCTGTTACACCAATTGGAGCAATGTTTTGATTTCTCCCATGTTCTAATGACCATAATCGATGGAGCGCATGATTTTAGCAGACTCCACCTGCCCACACACCTGGCTACGTCCCATCAAATCGCCCACTAACGCACCACAAGGTTAGCCTATGGCAGGCGGCGCGGCGAAGCGCGCCTTTACGTCTAGTACCACTTATGCTCAAAAGAATGCATGATTCTATTTTTATAATAATATGACTAATTGAATGACTACCCGAGTGGTAGTGTTATGTTTGGTGGGCGGATGGAATCATGGTAAGATGAATAGGTCAAAGGAAGGTTCCATCTGTATGTGAAAGTATTACCTAGGATTAATCACAACTGCAGTCAGGATTCTTGCACCGTAAATTCACGTTAACCATGGGTCTTGTATGGGGCGAGTAAGTCAGCTATGATCTTCTCTCGTTCACATGTCAACGGGCTGCCAGACGTTCGCTCTAGGTCTTGTGGGACTACATGCACATGGGTGGGATCCCTTAATTCCCTCGGACTCTGGGGTCTAATGGTCTGCTAGGGGCGCCTAGATATCCATCGCGAGGGGTGGAATCAGGGGTTCAACCTGCTGGTGCAAATGGGTGGGCATGCGTTGTGCGGAGAAGCATGGTTTGGCTTGGACCAACACCGGGCCCCACAACTAAGTGGAAGTGGACAGGATCGCGCGCCTGGTTGTGCATCATGGTCTTGGTCGCCCATGGGCAAAGTAGCGCACCTCTACAGAGTGTAAAAGGATGTGGCATGTTACCCCTGTTCCGGGAAGGAACTGCGAACGCCACAGGAAAGGCAACTCCATGAAGTTCTAATCCTTTGAAGGCTGGCGGGTATAGTTTTCAGAACTAAAAGTAACCTCTTGGAGAAAGATTGACAAAACCTTGCATCAGTCTAGACTCCTTAGAGTCAAGGACCGTAGATAATAATGCATCAATTACTTTCATACTTAATGAATTTGTTGCGTAACGCTCGTTACTCATTCAATCTCGTTTTACCCCCTGCTTAGGCTATGAGAACTTAGAGGAAGCATCATTCAACATCCTCGGAGGCCAAGACGATATCTACTATAAGGAGCCGGATCTCTCCGGAGGAGTGGAAGGGGTGGATTACGCCATCCAGTACGGAGCTGACCCAGAGGGGGATGAGTCTGACTAGGTTTAGCCTAGTCTAAATCAAATACTTAGCACGGTTGAATCGAGCAGCCTTGGACTCTATATTAGGCTGTTGAGTTCCCGTGTATGTACCTGCTTTACCTTTCTGTTGTTGTTCTACATTCAATAATGAGATGACCTCATCATGAGCTCATTCTCTTGTCAGCACACTATGTTTTGTAATATATGTTTGTATGACAATCAAGTCCCGCAATGTTTCTGTTGTACCACCCTGAGGGATGTAATATTTGCGGAACAGTGTTCGGTGAGTGTTATATCAACGACTTGCCTACTACAACATGCAGTGGTATGCTGGGTCACCGCAGCTGGTATCAGAGCAATTGCTTTGACCTTAGGTTGAAAACCTAGTAAAGGGATATACCTTGTAGGGTTTTAGAACGTAATGATAAAGAGTTCGCTGGAAGCATGATAGGTATTCACTTGGGAATATTCTGGTCATATTTCCAGAATGTTGAAATCTTTATTATATTCTTTTAATAACATCTATGTTACTTGTGAACAGTGATGATGAAATGCGGGAGTTCAGGGAGAACAGAATGGGTAAAACATGAGAGGCTTGAGCACTATAAAGGGGAGTTGACAGAGCAGCTACGAGCTTTTGAGTTTGATACCAACATCAAAGTCAACACCTACACCTACAAGGATGGTGAGACTATTCTGAAGTACAGGGTATTAATCCTGATACCCAGGGAGTTGACACCACATGTGACCACACCTAGTGGTGAAGGTAGGAGTCAGATGGCGGCTTACCAACAGGCCTTAGTACAAGCACTAGCAACCATCAGAGAGCATAAGGCCAATAAGCTGTCAGGTACCAGCTTCACAGCCATTCCACATGACCACCTAACCACAGAACTGGCACTTGACCATTCTGTGTTGGTTAAAACTAAACCAAAGTTAGCTACCAGACTGTTAGATCGATATAGGAAGTTAGTGGGATATTTCTATAGAACTCACCAGGTCATAGTAGATGACAAGGATGGTATGCTGGAAGATCTGACCAAACCACCAAGCCTAGAGAAAAAGGGTAAGAAGAAGGCTCACGAGGCGGATGAACCATACTATACCCCAGTAGCAGAGTCATCCAAGAAACCAAACTAAGCTAGGCAGTCCATGTGACGCCCCGAGATCGGGCACTATGCAGATTTCAGCATTCCCGCCAAAATCCACATAATAACCGATTCCAGGTTGCCACTTGTGATAACATTACAACAGTTCACGAATAATCCACAACAACAACAGAAAAGATATATACAAGATGACTCAAACGAGTCAGGGATACAACTGATACAATACAAAGATCCAAATAACAGCGGAAGAAACAACATAGCGTCCGACTACGGACAAGATACAAATTGGACTAAGAGTCCTGAAGATAACCGAGAGCGTCCAATCCCTGCCCAGGCCAAGCCGGAGGGATTCCCAAGCTAACGTCGTCAGACTCCAAACCTGTTGACTGCAATATTGAATATGCAGCCACGAAAAAGATTCGTGGGTCAGTACGGTTAAGTACTGGCAAGTGGATAAACCATACTCACAAGATACCGGCGTAGCCAGTCATCACAAGATACAAATACTTTGGGTTCAACGGGAAGGAAAGGATTATTGCAAATAAGCGACAGCGGGCTGCACCAACCAACTACAGAAACACACTACAACATCCGGCTAAAAGAGGGGAATAAGATAGCGTATCGAAACCACCTACAACTACTCACCAAACAAACCCATCCAATGTTACCCCCTACTAAGGAAGCAACCCAAGGATAACTCACACTGTTGGATTAAGGATGGATCAAGTTATTGTGTCAATAAGACTATTACTAGTCAAGTTATCATTAGTTAGGTGTAAGTTGTTCTGAGTACTTGTTAGCCAGTACTTTCACCAAGTCAACCATAATCGCGGACAACACGGCTTCTCGAGAAGATTTAACCCTGCAGGGATGCACCAATTTGGCCGTACACGTAAGAATAACCCGCCAGACGGGGGATCAACCCACCAAGCGAGGTACTCAACACAACCCAACTCTGCTTCGCATCAAGCCCAAAGCACCACGTGCTGTGCGTGCGCGGCTAATCGAGCCCCACGAAGAAAAGGGGACCCTCATAGCACTGGAAGACCACGCCGCCCTAAATGCCGACTACAAAAGTTCCACCCTGGCGCCAAGGGTTCGTACCTGCATATGCGTGCATCAAATCGAAAGCCCGAACTAAGTGTGGCGATTTGGATGAGATGCGAATCGAATCAAGTTGAGGGGGCGCCCATACTCGCTTCCCACATGCGGTTAGTGCGCTCATCATGGATCAGTAGACAAGACCCTTTTCCTAATTAGGGTCGACACTAGCAGGCTTCAAAACCACGCCGGGCCTCCTGCCGGTGCCTTATCATCAAATTATTATTACCCAAAACATTAACATGTTGTTGATTGAAATGAAACCCAACTATCAAACTAAACAGGTGATAAGACGGACAACAAGACTTGAGCGCAAATAACACTAAGCATGCAACTACGACACGGGGCCAACAAGGTAAACAAACAACAGTTAATAGGAAGTGGAAGGAAAAGGCTATATCATGGCTGCAAGGTAAACATATAATAGGATCGAGACACCAGCATCGAAACAACAGGCTAGAATAAAAACAACGGAAAGAATCGGTAACAAGTGATGAAAGGCAGCCATTTGGCAGCAAGTGAGTATACTTGCCTGAGATCCAGCAAGTAGAGGTACATCCACAGAACTTGTCGTTGCTCACATCATCTCAACGTCCTATCCGGGAAGAAGCAATGAACCTCGAACAAACACCGGATGCAACAATTACTACTACGGCAAAAGATCCAGCATGATCAAGATATGGATGCATGACAAGTTTAAGGATGCATCAGAATAAACTAGTGGACATGATAAACAGGTTTAAATGGACCCATATGCAATTTGGATTGCATATGGAAAGCCCATGAATTATGGTTGGAACAATTGTTTTACAACTAACCAAGAGGTGAAAGTGGTTTAGTATGATGCATGGATGAGGAAAACAACAAAATAACAACAATAGAACCAATTGGAAATAAGGTTTAACCATTATGAAATTCACTTATTAAGTTTTGGAATTTTTGGTTACTTAAAGGTGTCACACAAACATTTGTTATTTTTATCAAGTTAAATTGTTCCAAACAGGTAACAAAGTTCATATTTGATTAGAACACAAAATTTTAGGTGGATTACATGTTTCAATTATTGGAAAAGGAATTACAATGATTTAATTATGAATTAAACAAGACTAAACAAGTTTTAATTGAATCTAATTCAAGTTTGAATATTATTTGAATTTTATTTGTTCAAAACATAAATTCAAATTCATCATTGAAAAGGTTATGTTTTTCTGGTTTGAAAACATATTTTATTTGTTGGAAAACAATTTCAAATGATTTAGTTAAGCATATTACCAACTTTAAATGCATTAATTAAGAGATGAAACAATTATTCAATTGAAATGTTGCAAACAAGAAAACAAAGTTGATATTCAAGTGTGGCATGTGATTTTGGATGAAATTCATGTTTTGAGTATTTAATTTGGAGCAACCATTTGCAAGTTATTAATTATGCCATTTAATTTGTCATTTTTAAGAATTATTGATTAACATTAATTGTAATTGCCCAAAATGCAAAACAAAGTTGATAAACATAAAGTACATTGAATTTGGACTGAAAAACATATTTTATTTGGGTTAATTGAATTAAGTATTAATTACTTATGGAATTAACCAAAATTAAGAGGATTTGTTTGAATTTGAAATTTGGATGTATTTGAAATAATCAAAACAGAAAACAAAAAGCATATTTGAAAAGTTCATGAAATTTTGATGGGGATACATATTTGGTTTGTGCAAATTGGAGTTACCAATTAAAAGTTATGATTTATAGAAGGTACACTCATTTTCTGGAATTTTTGGAAAATAGAAAAAAGGTCTGGAACTTGTGTCACGCAGGGCACCCCTACCCAGTGCCTATGACCAGTGGGGTCGTGCACAGTTGGCACCCACGTGTGCGTGTGTGTGCAGTGACGTGGCCGCAGGGCCAATGACTGGTGGGCCCTGGGCGCTGGCGACGTTTAATCACCAAAAAGGGGGGTTTTGCGCCCGCAGGGATCGAACCCGCGGCTCGCTTGCGTGCGGAAGGAACAGAACCAGTGTGCTATCGCTGCTGCTTTGTTCAGAGATAGGCGCGTTGGTTTTTGTGGTTCAGTCTCCGTCAGGTAACCTGATGAAACTGAACCCAGCGCTGCCCGCTGCAACTCGACTGTCGACGGCGGAACCAATCGGCGACGACCGCAAGCTGGTGGCGCCGTGCGCGCGGATGCAAGGGTGCAGATGGTGTGGGGCTGGTGCGCGTGCGAGGGAGACAGGGGGAAGGAGGAAAGGGTGGCGCTCACCTCGGTTGGTCGAGCTGCTGTCGACGTGCAGCCGCGGCGAGGTGGTGTTCCCGGCGACGGCGCGGTCACCGCGGTTGCTCCCATCAACCGGCGATGAGACGAGGCGGTAGAGGGAACATCCACGATTCCATTCCAGCCCTCGGGTGGAGCTCCCGCTTCCACGGCGATCGACGATGAGGGAGGTTGGCGCGGCTGCGATTCTGACGGCGGTGTTCGGTGCTGTGCAGGGTTTCAGAAGCAGAAGGAGCTCGGGGGGAAAAGGAAGGAGGGATGGCGGCGCTAGGGCGAGGGGACTAGGGTTAGCGAGCAGAGGGGGAGGCCAGTTTTATGGTGGGGAGTAGAGCTCGTACGGCGCACATCGGGAGGGGGAGAGGTTGATCAGGCGGTGGTGATGCCGTTCGTACAGAGGGTGACGTCGGGGGGGAGGAAGACGACAAGATCGACGAAGGGGTATCGGGCCCAAAGGTGGGCTTGGGGGGGTGAGCTGATGGAAAAAAAAAGACAGATGGGCTGGCTGCCTCCCTCCATTTTTTTGCTTTTGATTTTCCTTTTCTCTTCTCTTCTTTTTTTTGTAAAGGATGAAAAAGAGGGAGGGGTAGAAATAGGGTTTTTTAGGGGGTTTATTTTATGAAATATTTTTATTAATTTTCAAAACAGAAAATAGAAGCAAATGTTAGCATTGATTCAGAACTTTGAATTGTTAATTGGATTTTTAAATTGTGCTTTGAATTTCCATTAGTATTCATAAGGAGTTGATTTGTAAACAATTTCTTATTCAATGACTCAACAATTATGAAAAACATTTATTGAATTTTTAATTGTTTGCAAAAATTGGATTTTTTTAAACCCACAATTTGATCATGCCCATTAAGGAGGAAATGATTTGAAATTTAATTTGTCATTAGGGTTTTTAACAAAAGGAATTTTTTTTTATTAACAAGCAATTTGATTAAAACAACTTCAAACTATTTGAAAACAATTGAGGTATTTAGTTTGCAATTTTTAATTGGAAAATTGGGACAATGTTTGAAAGTTTAAAGTGGTTTGAATTTTGAGTTGTTTTGAAAACAGAATGCAATGCTCATGTGATGCATGTGATGCAAGCAAAAGAAAACAAACAACTTCCAATTTAGGGTAACACCCCAGGTGTTACAGACGACACCACTAACAAGGGATTGCGCCCTCGCAATCCACCTGCTAACACGGGAGGGGAAAGAAGTTCGACTATCGATTCTTCGTGCTTCCAGTTGATCTCCTCGACACCACTAACAAGGGTTTCTTGCTCGGAGTGATGACGATGTTCTTCCACCAGGAATCTTCCGATGATCGAACCTATTAGGTTAAAGGCTCAGAAAACGTCCACCCACGTAGGATCCTAACACTTAGAAAGATAGACAAGGGGGGAAGACTCCAAAACAAATAAGATGGGAGGGGAAAAAGAATAGGGATAAGGAGAAAAACAAGAATCCTATTGAGAGGTTTTCCAAAATAGTTTAGCAGAAATAGTTTTCGACACTCTAGAAACAACGACCGTTAGCTAGGTTATCCTACAGGCTTTGCGGACCCGTTGCTTCGATAACCATTCGTATCGAAACAATATCGGGAATCGGAACCAAGGCTCTGATACCATTTGTGACGCCCCGAGATCGGGCACTATGCAGATTTCAGCATTCCCGCCAAAATCCACATAATAACCGATTCCAGGTTGCCACTTGTGATAACATTACAACAGTTCACGAATAATCCACAACAACAACAGAAAAGATATATACAAGA
This sequence comes from Alopecurus myosuroides, assembly GCA_028641055.1. Lineage (NCBI taxonomy): Eukaryota > Viridiplantae > Streptophyta > Magnoliopsida > Poales > Poaceae > Alopecurus > Alopecurus myosuroides. Next base: position 462,018,685 of record CM054057.1, on the reverse strand, counting down.
TGACTCAAACGAGTCAGGGATACAACTGATACAATACAAAGATCCAAATAACAGCGGAAGAAACAACATAGCGTCCGACTACGGACAAGATACAAATTGGACTAAGAGTCCTGAAGATAACCGAGAGCGTCCAATCCCTGCCCAGGCCAAGCCGGAGGGATTCCCAAGCTAACGTCGTCAGACTCCAAACCTGTTGACTGCAATATTGAATATGCAGCCACGAAAAAGATTCGTGGGTCAGTACGGTTAAGTACTGGCAAGTGGATAAACCATACTCACAAGATACCGGCGTAGCCAGTCATCACAAGATACAAATACTTTGGGTTCAACGGGAAGGAAAGGATTATTGCAAATAAGCGACAGCGGGCTGCACCAACCAACTACAGAAACACACTACAACATCCGGCTAAAAGAGAGGAATAAGATAGCGTATCGAAACCAACTACAACTACTCACCAAACAAACCCATCCAATGTTACCCCCTACTAAGGAAGCAACCCAAGGATAACTCACACTGTTGGATTAAGGATGGATCAAGTTATTGTGTCAATAAGACTATTACTAGTCAAGTTATCATTAGTTAGGTGTAAGTTATTCTGAGTACTTGTTAGCCAGTACTTTCACCAAGTCAACCATAACCGCGGAAAACACGGCTTCTCGAGAAGATTTAACCCTGCAGGGATGCACCAATTTGGCCGTACACGTAAGAATAACCCGCCAGACGGGGGATCAACCCACCAAGCGAGGTACTCAACACAACCCAACTCTGCTTCGTATCAAGCCCAAAGCACCACGTGCTGTGCGTGCGCGGCTAATCGAGCCCCACGAAGAAAAGGGGACCCTCATAGCACTGGAAGACCACGCCGCCCTAAATGCCGACTACAAAAGTTCCACCCTGGCGCCAAGGGTTCGTACCTGCATATACGTGCATCAAATGGAAAGCCCGAACTAAGTGTGGCAATTTGGACGAGATGCGAATCGAATCAAGTTGAGGGGGGCGCCCATACTCGCTTCCCACATGCGGTTAGTGCGCTCATCATGGATCAGTAGACAAGACCCTTTTCCTAATTAGGGTCGACACTAGCAGGCTTCAAAACCACGCCGGGCCTCCTGCCGGTGCCTTATCATCAAATTATTATTACCCAAAACATTAACATGTTGTTGATTGAAATGAAACCCAACTATCAAACTAAACAGGTGATAAGACGGACAATAAGACTTGAGCGCAAACAACACTAAGCATGCAACTACGACACGGGGCCAACAAGGTAAACAAACAACAGTTAATAGGAAGTGGAAGGAAAAGGCTATATCATGGCTGCAAGGTAAACATATAATAGGATCGAGACACCAGCATCGAAACAACAGGCTAGAATAAGAACAACGGAAAGAATCGGTAACAAGTGATGAAAGGCAGCCATTTGGCAGCAAGTGAGTATACTTGCCTGAGATCCAGCAAGTAGAGGTACATCCACAGAACTTGTCGTTGCTCACATCATCTCAACGTCCTATCCGGGAAGAAGCAATGAACCTCGAACAAACACCGGATGCAACAATTACTACTACGGCAAAAGATCCAGCATGATCAAGATATGGATGCATGACAAGTTTAAGGATGCATCAGAATAAACTAGTGGACATGATAAACAGGTTTAAATGGACCCATATGCAATTTGGATTGCATATGGAAAGCCCATGAATTATGGTTGGAACAATTGTTTTACAACTAACCAAGAGGTGAAAGTGGTTTAGTATGATGCATGGATGAGGAAAACAACAAAATAACAACAATAGAACCAATTGGAAATAAGGTTTAACCATTATGAAATTCACTTATTAAGTTTTGGAATTTTTGGTTACTTAATGGTGTCACACAAACATTTGTTATTTTTATCAAGTTAAATTGTTCCAAACAGATAACAAAGTTCATATTTGATTAGAACACAAAATTTTAGGTGGATTACATGTTTCAATTATTGGAAAAGGAATTACAATGATTTAATTATGAATTAAACAAGACTAAACAAGTTTTAATTGAATTTAATTCAAGTTTGAATATTATTTGAATTTTATTTGTTCAAAACATAAATTCAAATTCATCATTGAAAAGGTTATGTTTTTCTGGTTTGAAAACATATTTTATTTGTTGGAAAACAATTTCAAATGATTTAGTTAAGCATATTACCAACTTTAAATGCATTAATTAAGAGATGAAACAATTATTCAATTGAAATGTTGCAAACCAGAAAACAAAGTTGATATTCAAGTGTGGCATGTGATTTTGGATGAAATTCATGTTTTGAGTATTTAATTTGGAGCAACCATTTGCAAGTTATTAATTATGCCATTTAATTTGTCATTTTTAATAATTATTGATTAACATTAATTGTAATTGCCCAAAATGCAAAACAAAGTTGATAAACATAAAGTACATTGAATTTGGACTGAAAAACATATTTTATTTGGGTTAATTGAATTAAGTATTAATTACTTATGGAATTAACCAAAATTAAGAGGATTTGTTTGAATTTGAAATTTGGATGTATTTGAAATAATCAAAACAGAAAACAAAAAGCATATTTGAAAAGTTCATGAAATTTTGATGGGGATACATATTTGGTTTGTGCAAATTGGAGTTACCAATTAAAAGTTATGATTTATAGAAGGTACACTCATTTTCTGGAATTTTTGGAAAATAGAAAAAAGGCCTGGAACTTGTGTCACGCAGGGCACCCCTACCCAGTGCCTATGACCAGTGGGGTCGTGCACAGTTGGCACCCACGTGTGCGTGTGTGTGTGCAGTGACGTGGCCGCATGGCCAATGACTGGTGGGCCCTGGGCGCTGGCGACGTTTAATCACCAAAAAGGGGGGGGTTTTGCGCCCGCAGGGATTGAACCCGCGGCTCGCTTGCGTGCGGAAGGAACGGAACCAGTGTGCTATCGCTGCTGCTTTGTTCAGAGATAGGCGCGTTGGTTTTTGTGGTTCAGTCTCCGTCAGGTAACCTGACGAAACTGAACCCAGCGCTGCCCGCTGCAACTCGACTGTCGACGGTGGAACCAATCGGCGACGACCGCGAGCTGGTGGCGCCGTGCGCGCGGATGCAAGGGTGCAGATGGTGTGGGGCTGGTGCGCGTGCGAGGGAGACAGGGGGAAGGAGGAAAGGGTGGCGCTCACCTCGGTTGGTCGAGCTGCTGTCGACGTGCAGCCGCGGCGAGGTGGTGTTCCCGGCGACGGCGCGGTCACCGCGGTTGCTCCCATCAACCGGCGATGAGACGAGGCGGTAGAGGGAACATCCACGATTGCATTCCCGCCCTCGGGTGGAGCTCCTGCTTCCACGGCGATCGACAATGAGGGAGGTTGGTGCGGCTGCGATTCTGACGGCGGTGTTCGGTGTTGTGCAGGGTTTCAGAAGCAGAAGGAGCTCGGGGGGAAAAGGAAGGAGGGATGGCGGCGCTAGGGCGAGGGGACTAGGGTTAGCGAGCAGAGGGGGAGGCCAGTTTTATGGTGGGGAGTAGAGCTCGTACGGCGCACATCGGGAGGGGGAGAGGCTGATCAGGCGGTGGTGATGCCGTTCGTACAGAGGGTGACGTCGGGGGGGGGGAGGAAGACGACAAGATCGACGAAGGGGTATCGGGCCCAAAGGTGGGCTTGGGGGGTGAGTTGATGGAAAAAAAAAGACAGATGGGCTGGCTGCCTCCCTCCATTTTTTTGCTTTTGATTTTCCTTTTCTCTTCTCTTTTTTTTTGTAAAGGATGAAAAAGAGGGAGGGATAGAAATAGGGTTTTTTGGGGGGTTTATTTTATGAAATATTTTTATTAATTTTCAAAACAGAAAATAGAAGCAAATGTTAGCATTGATTCAGAACTTTGAATTCTTAATTGGATTTTTAAATTGTGCTTTGAATTTCCATTAGTATTCATAAGGAGTTGATTTGTAAACAATTTCTTATTCAATGACTCAACAATTATGAAAAACATTTATTGAATTTTTAATTGTTTGCAAGAATTGGATTTTTTTAAACCCACAATTTGATCATGCCCATTAAGGAGGAAATGATTTGAAATTTAATTTGTCATTAGGGTTTTTAACAAAAGGAAAAAAAAAATTATTAACAAGCAATTTGATTAAAACAACTTCAAACTATTTGAAAACAATTGAGGTATTTAGTTTGCAATTTTTAATTGGAAAATTGGGACACTGTTTGAAAGTTTAAAGTGGTTTGAATTTTGAGTTGTTTTGAAAACAGAATGCAATGCTCATGTGATGCAAGCAAAAGAAAACAAACAACTTCCTATTTAGGGTAACACCCCAGGTGTTACAGTCCAGGTATTCCACTACTCCAGAACCTATCCACTATCCTATTATACCACCTAGTGATCCGGAACCATACAACTCGTATGAAATTTCGGACGAACCCAGTGACATAAAGCCAAATATCTTTGGTGGAGTTCCAGAATCAGATTCTTTTATGGAGAACACTGATGGCTTGAGGTTTGATTGGTATCCTGGTACCAGTCAACATCCTATTACATGTGACGATATGTCAGAGGATGAGGATCAAGTTAGTGTGGAGGAAGTTGTAGCTGAGGAAGCAGATATCGTTGTCATGAATATATCATCAGATGAGGAGGAACAGGAAGAGACCCAACCTATGCAGGAGGTACACTTCGATCACAGTTACTGCACTAGTACCACTTGTTTCGCAGAGGGTGGATCCTCGCAGTACACCAGTACTGAGGAGTTTGTGTCCTATCTTGATGATTATCTGGACATGGATGGGCTTTCTCTGAGTGATACCCAGACTATGGACACTTCTGACATAGATTATGTTCCATCCAGGAGACTGTTTATCCCTGAGACGGTGCGCACGACTTCATGCTATACAGGGTGGACTCCTGGCATGTACTCTGAGTAGTACATTAGCAGTCATGGAGAGGGTGTGAGGGCTCGAGAGAGGCAATAGTTCAGGAGTTTCGAGCCATGTATCATAAATAAGGGTCGGAGTGTGTGAGTGACCCATTGGTGATTTGTACTACTTTACTGCGGTGAAGGCTTGTAATAAACCTATATGTACTTGTATATTATGTGTAATATGTTGTTTGTATTTGGATTTGGATTTTGTTTCTCTTTTGTGACTAGTGTTGCATGTCAAGTGAGGTTTAGGAAGCATGGTCATGATGTAACTATGAGTTTATTCACTTCGCATTGCAGGACTAGGGGAATATGGAGAGTGGCGGACCTGTTGAGGCTAACGTGCAACGTCTGGAGCGAGAAAATAAGGCGAAGGCTGATGAAGATGCTGCAAGAGCAGAGTTACCACCACCACCACTCAGGCCACTGGCAGAGAAAAATTTCATGGAGTACATGAAGTTTGTTTAAGAAAATCAAAACAAGTTCATGCAGGAATTGCTAAACCAGGTGGGGCATGGGAGAGCAGTTGAACCAAGGATGCTAACTCTGTCGGACTTCCTGAAGACTAAACCAGCACCATTTTCTACGACAAGAGATCCTATGGATGCTGAAGAATGGTTAGTCGATACGGGAAGGAATATCAATGCCATTAACGCGAATGATGCGGAGAAGGTGCGTTTTGCTACACATCTTCTCAATGGACCAACAGCAGCCTGGTGGGATAATCAGATCATTCTGAAGCCACCAAAGAAGGTATTCACATGGGTGGAATTCAAGGAAAAATTCAGGGAGTACCATGTTCCTGACAGTGTCATGGAGTTGAAGAGGATGGACTTCGAGGATCTCTAGCAAGGGACACATCATACGATTTGGTATGTCAATGAGTTTAGCAGACTTTCTTGTTATGCTCTTGACGAAGTGGACATTGACAAGAAGGGGATCAAGAGGTTCTTGAGAGGATTGGATTCTTATACTGCTATGCAGTTGAGGACATCGAAACCAGCTAACTTCCAAGAGTTGATGAACTCTGCAGTTACCTGGGAGAATGACTATAAGTTGGTTCAGCGGAACCGACAGAAAAAGGCCAAGTTTGAGCCTAAGAAGTTTCAGCCAAGTCGATCTACTTCCACTTTGAGTTTCAAGCCAAGGATAAAGACGGGAGGAGTCCCAATCAATCGTGGACCGTTTAATCCAAGGAATAAGATCATCTGTCACAACTTTGGTCTTCCTGGACACATTAAGAGTGAATGTAAGCAGCCCAAGGTAGTCTGCTTTGGATGTGGAAAAGAAGGACACATCAAGCCGGATTGTCCTAACAAGGCAGCTGGAGGTGGATTCAACAGAGGTGGAGCTAGGTCAGGTGGAGCAAGTGGATTCTCAGTCGGAGGTGGTAGCAGCGGGAAGAACAACAAGGACAAACGAGTTAAACCCTTCGGGAAGTTGAACTTTACATCTCTGGAGGAGGCTGACAACTCATACACCGTAGTACTAGGCACGCTCAGTCTTCTTACACAATATAGCAAATTTTTATTTGATACCGGTGCCACCACATCATTGATCTCCAGTTATTTTGTGGATAAGTATGGGGTAAGGTGTTCACGTTTAGAATGTCCTCTTACCGTTATGACGGCGGAAGGTACGCTCTTAGTTACGTGTGCAAGGCCAGATCAAGTCATTATGATCTATGGTTGCACATACTACGCAGATCTTTTTGTTATTCCTTTGAAGAACATTGATGCTGTTCTGGGAATGGACTGGATGACGGAAAATGGAGCTTTAATTGACTGTGAGGAGAAAACAGTTTCTCTTAGGAAGCCTGGAGGAGGAAGAGTTACCTATCAAGCAGATAAGCATACTCATGTGGAGGCTGAACTCCAACTCAACTCACTTAATGAAGCTAAGCTAGAAGATATACCAGTAGTGAATGAGCTTCCAGATGTATTTCCAGTAGAATTACCAGGAATGCCACCTGATAGGGAGATAGAGTTTACCATTGACTTGATACCAAGTACATCACCTATTGCTCAGGCACCATACAAGATGGGTCCTAAGGAATTAAAGGAACTCAAGGAACAGTTAGATGAACTGGAAAGTAAGGAATTCATCAGAGAAAGTGTATCACCATGGGGCTCACCAGTTATATTTGTGGACAAAAGAGATGGAGGTAGGAGAATGTGCGGTGATTTCAGAAATTTGAAGAATGTCACCATTAAGAACAAGTATCCATTACCAAGAATTCAAGATTTGTTTGATCAAGTCCACGGGGCTGGAGTGTTCTCCAAGATTGATCTCATATCAGGGTACCATCAGATAAAAATTAAGCCACAAGATGTACCCAAAACATCTTTTGTTTCAAGGTATAGACATCATGAATATTTGGTTGTTCCTTTTGGACTGACCAATGCACCAACTATTTTATGAATTTGATGAACAAGATCTTCATGCCATATTTGGACAAGTTCGTGATTGTGTTCATCGATGATATTCTGATATATTCGAAGAACAAAGAAGATCATGCTAAGCACTTAAGAATAGCATTACAAATTCTGAGGGAACATCAGTTGTACGCCAAATTCAGTAAGTGCGAGTTTTGGTTGGATCAAGTAGAATTCCTTGGACATGTCATCAGCAAGGAAGGTATTGCAGTGAATCATGACAAAGTACAATCAGTTCTGGATTGGAAAGCACCAAGCAATGTCAAGGAAGTTCGAGGATTCCTCGGAATGGCCGGTTATTATAGAAGATTCATCGAGGGATTTTCTAAGATAGCAGGGCCAATGACCAACTTGTTAAGGAAAAATATTCCTTTTGTATGAACAGATAAGTGTGAAGCCAGTTTTTAGGAGTTGAAAAAACGATTGACAACAGCGCCAATCTTAGCAGTACCTGAACCAGGCAAGGATTACATAGTATATTGTGATGCATCCAAGAATGGATTGGGTTGTGTACTCATGCAAGATCGGAAGGTAATAGCTTATGGTTAAGTACAACTCAAACTACATGAAGTTAACTACCCAACTCATGATTTGGAGTTGGCAGCGGTAATTTTTGCTTTGAAAAGATGGAGGTCATTTCTCTATGTAGCAAAGTGTGAGCTTTACACGGACCACAAAAGTCTCAAATATTTCTTCACTCAGAAAGAATTGAATATGAGGAAAAGAAGATGGTTAGAATTGATCAAAGATTATGATCTTACCATCAATTATACACCAGGAAAAGCTAATGTGGTAGCCGATGCTTTAATCCGGAAGAGTACTGACAGTCAACCAATTCAGTGTGAATTGCAAAAATAATTGAAGAGAGAAATAGAACAAGATGAGATTGAGATACTGGAGGTACAATCTTTGGGGGGGGGGGGGTTGTATACCATGAAGATTATGGAGGAAAGAAAAAGTGATCTCAGGAATGAGATAATTCGTCGGCAAAATGAAGATCCTTTGATAAAAGAAGAAATCCAAAGGATTGAAGAAGGAAAACCCTATGTATTCCATCTAGGTGAATATGGTTCACTATGGTTCAATAATAAGAGGATTTGTGTACCAGATATCCCTGCGATCAAGAAGTTAATACTTCGGGAGGCACATGATACACGATACTCTATTCATCCTGGGAGTACCAAAATGTACATGGATCTCAGAGACATATTCTGGTGGAACAACATGAAAAGAGATATTGCCAAGTATGTTTTTGAATGTCACACATGTCATAGAGTAAAGGCAGAACATCAAAGTCCAGCAGGACCATTGCAACCCTTAGATATTCCTAAATGGAAGTGGGAGGAGATTGGTATGGATTTCATTACTGGTCTACCAATGACCAGAACACATAAGGATATGATTTGGGTTATCATGGATAGATTGACCTAAAGTGCACATTTTCTAGCAGTCAGCCAGAAAGATAACGACGAGAAATTGGTAGATATATATGTTAAGGAGATAGTAAGTAAACATGGTGTACCTAAGAGAATAGTTTCAGATCGAGGATCTGTGTTTACTTCGGTATTCTGGAGAAAACTACATGAAGCTCTAGGTTCACAATTGGATTTCAGTACTGCTTATCATCCGCAAACCGGAGGGAAAACTGAAAAAACTAATCAGATCTTAGAAGACATGCTTCGGGCATGTGCTCTCGATTTTGGTGGATCATGGGATGAACATATACCATTAGCAGGATTCTCATACAATAACAGCTATCAAAGCAGTTTGAAAGCCGCACCATTTGAAGTACTATATGGACGGAAGTGTAGATCACCAATATGTTGGTTTGAGACCGGAGGCAAGTCTGGGTTTGAACCTGACTATGTTAAGGATCAACAGAACATTGTTGATATCATAAGAGATCATCTAAAAATTTCTCAAAGTCGACAGAAAAGTTATGCTGATCAGAAGAGAAGGACATGGGAACCAAAAATCGGGGATATGGTCTATCTCCGAGTTAGTCCGATGAAAGGGCTTAAGAGGTTCGAAGTTAAAGGAAAGTTAAGTCCTCGATGCATAGGACCTTACAAGATTCTTGCACATAATAGAAATGTAGCTTTCACTCTACAGTTACCCGAGAGATTGAAACAAGTCCATAATGTTTTCCATGTATCTCAACTCCGGAAGTGTTTGAAGGAACCAGAAGATTCAATTAATCAGGAGGATCTGGAGTTAGAATCAGACCTCACATACGTGGAGGAACCAGAAAAGATTCTAGCAGAAGACTGGAAAAGACTCCGGAACCGAGCAATAAAGTATTGCAAGGTACAGTGGAAACATCATCCTAAACGCGAAGCTACCTGGGAAAAGGAAGAAGAGTTACGACAAAACTACCCCAAGCTCTTCAGATATTATTGTTACAACTTCGGGACGAAGTTCTCGTTAAGGAGGGAGGACTGTAATGTCCCGGCATTTAGGAACTCACGAGGGGTAGAATTTTAATCTATGCATCTGCATGCATGTGTTTGCAAAATCTGAATAAATTTTTCGCAAAACTAAAACCTGGAGTAATCGAGGTTCCATCGATATTTTGATTCTGAGAGGGAGATGGAGACTGGAAGAGGATGGAATTTCTACATGAACTTTAGGTTATATTTGAATTGAGGAGTTCAAATATGAATTATTTAAACTTAGTAATGTTTGAGTTTAAAAAATGAATTTGAATTGGAATTCAAATTGGTTAATAAGATTATACTACATTCATAATCAAATTGAAACAAATAAGAAATAAAAAATATTGGACATTTCCAATTTCATTGTGTATAAGAAAAAGAAAACAATGAACTTTATTAATAACATCACAGTATACAAAGTCTTCACAATTTGTTTCAAAAATAGAAAAGTACATGATTGTTACAAGAGTATCATTACAAGAATTAATTCCTAGACTAAGCCCTATCTAATCCAAAGCATCTGTATCATCTTAACCTGCAAAATAAACACAAACACTAACAGAGGGGTTAGGGGGATTAGAACACTCAATCTGTCAGTGTATTGCACTAATAAACTCATCATTGGGCTAATTAAGATCATGTAATATCTGTTCTAAATAAAAAGGCCTCAGACCAACATCACAGGCAAAACCCAAGTATTACAACTGGCAGTTCAAAAAAAATGGAATGCCAGGATAAGACCAGCCGCATGGCATGGTGAAAATATCTTTTCAGCTAGCATACAGGCATACAACACACCCACCAGCACACTTTGGTGCTGTCAACACACATGTTACTGTATAAATAACACATAAACCGAATGGGTAGGGATCAACATCACACTTTCCGCTGTTCCTGCTCGGGTTGTGAAAACAACCAAGAACAGGAAGAACCAGCACCACCAAAACATCCACCCAAATTCATCCACAAGTTCAAGTGAATAAGATTGGAGATCCAGCTAACAAGAGCACAAGGCCAAGCTACATGGAAGCAGCAGGACTGAAACAAGCAAGCCACAAGCACCAAAAACCACCAACCATTGTTCATCACTCAAGGTGAATCCTTATGCACCATCAAAGCCATCTAATGGCTAGTTATACACAAAGGGGGTTGGAGTTTATTACCCTCATATTAGCATAGAAGTTCTATGCTAGGTTCATCACAGGGAATGAAATAAATCAAGATAGCATCTGTTCTTTTAGGGCCTCAGGCTTTGCATCATAGGCTTAAGGGAAAAAAGAAACAAGTGAAAGCAATCTGTTCTTAGCAGTTTATTGCATAAAGATAAAAGCATCAGGTATTGTAGTAGGTCATAGGAATAACAGATCAAGGAAGCTCAAGTTCTTATCAATGTATAAGATTCAGAAGCCAAGATTTGAGCAAAATAAATACGGAATTAGATCACAACCCCTATATGTCCTCAATAAAGTTGCTGGGTACCAAATCTAAGGATTTGGTACCTCAACACAACCTCAACGAAGGATTTAAGCATTGAAACAGTATCATGTGATGATGGCATATTCTCTGAACCAAAGGTTCAGAGTAACACCTATCAAATTGAGTACACCCATAGAATTTATCAGAGAAATCACATCAAAGTGTCCTCTGTACTAAATCCAACAGAGAGCAAGCATCAATAGTAAATCACAGGGAGAAATCCCTAGTGGATTCTTCCACAGCACAAGCACAGGGAGAACTACCCAGATATTTTTCCACAACACAAGCATAGGGAAAAATCCCTAAGATATCTTCACAACATACTAGCATCATTAATAAATTCCTAAGTGATAATCATGCAACCAAAATCATCCTCTGTTTCCATTCCATCACAGAGATGGGAAGTTCTCCTAACAGCAACCTGAACCAAATCTTCCATTGGGAAAAATTCCCAAGCCTCAAAAATCAATCACAAATATCACAGAGGCAGCATAGAGCATCATGGCATGAACACTGGCACGAAGGCCAGGTTCCAGATCAAGGGGAAGGAAGGAACAGAGGGAGTAGAGGAGAGGTAAGCGAAGGACTCACAGGTGGTCACCATCGTGGTGACCACAACCAGTTGAGGTAGCTCAGAGGTGGAGGCCGTCCCGGCAGCGCCTCGCCACCGTAGCACCTCGCCACCGTAGCACCTCGACAGCGTCTGGAGCAGGAGCAGTAGCAGGGCAGCACATGGTGGCGCCCTGAACCACCTCGGGAGTCCAGTACACGCCGGAGAGGGACAGAGGACCTCGGGCTCCCGTAACCCTAGGGTTAGGGTTTGGAAGCGCGCGTGGTTCTCGGTGAGAGAAAACCAGATCGAGGCGGAGGATGTTGGAGAGGGCTCGGAGGCGCGTCCTTTGCGCCCAACCATGGCGGCGGAGGTGGCCAGAGCCGGCCAGGAGAATTCACCGGAGGCGCGGCGACACGGTCGCGTGGAAATCGCCAGGGAGTCGGGGAAGCGAGAGGAGAGGAGAAGAGACGTGCGGGTGCGTGTGTGTGTGCGGCTTGGGCTCGGCTCATCCGAGCGGGTTGGGTTCAACCCGGCGGGGTTGGCCCACCTGTCAGCCCGAGGGGCACAATGGTCAATTGACCATTTCATTAATTAAAATAAACAAAAGAATAATAAAATTTGATAAATAAAATTCTATAAATTACTAAAATTTTATAAAAGAACTTGAATCCTTTAATAAAGGAAATTAACTAAATAAAATTTGTAATCTTAAATTTATAATTTTAATACGTTGATAATAAAATTAAGAATAATTCAAATTTATATATAATAAATAATAAATTTAGTCTTTCACTTTATCCAATTATATTGAACATTTCAACATATTTCATATCAATATTATCTGTTAACCAAGAATTATTAAAATAATAAAACAAATAATAAATTATAACAGAAGATAATAAATAAAGATAAATAATAAATACATAAATAATTAGCTACCATAATTATTTATTAAACCAAATAATCACTTAGAGGAAAAATGCATACATATCATTACTATGCATAATAGCATTATTTGCTTCTTTAAACATTGTCTTTACAACACAATGATGGTGTTTTGTAGAACAAGGAATTCAGAATCTGCTCCAAACATCAGACTTCACTACCTATCCATATCAAGGCAAGTTCATCACTTGCTCATGTCCTCTGAATTATTTCATAACAACTATTTTCAAAATCCTATCGTAATACCACTTATACTCAAAAGAATGCATGATCCTATTTTTATAATAATATGACTAATTGAATGACTACCCGAGTGGTGGTGTTCTGTTTGGTGGGCGGATGGAATCATGGTAAGATGAATAGGTCAAAGGAAGGTTCCATCTGCATGGGAAAGTATTACCTAGGATTAATCACAACTGCCGTCAGGATTCTTGCGCCGTAAATTTGCGTTAACCATCGGTCTTGTATGGGGCGAGTAAATCAGCTATGACTTTCTCTCGTTCGCATGTCAACGGGCTGCTAGAGACGTTCGCTGTAGGTCTTGCGGGACTACATGCACATGGGTGGGATCCCTTAATTCCCGCGGACTCTGGGGTCTATGATGGTCTGCCAGGGGCGCCTAGATATCCATCGTGAGGGGTGGAATCAGGGATTCAACCTGCTGGTGGAAATGGGTGGGCATGCGTTGTGCGGAGAAGCATGGTGTGGCTTGGACCAACACCGGGCCCCACACCTAAGTGGGAGTGGACAAGATCGCGCGCCTGGTTGTGCATCATGGTCTTGGTCGCCCATGGGTAAAATAGCGTACCTCTTCAGAGTGTAAAATGATGTGGCCTGTTACCCCCTGTTTCGGGGAGGAACTGCGAACGCCGTAGGAAAGGCAGCTCCATGAAGTTCTAATCATGTGAAGGCTGGCGGGCATAGTTTTCAGAACTAAAAGAAACCTCTTGGGGGAAGATTGACAAAACCTTGCATCAGTCTAGACTCTTTAGAGTCGAGGACCGTAGATAGTGCATTAATTACTTCCGTACTTAATGAACTTGTTGAGTAACGCTCGTTACTCATTCAATCCTGTTTGACCCCCTGCTTAGGCTATGAAAACTTAGAGGAAACATCATTCAACATCCTCGGAGGCCAAGACGACATCTACTACGAGGAGCCGGATCTCTCCGGAGGAGTGGAAGGGGTGTATTACACCATCCAGTACGGAGCTGACCCAGAGGGATCTGAGTCTGACTAGGTTTAGCCTAGTCTAAATCAAATACTTAGCACGGTTGAATCGAGCAGCCTTGGACTCTATATTAGGCTGTTGAGTTCCCGTGTATGCACCTGCTTTACCTTTCAGTTGTTGTTCTAGCTTCAATAATGAGATGACCTCATCATGAGCTCATTCTCTTGTCTGCACATTATGTTTTGTAATATATGTTTGTATGACAATCAAGTCCCGCAATGTTTCTTTTGTACCACCCTGAGGGATGTAATATTTGCGGAACGGTGTTCTATGAGTGTTATATCAACGACTTGCGTACTACAACATGCAGTGGTATGCTGGGTCACCGCAGTGGATTAGGGTCACACAGTTAGCTTTCCTTCGGGAAAACTAGCTAGTACCTTTTGCCAACTTTTGGTTAGTTGTTAGTCTAAAATTAGGTAAGTTATGTTAGTGAGGTTAGACTGGTAATACTTTTGTTAGTGTTGCGAGACATGGCTCGCGTCATCTCGACTTAGTCTTGAATCTCCGTCCTTCTTGATGACTCTTGATTTAGTTGCACAAAATAACGCGTGAAGACCGCTATCCATCTTGCAGAAGATTGCAGAGTCTTGGGCTCCCGGGTTGGAATAGAGAGCTTTCTATATCTTGCACCTCTCACTAGAAGATGAAGGGAGAAAAATTTCTATAGTGTTTTCTAGGTCCGAAATTTTGAAGGGGTACAAAAAGTGCAACTATGGTTAACATGGCAAAAGGTGTTTTTGTAAACAGACCTAAATGAAGCAAGAGATAAAAGTGCGGTTACTTTGTATTACCGGCAGGGCGTGTGTCGAAGCTCTGGCTCCACAAATCCCTCGGGTGACCCTATCGGGTTTCGACTAGGAGACGTCATAGGCGCTGGTGAAATCGTCGGCTTGACAGGGGGGCGAGATTTACCCAGGTTCGGGGCCCTCGTAGAGGTAAAACCCTTACTCCTGCCTTCTGTCGATCTGTATTAGATGATTAGATCGGTTACAGGATGCTCGAATCGAGAGTAGATCTCGAGTTTCAAGGCTTTTGTGGTCGTGCGGTATTACTTGGTCCTCTCCTTGGGGGCTCTCCCGGCTTTATATAGGTAGCCAGGTCTCGAGTTCAACCCGGAGAGGACACAAACCCTAGCTTAGGTCGGTTACAAATTCTCTAACTTAACCCGCAAGTTGATGCGGGTGGGCTTCTCATGGGCCTTCTAGAGTACTCCAAGGGCGCTTCCTGTTGGGCCTTGTCCAGAAGGCTTGAGAGGGGGTGTCCTTACTCGCAGGGTCCAAGATCCATGCCTTCGTCAGTAGCCCCCGAGCGTGTGCTCGACTGGGATTTACTTTCAGTCGAGTAGACGGTCAGAACTTTTTTAATCCCCTCTCGGAAGTTCAGCTTGACAGTGGTTGTTCTTGAAGGGTGTGTCCCCTGTATTATAAGTTATAAAGCTCGAGTATCGAGTAGTGCTGGCGCCTGTTTTACGGCTTTTATTTGCAGAAGGATATGGCGCAGTAGCTTGGCTCTCCCGAGAGATCAGGGCCAATTAATTGCGACTAGGGCAAAAACACTCCTGGCCTACACAGATTCGAGACCTCCGACTCGAACCTGATGAGGTGATTGTTGCGACTGGGCCGTTGTGGACTTATCGAGTCGAACTTAACCTAAGAGGGTACCCGGCGCGTCCGCTAGGATTTTTCTTCGTGTTGTTGACACGGAACTATGCCGGAGGACGCAGCTTTCGAGTGCGATTCCAGGCCCAAAAGAAAGATCTTTCTGGGTCTTACCTTCGTACTCGAAGAATACGGCATCCAGATGTGCCTAGTCGGCTGAACAATCCAGGTTCTTATGATGTAGAATTATCACGTGTAGGAGAGGTAGGCTTTTCCCACCCGATGGATTCATTTGAGCTCCATACGAAAGAAATTTAGCGTTGGAAAAAACCAAGCCCGTATGAAAGAGTTTTCATGTTCGGGATGCTGTGCCCATACGAAAGAGTTTTTCGTGCATAGGGTATTTTCCTCTCTGTTCGAAGAGGTCTTGCTTTATGAACTGTTCATGGAAAAGTTGGTTTCATCCGAAGGAATCGATATTCGTACGAAGATAATTTCGCGTTTGAACTTCCATTCGAAAAGATCTCAATCTTGAATGATGAACGTCATGACGTCATGGCGCACTCCTCTTCTCCCGATGGGACGTGACGGAGTGGTAGCAGATGGTGGCCCACTTTGTCAGCTTTTTGACCGGGAAACGAGACGTCGCTCCCGTTTTCTACGCGAAACGCGCAGTAAATGCGCACGATCTTCTGTTAAGATCGTGGCACGAAACAGCGCAGGCCGCCGCTTCGTTTCATCCTCACGCGTGGCAGCCGCGATAGGTGCCACGTAGCGCATCGTACGGCTGAGATTGCTTTGCCCCGTGTATAAGTAGGGGTGTTAGCGCCGCAGTAAAATTTTCCCCGCTCTCTGTCTTCGTCTTCTTCCTTGCGCCCATCTTCATCTCCCTCGTGCTCAAGCTCTCACTGCGAACAATGGCTGGCGGAAGAAAGCGTGGCGCTGGTACTCTGGCGTCTGGCGAGCCTTCTGCGCCACCCGCTCCTCGCGCCGGCGACTGGCGCTCCCCCAACACCACCGCAAAAAGCATCAAAGAGATGCAGCGGGAGGGATTGCTACCGGCGGAGGCGGAGAAGCGCGTCCGCCTCGGGAAAAGAGAAGAGGTACTGTCGGATATATACTGAATAGGGGTATAGAAGATGGTAGACAAAAGAGCCGGACTACCAGGGTGGCCTACATGGTAATGGGCTTAGGTCCATTGGGCGGCCCAGTAGTCCGACGCGCAGAAGCCGGATTCTAGAAGAACCCGGATCACGGCCCGCGTGATCTGGCTTGGAGGAGAAGACGGATTCCTTACTTTCCAAGTTACAAGTTAAACGTAGTCTTCTAGGTTTCTGGTTCTGTAAGCCCTAATCCGGCTATTATATAAAGCCGGACGGGAGATAGATTTCATAGGTTCCTCTAGTTCCAAGGTTCTAGGTTCAAGCTTAAGCCTTACGCAACTCGCCGAGAAGTTCATCCTCGACGAGTAGCTGGATCTATTCCCTTATGTTGTAACCTTATTATACGGGCTTTAGTCCCACATAGTGAGAAGTGCAGGAGTAGGTACGCCGTACTGTCGCGACGTACCGAACCTGGGTAAAATCCCGTGTTCTGTGTTACTACGCTATCCCGTTACCCCACGTCTCTACCGTAGTCTCATGGCACCCCAGTCTATGAAAACTACTACGATGTCTCGACAGTTGGCGCCCACCGTGGGGCAAACGACGTCAGGCGTGAAGTTCCGATCTGGGATACTAGGCGGAATTGGATGATCGATCACTGTCGGAAGCTTGGAATTCAACGACGACGTCGGGCGCTTCCTCGACAACGGATCCTACATACCGGCGCAAAACCACCTGGTAAGTGCCTGCGTTTTACCGATTGGATCTGCTAACATCTTTATCGGATTAACCGCGGAAGCAATGGGATTTTGCGGTGAAAGCAATTATTTCCCACCCGCCCTATACCCAGTCGAAGACGACTATGATGCCGGATTTTGCTCAGATCGCCGACAAAACAGTGATACGCACTTTATCGGCATGGTGCAATCCGAGATCGCCGAAAACACGGATGACGGAAATCCCGTGCAAGAGGCAGACAACAATACACCCGTCACAGAGACGGAAGAACCAATACCCGTCACAGAGACGGAAGATCCGACATCCGTCAATCAGACGATGAACTCGGAAACAGAGTCCGTGCTTGCCGCCATTGAGGCGAGATTGGAGTCGGAAACCGGATCGGATGACTTCGAATCCGAAGACGAAGATGATGATGCCTTCGTAAGAAAAGTTAAGTCCTTTCAAGAGGGATTCCATGAAGTGCTAATGGCAAAACCAGCTGATACAACAGGTGCCGACAGCCAGGAAAGCCCTAAAACCCCTCCGCCAGCAGAAGAGAGGGAAGACGGAGAAACTTCTCCGATATTTCCTAACGTCAAGGAGATGACAGAGGATGAACCTGTCAAAAAACCTCCGTCTTCCAAGAAAAAGCACCGTGCTTCTAAAAAACTCCAGTACAAACTCCGGAAGAAAAAGTCAGCCGATCTCGCTGATGAAAACCTGGAAGTTGGAGATATTAGTGGCACAAAGCCTACGGAAAAGAAATCTAAGGAAATCACTGCTCCGCCAATGACAGAACTGGAAGAGCAAGAACTATTACAAACTCCAGTGGGACCCAATGAACCCCCTGAGATGCTGGAAGCCAGGAGACAAGCTTTCCAACGGCAACAGCAACAACTGCTTAGATCTTGGCAACATCTCCAACAAACCCATAATGACATCAAAATCATGAAGGAAGAAATTGAGGAGTACGAGAGAAAGCATAGATCGGCCTTAAAACCTACGAGGTTACCCGGAATTGCAAAACCGGAAGAACTGCCGCCGAAAGAAAGGTTCTATAACCCATCTTGGCAAAAGCAGTTAAATGGCAAAGATGCCAAGGGCGAACCAATATACAAAACCGCAGCTGAAAACGCGGAAGCAGCGTTCGCCATCCTGAATAACGATCTGTACTCCAACGGGGAAAAACTCCAAGGGGTGTATGCTTTCCTAGGAAAAGCATTACAGCAGCAACAGCGAGGACAAGAGAGATCAGGGAGGCTGCATGATAATTCCGCCCTCTGCAAAACTGTTACTTGCGCTGCTGGAGCACCTGGACCGGAAGAACCCGGAGATTCGGATAAAAAAGAGGATCCGAGAAAAGACAAGAAAAACCCCGACAACCGGGACGCAGCGTCTAGAACCGGACCTCATCTCCCGAAAGATGGATATAAACCACACGATCGGGAAGACAAACACCGGAATGACGGCAAAATAATGCCACCTCCGAGAAACCCAGCTGAAAAAGCTGGAAGATACGATACACCTCACAGACGTGAAAGATCTCGGACACCGCCTAAAGATAAGGAAAGGTACAGGAGCAGGACTCCACCTAATCCCAGAGGGCGTGACAACGGAAGAGATAGAGATAACCTCGGAAAAGCGCGTCCGCACAACAATGGAAAAGAAAGGAGCAGATCCCCTTCTGTCCATTCAGCCGGGAGATATTCTGCACACATTGACAGAGCAGAAAAGGATGATCTATACTTTGGTCCTAAGTGTTTTACTGACAGGATCCGAAGGATAACCCTGCATTCTGGCTTTGCCAAAGTTGGTCCAACCTACCAAAAATATACCGGCAGTACAAACCCGGATACCTGGCTTTCAGATTATTACACAGCCGTCCAGATCAACAACGGGACAGGCCTGGAAGCTGTCAAGTTTCTTCCCCTAATGTTGCTAGACGGAGCCAGAGATTGGATTAATGGTTTACCATCAAGAACTGTCGACAGTTGGGATGATATGGCGAGAGTATTCACCCAGCATTTTAGGGGAACATACAAACGCCCAAATAGCATCAACCAGCTGAACCGTTGGACCCAATTTGAAGACGAACCATACGTGGATTTCATCTCCAGATGGACTGCAATGAAGAATAGTTGCTCTGGAGTAACTGACGTACAAGCAATGCATGCTTTCGTCAATGGCCTAAAACCCGGACTCGTACCGTTCATGGTTGGTTCTAAAAAGCACAAAGATCTCGGATCTATGCTTACAACCGCTAATGAGCATGATGCAGCCGAAGATGATATTAGAGCAAGAGGAGGCAATATTGAGTCACTAATACTGGCCAAGAAAACACCTCGTTCTGATAAAAAAGGAACTCCGGAGTCAACAACAAAGCCCAAGGAGGTTAACTTAGCCTTTGGAGGAGAAAAAGGGAACAAGTGGAAAGGCCGCAGTCCGGATCCCATCAATTACACTCCTGAGGAATGGGAGAGAATTAAGTCGGAACCCTGCGTCCACCACTCTCAGTTTGGGAAACCAACCCACACGAACGCGCAATGCCGGCTAAACAAGCATATGAAAGGCAATGCAGGATCCGGAAATAAAGGGAAGGGTTCCAAGAGGAAACCTGCCAAACAAAAGCCAGAAGCTGAAAAAGAAGACAGTGAATCGGACACTGATGACAAAATCCAGGAACAACAGCGAAAAGGCGAACCTAAATTTCCGAGAGTTGACGGAGAAGCAATGCTAACTTTCCTAGCAACCCCGTCAGCAAAGGTGGCCAAAAGGACACTTCGAGAAATAAACGCGGTTGTTCCTGCAACCCCAAAATTCTTGAAGTACTCCAACACACCGATAATCTGGGATCAGTCAGATCATCCCGGAAATATCCCTGAACCCGGCACACAAGCTCTTGTTGTAAGCCCTATTGTTCAAAACACTAGGCTAAGAAGAGTGCTGATGGACGGAGGATCCAGCATCAATATAATGTACCTGGATACACTGAAACACTTGAAGATATCCGAGTCCTAGCTCAATTACAGCAATATACGCTTCCATGGCATCGTTCCTGGCAGGCAAGCACGATCCCTAGGAGAAATTTCCCTAGATGTCACCTTCGGAGATAAAGATCACTTCCGGCAGGAAAAAGTATCCTTCGAAGTTGTGCCGTTCGAGAGCGTGTATCACGCAATACTCGGACGTCCGGCTTTCGCTAAGTTTATGGCAAGATCTTGCTATATCTACAACAAGCTGAAGATGCCAGGACCCAAAGGAGGAGTAATCACCATTGCCGGTGATTTCAAGCTGGCAAACGAGTTGGAGAAGCAAAACGCCCTTTGCGCTCAAAGAGTTATAGCTCAGGAAGAACTGAAGGAGTTAGCCAAGGAGGTATCGCCGAAAGAAATGCCGGCAGGAAAAGAAACTCGGAAGCCAACAGATAGCTTCAAGGCATCCGAGAATACAAGACAGGTAATCCTAGATCCCAAAGATCCGACAAAATTCATCGTTGTAGGGACTGGGATGACCGACAAATAGGAAGGCGAGCTCATCAAGTTCCTCCGTGAGAACTGGGATATTTTTGCCTGGTGTCCAGCTGACATGCCAGGCGTACCCAGGGAACTTGCTGAGCACCAACTTAAGGTTATTCCCGGATCAAAACCCGTCAAACAAGGTCTCCGTCGATTTGACGGAAGAAGACGGAAGGCTATTGGCAAGGAAATTATCCGGCTTTTAGCAGCGGATTTCATCAGGGAGGTAATCCATACTGACTGGTCCGCAAATCCGGTATTAGTACCGAAGAAAGATACAACTGCCCTCAGAATGTGTATAGATTACACAGGATTGAACAAGTTATGTCCGAAAGATAGGTTTGCGCTGCCGCGAATCGATCAAATAATAGACGCCACTGCAGGCTCTGAGCTTTTATGCTTTTTGGATGCATACTCCGGGTACCACCAAATACGCATGAAAAAGGAAGATCAAATCAAGACTTCTTTTATAACCCCCTACGGGACGTATTACTACGTAACCATGCCTTTTAGCCTGAAGAACGCAGGTGCAACCTACCAGCGTTGCATGCAACGTTGTTTGCATAGTCAGATTGGCAAAAACGTCCATGTTTACGTGGACGATATTGCTGTCGTAACCAAGGAAAAAGATACACTCCTTGAGGATCTGCGAGAAACTTTCGAAAACTTGCGCACTTACAAGATGAAGTTGAATCCATCTAAGTGCGTATTCGGGGTTCCCTCAGGAAAACTTCTAGGTTTCATCGTTTCTCACAGAGGAATAGAAGTTAACCCGGAAAAGATTAAGGCAATCTCGGACATCTCAGAACTTACGTGTGAAAAAGATGTCCAAAGATTGACGGGTTCCGCCATAGCCATAAAAAGATTTCTTAGTTGGCTGGGGGCTAAAACCTTACCATTTAGCAAAATGCTGGAGAAGTTCGACAAGGTCAAGTGGATTGCGGAAGCCTGGGAACGTCTAGCAAGTTATGTCCCCTTCTGTACTTAGTTCAAATCTATGTAAACATCTTTTAAGATCATGAAATAAAGTTGTCGGAATGCTGTCATCCATATTTCTTATAAGTGCAAAGTGTTTCCGCCTCATCTATTTCCCAATGATCTTACAAATTTCTCAATGTTAACCCGAATTGTGCTTGCGTACTCGGCGTTACATAACTGAATGATTTTTCAGCCTTTTAACGGCTAAAGGAAACTTGAATTGCCTGCGTGCACAAGTTTCACTTAAAACTTTCCTTGTTTCTCTAAGTCTTATCTGATCGTGCGTATGCTGGGTTACTGGAACTAGTTAGTAAAAATGCCTTTAGCATGATTCATGTTTTCGAGTTTCAAAACTGCTTGGTTCGTCCCCAGTTACTCGGCATAACGATTCATAATGCTATTTGAGCCATTTCAAACACTAAGGACAGTTAAAGCATATACACCAGAGAACTTAGAAGATAAAGGAATGGTAAAATACAAACAACTTGAAAAGTAATTTCATAGTTTAAACTGCAAAAGGCGGAATTTTCATTAATACATAAGAAGCATTACATTTTGGATTACAAATGAAAGAACAGTAATGCTCCTATTGTCTAATTTTTCTATCCAGGTTCCAGGTAACCCTTCAAGAATCCGACTCCTCCTCGCTGCTTTCTTCATCGGGGATTGGAGGAGCTTCTTCTTCTGGATAGTTGACGGCGACATTTACCATGGCGGCAATCTGGGTGGCGTGGCCCTTAACTTCACCAAAGATGGTGGATCGTTGCGCATCCGTGTATCCCTGAGGGACACCGGTGGCCACACGCCAGGATTTGGCACTAGGGTAGTGCATGCGCATAAGGCCTAAGGCCATGCGCGCACCACCCCGTGCAGCGGAGCGGAGAATAGACTCCTTGGACTCCGCCACCTCCATGATGATACCCGGAAGTTTTTCAACCTCCGAGCATTCCCCAGATTTTTCGGGAAGAAACTTGCCTGCTAGCTGCGTTGTAGCAGCCTTCACCAAATTCCATGTCTCCCCGAAAGCTCGGATGCCTGCAGCCCGAGTGCCATCTGGGGTGTCTCCTGATTGATCCAATAAAACATACAAAAGGGTTAAGGAGACAAACAGAGAAAGCAAAACATGGAAAGATGAGGGCAATGGTAAGAAATTTACCGATGAGTTTGTCGATCTCGGAAACTTCCTCCAGGCGAAGGTTCAGAGCTTCAGTCAAATCCTGAATGGTGGATTTGTCTTTCTCCGCCTGTTCGGAAGCCTTGGAATTAGCCACTCCAAGGGCCAGGTTGCTGGCTTCCAGGTCTTGCTGAGCCTTCACAAGATTCTTGTGAAGCTCAATGTTCTCATTGCGGAGAATTTCGGCGTTGCCAGAATCTTCCGCTGCTTGTTTAGCTTCAGCTAAAGCAGCTGAAAAGCAAGGGGAAATCCGAGTTGATCAATTTCCTCGGGAAAAAATTTAGACAAAGTCTTAAATCGGAGATTTCAAAACGAAAAAGCTTACCTTTCGTTTCCGTCAAAGCGAGCTGAGATGATTCCAGCTCCGCCTCTCTCTCCTCAAGAATAGAAAGAAGACCTCGAACTTCTTTATTCTTGATGGTAAGCTTCCTGAAAACTTCCAGGTTTATGGCCTCGGAGGTTTGCTGAAACACAGCAAGGAAAAGTATGGTTAACAAAAAACATCAAAGCAAAAAAGCATGCATTTTGTTTAATGCTTGGGGGCTAGAGTTACATACCTGGCTCATGCGCTGCAAACCTGCTAA
This sequence comes from Alopecurus myosuroides, assembly GCA_028641055.1. NCBI lineage: Eukaryota > Viridiplantae > Streptophyta > Magnoliopsida > Poales > Poaceae > Alopecurus > Alopecurus myosuroides. The sequence continues at coordinate 461,995,023 of CM054057.1, read as the reverse complement.
GTTTTCTCGGAATTCTTTCGCGTATTCCGCGAAGTGATTTTCGGCCGCGTTCAAGCCATCATTTATAGCCTTAAAATCCTTGTCAAAGGTGGGGATTTCCTCGTCGAAAGTCCGAGAAGATTTCTCCACCTCTGGAGCCGCCCTTTCCCTCGTGTCCGACTCGGACACAACGGGCTGGCTGGGCTCTGGGGGCTTGGTGGTGGTGGCTGCAGTAGGCTCTTCCGCCATTGTCTGCGGCGTGTCCGGGGCGACGGCGGGAGATGGTTGGCTGCCTCGGTTGGAAGAAGCTCTGAGTTTCTTCAACTTTCTCGGCTTCAAGTTGGAGGGGGGTAGGCTAAAACCAAAAACCCGGAAAAGGTTAAAACACCGAAGATGGATGAAAAAGATCCCATAAAAGAAAAAACCCAGAAGAAAATAACCTGGAAGTGGCGACGGGGATTCCGTCAAGATCGATAATTTCATCCGAAGAAATTATCTTCTTGCGTTTGCGCCCACCCGTAGCGGCGGTGCGCAGCGCATCCAGCTCGGCCTCGGAGGCTAACTCCGAGTCTGGAAGATCCACAAGCTGTTGGAAAAACCAATCAGATTCAGAAGGTAGATTATCCAGGAAGTGAGATTATATCCAAATAACGGAAAAATTACCTTAGGAGCTGGGTTGTCGGCCGTGTACATTGGCCGACTCTCCGTGTATTGGTCGCGCGATGCGACCAACTGATTGATGCGCCGCCTAAGCTCTTTTGCGGGCCAATCCTTGTAGGTTGTCCGCATTGGATCCTTGGCTCCTGTGTATTCGCACAGGAGACGGCCTCCGTGGTTTGCTAATGGCTGAATCCGTCTATCCAGCCAGCAAAAGACCGTGTCCATACCGGTCAGAGGAGGTTTGGAGGAGGTGAGCTTGGCAATGCGCCTCTTGATCCTTAGCAGATCTGGAGGCAGAACCTGGACGGCCTCTGTCACCCAGTTATCCTGGGGAACAGCGGCGGAGTTCACAAAAGGTGGAACCCCGACGGCCTTTTTAGGAAAAGGCACGTCGGGATGATAGAAAAAAGAACCCGTCCAAAATTTGACGGATTCTGAGGTTTTGATTTTGGGGAACCAATCCTCTCGGAACCTCCGAAGAGTAAAGGAAATGGTTCCACAATTTGGGAGTGCGCCCTCCGAAGAGTTACGCTTCACCCCAAAGCAATACAGCCAAAAATCTAGCCTAGGCTCTATTCCTAGGTAACCTTCGAACAAGGCCTGGAAGCCGGCCATGTACAGAATAGAATTGGGAGGAAGGTTATGAGGCTGGATGTTGTAGTGTGATAGAACCTGGAGGAAGAAAGATGAAGGTGGCAGTCCCATACCTTGTAGAAGGTGGGAGGCAAGAAGCACCCTTTCGCCCTCTTGTGGCATGGGTTCAGTCTCCTCTTCCGGGAGCCGCCATTTCTTTTTCAGCACCAAACCCTCCTTCTCCAAGTTGGGAAGGAGAGCCGGGGGAATACTGCAGGCACTCCAGTTGCCTGCAGTTTCCTCTTCCTCTTCTGCTCCGGCGGCGGCGGCCTTCGCGGCGGCAAGTTTTTCGCCAAGAAGCTCAATTTTCTCCTCCGCCGTTTCCGGTGCGAACGGCGGGGATGTCGTGGTGCTTGGGCCCGCTATGTCCGCGGCGGCGGAAGCATTTCCTCCGCCCGCCGCGGATGCCGAGGCTTTTTCCGGCCCGCCGCCGGCATGCTTGGGCGACCCCAGCTGTGGATCTAGGTCGCCCAAAAGCTCGTCGATGGAGGCGCGAGCTGGTGAGGACGACGGAGAGGCCATCTTCTTCAGGTGGCGAGGGGGCGCTCCGGCGTGCGAACGGTTCGTCTGGGCAAGTTCTTGCTCTCGTGCTCGCGTTTGCGTCAATGGCGTGGGTAGTGAGGAGTGAGGAAAGATTTCCGGTGACGACGAGGACAGCTATTTATAGCCTGAAAACCTCTAGATACGCGCCAACGGCTCTTTTGACCGTTGGATGTTCGACGCGTGTCGCTCGCCGGAAAATCCGGGAAACGGAACGACAGAGGAATGATGGCTATCTCCTCGTTTCTCGTGAGAATCTGTCAGAGATACGTTGCAGGGTTTCCCGCGTGAAACCAAGCGGCGCTTGCGTCAGCATGATTAAATCGCTGATGTCACGAGTTCCTTTTCCGCGAAGGATCGCGAGAAGAAAAGCCGGATTTTCATAGTTCCGAGTTTTATGTTACCATCTCCTTCAAAAGGAAAGAAGAAAGAATCAAGACTGCTGAATCAAGTTTTCCTAGACAAAATGTATTTGACGAAAGGTGGAGTTTCAGAGTTTTGATCCTTCCTGGGGGCTACTGTCGGATATATACTGAATAGGGGTATAGAAGATGGTAGACAAAAGAGCCGGACTACTAGGGTGGCCTACATGGTAATGGGCTTAGGTCCATTGGGCGGCCCAGTAGTCCGACGCGCAGAAGCCGGATTCTAGAAGAACCCGGATCACGGCCCGCGTGATCTGGCTTGGAGGAGAAGACGGATTCCTTACTTTCCAAGTTACAAGTTAAACGTAGTCTTCTAGGTTTCTGGTTCTGTAAGCCCTAATCCGGCTATTATATAAAGCCGGACGGGAGATAGATTTCATAGGTTCCTCTAGTTCCAAGGTTCTAGGTTCAAGCTTAAGCCTTACGCAACTCGCCGAGAAGTTCATCCTCGACGAGTAGCTGGATCTATTCCCTTACGTTGTAACCTTATTATACGGGCTTTAGTCCCACATAGTGAGAAGTGCAGGAGTAGGTACGCCGTACTGTCGCGACGTACCGAACCTGGGTAAAATCCCGTGTTCTGTGTTACTACGCTATCCCGTTACCCCACGTCTCTACCGTAGTCTCATGGCACCCCAGTCTATGAAAACTACTACGATGTCTCGACAGGTACCCAACCCTCAGTCGAATGAGCGCGTGGTCTTCGTGGACCACGTGACTCGAGGTCTTTCTTTCCCCCTTCACCCTTTCTTCATCGGGCTGCTGTGTGCCTACGGCATACAGCTTCACGACCTTCCTCCGAACGCGATGCAGCACATTTCGTGCTTCATCGTGCTTTGCGAGTGCTACCTCGGCATTCGCCCGCATTGGGCGCTCTGGAAAGCGCTGTTCAAGATCCGGATCTTCCGCGAGAAGCCGCGGGTGGAGTCCGAGCCTGGCGAGCCACTTCGCACGGGTGGTTTCGGGATCCAGGCGCGCCAGGAGAACGCGTACTTCAACATGCACTTCATCGACTCCGCCCAAGGCTGGCGGAAGAAGTGGTTCTACGTCGTCGACAATAGCTCGGGTGGGCTCGTAGAGTTTCACCCATTCGCAGTTCTGTCGAGGCGCAAGTCTTGGAGCCACAAGATGTCAGCCGAGGAAATCCAGACGGTCACGCCCTTACTCGCAAGAGTAGCCGCTCTTCGAGACCAAACCTCGGGAGTAGTGCTCAACGGGCTCCATCTGGCGAGCCTCTTCTTGAAGCGCAGGATCCAGCCTCTGCAGCAAAGGCCTTCCACTATGTGGGAGTATCAAGGTGCAGAAGATCCCAGCCGAGTGAGTCGCGAAGAACTTTCGAATGTAGAATTCGAGAAGAAGATCGCGGTCATCACTCGACTGAAGGTAGGGGAGCAATTCACCGATTGCTCAGTCGAAGCTTTTTCTGCTTCAAATCCTCCTCCGGCTGAGGTTAGTTTCTTGTCTTTGAGTTACTTTCATCTTCTGAATTTTTAGTCGATAAGATCTTTCTTGTTTTCTTGTCTTCGTAGAGTCTAGCCATGGCGGACTGCTACCCGCCAGCTACGGGGGGAGCTGCTTGGGAGCAAGTGTCTAGTCACCAGGACGGCGCGGTTGACACCAGTGTCGCCAATGCTTCCTCGAGCTCGGAGGACGATTCTTCGGACGACGTCGAAGACTCGAATGGCGCCCTCCCGAAACGTCGTCGGGTAGATGAAGACGAAGCTACTTCAAAGGACAAATCCTTGGAAGCATCGCCTAGTCAAGCTCCTATCCATGTCACTCCACTCCAATCTCTTCCTCCTTCGGCTTCGTTTCCAGTGATAGCAGCCGCTTGGAATGCGGATGCTCTGGACGATGATGAAGAAGATGATGAGTAAGTGTTTTCTTCCTTGTTCTTTTGTAATGCCAGTCGACCAAACTCTAAATTCCGATATTGATGTTTTTCTATCTTTCACTGCAGTCTGCAGGCGATCAGCCCGCGTAGGTTTGCTGCTAACGTTCCTCCCGAAAAGAGGAACAAAGCAAAGGACGCGGGTGAAACCCCCACTGCAGGCACCGTCCAGAACTCTCCCAGGGCAGCGCCTGATGCTGCGACTGTGGAGCGAGAACTCCCCAGCTCCGCCGCTAGGACTTCGGTCTCAAAGGAGGCGACGGACAGTTCTGCGGATCCTCTCTCCCGCGCTACCGGACAGGTAAACTTCTATCTCTTGGCCTTCAAGAATTTCTTTATCGGGTGCACGGCAGTGCTCCCGATGGGAGTAGCCCCCGAGGCTGTAGTCGATCGCGTGCGATCGGCTGCAGGCTCAAAGTTCTGTTCATCTTTTCTTCATGATTCGGCTTTTCTCGGGTGCACGGCAGTGCTCCCGATGGGAGTAGCCCCCGAGGCTGTAGTCGATTGTAAATAATCGGGTACAGGCTCCAATGTAATCCTTCTAATTCTTCTATCTTCGTGCTTTTAATTTTTATCGGGTGCACGGCAGTGCTCCCGATGGGAGTAGCCCCCGAGGCTGTAGTCGATTGTAAATAATCGGGTACAGGCTCAAATTTGATCTTTTTAACTCTTCCGTCTTCGCGCTTTTGCAGTCACTCGTTGATTCTCTTGCGGCGATTGGTCGCCGCGTCGTTCTTGCTGAATCGGATTGCAAGTCTCTTCGAGCAGACCGCAACCGACTCCGGACTGAAAACGATCTTCTCAAGGGTGAGCTCTATCGTTCCCCTGTCTTCCACACTCCATTCATTCTAGAGTTTTTGACAAGCGTCTCTTTGCAGCTCGACTTGAATTTGCGGAATCCGAAAAGGTCAAATTTTCTGAGCAGGTAACTGCTCGAGAAGCTGACTTGACGGCCATTCGACAAGAGCTAGAGACTTCCCGCATGCAGTCGGAAGACTTCAGTCGACAGCTTGCGGACGCGCGGAAGTCCTTGAAGGAGTTAGAGAAAACCGGCAGTAAGGCCGACAGCGAGCTTGTCGGGTTCCTCCGCCCCCTTGCTGAGCGCTTCGCGGGTAAGCTTGATGAAATTTCGCGATTCTGATTCTTCACTTGGCTGTAGTTTGCTAAGTATTATTTTCTCCCTTCGCAGGTATTCTGGATGTTCCTCTAGAAATCCCTGGACTCCAGCGGGTGGATGTGGTAACCGATACGCTTGCCCAGCTTAAAAGGCACGCTGATGGAGTTTCTTCCATGGTCAGTGATGCTACCCAAGTGCTGGGGCAACTGTACGGTCGCCTCCTCGCCAACGCCACTCCTGCACCTGCGCTCGATGATATGTTGAAGGTCTTCTCAGAAGGAAAGCTTCTGGATGCCTTTGCAGTCGCTCAATCGGAGGCTGGCGCGAAGACTGCGATTCAATTTGCTCTCGCGCACGGAGTCGAAGGGTTGGAGGAGGCTTACTCGTCCATTCCAGTCGATCCTTCCATGGGCAAAAAGGTACGGCTCTCTCGTTTTGGCGAGCAAGCCGCCATTCTTGCTCGGAAGCTTTCTGAGATTTTTGCTCGGAAGAAGGGAGGGTCGACTGCTGCTAGTGGGAGTACCAATGTAGCCTCGTAGCTTTTTCATTTCTTTCCTTGAATGTAATGAACCTTGGGATGTATTCCCGTACTTTTGTTGGTCTTAATCGAAGCATTGTGCTTTTGGAATTTAATCCTTTTGTTTGTACTCTGTCTCCCGATGGGAGTAGCCCCCAAGCGTTCAGTCAAATGTTCGACTAGAAACAACTCGAGTAGGGCATCTCACTCCTTTCCTTGTACTTCTTCCAGGCGACTGTGTGTGCCGCGGAGTCATCGGGTGGACGTGGTAATCCAGTAAATCCACTTGTGGCTGCCGTGGGCACTTTCGCTGGCCTTCGTGATAAGGTTCAGGAGGGTGAGCGTATACTGAAAGCGCTGCGCGGGGTAGCTGATGTGGCGATATCCAAACAGAGATTGGCAGCTGAGCGCGAGCAATTTCTGATGGATGAACTGTCTTCGATTGCAAGGGAGTTACTATGTAAGTAGTGTAGCCCCCATTCTATTTTCCTCCCCTCTGCTTCTTATCTGACTAAGTGCGCTTGCTCTTTAGTTGTGAGACCAGATGACAGAGAGGAGAAGCAGTGGGTGGAAAACCTCATTCATCAAGAAGTTAACAGCACAAAACCTCATGCGAGTAATTTCTGGTCTGATCGCAGTCGAGGTTTTGTGATGGCTACCTTGAAATTTCGAGTCCGCCAGGCGAGAATTCTCGTGAGTTCTTTCCACGAAGTCCTGGTTGCGGTGAATGCTGCTTTTTATCCACTCGAGAGGGGTCCCGAAGACTGGAGTTATCTTCTCAGGCTGTTTGGACGAGAAGGGGAGGTTCGCACGTGCGTACGCAAACAAATGATGTGCGGCGCGGTTGTGGCTCTCTCGTTTGTCCGAATATGGCATCCTGAGATAGATTTGAACTCCGTAGCTCGGCGCCCAAATTATGCAATCGAAGACATCACACCGTTTTATGATGCTGTACGCCCTGCAGCCGAGAAGATTATTCAAATGACCTCTGAAGAGGTAGATAGGGTCTTAGCGACTGAGAATGCTCAGCGGTTTGACTGATTATCGGATGTGAATATCCTGTAAAAATGTTTATAGTTTGTAAAAACTGTTTGTAAGGTGTGTAACCTTGTTTTTGATGATATTTCTTTGTGATGCTTAGTTTTAGGTGTAGCCCCCGTGTATTTAATGGGGTGTGTACCTGTAACTTTTTAGCATGTAATCGACTGGAAATCTGTCGGGTAAATATGATGAGGAAATCATGTATTTCATTGCGATGACTGAGAAGTCATGTGTTCGAGCTACAAGATTGGATAGCATAGCCTTATTGTTGCAAAACAAGTAAACCTAGGGGTAGAATTTGCGCAGTTGCGCGATGTTCCATGGATTGGAATAGATGCCTCCGGTCTCAGGATTCTTCAATCGATAGGCTCCTCCTGGGATCACTTCGTGTACGATGAAGGGTCCTTCCCAAGGTGGTTCGAGCTTGTGTCCTTCCTTTTGCTTCAGCCGCAACACCAAGTCGCCTACCACGAATGACCTGTGGCGTATGCGTCGACTGTGGTAATTGCGTAGTGATTGTTGATAGACCGCGGATCTTGCGAGTGCAATGTCCCGAATTTCGTCGAGTGCATCCATATCTTCTGCAAGTGCTTTGTTGGAGGTTTCTTCGCTGTAGGCTACAACTCGTGGGGCGCTGAATCGGACCTCCTCGGGAAGGACGGCTTCTGCCCCGTATACCATGAAAAATGGTGTGTATTGCGTTAATCGATTGGGAGTTGTGCGGAGGCTCCAAAGTACGGAGGGTAACTCCTCTGCCCAATGTCCCGCAGCGGGATGTAGACGATCTAGCAATCTCTTTTTGATGCCAGCTGAAACTAAGCCGTTGGATCTTTCGACTTGGCCGTTTGTTTGCGGATGGGCAACCGAAGCAAACTTTAAATTGATTCCTTTCTTCTCGCAAAACTGTTGTGTTTCCTTTGCGGTGAAGTTTGTACCATTGTCTGTAATGATGTCATGTGGTACACCGAATCTACATACTATGGAGTCGAGGAACTTGATGGCGCATTGGGCGCTAGCCGAAGTCACTGGCATAGCTTCGATCCATTTGGTAAATTTGTCGACTGCGACCAGCAAATGTGTGTATCCTCCTGGTGTGGATTTGCGTAGTGGTCCAACCATGTCTAGCCCCCATTGCGCAAAGGGCCAGGCGATGGGTATCATATGCAGCTCTGTGGCGGGTGCGTGCGGCTTTGGTGAGAATCGCTGGCAGGCGTCGCATCTATCGACCAGGTTTTTTGCATCGTTGGCTGCTGTTAGCCAGTAGAATCCTGCTCGAAAGGCTTTTCCCAGTATTGCTTTCCAGCTAGCATGATGTCCGCAATCACCCTGGTGTATGTCCCGGAGTAATTCCTTGCCGTCTTCGGGTGCGATGCAGCGCTGGAGTATGCCCGAGATGCTTTGTTTGTACAATTCTCCATTAACCACCCGAAAGGATTTGCTACGCCTGATTAGCTGTCGAGCCTCACGTGGATCGGCCGGGAGCTGTTTGTTGAGCAGGTAGTCGAGATATTTCTGCGTCCAGATTGGCTCGACCAGAAAAACCTGCCGTGATATGTTATGAGTTAGCTCGAGAAGCGCGATTTGCGGGCTGACCTCTGTTTCTTGTGCTGCGGGTGTCTCTACGGCTTTTTTTTACTTTGACTGATCTCTTAATCATCCGCTCGAAATATATCCCTGGCGGTATGGGTGTATTCGTGGAACCCATGTTGGCCAGTCTGTCCGCCTCTTCGTTACTGGATCTTGCAATATGCTTCAACTCGCATCCTTTGAAGCTTCCTTCGAGTAGATTATACATGTCGCGGTACGCGATCATGTTTTTAGCAATGGCATCGCATTCTTTCATTGTTTGTTGCACTATGAGATTGGAATCGCCATAAATCATCAATCGGGTAGCTCCACAAGCAATCGCCATCTTCATCCCGTGCAACAGTGCTTCATATTCTGCGTCGTTGTTCGATGCTGGATCATCTAGTGGAAAGTCTAGTCGCAGGACGTATTGCAGTTTGTCTCCACGAGGTGAGATAAGAACGATTCCAGCTCCTGCTCCTTCGTTTCTTTTGGACCCGTCAAAGTACATGACCCAATTGCTTGTATACTCGGGTGGCCCGGGTGTTTGTAGCTCTGTCCATTCGCTGATGAATTCCACGAGAACTTGGGATTTGACTGCATTGCGTCCTGCATAGGTGATATCCCAAGCGCCCAACTCGATGCTCCACTTCGCTATTCTTCCGGATGCCATAGGGTTGTTCATGATTGTCCCGAGTGACGCATCATTAACCACTGTAATGGCGTGTTCCTGGAAGTAATGTTTGAGTTTTCGGGCTGTGAGGACAACTCCATATGCAAGCTTCTGGTAATGAGGATATCGCTGCTTGCATGGCGAGAGCACTTCGCTGATGTAATATATTGGGCGCTGGACTCCGTATGCCTTGCCATCTTCAGGTCGTTCGACTACGATTGCAGTGCTGATGACCTGGTTTGTGGCGGCTAAATAGAGAAGAAGTGGCTCCCTTTCTTGTGGTGTTGCGAGAATGCGCCTGCTTTGCAGCGACCGTTTCAAGTCTGCGAATGCTTGTTTGGCTTCGGGTGTCCACTCGAATTTGTCCGTCTTCTTCAGTAGCTTGTAGAAGGGTAACGCCTGCTCTCCCAATCGTGCGATGAACCTGCTTAGGGCGGCCAATCGCCCTGCGAGCTGCTGGACTCCGCGTAGATTGGTAGGCTCCTTCATGGTGAGGATGGCTTGTATTTTCTCCGGATTGGCCTCAATGCCTCTGGCGGATACCAGGTATCCTAGGAGTTTTCCTGCGGGGACGCCGAAAACGCATTTTGTCGGGTTGAGCTTGATCCGATATGCATTAAGGGCGTCGAATGTTTCTTTAATGTCTTCGAGGAGTGTGTCCTCTACTCGAGTTTTGATGACGATGTCGTCGACGTATACTTGTACGTTCTTGCCAATGAGATTGGCAAGGCATCTCTGCATGCAACGTTGATATGTTGCGCCTGCGTTCTTCAGCCCGAAGGGCATTGTCGTGTAGCAGTATACACCGTGTGGTGTGATGAATGCCGTCTTCTCTTCGTCTTCCTTTTTCATTCGGATCTGGTTGTATCCCGAGTAGGCGTCCAGGAAGGAGAGACGTTGGCAACCTGTTGTGGAATCCACGATCTGGTCGATTCGTGGTAGAGGAAAGTTGTCCTTGGGGCAGTGCTTGTTTAGTGACGTGTAGTCGATGCACACCCGAAGGATATCCGTGTTCTTCTTGGGGACCAGCACCGGATTTGCCAACCAGGTGGATATCTTGATCTCTCTAATAAAGTTGGCGGCTAGCAGCCTATTTACTTCTTCTCCCAGCGCCTTTTGCTTGGGTTCTGAAAATCGTCGAGTCGTCTGTTTGATGGGCTTGGCGTTAGGAAAGACTTCGAGTGAGTGCTCGGCAAACTCCCTGGGTATACCTGGCATATCTGAGGGCTGCCAGGCGAAAATCTCCCAGTACTCACGGAGGAGTTTGACGAGCGCGCTTTCCTATGCTGGCGAGAGGGTTGTGGAAACCATCGCGGTTTTGGCGGAATCCGTCGGGTGCACTTGGTGCTTGCGAGTGTCGCTGTTGGCGCTGAATTCCAGTTCAGGCGCGTTTTTCTTCGTGAGGGGCATGACGGAGTGGTCCGTGGTTTTTGCCAGCTCTTGTAGTTCTTCTTGCATCCCGAAAGATTTCGCGATCTCATTAAATTCTATGTCGCACTTATCCGATTTCTGGAAGTCTCCGTCAATGGTGATCACACCGTATTCGCCGGGTAGCTTGAGCTTCAAGTATGCGTAATGTGGTACGGCCATGAATCTGGCGAACGCTGTTCGACCAAGAATGGCGTGGTACTGTGAGGGCCAGTCGACGACTTCGAAGTCCAGGAATTCCCTTCTGTAGTTGCGTGGGGAGCCCAGTACAACTTCAAGGTTGATTGTTCCGAGTGGACGTATTGCCTTGCCCGGAACTATCCCGTGGAAGGATGTTTCTGATTCCGTTAGGCCGTCCAGGTTTTTGTTCATTCGACGGAGTGTATCCGCGTAGATGATGTTGATGCCGCTGCCACCGTCCATGAATACGCGGGCAAGGTCATAGTTGCCAATTTGAGCTTGAATGACAAGGGCGGCGTGTCCTGGTCGATAGACTCGTGGCGTGTGGTCTTCTTTCGAGAACGTGATTGGCTGCTCGGCCATCTTCAGGTACTCGGGCTTCGTTGGTGGCGTCTGCACTGCCATGCATATTTGTCTCGAGTTAGTTTTTTGAGCTCTGCGAGAGGGGCATACCTTCTGTATCATCCCGAGGAGTTGTCCGTGCGGAGTCGGGTATGTATTTGCTCCCGTGTTTTGTTGTTGTGGTGCTGGCAATGCGGCGAGTGCCATGTTTGGGTTGGCCGGTGGAGGTGGTGGCGGTGGTAGCTGGAATTGTTGTCCGCCTCCTGGTAGTGGTGGATAGTTTTGGGTGGAAGCGAATCTTTTCTTGGCGAGCGCGTCCGAGATTTCGATGAACTTTCGGCAATCCTTGAGAAGGTGTGTTGCCTTAGTCTTGCCCGTGCGCTTGTCTGTGAACAGATGTAGCGAGCAGTACGCATCGAGGTCTTCCTCGGGTGATTTTTCTTCTGCCTTTGGTCTCCATTCGCGACTTCCACGACGACCGGAGTCGCGACTTCGCGTGAATTCTGCTGCCACTAGTTCTTCTCTATCCTCGTGGTCGTAATATTTTCTTCTCTTTCTTCGCCCATGACGGTCTTCGTCGTGCGTGGGCGATGATGTTCTTTCATTGCGTACTGCGTCTTCTCCATTGGCCCATTTTTCGGCTATGACCATGAGCTTCCCTATGGTTTTGGGCGCAGCTCTGCCGAGTTCTTCTCGAAACGCGGTTCTTCTTGCTCCTTTGGCGAAGGCCTCAATCGCCACTTCTTCAGAGATTGTCCCTGCGGTGTTCCTGAGCGTGTTCCACCGCTGGATGTATTCTCGTGTGGATTCACCACTTTTCTGTTTGCAAGCTCGTAGTTCTTCGATTGTAGCTGGCCTTTTGTAGGTCGACTGGAAGTTTTTGCAGAAATCGCGATGCAGGTCGTCCCACGATGCGTAGCAAGATCGTGGTCTCCTCTCCAGCCAGCTGCGGGCCGCTCCGGCTAGGTGCAAATTGAGGTATTGCATGGCCGTGTTCTTGTTACCACGTTGGCATTTTACTGCCGTGAGGTAGTCGCTTAACCACTGGGAGGGCTCGAGTGAGCCATCGTATTTTGTCACCTCCGAGCTGAGCTTGAATCTCTTGGGTAGAGGTGCTTCACGAATACTGCGAGCAAAACAAAGTGCTCCGCAGGTTTCGTCGTCCGAAGACCCGAATGAGGAGCGTTCGCGATATCGTGAAGCCCTTGCTTTATCCACCTTCTTCTGGGCGAGATCGGATCGCGCGTCGTACCCGGACCGGTCACGGTCGCTATCTTTTCTTGGTTCCTTGCTTCGTTTTCTCGAGCGGCTGCTGTGGTGCCGCGAATCTTTGTCTCTCGGGCTGTCGTCGCTGCTGCTTCGACTATCACCGCGGCGTCGAGCCTCTTTTCCTCGGCCGCGACGCGGCGATTTATCCTTTCTCGGAGAGGAGCTCCTGTGCCTGCGGGGCGTATCTTTGTCTTTGTCCTTCTCCTGTCGCGCCTTCTCCAGTTGTTCCTTGCGATCGTGGGAGGCGAGTTTCGCGGCTGCCAGCCCTAGACCCTTGCGGATATGCTTGTATTGTTCCACCCGAGGATCGCTGTCCGTCGGCTGGTTCATCTGCATGTAGGTTGCTGCGGCTAGAATTGCAGCGGCTGGAGTTTGCGGGTAGACGTTGCCATCGTCGTCAACCCTCATGAAAGAAGACGTGGTAGACCTGTTGGTCCCAGCCATAGATTCGTGGTCCCTCGTCGACGCTGCGGGTCCTTTTCCCCCGGGTCGGGTACCGACCGAAGGTGCAAGGGACAGCTCGGCTCGACGTAGGCTTGACTCATCCGCCGCTCTCCTGCGACGGGCTAGATCTGCTCGGGCATCCTTGATGTTTGAGGCCGCTCTCACTAGGTGATAGTGGTAGGCGGTTAGGTCTTCCTGCGTGGCACCTGCTGCAGGTGGCTGACTCTTTCGCATGGATTCCTTGGCTCTTTTCCAGGCTCCCCATGAGACGCCGATTAGATCGCGCTCGGTTGCGCTATATTCAGTTTCCGAGGGCTGTTCCGACCCTGCCATGCAGACTTGGGCCAGTCGTGGTCAGTGTGTCCTAGGCGCAGATCGGGAAGCTCTTCGCACCCGAGAGGGTTCCTCTGTTGAGAGTGCGTGGTAGTCGATCGTGTTGAAGCGGATGGACTCGCCGCTTTTCTCCATAGGGAAGCGTGAGTTGACGGCTCCAGATTCGGGTTCAGATTCATCTGAGAAGTGGAGGATTCCGTCTCTGTTCGCCATGAAGTTGAAACTTCCGAACGTCAGGGTGACGCTCTTCTCCAGATCCTCGAATACCGGACGTGATTCCGGCGAGTGAGGCGTGACTATGACGGATCCGATCCGTACAGGATTGTTCGGAGCCGTAGTCGATGGTTTCCAACGGGAGTTGGATGTCGATGAAGCCGAAGATGCCGGTGATCCAGCGCCCGCGGTCCCCACGGTCGGCGCCAATTGTCGAAGCTCTGGCTCCACAAATCCCTCGGGTGACCCTATCGGGTTTCGACTAGGAGACGTCATAGGCGCTGGTGAAATCGTCGGCTTGACAGGGGGGCGAGATTTACCCAGGTTCGGGGCCCTCGTAGAGGTAAAACCCTTACTCCTGCCTTCTGTCGATCTGTATTAGATGATTAGATCGGTTACAGGATGCTCGAATCGAGAGTAGATCTCGAGTTTCAAGGCTTTTGTGGTCGTGCGGTATTACTTGGTCCTCTCCTTGGGGGCTCTCCCGGCTTTATATAGGTAGCCAGGTCTCGAGTTCAACCCGGAGAGGACACAAACCCTAGCTTAGGTCGGTTACAAATTCTCTAACTTAACCCGCAAGTTGATGCGGGTGGGCTTCTCATGGGCCTTCTAGAGTACTCCAAGGGCGCTTCCTGTTGGGCCTTGTCCAGAAGGCTTGAGAGGGGGTGTCCTTACTCGCAGGGTCCAAGATCCATGCCTTCGTCAGCGTGTTAGTGAAACACACAAGAAAAATTGCATACATAAAGGCAACACACAAATAACTAATCTCAAATCTGGCCTCTTCCTAAAACTATTTTCATATCTAGCCACTAAGGTCGGCTCTAGATAGGATGGAGCCGAACTTGTTCGGTTAGCTCCATCCTACTTGAAGCCAACCTCCCGATTTTTTTTGCTAAGCGTGTTTGTGAAACACACAAGGAAAATAGCACACATAAAGGCAACACACAAGGAAAATAACACACATAACACACAAATGCTGTTGTGCCCAGTACGGCCAAATGTAGGGCCTTGGTCCAATAGATGCAAGCGTTCAAAGAGACGAATGGGCCATGGCCGTGCATTTGCTAGAGTAGTCCCTCTCTTTACTGCACTTTCAGGTTGTTCCTAATTGATCCGCTTCTTTGTTTTCCAGAGAAAAGGAACTGCCCACTTTTTTTTTCTCTTTTCAAAGGAATTAATCTGTTTTATAAGATTGTTTTTTTACATAAAATCTGTTTTATAAGATTTAGCTGAGATCATGTACTCACTCCGTCTCAAATTAATTATCACAAAGTTTGACAAAAGTGAATGCATCTAACACTAAAATATGTCTAGATACATCCACTTTTATCAAACTTTGCGACAATTAATTTAGAAGTATACAAAACAACGGTATAAATACATGCTCCCTCCATTCGAAATTAGTTGACACATAGATACATTCCGAGCCGGCTCAGTATAACGGCACCCGCATTGTATTCCCAGTTTCGTGAGTACGATTTTTTTTTTTTTGAAAGCTAGTTTCGTGAGTACGTGAAACAGGCACGCACCGTTGAAAGGCCGGGCTGCTTCTTTGAAGGAGGGCCGAGGCATGGTAGGCCGCGGAAGCAATTTCTTCAGGGCAGCGCATCCACCACCCACCGCTCCTCCGACTCTCTGAGTAGCCCATGCCACGGGGACCGGACGTGGAACGAGGAGGAGGACGAGCCACAAGTCCCCGACAGCAGTCAGCCACCAAATCTAGACACACGCTGAAGCAAAATATCCTCTGCAAAACAGGCAAAACCCAGCTGCAGCCGAGCCCGAGGAAGGAAAGCAAAGATCGAGCCATACGCCATGGCTGCCGTGACCACCGCCTCCTCCATCTGTCCCGGCCTCAGCAAGGCCCGCCGAGGCCACGCGAAGTTGCCGAGAGCAACGGTCTGCCATTGCCGCCTCCCTGCTCGTCGGACGGAGGAGGTGCTGAACAGGCGGGATGCCCTGCTCGGCGTCCTCCTCTCGTCTGCCGCGGCGTCGTCGGCCGCAACGCTGCTCGCTCCCGCCGAGGCTCTCGCCGGTAAAATGCCCAGCCTCATGTTTTCTTGCTTGGCTGTCCGATGGCGTGGTACTTATTATTCGGCGAATAAAATTTCGTGTGATTTTAAGAGGTGCAGGAGGGGTTCACCGCGTACGAGGATGAGGCCAACAAGTTCAGCATCGTCGTTCCACAAGGTGATTCATACGAGTATTTCCTTGTGAGAAATGGGAAAAAATTCAGCTCTTTTAAACTGCCTCGGGGCAGAGCGACAGACTAAGAGCATGTCTAACAGGCCCCTTATAATGCGAGCGCCCCGTAAAATTCCGGCGGCATACCGGGTGCGGGCCAAAACGGCCGTCTAGCAGCCCCCGTATGCGGTCTGGCCCGTACTAAAATTTTACGGGGCCTGCGAAACCGCCCCCTCCGCCCCGTACTTATAGTGGGTGAGGGTTGGGGTGGGGGTCCAACCCCCCACCCGCAACCCTAGCTCCGCCGCGCGCCGCCGCAGCTCCGGTGAGAAATTACACGCGCGCCGCCGCCCCATTCCAAGCGCCTCCACCGCGATGAGCTCCCCCGACGGTTCCGGCTCCTCCACCGCCCGCTCCAAGCGCCGCCGCGAGCCGGAGACGCTCGAGGAGGCGTGACGGCTCCACTGCAAACATTCCGTTGCAGGGAGCCGCCGCGCCGCCTGCAAGTACGCGGCGTGGCCGGCGGCCATGCCGCCGACTCTGGCGGACTACGCCGCGGGCGGGAGGTACCACACCGTCGACCCGCCGCCGCGGCCGATGAGCGGCCCCCAATTCGCGAAATGGCGCGCGGATTGGGAGCTGCACCAGCAGTGCAAGCGCGGCGGCGACGGCGCAAGCGGCAGCGGAGGAGGAGGCGCGGCGACAGCGCAGGAGGAGGAGGTACCGGCGACAGAGGAGGAGGAGGAGTCCGCCTTCGCGGCGGCGGTCGAGCTTTCGAAGAAGGAAGCAGAGGCCGCGGCGCGGGCGGAAGCGGAGGAGGGGGCGAAGGCCGTCGCCGACGTCGAGCAGTTCAAGGCGATGGAGGATTCCGGCCCCGTCGTCTTCCTAGACTAGATTAGGTTAGGACGAGCTCGAGCTCGATTTCATGTAGCAATGGTGATCATCTGAATAAAATCGAGTTCATCTTTTCTCCCGCGAAGTTCAAATTCAAACATACGGGGCGGAGATAGGGGGTCTGCTAGATGATCTTGCAAATTTGAGCACAAATTTTCCTAGATTTCGTGTGCAGGGCCCTCTACACGTGATTTAGGGGGCGAAATTTTAAGGGTCCTGTTAGACATGCTCTAATAATCATAAGTAAGATAAGCGTGGTGAGTACAAATTTCTTTGCTGGCGTGCAGGCTGGCAGGTCGGCGCCGGCGAGGGCAGCGGCTTCAAGAACGTCACGGCCTTCTTCCCAGACCAAAACGCCAACTCCAGCGGTACGTACATACACACCCACGGACCAACCATTCGTTCCTCTGGGAATTCACGAGCTTTTTTCTCTGCGTTTTTCCCCCATTGCAGTCAGCGTCGTGATTACCGGGATCGGGCCGGACTTCACCAGCCTCAAGTCCTTCGGCGAGGTCGACGCCTTCGCCGAGAATCTGGTACGCACTCGCTGTCTGCAGAATTGTCAATGAATTGCACAAATGTCTATACGATTGATAGATTCCTGAGCATTTTATTTTGATACTTGAGCAGGTTACGGGCCTGGACAGGAGCTGGCAGAGGCCGGCGGGGGTCGCAGCGAAGCTCATCGACTCCAAGGCATCCAACGGCATGTACTACATTGAGTACACGCTGCAGAAGCCCGGCGACAAGCGCCGGCACATCGTCTCCGCCATCGGGATGGCCTTCAACGGCTGGTACAACCGGCTCTACACCATCACAGGCCAGGTGAGCACCGCCACCGCGCAGACACTTTCCTCATCTCTGCTCGTCTGCTCAACCAACGACATCTCTCACATTTGTTTTTTCACGTTGGCGTGTCGCGCAGTACTTCGACGACGACGAGGAGTCAGCCAAGTACAAACCTGCCATTGAGAAGGTGAGATCTTCTTGGATAAATCTGCCCTCTCTCTGCTGGCTCCTGATTCACTGAACTTCTTTTTTCTGCATGTGTTTGCAGTCTGTCAAATCATTCAAGTTCACATGAAAACGGCGAGGCGCCTTCACAAAATTCACTCGCGAAGACGTATATATGAACGGAGAAGAGAAGTATGTAAAGCAGCTCCCCATGATATAATAGTTCAGAACGGAAAAGTAACTTTGCAAATGTACGTAAGCGTTGTGAGTTAGATCAATATCTCGGTGAGTATATTTTTCCCAAGAAAAGATGAACTCCCAATCTTCGAATACTATGATGGTGTGCCAGCATGAATATATCAGGTGGCTGACGTTCTGAGTCTGCAGCGGCTGAAAGTTTGTTTAAAGTAGGCCTGTTTAGAACAAACGCGGACTTTTGGCTCTCGGGTTTCATATAGCCTGATATGCAGGAAAAAAAATAGAAATTTAAAATTGGTAAAAAAATTGCGAAATTTTGTATGCTGAGAGATAACTAAGTATTCTACTCGTGTGAATAAATTTGGTAGGAAATGATTCAAATTGACTTCTGGGTGAAAAAAGAAAAAATTCTACAGAGTAGCGTGTACAACAAATAGCAGTAAGCTTCAAATCATGGACACCGGATGCAATAATTGTTATTTTTGCGATTTTATTTACAGATACAATACTAGATAATGTATGTTTGAATGCCATTTTTAGAACTTTTTTCAGATATTTAAATTATTTTCAGATATCGGGATATATGGTACCTAGGTTAGTCTATGTATTTTCATGCTTAGAACACATAACTTTAATTAAAATGAACCTTGCCTCGAACCTTATGATCCGCAGAGCCTAATAAGGATTCTATTGAATGTAGTATAAATCACTTAGGGCATCTTTGTATTGCAGGATTGTGAAACATAGAAAACTAAAAAACATAGAAATTTGATAGATTTGTCTATGCAAAACAGAGCATTGTAAAACACAGAAAAATCATTGGAATAGTCATTTAGATGAAATGCAGGAAAAACAAAAGAAAAGTGCCTCGATCCTACGCGCTCGAGTCTAAAAAGGAGGTTGGAGCGGATGTTCAAATTCCTATGGAATTGAGGCATAAGAATCCATTCAATAGGAATTTCGTTGACACCATTCTTTTTATCCAAAGGCAAATCATAGGGGAAAATCCTAAAGTTTCGAATCTTACAAAATTCTTATGAAATTCCTACAATCCAAAGATGCCCTTAGTTCACTTAAAATTCCAAACCAACGCCCTGACTAAAAGAGACCGAATTTGATCCGCTCTTGTTCCGTTTGAATCAGTGTGCGGAATTTGGTCTAGACATTGAGGGCTCCTTTGATTTGGAGGAAGCACGCAGGAAATGTAAAGGGTTAGGAAAATTTCCCTATATGCTACTATTCATCCCTTTGATTTATAGGAATGGTGGAAAGGAAAACCAGGGGAAAGTTTCCTTTGGATCTCACTTTCAACACACTATATACAGGAAATAAAAATCCAGTCCAACCTCATTCTTTGAATACTATGCACATGGAAGGATTACACATGTCATCCTTTCCTATTCATATCCCTTCCCTCTTCCTCGGATTTCCCTATCATATGAATCAAAGAGCCCCTGAATTTGGGTTGGACACATCCCAACAGTCTCGACCAAAAGGGACCGACGGGGAATTTGTTCAATTATTTATTTATTTCTCTCCCTTTGCAAACCGAATAGTTAAATAAATAAATTGTTCTACAACACAATTTAAATGTTTAAAATTCAAATAAGCGTGATAGAGAGAAAATGTCTACTGGTTTCCTAACTGTTGCCACATATGCTTAACCAGATTTTCCTTAAGTGAGTTGTAGGTGGCAGTATCACGGATCTCATGTTGCACATGTATATACTTCTGAAACGTTGACAGCTTAGGCATTGGCGCAACCAATTCATCATGAAATTTCAACCCCTGGTCAAAGAGGTTCTCAACACGCTCGTTCTCAACTATCATGTTGTGCATGATCACATACGCGTCCATCATCTCCCATAACATCTTGTTGCTCCAAGTTCTAGCAGGATGCCGAAAAATAACACAATGAGTTTGGAGCACACCAAATGATCGCTTCACATCCTTCCTATAAGCCTCATGTTGTTGAGAAAACATGCGCTTCCCGAACAATAACCCAACAAGTTTGGAGCAAACCAAATGCTCCCTCCACATCCTTCCTACAAGCCTCTTGTTGTTGAACAAGCATGTGTTTCTTCTCTTCTTGAGGATCGCAGATTGTCTTTACAAATGTAGACCAAGTAGGGTAGATGTCACCCGCAAGATAGTACCCCTTGGTGTATTGGTGGCCATTCACCTGATAGCTGATCATTAGAGCATTGCCCTTGGCAAGGCTATCGAATACATGAGATCTTTACAACACATTGATATCATTGTGAGTACATGAGATGCCGAAAAAGAATGCCAAACCCATATATCTTCACATGTGAATGCTTAAACTACGAATATGCACTTTCCAAAGTGTCCCTTATATTGGCCTTGCCAACCAAAGGGACAATTATTCCACTCCCAGTGAATGCAATGTACACTTCCAAGCATTCCAGGAGAGTATTGTCTCATTGATAGTCAGTAGGCGTCGAGTGTCAGCAACATTTGGATCTCTTAAGTACTCCGGACCAAACACCTGCACCACTGCTTTGCAAAACCTGAGCGTGGATGGAATGTAAGTGGCGGCACTCATGCACAACTACTCATAACGAGATCTCCAGCAACACCATATGCAACCATTCGGATATAGTTGTCACGCATTTCTTGTATGAAGAGAATCCAAACTTACCCGCGACATCATGATTGCACTCAAAGTAATCATCATACTCCTTCAATCCATCAAGAATGCGCAACAACACGTGTCTTGCCATGCGAAGCCGTCGGTGAAAAATATTTGAAGGTATGTTGGTTTGGTGGGATGGAAATAATCTTTCCATAGCTACTCATTGCCTGCTTCTCTGTCCCGTACAAAGCCGGAGCATGACCGAGCATCGATCCTTGGTAATTTCCAAACGTATCCTCGTTGAACATATGGATGATAGCTCCCACGCTCACACAAATATTGGTATCATCGTCGGATGAATCATCCAAAGTATCGATGAAGTTTTTGGAAAATAACTCGTCCAAATCATCCATCGACAATAGAAATATAAAAAAAATGAATAGAGGACAAAATTCAGGGTCCACTACAAGGAAACGGAGGTTGTTGCTATACCTCGCTTTGGCTCAGCAAATGGACGAACATGTGTCGGGCGGTACGCTAGACCGGCGAGGTCGACGCAACGGCCTCCTCTTCGTAGCTCTCGTGGCTCAATGCGGGAGTCAGATCCTATCAAACCACTCTACGTCGGAGAAGTCAGGGGGAGTTGGGGCAGCGCCGACAAAGTCCCAGGAGTTGGCGATTATGGGCGCACGGCCGAGCGCCACTGATGACCCACAAGTATAGGGGGTGTATCATAGTACTTTCGATAAATAAGAGTGTCGAACCCAACGAGGAGCAGAAGGTGTTGACAAGCAGGTTGGATAGAGGATTCACTGTAAACACTAGCAAACGGGTTTTCGGTTGTTTTGGATATAGCAGATAAATAAAGTACGAGTAAATAAAGTGCAGTAAATAATATTGCAGCGAGTGGCCCAATCCTTTTGAGAGTAAAGGACAAGCCGGTTGTTCTACTTATGATTTCGTCAAGTGTTTTCGCTTCGTTACGGTTGATTAATATCCATTGGTTTGTGAAGTGTTGTGTGTGTGAACCTATGCTAATGCACCGCCCAACTAGGACTAATACATACTTGTGATTATACCCCTCGTAAGCATCCCCAAATACAAGAAAGTAATTAAGATAAACTAACCACAACCTTAAAACTCCGAGATTCTACGCTCCCTCGTGCATTGGTTTCGTAACGGGGGTTTAGGTTTCTATCACTCCGGCAACCCCACAATTAGTAGCCAAATACACAATGCATCCTCCTAGGCTCATAAAGGTGAAGTATCATGTAGTCGACGTTCACATGACAGCACTAGAAGAATAGCACCACAACTTAAATACCAAACCACGAGATATTACTTCAATATAACTTCACTACTAACATCATGACTTCTCCCATGTCCTCAAAAACTAAATGAACTACTCACAAGACATCATGTGGATCATAATCAGAGGTGCTTTTTCCATCAGAATTCTTGTCCCGGTGTTTATTCTCCAAAAATTATGAAACATGCAAAATAAGATAAAATAACATAAGGTATGCATCATAACATAAAATATATCGATGAATAATAGAAAATAACAACATAAAATGGTGATGCAAAATGGACGTATCAACTCCCCCAAGCTTAGACTCGCTTGTCCCCAAGCGAAACTGAACTCAGTAAACATGACCACATGTTTATGGAGTGAGGTTTCCATAAAATAAAATACAGACAAGAGGCATCACATCTACAAGGGACAAGTCATTTTAGACATCAACTCTCCTCATATAATCAAACTTGAAACAAGTAAAGTAACAACAAAGGTGCAAAAGGTAAATCACAATTGGTGAAAGCAATCTTCGTTCTTGGTCAAAGAACAATTAATAGTGTACTTATCTTTCAATCAAAGTCTTTTATACTAGAGCTATATTGCAGAGTTTATCATGCTCAATTATAACGGTCTCTTTGCAAACATTGGTAACTTTCAAAGTGGTATTCAAGCAGATAAAAGCATTTGCCGAAACAAGGAAGAATAACGGACATGATTGAGTAAATCAACATGTAGCTGGATGATTCACAACAACTAAAATGCTTGCTTAGACAGAAGGAAGTGGGTTTACTGACTCAACATAAATGTAAAAGATAGGCCCTTCGCAGAGGGAAACATTGATCACTCATGTGCTAGAGCTTTTATTTTGTAAAACAGAGGTATAAAATGGTTGACACTCCTCCCAACCTTTCTTACACAAACCATGGCTAACCGAATCCTCGGGTGCCTACCAACAATCACAAACCGTGGAGGAGTGTCTAAATTTTGAGAGGTGTATGTTTATGTCAACGAATGGCAAACAGAAAATATAGTACGTCACAATCCAACTAGACTTCACAAGAGCGGCTCCCATAGAAGGACGCAACTGGTATAGAAGGTCATCCCTCTTTCTCTTTTGTTTACACAATTATGCTTTGACTGATAAATCAGGGGCAAAAGTAGTGAAGAAAAATTGTATTATTATTTGGGGCTGGGAACCCCGCTGTCAGCTCTTCTAGCATTTGGATAAACAGATGAAGCCACTAGTCCAGGGTGTGAAATCCAATCAACAAGTGAGATAAAGATTCTCTATTTGCGTCCTCATGAGCTAAAACAGGAGCACAAAACAGGTGTAAATTTTGAAGGTTTTAAAGGTAGCACACAAACAATTTACTTGGAGTGATGGTGAAATACCACATATAGGTAGGTATGGTGGACACAAATGGCAAGGTTTTTGGGCTCAAGGTTTGGATGCACGAGAAGCATTCCCTCTCAGTACAGGTTTTTGGCTAGCAAGGTTGGGTATTAAACATAAGAATTGAAGGTGCAAACAAACTTATTTGAGAATACTAAGCTTATGAGCTAACAAAGAAGAAAGATCATGGAATAATATATCTACATGCAACTCCCTCTTTTCTACTTAAGTCTCAACGTATTGTTGTTACTGACCAATGCTAAGATTGCCAAAACCAACTAGATTATCTTAAAGCTCCAACATTGATACCAATACTCATAAAGAGATCAATCACATAACAAAAATTGCAAACTAAAATGAAGTGAAACAAGTAGATGATGAAACTTCTCATTAATATTTCATTACGGTAACTCAAACCAAGGGATACAACGATAACCAACTATGGAGCAACACTTCCATACTGCAAACCATACTATATGATATTTCCTCTACTCATGATATGACTCTACTAAAAAGGTAAAAAAGGGTGAAAGATAAAGGTGATACCGCGGCACTCCCCCAATCTTGGAACAAGCCAAGGGGATGCCAATACCAATGACGAATCAATTCTTCGGTGGTGGTGGTGAATCCTTCTCGGTGAGCTTATCAATCAATTCCTTAAGATCTTCAATTGCGAACATAAGCATACGCATCACCTCCGTGTTGCACTTAATATGATTTGCGTGCTTGTCAGATGGTGAATTCCATCCATCAATATTCTTCCCCCACACTTTCTTAGGTTTAGAGCTTTCTTTATCTCCACGGTTAGAACGATCCATATCCCAGCAAGAAGGCACATGTGCCTCGGGCACCCTCCTAGATTGATACTCATGAATTAAAGTACAGAAAGGTTTCTTCATGCCTCAAAGGGGTGTCCTTGAAGCTAAACAATGACGTGGGGCCTTCCCTCCGGTGCTCATCCTTGTCGTTTGCTTGCGAGGTTTTGCAACCACCCCAATGCTTGAGATGGTGGCGCGTGGATGCACTCGTGAGTTTTCTTCTACACCTCCTTCAGCTCCACTCTCGATCTCCTCCTCCGGCTTCCGGTCTTGGAGATCATCTTCCTTCGGTCCCTTCCCCTTGTTGTTGTTGGAGGAGACCATGATGCTTCTAAAACCAAAAACAGATCCTGGCAAAAACAACTCGAAACAAAAACATGACGAGAAAACGATATACGGACCTCCGGGGGTCCGGGGGGGTTATATAGCAAAAATATACGCAATGAAAGGAAAGTCCAGGTCGAAAACGAGTCGGAGAGGGGCTCCGGGGCGCCCACACCATAGGGTGGCGCGGCTAACGGTGGGCCCACGCCCCCTCATGGTGTGGTGCCTCCGGGAACCTTCTCCAACTCCTCTTCGGCTCGGTATTTTTTATATTTTCCAAAATCTAATAATTTATAACTGAAAAGGTATTTCACGAACTTTTTCTTAACAGAATTGTTACCTATTCCAAAACTGACACTAGAGATTCTGGAATCTTTCCCCTAATGATTTTCTCCGGAGTCATTACTTGAATAACATCCACATCTTCATCATAGGAATCCCCAGAAATATAATGTTTGAGTCTTTGTCCATTTACCACTTGTGTAGTGTTATCTTTGAGGGAAGCAATTTTGATTGCACCCGAATGGTACAGTTCTTCAATAATATAAGGCCCTTCCCATCTAGAGAGTAATTTTCCTGCAAAAAATCTGAGACGAGACCGATATAATAGAACTTTCTCACCAACATGAAACTCTCTTTTAAGGATTCTTTTATCATGCCATCGTTTAACTTTGTCTTTAAAGAGCTTGGCATTTTCATAAGCTTCACATCTCCATTCATATAAATGATTCAAATCAAGCATTCTTTTCTTACCAGCAAGTTTAAAATCTTTATTTAATTCTTTCATTGACCAATAAGCTTTGTGTTCTAATTCTAAAGGCAATTGACAAGCTTTTCCATAAACCATTTTGTAGAGACATACCCATAGGATTCTTATAAGTAGTTCTATAAGCCCATAAAGCATCATTCAACTTATCTGACCAATTCTTCCTAGATTTATTAACATTCATTTGCAAGATAGATTTAATTTCTCTATTTGATAACTCTATTTGCCCACTGGTTTGAGGATGATAAGCTGAGGCAATTCTATGATTAACATCATATTTAGCAAGGGTCTTTCTAAAACCACCATGAATAAAATGAGAACCTCCGCCAGTCATAAGATATCTAGGCACACCAAACCTAGGGAAAATAACATCTTTAAGCATTTTTATAGAGGTCTCACCATCAGCACTTTTAGTAGGTATAGCTTCTACCCACTTAGTAACATAATCAACAACAACAAGAATATGAGTATAACCATTCGAAGGAGGAAAAGGACCCATAAAGTCAAATCCCCAACAGTCAAAAGGTTCAATAACAAGAGAATAACTCATAGGAATTTCATTACGTCTAGAAATATTACCTACTCTTTGACATTCATCACAAGATAAAATAAATTTACGTGCATCTTTAAAGAGGGTATGCCAATAGAAACCTGATTGTAGATCCTTTTGTGTGGTTCTATCTCCAGTGTGATGTCCACCATAAGCACTACTATGGTACTTCTTCAATATTTCATGTTGTTCGTGATCTGGTACACATCTTCTCATAATACCATCTACTCCTTCTTTATATAAATGTGGGTCATCCCAAAAATAATGCCTCAAATCGTAGAAGAATTTTATTCTTTGTTGAGCTGTAAATGTTGGAGGCAAATACTTTGAAACAATAAAGTTAGTATAATCAGCATACCATCGACTATCTTGGGGTTTTACCTTTATTGCAGCCAACTGTTCATTTGGAAAACTATCATTAACAGGAATAGGATCAAAAGTAATGTTTTCCAATCTAGACAAGTTATCAGCAACAGGATTTATAGCACCCTTCCTATCTACAATATGCAAATCAAACTCTTGTAAAAGCAACACCCATCTAATAAGCCTAGACTTAGCATCTTTTTTTCATAAGGTATCTAATAGCAGCATGATCAGTATGAATAGTAACCTTTGAATCAACAATATAAGGCCTAAACTTATCACATGAAAAAACTACAGCTAAGAACTCTTTTTCAGTAGTAGCATAATTCTTTTGAGCAGCATCAAGAGTCTTACTAGCATAATGAATAACATTCAATTTCTTATCTATGCGCTGTCCAAGAACAACACCTACAGCAAAATCACTAGCATCACACATAATTTCAAAAGGTAAATTCCAATAAGGTGGTTGAACAATAGGAGCAGTAGTTAAAGCCTTCTTTGAAGTTTAAAAAACTTCCTTACAATCGTCATAAAAACAAATGGTACATCTTTTTGAAGAACATTAGTAAGAGGCTTTGATATTTTAGAGAAATCTTTAATAAACCTCCTATAAAAACCAGCATGACCAAGAACACTACGAATACCTTTAACATCCCTAGGACAGGGCATTTTCTCTATGGCTTCCACTTTAGCTCTGTCAACTTCAATACCTCTTTCAGAAATTTTATGTCCAAGAACAATTCCTTTATTTACCATAAAGTGGCATTTCTCCCAATTAAGAACAAGATTAGTTTCCTCACATATCTGCAAAACTTTATCAAGGTTGTGCAAACAATTATCAAAAGAAGTTTCATAGACGGAGAAATCTTCCATGAATAATTCCACAATTTCTTCACAAAAACCATGAAAAATAGCAGACATGCATGTTTGAAAAGTACCAGGAGCATTAAACAAACCAAAAGTCATACGTCTATAAGCATAAGTACCATAAGGACAAGTAAAGGTTGTTTTCTCCTGATCTTGCTTCTAACAGCAATTTGAGAAAACCCAGAATAACCATCAAGAAAGCAAAAATGAATTTTCTTAGACAACCTCTCTAACATTTGATCAATAAAAGACAAAGTATAATGATCTTTCTTAGTAACTTTATTAACCTTTCTAAATCAATACACATCCTATAACCAACTACTACTCTTTGCGGAATGAGCTCATTGTTTTCATTAGGCACAACATACATTCCTCCCTTCTTAGGGACACAATGCATAGGGCTCACCCATCTACTATCAACAATAGGAAAAATAATACCAGCATCAAGATGTTTTAATACCTCATTTCTTACCACTTCCTTCATCTTAGGAATTAAGCGGCGTTGATGTTCAACTACTGGCTTTGCATCAGGTTCAATATTAATAGCATGCTGACATACAGTAGGAGAAATTACCTTCAAATCATCAAGAGTATATCCAATAGCTCCACGGTGTTTCTTCAGAATTCCCAATAATCTTTCCTTTTCTTCACCTGAAAGTTTAGCACTAATAATAACATGATATATTTTCCTATCATCAAGATAAGCATATTTAACATCATCAGGCAGAGGTTTTAAATCAAAGACAGGATCCTCCTTGGGTAGTAATGTTGTACCCATGTCTTCCATAGGTAAATTATGTTTCAGTATCACCGGTTGACGAAGCAGAATATCGTCAATCTCATTTCTCTCTTCCATAAAGACATCACACTCGTGGTCCTCCATATATTGCTGCAAAACATTCTTAGAAGCAAGAGCAATAGAAGCAGGTTGTTCAACTTTAAAATTCTCATCACGCATTTTAGATTCATAAGGTGCTCTAGCAAATTTGGAGAAATTGAACTCATGAGATTTTCCATCAAATTTAGTAAAAATCTTCTCTCTTTTACAATCTATAATAGCACCACAAGTGTTCAAGAAAGGTCTACCAAAAATAATAGGACAAGTCTTACTAGCAGCCCTACCAAGTACTAGAGAATCAGTGGGATATTTAGTCCTACCACACAAAACTTCCACATCTCTAACAATACCAATCGGAAAAACAGTTTCTCTATTAGCAAGCTGAATAACCACATCAATATCTTCAAGCTCACAAGAACCAATTTCATGCATAATTTCTCTATAAAGCTCTTAAGGTATGGCACTAGAACTAGCACCAATATCACACAAACCATAATAGCAATGATCACCAATCTTAACAGAAAGCACATAAACACTAGTTTTCTTAGGTCCATGAGGGTGGGAAACAATATCAGAAGCATCCTCACAAAAGACAATGTGTTCATCCTCCACATTTCCACAAACAAGATCTTTCACTATTGCTACAGCAGGTTCAACAGTTATTTGTTCATCAGGTTCAATATATTTCTTATTACTCTTATTATCCACACAAGCCACCATAGAGTGTTCTTTCACCTTAGCAGGGAAAGGCATTTTTTCAACATATGGCTCTGGAACAGCAGGATTAACAGCATGCACTTCTATATTACTAGAAGGAACAATATCTTTATAAGGTGCATGGTACTTTTGATAATTCTTTTTAGGAATATCAATATAGGAGGCAAAAGCTTTAAGTTAGTTTGCAAAAAATTGAGAATCAAGACCACAAACAACACTAACATCATAGAAATCATTGGTTCCCATAAAGGATTTAATGCATTCATAATCATAATTTATACCTGACTTTCTACCTTTGTCGTTCTCCCATCCTTCAGTGTTTTCTTGAATATGGTCAAGAAGATCCCATTTAGCTTTGTAACACCTGGGGTGTTTCCCTAAGTTAGAAAGCTGGATTTTTTTTTTGCTTTGCATCACATGCATCATGTGCATTGCACCTTGTTTTCAAAACAACTCAAAAATTCAAACCAATTTAAACTTTCAAACATGTCCAAAATTTCCAATTAAAAGTTGCAAACTAAACAACTCAAAATGTTTCCAATAGTTTGAATTTGAATCAATTAAAAAATGCTTGATAATAGAACCCCTTTTATTAACACCCTAATGGTAAATTCAAACTCAAATCAAAATCTTTCATACTTGGCATGTTCCAAATGTGGGTTTAAAAATTAAAATCTTGCAAACAATTAACTTCAATGAGTTTCCATAATGGGTTGAGCTTATTGCATAAAAAATTAATTATTTCAAAAAAATCAAAACCTATATGAACCCTATTTGAAATTCAAATAGCAATTTTAAATCTTTTGGCCATTTCAAATTTTTGGAAATAATGTTAACATACTTTGCACTTGCTGTTTTGTAAATCAATAAAAAATTAATTTATAAAATGAAAACCCCAAAACCTCTCTCTTTTTCTCTCTCTTTCTTTCTACAAAAAAATGTGTAAACAGGAAATAAATAAAACAAAAACCAAAGGGGGGAGGCAGGCCCTCTAGCCCACCTACAACCCCCCTTTTTCCCACCTCCTGGCCAAGCCCACCACCCCTCTCTGGCCCAACATCCAGCCCACCTCTTTCGTCATCTTCCTCCTCACGTCAGTAAACAGTACGAAAATGTCCATCGTTGTACACGTCTCCGATTGATGTGATGGACGGACTCCCTAGCCCCCCTCTCGTCCTATAACCATGTCCGGCCGGTAGCCCTAATTCCCCTCTCACGTTTTTCCCACAGCGCCGCCACTTATCTCTTCCTCCTCACCTCACCATCTTCATGCCAAGGCGGTGCTCTCTGGAGCGACCAGGCTGGCCACCGCCGTCGCCCCGTGGATCTACTAAGTCTCGAGCCTAGCCATCATGTCCTGGAGTTTTGTATGAAAATCGCCCTTCCATTCCCCATGTCTGAATCACCGTTGACCCACCGTTCTGCTCGCGGGCGAGCTCACCCGAGCATGTTCTGCAGCTCCAAATCCGGCGACCGTCGACGTTCCCTCCGATCTGCTCTACCCCAAGGCCAGAGACCATGTCCAGTAGATGCGCCCCAACGTACAGTACCACCACGTCTAAGGATAGGCGCCATCAAGCACGGAGGCTTCCACGCCATGCACTTCTTCCCGCCGGTCACCGCCCCGCTGTTTCTCCTTCTTCCGCGTCGCCCAGTCGTCCTCGAGCCATACCACCACGCCAGCAGCCCCGCGGTGAGCCTCACCTTCCGGACAGCTCCTTCCTCCCCTCCCCTCGCTCTGGGTGCGTGCCGTCGAGCCGCACCGCGGTGATCACCGCCGTTCGCTGCAGATTCCCTCCGTGCCGTCGCGGCTAACTGAAGAAAGTTTCAGTTTCGTCAGTAACGCTCGCGGTGTACACTAGATCTTCCCTCTGCCCCCTGTTCTGTCACAACTCGTTCAGTAGCCCAGTGGCTAAGCAGTGTGTGCGCGCACCCGCAGGCCCAGGTTCGATCCCCCCCTCCGCCGAATAAACGGCCACACTTTTTCGGATTTGCGCGCAGGGGCAGGACCCACCCGCCCGCAGGCCCAGGTTCGACCCCCCCCCCTCCGCCGAATAAACGGCCACACTTTTTCGGATTTGCGCGCAGGGGCAGGACCCACCCGTAACGCTCGCGGTGTACACTAGATATTCCCTCTGCCCCCTGTTCTGTCACAACTCGTTCAGTAGCCCAGTGGCTAAGCAGTGTGTGCGCGCACCCGCAGGCCCACGTTCGATCCCCCCCTCCGCCGAATAAACGGCCACACTTTTTCGGATTTGCGCGCAGGGGCAGGACCCACCCGTCAGCGAGCCTCGTTGCCACCTCACCTTTCACACGCCACCGTGGCACCTGGCCCCGCACGGCAGTGACACACGCCAGGGTACCCTGTGTGAGAAACAGTCCAGGGGCCTCCATGTGGTTTCTTTTTCATTATAAGGTCCCTGTAAAATCACAGATCAGTCCCTGGATTTCAACCCCCCATAAAATTTGCAAACAAACTCCAAATTTAAATTGTAAAATATGTATTCCATACTAAATTAAATTCTCTGCATGTTTAAAACATTTGTATTCTATTTTGAACATTCCAAATGGTTTCAAAAATTCAAATTCAAACCCCACTTTTGAATTTGATTAAATCCATAACTAATTCAAATTTATTTCAAATGGACCATATAAAATATGTTTTACATCCAAAATTTCATGCTCTTTCCAAATATACCCTTTGTTTTCTGTTTTGGATAAATAAAACTAATGCAATTACTTAATGCTTTAATTAAATCATTTAAATGGTGAAATTCATAACTTGCTCAATTAAAATCCAATTTCAACAAATAAAATATGTTTTCCACTCCAAATGAAACCACCTTTCTGAATATCAACTTTGTTTTGCAATTTGGACAATTAAAATTAATGTCATTTAAAAATGCCTTAATTAATTAATTAAAAGTCCTAATTAATAACTTTCACATGCTTGCTCCAAATTGAAAACCCAAAACATGAAATCCATCCAAAATGAAATGCTACACTTGAATATGAACTTTGTTTGCTGTTTTGAATAAATTAAATTGCTGAAAACAGCTGTTTCTTAATTAATGCATTTAAAATTGTCACATTAATAACTTGCTCATCTAAAATCCAAATTCAACAAATGAAATATGTATTCCATCTAACATTTTGTGTTCTTTCCAAATATAAATTTGGTTACCTGTTTTGAACATTTAAAATTGGTGAAAACAACAAATGTTTGTTTAAATCATTTAAAATGCCAAAGTTCATAACTTAATAAATAAAATTCCAAACTTGGTAAATAACATATCAAATTGAAGCTAATGTTGTTTTCTTATTGTTTTCATCATCCATGCATCATTCTAATCAACTTTCACATGATGGTTATTTGTAGATCATTTAATTCAACATCAATTCATGGGCTTTTCCATATGCAATCCAAATTGCATATGGGCCCATTTAAATATGTTACCATGTCAACTAGATTATCTTTGATGCATCCTTAAACTTGTCATGCATCCATATCTTGATCATGCTGGATCTTTTGCCGTAGTAGTAATTGTTGCATCCGGTGTTTGTCCTAGTTCGTTGCTTCTTCGCGGATAGGACGTTGAGATGATGTGAGCAACGACAAGTTCTTCGGATGTACCTCTACTTGCTGGATCTCAGGCAAGTATACTCACTTGCTACCTATGGCTGCCTTTCATCACTTGTTACCGATTCTTCCCGTTGCCTTTATTCTAGCCTTATGATTCGATGCTTGTGTCTCGATCCTATCATATGTTTACCTTGCAGCCATGATATAGCCTCCCTCCCACTTCCTATTAACTGTTGTTTGTTTACCCTGTTGGCCCTTGTGTCGTAGTTGCATGCTTAGTGTTGTTTGCGCTCAAGTCTTGTTGTCTGTCTTATCACCTGTTTAGTTTGATAGTTGGGCTTCAATTCAATCAACAACATGTTAATGTTTTGGGTAATAATAATTTGATGATAAGGCACCGGCAGGAGGCCCGGCGTGGTTTTGAGGCCTGCTAGTGTCGACCCTAATTAGGAAAAGGGTCTTGTCCATTGATCCATGATGAGCGCACTAACCGCATGTGGGAAGCGAGTATGGGCGCCCCCCGCAATTCTGATTCGATTCGCATCTCGTCCAAATCGCCACACTTAGTTCGGGCTTTCCATTTGATGCATGCATATGCAGGTGCGAACCCTTGGCGCCAGGGTGGAACTTTTGTAGTCGGCATTTAGGGCGGCGTGGTCTTAGAGTGCTATGAGGGTCCCTCTTTTCTTCGTGGGGGCTCGATTAGCCGCGCACGCACAACACGTGGTTCTTTGGGCTTGATGCGAAGAAGAGTTGGGTTGTGTTGAGTACCTCGCTTGGTGGGTTGATCCCCCGTCTGGCGGGTTATTCTTACGTGTACGGCCAAATTGGTGCATCCCTGCAGGGTTAAATCTTCTCGAGAAGCCGTGTTGTCCGCGGTTATGGATGACTTGGTGAAAGTGCTGGCTAACAAGTACTCAGACAACTTACACTAAACGATGATAACTTGACTAGTAATATAGATTACCCCCACCATTAAAATGAATGTCATCTTAATCAACAGTGTGAGTTTCCTTGGGTTGCTTCCTTAGTAGGGGGTAACCTTGGATGGGTATTGCTTGGTGAGTAGTTATAGTTGGTTTTGTCGCGCTATCTTATCCCTTTCTTTTAGCCGGATGTTGTAGCGAGTCTTTGTAGTTAGTTAGTGCAGCCCGCTGCCGCTTCTTTGCAATAATCCCTTCCTTTCCGTTGTACCCAAAGTATTGGTGTCTTGTGATGATTGGTTACGTTGGTATCTTGCGAGTATGGTTTATCCACTTGCCAGTACTTAACCGTACTGACCCACGAATCCCTTTCGTGGCTGCATATTCCACATTGCAGTCAACAGGTTTGAAGTCTGACGACGTTAGCTTGGGAATCCCTTCGGCTTGGCCTGGGCTGGGATTGGACGCCATCGGTTATCTTCAGGACTCTTAGTCCAATTTGTATCTTGTCCGTACTCGGGCACTATGATGTTTCTTCTGCTGTCATTTGGATCTTTGTATTCTATCAGTTGTATCCTTGACTCGTTTGAGTTGTCTTGTATATACCTTCTCTGTTGTTGTTGTGGATTATTCGTGAACTGTTGTAATGTTATCACAAGTGGCAACCTGAAATCGGTTATTATGTGGATTTTGGCGGAAATGCTGAAATCTGCATAGTGCCCGATCTCGGGGCGTCACAAATGGTATCAGAGCGTGGTTCCGATTCCCGATATTGTTTCGATACGAATGGTTATCGAAGCAACGGGTCCGCAAAGCCTGTAGGATAACCTCGCTAACGGTCGTTGTTTCTAGAGTGTCAAAACTATTTGTGCTAAAACTATTTTGGAAACATCTCAATAGGATTCTTGTTTTCTCCTTATCTCTATTCTATTTCTCCTCTCATCTTATTTGTTTTGGAGTCTTTCTCCCTCTCAATCTTTCAAAGTTTTAGGATCCTACGTGGGTGGACGTTTTCTGAGCCTTTAACCTAATAGGTTCGATCATCGGAAGATTCTTGGTGGAGGGACATCGTTGTCAATCCGAGCAAGAATCTCTTGTTAGTGGTGTCGAGAAACCCTTGTTAGTGGTGTCGAGGAGATCAACTGGAAGCATGGAGAATCGATAGTCGAACTTCTTTCCCCTCAGGGGTTAGTGGTGGATTGCGAGGGCGCAATCCCTTGTTAGTGGTGTCGTCTGTAACACCTGGGGTGTTTCCCTAAGTTAGAAAGCTGGGTTTTTTTTTTGCTTTGCATCACATGCATCATGTGCATTGCACCTTGTTTTCAAAACAACTCAAAAATTCAAACCAATTTAACTTTCAAACATGTCCAAAATTTCCAATTAAAAGTTGCAAACTAAACAACTCAAAATGTTTCCAATAGTTTAAATTTGAATCAATTAAAAAATGCTTGATAATAGAACCCCTTTTATTAACACCCTAATGGTAAATTCAAACTCAAATCAAAATCTTTCATACTTGGCATGTTCGAAATGTGGGTTTAAAAATTAAAATCTTGCAAACAATTAACTTCAATGAGTTTCCATAATGGGTTGAGCTTATTGCATAAAAAAATGGTTATTTCAAAAAAAATTAAAACCTATATGAACCCTATTTGAAATTCAAATAGCAATTTTAAATCTTTTGGCCATTTCAAATTTTTGGAAATAATGTTAACATACTTTGCACTTGCTGTTTTGTAAATCAATAAAAAATTAATTTATAAAATGAAAACCCCAAAACCTCTCTCTTTTTCTCTCTCTTTCTTTCTACAAAAAAAATGTGTAAACAGGAAATAAATAAAACAAAAACCAAAGGGGGAGAGGCATGCCCTCTAGCCCACCTACAACCCCCCTTTTTCCTACCTCCTGGCCAAGCCCACCACCCCTCTCTGGCCCAACATCCAGCCCACCTCTTTCGTCATCCTCCTCCTCACGTCAGCAAACAGTACGAACATGTCCATCGTTGTACACGTCTCCGATTGATGTGATGGACGGCCTCCCTAGCCCCCCTCTCCTCCTATAACCATGTACGGCCGTTAGCCCTAATTCCCCTCTCACGTTTTTCCCACAGCGCCGCCACTTATCTCTTCCACCTCACCTCACCATCTTCATGCCAAGGCGGTGCTCTCTGGAGCCACCAGGCTGGCCACCGCCGTCGCCCCGTTGATCTACTAAGTCTCGAGCCTAGCCATCATGTCCTGGAGGTTTGTATGAAAATCGCCCTTCCATTCCCCATGTCTGAATCACCGCTGACCCACCGTTCTGCTCGCGGGCGAGCTCACCCGAGCATGTTCTGCAGCTCCAAATCCGGCGACCGTCGACGTTCCCTCCGATCTGCTCTAACCCAAGGCCAGAGACCATGTCCAGTAGATGCGCCCCAACGTACAGTACCACCACGTCTAAGGATAGGCCCCATCAAGCACGGAGGCTTCCACGCCATGCACTTCTTCCCGCCGGTCACCGCCCAGCTGTTTCTCCTTCTTCCGCGTCGCCCAGTCGTCCTCGAGCCATACCACCACGCCAGCAGCCCCGCGGTGAGCCTCACCTTCCGGACAGCTCCTTCCTCCCCTCCCCTCGCTCTGGGTGCGTGCCGTCGAGCCGCACCGCGGTGATCACCGCCGTTCGCTGCAGATTCCCTCTGTGCCGTCGCGGCTAACTGAAGAAAGTTTCAGTTTCGTCAGTAACGCTCGCGGTGTACACTAGATCTTCCCTGTGCCCCCTGTTCTGTCACAACTCGTTCAGTAGCCCAGTGGCTAAGCAGTGTGTGCGCGCACCCGCAGGCCCAGGTTCGATCCCCCCCTCCGCCGAATAAACGGCCACACTTTTTCGGATTTGCGCGCAGGGGCAGGACCCACCCGTCAGCGAGCCTCGTTGCCACCTCACCTTTCACACGCCACCGTGGCACCTGGCCCCGCACGGCAGTGACACATGCCAGGGTACCTTGTGTGAGAAACAGTCCAGGGGCCTCCCTGTGGTTTCTTTTTCATTATAAGGTCCCTGTAAAATCATAGATCAGTCCCTGGATTTCAACCCCCCATAAAATTTGCAAACAAACTCCAAATTTAAATTGTAAAATATGTATTCCATACTAAATTAAATTCTCTGCATGTTTAAAACATTTGTATTCTGTTTTGAACATTCCAAATGGTTTCAAAAATTCAAATTCAAACCCCTCTTTTGAATTTGATTAAATCCATCACTAATTCAAATTTATTTCAAATGGCCCATATAAAATATGTTTTCCATCCAAAATTTCATGCTCTTTCCAAATATACCATTTGTTTTCTGTTTTGGATAAGTAAAACTAATGCAATTACTTAATGCTTTAATTAAATCATTTAAATGGTGAAATTCATAACTTGCTCAATTAAAATCCAATTTCAACAAATAAAATATGTTTTCCACTCCAAATAAAACCACCTTTCTGAATATCAACTTTGTTTTGCAATTTGGACAATTAAAATTAATGTCATTTAAAAATGCCTTAATTAATTAATTAAAAGTTTTAATTAATAACTTTCACATGCTTGCTCCAAATTGAAAACCCAAAACATGAAATCCATCCAAAATGAAATGCTACACTTGAATATGAACTTTGTTTACTGTTTTGAATAAATTAAATTGCTGAAAACAGCTGTTTCTTAATTAATGCATTTAAAATTGTCACATTAATAACTTGCTCATCTAAAATCCAAATTCAACAAATGAAATATGTATTCCATCTAAAATTTTGTGTTATTTCCAAATATAAATTTGGTTACCTGTTTTGAACATTTAAAATTGGTGAAAACAACAAATGTTTGTTTAAATCATTTAAAATGCCAAAGTTCATAACTTAATAAATAAAATTCCAAACTTGGTAAATAACATATCAAATTGAAGCTAATGTTGTTTTGTTATTGTTTTCATCATCCATGCATCATTCTAATCAACTTTCACATGATGGTTATTTGTAGATCATTTAATTCAACATCAATTCATGGGCTTTTCCATATGCAATCCAAATTGCATATGGGCCCATTTAAATATGTTACCATGTCAACGAGATTATCTTTGATGCATCCTTAAACTTGTCATGCATCCATATCTTGATCATGCTGGATCTTTTGCCGTAGTAGTAATTGTTGCATCCGGTGTTTGTCCTAGTTCGTTGCTTCTTCGCGGATAGGACGTTGAGATGATGTGAGCAACGACAAGTTCTTCGGATGTACCTCTACTTGCTGGATCTCAGGCAAGTATACTCACTTGCTACCTATGGCTACCTTTCATCACTTGTTACCGATTCTTCCCGTTGCCTTTATTCTAGCCTTATGATTCGATGCTTGTGTCTCGATCCTATCATATGTTTACCTTGCAGCCATGATATAGCCTCCCTCCCACTTCCTATTAACTGTTGTTTGTTTACCCTGTTGGCCCTTGTGTCATAGTTGCATGCTTAGTGTTGTTTGCGCTCAAGTCTTGTTGTCTGTCTTATCACCTGTTTAGTTTGATAGTTGGGCTTCAATTCAATCAACAACATGTTAATGTTTTGGGTAATAATAATTTGATGATAAGGCACCGGCAGGAGGCCCGGCGTGGTTTTGAGGCCTGCTAGTGTCGACCCTAATTAGGAAAAGGGTCTTGTCCATTGATCCATGATGAGCGCACTAACCGCATGTGGGAAGCGAGTATGGGCGCCCCCCGCAATTCTGATTCGATTCGCATCTCGTCCAAATTGCCACACTTAGTTCGGGCTTTCCATTTGATGCATGCATATGCAGGTGCGAACCCTTGGCGCCAGGGTGGAACTTTTGTAGTCGGCATTTAGGGCGGCGTGGTCTTAGAGTGCTATGAGGGTCCCCCTTTTCTTCGTGGGGGCTCGATTAGCCGCGCACGCACAGCACGTGGTTCTTTGGGCTTGATGCGAAGAAGAGTTGGGTTGTGTTGAGTACCTCGCTTGGTGGGTTGATCCCCCGTCTGGCGGGTTATTCTTACATGTACGGCCAAATTGGTGCATCCCTGCAGGGTTAAATCTTCTCGAGAAGCCGTGTTGTCCGCGGTTATGGATGACTTGGTGAAAGTGCTGGCTAACAAGTACTCAGACAACTTACACTTAACGATGATAACTTGACTAGTAATATAGATTACCCCCACCATAAAAATGAATGTCATCTTAATCAACAGTGTGAGTTTCTTTGGGTTGCTTCCTTAGTAGGGGGTAACCTTGGATGGGTATTGCTTGGTGAGTAGTTATAGTTGGTTTTTTCGCGCTATCTATCCCTTTCTTTTAGCCGGATGTTGTAGCGAGTCTTTGTAGTTAGTTAGTGCAGCCCGCTGCCGCTTCTTTGCAATAATCCCTTCCTTTCCGTTGTACCCAAAGTATTGGTATCTTGTGATGATTGGTTACGCTGGTATCTTGCGAGTATGGTTTATCCACTTGCCAGTACTTAACCGTACTGACCCACGAATCCCTTTCGTGGCTGCATATTCCACATTGCAGTCAACATGTTTGAAGTCTGACGACGTTAGCTTGGGAATTCCTCCGGCTTGGCCTGGGCAGGGATTGGACGCCATCGGTTATCTTCAGGATCTTAGTCCAATTTGTATCTTGTCCGTAGTCGGGCACTATGATGTTTCTTCCGCTGTCATTTGGATCTTTGTATTGTATCAGTTGTATCCTTGACTCGTTTGAGTCGTCTTGTATATACCTTCTCTGTTGTTGTTGTGGATTATTCGTGAACTGTTGTAATGTTATCACAAGTGGCAACCTGAAATCGGTTATTATGTGGATTTTGGCGGAAATGCTGAAATCTGCATAGTGCCCGATCTCGGGGCGTCACAAGCTTCTTCCTTCATACGTGTGAATGATCCAGAACAAGAAGCATGCAATAAATCCTTATCATGAAGAGAAAACCTTGCATAAAAATTATTGATAACAATATTTCTCGGGAGTTCATGAACGGGACATTTAAGCATTAATAACTTCATTCTCCCCCACGCTTGGGCAATACTCTCTCCCTCATGAGGCCAGAAATTATAGATTTGATTCTGGTCTTTATGAATCTCACTAGGAGGATAGAATTTAGAATAAAAGAGAGGAACAATTTCCTCCCATCCAATAGAATCACCATTCTTCAGTAATTTGAACCATTCAGCGGCTCTTCCTTTCAGCGATAAGGAAAGTAATTTCCTTTTAACTTGATCCACTGTAATACCTGCACACCAATTGTCGCGGGATAATCATGGTAGACGTTACCAGGGGTAACTTATCTTGGGGTAATTCGACTCTGGTGTTTGGGAGAGGGTTTAGCTCTGGGGAAATCATGCTATCAATCGATCTGGCAGCTCTGGCAATCAAGTCGCCGAGTCTCCGATCTAAGGTTACAATATCAGCTCTCATATTACAGGGATACTCGAATATCTGGTGAAGCTCTCTTTCTCTAACCCTAGGAGCCGGCTTATATCTTACCCGGCTCCCTGGCTTCCTATACAAGGCACACCCGGAATCCTACCTAGAAACCGCACACAAACCCTAAGTTTCCTAATAGTAACCCCAAACCCGGGTTACGAGGCCTATGCTTCTTCTTGGGCCTTCTAGAAACTCCTTTTCCTTATCCGGGTCTTGCACGATTTCCTTTGGGCCGGATTTCACCTTGGTGTTAGCCTACCGGGTTATCATCCCTCCATCAGTAGTCCCCAGAATAGCTTGGGCTTCTCGGGATCAACCATGAAGCGCATGCTATTCCCTGCAAAAATAACAAACACCCAAATCCATAAAACACCGAGTTAAAATGCTTTTATAACAGCTAGGCCTTGCTCCATAGGTGGTCCATATAGTAACCCGGTTTTTCCTGAGTCAAACACTAGTTTCCCGGGTCAACACTTCGAGAAATTGTGACAAGACCCAGACTCGCACCATTTGCTAATTAGTCCGAATATCGCGCTCGCAATCCGTTTCAATCTCTTCCCCGGATATCTCGCAACGGGCATTTTAATGCTGATCCCAAAATATCCGGACGGGTGATATTTTTCCGAAAATTTTGCTTCTGCCGCCTAGACCTAGGACCCTCCCACCCCGCACCTATAAATAGGTGTCCAGGGGGTAACCCTAGATCTAAGGCTCACTCCTCATCTTCCTCCTCTCACCATTTCTCACCTGCGCGCGCGAGCCCAAGCTCAAGGCTGTGACCAGCAGGTTCACGCCGCCGGTCGCGAGAACGCCGCGGGAGCTGCGCCGCCGCCGTCCGTCCGCTGCTACCCGCGCCCGTGACGCCGCCGTCGATTTCCGCCGCCACGCCCACGAGCAGACCATCGGAGGTCCCTAGGAACCACCGCCGTCGGGCCATCCACCGCCGCCGCATTCCCTTCTCGAATCCACCGGTAAGCCTCTTCAATTCCTTAGATCTAATCCTTGATTTCGTGCGGGTAGATGGGATCTAGTTCCACTTCTAGATGTTCCTCTTATGCCTCATTAGTTGAATACGCCATACATTGCTTTTCCACGGCTAATACTTAGTTTAGATCCAAGCGTGCACCTTCGAGCACATCTTCTCCACTTGCAATCGCGATTTTTTTTCGCATATGTGGCTTTGACTAGATTCAATCTGCTGAATTTTCCGCATATTTACTTCTCGCTAAGTCTGGTAACTGCCACTTCCAGGTCTCAAGTTGTTCATACTCTGCCTTTGTCTTCTTTTTAGATCACACGCATGGCACCTAAGGCCAGCGCTAAGCTGAAGGGGAAACACCCAGCCGGCAAGCAAAAGCCGAGTCAATCAATCTCTGCCAACTGGGCGAGATCTACCGTGACCAAGGCTAAGCTGGACGAGCTCGCAGAGTCGGGTGTTCTACCCGCCCGGGAGGGTATCCACTGTAGGGTACCTGGGGAGGAGACCCGGCCTTCTCCGGGTCTTGACGAGGTGTGGTCTTCGTCGAACATGTGATCCGGGGTTTCCGCCCCCCGGGTCACCCTTTCTTCCGCGAACTCCTGGACCACTACAAGCTCCGGGTATTCGACATCGGCCCCAATTCTATGCTTAATATCACCCACTTTATCGTCTTGTGTGAGTCGTATCTATGCGTTCCTCCGAATCTAGCTCTTTCCCTTGAACTATTCCAATGCAAGCCGTGCCGAGAGAGCGGTGACGGGGCCCTCCTAGTTTGTGGAGGGGTCTCCATCCAGAGGCGGAAAAATTCCCTCATGCCGACTCTGGGTCTCAGTTCTCACGTCAAACATTGGCAGAAAACTTATTTCTACTGCCAGGATACCTCTTCAGCCGGCGAAAAGCCACTTCCGGGTTTCACCAGCGACCTCCTCAATCTGTCCGATAGTTTCAACTCCTTTGCTTCTGAAGCCGAGAGGCAATCTATCAAGCCCCTCCTACACAAACTAGCCGTACTGTCGGCCCACGGTCTCCTTGGGCTCAATCTAATTAAAACCTGGGTAACTTATCGGATTCAGCCCAATAGTGTCCGGGCCAAACTCATGTGCAACTATTCTGGCCACGTCACCGATTCTCTTCACAATTCGATGAGAAATTTCCCGGCCTCGGACGCGAACAAGATCATGAAAAATTTCTTGGCCGAGAAGTTGGAGGTGATCCGGAACATAGCCGGCCTGGACCCCTACACACGGGATAACCCGGCTCCAGCAGTAAGAACCGGTTATCGCCCCTTTATCTGACTAACACTTTTCTTGTACAACCATTAACTTTTGTCACTGTATTCTTTTTTCAGGAAGACGACGCTTTTTGGAAGATAGTTACCCCCTCCTTCCGAAAACTCGGAAGAGGACGAGGAGCCGGCTGATTCTGATGAAGGTAACATCCGAGTCTCACTCATTTCCTTTCTCGTTATCTTATCCGGGCCAACTTTTTCCTATTTACCAACAATGTACCTTTCTTACCAGAGCTAGAGGACAAAGAGGAAACAGAATCGGACGAGAGCGAAGCTGAGCCAGAAGTGGAGGTCGGGGCGAAGAGGAGGACCCGGGGAGTAGTCTTCAAGGTGCCTTATTCCTCTATCACCTCCAAACCATACTCGTACGCTAACATGTGCGAACTTAACCAACACCTGATCAATTCATCACGCTTGAAGGAACCCGCCCCAGTCAAGCGTAGGGTAACCCGGAACTCTCCGGGTGACGATCCTCTTCACCCGGGCATCCCTTCGTCCCCCGCTCTCAAAGCCGGTATTCCCCAAACTCGTTCTTACCACCTTCCTCAGAGATATCCCTCTCCAAATCATCCACTAGCCGGACAGATCCGGGTCTCACTGTCCAACTCCTTATCAGCTTCTTCCGGGTCTAGCAACGATCTCCCACCAGATTTCGTCGTGAACACCGGGTAAGTTACTTTTCCTTGCTATTCGATACACTAGCTTTTTCCATACCTTTCATTTACCATATACTGATTGTTTCTTTTTCTTTTTCCCAGAGCCAAGGTCACGAGCAGTGACCCGGAGGACATGGACGTGGATAACCTGGCTATGGAGGATCCGGAAGACGTTGCGAAGATCGCGGCTGGCGGTGTAGAAGAAGAAGAAGACTTGCTGAAAGATCCAGCTGAGCAGGAGGCTGAGTTTCCCATGCCACCGCACACACCCGGGGACGAAGATGTCGAGATCCTGGGGTCGCGGAGGGGTGATCCCACTCCCAACAATCAGGCCACCCGGATAACCTCTCCCAAGCAGGAAAGGACCCCGCCTCCGGGTGAACAGGATCCTAGCTCCTTCAG
The DNA here is from genome assembly GCA_028641055.1 of Alopecurus myosuroides. Taxonomy (NCBI): domain Eukaryota; kingdom Viridiplantae; phylum Streptophyta; class Magnoliopsida; order Poales; family Poaceae; genus Alopecurus; species Alopecurus myosuroides. The sequence goes on along the minus strand of CM054057.1, from coordinate 461,952,755 downwards.
GCCAAGACTCGGCGATCTAGATTTTGATGGAATGCTAGATGCACTCTTCTCCCTGAAGACTAATGAGAGGGACATCCTGGAAGCCATGACAGCTAAACACCAGGTAACATAAATAATGTTGCTTGTATACTCACATAGTCCCCAAGTTCCGAGTGAACTACACATAGTTTGCTTGGTACTTTATAACTGTATGATATACCATACCCGGATATATCTTTTTGTCCGACTAACTATTCCTTTCCTTTCCTCACATGCCTACATGACCCTGTCTGAGGAGGTGTTCGCAAAGACCAACAAGCTCCTCGCGGTCGAGACAAAGTTGTGTGAGGCACTAGAGGCTGATGTGAAAAATCTTGAGAAGGACGTGAAAAAGTATAAGAAAAGGTCCCAAACTGCTGAGGGTGAGCTGAAGAAAATTTTGGCCCACATTTACAAGGCGTACCGCACTCTACTTGGTAAAAATTTCTGACTTACTACTTATAACCCGGATTTGTCATTCTGTAAGGCTTATCATCCGGATTTCAGTGCTTTAACTTTTTCTGTTACTCTGCAGGTCCGGGTGAAAAGGCCCTAGATGAAGATGATATTGAAAAACTGAAGACGCTGAAGGCCGTGATCCGGCAACTTACTATCGGCACCAAATGGATTTTGGAGGCTGTGAAGTGGCCGGGTAAGGGTTATTGTGGTCTGAACGATTTGCTTGATGCATGTTCTACCATCCCCGCCTGGATCGAGCACTAGAAGCGCTCATCGTGCCGAGTTGGGTAACCCGTGGGCTTGCTCTGGCCAAGTCCTATTTTCCTAGGCTTGAGCCGGCAAAGCTCGTTGGCGGGTTTCCCGAGTTCAACAACGACGGCTCCAAGTTCACTGGTAAGGATTACAAGGGCATTCATGCGCAGGTGCGTCACTCGGCGAGCTTGATCGCCGACAATCTTGATTTAAGCAAGATCACTCCACCTTACGATGTCGAGGATAACCCAATTCATTCGGATCTGCCTAAGACCTTTGACATGCTGGAACGGTGGAAGGCGGAGGCTGCCAAGAAGAAAGCTGAAGCCGATACTGCGCCTTCCTCCTCTACGCCGGTTGTCCCTGCTCCACCCCGTGCTGATACTGCAGCTAACCCGGACATGGGAGCAGAGAAGACCACCGACGAGCATTCCACAGACCCGGCTGCCAAGGACAACGTTGATGACTCGGCACAGGGTGCCGAGTAAAGTTTCGATATCTCTTGCCTCAAACATTTATTCGGCCAATGGGCAGTATGTAATATGCCTGATACAATTATCCTTTTAATAGTGCGCCTGTGCACTTTTCGATACAATTTCCTTGGTTTGTAATACGTTTAAACTTTCATAGCTTTTGGTGGCCCTTCTGGACCCTCATCGTGATATGTTATTCCCTAGCCTTGGACTTTTGTTGCTGCTTTTCTGATTTTCGCTCTTTTTCCTTTTGTGAGACTCGATTTCCGGGTCTCGGTGATTTTGACAAGTGAATTTTATTTCCTAAGTCCCCAAGACTCGGATTTTTGGGTTTTTAAGCTTAACAGCTAGACAATTTGTTGCTTTTCTTCAAATTCCCAAGTCCCCAAGGCCCGAACCTCCGAGTCTAGGGATTTGTAGTTTTCACAAAGGCAAATTGTTTTAGCTGATGCTCAAAACATAGAGTTACTCACGTGGGTTTGAGGTTAAGCTTAATATTTGTGAGTTTCCGGCTGTTAACCTTGTACTCTGCATAACCTGTGGTTTGGATGACCCTTTTGATCCTCTTTGTTGTAAGCCGGCTTTCGTGTGGGTATTCAATGCTGCTATAACTTTGTAAAGACAGGGTCAGGCAAGTCCCATTGGGCATCATGACTGATTGTGATTACACGTTAGCAAAGCATGCCACATTTTTGCGAGTCACATCAAGCTTAAACAAGAGAAATCAAGAAAATTTGGCTCTATTGTCCGGTTATAAGATTGTAACCGTACTTATTACAAGTAATCGGTCCTTATAACTTAATGGCATCGTGGCCGGGTCTTTGAGTTTGCAACTGTGCTATTCAAACAATCAGCCCCCAAGACCTATATATGCAATCTTAGGAAAAATATAGAACTGGTATACTATAAAATGAATAAGTAATACTTACCTGATAAAATAGAAAACAGAAAGTAAAAACAAAAAAAATCAAAACTTAACAGAAATAAAATAAGAAAGAAGCAATATCATGGTTTAACCATCTCTTTATTGATATGAGAAAAGTTAGGTCAGCAGGCCGCCTCATTAAAAACCCTCCAGTCCCCTTAGGTACCCTGGATAGGAAAAGAGTGCGTTTGAAACCTGCTGCCTGTTACATCGTGTAATTCAACTTAGTAAACCTAGCCTACGCTAAGTATAGTAGGGACGTAGCTGGGCCACGTTCCATGGTCTTTCCCTCTCTTGCATAGATGAAGTGGTGTGGGCTGTGTCATTGACGGTATCCGACTCTTCCCTTGCATCTACCAAGTAATATGATCCATTATGCAGGTTCCGGCTTATGATAAATGGTCCTTCCCATGGTGGAGATAACTTGTGCTTTCCCTCCTTTGATTGTACCAAGCGCAATACCAGGTCCCCTTCCTGGAAGACCCGGGTTTTGACTCGCCGACTGTGGTATCTCCTCAGATCCTGCTGATATATGGTTGATCTCTCCAGGGCTTGTTCTATGTGTTCTTCTAGCATATCCACGGCATCCTTCCGGGTCTTCTCATTCTCCACCTCAACATAAGCCGATACTCGGGGCGAGTCATGAATAATATCACTCGGCAACACTGCCTCTGCACCATAAACCATGAAAAACGGGGTCATCTGAGTAGATCTGTTAGGTGTATTGTTAATTCCCCAAACTACTGATGGTAGCTCTTCAACCCATGCTCCAGCAGCTCTAATGCACGGGACTCGTAGCCGTGGTTTTAACCCACGAAGTAACTCCTGATTTGCCCTTTCCACCTGTCCATTAGCTTGTGGGTGGGCTACCGAGGCTATGTCAAGCCGGATACCATTGTTCCCGCAAAATTTCTCCATCTCACCTAAGGACATGTTGGTTCCATTGTCTATTATTATGCTATGAGGGTATCCAAACATGTAGATGATCCTTTTCAGGAACTTGACTGCTGTGATTGCTTCGCAATTGGTAACTGGCATAACTTCAACCCACTTAGTAAACTTATCAATAGCTACCAAAAGATGAGTCTTTTTGCATGGTGACATGTGGAAGGGGCCCACCATATACATACCCCAAACAGCAAACGGCCAGGTCAGCGGGATTGTTTGTAACTCCATAGCCGGCACATGGGTTTGGCGAGCGTACCTTTGGCATCCATCACACCTTGCCACCAAGCGCTCCGCGTCTGCTAAGGCCGTGAGCCAGAAAAACCCATGCCGATATGCTTTGGCCACAAGGGATCTTGTGGAGGCATGATGCCCACAATCACCTTCATGGATCTCCTTCAAAATCTGTCGGCCTTCTTCTGGTGCTACACAGCGCAAAAAGACTCCTGCTGCGCTTCTTTTGTACAACTCTCCATTGATAATAGAATAGCCCTTTGCTCATCTCAGAATTTGCCTTGCTAAAATTTCCTGTAGTGGTAACACGCCTCGTGATAGGTAGGCCAAAAACGGTTCTGTCCACTCGGGAACATCACGTACTGTGGCCACGAGCTCCAAATCCGGGTCTTGGTTAGCCACCTCTTCCCCAGACTCGATTTTAACAGATGGCCGCCATAACTCGTCCAGGAAAACATTGGGTGGAACCGGCTCTCTACGCGAGCCGAGTCTTGCGAGCGCATCTGCTGCCTCGTTCTTTTGCCTGTCAATATGCTCCACCTCATACCCGGAAAAACACCCGGCAACCCTGTCCACCTCTCTGCGATATGTTGCCATTGTTGCATCTTTTCTATCCCAAGTTCCTGAGACCTGCTGTACCACAAGATCCGAGTCTCTGGAGCACCGTATTCGCCTAATGTTCATCTCCTTTGCTATTCTCAATCCATGTAACAATGCCTCATACTCGGCCACATTGTTGGAGCAATCAAAGTGAATCTGCAACACGTAGCTCAATTTGTCTCCTTTGGGTGAGGTGAGTACCACCCCAGCTCCTGATCCCTCATACTGCTTAGAACCATCAAAGTGCATCACCCAAGACTCGGAACTTGGCATCATTGTGGGCATGCTTGTGTGAGTCCAATCATTGATAAAATCAGCTAAAGCTTGAGATTTGATTGCAGACCTGGGCTCGTAGCTGATGTGACAATCACCCATGCATCTCAATGGCCCACTTGGCTATTCTACCTGTCGCGTCTGAATTTCTCATAATATCTGCCATTGGTATAGAGCTAACCACTGTTATAGGGTGTTCCTGAAAATACGGCTTCAATTTCCGGCTGGCCATGAAGACCCCAAAAACTAGTTTTTGCCAATGTGGGTAACGCTGCTTTGCTTCCGATAGTACTTCACTCACATAATAAATCGGCCTTTGTACCGGGTGGTCTTTTCCATCCTCTTTGCGCTCGACAACAACCACGGCACTAACCGCCCGGGGCCCGGCCGCAACGTATAACAACATGGGCTCTTTAGGACCTGGTGCCGCCAGAATTGGTGCCTCAGATAACTGCTTTTTTAGAGCATCGAACGCCTCGTCCGCCTCTTGGTCCCAAACAAATTTGTCGGTTTTTCTCAAGAGCCGGTATAAAGGTATTGCCTTCTCTCCAAGCCTGGATATAAACCGGCTTAACGCTGCTACACACCCTATAAGCTTTTGAACACGCTTCAGGCCTTCCGGCTTTTTCAGATTCTGAATAGCTTTGATCTTGTCCGGGTTTGCCTCAATTCCTCTCTCGGAAACAATAAAACCGAGTAACTTTCCTGTTGGCACTCCAAACACGCACTTTGTGGGGTTAAGCTTCATCTGATACCTTCTCAAATTCCTGAATGTTTCCTTTAGGTCCTCGATGAATGTTTCTGCCTTCCTGGTTTTAATCACCACATCATCAATATACGCGTGAACGTTGCGTCCAATCTGATCCTCGAAACACTTTTGAATGCACCTTTGGTATGTTGCGCCAGCGTTCTTTAGCCCAAAAGTCATGGTTTTGTAACAGAAAGCTCCAAAGGGGGTTATGAACGATGTTTTCTCCCAATCCTCCTTCTTGAGCTTGACCTGGTGATACCCGGAATAAGCATCCAGGAAACACAATAGGTCACTTCCAGCCACTGCGTCTATAATCTGATCTATCCTTGGAAGGGCAAACGGATCCTTTGGGCAATGTTTGTTGAGACTCGTGTAATCTATGCACATCCTCCACTCGTTGTTTTTCTTCATCACCAGAACCGGATTTGCCAACCAATCCGGGTGAAAAACCTCCATGATAAAGCCGGCTGCAAGGAGCCGAGCTATCTCCGCTCCTATAGCCTTTCTTCTTTCCTCGTTCATTTTTCTCAGGCCCTGCTTCACAGGCCGGGACTTGGGATCAACATGCAAACTGTGCTCAGCTAACTCGGTTGGGATACCCGGCATATCACTGGGCGTCCAAGCGAAAACATCCTGATTACCACGAATAAACTCGATAAGCGCCTCTTCCTGCTTACTATCCAAGTTAGATCCTATAGCAAATTGCTTGGAGGGATCGCCCTCGACGAAAGCCACCATCTTTGTGTCATGTGCTGCTTTGAATTTTGCTCTCTCATCTTCCGTATTCGGTCTTTTCAACGATGTTCTATCATCCGGGTCTACCTGAGACCGGTAATACTTGAGCTCTTCCTTTCTGCACGCCTGTTATGCCATTGCCGCGTCTCCCTCATCACACTCGGCTGCTATAACCCGGTTTCCGTGTATAGTAATGGTTCGCTTGGGACCCGGGATCTTTAGCTGTAGGTACACATAACACGGCCTGGCCATGAACTTGGCGTAAGCCGGCCTTCCGAACAGCGCGTGATAAGGACTGCGCAATTTTACTACCTCGAACGTGAGCCACTCCACTCGGAAATTGTCCTTCGATTCTCCAAAAGCAGCCTCTAAAGTGATCTTTCCTTCTGGGCACGCTGAATGACCCGGCACGATCCCATGAAAAACTGTAGAACTTTTCTGCAACTGAGACTCCTTGAGCCCCATGCGTAGGAAGTTTCCCAATATAAGATATTGGTGCTACTTCCACCGTCCATCAGAACCTTTTTCAACTCGTAACCATTAACCTGTGGTGCAACTACCAGAGTCAGCACACCCGGATGTTCTATGGTTTCCGGGTGATCCCTCCTGCTCCATGTGACCTCTTGGTCTGACCATCTCAAGTATCTCGGAACAGCTGAAGAAATCGAGTTTACTGCTCTTTTGAGTATCTTTCTATCTTTATTTGAAGTCCCCATGGTATGAACGTGATACTGCCCTAGCTGCTTGGGGTTGGCTTGGAAACCTCCAGCGCCTCCTTGGTTGTTACCCGGATTATCACCTCCTGGGTTGCCAGCCGGGGGTGGGCCATTGCCCGGGTTTCCACCCGGACCCGGTCCTGCTCCCCGGCCTGCACCTCACATTTCTTTCTGTATTTCTTCGTTCTTCCACCTCTGTAAGTCTACGCACTGCTCCAGTGAATGATTAGCCGGCCTACCGTTCCTGCTATGACGCGGACAGGGCATCCTGAAAGCCTCTATATGATTAGCCGGCCTGGGTGATCCTTGATAATTTTCTCCATTGAAGTTTCCTCCGTTGAAATTTCCCTCAGCTCTGGGTCTTGCAAACCCGGCTTCTGTACTGGCGACAAACTCGGAGTTTCCTTCATATGGGCGCTTGTGCTGGTTGTTTCCATTATTTCCTCCAGTATTACCCGGCGCAGCTCCATTGCCGGGTCTTCCACTATTACCCGCGTTGGCCTTTGCTTTCTTATCATCGACATCCTCCTCCGTGGTATCGGTGGCGGCGTGCTTGTTGCACGCGTCCATCAACTCTCCCATTGTAACCTCTGAAGCGTGACGGCTAGACTTCAGGCGTGTCAGTTTTTGCACTAAGGGTGTGTATTTGCATGTTTTTACCATAGCTTATAACGCATCCTTTGGTTGGATATCAGTGGATGAGTGGAGAATTTCCATAACCCGGCGCACCCAACTGCGTGCCAACTCTCCCTTCTTCTGAACACATCGCTCTAAATCATCGATCGTAGACAACTTCCTGCATGTTCCATGAAAGTGCTTGATAAAGGCAGTTTTCAGCTCTCACCACGAATTGACGGATTTCTCGGGTAGATTATTGAACCACAACTTTGCTGCTCCTTCTGACATCATTAGGTACATGAACTTGGCTTGAAGATTCTCAGATGCGTTGCGGATTGACATGGCCATCTCATAACTACTCAACCAGGTTTCTGGATCCATGGTCGGCTCATAATTAACCACTTTACCCGGCTCCTTGAACTTATCCGGGTAAGGCTCAGCCCGGATGATATCCGACAAACACTTAGGCCCGGCGAGGTTTGTTGGCACTGGCATCACTCGGGAAACGTGTGACGCCGCGGCGGGTACGACGGGAGGTGCAATCGCTACCGGTCCCCGTACCGCAGACCCGGCCGCTGCTCGCCTAGCTCGGGAACTGTCCACAATGTCTTGCGCCGCTGATACCGTAGGCGTTGCCGGTCTACAGGGAGGAGGCGGCATTTGCTGCTGCTCTGCCCTCCGCCGTGCCGAACTCGACTGGATATTGCCGGTATTTCCGTTCTGCCGACTTACATATGGTGCTCCGTGCATTCCACTCCTGTTATCCGGGTAATTTGCCTGCTGAACTATCGCTGTGCGCAGCAAATCTATTGCCCGCCGGGTCTCCGCTGCGTGGGGTGACTCTCCTACGGGGATGCGATCAAGTGCCAATGTTGCTGCATACACGTTATCCATGGGGTTATTGAAGTGACCTGGTGGAGTATGAAATCGTGGCGGTGGTGGTGGTGGCGCTGCATTGCCAGTTACGATTCCTGTTGGCAACGTGGTTAACCCGACTTGTACGTTTGCCGGCTGTCCTCCCAAGGTTGCAGGCTGATGTCCTATATCCTGATTCACAGCCGGAATTGGTTGATCCTGAGGTGTAATGAACAGTGCGGCCGGGTGTATAGTTCCACCTGTTGCCGGTAATCTCGATTGGTATCTCTGATTGTGCATCCTAGTCGACTGAACCTGGAGCCGGTTCTCCAATTCTTCCAGCTCGCGCTGGCGCGCAGCTATCCCTTGCTTTTCGGCTTCCACATCTCTCCTTTGTTGATCCAATGCGCGGCGGGCCACATCCAGATCCGCGGCGCGCGCTGCCGCGTTTTCTGGGGTTATTACCGTTGCTAGCACTGTAGGATCCAAGATCAAGTTATTGTTGAACAGAGCCGAATTTCGTGGATTTGAGGGTCCCGCTCCTGGCGTTCTGTTCGCCATAAACCCAAACCTGGGCTACAACCGGGTTTCCATCAACCGGATTTTGCTGCTGGGCCAGCGCTCGCGCCGCTCCGACCGCGGCCGTAGTCACGTCCCCCTGATTGAGATTGGTTGCAGGGGCCGTGTAGACCGCGACCTGGCGCGCGATGCCTGGTGAAGATTCGTATTCTTCCTCATCACAGCTATCCTCCTCGTACCGATCTTCCAGCAGGTGCAGGATAGACTCGATGTCATCTTCTCTCATGACCCGGCCACGCGGGGTCCATACCGGCTCCTCCGGCTGTTCCCTCTTCGTGGTGGGCTCTTCTACCGGATCTGCCGTCCCGACCAATTCCTCTCCATCCGATTGAACGCAGGTCGCTTCTCCTGACACAGAATCATACTCAATATCGTCAGGAATTGAACCGGACGTACGTACCATGCCGACGAAGACGTTGACCCGACCGATCGTAACGATAGACCCGTCTTCTAGCAGATCCGACTCTGGTCCCCAACCAAAGTCATCTACCATCTTCTCTCCTTCGGGGTTGGTGTAGATCTTGCCGATGACGAGGTCCTTCATGCTTTCCCGAGCTTCTCCCGTGATGTAAACACCTTTGGACGTAGGCCCCACGGTGGGCGCCAACTGTCGCGGGATAATCACGGCACACGTTACCAGGGGTAACTTATCTTGGGGTAATTCGACTCTGGTGTTTGGGAGAGGGTTTAGCTCTGGGGAAATCATGCTATCAATCGATCTGGCAGCTCTGGCAATCAAGTCGCCGAGTCTCCGATCTAGGGTTACAATATCAGCTCTCGTATTACAGGGATACTCGAATATCTGGTGAAGCTCTCTTTCTCTAACCCTAGGAGCCGGCTTATATCTTACCCGACTCCCTGGCTTCCTATACAAGGCACACCCGGAATCCTACCTAGAAACCGCACACAAACCCTAAGTTTCATAATAGTAACCCCAAAGCCGGGTTACGAGGCCTATGCTCCTTCTTGGGCCTTCTAGAAACTCCTTTTCCTTATCCGGGTCTTGCTCGATTTCCTTTAGGTCGGATTTCACCTTGGCGTTAGCCTACCGGGTTATCATCCCTCCATAACCAATAACACTTCACTCCCCGGCAACGGTGCCAGAAAATAGTCTTGATGACGCACAAATATAGGGGGTGTATCGTAGTACTTTTGATAAATAAGAGTGTCGAACCCAACGAGGAGCAGAAGGTGTTGACAAGCAGGTTGGATAGAGGATTCACTGTAAACACTAGCAAACAGTTTTTTTTTGCTTGTTTTGGATATAGCAGATAAATAAAGTACGAGTAAATAAAGCGCAGTAAATAATATTACAACGAGTGGCCCAATCCTTTTGAGAGCAAAGGACAAGCCGTTTGTTCTACTTATGACTACCAAACGTTCTCGAGGACACATGGGAATTTCGTCAAGTGCTTTTGCTTCGTTACGGTTGATTAATATCCATTGGTTCGTGAAGTGTTGTGTGGGTGAACCTATGCTAATGCACCGCCCAACTAGGACTAATACATACTTGTGATTATACCGCTGGTAAGCATCCCCAAATACAAGAAAGTAATTAAGATAAACTAACCACAGCCTTAAAACTCCGGGATTCTACGCTCCCTCGTGCATTGGTTTCCTAACGGGGGTTTAGGTTTCTATCACTCCAGAAACCCCACAATTAGTAGCCAAATACACAATGCATCCTCCTAGGCCCATAAAGGTGAAGTATCATGTAGTCTACGTTCACATGACACCACTAGAAGAATAGCACCACAACTTAAATACCGAACCACGAGATATTACTTCAATATAACTTCACTACTAACATCATGACTTCTCCCATGTCCTCAAGAACTAAACGAACTACTCACAAGACATCATATGGATCATAATCACAGGTGATATAATGTATGATAACAATCTGGTCATAAAGTGCTAACACCGATAAATCTCACAAGCATCAACTACGAACAAGTAATTCACACCGGGAGAGAGATCTAATGTAAAAACCGATAGAGGCCCCTAATTGTTACAACGGGATGATGGTGGATGATGAGGGTGATGGTGCTGATGGTGATGATGATGACGATGACGATCTTGATGATGCCTGCAGCGATGATGGTGACGATGGAGGTGATTTCCCCTCTCCGGGGATGAATTTACCCGACAGATTTCTCCCTGCCAGAGAGCTTTTCTCTCTCGAGTATTTTCCGCCCTGAGGCGGCGGCGGAATAATTCTTCGATGATGGTATGTGGCTTAGGGTTACCTGGGGGTCAAGTACGCGAAAGATATCCACCAGAGGTGGGCCAGGGTGGCCACACCATGTGGCGGCACGGCCAAGGGGGGCGCGCCATCCCATGGTGTGGGCCCCTGGTTGCCCCCCACCGGCTCTCCTCGTGGCTGGCTTTCCTCTTCTGAACTTCTAAGATACCTCCGGTGTCCCCCCTTGTCGAGATATCGTAGTAGAGTTCATAGACGGGGGTGCCATGAGCCTACTGGTAGAACCTCAGGGGGACGTGATGATACGACAAACGAGAACACCGATTTTTACCCAGGTTCGGTACGACGCAACAAGGCGGTGTTCCTACTCCTGCAATCTCACTAAATCCGGGCTGAAGCCTGAAGTATCAAAGTACAATGTGAGTATGGTTTCTCTAACTCGAGAGGATCAACTTCTTGGCGAGTTGGATTCTAGCTAATTGTCGATTTATTCTTTGCTCCCGTCTGGCTTTATATAGATAGAGAGATTAGGACTTACAGAAAGGAAACGTAGAAGACTAAAGAAAGCATCTAACTTGGGAAGTAAGGAATCTGTATTCTCCTCCACGTCGCACCACTTTGGGCCGTGGTCCAGGTCCTTCTAGAATTCGGCTTCCTGCGCATCAGCTTACTGGGCCACCGAATGGACTATGATCCATTACCTATGGGCCACCCTGGTAATCCGACTTTTAGGCCAATGCCGGACATACCCCTAATCGACATATATCCGACAGTAGCCCCCAAGAAGGATTAAGACTTCATTCTGCCGCTCTTCGTTCATTGGCATTCTTTTTTAGAAATGTCGGTGTTTTGTCTTGATTCTTCTTTCACCAAAAAATCTCTTAACCCAAAACTCGGATTTCACCAAAGTTCGGCTTTTCTTCCACGAGCCTTCGCGGAGAAGGAACTTCATGACATCATCGATGAAATCCTGTTGATGTCACGGACGTTTGGGTTCGGTCAAAACCTGAAACCATATCCCCTGACAGATTCTTTCGCGGGAAATGAGGAGATAGCAATAATCACCCCGTCCCGTCATTTCCCGGAAATTTCGGGCGTTACACGCGTCGCACATCCAACGGCTAAAATAGTCGTTGGAGCCAATCTCCACGCGCCTCGGCTATAAATAGCCGCCTCGGAGCCTCTGTATTCTCTTCTGCTTCTTCTTCCTCCTCGAGCGCACAGAGCACCAGTCCTTAGCAACTAGAGCCCAAGCTCGAGAGAACGCAGAGACCAAGCCCCCGAGCTCTTCTCCGGAAACACCATCGTAAGATCTAGCTCACGACTGCACCGCCAGAAAATGGTCACCGGAGATTCTCCCCGCACCTCTGACTCGGCGAGTGCCGCCGTGGAGATCGAAGATATCATCAACGACCTGGACTCCCTCTTCGACTCTCCACCTCGCACTGCTGCGAACGCGCCGGAGGGGGCCGCCAGCGAGCCGGCGAGCGGGGATCTTCCAGCCGCGGCCGGAAACACGTCGCCGCCATCGGCTGCTGCTCCTATAATACTCCTCGCGGTGGCTAGGATGTCCTCGCTTCCGCCACTGCCGGAGGTGAGGACGAAGGAGAAGAAAATGCCGGCAATTGGGGCCACTGCAACGTGGTTCTATCTCTTCTCCCTGGAATGGAGAAGGAAGGCTTCGTGATCAAGGACAAATGGTGGGTGAACAAGGACGACTCTGAGCCGTCTCCGCAACCCGGCGAACGCGTTCTCCTGGCTTCCCATACCAACAGAGGCATGGGATTTCCACCTTCCGCGTATTTCTGCCAGGTCCTAGACCATTACAAGATCCAGCCACACAATCTGCCACCCAACTCCATCCTGTACTTAGCCGGATTCTAGGCCCTTTTCGAGGGTTATATAGGGTTAGAACCCTGTCTGGATTTCTTCCAATATTGTTTTAGTGTTAAATGCAACCCCTCAGAGGGCGCACTTCCGACTTGCGGGACAATCTCTTTCACCCTACGTAGGTTTAGGGAGGATTAGTTCCCCAAGATCAAAACATCCGAGTCCGTCAAATTTTGGACGGGCTCATTCTTTTATCACGCGGATGTTCCGTTTCCTGGAAAGGAAACATGCATTCCGCCTTTCATCAATTCCGCGGCCACGCCCAAAGATAATTGGGCGTTGGACGCGGTCCAGGTTCTGCCTCCAGACCTGATGAGGATCAAGAGGCTAATTGCCAAACTCGTATCTTCCACCCCTCCGCTAACCGACATGGATACAATCCTCTGCTGGTTCAGAAGGCAAATCTAGCCCCTTGCCTATCGCGGAAAACGGCTTATGTGTGAATACACAGGCTCAGATGACGCGATGAGGTCGACGAAGAGTGCATTGACGAAGAAAGAGTTCAAGAAACGCGTGAACCAGCTGGTCTCTACTCACGATCAATATGAGGAGAGCCGGCAAATGTACCACACCGGAAACCCTGCTCCAAAGGTATGCTTTTGTCCTTTGGGAAATTTCTTGAATCTTTGTTTTGATTCTAATCCGAGCTTTGCTTCTTTTTACAGATTCTTGATCTTCCTGAAGCAGAACTCGCTACCAATGACGAGTTGGCTGCACTTCGCGCCAACTTCCAGTCTGGTGGGTGGAAGCGCAAGAAGCCATCCGCCACTCAGGAGGTCATCAATCTTGACGGCGTGGCCGTCGCGACCTCCAGGTAAATACCAGGGTTTTTTATTTGTATGTTTTTTGTTGCATGTTCTTTGTTTCTCGGAATCTCACATCTCGGATTTTCCTCCTCTTTTCTTTTCTAGCCTTGCCCCTACTACCTTGAAGGGAAAAGGCCGGAAGAAACACAAAGTTGCTACGCACAGAGGAGTAAAACCGTCTCCCGCCGCTGCACCAGACACCCCAACGGCGGCGGAAGAAACTCGGTTGCACAGGAGGAAGAATATCCCTTGCAGTCCAGCCATCCCATTGCACCCAACACGGATGCGAGAGAAAGGGCGGCACCGGAAGAGGTTAGGCCTTCGAATCTTCCCAAGGAAGACCCAATCCCTCCTTTTGACGACAAATTCAAGGTAAAGCAAGAAGATTGTTTTGACGAACACGGGTATATCCATCCGTGGGCGAAAAAACACTTTGCCCGAGCTCCCTTGGTTCATCCTTGGCCGCAATCCGGCCTAGTCGTACGGAATAATTACATGTTCTCACCTCGCCAGGTTTTACAAGACGACATCCACCACATGGAGATTAACTTTACAGAATACGCAAAGGAATTCTCCGAGGATCTCGCAGGTTCGCAGAGGATGAGCCAGGTATATAACTCTAGCCCCCCAAGTATTAAGACAAAGTATCTTTTTCTTTTTGCCTTAATGCTTTTCTATTCTGCCTGCTTATTCATTGACTAACAACTTTTCCTTTGTCTATTTCTTAGCAAACCGCCGAGAGCATAAATGTGGAAGTTTTCAATAAGCTCACCATTAAGAACCAGGAGGTTAGATCTCTCCTTGGTATTCTTAATGACAAAGACTTGGAGTTGGCCTCAGTTCAGCAACAGCTGAAGGATGCAGCAGGTAAATGTCTTTATGCTATTTTTCAGAATTTCTTCTAAGTCTTTTTCTAGGTTTTGAATTCCTCTATTTGTATTCTTTTCAGATTCTTTCGCTAAAGCCAAACAGATTGTGAAGATGCTGGCAACGCGGAAACTCTCCGCAAGGAAAATTCGGAGCTTTACAAGATGACTGTAAAGCTCCAAAAAGACCTAGAGGCGAGTCAACTTGATGTCGGATTAGCCGAGTCCCGCGCTACTTCTCAAGCTGAGAAGGATAGGGCGACTATCCGGGACTTAGAGAATACTCTCCATCAACGCCTTGAAGAAGGTGTTGAAATGGACAAAATTCTCGGTAAGTTTTTACTTCTACCGAGTCATTTCTTGTACGTTTTGAAGCACGCCTTCCTTTTCCTCCTTCTGTGCTTTTTCTAACCTTTCTTGGTTGTTTTGAACAGATTGGAATCCTTTTCTCACCCGGATTGACAGAATCCGGGCTTTTGAGAAAATCTTCGCTGACCTCAAGACTTTAGGGATGCTACTTATGAACAAGTGCATTTCCGACAAAGCTGGAGATTACTCCGAAGTCAGAAGCTATAGAAGAGGTGGCGAACCAGAGGGAATCATGGCTTCGTTCTGCTCCTCGCGGTGGTGTGCGCATGGCCCTTGGGCTTATGTGTATGCATTACACCACCACGAAGTCCTGGCATATTGCTACCGGTATCCCTCAAGGATACACGGAAGCTCAGAGAGCCGATATCTTTGAGTCTGTCAAGGGGCATGCCACCAACATAGCTCAGATGGTGTCAATCTCGACATTCTACCCGGAGGAAGAAATTCCGACAACTCCGGAGAACCCCAGCGACAACGGCGAGGACTATGAAGATGCCGTCTAATTCCTGTGTAGCCAGCTGAGACAATAGAAAGCATTACTATTCTTCAAATGTAATATCAATTGTAATGCTATCTATCTTTTGTATAAACACGTATTTGCCCTTTTGCAGTAAAGTTTGAGTCCCTGCAAGTTTTTCTAGGTTTAAATTTCTTTTCCTTCTAAGTTCTCTGGTTTGTATGCTTTAATTGTCCTTAGTGTTGAAGTGGCTCAATAGTACCTAATCTTCATGCCAAGTGACTGGGTTCAGACCTATCAGCCAAAACTCGGAATCATGGATTGTACTTAGGCACTTTTACGTACTAATTTCAGTGACCCAACACACAAACAATAAGATAGTACTCAGGAAAAAGTAAGGAATTTAAAAAAAGTATGAAAATCAGGCACGCAGGCACAATCTGGGTTTCCTTAAGCCTCCTTAGGCTATAAAAGCATTCAGTTTTATAACTCCGAGCACACAGGCGAAATTCGGGTTATAATTGAAGCAATTTAAAATATCATTGGGAAATAGATAAGGTGGTCTTATGCTTTGAACAACAATAACAAGACAGACAAAAAATTCATGAATTCCGACAACTTTATTTCATGATCTCAAAGATGTTTACATAGAATTTGAACTAAGTGTAAAAGGGACGTAACTGCTGGATGCTCCAGGGTCTCTTTGTCTCTCCTAGTTCTACATCTATCTTTCTCTTGCGATTCGGATATTTGGGATCATCTTCCGTATCTTTAATATCTACAAGGTAATATGACCCATTTTCCATAGCCTTTCTGATGACAAATGGTCCCTCCCAAACTGGGGATAATTTGTGCTTCCTTTCCTGTACCAATCTTAGCACCAAATCACCCTATTTGAAAGAATGATGTTTGATTTTCCGACTATGACAACGTCGCAATACTTGCTGATAAATGGCGGATCTTTGTAGCACAAGCTCTCGTTATTCTTCTAAGAGATCAACGGCATCCTGTCGTGCGTTTTCGGCATTCGAGTCATCGTACGCCAGCACTTTGGGCTATCATGGATCATGTCCGGGAAGCACTGCTTCTGCACCATAAACCAAGAAAAACAGCGTTTGCCCTGTTGATCTATTTGGCATTGTTCGAATACTCCAAAGCACAGAAGGTAATTCTTCTACCCATGCTCGAGTTGCTCTAAGAAGAGGAGATTCGAGTCTTGGGCATCTTCCTTGCGGGATTGAGCTATTCATTCGTTCAACCTATCCATTGGATTGTGGGTGTGCCACAGATGCAAGATCTAGGCGAATTCCCGTTTGTCTGCATTATTTTTCCAACTCTCCAATAGAGAAATTTGTCCCGTTATCCGTGATTATGCTGTGTGGAACGCCGTATCGCATGACTATGTCAATGACGAAATTTCTGGCAGTCACACCGTCAAGTTTTTTATGGGTTTTGCTTCCACCCACTTGGTGTACTCATCTACTGCAACGAGTAGATGTGTTAGTCCACCTCTTGCGGTTTTGAATGGTCCCATCATATCTAGCCCCCAGACCGCAAATGGCCATATTATGGGGATAGTTTTGAGTGCTTGAGCTGGCATATTCGTCTGCAGGCGTAATACTGACATCCGGCACATGTATTTACTATGTGCTCCGCGTCTGCCTTGGTTGTAAGCCAGAAAAACCCTGCGCGGAATGCCTTTTAACTATGCTTTTTGACTGAGCATGATGTACACAATCTCCTGCATGGATTTCCTATAGAATTTCTCGTCCTTCTTCAGGCGAAATACATCGCTGAAAAATTCCGATAGTACTGCGTTTATACAAGCAACCATTGATTATCGTGTATCCTTTGCATCAACGTTGTATCTGCCCTTGCAAGACTTCCTCTGCTCCTTCCGGAAACTTCTGATCGACTAAGAAGTTTAAGTATGGAATTGTCCAATCCGGGTTAACAAGCAGAACTTCTATTGACTCGGAAACTAGAAGATAATCAACATCTCCGCCTTTTATTGAAGGTTCATGCAAATGTTGGACAAACACACCATGTGGTAGGGTTTTCACTCTTTCCGAGCCCATGCGGGCTAAGGCATCCGCGTTCCAATTTTCTTCCCTTTTGATGTGAAGTACTTCAAATCCTTGGAAACAAATGGCGAACAGTCCACCGTTCTCCAATATTCGGCCATAATGGGGCTTTTGGCATCCCATGTTTGGTTTAGCTGACGATGTACCAAATCCGAGTCACCATAACACAATATACGCTTAACTCCTATTTCCTTTGCAATATGCAAGCCATGAAGCAGAGCTTCATATTCTTCCACATTGTTGCTGGCGTTGAAGTGTATTTGCAATACATATTCCATTATGCCGTCTTTTGTAGATTTAAGCACTACACCAGCTCCAACGCCTTCTTTCATTTTGGATCCATCGAAATGCATGATCCAATATTCCGACTCCGGCATTGGTGTGTTTTCCATTACTTCTGTCCAATAAGCCACAAAATCCGCCAACACCTGAGATTTAATTGTCGTCTGGGGTTGGTACTTAATGTCGAACGCTGCGAGCTTAATGCCCCATCTGGCGACTCGGCCTATTGGGTCCGCATTGTTGATGATATGCCCTAGTGGTGCTTTGCTTACCACTGTTATGGAATGTCCTTGGAAATAATGACGGAGTTTTCGAGATGCGAAAACATGCCATATGCCAGTTTTTGATAATGTGGATACATTTGTTTTGATTCGGAGAATACCTCACTGACGTAATACACCGGATGCTGATCTGGGATACTTTGTCCGTCTTTTCGTCTTTCAACAATTATCATTGTGCTAATAACCCTATTGGTTGCTGTAAGATACAGTAACATGGGTTTTTCGTATTTTGGTGATGCCAAAATCGGAGCTTTCATCAAGGTTTCCTTTAACTGGGTTAATGCTTTGTCCGCCTCTTCTATCCATTCAGATTTGTTGGATTTCTTCAACAGTTTATATAATGGCAGAGCTTTGTCACCTAGCCGGCTTATAAACCTGCTAACGGCGGCTGTAGAACCCGTCAGTGTTTGGACATTTTTTAGGCATGTAGGCCTTGTGATGTTCAAGATTGCCTTGATCTTTTTCGGGTTTACTTCTATCCCTCTGTGAAAAACGATAAAACCCAGAAGCTTTCCTGAGGGAACCCCGAATACACACTTTAATGGATTCAACTTCATTTTATAAGTGCGCAAATTTTCGAAGGTTTCTCGTAAATCTTCAAGGAGTGTATCCTTTTCCTTGGAAACTACGGCAACGTCATCGACGTAAACATGGACGTTTTTTCCGATTTGACTATGCAAGCATCTTTGCATGCAACGCTGGTATGTTGCACCGGCGTTCTTCAAGCCAAAAGGCATGGTTATGTAATAGTATGTTCCATATGGGGTTATGTAGGAAGTTTTTATTTGGTCCTCCTCCTTCATACGTATTTGATGGTACCCGGAATAAGCATACAAAAAGCATAAAAGCTCACAGCCAGTAGTGGCATCTATTATTTGATCGATTCGCGGTAACACGAACCTATCTTTTGGACACAATTTGTTCAAGCCGGTGTAACCTATACACATCCTAAGAACAATGATATCCTTCTTCGGGAATAATACTGGGTTCACAGACCAATCAGTATGTATAACTTTCCAGATGAAATCAGCTGCTAAAAGCCGGATAATTTCCTTGTCTATAGCCTTCTGTCTTCTTCCATCGAAACGACGAAGACCTTGTTTGACAGGTTTTGATCCTGGGATTACTTTGAGTTGGTACTCAACAAGTTCCCTGGGAACACCTGGCATATCAGCAGGACACCAAGCAAAAATGTCCCAGTTCTCACGTAGGAACTTGATGAGCGGGCTTTCCTATTTGTCAGTCATTTTAGTTCCCACTACGACAAACTTTGTCGGATCCTTGGGTTCTAGGATAACATGTCTTGTATTCTCTGAGGCTTTGAAACTATCTGTCGGCTTTCTCTTCCTTCAGAATCACCTGTTCGGCGCAAATGGCGTTTCCTTTCTCCAGCTCGTTCGCCAATTTGAAGTCTCCAGATACAGTGATTGCTCCTCCTTTTAGCCCTGGCATCTTTAGCTTGTTATAGATATAACATGATCTTGCCATGAATTTGGCGAAAGCCGGACGTCCGAGTATTGCGTGATAAACACTCTCAAAGGGCACCACCTCGAATGAGATCCTTTCCTGGCGGAGGTGTTCTCTTTTTTCCAAAGGTTACGTCTAGGGAAATTTCTCCTATGGATTGTGCTTGTCTGCCAGGAACAATACCATGAAAACCTATGTTATTGTGATTGAGTTGGGTCTCGAAGATGTGTAGCTGCTTCAATGTACTTAAGTACATGATATTGATACTAGATCCTCCATCCATCAGCACTCTTTTGAGCCTAGTGTTTTGGACAATAGGGCTTACGACCAAAGCATGCGTGCCGGGTTCTCGGATGTTACCGGGATGATCAGACTGATCCCAGGTAATTGGCGTATTTGAATACTTCAAGTACTTTGGGGTTGGAGGAACAACCACGTTGATTTCTCGAAGTGTTCGTTTTGCCTGTTTTGCTGAGGGAGTTGCCAGGAAACTTAGGTTACATTCTCCTTCAACTCTCAGAATTTTGGCTCATCTTTCTGCTGTTGTTTCTGGATTTTATCATCAGTGTCTGATTCACTTTCTTCTTTTTCAACTTCTAGCTTTTGCTTGTTGAACTTTCTTTTGGAATTCTTTCCTTTGTTCCCGGATCCTGCAGTGCCTTTCATGTGTTTGTTGAGGCGGCACTGCGCATTGGTATGGGTAGGCTTCCCAAATTGCGAATGGTGGACACAGTTTTCCGACTTTATCTTTTCCCATTCTTCTTTATAATAGGAGATTGGCTCTGTGTTTCTTCCTTTACATTTGATGCCATTGTCTTTTCCAAAGGTTAAGTTTACTTCTTTGGGTTTTGGCTGTGCTTCTAGAGTAGCCTTCTTTTCAGAGTGAGACGCCTTTTTGGCCTGAACCAAATCATCAATATTTCCACCTCTCGCTCTAATATCATCTTCAGCCACCGCATGCTCATTGGCGGTGGTAAGCATAGATCCGAGATCTTTGTGCTCCTTCGAACCAACCATGAACGGTACGAGGCCGGGTTTCAGGCTGTTAATGGAAAGCATGCATTGCTTGTACATCACTTGCTCTGGAGCAACTATTCTTCATTGATGTCAATCTTGAGATAAAGTCGACACTCATCCTCATATTGCATGCAACGGTTCAGCTGGTTTATACTCTTAGGACGCTTGTATGTGCCCCGAAAGTGCTGAGCAAAAACTCTCGCCATATCTTCAAACTGTCCATTGTCCTTGACGGTAGCCCATTGATCCAATCTCTGGCTCCGTCCAATAACATTAGGGGAAGAAACTTCACAGCCTCTAAATCTGTCCCTTTGTTAATTTTGATAGCAATATAGTAATCTGAAAGCCACGTATCCGGGTTAGTTCTTCCATTATACTTTTGATAAGTTGGACCAACTTTGGCGAAGCCAGAATGTAGAATGATTCTTCGGATCCTATCAGTGAAACACTTAGGTCCAAAGTATAGATCGCCTCTTTCCGCCTTATCGACGTGAGCGGAATATCTTCCGGCTGAGTGGACAGAAGGGGATCTGCTCCTTTTTCGCCCATTGTTGCGCGATTGCGCTCTTCCTGGATTATCCCTGCTTCTTCTGTTGTCATGTCCTTTGGAATAAGGTGGAGTTCTACTCCTTGGACTTTCTTTGTTCCTAGGAGGAGTACGGGAACTCTGACGCCTGTGAGGATTGTCATATCTTGCGTCTTTATCTGATGGGCGTCTCGGAGGCGGCATTATTTTTCCGTATTTTCGATTCTATTCATCCCGCTCCTTGTAATCACGGGGATTATTTCCGCCTTTTGGCAAATGAGATCCTGTTCTGGACGCTACATCCTTGTTGTCCGGGATTTTCTTGTCCTTCCTAGGATCTCCCTTCTTTTCCTTAGAATCGCCTAAATCTCCAGGTTCACCAGGTTCAGGTGCTCTAGCGGCGCATGTGGCAGTTTTACATAGGGACGAGTCATCATGTAACTTCCCTGATCATGCATGTCCTCGTTGTTGCTGTTGTAGTGACTTTCCTAGGAAAGCATACACTCCCTGAAGTTTTTCGTCGTTGGAGTACATATCATCATTAAGGATGGAAAACGCGGCCTCTGCGTTTTCGGCTGCGGTTTTGCATATGCGTTCGCCCTTGGCATTAGTGTTGTTAACCTGCCTTTGCCAAGAAAGGTTTTCAAACCTCTTTTTTGCTGGCAGTTTATCCGGTTTTGCAATTCCGGGTAACCTCGTAGGCTTAATGCTAGATCTATTCCTTCTCTCGTATTCCTCTATTTCTTTCTGCTGCAATTTAGTGTCAGCTTGGGTTTTGATGAGGTTTTCCCGAGCACGGAATAGATGTTGCTGCTGCCGCTGTAGAGCTTGTCTCCTGGCTTCCAACACTTCCGGGGGCTCATCTCATTCCACCAGGGTTAGAATTAAATCAATTTCATCATGTTCCAACATTTGGGGAACGGGGATTTCATTCCTTTTCTTCTCTGCAGGTTTGACTCCGCTACCTCCTCCTACTTCCAGGTTTTGGTTGGCAATATCTGTCAATTTTTTCATCTTTTTCTTCTGGAGTTTATATTGGAGTTTTTTGGCAGTCTTCTTTTTCTTTTTGGAAGAAGGAGGTTTCTTGCCTGGTTCTTCCTCTGTCAATTCTCTGACATCGGGATAAGTTGGACTAGCTTCACCATCCTCTCTTTCCTCATCCGACGGAGGTGTTTGGGGTCTTCATCGTCTTTGGCAGCCGAGTTTTTAGTCGGTTTTGCCATAAGTACTTCATGGAAGCTCCCTTGCATAGATTTAACCTTTCTCTCGAAAGCGTCTTCATCTTCATCCTCGGAATCTATGTCTTTGGATCCGAGTTCTGACTCTAATCTTGCTTCTATAGCAGCTAATACAGAGCGGCTTCCGAGTTCGTCGCCTCACTGATGAGTGTCGGATCTTCCACTTGTTCTGTGTGGTGATTCTTTTCTGCTTCTTCCACGGGATTAGTTTCTTCCATGTTGTCCGTGATCTCGGACTACACAATGTCAATGAAGTGAGACCTGATTGCAGGCATCTCCGTAGAGGCGGTAAATTCGGCACTGTTTTGGCGATTCGAGCAGAATCCGGTATCATAGTTTTCCTTAATTGGGTATAGGGCGGGTGGGATAAATTTACTTCCACCACAGAATCCCATTGCTTCTGCTGTTAATCCGATAAAAATATTTGTAGATCCAATCGGTAAAACGCAGGCACTTACCAGGTGATTCTGTGCTGGCATGTACGATCCGTTGTCGAGGAAGCGCCCAACGTCGCCGTCGAATTTCAGGCTTCCGACAGTTATTGTACTGCCGATTCCGCCGAGTATTCCCTCGAAATGTAACTCCTAACGCCGCTAGACCCATGGTGGACGCCAACTTTCGAGACATCGTAGTATAGTTCATAGACGGGGGTGACATGAGCCTACTGGTAGAACCGCGGGGGGACGTGATGATACGACAAACGAGAACATCGAGTTTTACCCAGGTTCGGTACGACGCAACTAGGCGACGTTCCTACTCCTGCAATCTCACTAAATCAAGGCTGAAGTCTGAAGTATACAAAGTACAATATGAGTATGGTTTCGCTAACTCGACGAGGATCAACTTCTCGGCGAGTTGGCTTCTAGCTAATTGTTTGTCTATTCTTTGCTCCCGTATGGCTTTATATAGATAGCTAGATTAGGGCTTACAGAAATAAAACCTACAAGACTACGGAAAGCATCTAACTTCGAAAGTAAGGAATCCGTCATCTCCTCTAAGCCGCACCACTTTGGGCCGTGGTCCGGGTCCTTCTAGAATTCGGCTTCCTGCGCATCAGTTTACTGGGCCGCCCAATGGACTATGATCCATTACCTATGGTCCACCGTGGTATTTAGGTTTTTAGGCCAATGCCGGACATACCCATAATCGGCATATATCCGACACCCCTCTTCTTCCGATCTTCTGAAATATGGTATCTCGACGGTGCTTTTTCCATCAGAATTCTGGTCCCGGTGTTTATTCTCCAAAAATTATGAAACATGCAAAATAAGATAAAATAACATAAGGGATGCATCATAACATGAAATATATCGATGAGTAATAGAAAATAACAACATAAAATGGTGATGCAAAATGGACGTATCAGCCGGCGAGGCCGGCAACTGCGTCGGTGAGGACGGTCTACCAAGGGGCAGCGAAGAGGGCATGCACGACGGTGTTTCAAGGGGCAGCCGATCGATGCAGTCGACAAGCTAGGGCACGGACGACGGCTCTGGCGTGATGACTGGGGGTGGATGGGGACAATTTGTTTCTGACGGGCGGGCCAGAGAGGGACATCTCGTGTCTATGGACTGCCCGAACATGGACCAAAGTTGGGTTGGGGGAAACACGGCCTCGTCGGGGCCGATCTTCGACCCAAACTTGTGTCCACGGACCAAAACGGACAGAAAAGTCCCTTTTAGTTGGGGCCGTTGGGTTTGCTCTTACTCCCTCCATCCACTAATTTTTGTTTTTAGTTAAACTTTTCAAAATTTGATTAAATTTATAGAAAATAGTAGTAACATATTGGTTATCAAATCTGTACGTTTTGGAAGTTCGTGTGAAGGCGAATCTAGTGATACTAATTTAGTGTTATCGAATTTGTACTTTTCCCTATAAAATTAGTTAAATTTTATAGAATTAAATGGGAACAGAGTAAAAAAAAAACACTTATTTGCGAACGGAGAGTACGTGCAAACGGCTCACATATTTTTATTAAATAAGGGGTTTGCTGGGTGTTAGAGCATCTCCCGCCGCTCCCCAAGAGCCCACACGACCCCTTTTTTTCGCCGGTGCGCCGTTTTTCGTCCAATCGCGCCCCACAAGCCCAAATTCCACCGGTTTGGTCCAAAAATACAGCCGGCGAACCCAAACCAAACCAGCGCATCGATGGGGCTCCTTGGGGCACCATTGGAAGCGAAAATGTGTGTGGGACTATCGGCGAGAGTGAACTACTTTGGAGCCCTTTCACCCCGTTTTTCCTCCATTTCGCCCAACAAAACCCCCTCCTCGCCGCCCTGCCGCCATTTCCTTTGCTCCACAGATCCACCGCCCACTTTGCCGCCCAAAAGGTACAAGCAGCCACGCCTTGCTGGCGATAAAGAATAGCTAAAGACGAGGAACCCGAGGAAGCGGATGACGAGGCCCGTGGGCATGACGAACGCCGAGTGGAAGGCCGACGTTGAGCATAGATCAATGTTCAATAACAACGATGAAGGAGGGAGAAGGACAAGAAGTCTAGGGACGCGACGACGACGGCGGAGGAGTCTCAAGTCGTCATGGGGAGGAACATGAACGCACGACAGCCCACCCAGCCGACACCGAGCCCGTACCTGCATGGGGTGTGGGGGAGCTAGTAGAGTGTTGTCTCGCTGGCCAGCTTCTCGCCGCAGGTGTGGAGGTACTCCTCCTCTACGTCGACGGTGACCCTGTCGGCGGTTTCAAGCCCAACACCTCTTTCCAGCGCCGCCCTGCACCGCGCCCCTCCAGTAGTGCATGTCTTCACCGCCGACCTCAATGCCCCCATACGGCTACTCCCCGTCCTACGCCAACTTGTCGTTGCCAAATCTACATCGTGGACCTCTCACCTTCGTCCCAAGCACAAGTTTGGCGACGTAGCACATCCGCACCAACGCCGAGATGGATGACATCATCGCGAGCAGCTCAGCGGCCGCCGCCTCCTGCCCCGAGTTCTACACACATATCGACTTACAGGAAACTAGCAGCGACGGGGACGACGTCGAGCTCGACAATGTTGGTGATGAGGTGGTAGAGGAAGAATAGGCAAGGACGGTGAAGGCAGCGTCCAAGGGGAAAAGGAAGCGTCGGGAGACAGCCAAGCCGACCGAGCCCCGGTTCAAGTGGACGACGAAGGAAGACGAGTGCCTCGCCAAAGCATGGAAGACGGTCAGTATCGACCCGATCACCGGTGCGAACCAGAATGCCGACAACTACTGGAGAAGGGTGAACGGACAACGATGTCGCCTAGAGGGGGGAGGGGTGAATAGGCGATTAAAACTTTTTCGGTTAAGTCTTGCTAAATGCGAAAAAAAACTAGGTGTTTAAATTAACAAGCACACAAACAAAATATTCTAGGCTCAGTTATGTGCACCGACAACGTATGCGAAGCAAGACAAGTAACAAGGTGATAGCAAGATAAATGACTTCAAGCACGAAGGCTATCACGATGTAAAATGCATAAGTAAATATCTCGGGTATAGAAATAACTGAGGCACACAGAGACGATGATGTATTCCCGAGTTCCTCCTTTTTAGGAGAGTACGTATCATTGGAGGGGTGTGAGCTCGCCACAAGAGGCCTACTCAACGCCACAAAGGCCTCACCATATTCTCCGATGAACCTCGCCACAAAAGGTTTGGTTTACTTTCCAGTATTGGCAACCTTCAATCTCGAAGCACATATCCACAACTCAATTGGAGGCTCCCGATGTCACCACAATCTTGGAGCATACATCCACAACTCAATTGGAGGCTCCCAAGAACACCACAACCGTCTAGGGTCCAAAGACCCAATGGTAACAAGCTCACAAACTGTAAACTTCCATGAATCCTCGTGGAGAGAGCAAACCGATGCAAATGGCAAGAGCATAAGTGCTCAAGTCCTTCACTCTCAAATTCCAACAAAGCAACAAATGCTTATGGGGGAACAAGAGAGGAAGAATAAAGGAGGAGAAACACCAAGAACTCCAAGATCAAGATCTACTAGGTTCCCTTCACTTAAACGAGAGATGGATTAGAGGAAATGTAGATCTAGATCTCCTCTCACTTTTTCCTCAAAGATATGAAAGAACCATGGGAGGCATTAAGAGAGAGGGTAAGCTTTACAAAGTCAACAATGATGAGAGAGAGAGAGGGGGGGAACGTGTTTGGCTAACTTGGGAACAAATGGGGAATAAGAACCCCTTAAATAGGTGTCCCAAAATGTGGCCGTTAAGTAAAAAATCGCGCCCAACAGCCGTACTACCGCTAGGCCCAGAAGTAACTACCACCGGGGGCTTCCAAAACGCGTCCTAGAAAGGCGTCCTAGCGGTATTGGGGCGGTACTACCGCTGTACCAAAAACAGGAAAACAGTCGATACGAAAACGGTCATATCTTTTGCATTCGGACTCCATTTTTTATGATCTTTGGCTCGTTGGATTCGCAACAAAGAGCACTCTATGATAATTTGGATAAAAATCATTGTATAACAATGGAAGGTAAAACCAAATGGGGAAATGTTATACCTCTCTATAAGAGAAGAACCGGGAAACCTTCAACACCGAAAATGCGACAAGTTTTTCTTACGAAATCCGTTTTCGATAAACCTTGGCTTGTCATGAAGATCACAACAAGCACCAAAACCCATAGAGAAAAAAAACCAAATAAGAACAAAGAAAGATTATATACCAAGTATGCAAAGGTTTAAGATCTCCACAAATATGTGATTAAGTTACTCACTTGAGAGCCCCTCTTGATAGTACGACTATCGATTCTATAACCCGGTCTCCCGAAAGTATGAGATTGGTGAAATAGAAAACTTATCAAGATCATACTTTTGCATTGAGCATTCCACTTAAGCTACATGATGAAGATCTTGACTCTCTCAAATTGGATCCCTTTCTTGATCATGCTTTCTAGCACATTCTCCGCTTAATGAAGACTTGCAAATTGCTCCCCCATGCACCACTATGGGAGAGGCCAGTTTTTCACCTCTTCATTTGGCCACAATCTACAAATGGGTGGCAAGCATAAAGCATAGGATTTCTTCAAGACTCTTCTCTTGAGCTTCCACTTCAAGCTTGGTGACGAACACCACTTGAAGTCATCTACCATAGGCTATATGAGATCTTCCTTTTTATTCATTCCCATGGAAAGATACCAAACCACACATAGAAATGCCACACACACATATCATGGGTTAGTTCACAAAGCTATATGTAAAATTGCTTACCATACCACGAGATACATAATCCCACTAGGTACATCTTGTAGCTTTGTGTGTTGATCACAATCTTGATCAATCTTGTATCTTTTATTTTCTTTATCCATAATGTTGATGTCTTGAAGGTAGACATGAATGACCACTCCATCTTATTCTTTAGGACATAGAAGCAGTAAGCTAAACAACACATAGGTACTACCGTTGCACACGACAGTACTACCGCCATTGACATCTCAGCGGTATCCAGTATACTGCACACTAGTTCTCAGCGGTACCACGAAAGTGAAGGGTTTTGTAGCAGAAAACAAAAAAAAATCTAACAACGAAAAACGAAAAACAGCCAGGATCTATTACTATGAAGATATAGAGTAACAGAGAAGGAACGGCGATCATACCCTTGAAGACCAAAATCAGGGATTACTCGCCCGCACAAGGGTTGTCGATGAAGATAATGAAGCCGACCTCAAGGCCGAGGAGTGGTTCCACGACTAGTTCCCCAAGTGTTGCACATCGTGGGATTACACACGTACGGTGTAGACGATGACTCCTGGTCTCCAGCCCAGCAAAGGTTGCGGAAGTAGAGAGATGGAACGAAGACTAATAGCATGGCTCAAAAGAGAACCACGTTTGGAGAAGAGAGAAGAGAGGTTGAATTTAATTGATGGAGGAAAGGAGAGGGGAGTCCAACTATACAAAGGGGGGAAGGGGGAGCCTTTCCCCTTGGCCAAGCCATGCGGGACTAATCCCACAAGGCATGGTGCAGCCAGGGGGAAGCCGCACCCCCACATGGGCCCCATTCGGCCCATGTGGGTTCCCCTCCTTTTTCCCTTTTCTTTCTCCCATTTCCCCCCCCCCTAATGGGCCTCTTTTGCCCGGAAGGCCCATTAGTGAAATAAATGCATTTAAAAATAAAATAAAATGATATTTAATTATTAGTTGCAATAATTAATAACAAATATACATTTCTTATTTATTTCGAGTCCCGGAACCCTCCGATCACCACCGGGTATTTCTCCCTTAATTCCGATACCCCTTGGGAACTCTCTGATCTCTGTCGAAAAATATCAGAACGATTTCGGCTCTCTCTATTATTCTATTTGGTACTAAGATCACTCTTAAACACCGTCTACCCTTAAGTGTGACACTCTACAGTTTGGGCTACTCCAGACATGGCCGAGACACATGTCCGACCAATGACCAATAGCGAGATCTAGACATCCATAATGGCACCTGTGTATCCATCGAAGTTTTGGGTCACCTTGAACCTTAAACATAAGTCCCCATACCTCTTACCTTAATGATACTCTGTTAGTCCGAGACTTGATCTACCGATATCTTATACCCTGTTCAGTATCGTTACCGACATAACAATTATACTTGTTCACGTGTCGTTGCATCTCCGTGACCTAGTCACATGCTTGCAAGCTAATTGACGCGACTTCATCGAGTGGGCCCAGGAGTATCTATCCGTCATTAGGATTGGCAAGTCCCGCTCTTCATGGCTCGCCTCAACATATCCCTTTCATTACCCCAGTAGACACCTTTATGATCACTCTATCACGGTGTGACGTTTGATGCAATCAAAGTAACTTTCAGGATAGCAATTCAGATACCATCTCACGGTCAAAGGTCATGGTACTACGCTTTTGTTATCATAACGTTGAACATAATGACTCGATCTCGTTATGATAAAAATTGAAGGGGAACGTAGCATAGAAAACAAAAAATTTCCTACGCGAGAGACACCCGAAAGGCCAAGATCTAATCTAGGAGACGAAGTGTAACAGGCAACAAGAGGGTTAAGGAGAACACATACCCTCGAAGACTCAAAGTGGTACGAGATCAAATCTCGTTGTTGGCGTAGTCGTACTCACACCGATCCCGATAGCGAGAAGATGGCACCGCAATCCGGCGGTGCATCCGTGATCGGTCACACGTACGGTTGATGACGACCTCCGTTCCCTCGTTCCAGCGGGGCGCGGAAGTAGAGGATCCCTCGGAACTCCAGCAGCACGACGACGTGGTGGTGGTGAAGAATCCCACGGTCAGGGCTTCGCCAAGCCGGAGACCATGAAATGGAGCAGCGGGTGGAGGGAAAGGGAAGTGGCCAAGTGTGTGGAGGAGGGAGAGCTCTCACCCTCCTTTTATAGGAGAGGGGGGAGGCAGCCCAAGGGGGGTGCGGCCAGCCCATGGGGGTGCCCCCACCTCTTCCCTCATCATGTGAGTGGACACTCCACTCACACCCACTCATTTCCCCATTATTTCCCACTTGGAAAATCCAAAGGTTTTCTTTTAATAAATAAATAAAACCTTTTTATTTCTTTATTTCAGCATTTGTTAATTCTATTAACAAACTTTTGCATATAGCACCTCGAATCATTTGTTAATTCTATTAACAACCATTCGACGAAAAACCCCTTGAACTATTTCAATTTTCCCCGAAACAATTTCGGTGCTGTCCAAAATATTCTTCGATATTCCGTATCCTCTCAAATGCGTCATCGAACCTTAAGTGTGTCACCCTACGGTTCGCGAATAAGATAGACATGATCGAGACTCCTCTCCGATCAATAATCAACAGCGGGATCTGGAGATCCGTGATGACTCCTATATATTCAACGATGACTCTCGTGATCGTGTGAACCAACAACGCCGTGAACTATTCCCTTTGTCTCGCGATATTTTACTTGTCCGAGATTCGATCATTGGTATCAACCATACCTTGTTCAATCTCGTTACCGACAAATACTCTTTTCTCGTTCCCGTGATATAACATCCTTGTGATCATATCACGTGCTTGCAAGCGGTTTCGATGTGATATCACCGAGAGGGCCCAGAGTATATCTCTCCGTCATTTGGATGGACAAATCCCACTCTTGATCCATGATCCTCAACTAATACTTTCCGAATACTCAATGACACCTTTATAGTCACCCTGTTACGGTGTGACGTTTGATGCCATCAAAGCACTCTTCCGGTATCAGTGATTGACATGATCTCATGGTATAAGGAATAAGTTACTTCGTGTATTTGATATAACAATGTAAACTAAATGACTTGATCGCATTGCTATATTCTCTTTGGGTATATGTTCATCACATCATTCTTCTAATGACATGACCCCGTTATTAATAACATCCGATGTTCATGATCAGGAAACCTTGATCATCTATTAATCAACGAGCTAGTTAAAAGAGAGGCTTTACTAGGAACCATTGTTTGTTTATTAAGCACACATGTATCAACGTTTCCGGTTAATACAATTCTAGCATGAGAAATAAACATTCATCATAAACAAGGAATAAGATAATAACCATTTTATTATTGCCTCTCGGGCATATTCCCTTCAGTCTCCCACTTGCACTAGAGTCAATAATCTAGTCTGTAAGCACTTAACACATATGGCGTACCAGTGTTATTACCATGCTTCGCATGTGGTAAACGTTATCAAAAAGATCTGAACTGTTCAGGTCCTATTGTATTTGCATGTTCTTTGCGTCTACACGCATCACTCATTCTCTAATGAGATGGCTTTGTATATGGTCAATCGGTAAAAACTTAATTCCTCAGCTTAAACTGATGTCACTAACATTGTGAAAATGTAGCTTCATAGTGTTAGCATTCTTGGAAATTCACCAAGTTCCGGTGATACCTTAATTCCTCAGCTTAAACTGATGTTACTAACATTGTGAAAATGTAGCTTCATAGTTTCAGCATTCTTGGAAATTCACCAAGTTCAATAAAGAACTCCTTGACACAAAATACGTTTATTATCAGTTGTCAACACAACGATATACTTTAGCCTTTGTTGTAGTATCTGTCACAATATTTTAATTTTGAAACTCTTTCAAATCCAGCATGGAACTTTCTTCCATCCTATTGTGCTACCCTTCATCACATATTTTAATTGAGATAAATTACTTGAATAAATGACAAGACTATTAGTGTAACATATTACAACTAATATTTTGTCATTACTATATAGGAAAACATATCCTTAGCATTTCTAAAATGACACAAGGATCTCTCCCACTGTTGTCTAATCATCATATGATTTATCCTGCTATAACATTTATAGTATAGGACTCATCTGGTTGTGTACATAGCATGGAAACATTACTTAGAAATCTCAATTTCAATGATGCTCATCATGTGTCAAAACACATGAATCTTGCTCAATTATTTTCCATGTGACAAGAACTCCTTCTTATCATTTTTATATTGACTTACTTCAATATTTCATCTATGTAATTTGGCTTCAATCATATCAGGTGCTTCAATCCATCTTTTATAGATATTGATGCCCAATATCTTCTAAGCCTTTCATCAATATGAAAATCTTAACCGTGTTAATTTAAAATACATATTTTCCAATCAACCATATGTCATCTACATAAAGTATTGGAAATATGTCATAGCGCTCCCACTTAATTTCTTGTAACTTTACAAGCATCTTTATCTTTCATGATGGAATCAAACTATTTTGATAACTTCATTAAGGTAAAGATTTCAACTTCGTTATGCTCACTTCAACCATTGAAGTGCGCATGCCTTTCTAGCAACCTTTTGAATTTTACAAAACTCTCAGACTGTGTCAAGTACACATCCTTGAACAAACTTCCTCGAGAGGAGAATTGGTTTTGTTATTCAACATCCATATCATAATATGTAACTTTGCTAGAACTATCTGCAAAGACTAAGCATCACTACGGAAGATCAAAATCTTGTAGTAGTGAACTCTTTGAACTTCGTCGAAAACAACTTTTCGATAAGTACAACTTTCAAAGGATGTAAAATCCATGTCTTTGTCGCTATATAGACCCTTTTGCTATCGTTAGGCATCATGCCTATCGAAAGGACTACCAAGTCACATACTTGATATTCATACAAGGATACTATGGCGGATATAATGACTCATAGTCAATTTTACGAAGTCAGGGCCCATCATTTGCTTCCTTTATAAGGTCCAGGTCCTTTGTTGTCAAAACAACACTTTATACTTAAACCACAAGTTGTTCTAAGTACAAAGTTTTTGGACTTTTCTGGTACAATTCGCAAACTCATTTGAAGTATCTACAACATTTGTAGTGTCTTCTACTCAGTCAAAATAGTAAACCCCGGAACAACTTCCAGTGCTGCGCTACTCTTGACATGATAACGAAGATTCTCTAATCTCATTGAGTTTATACTGTGCTCCCACTCACTTGTTTCGCAAGAACTACTTTCTCGAGAAATCAACCCTTTCTGACAAACAACATTTGTCTTTTGGTTCGGTGATAGGAGAAATACCCAATGTTTTATTTGGGATAACCTTATAAACATATATTTATCCTATTTTGGTTGTAAACATTTTACACATGCTATGCATACCAAAACATAAGAAAGTGACAATTCGGGTCACTACCCAAACCATATCTTATATGTTGTCAATTTCAATAGATCATGATGGTGCTCTATTCAGTGGAAAAACGGTTGTCACTAATGTATAAACTACAAAAATATAATGGCATTTTTATTAATCTTACCATGTCAAACAAGGTTTGATTTTGTCTCTTGAATACTCCAATCTAATGTGGGGTATTCGAGAAGTATAAGTTGTAGAACAATTCTGCAACTTCTCAGATGTTTTGCTAAATTTGTAACTCAAACTTTATACTTTATGATCCAATCATAAATGCTTGATTATCTTGTTACATTGATTTTAACTTCATATTAACAACCTTTTGAACCAATTCAAAATGTCAAACTCTGTTCCCTTTAAATAGATATACTCACATATCTACTTAAATCATCGACAGAATTTTATGAAGGAAAAATTAATCCACCATACATGACTACACATAATGGACTATATACATCAATATGTATAATCTCCACTAAATTAGTCGTCCATTCTACTTTGGCCTAAGAACGGAATTCTAGTCATCTTTTGGAAGAGGTCTCACAAGCGTCAATAAAATGACTCCGGAAGTCCATCAATATGGAGTTCCTTCATGGTTTCCTTTCCGATATGAACTAAAATGGTGGTGTCACAATTTAAGTGAAACTCTTCAACGTCTTGCAATGTTTAGCATTTAGTCTTATAGATGTTTACTTTACCAACATGATTTATATTAACATATCCATCAATTATGGAATATGATCATAGTTTGAACAATCTCATTTGTTCTCACAAAAGACTAGAACAAAATAACAACTTATTAAGTTCTTAAAATAAATCTTGAATGTTTGGTTCGATACTACAATGAACACAATAACACTTTATTTATGTTCTTGTCATAATCGATTCCACATCTATTACTAGTTCCTTTTAGGCCCTTGTATTTCTTTCATTGCGTTGCTTTGTATGACAACTCATACCAACCAATGTGGTATCAAAATACCAAAAATACTTTGTTAACTAGTAATACATCTATAACTTGTATATCAAGTATATACTCCTGAGCTGGAATTTTCCAGTTATCTTCTTTTCTGCCATATATCTATTTGTAATTCTATTTTCAATATTCCCTTTCCTTTATAGAAGAATCATTCAACATCAAACAATGCTAGTCTTACTAGCTCATTTTCTTTGGCGTGTTAGTCATATACTATCACCCATTGAGTCATACTTTGAGTTTGATTGTTCTACTAATATCACCATATTAATAGAATTCTTCTAGATTCCACTCTTAGCAATCTCCAAGTAAGGTAAACGACTTTACACATACTTTTAATCCATCCCATCGTAACAATTTTATGATTAAGCTACTATAGCTCGAAGGAAGTAATTTAGAGGATAATTTTTAGCATCCAATTTCTTGGAATATTCAAACGCCTAGCGTCTTCAATCATTGCATATATTCAGATAATATAAGCAAACATTGTCACGCTAAATTTGCATATATTCAGATAATATAAGCAAACATTATCACGCTAAATTATACTCAGTCATGTTGCTACAAATAAGTTTCTAGATATCAATATATCTTTCACTTGATTGTTTCTGAAAACAACTCTTTTCAGTTCCTAAATCATCTTGATCAACAAAACATTCTTTTGAAGATAAAGTAATACGGAAGCAACCATGACTCTGGATTCTAAGTAGGAATTATTTGCTCTCTAGATTAATCAATCATTAACCACATGGAGCTAGGTAGGAAATACCAAAAATCTACAATAGGACTTAATTTTAAATTTCACTAATACGGTACCAATCTTAAATGGTGTTTACCAGATCATAACAGTTATATCTCAATTAACAATCTAAGTGTAAGGTAGTTATGTGATGCCAATGAATACTACAATTTGTGCA
This sequence comes from Alopecurus myosuroides, assembly GCA_028641055.1. Taxonomy (NCBI): domain Eukaryota; kingdom Viridiplantae; phylum Streptophyta; class Magnoliopsida; order Poales; family Poaceae; genus Alopecurus; species Alopecurus myosuroides. Next base: position 461,918,342 of record CM054057.1, on the reverse strand, counting down.
AATTCACTTTGATTTGTTGTTCATGATAAATAAGTTCAAGTTAATTCAAAAATTAAACCATGAACTCCCACTCAAAAACAACATCCCTCTTAGTCGTCTTTAGTGATTACACGAACCAAATTCACTACACCAAAACCGATCATCACGTGAGATGATGTAGCTTCAAAGGCGAACATCGACATGTTCATCATATCAGCCATATGACTCATGCTTTACCTTTCGGTTACGTGTTCCGAGGCCATGTCTGTACATGCTAGGCTCGCCAAGTAGAACCGTAGTATTGCGTGTGTTTCAAGGCCATGTCTGTACATGCTAGGCTTGAAAACACCCGTTGTATGCGAACGTTGAGTCTGTCACACCCGATCATCACGTGGTGTCTCGAAACGACGAACTTTCTTAACGGTGCATACTTAAGGAAGAACACATTATTATCTTGATATTAAGTGAGAAGGATCATCTTATAATGCTACCGTCGCTATCTAAGCAAAACAAGATGCATAAAAGTATTAACATCACATACATCACATGTAAGGATAACGTGATATGATATGGTCCTTCTTGCACTTGATCTCCATCATGTGTATCACGGTATGATCTCCATCATTCCACCGGCGTGGTACCAAGTACCATGGCACCCCAATCTTGATTGTCCATCAATAAGAAGACAATCATATGGATACCTTCCGGTATATCAATAATTTACAAAATAGATCATCTCATAATCAAATTTGTAATATTGACCATATCACATCACATGCCCAGCAAAAACTAGTTAGACGCCTCTAAATTATTTTTGCATATTTTACGTGGCTTAGGGCTTTCGATGATAGAACCGTTCATAGCTACGAACATCAACCACAACGTTGATAAACACATTTTTAACAACCCTTCATAGATTAGATCTTAACTATAGTAGGAGAAACAGACACCCGCAAGCCACTTATGCAATACAAGTTGCATGTCAGTTGTGGAACAAGTCTCATGTACGTGGACATGTAAGGTTAGTCCGGGCCGCTTCATCCCACTATGCCACTAAGATCATAAAATAATCAAGGAGGTAATAACATGATCATCAACGCCCACATACACCTATGTGTTCTACCCGTACAAAACATCTACGCATAGATCCGGCTCTGATACCACTGAAGGGGAACGTAGCATAGAAAACAAAAAATTTCCTACGCGAGAGACACCCGAAAGGCCAAGATCTAATCTAGGAGACGAAGTGTAACAGGCAACAAGAGGGTTAAGGAGAACACATACCCTCGAAGACTCAAAGTGGTACGAGATCAAATCTCGTTGTTGGCGTAGTCGTACTCACACCGATCCCGATAGCGAGAAGATGGCACCGCAATCCGGCGGTGCATCCGTGATCGGTCACACGTACGGTTGATGACGACCTCCGTTCCCTCGTTCCAGCGGGGCGCGGAAGTAGAGGATCCCTCGGAACTCCAGCAGCACGACGACGTGGTGGTGGTGAAGAATCCCACGGTCAGGGCTTCGCCAAGCCGGAGACCATGAAATGGAGCAGCGGGTGGAGGGAAAGGGAAGTGGCCAAGTGTGTGGAGGAGGGAGAGCTCTCACCCTCCTTTTATAGGAGAGGGGGGAGGCAGCCCAAGGGGGGTGCGGCCAGCCCATGGGGGTGCCCCCACCTCTTCCCTCATCATGTGAGTGGACACTCCACTCACACCCACTCATTTCCCCATTATTTCCCACTTGGAAAATCCAAAGGTTTTCTTTTAATAAATAAATAAAACCTTTTTATTTCTTTATTTCAGCATTTGTTAATTCTATTAACAAACTTTTGCATATAGCACCTCGAATCATTTGTTAATTCTATTAACAACCATTCGACGAAAAACCCCTTGAACTATTTCAATTTTCCCCGAAACAATTTCGGTGCTGTCCAAAATATTCTTCGATATTCCGTATCCTCTCAAATGCGTCATCGAACCTTAAGTGTGTCACCCTACGGTTCGCGAATAAGATAGACATGATCGAGACTCCTCTCCGATCAATAATCAACAGCGGGATCTGGAGATCCGTGATGACTCCTATATATTCAACGATGACTCTCGTGATCGTGTGAACCAACAACGCCGTGAACTATTCCCTTTGTCTCGCGATATTTTACTTGTCCGAGATTCGATCATTGGTATCAACCATACCTTGTTCAATCTCGTTACCGACAAATACTCTTTTCTCGTTCCCGTGATATAACATCCTTGTGATCATATCACGTGCTTGCAAGCGGTTTCGATGTGATATCACCGAGAGGGCCCAGAGTATATCTCTCCGTCATTTGGATGGACAAATCCCACTCTTGATCCATGATCCTCAACTAATACTTTCCGAATACTCAATGACACCTTTATAGTCACCCTGTTACGGTGTGACGTTTGATGCCATCAAAGCACTCTTCCGGTATCAGTGATTGACATGATCTCATGGTATAAGGAATAAGTTACTTCGTGTATTTGATATAACAATGTAAACTAAATGACTTGATCGCATTGCTATATTCTCTTTGGGTATATGTTCATCACATCATTCTTCTAATGACATGACCCCGTTATTAATAACATCCGATGTTCATGATCAGGAAACCTTGATCATCTATTAATCAACGAGCTAGTTAAAAGAGAGGCTTTACTAGGAACCATTGTTTGTTTATTAAGCACACATGTATCAACGTTTCCGGTTAATACAATTCTAGCATGAGAAATAAACATTCATCATAAACAAGGAATAAGATAATAACCATTTTATTATTGCCTCTCGGGCATATTCCCTTCAAAAATAATGAGTGTGAGTCCATCAATTCATTCACCAATTACATGACTCAGTTGTCAATGACATAAATGCCCATGATCAGGAAACCTTGATCATCTATTGCCCAACAAACTAGTATAACTAGAGGCTACTGGGGACCTGGTTTGTTTACATACCACACTTGTATCAATGTTTCTGCTTAATACAGTTATAACATGGTATGAAACATTATGAAAAATGAGTTATGAATAATAAACTTTTTATTAAATTGCATCTAGGGCATAACTCCTTCAGAAAGAAATAACATGAAGCTCCAGTAGTGGTACTACCGTAACCGGCAACGGTACTACCGCTGGCCCAAATAATTGAAGCACTGGTGATATTACTATGTCGGTACCGCCCAGATATCGGTGGGATATCAGAGGCAATTTCTTTGCTAGCGGTACCTCCAACGGTATTATCAGTGGTAGTACCGCTCCTGGAAGGATCCGGTACAAACTGCGGTACTACCGTTGTCTGTAGTGTACCAGGTGTGTTAAAGCAGTACAACTCCACGAGGATCGGCACTACCGCTGCACACCCCGGTACTACCGCTGGACAGAGAAAAAGCTTCTCGGCCATATATTTGGACAATACCTTGAATACCATCTTGGACATCAAATGATCTTCTTCGATTCACACAAGGATTCCAAACTATTCTTAAGTACAAGTCCTACAAGAATATATCAATACAAACCTTAGTCATTAAGGATTGTCTTAATTACCAAAACCACACATGGGAGCACCATGCACTTTCAATCTCCCCCATTTTGGAAATTGATGGCAATCCCTTTTATGAGGGTTTATATAATTAATTTAGCAACCATGCAAAGAAATGAGCACGGATGCAAGATCATGGAAGGCAAATGATTAAGAACGAAACTAAAGCATAAACCAAATTCTCTTAAACCTTCTAAACTTCTCCCCCATTGGCATCTATTGCCGAAATGGGAGGAAAAATTTAGAAGGTTAATATAATATGAGTTCTTCCACAAACTATGCATTTCTCAAAATTTGAGTGAAATCAAATGAACTTATCCAATGACAAATATTTGGAGGAAATCAAACTATATTGAGTATCCAAAGATTGCAAAGAAAATATCCCTCTAAACATCTCCCCACAAGGAGACGAGCAATCAAAAATATCCCACCAGAGAGTTCTAAAAAAATGGAGAAGATCCCCAATGTTTATGCACTTTTGATGAGTGCACAAATATGGAATCATCACTCCCCCATAATCATATACAACCCAAAAGAAGTGCAAGAGTGTGTGTAGATGGGAAATTAAGCGATGCAACTTGCAACTTGCAACAATAAAATAGGTCCACACGCTTATTAAGATGCAAAAGAAGTACCAAATGAAAAACAAAGCTTGTGAATTTTAGGAGCAACCAAAGAATCAAAAGCTATAAAAGGTGGTCACTAAAGAGTTGGGATATCAATAAAAGATGTAACTATTCTCATGTACTCCCTCCGCTCCAAAATAGATGACTTCCATTTATCTAAACATGCATGTATGTGACACTAAAACATGTCTAGATACATACATGTTTGGACAAGTGGAAGTCATCTATTTTGGAACGAAGGGAGTATATAAGTTTCTAAGAGTACATCAATCACAAAGATATAAGTTCACAAAGAAATATGCACACACAAAAATAGGTACTAAGGTGAAGAGCATAATATCCAAGAGAAAGTCATAAATACACCAATAAGAATTTTTGCTTAAAGGTATAGCACAAAACTCATTTTATCTTAAAGGGATATAGATGAACATCCAACAAACTCATCAAAACAACACAAATGTCCAGAAGGGAAAATTTGATAGTTGGGATGCTTCGCGGAAGGTAACATGTATCACAAAAAGGCAAATGGTTTTGAGAATTAATCAATACTGCACATGAGATATTTTAAGTATAATTTGCTAGATTAACATATTTGGTATCGATGAATCAAGAAAATTATTATAAATATCCCCCTGATATGTAATCATCCCGAGTTACTCACATTTGTAGTAAAGATGTTTTTGATAGATATTTGCAAGAACCACAAGAAATATGAAAAATAGGATACATGCCAAGATATAACCTACACAAGGTTGAATCTATAAAAGTATGCATGAGGTAGATACTTGTTACCGGGATAGCATTGGTGATGAAGAAGATGCGAGATAGTTAATCATCGTAGCTTGACTCCTATAATCCCATGGTGAGAACACCTTCCCTATGAATGAGGCAAGCAACCAATGCATCTCCATTGTACCTAAAAACAAATTTCAAATACAAAATGGTACCCAAACTCATTGGGTCCAAAGTATTTAGAGCAACTATAATACATAGGACAAACTTCACATAAATATGTGCATATTAATATGAATTTGAATTTCATGCACATCTTAGCCATTTAGGATTTGATGGAGTTTATCCTATATGATCAACGAAAGTAAGCATGCCATAAGATATACCTATTAAATATACATGCACAAAGCTTTCAAGATACAAATTGAACAAAACACCAATTAAAACAAGAAGACACTTACAATAGTGACAAGAAAAAGAGTGTCCAAATTATATCAAAAACCAAAATAAAAAAATGATTGAAGAAACCAAATTGAGAAGATAACAAAGGACAATAAAATCAAAGAATGAATCAAACCCTCTACACTTTTCATTATGGCACACAAAATACCAAGACGAAAAATGTTTATCTTCCAATTGGACACATCATCGGGATAAAATACCAATTGAAGACAACAAATGTTCAAAAACATTAGTATCTAGAGAAAAACTCAGAAATAAAATACAATTTGATTTGTGAAATACACAAAAGAAATTCAAATCACACGAGGAAAGAGGACCCCATCTTCCTCCTACGGTCCTACCACACCGTTCCAATATTAGGATCCACACTCGGTTTACATGTGCTTTAGTACGAGGCATAGGCCCAAAAGTGCATGTATAATCTCTAAAAATTGAAAAACACCACTTAAATACATAAATAAATGTGTGTATTTTAAGGTAGGATGAGAAGACTAGGCATGGACATGATTTTTTTTTATCCGCACATACTGATTCCTACCTTCATTGCCTTCGCCTCTAGTCTTGCCTCAACATCCTTGCTATTTAGCCATCATATAAATTAGTCTTGCGTCCATAGATTATGCTCTATAAAGTTTTATTATTGTTATATCCGCCAATGCATCTCGATTTCTCTTAACTATATTTGTTCGCCATTGTCCTTATATCCCTCCTCGGTCATCAAAATGCTTGGTTCGCAATGGTCGTCTCTCCGGTGTGGCATAGTTGTAACTTTGGATGTTTCATGATGTCCTTCTCTAGGTCGCTAATTTTATTTAGAACATTTTAAAAAAGTAATTTTATCTTGAACATTTTATGTTCATATTTTCTTTATTTTAGAACATTTTAGCGGGACACGCAGGATTGCATTGTATCATAGATTCTTTTCTACTCTTCTTTTAAATTAGTACTCCCTCTGTTCACAAATAGATGACTTCTATTTGTCCAAAAGTGAATGTATGTAAACATGTCTACATACATCCACTTTTTGATAAATAAAAATCACCTATTTATGAAGGAGGGAGTAGGTTTGTATGGGATTCCGGGCAATAGTTTTGTTTGTTTTGTTTTGAGTGGTCTTTGTACTCTCCTCCATCTCTTTGGGCTGGTGCACGCCTGGACCATTCTCCTCCGTCGTCGAATAACGGAGCTGTCAGAGTAGCAACGGCCCGTTCGTGTGAACCTGCGCTGATCCCACCGACCCCGTATAGAATTCTCACAAAAAGAAATAAACCTTCAGAATTCGAAATTTGAAATCTCATAAAGCAACCGTTGGAGCGCCGCCCATCAAAGGCTCAAACGGCTCTCTTGCATACAAATCTCCCCCCTACGATTCCCCAATCACAAACCCTAACCCCACCACGCCTCCATTCCCAATCCACCATCACCCATCTCGCACAACAACAGCCCACCAGAGGGAGCGGATCTGCGCCATGGCGACGCTCCAGCAGCAGAACCAGGGGGCGGCGGCGCCGATGACGACGGCGGGGGGAGACGAGCTGCGCGCGATGGACCTGTACGAGAAGCTGGAGAAGGTCGGGGAGGGCACGTACGGGAAGGTGTACAAGGCCCGGGAGAAGGCGACGGGGCGGATCGTGGCGCTCAAGAAGACGCGGCTCCCGGAGGACGACGAGGGCGTCCCTCCCACGGCGCTCAGGGAGGTATCCCTGCTGCGGATGCTGTCCCAGGACCCGCACGTCGTGCGCCTGCTCGACCTCAAGCAGGGCCAGAACAAGGAGGGCCAGACCATCCTCTACCTCGTCTTCGAGTACATGGACACCGACCTCAAGAAGTTCATCCGCGGCCACCGCCAGAACCACGAGAAGATCCCCGCGCACACCGTCAAGGTATCATCTCCATACCGCCGCCGATCTCTGTTCTTTGTCGCTCGTTTCCCAGATCTCGCACGCGAGGTGTTTGTTTGAATGCGCCAACGAGGTATCTGATTCGGTGGTTGGTGAACTGCTGATGCTGTGCGTGCAGATCCTGATGTACCAGCTCTGCAAGGGCGTGGCTTTCTGCCACGGACGCGGCGTCCTGCACCGTGACCTCAAGCCGCACAACCTGCTCATGGACCGCAAGACCATGGCGCTCAAGATCGCCGACCTTGGGCTTAGCCGTGCCTTCACGGTTCCTCTCAAGAAGTACACGCACGAGGTCCGGTTTACTAGCAGTTTTAGCACCTGATGATTGATGGTTGTTTCTGCACGTTTGTCCTTCCTGGATCTGCTGTTCGCGACTCAAGTCTGAATTCTTTTGCAGATCCTGACTCTGTGGTACAGGGCTCCCGAGGTGCTTCTTGGCGCCACTCACTACTCCACCCCGGTTGATATGTGGTCCGTGGGCTGCATATTTGGTAATATGAGCTTGATTAACACTTTTTACAGAATTCAACTCTCTTGTATAGATATGCTGAACTCCTTGTAAATGGCAGCTGAATTGATCACTACCACTGCACTTTTCCCTGGAGATTCCGAGGTGCAGCAGCTCCTGCACATCTTCAAGTACAGTGCCACGCCTTGTCCACTGTTATTTTATTTCTCTACTGACATCAGTGGGGTAATATCAGACGTTGATGGTCTATCTTGGTTTATTGATGCTAGGTTGCTGGGCACTCCAAATGAGGAGGTCTGGCCAGGATTAGGCAAGCTCCCGAACTGGCATGAGTACCCTCAGTGGAATGTCTCAAAGTTGTCTTCTGTAATTCCCAGTCTTGATGCGGATGGCATTGATCTACTTGAGGTTAGTCATCATCATGTGCATCTGTATTAACCGGATTCTTGTATGTTGAGAAAACTGTAAAAGCAAACATAAACGATGAGGTGCTGTCCAAAGTCCTAACCTATATTGCTGTGATTCTTGCAGAAAATGCTGCAGTATGAGCCGGCAAAGAGGATCTCTGCGAAGAAAGCCATGGAGCACCCGTACTTCAATGATGTAGACAAGGAGCAGTACTGAAGTTGTCTTCCTGACTAACAATGAAGCCGATTTCTAGCGACTTGTGCTAGCCCCTGTGGAAGCATCTCTTTTGCTTCCAGGGCAGGCTATTTTACCTCTGTTCTGTCAAGTGTTCACCATTCACTGATATTTGTGATGGATAGTTGACTATGAGTTCTGCATAATTAAATGTGTCTTGCCAAGTATCAATCAAGTGCTGGTCTTGCGAAGCACCACGTTTGCTTCAAGGGAAGGCTTTACTCCCCTTATTTTCTAGCTGCTATTTATTGTACACCATTCGTTGGTGTTTGTGATGGATTACTAAAATCATCTCGATGAATGCAAAATACTGATCCAATCACTGATATATTTGTGATGGATAGTGACTATGAACTTGCTGAGTATCAAATGCAGAAACAACCATCAATCATCAGAATGCTGTAAAATGCTGAATCAATCACTACTCTTATTTCTAGGTGATATTCAGTGTACGTTGTTGCTTCTGGTGAATAATTAAAATCGTCTGGATAAATGTAAAATAGTGAGCTTGTCCGTTAGGCACACTGACCCTACTACTATCCTGTACATTTTTTTTTTTGAGAAAGTTTCAAGACACTATTTTCTCTCCTGAGAGAATTGTTGACGAATTTAATAGATGTGATTATGCTGCCTATATTTAGTATGAGGAGGAAAAAAAATGCCAAGGCAATGTGGTCAAGCTGATCAACATGCCCGTAATTTAGACAACCACCCCGGGAGCCCAGTATTTGTAAGCCAATATTTTTGAACACCTGTTATCTGTATGTCATCAAACCAATTTGGAGAAAGCCACTGCCACCAGCCTCTTCCTCCTTCGAATGGAATAGAAGCCGCCATTGTTGCCATGACGCTAACCAGGCGATGTGACATAGTTGTGTCCTCGCTGGGCTTTGCTGACAACTATATGGTGAGCTCCTGTCCTAGACTAGTCCTAGGTACCTCTTCTCGTGGAACTTGGAACCTTGACGCAATCCTCCTATAAAACGTTTTTTTAGACAAATCCTCCAAACATCTACTGTGGCTAAAACACAACGGAACCACCGTCAATTGTGGCTCTTATGGTAAATGGGTAGTCCATAGTAGATTGATAGTAATATTTGGGCTCTAGTGTCAATCCCTAACATTGACATGCGGATTTTTTTTTTTTTTGCTTTCAGTTGCTGGATGTAATTGATTTGCCTCCCAACAAATGATCCTCCCTAATCCGACCTATAGATGGTGGATGTTGACTAAGATGAGCTGCCAGAAGAAGAAGGGGTACAAGGTGGTTGATGCTAACACAGCAAACGTCAATGATCTTAAATATTATTACCTCTGTTTCATATTATAAGCCGTTTTCGCCCGTTTTAGCAAACTGTAACAGAGGGAGCAATAGTTTCTTTTTCAATGCACCACACTAGCAATTTAGAGGAGACACTGACTGGTTAGTACACACAGTAAACAACCTAACGTCGCATTTTTGGTAGTTCTAGCACTAACTTGGCACACCTGCCAGTTATAGGACCTTCAATTCATTTCGCTCTTATTCTTAACTTTTTTTTTGATAAAGTACTTTTTCTAATTATTACGTTAAAATTTCTAAAAAAAATCGGAAAAGGAAAAGATTGAGTAAAAGACTGAGTAAGTTTTCTTTTAGGGCAAAAAAAAAAAGACTGAGTAGTGGTCTAGCTGGTCCACAGGTCCATAACTCCAATAATCATACGTCAAAGAGCCCGCTGAGGCCCATTACTCTAAAATTGGATACCATCATGCCGATCTAAACCGTCTAGGCCTTTCCACCCTTCTTCCTGCCCCTCGCTCGGAAGAGAAGCCGCCGGCTGCACTGAGCACGGCGACGTGACATGGCTGCGGTACCGCCGGCCTTTACCGGAAACTTGAAGGTGAATTTCTCGGGTGCCTCCCATGTTAATTTATTCCCCAAAGCGATGTGATCCTCCTCTCAAGCATTTCAAAACCCCTGCTGCTAAAATCCAGAAACCATTATCGATTGCGGTGGCAGGTACCCGGCCACATCGCCAGCCATTGGTGGGTTCTGTGTGTGGGTGTGGGGCGGGCGGATTGGATTCGATTAGGCGATTGGGCATATACACTGTTGTTGACTGGATATATTCTTAGGTTAGGTTTCAATAGGTCCAATTCATATCACCCGTTTGCATGCACCACTGTCTTTCAATAGGTGTGAATATCTGTATTTGCATGGATAATATAGTTTTCTGGGATGTGAATTCCTAGATTGTTTGGAAAAACTAAAATGAGGTTAAACAGGGCAGTGGAGATAACGGTTAGGTCTATCTATTTTTCGTATTTCCTCATAACCGGAATTGTACTCTACTCACCAAGTATTCCTGGAGCTGAATGCTGGAACATATTTTTTAGTATGCCCGTGAAATGGCAAAAGAATAAGTTGTCTATTCCGATTGTTCTGTTCAAGCCGACAGCTGAGAGCTTCCTTTTGTGTGAACGATGGTTTGTAATCTTGCACATTTTATATCGCGTGAAACACGTCTGCAACTAAAACGGAGGAAACTTCTTTATGTTCTCTGAATATGTATAAATTATATAAATCTGGCTGTGCAGCCAACCTTTGTGGTCTAGGTTGCTTATGCTTGAGCTGAACCAATGAATATGAATGATGTTCCTTTGAGCTTGTACTGGTTAAATTTATATCGAGCAGCATGCCACGCCAGCCAGTCAGACCAGATCAGACGTCCATGGGACCTGCGATGAATCACTTACGCTGATTTAGGACCCATATGTGCATTTTAGAAGGATTGGAAACAACTCCATGCTTCCGCGAATATAAATACGACCCGTATTACATTTTGCTCTTTTAAATTGAAGAATTGGCTCTGGTTCGTTGCTTACTTTCTGAACTGTGCAGAAAGCACTTGCAGGTTTGAGAAGAATCGATTTAGAGGGCTTGCGATGGCGCGTCTTCGATGCAAAGGGCCAGGTCAGGATCCTCTTCTGGTTGCATTTATGAGAATTTTGTCATGTGGCAAGGTTATAAGTTAAGCTAAGCTACTTTGTCTTCATGATAGGTGCTTGGACGGTTGGCATCCCAAATAGCTGTTGTGCTTCAAGGAAAGGACAAGCCAACTTATGCGCCACATGTGGAAAATGGGGACATGTGTGTCGTACTTAATGCAAAAGATATCAGTGTCACGGGAAGAAAAATGACTGATAAGATCTACTACTGGCACACGGGGTTAGTAGACTTCTAGCAAATATTGTTCAATACTCTATTTCATGTCATATTAACTCTATTGTTGTATTTTCACCCCCTAATAGGTATATTGGACATCTAAAGGAAAGAAGGCTCAAGGACCAGATGCAAAAAGATCCAACAGAAGTCATCCGCAAAGCAGTCATGCGGATGCTTCCCCGCAACAGATTGCGCGATGTAAGTGAAACTGTGTATCTCTTTGTTTCTGTCATCTAGGTTTATATGCTCATTTGCTTGCGATTATAGATGTTTTCTTCTTAGTGTTTTCAAAATTGCTGTAGGGACTTCATGCCATATTTCTGTCTAACATATATAATTCTTATAATCCAGGAGAGAGATCGCAAGCTGAGGATTTTCTCCGGAAGCGAGCATCCATTCCATGATCGCCCGCTCGAACCTTTCATCATGCCGCCACGCCAAGTACGTGAGATGCGTCCCCAGGCAAGGCGTGCGATGATAAGAGCCCAGAAGAAGTTAGAGCAGGCAGATAGAGGAGCAGCAAAGGCTGAATGCGATGCTAAGAAGGCGAAAGCTGAGGTCCCCCAGTAGCCACCGCCTGATCTGCATATCAGTGATCTACGGGAGTACCTTGATGCTATCTCCGAAGGGTCATGAATCTTTATTTCCCTTTGACATGTAGACTGTTGAGATGAATCGGTTTTTTGAATTCCATGTACGCACTTACGGAATGCAAAGTGTGTCCTTCATCAGGAATAAAATCTCTTTTCCTTCAATAAAAGGAAATGAAATGCTCACTTCACATCACCGTTTAGTTTTCAAGAACTATATGTACACATTGTGTTTGTAGTGCATAGTGTTATGATTCACGTTTAAATCGATTGCGCAAGAGGAGCCATCGCCGTCCATTCTGGCAGCTTAAGTACACAGACTGAATCTGGTCTTTGAGCCAATGAATATGAATATGAATGGGCCAATAGCTCCTGTGCGAATTTCAGTTGAATTGGAAGGAATGCGACGTTTTTCGATGAAATAGCCTACGTGCGACGGATTGGAGGGAGTAAATAGCTCACGGCCGAACAGGCATTAAAACCTTAGTCAATTAGTTCCATTTGCGTTAAGACATGTCCTAACTAATTTGCCCCCAAATTAATTAGCACCGCATCCCCTCAAACTGCCCGCGCTCGAACTGAACTGTCCTGCCCGCGCTCATTTCTTCAGCTCTGGCGGCGGCGGCGGCGGCGGAGCCCTCTTCTCGGCGGCAGCGGATCCGCTCCCCTTTCGGCGGCGGCGGCCATGGTGGTGAGTGAATAGTATAGGCAAGCATCTAGTCCCAATTTCCTGTGCCTGTATGTAGATCTGAGCTCTGTTTTGCTTGTTCAAACCGATAGAAGGTGAGAGGTGGCGGCGCGGTGAGAGGAGCCCGTGGTCAGGTCGAGAAGGAGCTGCCAGATTCAGCTTCGAACAGGTAATGCGGCCCCTCCCGCCCTTTTGTTCATGCGATCCTTGCTCTGTCTGACACTGCCGCCTATAATAGAGGGGATGCTGCTGAAACCTTCGAATTTGTAATCAATTTCTTTCCATCGACGGCAAAATTAGTTGATGGTAGCATTCAGAGTATCGAGAGAGACACAACTGTGAAATGGGAGGTTGATTGTGCAGAGATTGATCCCAATGAGCTACGGTCGATGGAAGAGAAGGCAGTTAGGAAATTAGTGGAAAAATTGGGGAAACAGTGCTTTGGGGTCCAGATCAAGAGGTTTCAGTATTGCGGTACGATGCTTTCAAAGAAGAGTATGTCAGAATTGAAGATGGTGAAGATATTGTTGATGAAATCGATAGGCAAGAGGGCTGGGCAAACCTCAGGGCTGAATTTTTTGCTGAGCTCGTTGATCTGAATGTTGACTCGAAGGTGGGTTATGTGCCGTCACAGTTGGCTATGCAGGATGCAGATGCTGATTGGGCTTCACAGAGGCATATCGTTCCCATTTTTACTGATCTGACAGTAATAAACGATGGGGCTAATGTAGATGCAGAAGCGGGAAATGTTGCTGTTGTTGATTGGAATGCAGTTGAGTTGGAGGAGCCTACTGATTTGGTCATTGCACCAATTGCTGACACTGAGATGGCCAAACTATTTGGCATTTCAGTCGATGACAGAGATGAGGAGGAGAGGGATGAAGCTAATACAAGTGATAATGATGACAGAGAGTTGAGTGATGTAGATGAACAGTTGATGGAAGATGCTGCAGATGATGTAGATGATGCAAATGATGAAGAGCTGGTGCATGTGTATGACAAGGAGAACCCTGTCATTCAAGTGGGGAAGTTGTGGCCAAACATGGAAGAGTTCAGGTTGTCTTTCAAGACTTATGCAGTCAGACATCAGTTTGATGCCAAGACATTTTGGACTGATCGAAAGAAGTTTTATGCTAAGTGCAGAGGTTTTGATGGTAGTGGTAAGAAGGCTTGCAAGTGGTACATATCTGCTAGACTGCAGCCTGATGGAAGTACTGTTAGAGTTAACCAAATCCCTTATAAGCATACTTGTCTGACAAGTTCACAGAAAAAATCAAGCATGACATCACAGATTTGGGTTGCAGAAAAGATAACTCCAATTTTGGCCAGAACACCCAACACTACTGCCAAAAGACTCCAAGTAGACTTGGAAAAGTTATACCCCATTAAACTGGCTTATACCACAGTGTGGAAGGCTAAACAAAGAGCAATGAAGCATTTGTATGGTGATTGGGCAAACACATTTATGCTGCTTTACAATTTCAAAGCAGAGGTGGAGAAAAGGTCACCTGGCAGTGTTGTCGAGATAGATACCGAGGTATCAGAGGATGGCAAGGTTTATTTCTCCAAATTCTTTATGGCTTTAAAGCCTTGTATCGATGGCTTCAAAGCAGGATGTCGTCCATATTTGAGCATAGACTCATCATTTTTGACAGGCAAGTGGAATGGTCAGTTAGCAGCATGTAATGCTCTAGATGGACATAACTGGATGTTTCCAGTTGCTGTTGGCTTGTTTCAGTCAGAGACAGAAGCTTCATGGACATGGTTCATGATGTAGTTGAAAAGATGCTTAGGGCCAGTGTCACCTTTGGCAGTACACACAGATGCATGCAAAGGTTTGGAAAATGCAGTTAAAAATGTGTTCCCACATGCTGAGCAAAGGGAGTGCTTCGGCCATTTGTGGATGAATTTGATTAAAAAATTTAGAGGAGATGAATTTGTGAGGATGTGGCCAGCAGCAAGATCTTACACTAAACAGACACATTCATATCATCTTAATAAGGTAATGGCAACATGTGAGGAGTTTGGTACATGGTTGAACACCTACCATTCTTTATTATGGTACAGGTCTGGATTCAACACTGCCATCAAGTGTGATCATATCAACAACAATTTGGCAGAAAGTTTCAACAACAAGGTGAAGCAACTAAAAGATTTGCCTGTGCATGACATGGTTGATCAAATCAGGATCATGCTCATGCGGCTGTGGGAATTGAGAAAAAAGATTGGTGATTGTTTGCAAGGTGATAAACTTCCAGCAGTGGTGCAACAGGTGGTCAACATAAGCAGAGGTCTTACACATTTGTCTGTTGAAAAATCATCGTTGTGGGGTGCTGAAGTTAGAGATAACAAGACTGGAAGAAGGCATGTTGTTAACACAGAATTGCATGATTGCAGTTGCCTAGAGTGGCAGGCCACTGGTAAACCATGTGATCATGCAATTCTTTTCTTAGCTGGCCAGCATAAGATAAATATGCATCCATATCTGCATGACTATTATTCAGTAGCAAAATTCAAAGCTGCATATGCAACTCCAATTCCACCTCTTACAGATCAGAAGCAGTGGCCAGAAGTGCCTCTTGAATTTTCCATGTGTCCTTCTCTAGTAAAAAGAAAGGCAGGCAGACCTAAACAGAGTAGATTCAAAGCATGGTTCGAAAAAGGTGGGAGTAGTAAGAAGGGCAAAAAGGACAAAAAAGATGAAAAGCCAAAAAGGGCTCAAAAGGGTAACAAAAACAGATGCAAGAGGTGCCAAACACTGGGGCACAGAGAGGGATCAAGGCTATGCATTTTCTCTCCTCCTAAACCCAGAAAGTATGTGCTTGTTTATTTGTGTTTGTTCATATTTTAGTTTTTTTTTCAATTATAAAAATGTGGCATTCTTTCTTGTTTTCAGGAGGAAGTTTCCAAGTCAGCCTATTGTTGTTGAACAGTGTTGGCCAACAAAAAGAGCAAGAGTCAGTGGCAGCAGAAGGAAATCAAGTCAGTGGCTAGAACAATTTGGTGCTCAAACTGAATTTGAAACTGCTGGTGTCACTGGAACTGAAGAAATTGCAGTCGAGACTGTCGAAACTGCTGTTTCTGAAACTGTTGTCACTGTCGAAACTGAACCTGAAGCTGCTGTCGAAACTGAACCACAAACGGAAGCTGAAGCTGCTGTTGTCACTGTCGAAACTGAAGTTGTGCACAGTGTCGAAACTGAATCTGCTATCCCTGAGTTTCATGAGGTGGTATCATCGTGGTCCCCGATTCCAGTGAAAAAAACCAAGATGATGAGTGAACTTGTGTGCGTAGTAGAACCAAAAAAACCAAATGGTAAGGCGAAGAAGGGTACACGTCGTGGTCGGAAGAGATAGAACTGTTGATCATTTCAAATTTATGGCATGTAATAACATTTTTTGGGCACATGTTTCCATCAAAACTTATTTGGTTATTGTTTGGCATGTACCGGGACCTTATTTGGCATGTAATAATATTTGATGACAAATTCAAATTTAGGTTCAAATTCAAATTTCGACTCAAGTTGAACTTATTTGGCATGTAATAATATTTTGATGTTTCAATGCTACCTCAACTCAAATGTGATTTTTATCTGATCATTCTGAGCTCTTTTGTTAAGTTAGACTCATAGTCATGAAAAATGTGTTTCAAACGGCCTCATAAGGTAGGGTAAACACCCCCCTTTCTAAGAGGGTTGTTTTTTGCATCTTCTCTAAATCATCCAAATAAAATTCCCACACCTCTCTCGTACCTATATAGTGTAAATATGAAGTCTCATTATTTTTTGAATTAATTTTGTATTTTATTCTTTTATTTTTTCTGAAATCATTATTTAATTAAAAAACACATATTTTGAATCTTATTTAAATTTATTTTTGGTTCCTACACGACATAATAATACTATGTGCTCAAGTTTTCTTAAAATCCATAATAAAACATATACATATTTACTTATGATCTAAAACACACAACATTTGCTCTTTGAAATCCATAGTACATGTACAAGAATCTCATATTCTCAAAGGCATTTTCATGTAATTGTACATAAACCATGTTTATAATTTTTTTTGGTTTCTATACAACATCATACGACTATGGGCGAAAGCATTTCTTTTTTTGATTTTTTTGAATTAGTTATGATCTAGAACACACCAACTTCGATCTTCGAAATCCATACTACTCTGTACAAGTTTCCCATATTCTTGAAGACATTTTCATGCCATTCTATATAAACCATGGTTATATTTTTTTTTGGTTTGTATGCAACATAATAAGGCTATGGGCCAAAAGCATTTCCTTTTTTGATTTTTTTTAAATTATTTGTGCTCATTTTAAAAAAAGTCAACGTTTTCACAAAAACGTTGACCGACTCAAAATCAAAGTTTTTAATTTTTTTTGATTTGTATGCAACATAATAAGACTAAGGGCCAAAAGCATTTCTTTTTTTTGAATTAATTATGTTCAACCCTAGCTCATTTTGTCAATATCGTCAACGTGTGATTTTTGGTTTTAACATTTGGATGTAACAATTTCGCCATTTTTTATAGCAACCTAGTTGCATAAGTAGACCATGTGCGCTGGCTGTACATAGTTTTGATTTTTTTTGAATTAGTTATGCTCAACCCTAGCTCATTCCATCAATAGCATGAATTGTATGAATATTTTTCATTGCATCGTGGATCTAACAAGAATACAATTTTTAGCAACATAGTTACATAAATAGACAGTGAGCGAAAGCCGTTTATTTTTTTGATTTTTTTTAAATTAGTTATGTCAAACCCTAGCTCACTGAAACCCTAAACCCCGGAAACCCCATAACCCTGGAAACCCCAAAACCCTGGAAACCCCAGCTAAACCCTAGCTCACTGACGCCACCGTGTGCACGTGACGCACGCCCCCGATCCGCGTGTGCGCTCGTTCTAGATGCTGATTGGCTCGTTGTGCATGGATGGATTCGTGCGCGCTGAGTGGCTGGGGAGCTGGGGTTTGGATCGGCTCGTCTATTCGATCTAGACCGCTCAACAATATCCGGCGCCTGACGTTGGTTCGGTGCATGGAACTGGCGTACGAACGTGTTCCCTAGTGTGTTTCTCCGTTCCGTGTGTGATCGGGGCCGCCTGCCCGTTGCATGCATGCATACGCGTCGCATCTAAGCCATTAACAGACTGAACGCGGTGATCCACGCAGTCTGACTAGCGTGCTCCAGTGATCGACGAGACACCTCTTGACCCAGTAGAGAAACGCGGGCACGCGAACGAAGGGACGCATCCATTAATGTCTTACCTTCTATTTAATCCCTCCTCTAACCTTCATCTTCCTCACGCCATTCTCCACTCGCATCACATCCAAGCAAGCCACCGAGCAAAGCACGCACCACATTCAAGCAAAAGCAAGCATGCAGTTCACCGGCCAGACCTTCCTCGCGCCAAGGACCGTGCGGGAGAGGCAGTACCCCGCAAGGGTCGTCGTCGAGGACAGGCTCCGCGTCTGGGCCATGTCTCGCTGGCGCGGTGCATCGGAGCTGGTGGAGGTCTTCCTTCGCGCCCTCTATCGCCACATGCCGCCGGGCACTCCGCGCATGTTCACCATCGACCAAGCCCGCCCGGGAGGAACGGGCATCCTTGTCCGCTTCCGCAACCCCTACGATGCGTACCACCTCCTTGGTCGGGTCTGGTACGGGGGGTGCGAGTTCATCTGCTTCACGGCGTACAACTTCTTCACCGACCTCGACAGCATCTGGCCCAGCCGCACCGCGATGCACACCCTCCCCTACAACTTGGGGCCGGCCGCCGACGACGAGGAGTGAAGACGGTGCTCTCCCCTCCATCTCGATGGTGCTCTCATGGCGGTGATCTAGGCGTGATCGTGTCGTTCGAGTTTCTACCGTTTTTTTTTCTTTTTTTTCTTTTAATCTATGTTTAGTTGGGCCCGTGCCCGTGTCGTTCGAGTTTAATCTATGTAACCGTGCTACTACTAGTATATGTCGTTTGCTACCAATTGTCTCCCTCGTTTTACTTGTGTGATCAGAGTGTGTTACTGCGAGCGTCCGTTCTAACGAATAAGTTCAACTTGAGTCGTAACAAAAACATTCGGCGAATAAGTTCAAATTCGGTGAACAAAAACGAGTGTGTTAGAATGGACTAGACTCGTAACAAAAATATTCGGTGAACAATACATGCAACTCGTAACAAAATATTTATGAAGTAAATAATACAAAAATGAAAACGAATCCAATTTTTTGGGCCTACAAAAATGAAAACGAACCCAAGACATGCAAAACAAGTAAAACAATTGTTTTTACAAAATATTTCGGTGAACAATGCATGCAACTCGTAACAAAATATTTATGAAGTAAATAATACAAAAATGAAAACGAATCCAATTATTTGGGCCTACAAAAATGAAAACGAACCCAAGACATGCAAAACAAGTAAAACAATTATTTTTACAAATTAAAATAAGTCAAATCTAGGCAGGTGGGTTTGTTTTCTCTTTGGGCCTAATTGTTGGGCCAACTACACTCTTTCGGCCTTTCTTCAACTACTCTTACGGCATGAGAACGAATAAGTTTTTTTCTACTGAAACTGAACTTTGGTGACTGCACTGAAACTGAACTTCAACTGAACATCTAAGGGCATATTCAAATATAACATCAGACACTTCACTGAAACTAGCACGGCGCACAGATTGCTACCTCTGCATAGCAAACTCTAAAATCTAGATTAATCTAGTCCATTCTAACGACGGATGAACAAGAGGTAAACAAAAAACAGAGCAATGATACAAGAATAGAATGCTCCTGACACGAGATTCGCTTGCTTCTGCAAATCCACCATTTGCTTTAAAAACTTCTTGATCTTCTTCAATTCCTCGTTTACTTCGGCCTCCACGGGCAGTCCAGCAATAGGGCACGTGATCCTCGCCGCCGGCCCTCCTCTGCCCGAGCTGACATCGGGAGCAAACCTGTAAGGCCCCCAGACCGGCAGTCTGAAACCCTACGTATGCATACATTCACGATCCCAGAAAGATCAGTCGTGAACAACATACAAAGTTGGCACACAGAATACATCATCCATTACACGAATACATAACGGTATTTCACAAATGATCACATGATCAAGACTAAAACATCTGCCACGCAGGGCAGGCAACTTAACAAACACAGCGGAAGACAATAAAAACATAACGTAGCTGAGCCCATGTCACGCCTTAACCTACAGGCTGCTGACCGGGAGACGAGCCTAATTCGCACAGTCGTCAACTCCGTACTTCTCTTCATAGATACCCTTTGGAGGCTCCTTCTCCAAATCTGATAAGTAGATACCAGGGGCGAAACCATAATGAGTACGTTTGAATGTACTCAGCAAGACATCCATCATGTCACTTACCAACATGCAAATATGCTTATATGGTGGAATAGGTAAGCTATAAATAGGGTTCACTATCAATGGTGTTCATATATGATGACACCACAGTTGCAGTCAGGTTAATCTGTATCTTCGTTGAAGAAGATACTTCAGAAGAAAATAATATAGTTTTATTTCTCTTGTCGACATCACATGTACAAGAGTTTTTGTAAAGTTTTGTTAAAGAATATTTTCTCTTTGCAAAACTTCTTGGAATCAGTTTCCAGAATTCTTGCTTAGAGTAGAAAAGGTTTTCTTTGCAAAACATTTTGTTTTGTATAACAGCATCTGGCTTTCCATCAGCGGTACCTCCACGGTACAAGCTTTCCTTCCTTTCCGAACTTCACAAGTTCAACATTTCCTTTCCTCAAGTTCCTTTTCAAAAACTTCTTTTTGAAAACATTGACACAATGCTAGCTACATGGCCATTCAACCGTCCATATCCGAGGACGCGGCTATCTCGAAATAGTTTTACTCTGCAGAGGTGTACACATTTCCACCAGATCCAGAATCCGCCATGAAACACCCATGGACTGTCCTCAACCTATGAGAACATCAGATAACTGATCTCGACTATCCACTCTGTACAAGCTAGCACATGACTATCTCTTCAATTGGGGTTTCCCTCCCTGGCAAGCCATGTCACACACCGCTCAATCAGGAGACCCAACTGCTGCATCCGGAGGGAAAATTAATCCCACACTTTAGATGTCCCGTATACTCACTCCTAGCGACATTTCGGTTCGGAGGATCCAATCCCCTATAGCCTTTGAGATAGCTCACATACTAACCATAACAAGTTTTTAATCAAGCCCCTACCCATATTGGGGTAAAGTGGCAGTACGGTAAAGGTTGTCCAGCGAAGACTAGGTTATGTGTCATTTTTGAAAACACCACTTTCTCAAAAATGACCACTTCCACATTCCTCCGGAGAACAAGGATCCGCCTTTTCTCCGGGTTTTTCCGTAAAGCCTTTGTTTTGTAGAATCACAATTTTAGGGTGTCCACTTAGGGACTAGTATATTTGATGGTAATAAATACCATATGGTGGCTTATGGGCTTGGTATCACCAAGTTTAACTATTGGCATGATAGTAACCTATATAACAGTATAGTAATAATATTCCACATCAAAAATAGTTTTGATAATCAAGTTTTTGGTAAAACTTCAGAGGTAATACATGCATGATAGATAATGGTAAGTATTGTATCAGCAAGCAATCAGGATGCTTGCCTGGTATCTCTTTGTGTCCCTGGTTGTTGGAGTGGCTGGAACTTGAAACAGAGCTCCCCGACACTTCCTTCCTCTTCGTTTTTCTAACGTCGTAAAAAGAGAATAAAGGACACACATTCAGAACCAAACAAGACAAACAAGGCTACAAGTAATACATACAGCAAGCAATCAAGAAGTACCACCCAAGTTCTCAATTTTTCCCTTAAGAAAAATTGGCATAAAAACTATAGTTGAAAAGTCTGCTTTTTTCCTAGTGTTTATGTGTGGCCAATTCAAAGATTCTTGGTTAAGAACACCATGGACCAGTGGGGTAAAGCACATGTTACTAGACAGTAGGGTGTCACATAAAACACATTTTGATGTCTAAAAATTCCCACAACAATCTCTATGGCTAGCACACATAATTTGCTAAATTACTCAAGTGGTGAAATAAGCTCATGACAACAAGTCAAACCTATTTTTCCACCATGAGGCAAACATACCAGTGGGTGCTCCACTAGAAAATATGCTCACCAAGAGGTTAATAAGCCTCTGGTCACTTTTATAAAAGTGCTCAAAACAAACAAACAAGCATCCAAAACTCCTACTCAGACTAGTAGAAAATTAGGAAAAATACTAGACTAGTTTAGGCTACACTAGTTAAATTTTATGCACAAGTGTGCAAGATAGCAGAGGCAAAATACTCCTCTAACCAGTACCATAAATGCTACTGGATCTCACAAAAATCTCATAAAAACATAGCTAGGAAACAAGGAAAAATATGCTTAAAATGCTTCACATGTGAGGAGATTTATTCCTAGTCACCCAAGTGCTACTCATGCTTTTGTGCTACTTAAGAGGAAATCTATAAGAGGTGAAAACCCTAAGGTAATAATGCCACAAGGACATTCCATCCTCTGGTTTCAACACCAAAGATCCATATTTTTCCCTAAGGGAAAACAAGACAAAAAGCATACATGAATATCCTAGTGTGAAATCTAGTCCTTAAGCATTTCTATTTTAAATCTATTTCAAACACAAGCACCAAGTATATAGAGGTGATACAACCAAAATAACAGTACCTAAATGGTACTGGTTCCATGAGAATTAATCTAGCAATAAGCCTAAAAAAACATTTAAAGATCTACTCAAAACATATATAAAAGAAACACATCTAGTGTGGGGGAAATAATGTTTCCACCAACAATGCAATGAAACCAGTGGGTGTTCCACTAGCATATCAAAGCATTAAGAGGTCACAATGCCTCTGGTCATACTTGACAAGAATTAGCAAAAACCTAAACTAGCACCTAGTGCAATAACAATACTAGCAGAAAACAATAGGGTGCTTAAATAAGCAAGGCAATGCTACTCCTGTTATTGTTTTCACACAAGTGAAAAATATAGGGTTAAAGTACTCATAACAAACTTATCAAAATGCTACTGGCCCTATGAGTACAACATAAAAATATGTGGTTTTACAACCACAATTTCTTATGTCAAAAATTCCACACATGAGGGAATTTATCCACAACAATCTCATAGCAATGACTAAATTACTCATGCTTCTCTACCAACTCAAATGCAAGCTAGCAGAGGTGATAACAACAAAATATAAGTACCAACATGGTACTGGATACAATCAACAATCCAAGCATTTGCACACAATTTCATCACTCAAAAATCCTATGCAAATATTTACTAGAGAATAAACATATGCTACTAGCAAAAATCATATTTCTTTTCCACTCAAGTCCACACAATCTAACATGCTAAAATAGCTAAGTAACACTTAGAAAACAAGTTCACACAACTTATACATGCTAGAAAACAATATTGCATCACAAAAATAACTCACACAAATTAATTACCTAAAAATGCCAAAATGGCAGAAATAGGTGAAACAAGGATCTGTCCACCAAATTTTCTAGGATGCTCTAAAAATTAAACCCTTCTATGTTTGGATAGTCCTAAACATATACAAGGCCATCAAATTTAGTTTGCATCAAAATTCATCTTTAATTAATTTATAAAAATCACCAAAGTGCTCACTGGTGTTTTACCAATTTGCATGCCATTTCAAAAATACAATGAATTTGGAAACGAGGTTAAATGTTTCTGTTAGGAAATTTCAAGGGCTTTCCAATGCAATTGGCCTCACTTCATTCTGAGTTGTAAAATAAAAATGGTGCTCATTTTGGTGTTTCTGGTACCTGTTGCCAAATCATTTTTAATTTCAAACATGTTCATCCAAAAGTAGATCTACAAGTTGGAGGTGGTTTGGAATTAGTTGAGGTACCACTGTGAATTTTAGTTTGGTCAAAATCATCTTTTAGGTTGCCTTTTAGAGCCAAAAGCAAACAGGTAACATTCTGTAAAATTAAAATGGAAAAATAACTGCTGCAGGGCCAGATCTGCTAAATGGGCCGGCCAGATCTGATCTCACCGCGGGCGGATCCAGCCTTAGCCGCTGACCTGCGGGCCAGCAGGCCACGGTGGCTGCCACGCGTGCAGTTCGCGGCCCCACGGGCAGGTTCAACCGTACAGCGCGCGGTCAACGAGACCATGACGCCAGCATGCGTCATCCGCCGGCGGGAGGGGTCTCCGGCGAGCAAAATCCCGTTGATTCCGAGCACCGTTTAGCGATTAACAAGCATCTACACGTTGGTTTCGACGAGGGCTACCGAACGGTGGTGGTGTCGTTTCCGGGGAGTGACCAGAGGGCGGCGGCGACGGCGCGCGCGCGGCGGCCGGACGGTGACCACGGCGCGGGTTCGTTCTAGAGGGAGAGGGAGGGGGAAAAAGCTACGGGGTGGTTCCCCTGCTCACCACGAACGCAGAGGAGGAGTCGGTGAGGTCGGAGAGGACGCGAGGGCGCGGCAATAGCTCGCCGGAGCTGTCGTCGGGCTCGGGGAAGGTTTGGATGGCGCGGGCTCCACGATGGGCTTCGGCCCGATTCCTTGAGCACCGAGCACCACCACGACAAGGCGGAGCTGCTGGTACCAACGGCTGCCGGCGGCGTGCTCTCAAACGGCCGAATCGCCGGCGAGGTCTTGAGCTAGGGTTTCGGTTTGCATTTTTTTGTACAGAGGAGAGAGGAGCTCGAGTGGGGAGAGAGAGGGGGCAGGTAGAGGTCTCACATGGGGTTTTTATGCAACTAGGAGCCTTCTACTCGAAGCTAAGGAAGCATGGGCAGCCATGGCGTCATCTACAGGAAGAAGAAGGACACCATGTGACTAGGATTACATTTTGGTCCCTGGGTATTTACAAGTAGGTCCCTGTACTCTCTGAAAATGGATGTTTTCCCTAGGCAAACAAAGTTAAAATTTAATTTCCTTTTGCCCAAAATTCTAATTAGTTGAGATGCACAACATATATGAAAATTGGCTCCATTGGGTAAACTTTATAATTCAAAGTTATTCAAATTTGAATTCTGACATAAATGGACATTGAATTTATTAACCTACTTAGGAGCTTCCAAAAATGATAATTTTTGGCACACATTCCTTATTTGATGTGTTACTTATTTGGTAGAAAATTCAAGTCATTTAGAGTTACTTCATAGAACAAACTTGTTCAAATTTCAAAAAGGTGCTGTGAAGAAAACAGGGGTTTTTGGCAACTTAAATTATTCAAAAACTTGTGCCCTTTTGGTTTTCATCCTTATTTATGACATAGAGCATGTGGTATTTATTTCATGGCATTTGGAAAAAGTTTGTAGAACAAACTTGTTCAAAATCCCAAATGTTGCTGTGGAGAAAATTCATGTTTTCAGGACTTTAATGGATTCAATTTTTGGTCTCCTCTTGTGTGTGTTCCTTATTTGATATAAGGAAGCACTGGTATTAATTTCATCTCATTTTATGAAAGTTTCCAATAGTAACTTGTTTGAGTTTTCTGTTTCTAGAAATATTAGAATTTCTATTTAATAAAGCACTAGGCTTTTCTTTATCAATGCTTTGCCAAAATATTTATATGACTAGAGATAGCAAGTCAATGATCTCTAATACCTTTGTTTCTAAGCTTGCAAGGTTGGAAAAACATTTGATAATATTTTGGTGAAGCATCTAAGAATGCCTCCTTTTCTGATAATCTTTTAGGGAAATTTTATTTAGTGTTTCCTCTTTCTTAATTTAGAACTTGAAATAATATTCAACAGGTATGAAGTATGGGATTCATAAGATAGTTTTTGGAAAAACTCTTTGATCAATATTTACTTTAGAAAATATTGCCAAGGTCATTGGAACAATATGTTGAATATTTTTATCCCTGGAACAATATGTTGAATATTTTTAGTTCACTGCTTTGCTATCCTTTTAAGTTTGCAAGTTTATATAATTAGTTTGTTTAGTTGCACTTAAACAACCACAAACAAACACAACCAAGGTTTATTAGTAAAGCAATTAGCAAAACAACTGTGTTAACAGGTATTCTAAAATTGGGATGTGACAGGTCTTCCCCCCTTAAAAAGAATCTCGTCCCCGAGATTCACAAGCGAGGACTAAGGGAGGGCCAACAAACACAATGTTAGTGTTGGAGTGCAGGTGCTTCCCCCCTTTTACTTTTCTTGGGAGGTGGGGCACATCCCTAAATTAGCAAATTAACTCTAAAAAGAAGTACACCAGTACTTGTTTTAGGTCCAAAACTTTTGTTTCCTTGTTTGAACAAAAATTACGGTTAGTGCAGAAGTACCTGGAAATGTACCGTCAATTATTTACATGAGTTCCTAGCTATATCCCACATATTACATAACACATATGGAGTGGTGTACCACTCACATAACATGGTACATAATAAGCTAAAAATTATAGCTTGTGGGTGCAAAGGTTAGGTTGCTAAGGTAAAATAAACAGACAGAATAATACCCATGGCAGTGGGTATTACTCACCACAAGCAACTATCACTTAATGTGTTCATGATTTTAGTTGAATGTTTTACTTTCATAAGATACTCTTAAGCACAATCATAACACCAGTATAAACTCATGCTAAGGTAAAACATTTAAACAACATCCAATAAACAAGCAAACAACACCACAGAGGAATAGATTATTTATTCACTAGGTTATTGTTTATTAGAGGTTTTGGAATCCATCAATCATGAAAAATTAGCAAACAACCAGTAGCTAAAAACCAAAGAATACAATCATAAAGGTACTCAAAAATACCATCTTTACACAAGATAAAACTGCTATTACACAGGCATAAAAAGGTCTGCACAAATAACACACTAGTATGAAAAATCTACACCAGCATGCTATAAGAGATAATCATATCCTATAACCATAGAACATGTAACTAAATAATTCATGGCATTATAACAGAAGTAATAACTTCCTAAACATGCTATATCAACACATATACTCATAAAATAAAAAGAGGGTAATACTAGAGCAAAAATCACCATTTTCTAGTGGTGAACTAGTTTCACTCTAGAGAAGCAAACAATGCTATCATGATGTTTAAACTTAAACAAGCAAGTCATGAACATAAATGTACCTAATAGCAGTACACAAAACTTACTCATGTTAGTAAGCACAAACATCAAAACAATTCCATGATACAACCATTAAACAAGCATAAATTAATTCTAGCAATTTATGCTTTTCTTAAACAATTACTAGCAAACAAGAAAGGTATAAATCACACAACCAGTAGCTATGTAATTAATGAAAAGTTATTTAAACCTTTTCAAAAATCCATATACTCAATTTAAAATTATTCACAAACAATCTACCAATCAAGAGGAATTTATTTTATTTGCGAACAATTTAATTTTAGCACACGATAGTGAAACGTTTCTTAACATGATACCCCTAAGGAATATTATGCTAACAAAAGTATCACACCTAAACATATTAGGATTTACTAATAATAAATAGACTTCTCACTTGCATAGGTGAGAACAAACCATTTATATTTTCCATGGTGGAAAATAGAAATCAATCACATAGTGAGACACGCTATTTTCACACATGTGTATGGTTGGGGATTTTCATCCTCAAGCCAAAATACAATGGGACCAGTGGGCTATGGACTACTAATACCAAGTAAAAATAGGTACTAAACCTCTGGTTACTCATGAAATTTTTTTTTTTTTTGCATAAAAGATAAAATATAAGGCTATTTAATCTAGTGAAACATTACTAGTGCATATTGATAGCAATGCTTACACATGCTGTTTTATTAAAAGACATGCAAGCTAACATAGGTACAAGCATAAAAATATCAGTACCTAAATGGTACTGGACTCAAAGAAAACATAGCACAAAATTTATCAAAGCATTCACACAAAGATCTAGCTTTCACAATAATTGCAAATAATAACAACTGGAAAAATAGCAAATGTTACTCATGCTTTGCTATAAGATCACATGCAAGTTAATGAAGATAACAGCATATAAATAACAGTACCAAAATGGTACTGGATCTATCATAACCATAACAAAAATCTAGGTACAACAAATCTATAAGGATTTGCCCACTCAACAATCCAAATAATAAACTAGAAGGTAACAAATGCTATTCATTTTTATTCGAGTTTTCAATCATGCACACACTTTCTAGGGTAGATTTATTGTAATAAAACCACATAATAACAAGTCCTAACAACTCCACATAAGTTAGGAAGCAAGATTGAATAAAACACAAATTTATTTCAATCAAGAGCACACAAAGAAACAACAACAGGAAAACTGCTGTTTTCTAGAGCTAACATAACCATTCCATCGTTCACTTAATTTCTAAACCCCGAATCTCATAGTAACTACAGCGTCTATTAAGATTTGGTTTCCAAAATAGATACACATGATATCCTATTGACTAGTAAACGAATAGGTCATCATTTTATTTTCTCGTGACTTCTCCTTTTTACCAACTAGATTAAAAAGGTGTCTTAAGTCACTTAATTCCTTGGTTTAGAAAGAGTTGTCAGTAATTTGCATGCTTTGGTTAGGTGTCAACCTAAGATTAGGCAAAGCATGTTAGTCTTGTTAGCTTTCTATTAAATAATGTTTGTCCGACAAGATACGACTAGCGTCATACGTCGAATATTGAATTGTGCTCTTTTGTTTGGCTTTTTAGGGGGGTTGCGCATCATGGCATGTGAAAACTTCTTTTGCAAACAGACAAAACATAGAGGTTTTGGTCAGTATTGGTTGGTTTTCTTCACGCCTTTTCTTCTTTGAGGGCTGTCATTGTTGGATCTTATCTGTGGGAGTGCATCACTGGTAGCAACGCTATCAGCTCGTGTGGCTTGATGGTCCTCTATTATTAGGTACAACGGTGCTTTTATTGATGGTGGGGCAGATGGTGGTGGTTCACGACGGGTCGCATTATGAAGCGAAAACTAGTATAAGCCTAAGCAACAAATTCTTGTTTTTGAATACTATACAAACATTTTTGGCTTGCAAAAATTTAACATGAGGCGATTCAAAAACAAGAGCGGGGCAATCACAAATTTGCAAAATTTGAGCACCCCACAAACATATAGAAGCCTAGATGAACCAAATTCTACACCACACAATAGCACCAAGCCTTACGGACACACATAAGCAAGCCAAAACACACAAGCAAGGCTCCATTGGATCTACGTAGGGGGATGATCCAAAATCCTAGAAGTGGCTGAAGAACTATATCTACTTCTGACCATCATCACTGTAGAGCTAGGTAATTATTTTGGTCTCTCGGGACATCGGCAAGTATAAAAGTTTTTTGTATGGAAACAAGATAAATAGAAGTAAAGTTTTGATGAAACTTTATGCAACAATCTGTTTTTTGAAACTCCAACTATTTTCTGGACAGAAAACTTCAAAGACGAGAGAGGTTTCAAAAACAGAGCGGAGCAGTTGCAAACAAGTAAGAAATAAACTCTTAACCGAGAGAGATACTAACTCTGTAAGGCCCGCCCTTCGAAACACTGTTCAAGGACGCCCTTGATATGCATTTAGAATCTTTTTAAAAGATAAAAAGGAGGGGAAAATATACTAAAATTCCCTTAGATAAAAAAAAACAATTTAGATTGTAAAAAAGGTTTTAACTGAAAAATACTTTTCTTTCCTATCTGACGTCCATGCTAACTAAGGTCTCCTAAGGTCAGGATGGCTCTGATACCAACTCTGTAAGGCCCCCAGACCGGCAGTCTGAAACCCTACGTATGCATACATTCACGATCCCAGAAAGATCAGTCGTGAACAACATACAAAGTTGGCACACAGAATACATCATCCATTACACGAATACATAACGGTATTTCACAAATGATCACATGATCAAGACTAAAACATCTGCCACGCAGGGCAGGCAACTTAACAAACACAGCGGAAGACAATAAAAACATAACGTAGCTGAGCCCATGTCACGCCTTAACCTACAGGCTGCTGACCGGGAGACGAGCCTAATTCGCACAGTCGTCAACTCCGTACTTCTCTTCATAGATACCCTTTGGAGGCTCCTTCTCCAAATCTGATAAGTAGATACCAGGGGCGAAACCATAATGAGTACGTTTGAATGTACTCAGCAAGACATCCATCATGTCACTTACCAACATGCAAATATGCTTATATGGTGGAATAGGTAAGCTATAAATAGGGTTCACTATCAATGGTGTTCATATATGATGACACCACAGTTGCAGTCAGGTTAATCTGTATCTTCGTTGAAGAAGATACTTCAGAAGAAAATAATATAGTTTTATTTCTCTTGTCGACATCACATGTACAAGAGTTTTTGTAAAGTTTTGTTAAAGAATATTTTCTCTTTGCAAAACTTCTTGGAATCAGTTTCCAGAATTCTTGCTTAGAGTAGAAAAGGTTTTCTTTGCAAAACATTTTGTTTTGTATAACAGCATCTGGCTTTCCATCAGCGGTACCTCCACGGTACAAGCTTTCCTTCCTTTCCGAACTTCACAAGTTCAACATTTCCTTTCCTCAAGTTCCTTTTCAAAAACTTCTTTTTGAAAACATTGACACAATGCTAGCTACATGGCCATTCAACCGTCCATATCCGAGGACGCGGCTATCTCGAAATAGTTTTACTCTGCAGAGGTGTACACATTTCCACCAGATCCAGAATCCGCCATGAAACACCCATGGACTGTCCTCAACCTATGAGAACATCAGATAACTGATCTCGACTATCCACTCTGTACAAGCTAGCACATGACTATCTCTTCAATTGGGGTTTCCCTCCCTGGCAAGCCATGTCACACACCGCTCAATCAGGAGACCCAACTGCTGCATCCGGAGGGAAAATTAATCCCACACTTTAGATGTCCCGTATACTCACTCCTAGCGACATTTCGGTTCGGAGGATCCAATCCCCTATAGCCTTTGAGATAGCTCACATACTAACCATAACAAGTTTTTAATCAAGCCCCTACCCATATTGGGGTAAAGTGGCAGTACGGTAAAGGTTGTCCAGCGAAGACTAGGTTATGTGTCATTTTGAAAACACCACTTTCTCAAAAATGACCACTTCCACATTCCTCCGGAGAACAAGGATCCGCCTTTTCTCCGGGTTTTTCCGTAAAGCCTTTGTTTTGTAGAATCACAATTTTAGGGTGTCCACTTAGGGACTAGTATATTTGATGGTAATAAATACCATATGGTGGCTTATGGGCTTGGTATCACCAAGTTTAACTATTGGCATGATAGTAACCTATATAACAGTATAGTAATAATATTCCACATCAAAAATAGTTTTGATAATCAAGTTTTTGGTAAAACTTCAGAGGTAATACATGCATGATAGATAATGGTAAGTATTGTATCAGCAAGCAATCAGGATGCTTGCCTGGTATCTCTTTGTGTCCCTGGTTGTTGGAGTGGCTGGAACTTGAAACAGAGCTCCCCGACACTTCCTTCCTCTTCGTTTTTCTAACGTCGTAAAAAGAGAATAAAGGACACACATTCAGAACCAAACAAGACAAACAAGGCTACAAGTAATACATACAGCAAGCAATCAAGAAGTACCACCCAAGTTCTCAATTTTTCCCTTAAGAAAAATTGGCATAAAAACTATAGTTGAAAAGTCTGCTTTTTTCCTAGTGTTTATGTGTGGCCAATTCAAAGATTCTTGGTTAAGAACACCATGGACCAGTGGGGTAAAGCACATGTTACTAGACAGTAGGGTGTCACATAAAACACATTTTGATGTCTAAAAATTCCCACAACAATCTCTATGGCTAGCACACATAATTTGCTAAATTACTCAAGTGGTGAAATAAGCTCATGACAACAAGTCAAACCTATTTTTCCACCATGAGGCAAACATACCAGTGGGTGCTCCACTAGAAAATATGCTCACCAAGAGGTTAATAAGCCTCTGGTCACTTTTATAAAAGTGCTCAAAACAAACAAACAAGCATCCAAAACTCCTACTCAGACTAGTAGAAAATTAGGAAAATACTAGACTAGTTTAGGCTACACTAGTTAAATTTTATGCACAAGTGTGCAAGATAGCAGAGGCAAAATACTCCTCTAACCAGTACCATAAATGCTACTGGATCTCACAAAAATCTCATAAAAACATAGCTAGGAAACAAGGAAAAATATGCTTAAAATGCTTCACATGTGAGGAGATTTATTCCTAGTCACCCAAGTGCTACTCATGCTTTTGTGCTACTTAAGAGGAAATCTATAAGAGGTGAAAACCCTAAGGTAATAATGCCACAAGGACATTCCATCCTCTGGTTTCAACACCAAAGATCCATATTTTTCCCTAAGGGAAAACAAGACAAAAAGCATACATGAATATCCTAGTGTGAAATCTAGTCCTTAAGCATTTCTATTTTAAATCTATTTCAAACACAAGCACCAAGTATATAGAGGTGATACAACCAAAATAACAGTACCTAAATGGTACTGGTTCCATGAGAATTAATCTAGCAATAAGCCTAAAAAAACATTTAAAGATCTACTCAAAACATATATAAAAGAAACACATCTAGTGTGGGGGAAATAATGTTTCCACCAACAATGCAATGAAACCAGTGGGTGTTCCACTAGCATATCAAAGCATTAAGAGGTCACAATGCCTCTGGTCATACTTGACAAGAATTAGCAAAAACCTAAACTAGCACCTAGTGCAATAACAATACTAGCAGAAAACAATAGGGTGCTTAAATAAGCAAGGCAATGCTACTCCTGTTATTGTTTTCACACAAGTGAAAAATATAGGGTTAAAGTACTCATAACAAACTTATCAAAATGCTACTGGCCCTATGAGTACAACATAAAAATATGTGGTTTTACAACCACAATTTCTTATGTCAAAAATTCCACACATGAGGGAATTTATCCACAACAATCTCATAGCAATGACTAAATTACTCATGCTTCTCTACCAACTCAAATGCAAGCTAGCAGAGGTGATAACAACAAAATATAAGTACCAACATGGTACTGGATACAATCAACAATCCAAGCATTTGCACACAATTTCATCACTCAAAAATCCTATGCAAATATTTACTAGAGAATAAACATATGCTACTAGCAAAAATCATATTTCTTTTCCACTCAAGTCCACACAATCTAACATGCTAAAATAGCTAAGTAACACTTAGAAAACAAGTTCACACAACTTATACATGCTAGAAAACAATATTGCATCACAAAAATAACTCACACAAATTAATTACCTAAAAATGCCAAAATGGCAGAAATAGGTGAAACAAGGATCTGTCCACCAAATTTTCTAGGATGCTCTAAAAATTAAACCCTTCTATGTTTGGATAGTCCTAAACATATACAAGGCCATCAAATTTAGTTTGCATCAAAATTCATCTTTAATTAATTTATAAAAATCACCAAAGTGCTCACTGGTGTTTTACCAATTTGCATGCCATTTCAAAAATACAATGAATTTGGAAACGAGGTTAAATGTTTCTGTTAGGAAATTTCAAGGGCTTTCCAATGCAATTGGCCTCACTTCATTCTGAGTTGTAAAATAAAATGGTGCTCATTTTGGTGTTTCTGGTACCTGTTGCCAAATCATTTTTAATTTCAAACATGTTCATCCAAAAGTAGATCTACAAGTTGGAGGTGGTTTGGAATTAGTTGAGGTACCACTGTGAATTTTAGTTTGGTCAAAATCATCTTTTAGGTTGCCTTTTAGAGCCAAAAGCAAACAGGTAACATTCTGTAAAATTAAAATGGAAAAATAACTGCTGCAGGGCCAGATCTGCTAAATGGGCCGGCCAGATCTGATCTCACCGCGGGCGGATCCAGCCTTAGCCGCTGACCTGCGGGCCAGCAGGCCACGGTGGCTGCCACGCGTGCAGTTCGCGGCCCACGGGCAGGTTCAACCGTACAGCGCGCGGTCACGAGACCATGACGCCAGCATGCGTCATCCGCCGGCGGGAGGGGTCTCCGGCGAGCAAAATCCCGTTGATTCCGAGCACCGTTTAGCGATTAACAAGCATCTACACGTTGGTTTCGACGAGGGCTACCGAACGGTGGTGGTGTCGTTTCCGGGGAGTGACCAGAGGGCGGCGGCGACGGCGCGCGCGCGGCGGCCGGACGGTGACCACGGCGCGGGTTCGTTCTAGAGGGAGAGGGAGGGGGAAAAAGCTACGGGGTGGTTCCCCTGCTCACCACGAACGCAGAGGAGGAGTCGGTGAGGTCGGAGAGGACGCGAGGGCGCGGCAATAGCTCGCCGGAGCTGTCGTCGGGCTCGGGGAAGGTTTGGATGGCGCGGGCTCCACGATGGGCTTCGGCCCGATTCCTTGAGCACCGAGCACCACCACGACAAGGCGGAGCTGCTGGTACCAACGGCTGCCGGCGGCGTGCTCTCAAACGGCCGAATCGCCGGCGAGGTCTTGAGCTAGGGTTTCGGTTTGCATTTTTTTGTACAGAGGAGAGAGGAGCTCGAGTGGGGAGAGAGAGGGGGCAGGTAGAGGTCTCACATGGGGTTTTTATGCAACTAGGAGCCTTCTACTCGAAGCTAAGGAAGCATGGGCAGCCATGGCGTCATCTACAGGAAGAAGAAGGACACCATGTGACTAGGATTACATTTTGGTCCCTGGGTATTTACAAGTAGGTCCCTGTACTCTCTGAAAATGGATGTTTTCCCTAGGCAAACAAAGTTAAAATTTAATTTCCTTTTGCCCAAAATTCTAATTAGTTGAGATGCACAACATATATGAAAATTGGCTCCATTGGGTAAACTTTATAATTCAAAGTTATTCAAATTTGAATTCTGACATAAATGGACATTGAATTTATTAACCTACTTAGGAGCTTCCAAAAATGATAATTTTTGGCACACATTCCTTATTTGATGTGTTACTTATTTGGTAGAAAATTCAAGTCATTTAGAGTTACTTCATAGAACAAACTTGTTCAAATTTCAAAAAGGTGCTGTGAAGAAAACAGGGGTTTTTGGCAACTTAAATTATTCAAAAACTTGTGCCCTTTTGGTTTTCATCCTTATTTATGACATAGAGCATGTGGTATTTATTTCATGGCATTTGGAAAAAGTTTGTAGAACAAACTTGTTCAAAATCCCAAATGTTGCTGTGGAGAAAATTCATGTTTTCAGGACTTTAATGGATTCAATTTTTGGTCTCCTCTTGTGTGTGTTCCTTATTTGATATAAGGAAGCACTGGTATTAATTTCATCTCATTTTATGAAAGTTTCCAATAGTAACTTGTTTGAGTTTTCTGTTTCTAGAAATATTAGAATTTCTATTTAATAAAGCACTAGGCTTTTCTTTATCAATGCTTTGCCAAAATATTTATATGACTAGAGATAGCAAGTCAATGATCTCTAATACCTTTGTTTCTAAGCTTGCAAGGTTGGAAAAACATTTGATAATATTTTGGTGAAGCATCTAAGAATGCCTCCTTTTCTGATAATCTTTTAGGGAAATTTTATTTAGTGTTTCCTCTTTCTTAATTTAGAACTTGAAATAATATTCAACAGGTATGAAGTATGGGATTCATAAGATAGTTTTTGGAAAAACTCTTTGATCAATATTTACTTTAGAAAATATTGCCAAGGTCATTGGAACAATATGTTGAATATTTTTATCCCTGGAACAATATGTTGAATATTTTTAGTTCACTGCTTTGCTATCCTTTTAAGTTTGCAAGTTTATATAATTAGTTTGTTTAGTTGCACTTAAACAACCACAAACAAACACAACCAAGGTTTATTAGTAAAGCAATTAGCAAAACAACTGTGTTAACAGGTATTCTAAAATTGGGATGTGACAAAACCCACCTAGATTTGGATCTTCAATGTGGCCCTCAAATTCAAGCCTAGCAACGTACTGATCGATCCACTCAAAGTGCGAACATTTCTTCAGCATCTGTAACAGTAGACATGAATCTAGATCCCAAAACTGAGGAGAAAAAAAGGCGAATTGGAATGCCAAATACTCCTATCATCTCTCTCCTCCTCATCTCAGTTTTAAGATATTACCTTGCCATCCCGTCCCATCATGGAATGCTCAAACAGGACACAAAATGGCGCCCGAGATTTCCATTCTCGTCAGTTTTACTGACCCTCCGCTTCAGAGCCTCTGGCCGTGGGCAGTCCGGGCATCTTGTCATCGGAACTGCACCGTACTCTGGCCATCTTGACTGCGTGGCGGAGGAGCTGGACATCCCGTGCGCCGTCGCCGGAGACGAGGAAGAATGGGGAAAGGGAAAGAAATGGCACAGACACCAGCTCGGGCACGGTCGCAGCCCTGTTTTAGATTCACTGTCGTGGGTCCCGCGCTGCTGAGGTGGATAAGTTGTGGGGCACAGGCGCATCTCTGTTTTTGAATCGTGAGGTGGGTCCCACGCTGCTGAGGTGGATAAGTTGTGGGTCCAAGCGTCGCATAACCCTAACAGCTAACCGATCAGCTCCGCTTAAGAACCATGTTGGCCGTGAGCTATTTTCTTCCTCCAATCCGTCGCACGTAGGCTATTTTATCGAAAAACGTCGCATTCCTTTCAATTCAACTGAAACCTGTCGCACAGGAGCTATTGGCCCGAATATGAATGCTGTTCCTTTGAGCCTTGTACTAGTTAATTTTAAATCGAGCAGTGGTCAACATGCCACACCAGCCAGTCAGACCAGATCGGACGTCCATGGGACCTGCGATGACTCGCTTACGCCGATTTAGGACCCATATGTGCATTTTAGAAGGATTGGGAACAACTCCATGCTTCCGCAAATACAAATAGGACCTCTATTACATTTTGCTCTTAAATTTAAGAACTAACTCTGGTTCGGTGCTTAATTACTTTCTGAACCTCGAAGAAAGTACTTGCCGGTTTGAGAAGAATCGATTTAGAGGGCTTGCGATGGCGTGTTTTCGATGCAAAGGGCCAGGTCAGAATCCTCTTCTGGTTGCATTTATGAGAATTTTGTTATGTGAGAAGGTTATAAGGTAAGCTACTTTGTCTACATGATAGGTGCTTGGATGGTTGGCATCCCAAATATCTGTTGTGCTTCAAGGAAAGGACAAACCAACTTATGCGCCACATGTGGAAAATGGAGACATGTGTGTCGTACTTAATGCAAAAGATATCAGCGTCACAGGAAGAGAAATGACTGATAAGATCTACAGCAGAAGTTATCCGCAAAGCAGTCATGCGGATGGTTCCCCCGCAACAGATTGCGCGATGTAAATGAAACGGTGTATCTCTTTGTTTCTGTTATCTAGGTTTATATGCTCATTTGCTTGCTATTATACATGTTTTCTTATTATTTTCAAAATTGCTGTAAGGGCTTCATGGCATATTTCTGTCTAACATCTATAATCGTCCAGGAGAGGGATCGCAAACTGAGGATTTTCTCCGGAAGCGAGCAGCCGAGCATCCCTTCCATGATCGCCCGCTCGAACCTTTCATCATGCTGCCCCGCCAAGTACGTGAGATGCATCCCCGGGCAAGGCGTGTGATGATAAGAGCCCTTACAGGATTCAAGTGTGTTCTTCATCAGGAATAAAATATTTTTTCCTTCAATAAAAGGAAATGAAATGCTCACTACTTCACATTACCTATTAGTTGTCAAGAACTATATGTACTATATGTCCGCATTGTGTCGTGTGCTGAACTGTGGTGCGTAGTGTTATGATTCACGTTTAAACAGGAGCCATCGCCGTCCATTCTAAGAATTTCTAACACCAGCAGTCTTGTCCTGGTGCAGTAATAACGGTACGGACTGGCCATCTCTCTTTCATCTGGTATAATTAGGCGTGCAAGTTAACAGTCCCTGCCAGTCCGCGAGCTGATTGATTTGTACCTTATCAATACATTATCTTGCTGAATAATGTGCCAGCTGTTGATGAACGACGGGTTAAGTACTACACGGATGGAATCTGGTGTTGCCGAACTTTGACGTCCTTAAACTCATTTTGCCAGAATGTACTATCTTGTTTGAAAATAAACGTATCAAATCTCGACGGTTCTTAAAGCGTACCAACGTAGAAGCGTCGCAATCGAAGAGTGGACAGATCTATTTGTTAGTTTGTTAGCGAAGACATGATTTTAAACACGTTTTTCCGTCTCAAAGTTTGACAAAAATGGATATATCTAGACATAATTTAGTGTTAGATACATCCAGTTTTATCAAACTTTGAGACAATTAATTAGAGAGGGAGGGAGTACATCAGAAGCAGCTAAACAATGGGTGATTCTAAAAAAATTTATCAACGAAGCAGCTAAACAATAGGGCACTCTAAAAAAGAAGTATCAACCGAGAGCCCGTAATACCGACCTTAAATCTGGTCCGTGCCAGCCAAATTAGCCGAGTGGGCGCGTCAGCCCACCGCAGCGTCAGGCGGCGTTGGGCGCAGATTCGTCGTGGTTGGTGCTCACGGCGGGGGAACGGATAGACGGATAGTCCGCATCGCGCGTACTGGCTACTCCCTCCGTCCGGGTATATAGGTCATACGCGTAGTTCTAGGCCGTCAAATTTGTCAATTTAAAATAAGACTTATGTAATAAAAAATATATCATTAGAAAATATATATTTTATATTTTCTAACCATATAATTTTTATGTTACGTAACTTAAATTATGTTGGCCAAATTAACATCCTAGGGATACGCGCAGGACCTATAAACCCGGACGGAGGGAGTACTATACTAGAGGTTGATCATGCATGCTTCTTTAACTCTAGTCGCCGTTCTGAATGCGACAAGCGTAGTTGTCTAGAGCCTCTCTATCACTTGTACTCCGCCTATGTAGCCGCCCCAAGTCAACTTACCTCCAATTGTGTACTGTACTTGCTAGCTAGGTGCCAACCCATGCCGCGCCTATGCTGCATCCGATGATACTCTGTGATAGTTCTAGCGCCAGTGGCGTGAAGTATTACTGGCAAGGGATGACACGTCATTGGCAATATTATTTTTAGATCATCCTTCTCGTGTGTACCTGGCCGCTGCCGGAGGGGTCGCCGGCGAAAAGCGCCGTGTGCCCCAAGGAAGGTGGCGACGGGGCGGCTTCCCGTGCCAATCGGGCTCCCGGCTCCTGGAGGTGGCGTTGCTGGCCGTCGATGCGCGGCGGCAGGCGTATGCGGAGCGACGCGGGGTGCGGCCGCTCTCCTTTCGGCAGCGAGCGTTGCAGTGGTCTCCATGGTGCGGGCGGGGGATGCGCGTGGGTCTGCGGGCCCGATCTAGGCTTGGAAGGGCCATTCGAGGAGGAGCCTCTCTTGGTGCATGTGGAGTTGGAGGGAGGAAGAGGAAGCTGGGGCGGCGGCCCCGGGCCAAGGTGCGGGGGCGTCCGCCGTGGCAGGAGGTGCCACGGTGGGGTTCCGGCGTGCGGTGGCACGCAACGTGGAGCTTGGTGGTCGCAGCAGTGTCCCTCTGGTTTGGCTTGCTGCTCGCGCTGTTTCGCGGTTAGATCAAGCTCCGGGCGAAAGTCCTGCATCGACTCCGGTCGGTTCCAATGACGGCGGCGCCTTCGGGCGTCGTTCCCCATCTTGATGGCGTCATTGTGGAGTTTTTCGATCTTGACCGACGCGAGTGGTTCAAGGATCTCCGGGTGAAAACCTGAGCTTCGTGGAGCGGGCGACAGTGAAGGACGCGTTACTACCTTGTTGGAGGCGTCTCCTTGGAGCTCTTGGCCCTCGCGGCGCGTCTGTCTTGCGGCGGTTGGATACGATGGCCCTGTTGCAGGGGGGAGGCGTTGCCGGGGCGACGGTCCCGGACGGTGGTGGTACGCTGAGACGGAGGCCTCTGTCTCCTCGTCAACGCCGGTCCTATGGGGCAGGACCTTAGCCTTGCGAGGTTTGGGTGGCGACCTGGTGCTGCGACCGGCAACAAGTTAGTCGACTCGGCTGGTTCGGCTCCGGGCAATACAGAGTTTGTCCTGGTTGCTACGTCGGGGCGGCGGCCCCGAACTTAACGCGACGTTGAGGTATTCGGGCGGTCATATTTAGTTAGGGTAGTAAGAGCTACGAGGCGGCTGGGTCGTGCGGCGTTGCAACTCGTGTGCGGATTTGGTGCCGAGTGGTGTACGTCGAGGCGGTGGCCCCGAGACTGGAGGTGTGTGTTTGTGGCGTTGGTGGACCGGCGTCGTGTGTGTTGGGAATATGCCCTAGAGACAATCATGTATGATGTAATTCCCACTGTATTCATAAAGTTATTAAGTTGTCCTTGTTTTGAACATCTGATATATGTCATTGAATATGTGATTCGATTGTGGAACTATATATTCATATTGTTCATACTAGATTGTCTTTGGTCATTTAGGTTGTGCTGGACACACACCCTAGACTAATGTGAGTGTTGGCTGATGACACGGTTCCACTTGTCATGGGCATGGTGATGCCATTCCAACGTTCACGGACTTGGCTAAAGAGTTTAGCAAGTCGGACTGACCCACATTGAGATGCAATGATCAAGTCGTTATTTGCATGTCTCAATCAATGTAATCCTTAGACCTGAGGTTGTCGCACAATCCGAGTTGTGGATCACCGACTTAGGTTCTGTCAAACGTTGTTCTGTGACAAGGCAACTATAAAGGCACAGTTTGGGTCGAATGAGAAGCAAGCTGCATGATGTGGATAATCAAGATGGGATTTTGCCCCTCCGAATGAAGAGATATTCTCTGGTCCCTCTCGAGTGATATGATTCAGGAAGCATGGCCATGCGCGACTCAGTTAAGTGTTAACTGTGTCGGTTGACTAAGAGTTAGTCAGATGAATCAAATGTCACAGATCGAGAAGAGAGTTGAGCTATTTAAGGGATGACGATAAATCGCCTATAGCTCGACAAGGTATATCGTGAGGCAAAAGGGACTAAGATGAATATCACATTGAAAGGTATGTCTTCATGACTCAATGGTACTTGGGAGTCGGCACGTTCTGCTAGGAGCCGCTACCGACTGATCGATTGGGAGTTGGACTCCAATCGTGTCCAAGTCGCCATGAGCCTGCAGGGTCGCACACTTAAGAGCGGGAGCAAGTATTGGTCGGGTTGGACCCGAACCGGAAATGGACTGGTTTTGTGAGTCGGACTCACAGAGGGAATGGGCCACAAGTGTTGTGAAGCCCATTACCATACGCTATATAAAGAGGGGCGCAGCTTGCCCAGCGGGCATGTTAGTCCACTCT
This sequence comes from Alopecurus myosuroides, assembly GCA_028641055.1. NCBI lineage: Eukaryota > Viridiplantae > Streptophyta > Magnoliopsida > Poales > Poaceae > Alopecurus > Alopecurus myosuroides. The sequence continues at coordinate 461,877,322 of CM054057.1, read as the reverse complement.
CCCATGCGTTGGGAACCCTAGCCCCACTCAGTCCAGCCGCCGCACCGGACCTAGCAGTCCGCCGTCGGAGCTCCTCCTCGTACGTGTGGATACCGGCAGAGGTGCTGTACGTTTAGCACTTCGACGTTCGAGGGATTGGATCGGCCGGACTGGATCGTGGGACTGCACTGCCCCGACGCGCTGCATCGATAATCCGCACCTTCGCGTTTAGTGGTAATACTCGTGGCCTTCTACCTCGGCTAGATCTTGGAAGCATCGCGTAGGAAAAGTTTTTGTTTATCTCTACGCGTTCCAACAGTGTGGACGACGGGTTCACTCGTTTGTGTGGTTTTTTGGCCATGTTTTCCTTATAAACATGGCGTTTGTATGGTTTTAGGGCCCGGTTTCCCTTATAAACTGGGTCCACTCTATTCTTCTAACCGAGCGGTGGATACGACCACCTTAAACTCAAGAAAAAATAGCAAGATCATAATGTCATCGAATACACGCAGCACGCATCGTCGAATATATATCCGTAGAACATAACATATTAACTCGAATAGTAACATTCACACAAAACCAAAATAAATTCAACACATAAGTTTTAGACGATATCTGCACAATACAAAATGCAGTTTAGAAATCTGTTTTTACAATGCTATATCAAGCATGAAATCACTTGTCACTCTACGATGTGCTTAATATTGAAAATGTTCCAATCTTCTACGGTAATAGAAGGATAGTCGGATGTACTTCGACGAATTCTCTAGTCTTTGCTTCCAAGTACTAAAGTGGTGTGAGAACTTAAGAAGGGTACCTTTGTTCACAAGATTGCCCCTTTGGTCAAAATTGGCGTAGACTGGCGGGAAATTATACCTTTGGTGAAGTCTATAGATGAGAAAGTTGCACACGTCTCTCTGCTCAACGCCTCTCAGGTCGTTGTCCTTTATGTTACAAAATTAACGAGTGATGGACCTGTTGGATGTATGCCCAAAAGGCAATAATATTTACAGTTGTTTCATAAGTATGATTCATATTACTATGCTATAACTGACGTGGTTTCTAAATATGAGATTCAGAGGAAAACTCACGCCCACGTGTAGTAACATGAACACATAAGTAAACCGTAGTCTCAAATTGCGTTTAGCTCTTATTTTTCACTCAAATTTTGTTCAAAGCTTGTTGGTTTGCTTCAGTTATATATCATTAGCTCTCTAGTCTTTGATTCTTATTTGCTTTGGGAGTTGTTTCAAATAAGTTGATTGGTATAGGACAAGAGTAAAATGCTTATGATGGTGCAATAGGAAGCTTGTTTTGACTGTGGCTTAGGCTTTCCATGCCATGTTAGATGTTATTTTAACTGTGTGCTTAGTAATTTATAATGTATCATGACTAGTCTCAAATAGCTGAGAATGTTAATATGACATTGAAATTAAATCATGTGTTGTTCCCTCATATTGAAGCATGGTATTGTGGTATTTCTCCTTTGAATGATTTATCTGGATTGACTTGGTGCATGCTCACACCATGTTATGACTATAAAAAATTCACCTCTAGCCTTGATGATTATTTAGTTTTTAACTTGTAATATCACTTCATGTTTTGATTAATGATGTTTTGTCGTCATTGCTCTCTTAGTTGGTCGCTCCCGATCTTTTGCTAGCCTTCACATGTACTAAGTATGAGCTCTACTCGTGCATCCAACTCCCAAAAACAAAGTTTGTCAAATGTGTCCACCATACCTACCTATATGTGGGATTTCACCTCCACTCCAAGTAAATTTCTCATGTGCTACCTTTAAAACCTTCAAAATTATTAATCTGTTTTGTGTTCCTGTTTTAGCTCACGAGAAAGTAATTTAAAGTTTATTCTGGTTTATGTCAAGCAAAGTTCTACTCCCTTATTTCACCCGATGAGTATGGAATCTATGCTCATCTAAATTCGTAGAGAGCCGATGCCAAATAATATGAACTCAAATAATAAAAAAGGCACGTTCCCATGGTTTGATGAATGCTAGTGGGCACCTGTGGATACGGGTAGTTATGGTTTAGAAACCGCTCTCAAAAAATATAAAAGCTTTGCTTGACATGGATTATGATAAGTTTTTCATTACCATTCGTTAGCATAGACACACACCTCTCTCAAAATTGTTTTCAATATCTCTGTTTTATCAAATAAAAAGCTCTAGCACATGAGTAATCTCTGCTTCCCTCTGCGAAGGGTCTTTCTTTTACTTTTATGCTGAGTTTTCATCTTCTTACTATGCACCAGTTAAGAGAGCATAGTTGTCATCTGAGTACAATGTGCATAGTCCCAAAATTTATTATTGATTAATTCATTAATATGGTATTCCTTGCTCTCAAATTATTTGTATCTAGTCACCATTTGAACTTTGAAGGTGTCCTGGCATTTATATTTTGCTACCACACGAAGGACAAGCTGGATACCACTTTATTATGTTTTTCTTTATGATTGAAACAAATGTATCACTTTCAATGCTTCATTATGCATTGTCTTTTATTTGTGTTACTTTTCATGTGCAACATGGTTTCTAAGTTTACATTAGTTCAAATAATATTTACCATGCTTTTGTTAAAGTACTTTGATCTCAGTTTTGAAAGCACATGGTGCCCCATATGTGGTTTTGGTAATTAATGACAATCCTTATGGACTAATGTTTGCATTGAGTTATCCTTGTAGATCTTGTTCATAGGAAATAATGGAGTTCATGTGTTGAATTCTATTAGCTTTCTTGATGGCCATTGTTATATTAAAGGATTTATATGAAGATTGGCCATGTATAGAGTGGTGCATATTGCTAGTGTGTCTTGAAGAAAAGGAGTAGGCGATCTCTCATGATTATCTTCAAGAAATCATCATTTTAAGTGAGAAGCAAATATACAAGGTTAATCATGCTTGGGATCAACATACAAAGCTACAAGATGTACCAAGTGGATTATGTATCTCATGGTATGGTAATAAATGGACCATATAGCATTGTGAACTAACCCATGATATATGTGTGTGGTTAGGTATCTTTCCATGGGCATGCACCAAAAGAGAGATTTCATATAACCCATGGTCTATGTCATCGTCAAGCGGTGTTCGTCATCAAGTTTGACGTGGAAGCTCAAGTGAGGCATCTCGAAGAAATCATATTCTTGATGCTTGCCACCCATTTGGAGATTGTGGACTTGTGTAGATTTGTCGAGAAGGGTCTCTCCCACAATGGTGTATGGGGAGCTAGTCTCTCCAATAATGGTGTATGGGGGAGCAACTTGCAAGTTTTCATCAAGCGGAGCATGTGCTAGCAAGCACGATCAAGAAAGAGGATCCAACTTGAGAGAGTCAAGATCTTAATCATCTATCTCAAGTGAAATGCTCAAGTCAAATGTATGATCTTTATAGTTTTTCTATTTTAGCGGTCTCGTGCCTTTGGGAGACCGGATTATAGGATAGATAGTCGTACTATCAAGAGGGCCTCTCGAGTGAGTAACTTGATCGAATCATTGTGGAGAGATCAAACCTTTGCATTATTGCATATCTCTTTATTTGTTCTTATTTGGATTTTATCCCCTTGGGGTTTTGGTGCTTGTCGTGATCTTGATGACAAGCCAAGGTTTATCAAAAACGGTTCTGGTAAGAAAAACTAGTTGCGTTTTCGGTGGTGAATATAGGGTTCAACTTTTAGAACGTTTCCACACCTTCCATGTGTGGTAACATCTCCATTCATTTGTGTTTGGATACTCCTTGTTGTTATCTTTCCAACCCAATTGGATTCACCTCTTTCGGAGCTCATTCGCAAAACTTGTGTGTGTTTTCCTTGATGGAGGTTTTACCGGTTGTTCCTTTTAGAGAGGTTAAAACTTTCTACATTTGGTTTTAATTTACATTGTTGGGCAGTGATGTTTCTCTGAATGATCTTATAGAATTTTTTGTTGCGAACTCAACGAGCCAAAGATCATCGAAAACGGAGTCCGGACGCAAAACTTATGATCATTTTAGTATTGGTGTTTAGCCTCTTCCGAAAGTATCGGGCCAAGGTCGGTAGTACCGACCCAAGCTACTAGACGAGCTCGGTAGTACCGCAGATTACACTACCTGGAGTGTTTGTGGGCGAATGTTGGCCCAGAACTTCCGGTACTACCGGGTTCCGTCTGGTACTACCGGTTGGGCACGTAAAAAGGCCCTAAGGGGCAGTTTTCTAGGCCCCTATTTAAGGAATCTTCTTCCCCAAAGGTTCCCTAACTTCCCCAAGCCGCTTTTCTCTCTCTCTCTCCCACCATTGTTGACCTTGAGGAAGTTTTCCCCCTCTCAATCTCTCCCATGATTCTTGCATATCTTTGAGGGAAAAGATAGAGGAGATCTAAATCTACATTTCCGCCAATCCATCCTCCTTCTTAGTAAGGGAAACCTAGTAGATCTTGATCTTGGAGTTCTTGGTGTTTACCCTTTGTTCTTCCTCTCTTATTCCCTCATAAGCATTTGATGCTTTGTTGGAATTTTAGAGTGGAGGATTTGAGCACTTGTGCTCTTGCCATTTGCATCGATTTGCTCTCTCCACGAGGATTCGTGGAAGTGAAAGTTTGTGGACTTGTTACTCTTGGGTCTTGGACCCTAGACGACTTGTGCTTTTCTTGAGAGCCTCCAATTGAGTTGCGGATGTGTGCCCCAAGATTGTGGTGACATCGAGAGCCTCCAATTAAGTTGTGGATGCGTGCCTCGATCGAAGATTGCCAATAGTGGAAGGTGAACTAGGTCTTTGTGGCGAGGTTCATCGGAGAATAGGGTGAGGCCTTTGTGGCGTTGAGTAGGCCTCTTGTGGCGTGATCACACCCCTCCAACGAGACGTACTCCCCTTGTGGGAGGAACTCGGGAATACATCATTGTCTCCATGTGCCTCGGTTATTTCTATGCCCGAGCTTTTTTACTTATGCAATTTACATTGTGATAGCCTTCGCGCTTGAAGTTATATATCTTGTTGTCACCTTGTTACTTGTCTTGCTTAGCATAAGTTGTTGGTGCACCTAGTTGACCCTAGAATATTTAGGTTGTGTGCTTGTTAATTTAATCACCTAGTTTATTTCCGCATTTAGCAATCCTTAACCGAAAAAAAATTAATCGCTTATTCACCCCCCTCTAGGCGATATCGTTGCACGTTCAATTGGTATCAGAGTCTGGGCTCTCTTATTAGGCTTTACATCCTAGAGAGTACGATGTCGTTTAGGTAAATAGAGAATGATCCCGCCTTTATATTCTATGGTAGAAATTATGATGTTTGAAAAATTTGCATTCTTAATTTGCTTACGGACATGGGTCCAAAGTATGTAAGGAGAATTGTAGATATGGGTTTTCCTCCTCCAAAGGATTCTCAAGATTTATCTTCAGAGGATGAGGAAAACTCTTATCTCGATACTCTAGTATCTAATGGTCTCTTGTGTATTTTGAGAGATGTAGTCGTTGAATCAATCAAACCTTTTTCGGAACGCTCGTGAGTTATGGACAAAACTTCAAGATATATATGATGTGTCCAACATTATTAAGGATGATTGTTCTCCATCCACTTCCGGCCGTGACGAGTTCACATCTTTCTCCACTCCACCAACATGTGATTTTTCACAAGGTAATGATATGGTGAGTGGTGATAGAAATTGCATTGTGGATAGTGAATCTACTATTGACTATACTTCATCTCTATCCCATTGCAATGTTCTATCTTTGGACTTAATATCTTCTAGCACTCAAAATTCCTTACGTGCTAGTATTGATAGTCCTTGCATATCATGTAATAGTTGTTCAACTAAATCTCATGATGATATGCTTCATATGTCTTGTTTTCATGAAAACAATGCTTCCATTTCCTCTAGTGCTTGTGTGGCTAACAATGTAGAGGAATCCCACATTTTGGTGGAACAAGACATGGAACTTATTGGTGCTTCAAGTCAATATTCATCATCTTCATACATTTCTCATGTGTGCCTTATGGCTAAGGATTCAAAGGTATCTCCACCTTTGGAACCCTCTACATCTTGTGATGATGAGGATGAGGATTTCTTTTATGGAGAGTATGAAGATGACTTCTCTTTAATGGAGAAGGGTGAGTTGGTTCTTCTTGATTTCCCTAAAGGTAGTAAAGGTATCTCTCCTTTGGGTGAGATTTTGGATTTTGCTATTTATAGCGCAAAAATCATTGATAAGAAAGGTGAGATTGAAAGGAGCGATGCCAATGAAAAGGTGTCCCTCACCATGTCTCTTGAGGAAGAGTATGAGCTCCGAGTTACTCTTGAGGAGAAACTTGGATCTATTGAGGAGCTCCATAGTGAACAAATAGCCTTTCTCACTAAAGCACGTGACCATACTATTTGTAAATATAAAGTGCTTGAAAAGGAAAAGGTTGAATTTGTAGTTGGCAATGCTAATCTAATTGAGGAAAACTCTAGGTTGAATAATGAGCTTGCCAAGTTGTCTTCTTCTATTTCTAATGATGCTCGTACTACTAACTCCACATCTTGTGAATCATCTATTTTGAAGGAGAATGTTGAGCTAAGGGCTCAACTTGAGTTGATGACTAGCAAGTGTGGGAAATTGGAAGAAAGAAATGAAAAGCTATCTAGCTCTCATGAGGATCTTCTAGCATCTCATACTAAGCTAAAGTTAGCTCTTGAGGCTATCACTACAAAGGTAACATCTTGTGAGCCTCATGTGGTTACTAGCACAATCTTTTCTAGTAATGCTATATTGCCTTGTGCTAGTATTAGTAATTCATCCTCTCATAATGTTTCAACATCTTGTGATGAATTGCTTTCCTTGCCTTGTTGCTCTAACAATGAAGCGTTTACTTCCTCTAGCTCTTGTATTGATTCTAACCATGTAGAGGAAATTAAAAAGCTCAAGGCCCAAGTCATTTCTATGAAGAAAGACTTGGAAAAGTGTCATGAAGGGAGTTCCACACTTGACAAGATGTTGAGAGTGCGAAGACTTCCCAATGACAAGAGTGGTCTTAGATTCAACTCCAATATCAAGAACAAGTCCATTGTTGACAAGAAGAAGGGCCAAGAACAAGAAAAAGATTCGTCCAAGATCATTTGCTTCAAGTGCAAGATTGAAGGGCACCATGTTAGATCTTTCCCTTTTAAGAAGAAGTCTCTTAGTGATAAGCAACTAGGGAAGCGGCCTCTTGTTCAATCTCATGCTCAACCACGAGTTGAACAACGGCCACCTTCTAAGAAGACTCAAGCCAATGCTCCTCAAAATGAGAAGCCTATGAAGAAGAAAGAAAAGAGTCGATGTTGCTACCTTTGTAGTGAGAAGGGACACTTTGCCTCTTCATTCACTAATGGTACATTATCCAACCCTATCCTTGTTGGTGATTTTTATTCCATTCGGAGGGATAATGTGGACAATGTGTTTGCCAAGTATGTTGGTACTCCAAGTGGTGTCAAGAAAAGAACCATTTGGGTTTCCAAACCTATTGTGACTAACCTCTTAGGACCCAACTTGGTTGGGGACCAACAAGCTCAAACTTGATCAATAGGTGTTGGTGGAGGGCATTGGAGACTTGGCTATCTCATGGAGAATTAAGGGATCTTCATATATTATATTTCCTCAAGCCAAGTCACTTGGATTATATATATCATATCCAATGTTCCTCCTTGCGGTAACTTGTATCTAAATCATATATTCATTGAAAGTTACTTGCCCCCTTGCATGTGTTGGTTTTGTTTCTAGCATGTGTTTGTATATGGTGTGCGTACTACTTACCTATCTTGAGTAATCTAGTTTGTGTTTTGTCGTGGTGGTGTCACGGCAGATGCCATAGGATGGCTAAAGGTGTGGGGACGAAGGACGCTGGAGGCGCTCGGGGAGGGATCACGCGACGAGTAGCCGCGTGAAGGATGAAACTAGCACTGCAAACAACACAATCTACCCAGGTTCAGAGCCCTCGTGAGGAGGTAAAACCCCTACTCCTGCCTTTCTCTGTGTATTCTGGTGTCTCACCGAGTAGCCACAGTACAATGGTTCTTGCTACCGAGTAGCCACTCTTCTCTCTCCGGGTAGAATTAGGTCAAGAATCTCTACGTATGATCCAGCCCAAGTCTCGTCCCTCGCGCAGGAGGCGGCGGGGCACCTTATATACCCGGAGCCCAGCCGGATACAGCCAAATACAAACAAGTGTCGACATTGTGTGCACACCGTCCTTCTTCCGGGTTCCCGCTGACAGCTTTGGCTTCTAAGCTTGTCCTGATGCGGAAAGTCGTTGGGCAAAACCAAGTAACCAGTCTGTTATCACTGTGCGAACACAGAGTAGGTCCCCCCTATCCTGCGACGCCCTGCTGACACACTGTCGCTGTCAGGCACGCCGTCCCCAGATGAACAGTGCTGTGAACAGTGCCCAGTACGGACCCGGGATACGCGGGATCCGTTGTCAGAACGGCTCCTTTGACTTCTGGCCCGAGTAGGTTCCCGCCAGTTTTACTCGGACCAGCTCTCCTACTCGAACAATCACGACTTCCTGGATTCATCCTTCTGACCATCTTTTGTGTAAGACCGAGTAGCAGTCGACCGGGTAACGAGTACCGGGTAGGCGGCTACTCGACCAAACTTCTCTTCTGACCTTTCCTTTAGCACTTGCCTTTACCCTACTCGGGGGTAACCCCCCGACAGCAGTCCCCGAAGCTGGTAGAGTCCTGCGAACTCGTTCACTGGGCCCTGCCAGCTTTAATCCAATCTTGGCAACATTGCCCTTGAACTTCACGATGCCGAGTAAAACCTCCGAGTAGCATTCTGGAACATACCTTGAGTTCCTTCCCCTCCGAATAGAGCTACTTCTCTTCTCTGTAACCGAGTAAAAAGACTTAGAGAATTTTCCCAAACAGAATCTCTGCGGCGCAGAGCACAATCCGGCTTTTCGCATCACAACTGGGCACGTGTCACGCATCCACGACCGCGACGCCTCGGTGCCCGGTAACTGACAGGCCACGCGCCCAGTTTTCACGGGGTGGGCCCACCAGCTCGTAACGTCCCATCACGCTCAATAATCGCCCACGTTCTCGTCGTGGGATCTAATGCGGCCGTTACGCACGCGTTCCGCGCTGTGTGCGTTTCTAACCGGCCCACAGATCCCACGCTGCACGATTACTGCCACGATTGATCCCACTTCCTCAACTCGTAACGGTAACTCGAGGAGCGGTATAAATACCCCCTCGGTGACTCCTTCTTCTCCTTCCGCTCATAATTCCCCTCTGCCTTCCCGTTTCTCCGCCGCTGCAGAGCTTCTCGCCGCCGCGCAACTTACTGCGCCGCCGCGAGTTCTTCCATTCCACCAAAGCCTCAATCTTTTCTCTCCAATTTCTTCCTCTCCGCCATGGCCCGCGACGACAATGCTCGCGCCGGCTGGGCGGGGTCTGAGGTCACCGCCGAGGACTGCCAATGGCTGGTGAACACCCGGAGGGTTCCTCCCGGTGTTCGCTGCCGGCAACCTGGCGACGAGCTCGTTCCGGCTCCGGAAGAGGGAGAGCACGTCGTCTTCCTCGCGCACTTCGCGCGAGGATTTGGGCTTCCCGCATCAGGTTTCCTTCGTTCCTTCCTTGACCACTATGGTCTCCAGATGCATCACCTTCCTCCCAATGTTGTTGTCTTCCTCTCCTACCACGCTGTGGTGTGCGAAGCCTTCCTCGGCGTTCGCCCCACGACGGAAACGTGGTCAAGGTACTTTTTCTTCCGCCAGCAGAGCAAAGGCAAGAAAGACGGGGCGGACACCAGCAGCCGGATAACCGAAACCGGCAGCGCCATGATGGTGCAACGCCCTGGAACCAACCATCCCCGCATCAAGGGCTTGGATTCTGTCCGTAAGTGGCAGAGGTCTTTTCTGTACGTGAAGAACATCCCGGCCAAGAAGGGAGCCAAGGTGGAGGACAGGATCAATCTGCCCCCGTGGAGCAACCGAGCTCCTACCGGGCAGAACTGGAAGTCCAAGCCGTCCGTCGACAGCAATTTGACGCAGATGGAGGAGCGCCTCGGCTACCTGATCGAAGAAGGGCTCAAGAGCGACGATCCAGTCGCCTGCTGGATCGCCAGGCGGGTGCTTCCACTCCAGCAACGCGCCCACCCCATGTGCTACATGGGCGGCCCCCGCGATTGTACTCGGACGACTACGTTCGAGCTCAGCAACGCGGATGTCGCCGCTCACGCGCGATCCATCCTGACCACCGGGCTCAGAGACAATTGGCAGTACGGCTTTATTCCATACAGCTGTACGAAGCCAATCGAGCGGGTACGTACTCCTTATCTTGCTTTTTGTATGTATGTTCCGAGTAGTTGGCCTTCTTATCTTGCTGCGATTAGCACTTGCACTCTGTGCTGAGTAGAACTGCTTAGGCTTGACGTGCTTAACGTTTGCACGCCTTCCCGAGTAAGGCACTTAGCAGAATTGCTTAGGCTTAATGTGCTTGGTGTTTGCACGCCTTGCCGAGTAGGACTGCTTAGGCTTAATGTGCTTTTAGGTTTGCACGCCTTTCCGAGTAGGATACCTCCCTGCTACTCGACTAACTTGTGATGCTTTGCTATTCTTCAGGTCCTTGCTCGCCAGCTTGCTGAGAGCCAAGAACGCTTTGAGGACAACTGGTCGGATGACCGGGAAGAAGACGACGAGGTCTCCTTTGAGAACGCGGACAAGCTCAACCTTCCTCACGCCCAGACGGAGAAGCACCGCGTAGACGCGTCTGTCCGTGATTGGACTGAGGACGAAGACGAAGGTGATTGGGCTCATTCGGATTGGTCGCAAGTAGTACAAACCAATTGCCTCCTGCTTCTGAGCTGTTCTTTCTTTTTTCCAATTTCACAGATGATGATGACGCTGAAGAGGAGGGTGACAAGGAGGGCGAGGAAGCCCTTGTCGTCAAGCCGCTCTCGGTCGCTGCTCCTCTTACCCGCAAACGGACGGGTAGTGGTGCTCAGGAGCCCCCCGCCAAGAAGAAGAAGACTGCAGCCGGGAAGACGACCACGAAGATCGCGACGAAACGAGCACGGGCGATTCCTACCCGTAAAGGGTAAGTACTTTCTCCTCAGTTATGCGCCTCTATTGCTGCAAACTCCCAATTCTTTTACTTTGTTATCTCTTCTCGGTTTCTTCTGCCCTTTTCTCTTTTCTGAACATATTTCCCTCTTCAGAGCCCCCTTGGATGCTGACGCCGCTCTCGCGCCCACCAAAACCAAGAAGAAAACGGCCATCGACGTCGATAATCTTATCGACCTCGACGATGAGAGCGAGCCCACAGCGCAGGACAGAGCGGGCGCGTCCTCTCCTGCACGAGGAGAAGACTCCGACGAGGCTCGGTACAGGGATACCGACGCCCATGACGTCGAGCAGGAGCAGCAGTCCCGCAGCGCAGAACAGGAGGCGCAGGACGCTGCTCGCCACGAGAAGCCTCCTTCTCCTCCAGCCAACACAGCCGAGGAGAACCAAGATCAAGATCACGAGATGCACGACGACGCCGCCCTTGAGCGGCAGGAAGAAGAACAAGAGCAGCCAGCAACAGGAGCTGCTGAACAAGAAGACCCCGCGGCCCAGGCGCGGGTAGAAGTTCCAGACGCCTCACAGCAGGATCCCGCTGCCGAGCAGCGGGTTGAAGTAGTGAGCGAGGCGGAGCAATACCCCCTGAGCGACGCGCAACCAGGTGCCACGCAGGGTAGCGCTCAGCTGGATGCCGTGCCGAGTAGCGCGCCCTTGGCGCCGCCTACTCAGCAGGGTACCTCCTCCACTGCGCCAAGCTCTTCATTGGTGCAGAAGACTAAAGCTGCAGCCAGCCCTCCGGCCAAGCCGGTTGCGAAGAAGATAACCCAGGAAGCTGCAGCAGAGAAGGCCGCCGAGAAGAAGGCCGCCGGGAAGATAGCCGCCAAGAAGGAGACTTCCAAGAAGCGGGCTGCCGAGAAGCCATCTGGCCCGCCAGAGGGCGCTGTTCGCCGGAACCCGCCGCGTGGTGGCGCGCAAGATGTAGCCGTGATGCCGCCGCCAAAACCAACCTCCAAGCCTGGTCAGCTGGTTATCCGCGAGCCCGGCGCGGCTGGTGATGCCGCTACAGCGTCCCGCATCCCGGATCCGCCCAACTTCCCACCTTACATGGTGAAGGTCAGCCAGCAGTACCAGGTTGGATTAACCCCTGAGGAAAGGAAACTTGCTCTCAAGAAAGGGAAGCAGGCCGCGGCAGTGGACTCGAGACCCCCAGCCAAGAATCAGGACAAGTCCATCTCCATCTCTTCGCGCGAGGTCCAGGACAAGGCGGTGACGTCCACGGGCCTTGAGCAAATGATTGACCTGGTCGGATTTATCGACGCCAAGTGGGACAGCAAGGCCCTTGGCAACCCGAACTGGGACGAGATGGAGTTGGGCGACTTGGATCACATGCGCGTCGATTGGAACAAGGCGGACATGGGTTACAAGCCCATGACCATCTCATCCAACACCAGCACTCTCGCCGCCAAGATGTTTGTCCACCGCAAGGCTGCAGAGGACCTTGAGCAATCTTACGTAGTAAGTCTTACTCGTCCTTCCCGAGTTGCTTTTTCCTTTTCCTCTACTCTTCTTCTTTTCCTTACCCATCACCCACTCCCTGAGATTCTGGCCGGGTAGGCGGATACTCAACCGAGTTGCCGCCTTCTCGGGTTGAATCTTTATCATTTTGTCTGATTCTTTTTTATTTTGCTTCTCAGAATAGCTTATTGAAGAGGACCGGCCTGTATCGTCGGCTACTTTGGAACCATTGCATTGCTAGGAGGCGCATTGCCGCCCTAGAAAAGGAGCGCATAGCCGACGAGGCAGCCGAGAAGGATGTCATGAACAGCACCCTTAGGCTTTCTGAAGTTGAAGGTACGCTCTTAGCTATGCGGTTCTTGCGTTTGGTGTTTACGCCCGCTTTTGCTTTTTGCGCTAACCACTTCTACTCTGCAGGGAAGTTAAAGGCCCTGGCCGAGGAGCACTCGAACTGCCGTGCCTTCGTTGAGAGTGGCCAAGCCACTATCAAGAGACTGGAAGGTATGGTGCCGTCTTCTCGGCTTGTTTTTATGTTTCTTTCTTCGCTACCCTGCTAACCATGCTTTGCTCTCCGCAGAAGATCATAAGAAGTTCGTCGAGGAGCATCTTGACTGTCTCAAGCCTGCTGAGGTGCAGCAGCAACTGTCCAGCCAAGCTGTCGAGCTAATGAAAGAACATGCTACCGAGATGGAAGCTCTCCAGACCCAGCTGCAGACTGCGCTCCAAGATGCCCTCAACTTAGCAGCCGAGAAGAAGAGTTTGATTGCCGAGAAGGAGAAGAATGAAGCAGCAGCTAAGGCCAAGGAGAGAGCCCTTGAGCAGGAGTGCGAGGTGCTGAAGAAGACCAACGCTAACCTCTTCGCTCAGCTGGATGGGCTCCGCTTGATTGAAGAAAGGCACCTAGCCGACGAGGAATTGTGGAAGAGCAAGCTTCAGGGGCTACTCTACGATCTGAACAGTACGTGCCCTCTTTTCTGCGTCTCTGTTACTCGGTTCATTTTCTACTCTGCTTCCGTCTCTGATCTTCTCAATAGCTCTTATAGAAGTCTTCCCCGACCTTGAGTCTTCGTGCAAGCCTGCTTTGGCAAAGGCCCGAGCAGCTCGCGCCGAGAAGGGCGAGCCCACGGACACCAAGGCAGAAATTGAAGAATGCCTCCTCGTCATGCAAGGTCAGCTTCAACGTCTAGGAGGAGTGGGCACCGAGCTGGTGCGCATTGCCTTCAAGCTCCACGACCTCTTCTGGCCTCAGGATTCCGCGCCAACAACAATCCATGGACTCGCCTTGAAGCTGAACAGCGTGAAGGCCGAGCTGAAGAAGTGGCGGGCGTCTGGAGCTCGGGCAGGCGCCGACATGATGCTGCTGTTCGTCACCAGTTGGTACGAAAATCTCAACTTGCAAGTCGTCCGCGAGATGCGCGAGGATTCCAAGTGGGAGACGGATTCCGACTGCGTGGCTATCCGCCAGCTCGTGGCACACGAGGTCGCCCAGTACGCGGACACCGCGACCTTCATCGACGGCCTCACCGAGCCCGACACCGAAGTGGACGAAGGCGAGGAGGAGGGCGAAGACGAAGAGACGGATGAGGAGGAGATGGACTTGAGCTTCTTCGACCGACCCGCCGACGACACCGGGAAGGGGAAGGCCGCATTCGTCGCGGGTAGCGATGAGGAAGACGAGGGCGAGAAGATGTCGATCGACACTGCCTCGCTCGAGTTCGGCACCTCGTCAGGAGCTTCCCTCGACGACACAGTTAGCCTCCGCGCCCAAGCGACTGCCTCCACCTCGGCGACGGGGCCCATCTCGGTGGCCACAGCCACCTCAGATCAGGCTGCCACTGAGACAGATGCAGACACCACGAAGAACGATGTCGCCAGCTCGGAAGCAGATGCTACCAAGGCCAGTACTGAAGATGAAGCGGCCAAAGCCAACACCGAGAACGTTGCTAGCTCGACCTGATTTTCTCCTGCAATCTTATCCTTCAAACACTTATCAGATCCCCGGGATGCCGGGTGCAGATGTATCGAAACAATTACCCTTGTCGTTTGCTACTCAGTTTTATTCATGTTTGATATTTTAACTTAATCAATTTGAGCAACTTTGGCTCGAATGTCGGGTTGCGTTATGATGCGAGTCCCCGAGTTGCATTTCTTATTCGCTCTTTCTTTTTATCTCAGCTCTTACCCGCAACTTGTTGCTTTTTTGGTATTCGAGTCACAAGAATTCAAAGTTGGAGTTGCAAATACTTAGCCACTTAGAAATACTCATAGTAACGCAGCCCACCACTTAGCCGAGAAGGAGTTAACAAGAAACAACAGTAAAGAACATCCTACCCGGTTCCTGCACTTTTTCTTTCATTAGTAATTTTTCTTGTGCCCATTGACCTTTTGCTTGTTCTCTTGCTTGCCATGAAGCCGGGTTTCGGACAACAGCAGAGTCGAAGAGTTGGCATGTAGGTTTAAACACAGTACTAGATGTACTCGTGAAATTTTAAGCACAGCAACCGCGTGGACAAAAGTAAAGCCGGGTAGGAACACATAGAGCAAGTTTTAGGCGAGGGCAGTCCCCGAGCTGAATTTCAGATTGCAGGGTAGAATTTTAACTTGGGTAAGAAAGTACATACACATCTTTGCTCACGAATGAAAGCGACGCAGTAGGGCTACATTCCAAGGGCGCTTGGATTCCTCTCCAGCTTTATCTGCCCTGTCCGCCTGTGATGGATGCATGTCCACGAGATAATAGGCATCATTGTGCAGCGCTTTGCTCACAATGAAAGGCCCTTCCCATGGAGTAGACAATTTGTGCATCCCGGCTGTGCGTTGCACGAGCCTGAGGACCATATCTCCTTCTCGGAAAACCCTTGGGTTCACCTTTCGGCTATGATAACGCCGCAGGTTTTGCTGATAGATAGCCGAACGTGACAGAGTGAGCTCTCTCGCTTCTTCGAGCAGGTCAACGTCGTCTTCTCGAGCTTCTTTCGCCTCCACCTCAGTGTAGAGGGTTACTCGAGGAGAGTCATGCTCTAAGTCTATTGGCAACACGGCCTCAGCCCCGTATACCAAGAAGAATGGCGTGTAGCCGGTTGACCGGTTAGGGGTAGTCCTTAGACTCCACAACACCGCTGGCAACTCGTCTAGCCAACACCCTGGTGTTTTCAGCAGCGGCTCGATCAGCCTTGGCTTTATGCCTGCCAGTACCATTCCGTTTGCTCTTTCCACTTGCCCATTGGAAGCGGGATGTGCAACAGATGCAACATCTAGCCGGATGTGCTTATCTCTGCAGAACCGCACCATTGCTCCCTCTGCGAAGTTTGTGTCGTTGTCGGTGATGATGCTGTGCGGGTAGCCGTATCTCAGGATCACATCCTTCAAGAATCTCACAGCTGTAGCCCCATCGCACTTCCGAATAGGCTTCACTTCAATCCACTTGGTGAACTTGTCCACCATGAACAAGATGTGTGTCATGTTGCCTTTAGCCGGCTTGAAGGGGCCAACCATATCCAGGCACCATACGGCAAACGGCCATGTGATAGGAATTGTCTTCAACTCGGAAGCAGGCATGTGAATCTTACTCGCGAACATCTGGCAGCCATTGCACTTCCTCACGATGTCTTTAGCTTGCTGCAGAGCTGTGAGCCAGTAGAAGCCATGCCGAAAAGCTTTCTTGACCAATGCCCGAGAAGAGGCGTGGTGCCCGCATTCTCCCTGGTGTATTTCCAGCAGAATTTCGCCTCCTTCTTCTGGGTCCACACAACGTTGCAGCACGCCGGTGGCACTTCTTTTGTGCAGCACATCTCGGAATATAGTGTAGCCCTTGGATCTTCTCTGAATCTGTCTTGCGGCCACCTCATCCTCTGGCAGAGTACCGTCCCTTAGAAAGGATAATATGGGCATGGCCCAACTCGGTGTCTCCCGTGTGGGAAACACTGGTTCGTCCACTTCCATTGGGACAGGCACCTCTGGTTGCTCTTTAGGGTTGGGAGCACTTCTCTGGAGTCCTGATCGATTAGCAAGGACTTCCTCAATGAATGCGACAGTCCCCGGGTTAAGCACAGCAGTCCCCGAGTATGGAGTGGCAGTCCCCGAGTAGGGAGTGGCAGTCCCCGAGTAGGGAGTGGCAGTCCCCGAGTGGCAGTCCCCGAGTAGGGAGTGGCAGTCCCCGAGTAGGGAGTGGCAGTCCCCGAGTAGAGAACGGCAGTCCCCGAGTTGGGAGCAGCAGTCCCCGGGTTTCCTGTAGCATTCTCCCAGTCAATCTCCATGGGATCAGATTCCTCGCTTGGCAGAGAAGGGACAAATATGGATTCTGAGTTGGGAGAGGGCTTGATGGATGGCTTCCTCAAGTGCTCCAAGGCAACCCCCGCCGGGATGGATTGCCGAGAAGATCCCAACTTGGACAGCTCGTCTGCCGCTTCGTTCTCTGCTCGGTGAATGTGCTGGAACTCGCATCCTTCGAAGAATCATGTCATAGACTGTACCAGGAAGCGATAGGATTCCATGTTGGCATCTAGAGCATCCCAAGTGCCAGAGACTTGCTGCACCACCATATCTGAATCGCCATAGCATATGATGCGCTGCACGCCAACCTCCTTGGCTACTCGCAAGCCATGCACCACTGCCTCGTACTCTGCTACGTTGTTGGACGCCTTGAAATGAATCTGCAGCACATACTTGAGTTGATCTCGCTTGGGTGACGTAAGCACTACGCCAGCACCAAGGCCTTCCTTCACCTTCGAGCCATCAAAGTGCATCTTCCAGTAATTAGAAACTGGAGCAGGAGGTTCATACTTCACCTCGGCCCAATCCACCAGAAACTCTGCCAGAATCTGAGATTTGATGGCTTCTCTTCTCGCATACGCGGGAGCATACGCGGCTAGCTCAATTGCCCACTTGGCTACTCTGCCACTCGCCTCCTTGTTGCCCATGATATCCGAGATGGGAGCAGAGCTCACAACCGTGATAGGATGCTCTTGGAAGTAATGCTTCAGCTTTTTGGCGCCCAGGTACACGCCATAGGTCATCTTCTGGTAGTGCGGGTAGTTTTGCTTGGAGCTAGACAACACTTCACTGAGATAGTACACTGGGCGCTGCACACTCTTGCCTTCTTCTTCTCGCTCCACCACAATTACCACACTGACTACTCGGTTAGTGGCAGCAATGTACAGCAGCATTGGCTCCTTGGGTAGTGGACTAGCCAAGATGGGAGCACTAGCCAGCATTGCCTTCAGCTCGTTGAATGCCACATCCGCTTGCGGAGTCCAGACAAACTTGTCACTTTTCTTCATCAGTTGGTACAGAGGCAGGGCCTTCTCGCCCATTCGGCCCAGAAAACGGCTCAGAGATGCCAAGCAACCAGTGAACTTCTGCACGTCTTTCAGGGATCTCGGCAAAGACATGCTCTCAATAGCTTTTATCTTTGAAGGGTTGGCTTCAATGCCCCGACTAGACACCAGGAAGCCGAGTAGCTTGCTAGCCGGGACACCAAAGGTGCATTTACTCGGATTCAGCTTCATTTTATACTTGCGTAGGTTAGCAAAGGTTTCCTCAAGGTCGGCAAGCAGAGTATGTGTTTTATTCGTTTTGATGACAATGTCATTTACGTACACCTGCACGTTCTTGCCGAGCTGATCATGCAAGCATTTCTGCATGCATCTCTGATAGGTTGCACCCGCATTCCTCAAGCCAAAACACATGACACGATAGCAATAAGCCCCGTACGGGGTAATGAAAGCAGTCTTTATTTGATCAGCAGGATTGAGTGCAATCTGGTGGAAACCAGAGTAGGCATCTATGAAAGACAGCAGTTCACAACCAGCAGTGGAATCGATCACCTGATCGATGCGAGGTAGCGGGAAGGGATCCTTGGGGCACGCCTTGTTCAAGTCAGTGTAGTCGACACACATGCGCCATGCAGTAGCAGCCTTGGGATCCTCCTTCTTCTTCTCGACCATGACCGGGTTGGCTAGCCAATCTGGATGCAGAACCTCCATGATGAAATTGCTTATCAGCAACTTGGTGATCTGGTCGCCAATGGCTTTCCTTCTCTCATCTCCGAAGCGGCGCATAGCCTGCTTCACTGGCTTGGCGTCAGGACGCACATGTAATGAGTGCTCAACCAACTCCCTCGGGACTCCTGGTAGATCTTCATTGGACCAGGCGAATACATCCCGATTCTCACGGAGGAAGTGGATGAGCTCGCTTTCCTATTTCTCCGCTAACCCGGAGCCGATAATGGCTACGCGGTCGGGGAACTCGGGGTCGACCTGGACCTTCTTGGTCTCCTGGGATGCCTGGAACGCGGTCCCGTGTTGGGTACTCGGCACACCCTGTGCGCCAGCTTGCGCGGATTGCGCCATGGCCACCACCTCATACATCTTCTTCTTTTCGGCAGCAATCACCATGGACTCCGCCAGCTGAGAACCAGCAGAGGCACACTCCATGGACTTCTTGTAATCACCAGAGATGGTAATCACGCCATTGGGGCCAGGGATCTTCATCTTCAGATATGCCGTGTGGGTAGAGGCCATGAACTTGCTCAGAGCAGGCCTGCCGAGTAGAGCGTCATAGGGGCTCTGATGATCAACCACCTCGAACTGCAGGCGCTCTGTGCGGCAGTTCTCCCTTGTACCGAATAGCACATCTATCCACACTCGGCCAATCGGGTTGCACGAGACACCCGGCACAATGCCATGGAAGGTGGTCTTGCTAGGCAGCAGCATGTTCTCAGCCAGGCCAAGCTTCTCAAGTGTGTCTTTGTACACGATGTTGATGCTGCTGCCGTTGTCGATTAGCACCTTGCTGAACCTCACATTCTTCTCGGGACCCAGGAAGGTAGGATCCAACACCAAGGCGTAGCTACCCGGGTTGGGCATCACCTTGGGATGATCTACTCGGGACCACCTGATCTCTTGGTCACACCAATACATGTAGTGAGGGACAGCAGGAATCACCGCATTGACCTCCATAGCACGCCTGTGCTGTGATTGCTTGTCGACTGGCTCGGAAGTGAAGATCATGTAGCTCTCGTGGTGCTCTTGGTACTGGTTGCGGCCTCCGCCCTCATTGTTGCCGTTGTTGTTGTTGCCTTGGTAGTTGTTGTTGCCTCTGTTGTTGTTGCGGTTGTAGTTGTTGTTGTTGTTGTTGCGATAGCCCTCATTGTTGAAGTGACGGTTGGCTCCTAAAGCCACTTGGTTCACATTTTCCCTTCTCGGAAACACTGGCGGCCGAGCTGCGGGCGCGCGAGCAGGCTGCACATTAGCATTGGCCGCTGGCAGAGGAGGAGGAGGAGGCAAGCCTTCATTCTTGATCAGATCCCACCACTCGCACTGCCGGGTTGTATGATTAGCAGGCCTTGAGGGGTGCTGAGTGTGAAAACTGCATGGGCCATCCTTCATGTCGTCAAAGACGAATTTCCTCGGCTGCTCGGAGTTTCCGCTACCCGACTGAGGAGCACGGAATGGTTTCTTGTTGCCTTGGCCCTGGTTCTGGTTCTGCCCGTAGGCTCCAGCAGGTTTCTGCCTTTGGCTACCCCCAGCTCCAACAGCCACTGCATTCACTTCTTCAGGGTCGTACCGAGTATCTATTCGGTCACCCCTGCGCTTGTTGCGGAACTCGTTGCGCTTGCTGTTGCTGAAGTTTCTTCTCGGCTCAGAGGAATCCATCAGGGGCTGAGTAGGGTCACCGAGTGCGTACTTATCCGCAATTTTGATGGTCTCCGCCAGAGTGTTTGGCATCTCCCTCTGCAACCTTTGCCACAGCATACTGCCATGTCTGCAACCCTGCGCGAACCAAGTAATGGCCTGGGCTTCATTCACACCTTCACAGGTGTTCCTCAATGTGCTCCACCGAGTAAGGTACTCGCGGTCCGTCTCGTCTTCTCGCTGCCTGCAAGCTGACAGCTGCTGTGGCCTATTCGGCCTCTTGTAAGTGCTTGTGAAGTTGCTGATGAAGGCGTCCGAGAAATCCAGCCAGCAATTGATGCTGTTCTTGGGCAAGTTGTTGAGCCAAGTGCGAGCTGGACCCTCTAGCATCTGCGGGACGTACCGCACCGCCCATCTCCGGTTGTCGTTCGCGATATGAACCGCGGTGACATAGTCATTGAGCCAATCCTCCGGCTTGGTGCTGCCGTTGTAACTCTTGGTGCCTCTTGCAAGCTGGAAATTCTTCACGGACGGCTCGTTCATGATGCGCGGGCCGAAGCATTCGGGGCCAGGAGGACCCGTGTTCTCAAGCCGCGCCGACAAGCTGATCCGGTCCAGCTGGTGCCTTGCATCTCCAGGCGCCAACACGCGCTCGCCAACACGATCCAGAATATCATAGCCAGCCATCTCCATGGCCGAGTAGCCGTCATCATATCTATCCACCTGCACAGCTGCAGGCTGCTCCACCGGGTTGGCGACTGGCGCCACTGCGCGCGGCTGCTGCCTCTGCCGAGTAGGCTGAGCGATGGGGTGCTGAGAAGGACCTGGGCGCTCTCCATCTCGGGCCTGGCTTTGAGCTTTATGGGCTTGAAAGCCTGCTCCTGCAGCGTTGTGTTTCTGACCGGGCTGCTGCGGCACAGCGAGCTGTTTCGCGCCAGCAGCCGGGTCGTACACCTGCATTTGCCTGTCCTTGCCTGAACGCCCACTACGGCTCATCTCGCGGCTGGGATGCGGAGATGAGGCCTGATCGTTAGATCTGGCCACATGCGAGTGCACCACTTGCGAAGCTCCAGCACCCGGGTTGGCTTTCCGGAACTCCTCGTTCTGCCTAGCCGCCTCTAGCACCAACTCGTTCAGCCTCTCCTGCTGCCTAACGCGCGCGTCTCCAGCTAGACGCGGCAACTCGGCAGCTACATCCTCAGCAGCTCTAAGTGTTTTGGCGGGGGTGCTATATCTGGGTCTAGTGGATGTGTTTGCGGTGGCGGACTGACTGGGAGCTTCTACCACAGTCGCCATCTCGGCACCTAGGTTGCGACGCGTAGCACCTACTTTGCTAGCCCTCCTGACTACTGGTGTGAAACCATGAGCCTTGTTGTACTCAAGCTGATCTAAGCTAAGCTCTAGCCTGATCTTGTCCAACTCCGCCTGCTCAGCGAGCAACTCCTGGCGCTGCCGCTCGAGATGCTCCTTCATGGTCAAGAGCTCGAGGTCAGTGGGAGGCGGCATACCCGTCCGCGCAGCAGACGCAGGGATAGTCGGAGTAGTGGAGAGCGGAAGGTTGCACTCCTTCTCGTAAGGCTTGTGCGTCTTCCCGCCAGCACTAGAGCCAGCGAGATCCTCGATGACGACCGCAGCGGTAGCAGCCGCGCCCTTCCCGGCGTCTGCAGCCAGGCCAGCTACCATCACCTCCGCGACGTCCGCGGAGCGGCCCAGCGGCCTCCCGCGTGCGGCGATAACGGCAGGTGGATCCTCCGCGTCATGCACCAGCTCGGGGTACTCGCAGTCGACGACGGTGGCGACGTAGACGAGGTGCGCGCCGAAGGAGATCACCGAGCCGCCCTCCGGCATGGCCCTGCCGCCGAAATTGCCGGCGTTGTCGGTGACGAAGTCGAAGGAGCCGAATCTGTGGACAAGGCCACAGACCACGCGCTCTCCGGTAGCAGAAATAGATCCCGTCCGAACGGAAACTCTATCCAGCGCCGCTGGTTGCCCCACGGTGGGCGCCAACTGTCGTGGTGGTGTCACGGCAGATGCCATAGGATGGCTAAAGATGTGGGGACGAAGGACGCTGGAGGCGCTCGGGGAGGGATCACGCGACGAGTAGCCGCGTGAAGGATGAAACTAGCACCGCAAACAACACAATCTACCCAGGTTCAGGGCCCTCGTGAGGAGGTAAAACCCCTACTCCTGCCTTTCTCTGTGTATTCTGGCGTCTCATCGAGTAGCCACAGTACAATGGTTCTTGCTACCGAGTAGCCACTCTTCTCTCTCCGGGTAGAATTAGGTCAAGAATCTCTACGTATGATCCAGCCCAAGTCTCGTCCCTCGCGCAGGAGGCGGCGGGGCACCTTATATACCCGGAGCCCAGCCGGATACAGCCAAATACAAACAAGTGTCGACATTGTGTGCACACCGTCCTTCTTCCGGGTTCCCGCTGACAGCTTTGGCTTCTAAGCTTGTCCTGATGCGGAAAGTCGTTGGGCAAAACCAAGTAACAGTCTGTTATCACTGTGCGAACACAGAGTAGGTCCCCCTATCCTGCGACGCCCTGCTGACACACTGTCGCTGTCAGGCACGCCGTCCCCAGATGAACAGTGCTGTGAATAGTGCCCAGTCGGACCCGGGATACGCGGGATCCGTTGTCAGAACGGCTCCTTTGACTTCTGGCCCGAGTAGGTTCCCGCCAGCTTTACTCGGACCAGCTCTCCTACTCGAACAATCACGACTTCCTGGATTCATCCTTCTGACCATCTTTTGTGTAAGACCGAGTAGCAGTCGACCGGGTAACGAGTACCGGGTAGGCGGCTACTCGACCAAACTTCTCTTCTGACCTTGCCTTTAGCACTTGCCTTTACCCTACTCGGGGGTAACCCCCCGACATGTTTGTTGGTTTGCAATCCATGTACTTGTGTGTTTTTGTGTTTGAGCCTTCATTTCTATTCTTGCTTATTTTAGTTGGATATTTGGGAGATTAATGAACTATGCCATTTTGGGGGGAGTAATATGCTTTTGCACTTTACTATCCTAAAAATGTGTGTACATGAGGAATACCACTTAGTGTTGATATATCAATATTATCTTGTCCCTATATGGTATGTCTTTCTCATGATAAACTCAAATTCTAATGTCCTTTAACTTTACCTAGTTATATTTTTCTTTGCCTCTTGTTGAAAATGGATTATCACATATGGGGGAGTAATAAGCTATGTGCAATATACAATCCTATAAATGTGAACATGTGAGGTATTGCCACCTAGAGTTGATATTGTTAGTTATCTTGTTCCTATGTGGCATGTTGCTCAAACAAGTTCCATATTTTCTTAAATATATTGTTTCTCTCTTCTTTGTTATCTTGTTTGTAAGAGAGTTTCTTGGTGCTTTGCATATTCGGTCTTTATTTGAAGCCTTCAAGAATCTCTATCTAAGCATGTTTTGCAATTCCTATCTTTTGTCACATGGTTATGTTTTGTGAATATGATTGTGAATAAATCATCTACCACCGAGAAATATATCCATAGATTTCTTGTCTTTGAAAAGTGATAATAATTTGTGGTAAATTTATTGATAATATTTACATTGGACTTTGCTCGAAAATTGCCTTATTTCTTTCCAATGTTTTGTTTGGTTTAACTCCCTTGTGTCTTCCTTGTACCTTTTGTTTTCTTTTGCTCCACTCAAAAAAAAATTTATCCTTTCTCGAGCGAGGAAAAGCAATGATCCCATTCTTGTGCACTTCCATTAAAAGTCATACTTCTTTGTGTTGCACTATTATTGGGGAAGCTATCCTACTTTGAGTAGAACACCTTTCTTTAAATTGGTATTGCATCTTCTTGCTTTTCTTGAGCATGAATAGTGTTTGAATAATATATATGGAGAGTAATGATTCCATTATGTGAATTTTGTATTCAAATCCAAGATCATAATTAATGCACTATTCTTGGAAGAGCCATCCTATATGTTTTTGAACACTTGTTGTCTTAAATTGGTATATTATCCCGATGACATGTATTTTTGTAAGACGAACATTTTTCATATTGGTACTTTGTGTGCCATCATGAAAAGTGTAGAGGGTTTTCTTATTCTTTTTATCTTACTTTATTTTGGTATTTTCTCTATTTTGGTTTCCTAAATCATGTGTTGATTTGGGGTTTTGATATAATTTGGACAATTATTTTGATTTTCTCTCTTGTGGGTGCCTTCTTTGTTTTAATTGGTATTTTGTCCAATTTGTATCTTGTTTGGTTCTTGAAAGTTTTGTGCATGTATATTTACTATGTATATCTTTTGACATGCTTACTTTCGTTGATCCAATATATAGGATAAACTCCATCAAATCCTAAATGGCTAAGATGTGCATGAAATTCAAATTCATATTAATATGCAAATATTTATGTGGAGTTTTCCCTATGTATTGTAGTTGTTCTAACTACTTTCGACCCAATGAGTTTGGGTACCATTTTGTACTTGAATTTTGTTTTCAGGCACAATGGAGATACATTGGTTGCTTGCCTCATTCATAAGGAAAGAGTTCTCACCATGGGATTATAGGAGTCAAGCTACGATGATTAACAAACTCGCAACCTCTTCATCAACAATGTCATATCGGTAACAAGTATCTATCTCATGCATACATTTCTAGCTTTCAACCTTGTGTAGGTTGCATCTTGGCATGAAATCCATTTATTGCATTTCATTTGGGTCTTGCAAATGTCTTATAAAAACATCTTTGTTGCAAATATGAGTAAGACGGGATGATTACATATCAAGGGGATATTTATAATCATTCTCATGATTCACCAATCCCAAGTATATTAATCTAGCAACTTCCAACTTTAAGTCTCTCATATGCAATATTGATGAATTCTCAAAACCATTTGCCTTTGTGATACGTGTTACCTTTATCAAATCATTCCAAATATCACTTTTCCCTTGTGATATTTGTGATGCTTTGATGAGTTTGTTGGTTGTTCATATATATCCATTTAATATTAAATTAAGCTTAGTGCTTTGCTTTCAAGCAAAGATCTTATTGGTATATTTATGAACCTCTCTTGGATATCATGTTCTTCTCCTTAGTACCTATTTTGTGTGTGCATGTTTCTTTGTGGATATATGCCTTTGTGATTGGTGTCCACTTAGAAACTTATAAACACGAGAATAGTTACATCTTTAATTGGTATTCTATTTCTTTAGTGAATGACTTTTATTGCTTTATTTTCTTTGGTGGTTCCTAAAATGCACAAGCTTTGTTTTTAATTTGGTATTCCTTTTGCATCTTAATAAGCTTGTGGACCTATGTGTTTTATCCTCGTTGGTTTGTGTGTATGGGAAAGACATGGTATGCACTATGTGCCTCATATATTGAAAGACTATGATGAAGCTTTTCTCATCCTATTAGTATCCTAAAAATGTTTTTTCCTTGTCACACTCATCTCTTTCGGATGAGTAAGTCTTTTATTTGTCACTCCTTTATCTTAATTTCTCAACTCTTGTTTGATTGCAAGTTGTTTTTCTTCATTTCCCATTTTTCTCTTGCTCTTGTTTTGTTCAAAATTATCTAGAAGGGAGTGATGATTCCATGTTGTGCACACTATTTAGCAATTGAAATGTAACTTTGTGCATGTACCTTGGGAAGTTCCTTTTTTATTTTCTAGAACACTTGGTTGATCTTATCATAATATTGTTTTCGGTCAATTGTTTAATTCAGATCCTTTAGTTGGTTGCTTCTTTGTTAAATTATTCTTAAATTTTATTCTTTAGAAATCTTTGGATCCTCAATATAGTTTGATCTCCTTCCATCTATTCATAGTTGGATATATGCACTTGATTTCACTCATATCATGAGGAATGCATACACTATGGGGGAGCTCTTATTATATTGGCCTTCTATTTTTTCCCATTTCGGTAATGGATGCCAATGGGGGAGAAGTTTAGAGGGTATAATGGAATTTGGTTTTATGCTTTAGTTTCATTCTTAAGCATTTTACTTCCATGCTCTCGCATCCTTGCTCATTGCTTTGCATTGTTGCTTTATTCATTATATAAACCCTCGTAAAAAGGGATTGTCATAAATTACCAAAATGGGGGAGATTGAAAGCGCATGGTGCCCCCAATGTGGTTTTGGTAATTAATTACAATCCTTATGGACTAATGTTTTCATCGAGTTATCCTTGTAGATCTTGTTCATAGGAAATAATGGAGTTCATGTGTTGAATTCTATTAGATTTCTTGATGGCCATTGTTATATTCAAGGATTTATATGAAGATTGGCCATGTATAGAGTTGTGCATATTTCTAGTGTGTCTTGAAGAAAAGGATCATGTGATCTCTCATGATTATCTTCAAGATATCATCATTTTAAGTGAGAATAAAATATAAAACGGTGATCATGCTTGTGATCAACACACAAAGCTATAAGATGTACCAAGTGGATTATGTATCTCATGGTATGGTAAGAATTGGACCATATAGCTTTCTGAACTAACCCATGATATATGTGTGTGGTATCTATATGTGTGGTTAGGTATCTTTCCATGTGCATGAACCAAAAGAGATATTTCATATAGCCCATGGTCTATGTCGTCGTCAAGCGGTGTTCGTCATCAAGCTTGACGTGGAAGCTCAAGTGAAGCATCTCAAAGAAATCCTATGATTGATGCTTGCCACCCATTTGGATATTGTGGCCTTGTGTAGATTTGTCGAGAAGGGTCTCTCCCAAAATGGTGTATGGGGAGCTAGTCTCTCCCATAATGGTGTATGGGGGAGCAACTTGCAAGTCTTCATCAAGCGAAGCATGTGCTAGCAAGCACGATCAAGAAAGAGGATCCAACTTGAGAGAGTCAAGATCTTAATCATCTGTCTCAAGTGGAATGCTCAAGGCAAAGATATGATCTTTATAGGTTTTCTATTTTACCATCTCGTTCCTTTGGGAGACTGGGTTATAGGATAGATAGTCGTACTATCAAGAGGGGCTCTCAAGTGAGTAACTTGATCGAATCGTTGTGGAGAGCTCAAAATTTTGCATTCTTGCATATCTCTTTCTTGGTTCTTATTTGGTTTTTATCTCCTTAGGTTTTTGGTGCTTGTATAGATCTTCATGAAAAGCCAAGGTTTATTGAAAACCGTTTTGGTAAAGAAAACTAGTTGCGTTTTTGGTGGTGAATATACGGTTCAGCTTTTAGAATGTTTTCAAACCTTCCATGTGTGGTAACTTCTCCATTCATTTTTTTTTTGGATACTCCTTGATGTTATCTTTCCAACCCAATTGGATTCACCTCTTTCGGATTTCATTCGCAAAAGTAATGTGCGTTTTCGGTGATAGAGGTTTTACCGGTTGTTCCGTTTAGAGAGGTTAAACATTTATACATTTGGTTTTAGTTTCCATTACTGGGCAGTGATGTTTCTCTCCATGATCTTTTAGAATTTTTTGTTGCGAACTCAACGAGCCAAAGATCATCAAAAACGGAGTCCGGACGCAAAAGTTATGATCCTTTTAGTATTGGTGTTTGGCCTCTTCCGGAACTACCGGGCCAAGGTCAGTAGTACCGACCCAAACTACCGGACGAGCTCGGTAGTACCGCAAATTACAGTTCCTAGAGTGTTTCTGGCCGAATTTTTGCCAAGAACTTCCGGTACTACCGGGTTCCGTCCGGTACTACCGGTTGGACACGTAAAAAGGCCCTAACGGGCAGTTTTCTAGACCCTTATTTAAGGAACCTTCTACCCCAAAAGTTTCCTCACTTCCCCTAAGCCATATTTCTCTCTCTCTCCCACCATTGTTGACCTTGAGGAAGTTTTCCCCCTCTCAATCCCTCCCATTTTTCTTGCATATTTTTGACGGAAAAGATAGAGGAGATATAGATCTATATTTCCACCAATCCATCCTCCTTATTGAGGGAAACCTAATAGATTTTGATCTTGGAGTTCTTGGTGTTTCTCCTTTGTTCTTCCTCTCTTATTCCCCCATAAACATTTGTTTCTTTGTTGAAATTTGAGAGTGAAGGATTTGAGCACTTGTGCTCTTGCCATTTGCATCGGTTGCATCAGTTTGCTCTCTCAACGAGGATTCATGGAAGTGAAAGTTTGTGGACTTGTTACTCTTGGGTCTTGGACCCTAGACGACTTGTGGTGTTCTTGGGAGCCTCCAGTTGAGTTGTGGATGTGTGCCCCAAGATTGTGGTGACATCGAGAGCCTCCAATTAAGTTGTGGATGCGTGCCTCGGTCGAAGGTTTCCAATAGTGGAAGGTGAACTAGGCCTTTGTGGCGAGGTTCATCAGAGAATAGGGTGAGGCCTTTGTGGCGTTGAGTAGGCCTCTTATGGAGAGCTCACACCCCTCCAAAAATACGTACTCCCCTTTTGGTAGGAACACATCATCGTCTCTGCGTGCCTCGGTTATTTCTATACCCGAGCTTTTTACTTATGCAATTTACATTGTGATAGCCTTCGCGCTTGAAGTTATATATCTTGCCATCACCTTGTTACTTGTCTTGCTTAGCATAAGTTATTTGTGCACCTAGTTGACCCTAGAATATTTAGGTTATGTGTTTGTTAATTTAAACACCTAGTTTATTTCCGCATTTAACAAGGCTTAACCAGAAAAGTTTTAATCGCCTATTCACCCCCCCTCTAGGCAACATCGTTGCATGTTCAAGTTTGCAATGCGTTTACATAACGTTGATCAAGATTTATGTTGGCTTCATGTCACCTGAAAAATTATTTTGTTATGAATTACCTACTCAAGAACGGCAGGAGTTAAGCTTGGGAATGCTGATATGTGATACGTTCCAAACGCATCTATAATTTTTGATGCTTCATGCTTGTTTTCTACATGTTTTCCCTATGTTTTACTTTGTTTTCTATCATTTATTGGACTAACTTATTAACAGGATACCCAGTGCCAGTTCCTTTTTGTTTGTCGGTGCAATGCAGAAATAGGTCAAAAAATCAAAGTGCTCGGATTGAGTTAATTTTTTGTGTTTTTTACTCCCTAGAAAACTCCAGGATCCAGAAGGGCAGCGTAGGATGGGGCCCATGGCCTCCAAGAGGGTGGTGGCCGCGTGGAGAGCCCACCAGGTGGCGCCATGCACCGCGTCGCGTCGCCCCGTCGCTCATAAATTCACCAGTTACCTAAAAGTAGAGGAACAATCGACGATTTTTTCAGAAACGCATATGAGCTCTGCCGCCATCGAAAACTCTACTTCGGAGGACATAAGTTCCTGTTTCCGCACCCTGCTGGGACGGGGAAGTGCCCCCGATGCCATCTCCATCGACCGTTCTTCCTTCGTGATGCTTCGTGAGTAGTTCCACCATGGACTATGGGTTCATAGCAGTAGCTAGTTGGTACTCTCTCCTGCTTGATGATCAATACCACGGTCTCTTGAGCTTCCTCACATGATAGAGATCCATATGATGTAATGCTATGTGTTGTGTTTGATGGGATTCGAGAACCATGGAATTATTATTATTTTGTTCATGTCAATCTGAGATTCTTCACTTATATCCTTAGAGTGTTTTAATGTGTTCTTGCATGCTCTCTGATGTTTATGATTATCTTGATCACATAGTTGTATGCATCTCCAAGAGGGAGTATTTAGGCTAGATAGTGGGTTCATGCCTCTTTGTTGCCTACGCTCGAGTGACAGAAACGTGCGAGGGGAGGATGTGATGCTGCCACTAGGGAGAAAACAACGGTGCTCTTGTCTACGGATGAGACACATTTCTTACATTACATACTTTACTTAATGCAATTGTCTGTTGCACCAAAGCAATCACTTCGTTTCTAATACTTAATAACAGAGAGATTTGTTGGATAGCTTTATTGAGGTGGACTATTAGATATAGATGCATGTTGGATAACGGTGTATATGCCTTGACGTAATGCCTACCATGTTAGAACTCGTGAACTATATCTCGTCATAATAGGATTATTATTCCCTCATGATTTGTCAATTGCCTAGCTGTAATTTGTTTACCCAACATGTGTTCTATTGTTTGGAGAGTTTCCACTAGTGAACATATGAACCCCATTCCATTTTTTACTATTATTGCTATTGTTTTTACATGCATTTAATACTTGTTTCCTTGCTGGTCCATTTATTACAGATTACGTATATCACTTGTTTCACTATGTATCACATGACATTCACTATCTTTTCGCTGAACCAGTGCATCTATACAATCGCCATTGTATTAGGTGTGTTGAGGATGCAATAGAAACATCACAACACCACTCCATCCATTGTTTTATTGCACCTTTTGTTACTAATATCTTTTGCTAAGTGCTTCTCAGGTGTGGTTGAATTGACAACTCAACTGCTAAGGTTTATAGGTATTCTTTGGACCCCCTTGTGTCGGATCAATAAATTGGGGTTACACTTACCCTCGAAGACTGTTACAATCCCCTACAATTGTGAGTCATCAAGACTATTTTCTGGCGCTGTTGCCAGGGAGCATATCTCTATCTATAAGTCCACTTGGGAAGTACACTCTTGCTTTTTTTACTTGCTTTATTATTCTTGCTGTCAAGGGTTGATTTCTTTGAAACTAGATCTTATTGGCAAGGTGGGTTCATGGGAGAACAACAAAAATATTATAAGGAACACCGCTTGTCACAAAAAGGGATACACTTATGGGAACAAATAAATAAATGGAATGAGTATGCTAAAATCTTGTTCTCTACTTATGATGTTTCCTATTGCTTTGATAAATCTTGTTGCCATAGGAGGTATAAACACCTCCCTTTTCAATGTGAGTATAATGATAATGATGCCATAGCTTCTTAGGTTAGAGGAAATTTGACTTTTATGATGTGGAACAATTGAAGAATTTATTGCTTGGAAGGGTGCATTTGAAATTGCGTATTTGCTTGAAAATATTGATGATGCTCCTTATAAATATGAGATTTATGATATACTTGAATATTTCTTTGATAATTACAAGGATGTTAATGGATATATAATGAAATATATTAATAAATGTTCTCCTCCAAAGGAAGAGACTAATGCCTTGCAGGAGCCTATGGAAGTAGAAATTTCTGAAACTGGAAGCTCATTGGATGAAAAAGAGGAGGAGAGTGATGATAAAAAGGAGGAACAATGGAGTAGCTAGCCATGTCTACGTTCTAATGAGAGTAAATCTTTAACTCATACTTTATTTGATTTCCCTCCATGCTTACCAAAGAAGGATGAGTTCATATATTGATGAATGTGATGATCCTATTGATTCTTTTGAAATATCCCTTTTTGATGGAACTTG
This sequence comes from Alopecurus myosuroides, assembly GCA_028641055.1. Classification (NCBI taxonomy): domain Eukaryota; kingdom Viridiplantae; phylum Streptophyta; class Magnoliopsida; order Poales; family Poaceae; genus Alopecurus; species Alopecurus myosuroides. The sequence continues at coordinate 461,845,925 of CM054057.1, read as the reverse complement.
TTAGACTGATTTTGCTACTGTTATTTATGATAATCCTTGCTACTTTGAGAAATCTTATGATAATACTCCATTTTCTACTACTATTGATATACATGATAATGAGGATGTTTTCTTAGAAAATTTATATGAAAATGCTCTAGATGATGGTCCTATGTTACCTGGTGTTATAAATTATAATGCTATTGAAAATGGGATTTATATTATGAGTCCCATTACTTTGTAGAGTGATCAATCATCTTGTTTTAATATTGCTAATAGTGGGTTAGAAGAGGTGATGATTTTAAATTTTGATCCACTATTGTGGATGAATTGTGTGCTTATAGATCATGACAAACATGATCTGTATGATAGTTATATTGTTGAGTTTGTTCATGGTGCCACTGAAAATTATTATGAGAGGGGAAAATATGGTTGTATAAATTTTCATGGTATTAAAACACATCTCTTTATGTTGAAACTTTTGAAGTTGTTCTTGTTTTGCCTTCTTACGCTTACTAGTTTGTGCTTCTTTGATTTATTTATTTACAAGATTCCTATGAATAGGAAGTGGGTTAGACTTAAATGTGTTTCATATTTTCTTCTTGATGCTCTCTTTTTCCTCAATTACTATTTCTTATGTGAGCATCTTTTAAATTACTAAGCCTATCAATGGCTATAAAGAAAGAGCTCTTGGGAGACAACCCTTGTTATTTTTTCTTTCAGTTTTGAGTTTTTTTCTATCTCCTTTATTTGTAAGGAACACGAATTATAAAAATAAATTAGTTGTTCTTGTTATCTAAAACTTTCAAAAAGAGAAGTGATCAAGAAGGTGAGCATTGAAGAAATAGGGGTCGACCTTGAACACTTGTGTTCATGCCTATGGAAACAATTTAAATCTTTTCATGAACCTTCTCAGCCAAAAATATGTGTTTCTTGTGGTTTCCTCCATTCTATCATAAAAATAAAGTTCCTTAAAATAAATGCCTAGCTAAAAGGCGTCAAATGAAAGCGCTTGTTGGAGGTAGCCCACTTTGTTCTCCTTCGTTTTCCTTCCGTTTTCGTTTGTTCTTTTTCTGTTTTAGAAGTTGTTACCTCTATATCAAATGCTCCTTATCCTTTTTATTTTTCTTTTGTGCCAATAGTAACCTCTAATAGAGAGATAGAGCAATTTGGGTAAGTTGTTGTTCTGAAACAGATTTCTGGCTATTACCAAAAAAATCATATATCTCATCCAGAACGTCGGATTAATTTTAAAAAAATAGACACATGCCCTAGGTTGTTATCTAACTTCCATTAGTTTCATACTTTTTGGTTTGAGCAACAAAAGATTTTCAAAAAAAATCATCTTTACCGACTGTTTTGTTTTGACAGATTTCTGCCAATATTTGCATTTGCGTCTTAATCTCTTTCTTCTTGTGTTCTTTTGAGAGTAAGAGATTTTAAAAGAATTTTTGATAGTATCTAATGTTTTAAATAGAGTGTTAGACTTTTGTTGAAACTGAACCAAGTGAATTTATTATTTTGATTGCACTAACGTTGCTAATGAAGATTGTGAGAAGTTTTAGGTGGAGGAAGTTTTCAAGTGTATGGAGAGAAGAATGATATGAAAAGATGAAGGATGGAAAAAATCTCAAGCTTGGGGATTCCCATGTCACCCATAGATATATTCAAGAAGTACAAGTGTCAAAGCTTGGGGATGCCCAAGGCATCCTCTTCTTCATCAACAAAAATATCAGGTTTCTTTCAAAACACTATATTTTTATTACTTCACATGATATGTGTTATTCTTGGAGCGTCATTTTATTTTTCTTTCAGTTATGTTTTGTTTTATTTTCTATAGATTTTGGTTGGATCCTAGCATATTTTAGTTTGGAGAGAAACACACTCCGTTTTTATTGCCTAGAACACTCTAGTTTTCACTCTTATTGTTGTGTGAGTGTTCAGTTTTTGCTACTACTGCGTTTAGCTCTTGTTTCGAATTATTATTATGTTCAGATCTTGTTGGTTTGGTAAATATATATATATATGATTAGCTCTCTGGCCTTTTATGATTATTTTCTTTGAGAGTTGTTTCAAACAAGTTAATTGGTGTTAGTTGGAACTGGAATATGTCATGCATGTGGTAGTGGTATGAAAAAAAACTGCAGAATCTTGTAGATCATTAAATTGTTTCACTTGAATCTTTGTTATGGTTTTGAGATATTAACATGCTTAATGGGTAAACTTTCTGGTTTAGTAAAGTAAGAACAATTAATAGTTGGTCTAAAAGTTTGAAACTGTGCCACACTCGAATAATCAGTTGAAAGTACGATGGTATATGACTTCTAATGTACATAGAACCATGATGATTTTTGTTAGGATCTATGGTCAGGGTAACCAACAATGACTTTTCATTGCCATGGACCCTCTTGGAGTGATTTTCATTATGTCTTGTAAGATCATATTGCTATTTGAAATCTTTAAACTTGTGAGCTCTAAGTTGCGGTTTTTTGACACTTCCACTAACCATATTTGCTAGCCTCTATGGTACTGTGAATTTCCCATTGTCACATTGAGACTAGGTGCAAACTTCGCCGGTACATCCAAACCCCGTGGGAGGACTTCATCATGTTCTCCTACACATATGCCCAAATATCTTCCTCAAAACAGCTACCATACCTACCTACCACGTCATTTTCATAGTCGTTCCGAGATATATTGCCATACAACATCCATCTAAATTATATGACTTGATGACGTGCTTTATTGTTATATTGCATACTGCTACACTGATAGGAGCATTCGGTTTGATACATCAGTGACGTGCTTTATTGTTATATTGCATACTGTTGCACTGACAGTAGCATTCAGTTTGATACAACAAAGATATTTTATTATGAGTTATGAGTACTAAAAGTGTGATTATTCATTGCAATATAGAGACCTCTACTAGTGAGAATTTAAAATAAAAAAGGGCCAATGAGAGAAAAAATAAAATAAAAGAGAGAGGGGGCAACACTATTATCCTTTATTCCACACTTGTGCTTATGATTAGCACCAATACTTCAGTTTGGAGAGAGTTTTTGATATTATGACTTGCATAACTATGTGGGGAACTTTACATTATAGAAATTGTCTTGTATATTCCAATGATGAGCCTCCTCAAAAGTGATCTAGGTCTTCGTGAGCAAGCAAGTTGGATGCACCCCACTAGTTTCATTGGATAGCTTTTATACACTTATAGCTATATGTGCATCCATTATGTGGCAATCACTACTCCTTGCATAGTTTCGATTATAAGACTTATTCTTGTCTAATGATTACTTTCAGCTCTGTGAGATTTTCTTCCATTGACCATCACCGCCCCCCCCATAATATTCTCTTAGCCATAACATCCTGGTGCCAGGAACCAATGCAGCACGCTTACTTGGTTTTAGTGGAGAAATAGTGAGTTGATTTTCTACGTGCATATTTTTATCACTTCACTTGATCGTAACAGAAATTTTTGTGAGTGTGTGATGCATTGGATGATTATATTATTGTGCTTTAAGCTTAAATCATCTTTAATATGCCGTGTCTCATAAGTTATATCCCGTGGTCTGAGCTCGATCCCTTGACGAGGGCGTGATCACATGTTCGTTGGGAGACCCTAAGCAGAAGGTATGATACGGTCTAGAGTAAGTTTCCCCTAGTAAAGAACCAGAGTCATAGAACCAGTAGGACTTTGTAGTCTTGAAGAAGGTTGGTTTGTTAACAGCGCCAGAAAAAGTACTGACGTGTAGTTGACGAGAGTGTGGAACCTGCACACAAACACAAACTCTCTCTTCCCCCAACTTTTCGGAAGGTTGTCAATCTTCCGGTCTTGCTGAAAACAGGAGAATTAAACATATAGAGTCTTGGAAAATAATTCAAGTAAAAATGGACAGCAAGGAAACAATAATGAAAGTGCTTAAAAAAGGTTTGCAATATGAGAAAAATAGGACCGGAGGCCATAGGTTCACTAGTGGTGTCTCTCCAAAGAAAACAAACATGTTGGGTGAAAAAATTACAGCTGGGCAATTGACAAATCATGAACGTATAAAAATACTATTATGATGAGATAAAGTTCACGGGTTCTAACATTGTAGGTATTGCGTCAAGGCATATGGACCACTATCCAACATGCATTCGTATCTAAATATCCACCTAAAGAAAGCTATCCAGGAAATCCCTTGGTATTAAGTTGCCGCAACGATGTGATTGCCTAGGGGGTCCCTGAGGGGCCCACCAGGTGCATCCTAGGAAGAGCCCGTGCATGGTGCCCTCCTGGTGGCACCCTGTTCCCCTCTAGCTCCTCTTTGGACTATGTCTTCGCTCCGGGTACAAATTGATCTCAGTGGATTTTTAGCCCTTTCCGTGAATATTTCCTTAAGAACTTTTCTGAAATAGAAAATAGCAGAAAACAACAACTGGCCTGGGGCATCTTGTTAATAGGTTAGTCTGTGAAAACATCCAGAAAACATGTGGAAAATAAAAGGTATTGGGCAGAAAACAAGCATAGCGAATAAAAAATTATAGATATGTTTGCAACATTATCAGTCAGTTGGTGATGCCGATGAAACTAAGTGGATGACGCAATCTTGAATAGGCGATATCGTTCAAAGGCAAACACCAAGCATTGACTAAGGGAGCAGTCGGACAGCGCGACCAGGCGACCACCCACGAATGACTACCTGGACAACCGTAGACTTATAGCCGTCATCAACCAGGCTAGAAGCCCTCTAAGACCCGTGATCCAACCAAGCCAGATCACCACGACAATGTATGAACCCCCACGACCGGACTGCTAGTGTCGTAGTGCCAACGCGGGGCTAATGGGGAAGAACCCCACCAGTCCCAGCTCATCCCTGATAATATAGATAGGTTGGCACTGCCAAGGGACATAAGTCATCTCTAACAACTAGCACAATGGGCTAGTGTGCACCAAGTACGAACCTTTCACTAGGACGAACCCAGGGCAAGAACCGATGTAGTTCTTGTGTGCTTGACGCTATTAACCCATCCGATCGTGGTCCTAAGACATTACCTAAATAGAAATTAACTAGCCGACTATGAAATACCAGTAGTGGATGTGTGCATAGACTCTCCAAACAGAGACATAGAGTTTGTTTGAACAACTCAAGCTCCGAGAAATATATCAGGTATCATCATTGTAATTCTCACTCTCTTGTAGATTTTTTCCCTTGTCAATCCAAGACGGTATCCTGAAATTATCCATGGTTCAGGTTACCCTCTCGTGATCCTTATCGATCTCATCTTTTCTAGGCCATCGTATACTCGGTTGACATGCACTCTATTGTATCTACTTCCATGTTACATGTATTTCACATATATTATATAAACATGTTTCTTCATGTATGTTTCCATCGTGTTGATTATATTTGTGCCTACCCTAAGAGTGCCGAACCATTACTTGAATACCGCATGTACCCATGATCTTAAGATCATCTCTACTGTCCTTAAGTGACTGTTTCTAGAGTACACGCTTGGATATTCAAGCGGTCATTGACGTGGGGATGACTCCTGGACCTATCGGGTGAGCCTATCCAGTGCAAGAACCAAGACTTAGGCCCAAAGAGAGGTGTTCTCCTGCGCTAGTAGAAGGCCCAACGAGGACCCACCCGCAAGACTTGCAGGTCAAGAAAGAAGCTCCTACCAACCTAGAACTAGGGTTTGTAACCCCCAACCCCGGACGCTGTTTGAGACCTAGCCACCTATAAAAGGCTAGGAGAACCACCGAGGGGGGAATCCGATCTACTTTTCACCACCACGGCCTTGAGCTCAAAATCGTACTCTCAACTTGAGCACCCCCCATTGTAACCGATCTACCGATAATACAGATCGAAAGAGCAGCAGTAAGGGTTTTACCTCTACGAGGGCCCCGAACCTGGGTAAATTGTGCCCCCTGTTAGCCGACGATTGTCACCAGTGCCTTTACGTTCTCTTAATCGAAACCCTACCGGATCATCCGAGGGACTTGTTGAGATGAGTAATCGACAATTGGTGTCGTCTGTGGGAACGGCGGGCGCTGGATCTACGGCATCTTCGGTCTCATCATCACCAACCTTCAGCTGGAGCCCTGGAACATCGACTCCAGCGGAACCGATCCGCTTCGGGTCGCTCATCTATGCGTCCCACTCACCGGAATCGCGCCCAGCGTTCAGCCAGTTGGAAAAGAGCGTCAGCCTCACGTTCGGCAGCTTCCACTTCCGTGCCAACAAGGCGGGAATCCTACGCTTTTCCGAGAAAATCGATCTCGGCGAATCAGACTCCGAGTCTGTCTCAAGCCTGGCGATCCTCGATTCGCCACCTGATGACGCTGATCGCGACCTAGCACCCAGCAGTGGCTCCATCCGACTCAACACACGCGATTTCCACACAATCGCAGCCGAGGAGCCCTCCAGATTCAGTGAAAGTTGTCGACCCACGCCTAGGACTCACGAGCCATACCTGGACCAAGTCTGTATGGCAGGATCAACTGAACAACCCGACGAAACGGAGGAAAGCCAAAAGGAGCGAGAGTTTATCAAAGTCTCGCGAGCCGCTTGGCTCAAAGCAAAGGCGGCAGTGCAATCTAGCCAGCCGATAGAAGACGGAGCTTCTCAAGATGACCTGACCGCATACCACTACCACTTGGTGCGAACAGGTCAACTGACCACAGAAGACCGCAGAGATATGGCCATGCGGAAGGAGGAGGCGGATGCTTCGAGTGCGCGTTGCGCATCGCTCTCAAGGACCCAATCGACGGGTATCCAACTCCCAAGAAAGAAGAACGTCTCGAAGACTGCTCATATGGACCACAAGTCCCTTAGAGGGATCAACAAGTCACTCGACACATCCCTCATCCACGTCGACGAGGAACCAACGACCCCCATTGCGGCTCTCCTGGCAGCCGCCACGTACTTACAGGCGAACAAACCGCCGGAAAACAACCCCCGCACGGAACAACACCAGCAAGTTCAGAAAGAGTTAGGCATGGCAGCCGCAAGACTCGCCGCACAGAACCGCAGGAACGCGACCACTCCAGAAGCCGACAAAACCCCTCGGGAAGACAAAACACCTCGCAAACGCGGGAGCACGTCGCCTAGAAAGGGAGACAAGGAATCACCTCGCCGCCCTTGGGGAAAGGAAGCCCGCCACCGAGGCGACTGTCCGCGTAGCAACGACGATATCCCGCGAGATCGCGATCGCAGCCCGCGGCACCATGGAAGCCGGTCGCGACATCGCAGCCGGGAACCGCGGCATGAGGACAACCGCGACCGGTCCGAATATGACGCGCGTGGAGATATCGCGCAAAGCAAGGTCGACAAGGCCCAAGCTCGCAGGAACCGCGACCGATCGCTGTCCACCACCTCTGACAAAGAGGCCTGCGGTGCAATATGCTTCTGTCGCAGCATCAGCGAAGCGCCAATGCCCAAAAGATTCAAACTCTTGACAGAGGTCCCAAAGTACGACAGTTCGATAGAACCCAGGTCATGGCTCTCAGACTACCTTACCACGGTGAAGTGCTAGCGTGGGAACAAGACAACAGCTATGCAATACCTAAATCTGCATCTCGTGGGGGCCGCCCGCAGCTGGCTCGAAGGAAGACCACGCGCGTGTTACAGATCCTGGGACGATCTCACCCGCGATTTCGAGAAAAACTTCCAAGGGACGTACAAACGACCCGCAACCATCGAGGAGTTGCGAGCGTGCAGACAGAAAAGTGACGAGTCCACCCGCGCGTATATCTAGAGATGGACCACACTCAAGAACACCGCAGAAAATATGTCGGAAGAAATCGCGGTTGAAGCCTTCTCCAAAGGTGCTCGGCGTACCGCCGTCCGAGAAGAACTGGGGCGATCTGCGCCCAAGACGATCGGGGAATTAATGGCGATTGCAGACAGATGGGCCAACGGTGAGGAATCCCTGCGCAATAAAAAAGCATCTTCCCCCGCACATGAGGAGGATCGCAATGGCGACCGCCGAAAGAAGAAGAGGAAACACTACGATCACGACGATCGAGATGAACTAGTAGCAGTGGAGTTCACAAGAAACCGCGACGGCATATCCCACGGAAATCGCGACTGGAAACCAAAGCCAGATGATAAAACTCCATAGGAAGATCTTGACAGATACTGCTCGCTACATCTATTCATAGATAAGCGCACGGGCAAAACCAAAGCAACACATTTCCTCAAAGACTGCCGAAAATTCCAGGACATCCACGAAGCTTACACAAAGAAGCACATGGCCGCCGTTAACCAAGGATACCCGCAACTCCTAGGAGGAGCCTCCGGATACCAGCCGCCACCCCTGTCTCCACCAGGACACCATAACGTGGCGCTAGCCGCGCTACCGGCGCCACCCGCTACAAACCAGGGAGCCAACGGGTACCCAAACCCAGCGGGGCTCCTAGGCATGATACAAAAAGTCTGCCCATCCCGAAGGATCCAGAAGACAAACACACGCCAAGTTAATATGGCAGTACAAGATCCACCGTCCGCAACCGAGTACCTGAAGATATCAGAGCAGCCGATAACTTTCTCTCGAGAGGACCACCCTCCATGAGTATATCGACCAGGGCACGCCGCGCTTGTTATTCAGGCGCAAATAGGCAACTACGACCTCACTCGGGTGTTCATGGACGGTGGTAGTGGAATCAACATCATATACGCGGACACACTCCGCAAGATGAACAAGAACCTGTACGGACTCGTGGAATCAGAAACATCCTTCCACAGGATAGTACCAGGGAAAGCCGTCCGGCCACTCGGAACAATCAACCTGGAAGTCCTACTAGGAACCCCGAAGAATTACAAGAGAGAATTTCTCGACTTTGAGGTAGTCTACTGGCCATCATAGTACCACGACATTCTCGGCCGAACATTGTTCGCGAGATTCATGGCAGTACCCACCTGAAGCTCAAGCTTCCAGGGGAATATGGCACGATCACCATAAGCGGCGACTTCCAAAAGTCAGACAAGTGCGATACTGAGTTAAACCAGATCGCGAAATCTTTCGGGATGCAGGAGGAGCTGGAAGAGTTGGCTAAAACCACAGATCACTCCGTGATGCCACTCACAGCAAAGAACACCCCAGAACTCGAGTTCAGCCCAAACAACGACACTTGGAAGCATCAAGTGCACCCGACAGAATCCGTGAAGAAGGCGATGGTGTCCACCACTTTGTCAACCGCATAGGAAAGCGCGCTCGTCGAACTCCTCCGTGGGTACTAGGAAATTTTCGCCTGGCAGCCCTCAGATATGCCAGGAATACCCAGGGAGTTCGCCGAGAACTCACTTGAAGTGTTTAAAGACGCAAAGCCAGTCAAGCAAACCACCCGACGTTTCTCCAAGCCAAAACAGAGAGCACTCGGAGAAGAGGTGAACAGATTGTTAGCCACCCAGTTCATCAGAGAAATCAAGATTTCCACCTGGTTACCAAACCCGGTGTTAGTCCCGAAGAAAATACTGATATCCTTCGTGTGTGCATCGACTATACGTCGTTGAACAAACACTGCCCCAAGGTTAACTTCCCATTACCACAAATCGACCAGATTGTGGATTCTACAGCAGGTTGTCATCACCTCCTCTTATTGGACGCCTACTCGGGCTATAATCAAATCAGGATGAAGCAAGAGGACGAGGAGAAGACAACATTCGTCACGCCACACGGCGTATACTGCTACACGACAATGCCCTTCGGGCTAAAAAACGCAGGTGCAACATATCAGCACTGCATGCAAAAATGCCTCGCCAAGCTCATTGGCAAGAACATACAAGTTTATGTTGACGATATTGTCATCAAAACTCGAGTGGAGGACACACTCCTCGAGGATATCAGGGAGACATTTGACGCTCTCAACGCATACCGATTCAAACTCAACCAGACAAAATGTGTCTTCGGGGTCCCCGCGGGACAACTCCTCGGCTATCTGGTTTCCGCCCGAGGAATCAAGGCCAATTCGGAGAAAATACAGGCAATCCTAACGATGAAGGAACCAACAAATCTTCGCGGCGTGCAGCAACTCGCATGGCGACTGGCCGCTCTAAGAAGATTCATCGCAATATTAGGCGAGCACGCTAAAAGTGCATGGTGCCCCATATGTGGTTTTGGTAATTAATGACAATCCTTATGGACTAATGTTTGCATTGAGTTATCCTTGTAGATCTTGTCCATAGGAAATAATGGAGTTCATGTATATTCAAGGATTTACATGAAGAATGGTCATGGTTTGAGTTGAGCTTATTGCTAGTGTGTCTTGAAGAAAAGTATTAGGTTATCCTTCATGGTTATCTTCAAGACATCATCTTTTGAAGTGAAAAGAAAAGATACAAGGTTGATCAAGCTAGTGATCAACACACAAAGCTGCACGATGTACCAAGTGGGATTGTGTATCTCATGGTATGGTAAGCAATTGCCAATATAGCTTTGTGATCTAACCCATATATGTGTGTGTGGCATCTCTATGTGTGGTTAGGTATCTTTCCATGGGAATGAACAAAAAGGAAGATTTCATATTTCCCATGGTCTATGTCATCGTCAAGCGGTGTTCATCACCTAGCTTGACGTGGAAACTCAAGTGAAGCATCTAGAAGAAATCCTATGCTTGAATCTTGCCACCCATATGGAGATTATGGTCAAGTGAAGATGGTCATGTGAGAAGCTCTCTAATATTAGCTTATGGGGGAGCAATTCACAATCTTCACGAAGCGAAGCACAATCAAGAAAGGTGGTCCAACTTGAGGTGATTAAGATCGTCATCATCTAGCTCAATTGGATTGCGCAAGGCAAATGTATGACTTAGATAGGGTTTCTATTTTACTGGTATCATTATGCTAGTTGGGAGACCAGATTATAGGATATATAACCGTACTATCAAGAGGGGCTCTTGAATGCATATCTTGATCGTATCTATCGTAGAGAGCTCAAACCTTTGCATACTTGGCATCATCCTTCTTGGTTCTTATTTGGGTTTTCTCCATGTAAGGTTTTAGAGTTTTTCATGTTCTTCATGTCAAGCTCAAGTTCATCAAAAATGGATTTCGTATGAAAAAATTACCGCATTTTTGTTGTTGGAGGTTTCTACCGGTTGTCCTTTATTGATAGGCCAAACCTTTCATCATTTGGTTTTATATTACCATTTTGTACTATGATGTTTCTCTTCATATTCTTGTAGTGCTCGTCTTTGCGATTTCAACGAGCCCAAGAACATCGAAAACGGAGTCCGGATGCAAAAGTTACGACCATTTTCATATAGGGTGTTATGCAGTTTTTTCCACCAGCGGAGGCTCCGGTGGTGGCTCCGCCGGAAACCCCTTCGGGTTGATGTTGGCGGAGCCTCCGGTGAAACCACCGGAGGCTCCGGTGGTTGGGGCATTTTTTCAGCCATTTTGGTGTCCTAACTCATCCGGGGGGCGGAGGTTCCGGTGGTTTCACCGGAGGTTTCGCACCTGCGCGAATTTTCCTCCAACGGTTGGATATTTGGGTGACCTATTTAAGGGGCCTTCTTCCCCAATGGTTTCCCAACCTTTTGGGCAAGTTTGACCTCCATTGTTGACCTCCAAAAGCTTGATATGTCTCAATCCCTCCAATGATTCTTGCTTCCACTTGAGGGAAAAGAGAGAGGAGATCTAGATCTACCACTTCACCAATCAATCCCTCCTCTTTGTGAGGGGAATATATTGGATCTAGATCTAGGGATTCATTTGTTGGTTTCCTTGTTCTTCCTCCTTACTCCCTCCATAGCATTAGTTGCTTTGGTGGGATTTGGGAGAGAAGTTCTTGACCACTTTGTGTGTTCTTGCCATTGCATTAGGTGCATCGGTTTGAGTTCCCCACGAGATTCGTGAAAGAGAAGTTCGTGAGCTTGTTACTCTTGGGTTCTTGGTCACCGGAGAGATTGTTCCTCTTGGGTGTATTGAGCACCCTAGACGGTTAGTGCTTGGGGCTTCCACCTTGTTGCAAGAAGCTTCGTTGAGAGCCTCCAATTGAGTTGTGGAGATAGCCTCAACCTCGTGTACGGTTTGGTCAACGCCTTCAAGTCGACCTCATAGTGGAAACGAGCATCTCCCTCACCGGAGAATCTCAAGGAGAATAAGGTGTGCACATCCGTGCTATTGAGGAGCGCCTAGGTGGCTCCCCACCTCTCCAACGAAGACGTACTTCCCTTGGGAAGGAACTTCGGTAATCACACCGGTGTCTCCTTGTGCTTCGGTTATCTCTATACTCTAGCTCGTTACTTATGCATTTACCTTTGTGATAGCCATCGTGCTTGAAGTCATCTATCTTGCTATCTCATAGTTGTATATCATGCCTAGCATAAGTTGTTGGTGCACATAGGTAAACCTAGCTTGCATATGTTTTGTGCTTGATAAATTAAACGCTAGTTTTATTCCGCATTTACTCAAGCCTAAACCGTAATTATTTTAAAGCGCCTATTCACCCCCCTCTAGGCGGCATCCTTATACTTTCAATTGGTATCAGAGCCAGGGCTCTCATTGTTAGGCTTCACCGCCTTGAGAGTAATGATGTCGCTTAGTGAATTAGTGCACGATCCCATATTTCATTTCGATGGCACAAACTATGATCTTTGGAAATTTCGCATGCTCATTTATTTCCGGGTCATGGACCCACACATGGAGCAAATTCTAGAGATGGGTTTTTCTCCTCCAAAGGATCCTCAAAATCCAACTTTAGAGGAAGAGAAAAACTTATCTCTCGGTGCTCTTGCTATTAATGCGTTTTTCCTTCTTGTGAGCCTTGTAGTTATTAAGCCACTTTTTCCTATTCGGAATGCTCATGAATTATGGACAAAGCTTCAAGATAAATATGGAGTGTCCAATATTATTGAGGATGATTTCTCTCCCTCCATCGCCGGTCGTGATGAGTTCTCAACTTATTCTACTTCACCAACATGTGGTAATCCACAAACTAATGAGATGGTGAGTAGTGATAGGCTTTGCAATAATGATAGTGAGATTATTATTTATGATCCTTCATCTCTATCTTATTGCAATGTCTCATTTTTGGACTTAAACACAACTAGCACCAAAAATGTTTTACATGCTTGTGTTGATAGTCTTTGCATATCATGTCGTCATTGCTTGACTAAATCTCATGATGATATGCTTGCTTTATCTTGTTCCCATGATAAAAATGATTGTGTTTCCTCTAGTATTTGTATGTCTAACAATTTACAGGAAACTCAACTCTCTATGGAACAAGATGTGGACTTGAGTGGTGCCTCAAGTAATGATTCATCATCATCTACCACATTTTTCCTTGTGGCCAAGTATTCAAAGGTATCTTCCACTTTGAAACCCAATATATATTATGATGATAGTAGTGATGACGATGTTGGTAAGGAAGATGATGATGAGTCTAAGAAATTAGGCTTATGGTTCGCAAGCCTTGTTGGTGAGACCAAAGAAAATGTGAATGCTCTCCTAGAACAACTTGGTGAGGCTAACTCTCTTGTAGATGAAAAGGAGGATATCATCGTGACTTTGGAAAGTCATAGTGGTATTCATTCTATCAAGGACAAAGAGCTTGAAAAGGCTTTTGAGAAAGAGCGGTCCCTTAGATCTTCTCTTGAAGAGAAACTATATAGTCTAGAAGAAACATATGCTATTAGCGTTTCTAAGCTTAGAAGGGACAATGAATTATGTCTTTCTCTTGCTAATGACCTCAAAGCTAAAAATGTTGATGCTTGTGCTACTAACTCTATTTCTTGTGAAGCATCCACATTAAAGGAGAATGTTGAGCTACAGGCTCAACTTGAGTTGCTAACTAGTAATTATGGGAAATTGGAAGAAACTCATGAAAAGCTCTCAAGCTCTCATAAGGATCTTCTAGTCTCCCATGAGAAGCTAAAGTTAGCTCATAAGGCCATTTTAACTAAGGTAACATCTTGTGAGCCTCATGTGGACAAAGGCACAATATCTACTCTAAATGCTATATTGCCTTGTGCTAGTCCTAGTAATTCATCCTCTCATAATGTTCCCACATCTTATGATGAATTACTTTCCTTACCTTGTTGCTCTAATAATGATGCATCTACTTCCTCTAGCTCTTGTGTTGATACTAACCATGTAGAGGAAATCAAAGAGCTCAAGGCCCAAGTCACTTCATTGGAGAAAGACTTGGAGAAGTGTCATAAAGGGAAGTCCACACTTGATAATATGTTGAGTGTCCCAAAATCCCCCAATGACAAGAGAGGACTTGGATTCATTTCCAATCACAAGAACAAGTCCAAGGTCGACAATAAGAAGGGCCATGAACAAGTCAAGAATTTGGCCAATATTGTTTGCTTCAAGTGCAAGGTTGAAGGGCATCATGTTAGATCATGCCCTTTGAAGAAGAAGAAACTTAGCGAGAAGCAACAAGGGAAGCGGCCACAAGTTCAACCTCAATCTCAACTTCAAGTTGAAGAAAGGCCTCTTCCCATGAAGACTCAAGCTAATGCTTCTCAAGTTGATAAATCAACTAAGAAGAATGGAAGGAGTCGTTGTTGCTACTTATGTCATGAAAAGGGACATCTTGCTTCTTCATGCACTAATGGTACATTATCCACCCCTATCATAATTGATGATGTGTATTCCATTCGGAAGGATAATGTGGGCAATGTGTTTGCCAAATATGTTGGTACTCAAAGTGGTGTCAAGAAAAGAACCATTTGGGTTTCCAAGCCTATTGTGACTAACCTCTTAGGACCCAACTTGGTTGGGGACCAACAAGCTCAAACTTGATCAATAGGTGTTATCGGAGGGCATTGGATACTTGGCTATATCATGAAGAATTAAGGGATCTTCATCACATATATTTTCCTTAAGCCAAGTCATTTGGATTATCACGTCTCTATCTCATATTCCATGCTCCTTCTTGCGGTAACTTGTATTTATTACATTATATATACATTGAAAGTTGCTTGACCCTTTGCATGTATTGTTTTTGTACCTTGCTTGTATTTTGTATATTTTGTGCTTACTACTTACTTATCCTTGAGTAATCTAGCATGTGTTTGTCGGTTCGCACAAAATGTATGTATGAGTTTGCTTTGAGCCTAATTGCATCTTGTGTATATCTTATTTGTCTCTTTTGAGTGATTAATGTACTATCCCATTTTGGGAGAGTAATATGCCTTTGGCACTTCACAATCCCAAAATGTGTGTACATGAGGAATACCACATAGTGTTGATATTTCAATATTATCTAGTCTCTATGTGGTATCTCATACTCATGAGAAATTCAAATTCTAATGTAATTATCTCAAGTTGTTCTTTGTTTTCCTCTTGCTAAGAAGATATGTATTATCACATTATGGGGGAGTAATATGTTTGTGCATATTACAAGCCTAAAGAATGTGAACATTTAAGGTTTTGCCACATAGAATGGATATTGTTAATTATCTTGTTCCTATGTGGCATGTGTGCTCAAACAAGTTTCAATTTGCTTAAATGATTTTATTTGCTCATCTTTTGGTATCTTATTTGTGAGAGAATTTCTTGGTGCGGTTTTCCACAAATTAGCACTAGAATTTACCTTCTCGAGAACCGGTTGCTTCTTGATATATTAATCATTTCTTTGCATGATCATTCGACTATTGAAGCCACCAAGAATCTCTATTTAAGTATGGTGTTTTCATTCCTATCTTTTACCACATGCTTATGTTTTGTGAATATGATTGTGAACAAATATACCACCGAGAAATATCTCCATGCATATCTTGTCTTTGACAAGTTATAATAATTTGTGGTAAGTTTATTGATCATATTTATTTTGTCCATTGCTCTAAAAATTGCCTTGTTTCTTGCCAAGGATTTGTTATGGTTCAAACTCTTTTGTGTCTTCCTTGCTCTACTCAAAATTCGTTTTATGATTTCTTGAGTTAGGAAAAGCAATGATCCCATTCGTGTGCACTTTCATTCAAAGTCATACTTCTTTGTGTTGCATTTCTTGGGGAAGCTATCCTACATTGAGTAGAACACAATTCTTTAATTGGTATTGCATCTTATTGCTTTTCTTGAGGTTGACTAGTGTTTGAACAATATATATGGAGAGTAATGATTCCATTGTGCGCATCTTGTATTCAAGTGCAATATCATAATTACTGCACTATTATTGGAAGAACTATTCTATATGTTTCAACACTTGTTGTCTTGAAATTTGTATTTTATCCCAATGACTTGTCTCTTTGGAAGACGAACATTTTCCGTCTTGGTACTTTGTGTGCCATCATGAAAAGTGTAGAGGGTTTGTTTATTCTTTGATGTTTTTTATCTTCTCTATTTTGGTTTCCTAAATCATGTGTTGATTTGGTATTTTGATATAATTTGGACACTTTGTTTGATTTTATCTCTTGTGAGTGTCTTCTTTGTTTTAATTGGTATTTTGTCCAATTTGTATCTTGATTGGGTCTTGAAAGTTTTGTGCATGTATATTTACTATGTATATCCTTTGACATGCTTACCTTAGTTGATCCAATATATAGGATAAACTCCATCAAATCCTAAATGGCTAAGATGTGCATGAAATTCAAATTCATATTAATATGCACATATTTGTGTGGAGTTTGTCCTATGTATTGTAGTTGTTCTAACTACTTTGGACCCAATAAGTTTGGGAACCATTTTGTACTTGATTTTTGTTTTTAGGTACAATGGAGATACATTGGTTGCTTTCTCCATTCATAAGGAAGGTGCTCTCACCATGGTATTATAGGAGTAAAGCTACGATGATTATCAAACTCTCATCCTCTTCATCACCAATGCCGTCTCGGTAACAAGTATCTATTCCATGCATACATTTCTAGCCTTCATCCTTGTGTAGGTTACATCTTGGCATGAATTCCATTTGTTGCATTTCATTTGGCTCTTGCAAATGTCTTATCAAAAACATCTTTATTGCAACTATGAGTAAGCCGGGATGATTACACTAAGGGGATATTTATAATAATTTTCATGATTCACCAATCTCAAGTATATTAATCTAGTAACTTCTACTTGAAGTCTCTCATATGCAATATTGATGAATTCTCAAAAACCATTTGAATATTTTGTGATATGCGTTACCTTTCTCAAAGCATTCCAACTATCACTTTTCCCTTGTGATATATGTGATGCTTTGATGAGTTTATTGTTTGTCCATCTATATCCCCTTAAGATTAAAATAAGCCTAGTGCTTTTCTTTCAAACAAAAAATCTTATTGGTATATTTATGAAAATATCTTGGATATCATGTTCCTCACCCTTGTACCTATTTTTGTGTGTGCATATTTCTTTGTGGATATATATCTTTGTGATTGGTGTCCACTTAGAAACTTATACACACGAGAATAGTTACATCTTTAATTGATATTCTATTTCTTTAGTGACCATGTTTTATTGCTTTATATTACTTGGTGGTTCCTAAAAGGCACAAGATTTGCTTTTCTTTTGGTATTCCTTTTGCATCTTATAAAGCTTGTGGACCTATGTGTTTTATTATTTGTTGGTTTGTGTGTATGGGAAATAAATGATATGCACTATGTGCCTCATATATTCAAAGACTATGATGAAGATTTTCTCATCCTATTAGTCTCCTACAAATGTCTTTCCTTGTCACACTCATCTCTTTCGGTTGAGTAAATCTTTACTTTTCTCTTCTTGATCTTAATTGCTCAACTCTTGTTTGATTGCAAGTTGCTTTGCTTCATTTCCAATCTATTCTCTTGCTCTTGTTTGTGTTCAAAATTATCTAGAAGGGAGTGATGATTCCATGTTGTGCACATTATATAGTAACTCAAATCTAACATTGTGCATGTACCTTGGGGAGTTCCCTCTTGATTTTCTAGAACACTTGGCTGATCTTATCATAATATTGATTTTGGTCAATCGGTTTTTAGGATCCTTTGGTTGGTTGCTTCTTTATGAAAGTATCCTTCAATTTGACTTTGCTTGTAAATCTTTGGATCCTCAATATAGTTTGATCTCCCTCCATCTATTCCAAGTTGGATATATGCTCTTGATTTCACTCATAGCATGAGGAATTCATACACTATGGGGGAGCTCTTATTATATTGGCCTTCTAATCTTTTTTTCCATTTCGGCAATGGATGCCAATGGGGGAGAAGTTTAGAGGGTTTAAGGGAATTTGGTTCTATGCTTTAGTTTCGTTCTTAAGCATTTGCCTTCCATGCTATTGCATCCTTGCTCTTTGTTTTGCATGGTTGCTTAATTCATCATATAAACCCTCGTAAAAAGGGATTGTCATCAATTACCAAAATGGGGGAGATTGAAAGTGCATGGTGCCCCATATGTGGTTTTGGTAATTAATGACAATCCTTATGGACTAATGTTTGCATTGAGTTATCCTTGTAGATCTTGTCCATAGGAAATAATGGAGTTCATGTATATTCAAGGATTTACATGAAGAATGGTCATGGTTTGAGTTGAGCTTATTGCTAGTGTGTCTTGAAGAAAAGTATTAGGTTATCCTTCATGGTTATCTTCAAGACATCATCTTTTGAAGTGAAAAGAAAAGATACAAGGTTGATCAAGCTAGTGATCAACACACAAAGCTGCACGATGTACCAAGTGGGATTGTGTATCTCATGGTATGGTAAGCAATTGCCAATATAGCTTTGTGATCTAACCCATATATGTGTGTGTGGCATCTCTATGTGTGGTTAGGTATCTTTCCATGGGAATGAACAAAAAGGAAGATTTCATATTTCCCATGGTCTATGTCATCGTCAAGCGGTGTTCATCACCTAGCTTGACGTGGAAACTCAAGTGAAGCATCTAGAAGAAATCCTATGCTTGAATCTTGCCACCCATATGGAGATTATGGTCAAGTGAAGATGGTCATGTGAGAAGCTCTCTAATATTAGCTTATGGGGGAGCAATTCACAATCTTCACGAAGCGAAGCACAATCAAGAAAGGTGGTCCAACTTGAGGTGATTAAGATCGTCATCATCTAGCTCAATTGGATTGCGCAAGGCAAATGTATGACTTAGATAGGGTTTCTATTTTACTGGTCTCATTATGCTAGTTGGGAGACCGGATTATAGGATAGATAACCGTACTATCAAGAGGGGCTCTTGAATGCATATCTTAATCGTATCTATCGTAGAGAGCTCAAACCTTTGCATACTTGGCATCATCCTTCTTGGTTCTTATTTGGGTTTTCTCCATGTAAGGTTATAGAGCTTGTCATGTTCTTCATGTCAAGCTCAAGTTCATCAAAAATGGATTTCGTATGAAAAACTTATCGCATTTTTGTTGTTGGAGGTTTCTACCGGTTGTCCTTTATTGATAGGCCAAACCTTTCATCATTTGGTTTTATATTCCCATTTTGTACTATGATGTTTCTCTTCATATTCTTGTAGTGCTCGTCTTTGCGATTTCAACGAGCCCAAGAACATCGAAAACGGAGTCCGGATGCAAAAGTTACGACCATTTTCATATAGGGTGTTATGCAGTTTTTTCCACCAGCGGAGGCTCCGGTGGTGGCTCCGCCGGAAACCCCTTCGGGTTGATGTTGGCGGAGCCTCCGGTGAAACCACCGGAGGCTCCGGTGGTAGGGTCATTTTTTCAGCCATTTTGGTGTCCTAACTCATCCGGGGGGCGGAGGTTCCGGTGGTTTCACCGGAGGTTCCGCCCCTGCGCGAATTTTCCTCCAACGGTTGGATATTTGGGTGACCTATTTAAGGGGCATTCTTCCCCAATGGTTCCCCAACCTTTTGGGCAAGTTTGACCTCCATTGTTGACCTCCAAAAGCTTGCTATCTCTCAATCCCTCCAATGATTCTTGCTTCCACTTGAGGGAAAAGAGAGAGGAGATCTAGATCTACCACTTCACCAATCAATCCCTCCTCTTTGTGAGGGGAATATATTGGATCTAGATCTAGGGATTCATTTGTTGGTTTCCTTGTTCTTCCTCCTTACTCCCTCCATAGCATTAGTTGCTTTGGTGGGATTTGGGAGAGAAGTTCTTGACCACTTTGTGTGTTCTTGCCATTGCATTAGGTGCATCGGTTTGAGTTCCCCACGAGATTCGTGAAAGAGAAGTTTGTGAGCTTGTTACTCTTGGGTGCTTGGTCACCGGAGAGATTGTTCCTCTTGGGTGTATTGAGCACCCTAGACGGTTAGTGCTTGGGGCTTCCACCTTGTTGCAAGAAGCTTCGTTGAGAGCCTCCAATTGAGTTGTGGAGATCAACCTCGTGTAAGGTTTGGTCAACGCCTTCAAGTCGACCTCATAGTGGAAACGAGCATCTCCCTCACCGGAGAAGCTCAAGGAGAATAAGGTGTGCACATCCGTGCTATTGAGGAGCGCCTAGGTGGCTCCCCACCTCTCCAACGAAGACGTACTTCCCTTGGGAAGTAACTTCAGTAATCACACCGGTGTCTCCTTGTGCTTCGGTTATCTCTATACTCTAGCTCGTTACTTATGCATTTCCCTTTGTGATAGCCATCGTGCTTGAAATCATCTATCTTGCTATCTCATAGTTGTATATCATGCCTAGCATAAGTTGTTGGTGCACATAGGTAAACCTAGCTTGCATAGGTTTTGTGCTTGATAAATTAAACGCTAGTTTTATTCCGCATTTACTCAAGCCTAAACCGTAATTATTTTAAAGCGCCTATTCACCCCCCCTCTAGGCGGCATCCTTATACTTTCACACGCGCTCCCTTTCTACAAGCTGCTGAAGAAAACAGATAAGTTCGAGTGGACGCCAGAAGCAAAAAAGGCGTTCATCGACCTGAAAAGAGTGTTGCGGAGCAGACGCGTATTGCCAACGCCGCATGAAAGGGAACCCCTTTACCTTTACCTAGCCGCAACAAACCAAGTCGTCAGCACGGTAATTGTCGTCGAGCGGCCAGAGGACGGAAAAGCATACAACGTTCAGAGGCCAGTATACTACATCAGCGAGGTGCTCTCGCCGTGCAAACAACGATACCCCCACTACCAGAAGCTCGCGTATGGAGTGGTCCTTACAGCCCGCAAGATCAAATGCTACTTCTAGGAGCATACCGTCATGGTGCTAAATGACGCATCACTCGGTACTATCATGAACAACCCCAGGGCATCCGGAAGAATCGCAAAATGGAGCATCGAGCTAGGCGCCTGGGACATAATATACACAGGGCACACCGCTGTAAAATCTCAGGTCCTTGTGGAGTTCCTGAGCGAGTGGACAGAGATGCAAACCCAGTACCTCCAGAATACACGAGCAACTGGATCATGTACTTCGACGGGTCAAAAAGAAACGAGGGAGCTGGAGCCAGAGTAATTCTCATATCGTCAAGGGGTGATAAGCTACAATACGTCCTGCGACTCAACTTCCCCCCTAACGACCCAGCGTCCAACAATGATGCGGAATACGAGGCCCTTCTGCACGGTATGAAGATGGCGATTGCCTGCGGAGCCACTCGATTGATGATATACGGGGATTCAAATCTTATCGTACAGCAGACGATGAAGGAGTGTGACGCCGTTGCAGACAACATGGTCGCCTATCGCGACATGTACAACCTACTCGAAGAAAGGTTCGATGGGTTCGAGCTGAAGCATATCACACGATCAAGCAATGAGGAGGGAGACAAATTGGCGACCATAGGGTCCACAAATGCCCTTGTTCCACCAGGAATCTACTTCGAGAGAATCAGCAAAAGATCAGTCAAGGTCAAGAAGCAAGCATTGACATCCGCAGCAACAAAAACGGTTGCCAATCAGCTAATCGCCCTCATAGAGCTCACATATCACATCTGAAGGCAAGTTTTTTTTTGTCGAGCCAACCTGGACGCAGAAATACGTCGACTACTTGTATAATAAACAGCTCCCAGCAGACATTTGCGAGGCTAGACAGATAGTACGGCGCATCAAATCTTTTCGGGTGATCCAAGGAGAGTTGTACACGCAAAGCATATCAGGAGTACTCCAAAGATGCATCGCACCCTAGGACGGCAGGGAGCTGCTCCGTGACATACACCAAGGCGATTGTGGGCACCACGCAAGCTGGAGAACAATCGTGGGAAAAGCTTTCCGCGCAGGATTCTACTGGCTCACGGCGGCCAGATACGCTAAAGACCTCGTCGACAGATACAATGCCTGCCAAAACTTCGCACCCAAGCCACACGCACCGGCCACGGAACTCCACATGATCCCTATCGCCTGGCCCTTTGCTCAATGGGGGCTTGACATGGTGGGACTGCTGCGGAAGTCAACACCCGGAGGATACACCCACCTGCTAGTAGCAGTCGACAAGTTCACGAAATGGATAGAGGCTACGCCAGTCACTTCACAACATGCCGAGTGCGCCGTGAGATTCGTCAACTCCATCGTGTGCAGGTTCGGTGTCCCGCACAATATCATCACAGATAATGGGAGAAACTTCACAGCCAAATAAACTCAGGACTTCTGCGAAGAAAAAGGGATAACTCTCAGATTCGCCTCGGTAGCTCACCCGCAAACTAACGGCCAAGTCGAACGATCCAACGGATTAGTTTCGGCTGGCCTAAAGAAGCGGATACTCAGCCGGCTGCACCCAGCAGCTGGGCACTGGGCCAAAGAATTACCATCAGTGTTATGGAGCCTGCGAACAACACCAAATCGGTCGACAAACTACACGTCATTCTTCATGGTATACGGAGCTGAGGCCGTGCTCCCCGAGGATGTCAAATTCAGCACCCCACGAGTCGTTGCATACAGCAAAGAAACCTCAAACAAGGCACTCGCAGATGACGTGGATGCACTGGATGAGATCAGAGACATCGCACTCGCAAGATCTGCGGTCTATCAGCAGTCGCTGTGTAATTACCACAGTCGCCGCATACATCACAGATCCTTCATGGTAGAAGACCTAGTGCTGCGACTCAAGCAAAAGGAGGGGCACAAGCTAGAGCCACCATGGGAAGGACCCTTCACCATACACGAAGTTATCCCAGGAGGTACCTATCGCTTGAAGAACCCGAAGACATGCGGCATCTACTCCAACCCGTGGAACGTAGCGCACCTCCACAAGTTTTATCGTTAGGATTTAATCTTCTACTCGCAAGAAATAAGGTTGTACCGGCCACTTTGTAACTCGAACAAATACATGGCTTCTCAGCTATAGCAATAAAAACATGGTTTCTCAACCATATCCAGTCGCAATTTTTATCGTTTATTTTTCTCCCTACATGCTAAACGACAGGTCACACCCCTAAACACACGGGGGCTATGTCTAACTAGCATCATCACCGACATCGAGCACTTACACTCGATAAAAATTATACAAGGTAAAACAAGGTTCACGCCTTATAAACACCTTAAAATAATCGATTAAGACATACAAGGTCACAAGGTATACACCTTAAAACACCTTAAAAGGTTACAACACACAAGGTACATACACCTTGGGGACCGACAGCTACTGTCGAGAAGCCGCCTCTTGAAGCAACCGCTCGGTCTCCGCCGACGTCAATTGAATAATCCACTCAGCAGAAGGATGCACAACCTCATAATGAGGGATAAAATCTACACGAGGACCTTGGGTGTCAGGGAGTCGCGCCACAGAGTTGAAGTTAACCTCAGGATGCCACAAACGCACGAAGGCGATCGCCACTTGAGCTCCACAAATGAGTTGTTGGCGTACACACTCGCGAACTTCTCCCCCCCCCCCCCCGACGAAACATTCTCAGCAAGCCACTCAAGCTATCTGGGACAACTCCAAAAGGGTAAAACGCTCGATGGACAGAAGAGAGAGAGCCTCTCGACAAGACTCAACGAGTATTTGCGCCTGACTCGCTCGATACTTCAGGGTAGCCAAGATAAAACCTCGGCTCCGGTCAGACCAGAAGTTGCTCGCGTGAGGCTTAGAGCTGCTCGACTCGTGAACAATATGGTTGTCCACCCAATGACCCTCGCAGACTCCATCAGGCTCAACAACTACACGGATAACAAGCACGTCAAAACAACAACAACAATCATCAACAAGTACTCGGGGGCTCGCAAAACTTACGAAGCATGTTCTTTGCAACACTCGACAGCTCCTCCATTACAAATTTCTCGCGCTCCGCCGCAAGTTTCTGCTTCGACTTGGCAACATAAACCACACCTCGTAGAGCCTTCATCTTACGATCGCCATCCGCGACACGGTCGCGGAGCGATGCAAATGTACTGGCAGCAACAACCAACAGATCAACCACAAAAGCAGCTCCACTCGACGAACCTCTACTGAAATCAATAACATGGAAAGAAGAACAATGATTCAGATACAGTACAATACCCCACTCGAGAATATACCACCCAAGATTTTTGGGTGCTCGTGGGCTACTCCCATCGGGAGAATACAAAGTAAGCCGCAAATATAAAACGCCGACACTTTTCGAAAACATGTCAATTGAAAAAAAAAGGTACGGGAATACATCCCAAGGTTCATTACATACGAAGGCATACAGAAATAAGAAATATTCTACGGAGCTGCGGAGGTAGTTCCACTCGCAGAAGGTGTCCTTTACGCCCGGCGCGGGAAAGTACCCCGGAAAGCATCTTTGAAAGCTCCTCAGCACGGTCTCCGAATGAAAGGAGTGCTACCTTTTTTCCCAGGGAGTCTCGTGGAACCTCCGAGTACACCTTCTCTAGGTCATCTGAGACACCATGAGCCAGGGAAAATTGGATAGCTTCCTTGGCCCCACACTCCGTCTAGGCAAGCGAGTACTCATGGAGGAGATCTTCATCGCCTAGGAAAACTTGCAGGAGACCACTCAAAGTAGGCGGAACCGCCACATCCACGAGCAGGCGCTCATGGAACCGCGTCAGCACTCGGGTAGCGTCATGGATGAGGGAGCAGACCTTGTTCGCATGCTCCTGCAGCTGAACACACGAGTCGGAGAGAGCATCGAGTCGCATTTGTCCGGGCAGCTCCAACGCAACTCCAATGGTGTCTAAGACAAAGGCGGAACAAGTATCAGAAAAGGAAAAGTACAAGCCACATTCGAACGAAGATAAAACGCAACTCACCAGCAAGTTTCTGAGTCAATGGACGGATGATGCTGACAAGATCATTGTCGTGCTTCAAGCTCACCTCCTCCAACTGCTTCAGAGCTTCCTTGGCCTCCGCGAGACTGTCGACCGAGCGCTTGCGTGTGGATTCCAACTCCTTTCAGGTGGACTCCAACTCCGTCTCAAGGGTTCTCACCCGAGAAAGAGCCTCCGCCTTCTCAGCCTTCAAGCGGGCAACTTCATCTGCAGTTTGAAAAGACACGATTGGAACAACAATTGCAACCAGGAAGAAACGGTGAAGGCAAAAGTGTGTGCCAGCTTACCTTGTAGGGAGCGGCTGTCCTGGACGAGCTGGTCGCGAACCCCCCCCCCCCCCCCCCGAAGAGAAACGCAATCCTCTTCAGCCGAAAGAACTCGGCACCCGAAAGAAGCAAGGGAATCAAGAAGGGTCTGTAAAAACTCCGAGTCAAAATTAGAGAGAAAGCACTTGAGCCTATACACGACTATACACAGTAAAGTATAGCCTCGGGGGCTACTCCCATCGGGAGCACTGCTGATGGAGGGATGATAACCCGGTAGGCTAACACCAAGGAGTAACTCGGCCCAAAGGGCGCTGCGCAAGACCCGGCTTAGGATAAAGAAGCTTCTAGAAGGCCCAGGAACGAAGGCCTCGTAACCCGGATTGTGGGTTTCGGTAAGGAAGTTTAGGGTTTGTAAGCAGTGTCTGGGTAGGATTCAGAGTACGCCTTGGAGAGTAAGCCAGGGGGTCCGGATGTTATATAAGCCGGTCCCTAGGTTAGGGTTAGACAAGCTTTTACGTGAGCAAGAATACGATCGCCAGATCGAGAGATTTCGAGTACCTATTGTAACACCAGTATCGAGCTAATATATTAGATCGTAGACTCGGCGACTTGATTGCCGGCTACCAGATCGCATATCACCATGGTTTCCTTTGAGCTAAACCCTCTCCCAAACACTCGAGTCGATTCGCCCCAAGACAAGTTACCCCCGGTAACATCTATCGTGATTATCCCACGACAGTTGGCGCCCACCGTGGGGCCTACGTCCAAGGGTGTTTACATCACGGGAGAAGCTCGGGAGAACATGAAGAAACTCGTCGTCGGCGAGATCTACACCAACCCCGAAGGAGAGAAGATGGTGGACGATTTTGGCTGGGGGCCAGAATCGGATCTGCTCGAATCCGGATCTGTCGTGACAATCGGCCGGATCAACGTCTTCATTGGCATGGTACGTACGTCCGGTTTAACTCCTGACGATTTTGGGTTTGATTCTGTGTCAGGGGAAGCCACCTGCGTTCAGTCCGATGGGGAGGAATCAGTCGGGACGATAGATCCGGCAGAAGAGCCCACCACGAAGAGGGAACAGCCGGAGGAGCCGGCATGGACCCCGCGTGGCCGGGTTATGAGAGAAGATGACACCGAGTCTATCTTGCACCTGCTGGAGGACCGGTACGAGGAAGACATCGATGATGAGGAAGAATACGAATCTGCGCCAAGCATTGTGCGCCAAGTCGCGGTTTACACGGCCCCCGCAACCAATCTTAATCAGGGGAACGTGACCGCGGCCGCTGTCGGAACAGCACAAGCATTGGCCCAGCAGCAAAATCCGGTCGACGGAAACCCGGTATTAACCCGGGTCGACGGAGAATCGGCATCAGTTACCAGCCATGCGGCGGATAGCGAGTTGCAGGCAAACATGTTCGGATATCTGGCAAACCGGACACCAGGGGCGGGTCCTTCAAATCCGCAACACCCGGCCCTGTTCAACAACAACCTGATCCTGGATCCCACCGTTCTAGCCACAGTCATAGCCCCGGAAAACGCGGCGGAACGTGTTAGGGATCTGGATGTAGCCCGTCGTGCATTGGAACAACAGAGAAGGCAAGCGGAAGCAGAAAAACAAGGGGTAGCTGCGCGCCAGCGCGATCTAGATGCATTGGAGAACCGGCTCCGAGAAGAGACAACCAGGGTGCGTCAAAGGCACCAGACCAGATTACAAGCAACGGGTGGAGTTATAAACCCGGCCACACTATTCATCACATCTCAGGACCAACCGATTCCAGCGGCGAACCAAGGAACTGTACGTCAACCCGCAACTGGAGGAGCACAACCGGTAAACACGCAGGCCGGGTTACCCATATTACAGACTGGAGTTACTACCGGCAATACATTACCACCACCACCACCATCACGGTTTCGCACGCCAGCAGGTCATTACAACAACCCCATGGATAATGTGTATGCTGCAACGTTAGCATTGAATCAAATCCCCGTAAGAGAGTCACCCCATGCGGAGCAGACCCGACGGGCGATCGATTTATTGCACATGGCAGTGGCACATCAAGTTAATTACCCGGACAACAGAAGTGGAATGCATGGGACACCGTATATCAGCCAGCAACGAGCCAATACCGGCAATATTCAGACAAGCTCAGCGCGACGGAGGGCAGAGCAGCAGCAAATGCCGCCTCCTCCCCGTGTTCAAGCAGTACCAGCAGCATCAGCGGCGCAAGCTATTATGGATAGTTCCAGAGCGAGGAGAGCCGCGGCCGGGTCTGCGGTGCATGGACCAGCAGCAGTGCCGCCTCCAGCCGCGCCCCCCGCAGGATCACACGTTTCCCGAGTGAGGCCGGTTCCGACTAATCTCGCTGGGCCTAAGTGTCTGTCGGATAACATCAGGGCTGAGCCTTACCCGGATAAATTCAAGGAGCCGGGTAAAGTAGTGAATTATGAGCCGACTATGGATCCGGAAACATGGTTGAGCAGCTATGAGATGGCAATGTCAATTCGCAACGCAACTGAAAATCTTCAAGCCAAGTTCATGTACCTAATGATGTCAGAAGGAGCAGAAAAATTATGGTTCAATAATCTACCGGAGGGATCCATCAAGTCATGGGAGGAGTTGAAAACTGCGTTTATCAAACACTTTCATGGGACGTGCAGAAAACTATTTACTATTGATGACCTAGAGCGGTGTGTCCAGAAGAAGGGAGAATCGGCGCGCAGTTGGGTGCGCCGAGTCATGGAGATACTTCACTCATCTACGGATATTCAGCCCAAGGATGCGTTACAAGCGATGGCAAAGACGTGCAAGTACATACCTTTAGTGCAAAAGTTAACTCGCATGAAATCTAGTCGAAATGCTTCAGAGGTTACGATGGGAGAGCTAATGGATGCATGCAACAAGCACGCTGCAACAGATACTACAGAAGAGGATGTCGATGACAAGAAAGCAAAAGCAAACACAAGCAACAATGGAAGAACCGGCAATGGATCAACGCCGGGTAACAATGGAGGTAACAATGGGAACAACCAGAATAAGCGCCCGTTTGAGGGAAGCTCCGAGTTTGTCGCTAGCACAGAGGCCGGGTCTTCGAGACCTAGGGCGGAAGGAAACTTCAATGGAGGAAACCAGAACGGAGGAAACTATCAAGGACCGCCAAGGCCGGGTAACAATTGGGATATCTTCAGGATGGCGTGCCCAAAGCACAGCAGGAACGGTAGGCCGGCTAACCATTCATTGGAGCAATGTGCGGACCTACAGAGATGGAAGAACGAGGAAATAAACAAGGCTATGCGAGGTGCAGGTCGGGGAGGAGGACCGGGTCCGGGTGGAAACCCGGGCCATGGCCCACCCCCAGCCGGCAACCCGGCAGGCGGAAATCCGGGTAATAACCAGGGGGGAGCTGGAGGTTTCCAGGCCAACCCCAAGCAGTTGGGACAATACCACGTACATACTACAGGAATTTCCAACAAGGATAAAAAGATACAGAAAAAGGCGGTAAACTCAGTTGCCTCGGCCGTTCCGAGATACCTGAGATGGTCAGAGCAGGACGTAACATGGAGCAGAAGGGATCACCCGGAAAGGATAGAACACCCGGGAGTCTTAGCATTGGTGGTTGCGCCGCAGGTTAATGGTTATGAGTTGAAAAAGGTCTTAATGGATGGCGGTAGTAGCATCAATATCTTATATTGGGAAACCTTTCTACGCATGGGTCTCAAGGAGTCCCAGCTACAGAAGAGTTCGACAGTTTTTCACGGGATAGTACCGGGTCACTCAGCGTGCCCCGAGGGAAAAATCACACTAGAGGTAGCTTTTGGAGAATCGAAGGACAATTTCCGGGTTGAGTGGCTCACTTTCGAGGTGGTCAAGTTGCGCAGCCCTTATCACGCGCTATTCGGAAGGCCGGCTTACGCTAAGTTCATGGCCAGGCCATGTTATGTGTATCTACAGCTAAAAATCCCGGGTCCAAAGCAGACCATCACCATACATGGGAACCGGGATATAGCGGCTGAGTGCGATGAAGGAGATGCGGCAATGGCTGAACAAGCCTGCAGAAAAGAGGAACTCAAGTATTACCGGTCTCAAGTAGACCCGGATGACAGAACAGCGTTAAAAAGGCCGAATACCGAAGATGAGAGGGCGAAGTTCAAGGCAGCGCAGGACACCAAGATGGTGGCTTTTGTCGAGGGTGATCCCTCCAACCAATTTGCTATAGGATCTAACTTGGACAGCGAGCAGGAGAAAGCACTTGTGGAGTTCATTCGTTCGAATCAGGATGTGTTCGCCTGGACGCCCAGCGACATGCCGGGTATCCCTACAGAGCTGGCAGAGCACAGTTTGCACGTTGATCCCAAATCCAGGCCTGTGAAGCAGGGCCTGAGAAAAATGAATGAAGAAAGAAGGAAGGCTATAGGAGAAGAAATCGCACGGCTCCTTACAGCCGGCTTTATCATGGAAGTATTTCACCCGGACTGGTTAGCAAACCCGGTTCTCGTGATGAAAAAGACCAACGAGTGGAGAATATGCATCGATTATACAAGTCTCAACAAGCATTGCCCAAAGGATCCGTTTGCACTACCAAGGATAGATCAGATCATAGACGCAGTAGCTGGAAGTGACCTATTATGTTTCCTGGACGCATATTCCGGGTATCATCAGATCAAGCTCAAGAAAGAAGATTGGGAGAAAACATCGTTCATAACCCCTTTTGGGGCCTTCTGTTACAAGACCATGACATTTAGATTGAAGAACGCTGGCGCAACCTATCAACGGTGTATTCAGAAGTGCTTTGAGGACCAAATTGGACGCAATGTTCACGCATACGTGGATGATGTGGTGATCAAGACCAGGAAAGCGGAGACATTTATTGATGATCTAAAGGAAACGTTCAAGAACCTGAGAAGGTACCAGATGAAACTTAACCCAACAAAGTGTGTCTTTGGAGTCCCAGCCGGAAAATTACTCGGCTTTATCGTTTCTGAGAGAGGAATTGAGGCAAATCCAGATAAAATCAAAGCTATCCAAAGTCTGAAAAAGCCGGAAAATTTGAAGCATGTCCAGAAGCTCACAGGGTGCGTAGCAGCGCTCAGCCGGTTTATATCCAGACTCGGAGAGAAGGCAATACCCTTATACCGGCTCTTGAAGAAATCTAATAAATTCGTATGGGATCAAGAGGCAGACGAGGCGTTCGAAGCACTAAAGAAGCAGTTATCTGAGGCACCAGTCCTAGCAGCCCCGGGTCCTAAAGAGCCCATGCTATTATACGTTGCAGCCGGGCCCCGGGCGGTTAGCGCAGTGGTTGTCGTCGAGCGTAAGGAGGATGGGAAAGATTACCCGGTCCAGAGGCCGGTTTATTATGTCAGCGAGGTACTATCAGAGGCAAAACAACGCTACCCACATTGGCAAAAGCTGGTTTTCGGGGTCTTCATGGCCAGCCGGAAACTGGAGCCGTATTTCCAGGAACACCCTATAACAGTGGTCAGTTCTATACCAATGTCGGATATCATCAGAAACTCGGACGCAACAGGCAGAATAGCCAAGTGGGCGATCGAGATGGGAGATTATCACATCAACTACGAGCCCAGGTCAGCAATCAAATCTCAAGCTCTAGTCGATTTCATTAACGATTGGACTCACACAGGCATGCCCACCATGGCTCCAAATTCCGAGTCTTGGATAATGCACTTTGATGGTTCCAAGCAGTACGAGGGATCAGGGGCTGGAGTGGTGCTAACATCACCCAAAGGAGACAAGTTAAGTTACGTGTTGCAGATTCATTTTGATTGTTCCAATAAAATGGCCGAGTATGAGGCCCTATTGCATGGCTTAAAGGTAGCCAAGGAGATGAACATTAAGAGGATACGATGCTTTGGAGATTCAGACCTTGTGGTACAGCAGGTCTCAGGAACTTGGGATAGAAAAGATGCAACTATGGCAGCATACCGCAGAGAGGTGGACAAGGTTGCCGGATGTTTTTCCGGGTATGAGGTGGAGCACATAGACAGAAGAAAAAACGAGGCAGCTGATGCACTCGCCAGACTCGGCTCGCGCAGAGAGCCGGTTCCACCCAATATTTTCCTGGATGAGCTATGGCGACCATCAGTTAAAACCGAGTCTGAGGAAGAACTGGCAAATCAAGACCCGGATTTGGAGCTCGTGGCCACAGTACGTGCTGTTCTCGAGTGGACAGAGCCGTTCCTGGCCTACCTATCACGGGGCGAGTTGCCACAGCAGGAGGTATTAGCAAGACAAATTCTGAGGAGAGCAAAAGGATATTCTATCATCAATGGGGAGTTGTACAAAAGAAGTGCAGCAGGAGTCTTTTTGCGCTGTGTAGCACCAGAAGAAGGCCGACAGATCCTCAAGGAGATCCATGAAGGTGATTGTGGGCATCATGCATCCACGAGATCCCTCGTGGCCAAAGCTTATAGACACGGTTTCTTCCGGCTCACGGCCCTAGCAGACGCGGAGCGCTTGGTGGCAAGGTGTGACGGATGTCAAAGGTACGCTCGCCAAACCCATGTGCCGGCTATGGAACTGCGGACTATCCCGTTAACCTGGCCGTTCGCTGTTTGGGGTATGGATATGGTTGGCCCCTTCCACATGTCACCTTGCAAAAAGACACATCTCTTAGTGGCAGTTGATAAGTTTACCAAGTGGGTTGAGGTAATGCCAGTTACCAATTGTGAAGCAATTACAGCAGTCAAGTTCCTGAAAAGGATTATCTATCGGTTCGGATATCCCCACAGCATAATTACTAACAATGGAACCAACATGTCCCTTGGCGAGATGGAGAAGTTTTGTGGAAACAATGGCATCCGTTTGGACATAGCCTCAGTGGCCCACCCACAGGCTAATGGACAAGTGGAAAGAGCGAATCAGGAATTGCTTCGTGGATTAAAACCACGGTTGCGAGTCCCGTGTATCAGAGCCGCTGGTGCATGGGTAGAGGAGTTACCTTCAGTAGTTTGGGGTATCAATACCACACCTAACAGATCTACTCAGATGACACCGTTCTTCATGGTTTATGGAGCAGAAGCGGTGTTGCCGAGTGAAATTATCCATGATTCGCCTCGAGTATCGGCTTATGTTGAGGTGGAGAACGAGAAGACCCGGCAAGACGCCGTGGATATGCTAGAAGAACACAGGGAACAAGCTTTGGAGAGATCAGCCATATATCAGCAGGATCTGCGAATGTATCATAGCCGGCGCGTGAAAACCCGGGTCTTCCAGGAAGGAGATCTGGTTCTGCGTCTGGTGCAATCAAAGGAAGGAAAACACAAGTTATCACCGCCATGGGAAGGACCGTTCATCATAAGCCGTAATCTGCACAATGGATCATATTACTTGATAGATGCAAGGGAAGAGTCGGCTACGGTTAATGACACCGCTCATACCACTTCACATTTGCAAGAGAAAGAAAGACCATGGAACGTGGCTCAGCTACGTCCCTACTATACTTAGTATACCCTAGATTCACAAAGTGGAATTACACGATGTAACAGGCAGCAGGTTTCAGACGCACTCTTTTCCTATCCAGGGTACCTAAGGGGACTGGAGGGTTTTTAATGAGGCGGCTTGCTGACCTAACTTTTCTCATATCAATAAAGAGATGGTTAAACAATATATTATTTCCTTTCATGTGCCTTTATCACTTTTTATTTCTGTTATGCTCTTTATCTTTCTTCCAGGTAAGTATTGTTTACTGTTTTTTAGTACATTAGCTTCTTTAGCAGTTTGCGTATATTTAGGTCTTGGGGGCTGATTGCTTGAATAGCACAGTTACAAACTCAGAGACCCGGCCATGATGCCTATGAGTTATAAGGGCCGATTACTCGCAAACGAGTACGGCTGCAAGCTTATAACCGGACAAAGGAGCCAAACTTTCTTGACTTTTCTTACTTAAGCTCGATGTGACTCGCACTAAAGTGGCATGATTTGCTCGCATATGATCACAATCAGTCATGATGCCCAATGGGACTTGCCTGACCCTGTCTTCGTATAGATGTAGCAACATGATTATCCACGTGAAAGCCGGCTTACAGTACAAGAGAGTCAAAAGGGTCATCTAAACCACAAGTTATGCAGAGTACAGGGTTAATAACCGGAAACTCACTGTTTATTAAGCATAACTTCAAAACCTATGTGAAACGGCTCTAGGTTTTGGGCTCAGCAAAAATGATTTGTTCTCTTTGAAAACCCTAACACCCTAGATTCGGAAGTTCGGGCCTTGGGGACTGGGGAATTTGAAACAAGAAACAAATCATCTAGCTATTAAGCTCAAAAACCCAAAAATCCGAGTCTTGGGGACTTGGGGACTTAGAGAAAAGTCCACCTGTCAAAACCCACGAGACCCGGAAACCGAGTCTCACAAAAGGAACCATAAAGTAAGTCGGAATATCAAGAATAAACAAACTCAAAAGCAGATAGATATCAAATTCATCCAGGGGCCAGAAGGGCCACGAAAGCTATTAAAGTTTCAAAAGCGTATTACAGGCAACGATAATAGTATCATAAAAGCGCACAAGCGCGCTAACAAAAGGATAAATATTTTACAAGATCATTGGCCGAATGAGGCGTTGAGATGGCATCAATCAAGGAGTTTATTCGGCTCCCTGGGTTGAGTCTACAGCTTTGCCCTTGCCCTCCGGGTCTTGGTCTTGCGTTTGCTCCTCGGAGGCTTTCCGGTATTATCAACCGGATTGGCAGTATCATGGCGAACAGGCGGGCGGCCAGCCAGCGTACAGGAGGAGGGCGCTGACTTCAACTCGGCCTTCTTCTTTGCGGCTTCCTCCCTCTTTCTGGCCGAGTCAGCATCCCACTTTTCCAAGATATCAAAGGGTAAAGGCATATCCTCCTTCACAGATTTACCGTTGGCGTCGTATGAAGTTACGAAGTTGCTCAAGTCCAGAGAATCGGCAAGCATAGTCGCCGAGTGACGCACTGCGGACTGCACAGCTTTGAAATCCTTGACGTCGAATCTAGAGCCATCATCCTTGTATTCTGGAAACCCGACCACCAACTTTGCCGGGTCAAGCTTCGGAAAGTAAGCCTTAGCCAACATGAGCCCCCGGGTCATCCCAACCCGGCATGCCGAGCGTTTCCAGAGCTCAATCCACGCGGGAACAGTGGAGCACGCATGGATCAAGGTTTCCATACCCGGATATCCATCAGTTGGCCACTGGATGGTGTCCAGGATCCATTTAGTGCCGGCGCAGAATCTCCGGAGCACATTCTTCAAGCTTTTTACCTTCTGAATATCATCCTCTTATGGGGGCGCAAGGTTAGCAAATGCAATGCAAACAATAAAGGTTACGTCAACCGTATCCCGGGTGTCATGGATCAAGAAAACAAAAAACCAAGACACGAACCAGTAAGTAACAAAATCTCACCAAGGAGGACACGATAAGTGTCGGCAACTTGAGCTGATAGCTTCTTCAGTGCAGCTTGAGCAGTGGTGTATTTCTTCTTGTACTTTGTGACATCTTTCTCCAAGGCCTTCACCTCAGCTTCAAGGGCTTCCCTTAGCCTTACCTCGGTATCCAGGAGTTGATTGGTCTTGGCCAAAATTTCCTCGGACCGGGCCGTTTGCGCCTGAAAGGAAAGGAAAGTTAAACGTTAGTCGGATATCATGATCAGCCGGTTATTAAAAGGAGTACCAAGTATAACTTAGATAAGTTAGGCTCGGAACTTGGGGACTAGATGAGTAACATGAGATATCAATTAGTATTACCCGGTGTTCAGCGGCCATGCGCTCTAACATGGTGTTCTCTGAGGCCTTCATGGCAAGGAGGGCACTCATCATTTGGTCGAAGGAGTGATTGCCCGAGTTGGAAGACCCGGGATCTTGGTAACCCGGAGTTGGAGTCTTCTCCTTGGCAGGGGAAGGCATCCGAGTCGTGTAATATCGGAGTTCAGCACGCCTCCCCCCGTGCCCAGGATTGTGGCCTCTTCCTCCTCGCGGGCATGCGAGGCTATGGGATACTCGGCTTCTTGATCAGCCGGGTCTTTCGGTGGCGCTTGCCGCTCTTCCTTTCCGCTAGCCGCGGCAGTCGTCGCATCAATCGTCTTCTCCTTACCCGGGTCTTTGATTTCCATGTTTTCTTGGTCACTGATGGTGACCGTGGCTCTGTGGACGGAATAAATAAGCAGTTAGCATGTAACTGGAGAAAATTATGGAAAAGTATTAGAACATCAGGAGAAGAACCGTACCCTGGGTTTACCACAAAGTCCGAGGGGAACTCGCTGCTAGACCCGGACGAAGCTGACGAACATTAAGAAAGTAAGATATGGAATTGCCCTGCTAAGGGGTGACTCAGAAAAGGAAAACCTTGATATTCGGGAAGAGATTGAAAAATACCAGCACGTCGAGCCGGGGATGACGGAATACCCGGGTTAAGTGTGGATTCACCCGGGAAGTTCCGGGTCACTCTGCGCTTGGTTGCGGGTAGATCCTTCAAGTACGGCCAGTCGGATAATTCTCGGTTTAGCTCGCACATGTTAGCAAAGGAGTATGGTTTAGAAGCAAGGGAGCGGTATGGAACCTTGAGGACGACCCTGCGGGCTTTCCTCTTGGTCCCGGCTTCGACTTCGGGCTCGATTTCGCTTTTGTCACTTTCGGTTTCCTCCGAGTCCCTCTGGTCGTCATTGCCACCCTTGTCATCCATCCCTGAAAGGCGCATGCGTATAGTTGGAAAAAGAACGCAAAGTGATAGAGGTTGGGGTGATTGGAATCCGGGTGATACCTTCGTCTGTATCAGTCGGTTCCTCTTCTTCTTCCTCCGGGTTACCTGAGTTGGGAGGGGTCTCGATACTCCAGAAAACGTTATCGGCCTGAGAAAAAAGCATGAAAATGGGAGTTAGTGTTTGTATCAAGTCAAAGTATGAGAAAGTGTATAAGTGCCGGATTTTACTGCTGGAGACGGGTTATCCCGGGTAAACGGCGCTAACCCGGCTATGCTCTTTATCACCTCCAGCTTCTCGGTCAGGAAGCTCTTGATGGTTTTATTGGTATCACCCGCCGGATAGTTCTTCGAGGAGTAACGGAGTGCATCCGTAACGTGCCCCGAATATTCGCACATCAGTTTTGGGCGAATAGAATTGGGCTGGATGCGGAAATCTACCCAAGTCTTGACTAGGTTGAGCCCAGTGAGACCATGGGAGAAAAGGACGGCTATCTTTGAGAGGAGGGGCTATATCGCTTCCCTATTCGACTCGGAGGGGAAAGCATTGAAGGTGTCGGAGAGATCTAAGAGACCCTCCGAATAACCCGGCAATTTCCTCTCGCCGGGTGGGGAGGTGTCTCGGCAGTAGAAAAAAGAAAGTTGCCAATGCTTGACATGGGAGTTGAGAGTGAGAGTCGGCATGTGAGAGTTCTTGCGGCGCTGGATAGAAACCCCGCCGCAAGCCAGGAGCACCCCGTCACCGCTTTCGCGGCAAGGTTTGCACTGGAAAAGTTCTATGAAAAGAGCCAAGTTTGGCGGAATGCACAAATAAGACTCACAGAGGACAATGAAATGGGTAATGTTCAACATAGAGTTAGGCCCTATGTCGAACACCCGGAGGCCATAGTGGCGGAGGACTTCACGAAAGAAAGAGTGACCCGGGGGGCGAAACCCCCGGATCATGTGCTCGACAAAGCAAATTACCTCGTCCGGGTTAGGGGAAGGCCGGGTCTCGTCACCCGGCACCCTCCAGTGGATCTCCTCTTGAGGGGGGAGGACGCCCAACTCGGCCAGCTCCTCCAGCTTGGCCTTGGTTACCGTGGATCGCGCCTAGTTGGCGGATATTGACTGGGTCATCCTTGGCTTAGCCGACTGCTTCCCCTTGGTCTTGGGAGTCATCGGTTCAGTCTGCAAAAGCACAAGACAAAAGGACTCAAAGCATGAGACTCGGAAATCATGGATTCTCCGAGTATCGATAAACGGTATGAGAATTATTAGCTATCCGGGTATCGAGTATCAGTACAAAAACTATGGGCTATCTACGTATCAGCAAGCATTGGTGGAAGAAGGTTGATTGCCTATGTATCTAGCGCAAGTAAAAGAACCGGAAGAAGTGGATTTTCCGGGTGTCAATGGCAGCCGCGGAAAATTTGGGCGGACTGAATCTAGATTGGAAATTTCACTATCGATTTCGCGGAGAAATTGATGACTATGAGCAGTAGGGGATTGATGTGTGGTTGTCTATTGCGCATTTGGACCGGCTAGCATGGGTACATACGACCTAAACCGGCGGGGAGCAAGAAATGGCCCGTGGAGGATCAAGATCCAATCTAGGTCCAAATCGAGAAATTACAAGGTTGAATCGAGGGGAACATGGATCTTACCGGCACGGGTTGGAGAAGGACGCGACGACGGCAGATGGCGCAGTCGTGGTGCCCCGGTGCGATTCCCGGCGGGCAGCTTGGAGGCGCGGCGGCGGAGTTTGGCGGCGGCGCGGGGTGAGCCGTGGATGAACGCGGACGGCGGCGGCTTTGCTCCGGCGACGCGCGCGAGATCTCCGTGGAGGCGCTCGGTGTGCTCGAACGGGGATGCGCTGGCGAGGAGGAAGGAAATGGAAGCAATGGACCGTTGGGGTTAGGTCACCCCCTAGGTGCCTATATATAGGTACGGGTGGGGAAACCTAGGCCAACGGGCAGGAACCTAAATTTTCGGGATAAGGGATACCCGTCCGAGATTTTGGGGATACGCGTTAAGTGCCCGAGAGCAATATCCGGACAAGATAAGAAGGGAATCTCTTCCGTGATATTCAGATCAATTAAGGAGCAAAGTGAGCCGGGTCTTCTGCATCCTCCTTGGAACATTGACCCGGAAAAGTTAAAGATGGATTTAGAGAAAGCCGGGTTATTATATGGACCACCATTGGAGTTAGGCCTAGCTGTTTATTAAAGCAACCTAACCCGGCCTCTATAAATTCGTATGTTTATTATTTTTGCAGGGAATAGCATATGCTTCAAGGAGGATCCCGTGAAGGCCAAGCTATTCTGGGGACTACTGATGGAGGGATGATAACCCGGTAGGCTAACGCCAAGGAGTAACTTGGCCCAAAGGGCGCTGCGCAAGACCCGGCTTAGGATAAAGAAGCTTCTAGAAGGCCCAGGAACGAAGGCCTCGTAACCCGGATTGTGGGTCTCGGTAAGGAAGTTTAGGGTTTGTAAGCAGTGTCCGGGTAGGATTCAGAGTACGCCTTGGAGAGTAAGCCAGGGGGTCCGGATGTTATATAAGCCGGTCCCTAGGTTAGGGTTAGACAATCTTTTACGTGAGCAAGAATACGATCGCCAGATCGAGAGATTTCGAGTACCTATTGTAACACCAGTATCGAGCTAATATATTAGATCGTAGACTCGGCGACTTGATTGCCGGCTACCAGATCGCATATCACCATGGTTTCCTTTGAGCTAAACCCTCTCCCAAACACTCGAGTCGATTCGCCCCAAGACAAGTTACCCCCGGTAACGTCTGCCGTGATTATCCCACGACAACTGCCGTGCACCCGATGAAAAGCATAATCAAGAAGCAGACCAAGAAAGAAAAACCTAGACTTGAGTCTATGGCCAACTGCAACCAATTAACCATAGACTTGGGGGCTACTCCCATCGGGAGCACTTTCGTGCACCCGATAAAGGAAAACATGCAAGGCAGGTCGCCAGAAAGGAGAAGAAACTTTACCTTGCCCTGAGAAGTGGACAAGGGATCCTTCGAGCTACTTGAGACCTCCCGTCTAGCAGACGCTCCAGCATCTGCAGGTTGTCCACCTGCGAAGCTGGGCATCCCATACTCTGGTGCTTCGGTCGCCTTTGCTGGGCTCGGGAGATCTTCGGGCAAGATTGGCGGCAGGAGCGGGGTCCATGTCGACCTCTTTCCTCTTCACAGATGGAATCGAGGAAGTGAACTGACCCGCACTAATGGTCTCCAGAATGCTACAAAGGATAAAATCAGACAAAGAAATGACGGAAGAAGATTCGTGACTAAGAATAGGGTGCACAGGACTTACTCATCCTCGTCATCATCGTCAAGAACACACGGGTTCCAGGCGGTGGAGATCTTCGACGTGCGACCCGTAGGAGGGAGCACGTTGAGAGGAGTCACCCGAAGGGGCTCAACCGCTTTGACGAGATCGTCACCCAAGGAGCTACCCTTCGAAGTGACTTCGTCTTCCTCCTGCATGCGGCGCTTGCGGTGGTGGAGCTGCTCGCTACCCGACTCCTCCTCATCCATCTCGTCGCGTTTGGAGCTTGAATCAGCATCCGCGACGCTGGTTTCGTGGGGGGCTTCAATGTTACTCGCCAAAAGATCTGAGATATCGTATGCAGAAACTGGCGGATAGCTCGTCGCCATGTCCCGATTCTACAGAAGTAAAGAAAAAGAAGAAGCATTTTAATCGACAAAAACCCAGGGAGGAGAGAACAAAGGCAAACAAGAAAAAAAGGACACTCACCTCAGTCGGAGGGTTCCCAGCCTCAAATGGGTTGAGAGGGCACGTTGAGTGGCCCTCTCCCTTCTTCAACTTGGTGATAGCCGCGATCTTCTTGTCGAACTTGGCGTTCGAGAGGATATCGTCGCATACGCGGCTCGGGTCGTCGGCGCCCGTGTACTCCCACATGGCGGTTGGCCTCTCTTGAAGGGGTTGGATCCTCCGACGCAGGAACACACTTGACAGATGTATCTCGTTCAGCGGGGTCCCCAGCTCCTTGTCCCGGAAGCGCGCCACCTTCGCGAGTAGAGGGGTGACAACCTTACCTTCTTCGGTTGTAAGAGAGTGCAGCCAAGACTTCCTTCGCTTCAGGACGACAAAGGGCTGGAATTCGGGGACGCCACCCGCGCTGTTGTCGATGATGTAGAACCATTTTCCCTGCGCTAAATCGACGAAATACATCTCCATGTAAGGGATGTCTTTGTTCGCCTGGATCCCGAAGCCTCGAGTCCGCAGCGGCTCCCCCACCTTCTCGCCTGGCTGCGCCCTCTCCCGAAAGATTCGTACTTTGAAGATGGCTTTCCAAAGCCCCCAGTGCAGAAGGATCCCCAGGAAACACTCGCAAAGCACGATATGTGCTAAATCGCGTTTTGGGAAAAGTCGTGCAGCTGTATGCCGTAGGCATATAACAGCCTGACAAGAAACAGGTGCAGGGGCAGAGACAGACCTCGGGAGACATGCTCCGAGAAGATGACGCGCTCGGTGGCGAGAGGATTGGGAGTCTCCTCCTTCTTGGACAGGTGCACGCGCCTGGAAGTTTCTGGCGGAAGTAATCCCTCCCGCTGCATCTCGGTGATGCTCTTCTTGGTGGTATTCGCGGCGCGCCAGTCACCCGTCCTCTTCACGGGAGGCGCCGCAGAGGCGCTCGCCACATCCTTGGAAGACGCTGCGGCTGCGCCACGTTTCTTCGCTCCCGCCATTGGAGGATGCTAGGAGCTCACAGAGAAGGAGGTGTGCGCGAAGAAGAATAAAGTGATTAAGGGTCGGGAAATTTACCCCTCCCCTAAAGCTTAGTACTTATACCCGAGCCAAGCCGATCTGAGCCGTAGATCTGAAACGTGGCATCCATCGCAGCTGCCACGCGTGAAGCGGAAAAGAGGCGGCGGGGGACAGTTACCCTTGCACGATCTTTACGAAAAGATCGTGCGTATTTACAGCGCTTGGCCAGCGGGAAAATCGGGACACGACCGATTGTTTCCGGTCAAAAAACCGACAAGGTGGGCCCGCGCGCTCTGCCCCACTTCGTCACATCCTATCGGGAGCAGTCGGAGCGGTCGAGTGCGCAGTGACGTCACTGCGCACCTCACGACACGCGAAATCTCTTTCATATAAGCTTTAAAGCCCGAAATTTCTTTCGGGTGGACACCCTGGCACGAAATATCTTTCGTATGGGCACATCAAAACGCGAAATTTCTTTCGCATGGACACTCTGACACGAAATCTCTTTCGTATGGACTTCATAACGCGTAATCTATTTCACACAAGATCAAGAAAAGGAAGATCTCTTACCCGAAGAATCGCAGGAACATGATTAAGGTAAAATCGCGAGTGTGCGGCTCCCGCAACTCTACCACACGATGTACTTACACATCCTTATCCTGGATCGTTCGGCCGACTAGGCACATCTGGATGTCGTATTCTTTCGGGTACGAATGTAAGACCCAAGGATCTCTCTTGTGGGCCTGGAATCGCACTCAAGCTGCGTCCTCCGGTAAATTTTCCGTGTCAACAACACGAAGAAAAATCCTAGCGGACGCGCCGGGTACCCCTTTAGGTTAAATTCGACTCAGTAAGACCTCCACAGCCCAGTCGCAATGATCACCTCGCCGGATTCGAGTCGGAGGTCTCGAATTCGTGTAGGCCAGAACCATTTTTGCCCTAGATGCAATTAATCGGCCCTGGTCTTTCAAGAGAGCCAAGCGAATGAGCCACATCCTTCTGCGAAAACAGCCAACACAAGGCACATTTATCACTCGATGCTCGAGTACATGAGCTCTTCGCGCACAGGGTATACACCCTAAAAATAGGCGATTGAATGACCAATCGAAGAAATCTAGAACGAACTTTGAGTGCTTACCCGACTATTCTCAGTTGAATAAACACTCAGGGGCTACTGACGTGGGGGTGACTCCTGGACCTATCGGGTGAGCCTATCCGGTCCAAGGCACAAGACTTAGGCCCAAAGAGAGGTGTTCTCCTACGCTACTAGAAGACCCAGCGAGGGCCCACCTACAAGACTTGCGGGTCAAGAAGGAAGCTCCTACCAACCTAGAACTAGGGTTTGTAAGCCCCCCAGACGCGGTTTGAGACCTAGCCACCTATAAAAGGCTAGGAGAACCACCGAGGGGGGATCCAATCTACTTTTCACCACCATAGCCTTGAGCTCGAGATCGTACTATCGACTTGAGCACCCCCCATTGTAACCGATCTACTGATAATACAGATCGAAAGAGCAGGAGTAAGGGTTTTACCTCCACGAGGGCCCCGCACCTAGGTAAATTGTGCCCCCTGTTAGCCGACGATTGTCGCTAGCGCCTTTATGTTCTCTTAATCGAAACCCTACCGGATCATCCGAGGGAATTGTTGAGACGAGTAATCGACAGTCATCTTCAAGCATGCTACTCTTAACACATTTCCTATTTTCTTGAAGCATGATATAGTAATCTCTTGTACTGTCATGTATATTGAAACCGTCGTCGTCTCCATGGACACACATTTACCTTTGATTGTTTCAGTGTACTCTGTCATCCATCCATAACTCTATGTATTTGTTCAAGTTGCATGCTTCCACTAAGTATATTTTATCTAGTTGAAAACTATTACCCATAAGTGTCACAATACCCTCCAATTTTTATAGACTTTTATTTATACCCGCCCCTCTAGTTGTCATAACTTGATCTTTCAGAACGGTGACAATACCTCATAAATCAATGGTATCCGTAATATCAATTGCCTTAATATGATTGCATATTCCTCAAGCAAGAACTTATTATCAACGACGATTTGTTAATAGAAAACATATTATGAAGACATGCCTTCATATATTTGAGCTCAACCACCATGTTTCACCTTCCATGCAACATCAGAAGTTATTGTATTTCATGTGGGTTCCTTTCCAGGAACCCTCCTCATGGAAAATGCATACCCAACTCGCTGAAGTGGCTCTTTTTACTAATTAATTCGTTAAAAGGAACATGTGGAGTCCCCCTAAGCTTACCACCCCACTCTGTTCTTGTAGCACCGTGCACAGACCAATATGACATCAATACATGTTTGTGATACTATAGTAAGCTAGCCAACCAACACATCGATGCATCACAACATATGGTGAGGGGTTTTATAGGATGAGCAGAAAGAGAAGTGGCGGGAAGATAAAAAAGGAGAGAAGAGAGATGATAAGAAGAAAAAGTGTTTGAGAAAAATGACGGCAACAAAATAGACGAGAGAGAAACGGCAAAAACAAAGAAAGATGGAATATGAGACAAGAGAGAAAACACATTTTTTGTCTCTAGGATGGAGCTAGACGATATTCCTTATCGTAAGCCTATTTTCGCGAAAATAAATTTATCGTCTTGCACGCGGGCGATCGGTAGACGATAAACACTAATCCGGAAATTCAGCCCTTATAGCCCATGCCTGGACTATTACTGCTTTACTTGTGAAATTTTATTAAAACAATAATCTTTTAAAGAAAATCAGCATGGGAAGCCCTGTCTTGGTAATATATGCTGGCAGCCTAGCCACTACACGTGGAGCGTTTCCCAAGGGTTGTGCAGCGTGCACACACGCAGACAGCCGACAAGAGGAAGGGGAGAGGAAGACCACACGGCCCACATCGGCTGAGGCGCGTAGCGGGCCCGGGCAGAGCGTCAGTGGGTCTCTGCGCGGTAAGCGCACCAGAAGTGTGGGCTGCTACTGCCTCCGCTTTTTAAAAGCCCGAACCGGCCGCTCCTTCTCGCGGCCCTCGAAACACCCGCTCCTTCTCGCGGCACCCCACTCACCCCGCGCGGCCGAGCCGTGCCCACCTCGCACGTTTGACTCGGGCACGCACGCGCGCACGCATGGACGTACGGCGGAGGATGGCACCGCCGCCGGCCGTGGGGGTGTCCCACCGCCAGGCGGCGCGGGCCCCGAGGGCGCTGCAGGCCGGCGACGCGCTGCCGCTGCCAATCCGGCACACCAACCTCATCTTCTCGGCGCTGTTCGCGGCGTCGCTGGCCTACCTGATGCGGCGGTGGCGCGGGAAGATCCGCTCCTCCATCCCGTTCCACGTCGTGGACCTCACCGAGATCCTCGCCATATTCGGCTCGTCGCCTCGCTCATCTACCTCCTCAGCTTCTTCGGCATCGCCTTCGTGCAGTCCATCGTCTCCTCCACCGACGACGAGGAGGACTTCCTCGTCGGCTCCTCCGCCGCGCCGCCCGCCCCGGCGCCCTGCGGGCTCCTCGGGAGCGCGGACGCGGTCTCCGAGAAAATGCCGGAGGAGGACGAGGAGATTGTGGCCTCGGTCGTCGCCGGGAAGATCCCGTCCTACGTGCTCGAGACCAAGCTCGGCGACTGCCGGCGCGCCGCGGGGCTCCGGCGCGAGGCGGTGCGGAGGATCACCGGGAGACAGATCGAGGGGCTCCCGCTCGACGGCTTCGACTACGCGTCCATCCTCGGGCAGTGCTGCGAGCTGCCGGTGGGGTACGTCCAGCTCCCGGTAGGCATCGCCGGGCCGCTCCTGCTCGACGGCCAGCGCTTCTACGTGCCCATGGCGACTACCGAGGGCTGCCTCGTCGCCAGCACCAACCGCGGTTGCAAGGCCATCGCCGAGTCCGGCGGCGCCACCAGCGTCGTGCTCCGGGACGCCATGACGCGCGCCCCCGTCGCCCGTTTCCCCACCGCGCGCCGCGCCGCCGAGCTCAAGGCCTTCTTGGA
This sequence comes from Alopecurus myosuroides, assembly GCA_028641055.1. NCBI lineage: Eukaryota > Viridiplantae > Streptophyta > Magnoliopsida > Poales > Poaceae > Alopecurus > Alopecurus myosuroides. The sequence goes on along the minus strand of CM054057.1, from coordinate 461,801,282 downwards.
GGACGCCGCCAACTTCGATACTCTCTCCGTGGTCTTCAACAGGTACAGCACTGCTTACTGATGACACATCACAAAGTTGTACGTACGTACTCCAACTTAATGATTTGGGTTCAGAATTACGTACGGATCGTTTTAGCACTGGATTAGCAGGTAGCTTGTGTTCGACAATACGTTCTTCAACAGGTACACCACTGAATACTAGTGAATACTGATGACCCAATACAAGATATGGATATTTTGGTGAAGCAAACTTACAGATAAATTCTGGTTGATAGTTATGTAAGCATCGTGTTGTTGGCGTTGGATTAGCTCGCAGTTTGTGTTGTGTTCGACGACACGTCTCCGCGGCTTAAATCGCCTGCCTTTTAGCAACGTTTTTACCATGGACGCTGCTGTTAAGATTTTGAACTTCTTGTTTTGGATGATGCCATCACGACAACGATTTTATTTTTACTACTGTAGAACAAGGTATGGTAATATTAAATCGTTGGAGAATATGAAATGTGAGCAGGACGAGCAGATTTGGGAGGCTGCAGGGTGTGCAGTGCGCGATAGCAGGGAGGAACCTGTACATGAGATTCAGCTGCAGCACGGGGGACGCCATGGGGATGAACATGATCTCCAAGGGCGTGCAGAACGTGTTGGACTACCTCCAGGATGACTTCCCTGACATGGATGTCGTTAGCATATCAGGTTCGCTTTGTTTTTTGCCACCTTTTTTTTTTGCAGAAGCTGAACTAGTACTTCAAAGCAGTCACTTAGTAGTCTTCTCATTAGAATGAAATTCCTAGTGACAGCCTTTAGTTTCCCAAGACTGACTATGGCTTGCTGAAAAAATAAACTTCAACGAATAACAAATTGGCTTTCTGATGATAAAAGAAAAAGTTGATGTACTGAATTATTTGATTGAGCTTGTGTACAACAATATGGTGAACATGGCATGTTCAATCAAACTATACATTTATGAAATCAGGTAGTCATTGAACCAACTTGGAATACCATCAGATGTTTCTCTAAGATGTTCAATTGCATACTGTTCGACTTGCCCCTATCCATTAGGAAGATATAGAAAGCACTTTGAAAGCGGTCTTTTTCGTAAGAAGGTAGTACTCTGTCTTTAATGCAAGATTTCTAGTACGATATTGACTTCAATTACTCCACTTGGAGTAGCTAGGAGCACCACTAAATGTTGTGCAGTTTATTTTGTTCTCTTTCCCTTTGGTTTATCTGGCTGTAAGGTTGGCGTCATTTGACGTTTCCTTCTAATACAAAATGATGCACAGTTAGGTGTGTATTCGAGAAAAATTAAGAAGGTTCAGGACAAAGTGCGTAAGCTGCCAGAATATTTGCAAGAATGAATATTGGAAGCAGGCACACCACTAGGCCCTTTTTGCTTTTACACAAATTAACACACCAATCATGATGTATATTGTATTCGGCCATATCAATATACACCAATATAAATAAACAGATCTCCGCTCTTCATATTTTTTTCCCAATCTAATTAGTATTTTTCGTCAATGAAACCAGGTAATTTTTGTTCAGACAAGAAAGCAGCCGCTGTGAATTGGATCGAGGGACGTGGCAAGTCTGTGGTTTGTGAGGCAGTCATCAAGGAGGAAATTGTGAAAAAGGTTCTGAAGACCAATGTGCAGTCACTAGTAGAACTAAATGTGATCAAGAATCTTGCTGGCTCAGCTGTTGCTGGAGCTCTTGGGGGGTTCAATTGCCACGCCAGCAATATCGTATCAGCCATCTTCATAGCAACAGGCCAGGATCCTGCACAAAATGTGGAAAGTTCTCAGTGCATCACAATGTTGGAAGCTGTAAATGATGGCAAAGATCTTCACATATCAGTCACTATGCCATCTATTGAGGTATGCAAATGTATTTATTATTATTATTTTCATTTGTTAATGTATCCAGGATTTTGTGCTGATGGTGATCACCACCTACATTCTTTTTGTCCCACTATAATTTTGATTTGCAAGAAATGCTCCGCACGTAACATATGGTCCCTAATCGGTTAATTAATACTTAATATGTGCACATCCTTTTCCGTGTGTCACTCAGTTCAAATTATTGGCCATCGCTATCTAGCACCTCTGTATTGATAAAACGGTACGGTGATATCGTTATAAATTATTTTTTGAGATACTCGCAGGAACTCTACATTTTCATTAAGAAGAGAGAAAATCTTAATAATCAAAATCATTTTATAATTTTTGTTATACTGTTAGGGCAAAAGAAGTTGGCACGGATTCAAAAAAATTATGTGCTTCTAAAGCTCCTTTTGTCCAGTTTCTGAAATGTTTGGGAAGTCTGAATAATTGAAAGGCAATGGTGCTTAAAAAGACACCACCCCATGAAGTGTGTCAATATCAGATCAAGTACAGAAGGCCATATGGTACAGCACTCCAGCTATGCAGATCGTGATTAGTGATGTACTTGAATAGTTCCTAAAACAGTATATGTGTTTTGGCTAGATATGATCCAGCTAGCTATACCTCTTCGTCAGCAAATTAAGGAATGTTTTCCCATCGGGGAGGGAAATGTTCAGCAACTTGTTGTATCCAGCAGGCTTTGTCGATTATTTAGTGGTGTATTCGATTGTTTGCTTCCGAGAACACAATGAGCTGCATAGGACGACTTGGTCGGTAACATCTGAAAAATATATGGGGTCAGTGATCGACATGCTGTGATATTTTTACTGAAAATTGCAGGTGGGAACAGTTGGCGGTGGGACTCAGTTGGCATCGCAGTCTGCTTGCCTGGACCTGCTCGGCGTGAAAGGCGCCAACAGGGACTCTCCGGGATCCAACGCGAGGCTCCTGGCCACCGTGGTGGCTGGTGGGGTTCTCGCCGGCGAGCTGTCCCTCCTGTCCGCCCTCGCCGCCGGCCAGCTCGTGAAGAGCCACATGAAGTACAACAGGTCCCGCAGAGACATGTCCAAGGCCGCATCGTTGAGCCTCGCGGAGGAAAATTAGTGCGGAAATCCAGGAAGTGTAAATGGAGAAGGAAGGTTGGGCCGTGTCGTGTCTCCCTCGCGGGCTGATTAAAGAACTCATCGGCTAGCGTCAAGTCGTCGTCATGAAAATCAAGCAGCGCTGTGAAATCGCCTTGGCTGCAGAAGCAGTCTCCACGAGTTTGACCTCTGCTTGATGCTGGCCTGTATCCTCATCCACTAAACTCCCGTCGTTCTCGGCGTGCTGGCATCACCGCCAGACGCCACGGGGGCACCGGAGAAGCTAACCCTTTGATCTTTGATCTGTTTGTGTTTGTTCATAAGGCTTTGTGCAGAAAGTGTAGAGATCCTTTTGAAACTTGAAGCGTACTTAGAGATCTCTCTCCTTGCTTCAGGAAGCTAGTCTTGTAGTAACTGTTAATTTCACCCTTGTTTCTATTTTTGAATTTTTGTTGGGTTCTTCTTTGTTAACGGAACTCTGTCGAAGTTGGTGGTGTGGTTGCTAAAAGATATGGTAGGCCTCGGAGTTCTCCAGAGCGTCCTGGCAGCTGGTGCACCCGTCGATATCATCTCCACTGGGAGCACGGCATCGTGACCTTTTGTAGATCTGCCTAACCTTCCAGATCAATGCATGTGTCAGCGGATGTTCAAGCGTCGCCCTCACGCGCGCGCTTTGTCACCGGCAGGGTTCGTTGGATGAACCTAGTAGAAAACCTGCGATCTGTCTTGGCGCCTGCTGTGAGTAGTAATCTGATTCTGATGCATGTGCTTCTGTGTGTGCATCGCATCATTAACATCGCCTAGCTAGTGTGCGGAGTTCTAAAACACAGATGCATGACTGTCCGTAAAGGTGATTCAACTTCTCTGAGTAAGTAAGATGGTATCTTTTTTTCCACTGAAAAGCAATAAGATGAGTATTGGCGTAGTGGGAGACGACTCACGTACCTTGGAGGCCTCGACAACGAGAGCTGGCTGTGAGGCTATATGCCGACTGTCAATGGTAGTATGGATTTCCGGATTTGTGGTGGGGTGGGTGTCCTCAAGGAAGCACACCGGCGGTCGATGGGCATGTGCCTGCACGTTCTGCGGATTGGATCCGGCATGGCACATGGACCTGAGGTTTCACCTTTGTTTTTCTCACAAGAAAGAGTCCGTGTGAGTGTGGTGTCCATACACGCTCGCGGCCAAAGAGGAGAGGGCATGGCACCGGCCAAAGATCCTCCTGTTTTGAGATGCCGGCCAACTGTTTGTAGCTGCATGCCCATGGGCAAGATGCGAGTGCAGGAAGCGTGCGATGCTGCACGTGACGCAGGCCTGCTTTGCATGTACTGGATATACATGATACGTGGCGGCATGTTTTTTCCCATCTTAAAACTTAAAAGCTAGGCAGATCTCCATGAATGCTTAACTGGCTGTCATTGTTGCAGCGGTCGAGGGTCCAAATTATTGTGAGCACCGGGGCCCGGAGGGACGAGCGTGGTAGCGTATTCAGCTGAGTTTCAGGTCTGCAGGCGAGTGTAGATAGAAACTTTCGGACCTCTGGCAAAGTGGCAAATGGATGAAGATACGGGGTTCCACAAACAGCTAGCCGGCAAATGCAACAATGGAGCAAATATAGGCTCTCCAATGCTGGTGTCACCTCACTGTATCTCATCCCAGTCTGCTCTTTTTACTCTTTGGCCCCGTGTTCCTATCGGGAAAAATGCACTTAGAGCATTTCCATCCGCCCCAAGTGTCCGTAGGACCTATTTTTCTCGTCGTCTTTCGCTCAGTCGCGCCCCCATGAGCCAAAGTTCCACCGGCTTGGGCCGAAAATACAGTCGGCAAACCCAAACCAAACCCAGCGCACCGGGGGGCTTCTGGGGGCACCAGCGGAAGCGAAAACGTGCGTGAGTCCGCACTGTCGACGAGAGTGGACTACTTTGGCACCCTTCCCGCCTCCTCCCTCTCCCCTCACATTTCCCCTCTACTGCGCTCAACAAAACCCCCTCCTCGTCGCAGCTCCGCCATTTCCTTCGCTCCACAGTACAAGCAGCCACACGCTCGCCAACGATGCGGAACAGCCGAACACGAGGAAGCCGATGGCGAGGCCCGCTGGCATGACGAACACCGAGTGGAAGGCCGACGTTGATTCCAGGACAACGGTCAATACCGACCAGCGAAGGAGGGAGAAGGCCAGGGACGCTACAGCGACGGAGGAGGAGGAGTTTCACGTCATCATGGGGAGGAACACGCCCGAGCGGTAGCCCATCCAGCTAACACCAAGCTAGTACTTGCAGGGAGCCAGCAGAGTGTGGTCTCGCTGTATGTGTAGAGGTACTCCTCCTCACCGGACTACGTCAACGGTGACCCTCTCGGCAGCTTCAACCCGAACACCACCTTCCTGCACTGCATTGCACCTCGCGCCCCTCCAGCACTGCCCGTCTTCACCGCCGACCTCAACGCCCCATATGGCTACTCCCCGAACTACGCCAACTCGTTGTTGCCCACTCTGCGTCGTTGACCTCTCCCCTTCGCCCCAAGCACAAGTTCGGCGCCTCAGCACAGCAGCAACGACATCGAGATGGACGACATCATCGCGAGCGGCTCAGCCACCGCCGCCTCCTGCTCGGATTCTACACGTAGGTCGACTCACACAGCGACGGGGACGACGCCGAGCTCGACGATGATGTGGATGAGGTGGAAGAGGAAGAACCGGCGGAGACGGCGCATGTGAACGGACCGAGAGGGTTAACTAGAGGGGGGTGAATAGGTTAACTACAAATTTTACTTGTTTTTCGATTAAAGATAATTGCTCAAATATAGATTATCTAGATTATGCAACTAGGTGAACAATCCTATATGATGAGCAAATAATACTAGCACATGATATTCAAGAACTAAGCTAGTAACAACAAGTAAAGGTAAAATTAGGAATAACCGAACACAATGACGCGGAGATTTATCCCGAAGTTCACTTCTCAATGGAAGTTAATCTACTGAAAGTGCATTTCGTTTTCCCGGTGTTTTGTGTGTTAGTTAACAATACTAAGTACATTATTTATCGAGATCTTTAGCGTGCAGGTGTTATACTTAACATCGGCATCGATCACCAAAAAGATCGATGAAGTTTGGCCTGAGAGATTTGGGACAGAAGTCAACCGTATTATTTTGAACCGGATTATTCGGAGGAGACGGATATTCCGGTCTGGAAAATTTCGGACCATTTTCGGGACAGAGATGAGCCGGATTATTTGGAACCGTATTATTCATCTTGGACCGGATATTCTGGTTGAGGAGTTTTTTGCTCGAAACGGCTAAGGACTGGAGAAAAAGCCGACAGAGACGAGCCGGATTATTTGTACCGGATTATTCCGGAGGAGCCGGAATATCCGGTACGGTTGCCTGTGTGGGACAGAAGTGAGCCGGATTATTGGAACCGGATTATTCATGGGCAACCTGTAACATCCCAATTTTTGCTACCAAAGGGTTGTGGTGTTGTGTCATATCATACATGCATGAAACCACAAATTTAAATCATGTTTTAACCAATTTAATTTGTGAATTTAAATGGTTTCAGAAAATACCACAAAAAGTACTTATTTTGGGTTCCAAAATTTTGTTCTGGAAAATATTTCATTTGCACCAAAACAAAACATGGTTTGGTTGGAAATTTGATAAGCTTTCCAAAACTTATTTTTGCCAATTTTTCTGTTTGCAAAAAGGTCCCCAAAACCTTTGGTTTTTGTTCTGTTTTTAAATAGAAAAGGACTCGTTTGCAATTTTCAGGAAAGACAGGGGGTTTTGGAGAAAAACTCCTTTGTCTTCTACCTCCAGACGGTAAGCAGCTCGGTGGAGCTGCTCCCGCCGTCGATCCCGCGAGGGGATCCCCACCCTCCGCCGCTCCCTGCGAGGGAGGATAAGAACCCGGTGTGCCTCTCACCCCCTCGTCTCCCTTCCTCTCTCTCTGTCTCCCCTCGCGAAACAAACCCTAACCCGAAACCCTACCGGTGGCCGCCGCTCGCCGCCGGTGATACAGAAGCTCCCGGGATTCTCCGAGCACACCACGAGGACCTCCTTGACCCCCTCTCCCTCCTCGAGCATCCGGGCGGGCGAGTATGCAGTAGGGACCCCGAATCGCGCCATCCCCTTCTTATCCGGCCGTCGGCCTCCGCCGTCCATCGCCATCGATTCCGGTGACCTCCCGCCCCGCCGTTTGCTTCCTGACAACCGCGGTGAGCCTCTCTCCCTCACGGTGCCCTCCTAGCCCCTCCCCGCGGCCGGAATCGTCCTTCTCGCCGGAGCCCGTGGCCACCGCCGCCTTCCCGAGCACGGCGGCTCGCCGCCGGTGGCCTAATCAGGGCGGCGCCACCTCCTATACGCGCGCCTCGCCGAGGAGGTTCCGAGGAGCCTGGCCTCGCTTGCTAGGGCACAGTGGTTCGCCGCCGGCGACCACTTCTGCCTCCGGCCGGCCACTGCTGACGTCACCTTGACGTCAGCGTGACCTCAGCTGGCCACGTGTCCACTGTTTTAATTTTATTTAAGATGGAATTTCAAATTGACACGTGGGCCCCACTTTCTATAATTACAGAATTTGTTTTAAAATGAATAATTAATATTTCCACTTTTGTAACTCAGAAAAACATGAAAACTATATGGTTTTGTTCAGAAAAACATTTCCAACCCAAATATGTCACTTTCATACATGTTTGACAAACTTTATTTTTGGGCATTATTTAAATGCAATTAAATCATCTAAAATAAATAAATAAGATTTTAATCAATAAAATCAGAAAAATACAAGTTATATACCAAATTGCTCAAAATGACATATGCAACCTGTTTATGATGTTTCCAAACCCTTTTGAACAACTAAAATGGTACTCATATTCATAATCGCCCGAAACCCCCTCCGGGGTCTATTTCGGGATAAATTCAGTAAAAATGTTTAACTGACATACGAACCCGAGCAACCCAACGATCATGTCTAGGGCTTTATTTCAGTGCATTAACTTGCTCATGCATACATATTGCGCATTGCATCGATGCCATGTTTGATTGTTGTTTTTCTCTTTCGGTGTTGTTTCCCTCGGTAGAACGTGACTCCGAAGAGAAGGCCAGCAGTCCAACGACGAATACTTGATCTTAACCGACAAGTCAAGCACTTATTCCTGAAGACTTTATCTGGTTTTCTTATAACCAAGGCAAGCATAACCTCTTATCTGCTCATATATGCTTTCGAACAACATTTGAATCTCGTATTTTGCATTCGATTCCAAAGTATTTGATGCTAGTAGATATAGTTCACCTATATACTGCATTGCCTCAATATCCTGATCCACTGCTCCTAGCCGCCATAGAATTGCTTGTGCGCATCGCCAGAGCCTCATATCTGCTTCGCTTAGCTTTACATGTTTGTTACCTCTGCTCCATCCGGTTGATGAATCAGTGCTGCGATAACCTAGTATGATACGATGACGTGGTGAGATGAGGACTGTGTGGTTAACTTGACTAAGGCTTGGACGGGAGGCCACTTGGGAAGTGGTTGTTCGTTCCGTACTTGCCAACCCTAGGAGTAAGGTCTCGCCGCGGAAACCAAGACTGAGCGTGCAACCACACGCGGGGCCTAACAGACCGCGCTCGACTAACTAACTTGTTTGGTTCTATCCGTGAGTCACGTAGCTTGGGATTTCCATCTGCGTGTGAGTCAAAAACCTTTTGGAGGTGTTTTGGGCGTGACCGGGACAAGTGATGGACGTACACGGATCTTGTTCCCGACTCACAGAACAGGTGCCGTCAGGAGGTGGCCAACTCCCTGTTGACGGGGTGGCCCTGTTTGGGTTGACTCATGGATAGGGCTCGACAAGGTAAAGGTCGTGGCCAACCACCCTCTGCCGCGCTCCATGGACGAGCGTACATGTGGCGTTAAGAGTCGGATGGTACGTGTGGGTAAAGTGTACCACCCTGCAGGGATAAATCTTTCGGAAAGCCGTGTCCACGGTTATGGACGACTTGGTGAAAGTCACGGGGTCATAGATAACTTGAACGTGACGTAAAAGATGTTGACAATGCATGGAGGCAGTAGATGAAGGGTGCCTCCCCGGAGATGCCGGGAGGGGTGATCCTTGTAGCATGTGAGGTGCTGGGAAATGATGTTGGTGGATGAAAAGATGATGATTTCAGTAGTTGATTAGTCCTCTCATGTGTTTTAAAAACTCCATGAGACGTGCTATTCTTCCTCGTTTTGGAAAACAAAGATTGCTTTACGCAAATCAGCCTTCATTAAACCCTTTTCGAAATAAGCAGATATATAATAGGTTAACTAAGTCTTGTTGAGTACCTCCCGTACTCAGGTTTGCTTAATTTTGGTTCAGGTGGAGTTCGTCACTTCAGTGATGGTTCGACGTGGACATCGACGAGTAGTTTGGGGTTCCCAGGTAGCAGCCTGGAATCTATGGGCTGGGACGTCGCCTTATGTTGCGGCCTCTTAGGCCTTTTTGGTTCTTGTTGATTAGCAACATAATTTGCCTTTCGTTGTCTGATGTATTGTTGGGTTGTGTGACCTCTGCTTGTAAGCTATACTCTAGTAACACCTGTTTAATAAAGCTTCATGTTTAGAGTACTGCTTTGATCGATTGTTGGTTTCGAGCTCATTGGTATACAGTGTTGGCTATGCCTGCATAGTTGTCGCAGTCGAGGGGTTGTGGAGCCGATGATCCATGCCCAAGCCCGCCTGTCGATGTGATAGGCCTGGGGCGAGGTAACCCCAGTAACCCTCGATTGTTGTTGCACTTTATGGACACATAGCATCTCTGTATAGCTTTGGTCCCGTTCCTTCAGTTTCATCCGACTCGTGGAAACTTGGGTATGCATAGTTGGTTATGGCTAGCATGGATACAAGGAGTAGTAGACCGGGGATCCGGACTACGTGCCGATGAATCCGGTCTGCCTGCCGTTGTTTGTTGCGGCCGGGGCTGGTAACCCTGAAGCCCTTGTGAGTCCATGGCTAGGAGCACATAACAGTATGTATATCTCTAGGTCCAGGGTCATGACAAGTCATGGTATCAGAGCAGGACTGCCTGTAGGAAAACCTTACTGCTTGGTCGATGTTGAGTCTAGTGTTTGTGAAAACTACTTTGAAACCACAAATGAGTTGAGAAAACCTTCTCAGGATTCTTTTTACTCCTTACCTGGTATCGCTCTAACTCTGGGTCTCCTTATCTGTTTTGGATTTGAAAAGGTTTTGCTATCTCTTCTAGTCATTCAAAACCTAGGTGCCTTCTTTGGCAAGGACGACTTTTACCCAAGTTGACCTAGTGTTAAAAAGTTTCTAGAGTCGTGTGTGTTTCATGTTCCGTTATCTCATAACTGGGAGATTTCCTTTCCATCTCAATCTCTCAGAGTTGTGTGGGTTCCACATACTCCCGTTCTAAAGTCTCAAAATCCTAAACCTCGAGATTTTCTTTTCATCTCGAATGTATCCGTTATCCTCTGCTCAAGTTCTTCCGGAGCTATGCTTGTGTTCTAAAAGATACTCCGTGATTGCTGTTTGTAGTGTTCTTCGTGGCACTAAGATAGTAGTTACTCCTTTCTCAATGTTTTCAATCCTTGGACTTGAACCGAAGGTCCCGGAATGTGCTGAATTGCGGTGGGTTGAATCGTGTGGTTTCTCAACTATCTGATGCTCACGCTATCAGTACAGGATGCTGACCTTTAACCCAAGTTACTTTTTGTTGGCCTGAGGAACATCTTTTACCTCAGGATAGCTAGGCAATTCCAACTCTTACAGCCGTAGGCTTTCTCCTGGAATCGAAAAGGATCACGACAAGAGTGTTCTTTATGATTCTCATATCTTTGTTCTTGACTCTGCTATACCAATCTTTAGCATGGGTTTTACAAATGAGTATTACCCTGTGCATCCAATGTGATCTCAGGACTTTCCAGAGCATGTTCCTACCCTCCAGTTGCCTAAAATCTCCATCCGTTGTTTCGGACACCAAGTGGCATATGTGTGGTTCCAATGCATTTGCTCTTGTTTTCCGTCATAACATTCCACCTTGGGATGTCAGGAGAAACAAACTCCAGAACCTCGTTCATCTCCAGGATCAGGTCAAAGTTTTGTAATCCGCAGATTAAAGAAGTTTCATTAGCTTCTGCTCTGTTCTACTTTCGAGTATCACACTCTTTTATATCAAGAGGCCGTGTTGAGTTTCATGGCCTTATTGATGAAGTGATGCTCTTACACATCTTTAACCACCTTTCCTCCAAGCTTGAATGCTCAAGAGTGTTGGGTGTGCATTGAGGTGTGTATCAGCTATTCCTAGCAATTCTTATTGCTTCGAAAAATCTAAGAAAACATCTGTATCCTTCTTAGCACTATCGGTCACCCGGTCTCTACTTAAAGTTGATCGTGTTACCAAATCCGTTCATTCCGATGCAATTCTTGCTCAAAGAGTTAGGTTCATGCCAAAGTTCTCTAGACCATATCGGTTGATTTGAAAAGCATGCCTCCTTTCCATTTCTAAGACATGCCGGTAGGTTGTGATATTCTAGTTGTCTCTCTAGAAGTATCACCAGGTTTGTAACCTGACCGTGATGTCTAAACGAGGGGTAGTTTGAACTACTCCTTTCTCCAAGAAAACTAAGCTGGATATTCTGGACTAGTTGGTTGAGCTTAAAACAACAACTTGGAGAGTTGAAAGGCAAAAGCTCCGCATAACTTGATCCTTTGATAAGGGATGTCTAGTTTTCCTCGTGTTGAAGCAGGATAGTATCTCCTTTGCGGAAATGCTGTCATTCTACCTTGATTTGATTTGGGCTATCGTCAGATCAAGTACAGATTCAAGGACTACTTTAATGGTGTGTCTACTCATGCTGTTTTACCTGAGTACACCTTCATGTCCTTTAGTCTAACCAATATTTTGCCTTGATCATAGATCATATGAACCCTTCTCCTTGGAGTGTTTGATAAGGGTGTTTTCGAGCCCATCGATGACATCCCTATTTTCTCCAAGTTGCAAGAGGTTCATGTTGAACACTTGGCACTAATGTTGGAAACTTTCGAGAACCATCTTTGTGTCATCACGAAGTTGTGTTCTGGATGTTCGAAGTAACTCACCCCGTTTCATGTGCTTATGGTGAAAGTTGTCGCCATGGGTTCGAGTAAAGTTTTACGTTCCCTCGGGAATAATCCCAAGTCAGTCATGCTTGTGTGGACTATTCTTGAGATGGTTGGTTGTTACCTCCGTCTACTGGAAGAATTGCATCCACACCCATCCACTGATTGATCTTCCGTGAAAGAGAAGAAGTCCAAGAACTTCATTATCTTTGTACCATCTTCCCAACAAGGACTCCGATGTGTTTCTTTGCAAATAGTCCAGGTAGGTGCAACCGTCTTTCGCAAGTTGCTACTACATGAGTTCTGTAATCTCACTCATCCTCTTGAGTCTGACATCGTAGTCCATACCTTGAGAATCTAGCATATGTATCTCGTTGGTAACCAGTGCAATCTCTTCGATCATATATATCGAGTCTGAGTTATCTATCCACTAACCAGAGCTGAATCTTAAGCAACAACGATGGTTGGCGTTTCCTCAAGGGTATTGAATCAGGTCTTTCGAAAATCCGGCATGTTTGATTTTGTGGTTGACACAATTGGCCGGAAGGCCTAATGTCATATCCCTTTGTATCAGTAAGAACAACCACTCTCTGTGAGAATTCTTGTGTGGCTCATTCTCACAAGTTTTCCTCCCCGTTCTTCCAAATCGAAGTTCAAATTTCACTTGTTTACCTATATAAGGCTTGCATAAGCCTGATATTGGTATTTAGCAAATCAAGGATAACTTGGAAGTTGATCTTTCCAATATCTCTCCGTTTAACCTCCAGAACCTTTGTTTCAGTGAAACAAGTTCATGAGGAGAATATCTCGTGGTGTTTTGTAACCGCCCTTGATCAGTTCCCTTTCTCAAGTTGTTGGTACCTGAAGTTCTGTTCATCTCACACATTGTGTGAATTTGTCAGTCACTTCAGCCATGGGATCTTAACCATATGGTAAACGTATTGCTACGTTAAAACCACCATAGGAAAGAGATTCCCTATTCCTCCTAGTGTTTCAATCCTCGTTGGTTAACCAGTCGTATGGTGTGACCAAGAGTTCCTCCTTCTTTACGGTGTTCCAACATTCTTTGATCGCTCATGTTCTGTCGTGAAGTAACATCCCGGTCCTTGACAAAGTTTTCGACAAAGTTTTGACGGAGTGAAAGTTCCGTTATCTTTCGTGTCCACTCCGAAGAGTGAACATGATCTTGTATCAAATTTTCTATGACACACGAATTACAGTGTTTTCTCGTGTTTTCCCTCGTCTACGGATATTGCGTTGTGATATCCCAGACAATCCTTTCCATCTTGGTTATCTGTTGGAAGAAAACTTCGGTTTCACAAGTTGTTCAACCTTTCTTTTCCAAAAGGATTTAAAGTCTTGTGCAAAGCTCATATTCTAAATCCTTTCAGTACCAATCGTCCGCAAACTTGAAACCATCTTCTATTCACTCCGTTACCTTGATGTATTTCATGCACGATAACTCAACAGTTCTTTATGAACATTCCTGTCATGAGTTAGCCATGAGATACTCGATCTTCGTGAAGATCGTTTCCTAAGAGTTTTCCCTCTCACCTAAGGTGTAGCCGCTGAAGAATCTTCGCAAGTGCTACGGATCAACCTCTTCAAGAAGAGAACCGTAAGGTTCGAGAAGATCGTTCAAAATCGGTGTTCCTTCTTTCTTCTCCTTCGGGAATCTCGGGACGAGATTCTCGTAAGGGGGGTAGATTTGTAACATCCCAATTTTTGCTACCAAAGGGTTGTGGTGTTGTGTCATATCATACATGCATGAAACCACAAATTTAAATCATGTTTTAACCAATTTAATTTGTGAATTTAAATGGTTTCAGAAAATACCACAAAAAGTACTTATTTTGGGTTCCAAAATTTTGTTCTGGAAAATATTTCATTTGCACCAAAACAAAACATGGTTTGGTTGGAAATTTGATAAGCTTTCCAAAACTTATTTTTGCCAATTTTTCTGTTTGCAAAAAGGTCCCCAAAACCTTTGGTTTTTGTTCTGTTTTTAAATAGAAAAGGACTCGTTTGCAATTTTCAGGAAAGACAGGGGGTTTTGGAGAAAAACTCCTTTGTCTTCTACCTCCAGACGGTAAGCAGCTCGGTGGAGCTGCTCCCGCCGTCGATCCCGCGAGGGGATCCCCACCCTCCGCCGCTCCCTGCGAGGGAGGATAAGAACCCGGTGTGCCTCTCACCCCCTCGTCTCTCTTCCTCTCTCTCTGTCTCCCCTCGCGAAACAAACCCTAACCCGAAACCCTACCGGTGGCCGCCGCTCGCCGCCGGTGATACAGAAGCTCCCGGGATTCTCCGAGCACACCACGAGGACCTCCTTGACTCCCTCTCCCTCCTCGAGCATCCGGGCGGGCGAGTATGCAGTAGGGACCCCGAATCGCGCCATCCCCTGCTTCTCCGGCCGTCGGCCTCCGCCGTCCATCGCCATCGATTCCGGCGACCTCCCGCCCCGCCGTTTGCTTCCTGACAACCGCGGTGAGCCTCTCTCCCTCACGGTGCCCTCCTAGCCCCTCCCCGCGGCCGGAATCGTCCTTATCGCCGGAGCCCGTGGCCACCGCCGCCTTCCCGAGCACGGCGGCTCGCCGCCGGTGGCCTAATCGGGGCGGCGCCACCTCCTATACGGGCGCCTCGCCGAGGAGGTTCCGAGGAGCCTGGCCTCGCTTGCTGGGGCACAGTGGTTCGCCGCCGGCGACCACTTCTGCCTCCGGCCGGCCACTGCTGACGTCACCTTGACGTCAGCGTGACCTCAGCTGGCCACGTGTCCACTGTTTTAGTTTTATTTAAGATGGAATTTCAAATTGACACGTGGGCCCCACTTTCTATAATTATAGAATTTGTTTTAAAATGAATAATTAATATCTCCACTTTTGTAACTCAGAAAAACATGAAAAATATATGGTTTTGTTCAGAAAAACATTTCCAACCCAAATATGTCACTTTCATACATGTTTGACAAACTTTAGTTTTGGGCATTATTTAAATGCAATTAAATCATCTAAAATAAATAAATAAGATTTTAATCAATAAAATCAGAAAAATACAAGTTATATACCAAATTGCTCAAAATGACATATGCAACCTGTTTATGATGTTTCCAAACCCTTTTGAATAACTAAAATGGTACTCATGTTCATAATCGCCCGAAACCCCTCCGGGGTCTATTTCGGGATAAATTCAGTAAAAATGTTTAACTGACATACGAACCCTAGCAACCCAACGATCATGTCTAGGGCTTTATTTCAGTGCATTAACTTTCTCATGCATAAATATTGCGCATTTCATCAATGCCATGTTTGATTGTTGTTTTTCTCTTTCGGTGTTGTTTCCTCGGTAGAACGTGACTCCGAAGAGAAGGCCAGCAGTCCAACGACGAATACTTGATCTTAACCGACAAGTCAAGCACTTATTCCTGAAGACTTTATCTGGTTTTCTTATAACCAAGGCAAGCATAACCTCTTATCTGCTCATATATGCTTTCGAACAACATTTGAATCTCGTATTTTTCATTCGATTCCAAAGTATTTGATGCTAGTAGATATAGTTCACCTATATACTGCATTGCCTCAATATCCTGATCCACTGCTCCTAGCCGCCATAGAATTGCTTGTGCGCATCGCCAGAGCCTCATATCTGCTTCGCTTAGCTTTACATGTTTGTTACCTCTGCTCCATCCGGTTGATGAATCAGAGCTGCGATAACCTAGTATGATATGATGACGTGGTGAGATGAGGACTGTGTGGTTAACTTGACTAAGGCTTGGACGGGAGGCCACTTGGGAAGTGGTTGTTCGTTCCGTACTTGCCAACCCTAGGAGTAAGGTCTTGCCGCGGAAACCAAGACTGAGCGTGCAACCACACGCGGGGCCTAACAGACCGCGCTCGACTAACTAACTTGTTTGGTTCTATCCGTGAGTCACGTAGCTTGGGATTTCCATCTGCGTGTGAGTCAAAAGCCTTTTGGAGGTGTTTAGGGCGTGACCGGGACAAGTGATGGACGTACACGGATCTTGTTCCCGACTCACAGAACAGGTGCCGTCAAGAGGTGGCCAAGTCCCTGTGACGGGGTGGCCCTGTTTGGGTTGACTCATGGATAGGGCTCGACAAGGTAAAGGTCGTGGCCAACCACCCTCTGCCGCGCTCCATGGACGAGCGTTCATGTGGCGTTAAGAGTCGGATGGTACGTGTGGGTAAAGTGTACCACCCTGCAGGGATAAATCTTTCGGAAAGCCGTGTCCACGGTTATGGACGACTTGGTGAAAGTCACGGGGTCATAGATAACTTGAACGTGACGTAAAAGATGTTGACAATGCATGGAGGCAGTAGATGAAGGGTGCCTCCCCGGAGATGCCGGGAGGGGTGATCCTTGTAGCATGTGAGGTGCTGGGAAATGATGTTGGTGGATGAAAAGATGATGATTTCAGTAGTTGATTAGTCCTCTCATCTGTTTTAAAAACTCCATGAGACGTGCTATTCTTCCTCGTTTTGGAAAACAAAGATTGCTTTACGCAAATCATCCTTCATTAAACCCTTTTCGAAATAAGCAGATATATAATAGGTTAACTAAGTCTTGTTGAGTACCTCCCGTACTCAGGTTTGCTTAATTTTGGTTCAGGTGGAGTTCGTCACTTCAGTGATGGTTCGACGTGGACATCGACGAGTAGTTTGGGGTTCCCAGGTAGCAGCCTGGAATCTATGGGCTGGGACGTCTCCTTATGTTGCGGCCTCTTAGGCCTTTTTGGTTCTTGTTGATTAGCAACATAATTTGCCTTTCGTTGTCTAATGTAATGTTGGGTCGTGTGACCTCTGCTTGTAAGCTATACTCTAGTAACACCTGTTTAATAAAGCTTCATGTTTAGAGTACTGATTTGATCGATTGTTGGTTTCGAGCTCATTGGTATACAGTGTTGGCTATGCCTGCATAGTTGTCGCAGTCGAGGGGTTGTGGAGCCGATGATCCATGTCCGAGCCCGCCTGTCGATGTGATCGGCCTGTGGCGATGTAACCCCAGTAACCCTCGATTGTTGTTGCACTTTCTGGACACATAGCATCTCTGTATAGCTTTGGTCTCGTTCCTTCAGTTTCATCCGACTCTTGGAAACTTGGGTATGCATAGTTGGTTATGGCTAGCATGGATACAAGGAGTAGTAGACCGGGGATCCGGACTACGTGCCGATGAATCCGGTCTGCCTGCCGTTGTTTGTTGCGGCCGGGGCTGGTAACCCTGAAGCCCTTGTGAGTCCATGGCTAGGAGCACATAACAGTATGTATATCTCTGGGTCCGGGGTCGTGACACAACCGGATATTCCGGTTGAAGTCTACAGGATTCGTGAAGGGCAGCAGACCGGATATTCCGGTCCCAAAATCCTGCACAACGACTAGTTGTGAGGAGGGGCTATAAATACCCCTCCTCCTCTTCCTCAAGATCTAGTTCTTCCCCTTAGCATTTATTAGCATTTAAGAGCTCACCAAATCCCTCATAACTCCCAATCTTGAAGATCTTTGGAGGATTGAAGGAGAAGGCCCTGATCTACATCTTCACCGAGCCGTTCTTCATTTCCCCCTCTCTAGCTTGAGGGATCTAGCCTAGGGTTTCCTCTTGTGGAGAACCTAGGCATATTGATACTTGTTGGTGATTCAAGAAGATTTGGGAGCCCCCAATTTGGTTGTGGGTGTGTGCCCCAAGTTGTTTGTAAAGGACTCGATCCCCGCCTCAAAGGGGTTCAATAGTGGAAGGTGAACTAGGCCTTTGTGGCGGAGTTCATCGGAGAATAGGGTGAGTCCTTTGTGGCGTTGAGTGGGCCTTCGTGGCGAGCTCACACCCCTCCAACGAGACGTACTCCCCTAACAAGGAGGAACTCGGAAATACATCGCGTCTCTGTGTGCTTCACTTTGGTTACCTCGTTCCCTCACTCTATTTACTTATCGCTTGCATTGTGTTTATCATTATCCTTGTCATATAGGTAAATTCACCGTAGCCGCACTCTTTCAGCCTCAATTTGACGCTGCCTAAGGGTAATCTCATTTGTGGACCTTCCTTGCTCATCAGTGCGAAGATATCGATCATGAGCCCTCTTCTTTTTAGGACCACCTGAACCTCCTAGGAATATAGAGTAATAGAGGGATAACACTGATAAGCGCACAATATATCATGACAGAAAGAATGTTGAACACATTAGAACAGCAACCATATTTTGATATTAGTTTACACATGAGCAAACCAGAGATCTAAAAAAAATGCAGGCCGGGTAATCCGGTGTTCCGAGGGGGCCGATAATCCTCCCCTCCCCCCCCCCCGATATTCCGCACCGAGCCTGAATAATCTAGCCGTTTTGTGTAACAGAATTATTCTTCAAGAACAAAGACCTCTTTATAGGCTTGAATTTAATTTCAGGAAAATTGTTAAATTGCATCATGATGCTCTTCTCCTATCTGAAAGTAGATATTGGAGGAAAAGATGTACTATTAGATGGATTAAGCAAGGAGAGGATAATACCAAAATTTTCCATGTTATGGCTACTGAGAGGTTTAGGAGAAACTCTATTGCTATGTTGAAAGCTGAGGATGGTAGAGAGGTCACTGATCATCATGAAATGGTTGCCATGTTGTTGGCTTGTTATAGGGATAGGATGGGGCCATCCAATGGAATCCACATGCAATTTAATTTGCAAAATCTTATGCAAAAAATTCCTGGTCTTGATGAGCTCACACTGCCTTTTTCCAAGAAAGAACAAGATGAGGTTGTGGCAGCTATGCCACCTGATAGAGCTCCTGGCCCTAATGGTTTCAATGGGCTCTTCTTGAAAATATGTTGGCACATTATTAAGAATGATTTTTACAAGCTAACAGATGATTTTCATGCTAGGGTTCCTAAGATGGAGAATACCAATGGCTCCTTCATTACTTTAGTACCTAAAGTACCTGTCCCAATGGGGGTTAATGATATTAGGCCTATCTCTCTCACCAATGTGTGTCTTAATTTTCTCACAAAGTTGGTTGCTAATAGGTTGCAAGATAAGATCACCCAATGCATCAGTAAGAACCAATATGTTTTTTTAATATAAGACTGTAGGGTAAAACCCTACAGTATTTTATTACCTCAAAGCCCAGATATG
This sequence comes from Alopecurus myosuroides, assembly GCA_028641055.1. NCBI lineage: Eukaryota > Viridiplantae > Streptophyta > Magnoliopsida > Poales > Poaceae > Alopecurus > Alopecurus myosuroides. The sequence continues at coordinate 461,782,100 of CM054057.1, read as the reverse complement.
TACAAAATTACAAGACCATTAGGCCAAAGAAAAGACAAAAAGGTTTTTACAAGAAGTTGTCAATACATGATGACAAAGACTGTACATGCACTTTCTTCACTCTATGCAAATGGAGAGTGATATCGTGAATGAAGGACCTCTTCCAAGCTCTAAAGGTAGGCATTATCCCTTCAAAGACAACCCTATTTCTTTGTTTCCAGATATTCCAGTAGGCTATAATGAGAACCTCAAAGAAGAAAGGTTTATTGAACTCCAATATTATATTTTTAACCAATCCCTCCATAGTATCATTGTGACTCCAAACAATTTGAAGATAGGTCCATATCCTTAAACTAAAGGAGAATTGGAAAAAAAAGATGTTCCCATGTTTCCACCTCACCAGAAATGCATAGCTCACAGTGAAGTAAATCAGTGATATTACATTTCCTTCTCCTCAACATGTCATTGGTATTGAGTCTGTCAGATACCAGTAACCAAGCAAACACCTTAATACGAAGAATACATTTACTCTTCCATATGTGTTGATAAATGTTGCTAGCAACATGATTTCTGAAAGAGTGGCGATAATATAGACTTGAGGTGTAAGCTCCATTTTTTCAAATAGTTTCCCAGCAGTCTTGTCCAGAGCTATGGAGAGATAATGAATTAAGCTCCTGCTGTAACTGTAGAATTTCAGAAAATGCTTGTGAAGAAAGTGGCATATAAAAGAATTGAGAAATATCATCTGACTCAAGAAAATGCTGGGCAGGTAATTGTTTGTCCAAGGCAAAGGAATATAACCTTGGGAACTGCTCAGAAAGTATCCTAGTCCTCCACTTGTCAGACCATAAGAGAACTGTGTCACCTTTACCAATACTAACATTCATGATGGATCTATAGTTTTCAGATAGCTTCATAATATCTTTCCACCAGAAAGAACCACAAGGGTTAGCAGCATGAGGGACCTCATTATCATAATAATTCCATACTAATAGAACCCATGGAATAGGATGCTTGTTGTAAAATTTGTGCAGATGCTTCATCAATAGAGCTTCATTCTGTAGCTTGATCAATGATCCCCAAACCACCATTTTTCTTTGGCTTGCAGACCATGTCCCACCTAGCCAGAGATTGCTTAGTGGAGTGAGGTTTGTTTCCCCTCCAAAGACAATGCCTTAGTGTTCTGTTAATTTGATTTATGATACCAACAGGCAAATCCAATGAGCAAAGGAAAAAAATGGGCATAGAGGACAAACAAGATTGGATCAATTTTAATCTTCCTCCATAGGCCAGAAAAGTGGAACTAGCAGTGAGCTTCTTTCAATCTTATCCACAAGAGGAGTGAGATCTTGAATCCTTGGTCTAGTGGTGCCAAGAGGTAGCCCAAGGTAGGTAAAAGGAAAAGAACCTATAGTACATCCAAATTCTTGTGTCAAAGAATTAACCTCAGAGTCAGAAATGTTTATAGGGGGAATACATGATTTATGGTAGTTGACTTTCAGACCAGTAGAAGCACCAAAATTTTGCAAAAGGATCTTTAGGCTCTGTAATTAAGCAGAATCAGCGGGAACAATAAGCAAGGTGTCATCTGCATATTGGACTACAGGAAAATTGGAGTCTCCGGTTTCCAAAGGCAATTGTATTTCACCATTAAGCAGCAGTCTATTAACAGCAGACTGTAAAAGGTCTCCTCCCAACACAAAAAAGAGGGGACACGGGTCCCTCTGCCTAACTCCCCTTTTGCAAGCAAATTGTTTTCCAGGGACCCCATTCAACAAAATAGAAGAGGAGCCAAAGTTAAGAGTGTTAAGAACCATCTTAATCCAATTTTTATCAAACCCTTTGTGCTCTAAAACTGCAATTAAGGCCTCATTCTCCACAGTATCAAATGCCTTCTCAAAATCCAACTTTAGAATGACAACCCTCTTACCAGCAGCCTTGCATTGGTGGATATATTGAAAATTCCAAGCAAGACAGTCATGAATAGTTCTTCCCTTAAAAAAACCATACTAGTTCTGGTGAATACACTGAAGAATAACCTTTTGGAGTCTATCTGCCACCAATTTTGTGAGAAATTTAAGGCAACAATTTGTGAGAGAAATAGGTCTTAAGTCATTCATAGTCTCAGGGGAGAGTTTCTTAGGCACCAATGTAATGAGTGAAGTATTGATGCTTTTTAGGTCCAGATTACCACTCTGGAAATCCTGTGCCAACTGGTAGAAAACCTTTCTTTATTATGGACCAAAATTTCTTAAGGAAGAAACCACTAAATCCATTAGGACCAGGGGCTCTATCTCCTGGCATTTTAGAAACTACATCATCTATTTCTTTTTAAGTGAAACAAATAGAGAAGGAATCCAAATCAGGCACTGGTTGTAATAATTGTTGAATATCCAGTTTCATATGTGTACATCTAAGAACCAAATAAGAATCTAGTAGAAGTGTGTGTGCAGGAATTCTAATCAACTAAAATTGCTTGCACATGCGACGTTGATCTTACTCCTTAATTTCTTGAATATCTTTCCATCAAGAGGCTTTGTGAGAATATTGGCAAGTTGATCTTTGGTGTTGACATATGAAATGGAAATATCTCCATTGGCCACATGGTCACGGATGGAGTGATACCGAATGTCAATATGCTTGGTCTTGCCATGAAGCACCGGATTATGGACAATTTTTATAACACTTTTATTGTCGCATAAAAGAGGTATTGTCTTTATTTTAGTTCCAAAATCTTAAGACATTGCCTCATCCATAATAACTGAGATCAACAACTTGAGGCGGCAATATATTCTGCTTTTGTGGAGGACGTGGCAATGCGATTTTGTTTCTTGGAAGACAAACACACGAGTGACCTACCAAGAAAATGGCAAGCAACCTAGGTTGATTTTCTATCCACTTTGTCACCTTCCCAATCCGCATCCGAATATCCCACAAGATCAAAACTTGTATTTGATGGGTACCAAAGACCATGAGTGAGAGTGTCAACCAAGTACCTAAGAATCCTCTTGACCGCAATCATATGGTTTTTCTTGGGGTTAGATTGAAATCTTGCACACAAACCCACACTAAACATAATATCCAGTCTACATGCACAAAGATAAAGCAAAGAGACAACCATAGAATGATAGAGTTTTGGTCAAGCGGTATACCTTCATGATCTATTTTAAGATTCACGTTTGCTGACATTGGAAATCCCAATGGCTTAGCATTGATCATATCAAATTTCTTGAGCATGTCTTGAATATATTTTTCTTGGCAAATGAAGGTTCTTTCATAATATTTCTTGATCTCAAAATTGAGGAAGAACTTCAATACACCCATCATAGACATCTCAAACTCGGTTGTCATTAGCTTAGCAAATTGTTCTACAAAGGCCACATTAGTAGATCCAAATATAGTATCATCAACGTATACTTAGCGAACAAAAAAAATCCATCTACACTCTTTGTAAAAAGTGTGGGATCAGTTACCCCAAGTAAGAAACCACGATCTACTAAGAACTCCTTTAGATGATCATACCAAGAACGTGGGGCTTGTTTGAGGCCATACAAATCCTTCTTGGAGTAAGTACACATGGCTAGGATACTTGGGATCTTCAAAGTCCGGAGGTTGTTTAACATATACCAACTCATTTATGGGACCATTTAGAAATGCACTTTTAACATCCATTTGATGCAAGATGAATTTATGACTAGTGGTAAATGCAAGTAATATACGAATGGATTCAAGTCTAGCTAAGGGAGTGAGAGTTTCACCGTAGTCAAGTCCTTCGACTTGGGAGTAGCCTTGAGCAACCAACCGATCCTTATTGTGAAGACTTTCCCATGAGAATCTTGCTTGTTCTTGTACAACCATTTTGTTCCACTGACATTATGATCCTTAAGTCTTTCTGCTAGAGACCATACTTTGTTTCTTTCAAAATTGTGGAGCTCTTCATGCATAGCTTGAACCTTCAAGAGCATCATACACTTTGATAGGTTCAACATGAGAGACATAGGAGTGAAGACCACAAATTTTGTGTACTTTACCATGAGTGGGTACACTTCTTCCCAAGCCACCAATAACATTCTTTTGATAATGTGACTTTTGATGCAATCTTGCGGCTTGAAGATATTTCCTACGGATGAGTGCATCATCGGGATGCTCATTTGGAGGAACATCCTTGTCCTTTCCTTCATCAAGGCCATGATCTACCCGTGGTGGATTTCTTGGTGAAGAGTCACCAATATCATGACCACCATTATCATTGGGTGGATCTTGATCACTTTCTTGACGAATGGTATCAATTTGAAGGTCTTATTCTTTTTATTGGTCTACTGGTTGAAGTATAGGGCTCGACTTGCATAGACCTTGTCCCATCCTCATTCTCCACAAGGTGTCCCTCAACAGGGACCTATACCCATTCTTCCTATGGCTATGGAGGATGGTTCATCACCTACATAATCACAATAAATATGCTCCACTCGGGAGCCATTATCCTCATGAAACTCCACATTCATAGATTCTTCAACACGACCCGTGGCTATGTTGTAGATTCTATAAGCATGAAGGTTCGTGGCATAACCAACAAACATACCTTCAAAAGTTCTAGGATAAAATTTAGATAATCTAGTGCCTTTAATGTAGACTTGACATTTGCACCCAAAAACACGAAGGTACTTGAGATTGGGTTTGTTACCGGTTAGGATTTCATATGGATTCATGCCAATCATCGGACGGAGAAATAGACGGTTGGATAGATGGCAAGCGGTGTTGATGGATTCGGCCCAAAAGTTATATGGGGATTTGAATTCGGCCATCATAGTTCTTGCCATATCAATGAGTGTACGGTTATTTCTCTCCGCCACACCATTTTGTTGAGGGGTGTACGCAGCGAAAAATTGATGCCTTATCCCCTCATCGCTCAAGAATTCATCCATGGTGTAGTTCTTGAACTCCAACCCATTATTACTCCTTATTTCAAAGAACTTTGTATCATATTGATTTGTTGGGTCTCACTCTTCTTCTTGATATAGAATACCCATGTGTATCTTGTATAATCATCAACAATCACCAAGCAATATTTCTTCCCACCAAGACTATAATCTGTGGTAGGCCTGAATAAATCCAAATGAATAAGCTCAAATGGCCTCTTTGTGGAAATGATTGACTTCTTGGGGTGGTTCTTCTCATGCATCTTTCTGGCTATGCAATAGCTACAAGGACGATCTTTGGAAAAATTCACACTTGTTAGTCCTTCCACGTGCTCACCCTTCACAAGAGTTTGTAAGTTTCTCATACCGACATGACCCAAGCGGCGATGCCAAAGCCACCCCACGTCAGATTTAGCCATTAGACATGTGGCAATACGTGTAGTTTCTTTGGAGAAATCCACTGCATACGTACAATTTTCCACAAATCCAATAAAGGCTATTTTAAAAGAAATAGTGTGAAGGACAAGCATGTGATGAGCTCTAAATACACATGTATAACCAAATTCACAAAGTTGTAAAACAGAGAGTAGGTTATAGCCAAGGGACTCAACAAGGAGGACTTTTTCAATGGATACTTCCAGAGAAATGACCACCTTGCCATGTCCCAATACCTTAAGTTTTGAACCATCTCCAATGGTGACTTGTGCGAATTTGATGAGTTGTGATTTTAGGTCTTCTAATACTTCTTCACTTCCGGTCATATGTGTGGAACAACCGCTATCAATCATCCAAGTTCCTCCATCTGAAGCACATACCTACAATGAATCAATTTCTTGTCTTAGGTACAAATTTTTGTATGGGTCCTTTCTTGTTAGTCAAAATGGTCTTTGGAACCCAAATAGCATACTTATAATCATCACCATATGAAATGCCAACATATTTTGCATATACATGACCATCATGAGATTTAAGAAGCACATAAGATGGCTTGTATTTTCCTGCAAAGTTGTTATGATCAGTAGTGTCCCTAGGGACAATACTTTTTGCAATGGCATCAAACTCCACTTATTCGTTAGCCAACTCACCCCTTCACAAAAACAATAGCATTAGTGGAGGGAGTTGACTTCTTCTCTTGGGTCTTCTTGGATGTAGATCCAAATCCAAGACCTTCTCTCCCAACAGCTCTCTTTTGATTACTCAAAAGATCATTGAGGTTCTTTTGCTCTTGGATGCAAGTAGCTAGGCCTTTGTTGAGTTGAGCCTTCAACCTATTTTTATCCTTAATGATAGATGCCTTGACACACAAAGGATTAGTGGCACAATCATTTGAATTTATTCATTTGAACCCTTAAGGGTCTTGAGCTCACTTGAGAGTGCTCTATGAGCATCCTTAAGATTATCAAAATCCTTAATGAGATCATTGTAGCCTTGGTTAGTTGCATCGTTTAGGGATGTGAATTCCTTCACCTTTTCAAAAGCATGATCATGATCAAACTTTACTTTAGTTACGTCTATGACAAAAGTTTCTTCAATGGTTTCGTTAAGGCATTGTGAATCATCTAGAGCTTCCTGAAGCTCCTCTATTCTATTAGCATCATCATGAGCAAAGCCCTCAAGTAAAATGATTCTCTCCTCCTGTTCATCAATGAGGCCTTATGCCTCACTTAATTGAACTGTGAGAGCATCAAATTTGATTTTAGTTTCACCTTCTAACCTTTTTACAAAGTTGGTTAGGGGACCATGATCATTGTCTACTACCTCAACACAACTTAATAGATATGGAGTAGAGCTATATCTTCTTGTCATTTGGGTTGGAGAAGAGATATCTCGAAGTTGGGGGAATGACACCAATTGTCATGGCCCCCATGCCAACCTTCTCATCATTATCATCAGTCTCCTCACCAACAAATATGTATTCATTCTCCCTGACAATGAAAGCCTTTTGTGGACTTCTCCTCATGAATTTCTTGGTCTTGGAAATGAAGTTGGACTTCCGCACTAGCCCTCCACCATTTTCTCAATTATACTCTTGAAAGGGCATTCCGCAACAAAGTGCTCAATATCTCCACAATTGAATCAAGTTCTTTCCTTCTTCATGCTTGGGGCTTCCTTTCCCTTGTTCTTTGTTGCATTTGATCTAAAGTCTCATTTCTTCCACCACTTATGTTGGGCAAGAGGCAAGCATTCTTCATGTGATATCATCTTCTCCTTTTCAGAGACAACATATGAGGAACCACCATCATCCCTTGAGTCCTCTTCTTCATGAGATGGGGCCTTCAAATCAAGAGAAGGTTTCTTCATTCCATTCACACGGGCCATGACATCATTGGAGGACTTGTTAATCATGTCTATGGTAATGAAGATACCCAAAACATCATTGGAAGATAGTTCCAAGAAACTAGCCCTTGATTGCACATTCATCACCATGTTCTCATTGTATGGAATAAAGGTGAGAAGGAATTCCTCCTTGACCCAATCATCATTGCAATCTTGGAATCCACAATCTCTCATGTCAACAACAAGAGCCTTGAACCTTCTAAACACGTCTTCTAGAGTTTCTCCATCCTTCATGTGGAAGTCATTGACTTGTCTTTGAAGGATGGACTTCTTAGAGCGTTGAATGTTTACATTGCCATCATACATGTCAATTGTTCAATCCCATGCCTCCTTGACATTTGTGAAGGATCGGATGTGCTCAACTCCTTCATTTGACATTGCCTTATCTAGCATGTGCATAGCATGAACATTGAGTTGTTGATCTGTGATATCACTTGAGCTCAAGTTCTTGGGTCCTTGGGTTTGTATCCATTCTTAACGATTCTCCATATTTGCATTGAGGAGCTACACACATAAGACTTCATGTAAGCTTTCAAATTAGTAAAACGAGACCTATCTACTAAAAGAGGTGCACCAAGATTGTTTACATGTGGATGTTGAACATTAGGAGCAATGTTGTAAGCATGACCGAAAGCATTTTCATTGATTTTATATTTAAGGTTTGATGCATCGGAACCTTCCTTAGAAGGTATAGGATTCCCATTTCCATCTAAAATAACATTTTCAAAGGAGTGACTAGATGAATATGTCATTTATTTTATTAATCCCTCCATCCTCTTTTTAGAGCTATCAAGCATAGCTTGAACTAGCTTTTAGATAGCATCTATGGTGACAGGTTCTTCCGCCCCGTCCATCCTCCTCTTTAGGAGGTAAATACTTAATAAAGAGACGAGGCTCTGATACCAACTGAACGAATCGAGAGGGTTAACTAGAGGGGGGGGGTGAATAGGTTAACTACAAATTTTACTTCTTTTTCAATTAAACATAATTGCTCAAATATAGATTGTCTAGATTATGCAACTAGGTGAATAATCCTATATGATGAGAAAATAATACTAGCACAATGTATTCAATAACTAATCTAGTAACAACACGTAAAGGTAAGTTAAGAAATAACCAAACACAATGACTCGGAAATTTATCCCGGAGTTCATTTCCCAATGAAACCTAATCTTCGTTGGAGCACTCCGGTGCCAGCAATGTGGAACACCGAGTAGCCGTCAAATGGCACACCGTATCTCCTTCGTGTCCAACCACCAAAGTTGATGGGCCACTAATCACTATGTTACCGTTGAGATTGACAACTAAAACCTTTACAAGGATGAGGCACTATTCACAACTTGGAGGGTCCTCACCAAATCCACCGAGCTAGCAAAACTCGATGCTTCAAGGCCGGGGCACACACCACTACTCAATTGGTGTACCGGGCGGAGTCTCCAAAGATCACAAATCACTAAGGAGGACCAACAACCTCTAATGGCTCCAATGAACCCTAGAGTACAAGCCTTCTCACAAATCAACGGGGAAATCAAATCTACTTGGTAGGATTTTGTATCTAGGTCTTATCCCTCAAACCCCCAAAGGGTAGAGTGTTTGAATGGCTAGGGAGAGAGATCTAAGTAGTTGAATCTCTTGGTGTGTTCTTTAGTTCTCGTCGTGGTACTTGAGGTTGAAGAAGGTGGGGGTATTTATACCCCCCCCCCATACACACACACAACTGTAGCCGTTACAAGAATATGTCCGAAACTTGGGGGCCGGATTATCCGGGGCAAGTGGGGGGCGTATATTCCGGAGTCTGAATAATCCGTTGCCAGATAAAATATCCGGCCAGACCAGGACGACGCGTGCCCAAGTCCTTAGCCCTTTCAAATAATCCGGGGTATGTGAAGTATCCGTCCTAAATATCCGGCCCGACCAGAACGACGCGCACCCATGTCCTTAGCCGTTTCAGTGAAATTTTCAGGAGGGCCGGATTATCAGGGGTAACAGGACACCGGATAATCCGCCATGTAAACTGAATTTCTGTCAAATTATGACAATTTGGTCTGTTTTCTTATTTCTCTTTGTTTTCCTACAACACTAAATGTATGTTTAGATTATCACTAGCGTTGTTAACTAATATACAAAATCAAGGATTTATGAAGATTTTCTTTCAGCAGGCAGCGGCCAAAGGGAAAAGGAAGCGGCGGGAGACCACCAAGCCGACCGAGCCCCGGTTTAAATGGACAACGAAGGAAGACGAGTGCCTCGCCGAATCATGGAAGACGGTTAGTGGACCCGACCACCAGTGCGAACCAGAACGCCGACAACTACTGGAGAAGGGCCAAGACGGCGTTCGACAAGTGCAAACTAGTCGACCCCCAGTTCGCCGGCATACACATGAACCGTGGAGAGAAGGTGATGGCCAACCATTGGGCGATCATCCAACTGACCTGTAAAAAATGGCATGGCATCCAGGAAGTGGTCGCCGCTCGTCTAGAAAGTGGTGCCAACATCGAGCGCAGGTGCGTCTAAACCTCGCCGACCATGACAGCTCGCCCTGACCATTCACCGACGCTTGTCACTGCTTGTGCAGATGGTCCGGATGTTCTACATGTATCGACAGGACAACAACGACGGCGAGTTAAGGTTCCTCCACGTGTTCAGAAGGATCGAGTTGTGCAAGAAGTGGACAGAGCGCCGGCTCGCTCTCGCCAAGAGCAAGGACGACATCTACAACTCAGACACGCCTGCGCTAGAGGCGTCCGAAGGGCGCCCAATCGGCAACAAGAAGGTCAAGGCAGAGAGGGACTCAGCGCCTGCAGCTGAACGCCTGCAAGCGTCGATTGAGATGTGCATCTCCGGCGCTAAAAAACCATGTCGCCATGGGGGAGGGGACCAATTAGCGGCGAGGTGGTCTTTGCTGATGGAGAGGAAGGACGTCAAGATCGAGCTTCTCAAAACCAACATTCGACGAAGAAGAGGAACACCGACCTGACATTCCTGGTGCGTGTCGACCCAGCGGCGATGTACCCGCAGGTGAAGGCATGGTACATGGAGAAGTGCGACGCCATCCCTGACCCAAATGTCGGCAACATCGATGAGAACAGAACCTGCGACGACAATAGAACCACCAGCCGACAAGACCGCAGCCACCGCGACACCGAGCAGTATCGCGCCCGAGGCTACGCCGAGCTCACCTTTGACGGGCTCTCCGCTGACTGACAGATAAACTCCTTCGCCTGAGGAGTCAGCCTATTTGATCACGTTTTCCGTCAATCGGTCGCCGGGTCGCCGGATACTGTCGCCGTCATATGGCATGCTTCTGCTGAACTCTGGCTTGATGGTCGCTGGACATTGTGGCTGGATGTTCACCGAACATCCACCTTTTTTATAGCGGGAAACATAATTTTAATTTTTTTTGTTCATTTTGGGGTAGAAAGATACGGCTGGTAACGTTTGTCCCAAGCAAAAAAAAAAAAAACCGCCGGCAAAACTGCCGAAATGGCTGGAGGTGTTCTTATAACACAGATGACGAAAAGGACTATGTCCAGTTTTCTACTAGCTGTGGACGAGGGCTGAGGTGGAAGCGCAGCGAAGTCGACTAGGGCCGTGAGGGTCCTGGCACCTTCGCTCCTAGTGGTTCCCTGGATTTTTGTCGATGCCATTCGGATAATCTACCAAACCCCACTCTCATGTCGGCTGATGGAGCGTACGACGATGGTGTCACCGGTGGCGCTCGCCCCTGTCTGACCGACCCAGGTCGGCGTCCTTGCCTCCTCACCCCGGGCCGACCAGGGAATACGGATTTTCGTTAGCAGGTCGCACTTCACAATGGGCTCCGGCCCAGCCAGTATGTGCCCTCGAGATGGGCTACACGTGGGCTTGTCCGGTACATTCAGCCCAACTACTCCATAGATCAACCGGGCCGTCCGCTCGACGACTGCTACGTCGCGCATTGCTGCTCCGTTCCCTTTCTTGCGGACCAATACGAGACACAGAGGCGATCGAGAGGGGGTCGGAGATTCGGGGGTCGGCGGCGACGCAGTCACGCCGCCGCGGTCGGGGAGAAGCCGGAGACCACCCAGGGAGGGCACCGGAAGTGATTAAAGATGGCGCCGGCGAAGGGGTGGAGCCGGACGGTCGGGAGCGCGCGGTCCATCGTGGGGAACGCGCTGGGCGGCGTCCGCGGGTGGAGCAACGCCGCCTCCTGGGCCGTCGCCGGGACCCTCGCCTACTACCTCTGGGTCAGGCCCGCGCGCCAGCTCAAGAAGGAGCAGGAGGTACCGATCTTCATTTCCCCTTTGCTGATGATTCCAGTTGCCGCTGTGGTTCTCTTCTGTGGATGGGTCTGGAATCTGGACATTCTGCTTTCTCTGATCACCATACGTATAGGTTGCAGTTGCTCTTACCCGTGCCTGCATGCTTAGTTGCTCCCTGTCGATTGTAGATTGACGAGTCCGTAGGTCCTCGGAAGTACAGTATGTGCGCTCGATTGCTCGGAATTGATGCTCATGTTGTTGCTTTTTGGCAATGGTAGGGACTGGCACCCTTTTTCTATCAAATTTAACTATAGGATACACCAATTAAATTATACCTGGGCTGCTGTTCACCTTGGGTGCTGTGCTGTGATGACATTTTACTTGCTTGAATTAATTTTGCTTGTAGAGTTAAAATTTCTGAATCTTAATATGTCCCTTCTTCCAACAAGAGTATTGTAGTGATGTCTGATGTATTTTAATAAACTGTTTGTTCTTGGCATACAATGGGCATAGCTGTGAATGGTGGCAATGTCACTTAGGGCAGATTAATGGCCTTGTTCTTATAAACTTGGAACAGCTATGTGTATATCATGAATTCACCATATTGAAATGATAATATGAATTGTCACTTCCTATGTGTTGTAATTTTTTTCAAATGGGCACTCGTTCTGTTCAGAAGTGTGGTCTAAGAATTTCATACTCTTGTAAGAGACACTTGTTTTATCTACAACAAATGGTGCCAAATGTGAAGTTGTTCTTGCAGTTCTCATGTCTCATCTATCCTGATAAGCAGTTATTTCCGTTTCTTTATCTGAATTTTTTCTATGATAGGTCATAAGCTGTCTGCGTTCACGTATGCCTTCGATTGCACGTCCAGATAATGCTCTTCAAACTAATGCAGTGTTGATCTAAAAAAAACTATTGCCGTGTTATCTTATATCAAGTTTCTCCCCTTTAATACTAAGTTGAATCTAGTGACTTTTCTCAACTCAACTAAAAATGGTATATGCCTTTTTGTCACAGGAGCGAGCTGCTTTAACTGCTGCCTCGGATCCTTACCGTTATGTTGAGAAACGGAAGCCAATTCCTGACCCCCAGGTAACCTATCTGCTCTCTTTGACAAAATATCCAGTACCTAAACAACAAGTTATTCCATGTACTGTTTCTATGAGTTGCTTCCTTATCTTGTACTGCATGTAATGTGACCAGGACACTGGCCTATCTTACGGGAAGAAGAAGGACCCTGCAAAGCCTGAAAACTAGTTCATCTGGGAACATCTTGTACAAAACGTGCCATCCGTTTTCATGGTAACGTTCCCGTATGGGATACATGCTCAGCATATGATAAGACATGTTTGCTTCCTCGTGCTACCAAGCCTGGAATCTTGCTTTTGAGTAATTTAGCTTACGCTTTTGTGTTTTCTGCTTGTTCTAACGGGATGGCGTTTGTTGGATACGTGGAATCATAATACCAGGTATGTAAATGTGTAAAAGCGTCCACAACTGTTGCCAACGTCGTTGCTACATTGTCTTTGCTTAGCTAGATGTTCAGAAAATAGTGTAGGGACATACTACCATCGGTGGCATTTCGTTTCTTACTTGCCACTGTTTCCGACATGCTAAGGAATAATACTACGTGGTCTGTGGTACGAATGTCAATTGCTTGTGTGTAGCTTGATACTGTTCGATTATATAGCTTTTTGTCAATTGCTTGTGTGTAGCTTGATACTGTTCGATTATATAGCTTTTTTTTTTTTTGAGGGGAATCATAAGCTTTATTGATCAAAAATATTTGGTTTGATACAAAGACCAGCAGGTGGCTCTAATAGCCAAAGCTGCCGTCCCACGCTACCAGAAACACTAGAACGAGCTAAAAGGTGAGCCTCCTGATTAGAGGATCGGTGTTCATGCACTACCACAGCTTCTCGGAACATCTCCCTCTCGGTTTTTATCTCGTCAAGCACCGTAGAGTAGATCCCTTGATACGGTTTGCTTAGGTTATTGACAACACCCAAGCAGTCCGTAGCTACTGTTATCTTTTCGAGCTGCAAGTCTCGTGCCAGAGCCAGCGCTTCCCTGCACGCAATGGCCTCCAGAATCGATGGTTCCGAGATCCCAGCGATCGTTAGGGTAGAAGCCCCTAAGAAATCGCCCGCCTCGTTCCTGCATATAGCTCCTACCGCCCCTCCTGTGCTCGTTTTCGAGACTGCGGCAGTTCGATTATATAGCTAAAGTGTGGTTTCCTGATGTGGCGTAAATGGGCCATGGGCAAAGGTATTTTGCTTACCGTCACCTGAGCACGATTTTTTGAACGAAACTGCATATCCTTTTATGCATCCCCAAATTAGGCGGTTCAAGACTTCTGCATATTATATTTAGTGAATCTGGCACACGCCTTTGCCACAAATTATTACGCTACGCCCTCTTTCCCCACATCCGATGTAATTAAGCAACATAAGTTTTCTAGTGTGTATGTAACATCCTTTGTAGTTGAGTTCCTCCTTTGTCTGCAAAGTTGTGTAATGATGCAACATTTCAAACATGTTCATGTAGCACACAAATAAACATATGCAAGAAATCTCCATTTAGCTGTAGCAAATTGTAAAAAAGTGTGCTGCCATTAGCAACCTGAAGAACCAAAGTATGCAACATAGGTGCCAAATGGAGACAACATCACAAAAACACATTAACAAAATTAGAAAATTCTTTCGAAGGATACTCCTAGAAATCATTGTAGCACGGTTCTCATGGGTACACAACAAAAAGCTTACGAGCTTGCAACAAATCGCAACTCCGTTTGCAAAATTCAAAAATTCTGAAAATCACTTACTTCCCATCAACAATGGAGGCACCGACCTTGCCAACGTACGAAGGAGAAGATCAGCTAATGCATCAACCGCTAGAATAGAAGCATTCATTAAGGGAGCTCGTAGAGCAATGAAAAGAATACAAGGGTAATAGTTGAACTAATCCGCACTCAAGGCTAAGAGAAGAAGAGAAAAAAGAACCTTAGTACACATAAGAAAAGATCTTGGTGGCTCAACCAAATGGAGGAGGTCTTTAGCAATCATCATCGCTTAACCAAGAAAGGCAGAAGCGGCTTGAGTGTTTGTTGTCTGGTTGCCACCTCACAATCTCCCTCAAAAACGAGGGAGGGGGTCATATGGGAATGAGTTGGTCAAAGGAGGACCAGGGAGTCGCTAACCTGGTTTCAGATGAACGCATAGAAGCAATCCACGACTTGGTAGAGTAAAGAGACCAACCAGCCAACCTCGGAAGAGCATCATCAGAAGAAACATAAGCATGGAGTAGCACCACCATCTCTCCCACGGTCACCCGATGCCACAAACAACAAATCGTACTTTCAATCGAAGAATGATAAGCGACTCGGAAACACTTCTAAAAAGGTATATACATCAAAGACTCTCTCGACGTATGTGTGCATACTCTCAGAGGGGTACACGTAAGACCATTATTGCCATGGGGCATGTTGTTCGTTAAGTTACTCCGAGTGCAGAGTTTGATGTAGAACAACGACAAGCTTTCCCTTGAAATTTACCAAGGTTATCGAATCTTGGAGGACACGAAGGTTCTTCAGAAGGTTGTCAGCGGCGCAACTGATGTGGAACCTGCACACAAACAAACACACTACTTTTGCCCAACGAAACAAAGAGGCTATCAGTCTCTCCGGTCTTGCTGAAAATAAAGGGATTAAACGCATGGTGCAGAAAACAGTGATGATTGCAGGAAACAGTAGAGAACAATATGATTGCAGTAGGTGGTTTAACAGTATAAGGAAAATGGATCGGAGTCCACAGTTCACTAGTGGTGTCTCTCCATAAATATTTCTAGCAAGTTGGGTAAACAAATTACAGCTGGGCAATTGACAAATAATGAGGGCGTGAAAATGCAATATATGACAAGATGTTCACTATGGGATTTAACAGGGCATTACAACTAAGTACATAGACTTGCTATCCATCACATCTATGCCTTAATAATCCACCTTCGGGTCAGCATCTGCATCACTTCCAGTATTAAGTTGCAACAGATTATTGCATGAAGTATTGTGTATAATGTAAACAATCCAAATGAAACGTAGACTAAGCATCATTATTTTATCCCTAGTGGCAACAACACATCCACAACCGTGCACGTTTCAGTCACTCGAACGCTAATTTCTGAAGGCATTAACCCACTATCGAGCATAAATACTCCCTCTTGGAGTCACAAGCATCTACTAGCAACGGAGATCATGCAAGATATAAACAACATAGACATATGGATAAATAAACAACTTGCTCATAGTATCAATATTCAACGAATCCTAGCAAACACAACATGTAGCATTACATAACGATGATCTTGACCATGTAGGGCAGCTCACAAGATCTAAACATGATAGCACAAAGTGGACAGACTACCATCTAACTACTGCTATGGACCCGTAATCCAAGGATGAACTACTCACGCATCACTCCGGAGGCAGACATGGCGGTGTAGAGCCCTCCGGTGATGATTCTCCTCTCCGGCAAGGTGTCAGGAAGAGCTTCAGAACCCTCCTGAACAAGGGTTGACGACGGCGGTTGCGTCTGGATGTTTCGTGGAATCTCGATTGGGTTTTTACGTTTTTCGGGGCAGAAGGAATATATAGGCGAAAGGGTGTAAGGTCCCCCATAACCACTGTTCAAGGACACATCCGATATGCATTCATTCACGATCCCAGATCACACCAGTCGTGAACAACATATCAAGTTGGTACACAGATACAATATCCCATACACAATTACACAAACACTTACAAACAAACATGGCCACATGACCAAGTCCAGCACAAATGCCACGCAGGGCAAACACACAACACACACATCGGAAGACTAAAACACACAAACGTACTAGAGCCCAAGTTACGCCTTAACCTACAGGCTGCTGACCGGGAGACGATCCTAGTTCGCAAGTCCGTCAGCGTGGTACTCCTCCTCGCAGATCTCCTTCTGAAGCTCCTTCTTAAAGTCTGGCAAGTAAATACCAGGGACGAAACCAATATGAGTACATTTGAATGTACTCAGCAAGACACCCATCATGAAACTTACCACAATACAAGTATGCTTATAAGGTGTAATAGGTAGGCTATACATAGGGTTCACTATCCATGATATATGAAAGATATATCATAGTTGATTTTGAAAATACCTGTATCTTTATTGAAGAAGATACTTCAAAAGAAATTAATATAGTTTTCTTTCTCTTGTAGATATCACATGTACAAGAGGTTTTGTAAAAAAAACTTTTTTAAAAGAAAGTTTTCTCTTTGCAAAACTTTTTGGAATCAACTTCCAGAGTTTTGTTTAGAAAAGAAATATTTTCTCTTTCCAAAACTTCTTGTAAAACAACTTCTGGCTTTTCATCAACGGTACCTCCACGGTACAGGGTTCCTTCTTTCATTACATCATAAGTCCAACTCCGTTTTGAAAACTCCCTGTTTAAAACATTGACACAATGCTAGCTACATGGCCATTCAACTGTCCATATCCGAGGACGCGGCTATTCCGAATAGTTCTACTCTGTAGAGGTGTACACATCCACCAGATTCAGTACATCTGCCGCGAACTACCACGGACTGTAACAACAGTATGTAAACATCAGATAACCGATCCTAACCATCCACTATGTTCAAGCTAGAATATGCCTATCTCTTCAGTTGAGTGTGTGCTCCCCGGCATCAGGTCCCACCTCGCCAAGACAGGAGACTCAACTGCTGCGACCGAGGGGTAACTTAATCCCTCACTTTGTATGTCACACGTTTCATAACTTGGTGACAATCGGTTCGAGGGCACGACAACCTTCATAAAAAATTGAGATAGAACACACGCTAACAAAAACAAACTTCAAGTTAAGCCCCGTGCCCATGTTCAGGTAGGGTGGCAGTACAGTAAAGGTTGCCCGACGAAGACTAGGTTATGTGTCATTTTTGTAAAACACCTTTTTTCCCAAAAATGACCACTTCAACAATCCTCCGGTGGATAAGACTTCACCTTTCCACCGGGTTTTCCATAAAGCCTTTGTTTTGCAAAAACATATTTTTAGGTGTCCACTTAGGGACTTATACTTTTTGATGGTAATAAATACCATATGGTGGCTATGGGATTGGTAACACCAAGTATCAACTATTGGCATATTAACAGTATAATATTAACAGTAGTAGTAGTAGTAGTCACTCAAAAATAGTTTTTTGTAATCAAAGTTTTTGTAAAACTTTCAGAAGTAAAACATGCATGATAGATAATGATAAGTGTAGTAACAGCAAGCATCAGGATGACTTGCCTTAAGTCTCTTAGTGTCCCTGGCCTTGAAGTAGCTTGAACTTGACGCACAACTCTACAACTACTTCTTCTTCTCCTTCGTTTTCTAACGTCGTAATAGAAATAAAGACACACACTCAGAACTAAAGGACAAACAACTAAACAAAGCAACACATACAACAAGCAAACTTATACTAGCACAAACACTCAAAAAGGTATCGCGAAAACTATGTCACAAACTCTCATGGTGCAAAACTGTCGTCAAACAAACATATGGTTGAGAAACCATATCCCACATCTTACACACCGTATATGGAGTGGGTGTACCACTCTCATATTAAGATATTCAAGAAGCTAAAAATATAGCTTGTGGGCACAAAAGGTGAGAATACTAAAATACAACAATCAATCAAAGCAATACCCATGGCAGTAGGTATTGACAACACACAAGCAAACATCACCAAACAAGTTCACTGCTGATATAATTCATAGACAACAAGGTACTACTAAACACAACAACAACACTAGCACATCAATAACATAAGTGCAATAATGATGCTAAGGTAAATACTCAGACAATCTTCAAACACCAAACAACAAACCACAGATGAATAAGCTAGTTACTGACTATGCTTAAGTCTACCTCCAAAGCTATGGAATCCATCAATCATGAAAATAACTAAGAAAATCAGTAGCTCAACCAATGGTAACAAGTCATGAGATGCATGCTAAACATGATACTCACAAGAGATAACAAAACTAGAAAACAACATAGTGACAGGAGTGCGCTAATACCATACTAGTATGAAAATTCTACACAGGCATGCTATACGGAATACTTGTATTCAACAACTAATAGTAACAAGCAACTCCACAGGTCATGTCATAATAAAAGAAGTGACAACCTCCTAAACATGCTAGAATAATCATACACTCATAAAATAAAAAGACAACAATACTAGTGCAACTCAGAAAATCTAGTGGTGACACTAGAGAAGCAAACATCACTATAAGGATGCATGACTCTAAACAAGCAATGTATAAAGGTAAAAACCTACTAACATCACACAACGCCTTACACATTCTAGTAAGCATAAACACTAAAATAAAATCTATGAAAACAACTACTGAGCAAGAATCACCCAATTCTAATAACTCATGCTTTTCTAGTCAATCAAACAACAAGCAACCAAGGCACATGCTATACAACCGGTAGCTATGCACCTAGTGCAAACTTAACTAAACCCTTTCAAAATCCAAACACTCGATGGAATTCATTTACAAATAATTTATCAATCACAAGGAAAACATTCTATTTGCAAACAATATTTAACAACATCAAAACAATGGTCAAACACTTCTTAACATGATATTCCGAAGGGAACATTATGTAAACAAATGCACCACACCTAAACATACTAGGTGTCACAAAGTATTAATAATGCTCCAATCAAATCTATACTTCTTATAAGATAAAACCCCACTAAGATGCATTTATGATTTTTCTATCTCAACATGCAAGCTATCCACATCACCCATCATTTTATCCAATCAATTATCCATGTCATCTCCACTAATAATTGTGATATGACATATTTCATGCCACATAACCATGCCATCTTTTTTCAACCATATAAGTATCCATGTCACTAATATTTATTTCACAAAATATACAACAATTTCACACGAATTAAATTTAGTATATTGATTATGTGATCAATTGGATCTTCATAATGGAATTTTTCATACACCTTATACCCATTTCGTTTATAGTATATTTTTTAAGAGATACCCGCTGCAACGCGCGGGGTATTCTTCTAGTAAGTAAAACAAACAAGCATTTTCCTTGGTGCAAAATATTAAACACACATATAGAAAGTAAGCTACAAGCAAACAAGTGTATGGTAGGGGATTTGCATCCCTAGCCAAAATGCAATGGGATCAGTGGGTTATGGGCCCACCAATACCAAGGCATTTAGAGGTCATAAAGCCTCTGCTTACACTTGACAAAATATAACCCATCAAAGCAATCAATACAAGGCTATTCATACTAGTGAAAAGAATACTAGTGAAAAAAAACAACAAATGTTACACATGCATCTCTATAAAATAAAGTGCAAGCTAACAGAGGTGATAACACCAAAATAACATTACCAAAATGGTACTGGACCTATCATAACCATAACAAAAATCTAGGTAGTCAACACTCAAAGATTTACATCACACAACCTATTCAAAAATAAATACTAGAAAACAAGCAAATGCTATTTCTATAACCAAAAGATTTCCAATCATGAACACACTTCCTAAGGTAGATGTACTGCAAGGAAACAACCTAATAACAAGTGGTAACACTTCTATACATGCTAGGAAACAAGTCTCAATCAATCAAACATTTTATTTCAAACAAATACACACATAAACAAGAAAACAGAAAAGCTGTTGTATCTAAAAAGGCTCACCAAAAATAATCTAGTGCTCTAAAAATTAAGCCAAGCTAGAATTAGAAAGATCTAAACAAGCACAAACTCATCCAATTGGATTCACCTCAAAAAACATTTTTAAACTCCTTCTAAAAATCCTAGAAAGGCCTACTGGTCATTTACCAAAAGGGATGGCATTTCCATTTGGTAACTCACCTTGATGTGAGGCCAAGTGATAGTGATAGATATACTTACTAGATACTCCAAACAATTTGATTTGACCACTTTGGATACAGATCCAAAAATTTATGCCAAAAAATTGTTCACAGACACTCTGTGGCAAAACAGTTATTGTGGCCAAAATAAAAGTGTAAACTTGGATCTACCAAGTGGACATGGTTAGGAAAACATAGATCTACTGCTGTGATTTTTGTTAAATTTAATTTGCATTTAAACTATTTTTCACAGAACCAAACAAACAAGCATTCTTGTGTAAAAAAATAAAAGGAAAAGCAATCACACCGAGGGCGGGCTGGATCTTCTTGGCGCGCGGCCTGTTTAGGCACAAGGCGGCCCAGCACGGTGCGCGCCCGCGGCCACGGCACGGGAAACGGGCGTTTAACAGGGGCCGTTGATCTCTGGATCAACGCCCCCCCGGTGTTTCTTCTTCCCCTCCTGCCCTCTCTCTCTCATACGCACGACGGAGACGCAGGAAGCGGCCGGGACTCACTGTGGGGCGACGGGAAAGGGGTGGCACGGGCTCGGGGGCGATGTAGGGGTCTGAGGGCGTCGAGTTTGGGCGCGGGCGGCGCCGCCAATCGACGGGGAAGGCGGTGCGGCCCCGACGGCGACTCAGATGGCGGCGGCGTTCTGCAGGAAAACAAACCACGGGGAGGGGTCAGCAGGCTCGTGGGTGCACGGGGAGTTCAACCAGGGCGGCATAGAGGGATGGGAGGGAGTGCAACAAGGGGTACCACCTCGAGCCCGAGCTCGGTGGCTGCTGCTGACTATGGAGCCCGTGGAGCTCACAGGGGCTAGCTCCTGGCTTCACTTTGCTTTGGGGAGGGTGTGGGGGTAGTGTGGTGGCTAGAGGCGAGAGGGACTCGAGAGTGAGGGCTTATAGCCACAGGTTTAGGTCAAATAGCCATAGTTCCCTCGGGTTCATGCCAATGAGTGGCATTGGGGCGCTCTAGGGCTTGTCCAAGGCTGGCATTGCCAAGGGTTGAGGTCAAGGGCCAAAGAGAGCCAAGGGACAAGTCAATGGTGGCTCTAGGGGTGGAGGAGAGGGCAAGGTATGGCCAAAGGGGTCAAGGTATGGAGGCCCATACCATGCCACATCATCATGTTCCCCCTCTCTTCTCTCACTTGCAAACACCACACCAAAGCCTTCTAGAAGCAAACCATTGATCCTAGGCCGAGTACATAACTTGGTCAACACACTAGACAAAGTTTCACTTCAAAACTTGCAAGAAAAAGCAATGAAAATATCTGTCCAAAAGTGTATCTGCCACTGTTCAAAAAAATTCAGAAAATTCAGTTAACACTTAGGAATTTTTCTAAGTGTTGGAAAACAGTAGAATGAGCAAAAAGTTTGGATGTTTTCAGAGACCAAATGGATTCCCATTTTTGTTTTCCAAGTTGGAGTTTGTTAAACATGTTGTAGAATTTCAGAAACATCTTTTGAAAATAAATTTGAAATAGCTTAAGGCTATGAAAACCAAGTGGGAAAAGGTGTACTTTCTGTTTTTCTCTGTTTTCTAAAAATGCCTTTTTCTGCCTTATTTTTCTCCCACAAAAACAACAAGCAAAATATTATTTATCTCATCCCAAAAATCAAACCAAGCTTATGGATTTGTATTTCATATAACAAGGAACAAATAAAATTCAAGAAAACATAAAATAACATTTTATAGCCCAGTGAAAACAAAGGTGGAAAACAGGTACTTGGCTATATTTTCAGGGAATAGTTTCTATAGAAAACTTAAAATAAAACTTTCATAAATCATTTTGAAATTTTGTTTTCTTGGATCCAACAAAGATAAAAGTTTATTTAAAGATTAAATCAAGAATGATCCAAGTCTTGGAATAAAATCACTCAAATAACATCAGGGAAAACATCAGGAAAGATAATAGAATTGTTTTCAGGAAAAATTGATATTGGTTTTACGAAGAAACAAATCTTGCATTGCAAATATGATTAAGATCATAAACACATGTTGATTCAAACAATCATGTTGTTAGAAAAAAATTGTTGGCCCTAATTTTTGTCTTCTTGAACTACAGTACAAGGTTCCAAAAACTGCGGTGTGACAGACCTTCCCCCCTTCAAAGAATCTCGTCCCGAGATTCGCAGGCAAGCGAAAAGAGGGTGTGGTCAAAACAACAATGTTAGATCATTTGTTTACAAAAACATGTGCTGGTGGTTGGTAACATTGAGCACAGGTGCTTCCCCCCTTTGATTAATATTACCAAAATCCACCGGAAGGTTAGTTTTTGCAAAGGTCTGGGTGCCATGTTCTAAACCTCGAACTTATTGTTCCTCAAAACCAATATATCAGACCATAGGTTGTCCTTTAGACATAGGTCTACTAGTCTCCAATCTCATAAGATTATCATGCCACTATTAACTCCTTTGGGCATAAACTCTCTCATCCTATTATAGATCAATCAATCGGATATCCACCAATATCTCTTAAACATGAGCTTTCCATTGCCCATTTACTAAAATCCAGGAAATCCATTGTCTCCTCTTAATATAATATAATCAAGTCTCAAATCTTTTTGTCTCCATCAAAGTTATTTTTCTCAACTATCATGATGCCAAAGCTAAACCAACAAATCCAACAAGCATATACCAACTCTGTACTACTTCTATAAATAATTTCAAACTCTCCAAACTCCTATTTCATGATCAAACTTTAAATCATTTCCCCAAAACAATCTCTATGGAGGGTGACAAGCTCCGAGAATATATCACCAAGAATAATCATCTACTATCACCATGCCATATTGTTTTTCCTAAAATCCAAAATCATTCCTTTATGTCCACCAATTACTTCCTATATCAAATCCAATATTCCTCCAATCCATCTTTAATCAAAATCGAATATCTATCCCGATCCAACATAATCTTTTTACTATAGTCAAGATTTCCACTAAAATCTAGTATAAGAATCACCTATGCAAACCATCATCATCATCCCAATATCACATCTATTCTCAACATACTAGTCCTAATCAATCCAATCTCCTTATATATCAAGTATTTCCTAAAAATCCAATAGTTTCCACCCATCTTTCTAAACCTCAAATTATTTCTTCTAAGCTACAAATTTTAGATACAGATAACTTCCAAGGTTTTGGGGTCCACAACTGGTTAGCCCCAGATAATATATATACTATAATTCATCTCCAATGATTCTCACACGATCCTCAATTTTTCACTCCTAAGCTAAACCTCAAATGAGTCTCCATAATATTATTTCCAAAAATCTGTTTCCTCCAAAATATCTACACGGGAGAACTTATTGTCTAGCAAAAATCATAGCTCACAAATCCAACAATTCTTTCAACCTTCATCTTTCTTTCAAACAGCTATAGAACATCCTAAGGCACAATTCTCTTTGGTTTTGGAAAAGTTGGTTAGAATTTTTTTAAACCGGCGTTAGGTGTTAAGCTAAAGTTAGATGAAGTTAAGTTAGCATTGTAAATTTTTAAAGATACTTTTTTCTAGTCTGACGTGACACTACTATTGTTCCATTTACGTCGGATTTCTCAGGGTACGAAGTCAAACAGAACTATGGGGATCACAGGTTTGGTTCGAAAACGTACCATTAACTATGGCATGAGTCACAGGTGCTTCTGCAACGTCATCTTGGTCTCGGGGTCCACTCATCACACTCTTGCGCTTCTTATGGGTTGGACCCTGGGTATCTTGGGTTTCATCAGGATGAACTGGAACACGATTTTTCCTGGGGCACTCACGACGGAAGTGCCCTTCCATCCCACAGGTATAGCACCCTGTGGTTCTAGGCTTGACATTCACATGTCTCCTTGGGGGTTGTGGCATCGCAGGTAAGGTGCTGCGAGTCACACATGGACTAGGTTCTCCTGGCGTCACTATCTTCCTTTTGCGACTCTCTTCAGCAAGCAGACGCTGGTATCCTCGCATAAGGATAGCAGTATCCTCAGCATTGGTGGTGACAAGCTAAGTCAAATGCTCCAGGGCAGCATCGGTGGCTATGTGTTCGGCACGAGCGGCTTCACGTTCTTCCTTCAGCAGAGCAAACAATTGAGCAACTGTCGGCTCCGGTGGTGGAGGTAAATCGCTAGCCATGCTGAAGAAAAAGGGTGGCGTAAGACGAGACCAGACAAAAGGGTAGTTTTGTTTTGAAAACTTGCGAAACAAACCGGCTCATAACAGAGATGAGAACGGTAGGTAACACAGCAACAAACAAGCATCTAAGAAGCAATCACAATCACAAACAAAGACTACTCATACGCATGAAACATAGTCTTAACAAGCATAACTGTAGAGGCCTCAGACCGGAGGGTCCAGAACCCCTCATATGCATTCATTCACGATCCCAGAAGAACCAGTCGTGAACAACATACGAAGTTGGCATACAAAATACATCATCCATTACACGAATATTAGAGTCTTACATAAATGGTCACATGACCAAGTTCTTGATAACTGTCACACAGGACAGGCATTCAACATTAACACAGCGGAAGACAATAAGCATAGCGTAATAGAACCCGAGTCACGCCTCATCCTACAGGATGCTGACTGGGAGACGCTCCTAATTCGCAGGGCCATCAGTGTAGAACTCCTCCTCATAGAACTCTTCCTGAGGTGGCTCCTCATAGTCTGGCAAGTAAATACCAGGGGCGAAACCATAAGTGAGTACGTTTGAATGTACTCCACAAGACATCCTTTATGAGCTTACAATTATGCATACATGCTTATTTGGTGGAGTGGGTAGGCCATACATACGGTTCAGCTACCCATGACAGATACAAGATTCATCATGGTTGATTTTTCATGTTTAGTTCTTTGTGAAAGGTCATTTAAAATAATATAGTTTTCTCTCATAGATATCACATATCTCGGAGGTTTTATAAGAGTTGTTTGGGAAAAGAAAGTTTCCTTTTCCAAAACTTTTAGTATCCAAAACTCCAGCTTTGTCTCCTCCGTATCTCGCAGATACCAAGGCATTCTCTTTTAGTACCTCGCAGGTACAAAACCATCCTTCAAAAACCTCTTTTGAAAATTGACACAATACTAGCTACATGGCCATTCAACCGTCCATATCCGAGGACGCGGCTATTTCGAAATAGTTTTACTCTGCAGAGGTGTACACATTTCCACTAGATCCAGATTTCCGCCATGAAACAACCATGGACTGTTCCCAACAGATGAGAACATCAGATAGCTGATCTTGACTATCCACTATGTACAAGCTAGTACATGACTATCTCTTCAATTGGGGTTAATCTCCCCGGCAATCCGTGTCACACACCGCCCAAACAGGAGACCCAACTGCTGTATCCGGAGGGAAAATTAATCCCACACTTTAGATGTCCCGTATTCTCACTCCTAGCGACACTTCGGTTCAGAGGATCCAATCCCCTATAGCACTTGAGATAGCACACATACTAACCTTAACAAGTTTTTAATCAAGCCCCTTACCCATGTTGGGGTAAAGTGGCAGTACGATAATGGTTGTCCAGCGAAGACTAGGTTATGTGTCTTTTGTAAACATTTCTCAAACTTTCCAACATGGCATCCTTCCGGTAGACAGGGTCTCACCCTTCCTCCGGGGGTTTTCTTCCATAAGTCATTTGTTTACAAAAACACCTTTTATTTAGTTCATTTAAGAACTCAAATTTTAAATTAGTGAATGGTATTTATATACCATTTGGTGGCTATGGGCTTGGTAATACCAAGTTGACTATTGACATGATTCCTTCTTCTAGTAATATTAATAGTAGTAGTATTCACACAAAAATAGTTTTGAAGATATAGTTTTGTGAAAACTTCAGAAGTGAAAAGCATGCATGATAGATAATGATAAGTATTTATACAGCAAGCATTAGGATGGCTTGCCTTGATACAGGTGGTGGTCCTGGTCCTGATAGTAACAGGAGTTAAAGTGAGCCTCTTCTTCAAATACTCCTTCCTCGCTTTCTATCGTCGTAAAGTAAAAAATAAAGGCACACTTTCAG
Organism: Alopecurus myosuroides; assembly: GCA_028641055.1. NCBI lineage: Eukaryota > Viridiplantae > Streptophyta > Magnoliopsida > Poales > Poaceae > Alopecurus > Alopecurus myosuroides. The sequence continues at coordinate 461,755,671 of CM054057.1, read as the reverse complement.
AACCAACCAAGGCAAACAATGCTACAAGTGATACATACAGCAAGCAATAAAAATGTATCACCCAAAATATCCAATTTTCTCATAAGAAAAACTGGCATAAAAACTATAGTGGAAAATCTGTTTTTTCCTAGTGTTTATGTGTGGCCAAACTCAATGGTTTTTAGTTAAGAGCACCATGGACCAGTGGGGTAAAACCCATGTTACTAGGAAGTAGGGTGTCACAGAAAACACAATTTGATGTCTAAAAACTCCCTCAACAATCTCTATGGCAAGCACATATAATAAGCTAAAATATGCAAGTGGTGAAAAAAGGCTCATGACAACAAGTCAAACTTATTATCCACCATGATGCAAAAATACCAGTGGGTGTTCCACTAGCAAAATGCTCATAAAGAGGTTAGTAAGCCTCTGGTCACATTTCTAAAAGTGCTCAAAACAAACAAACTAGCTCCAAAAACTCCTACTCATACTAGTAGAAAACTAGGAGAAATACTAGACTAGTTTATACTACACATGTTACTTTTATGCACAAGTGTGCAAACTAACAGAGGTAAAATAATCCTCTAATCCGTACCAAAATGCTACTGGATCCCACAAACAAAATAAAAAGTCTAGCTATTAACCAAGGAAAAACTAGGCTAAAATGCTACACATGTGAGAGAATTAATTCCTAGGCACCCAAGTGTTACTCATGCTTTTCTACTACTTAAGGGGGAAAATATCAGAGGATAAAACACTAACATAACAATTCCACAAGGACATTCCATCCTCTGTTTTCAACAACAAGGATTCATATTTTTCCCTAGTGGAAAACAAGACAAAAAGGCATGCATGAAAATTCTAGTATGAAATCTAGACTTAAGCAATGCTATTTAAATCTATTTCAAACACAAGTACCAAGTAACCAGAGGTGCTATAACCAAAATAACAGTACCTAAATGGTACTGGTTCCATGAAAATTAATCTAGCAATAAGCCTAATAAGCATTCAAAGATCTACTCAAAAACCTATGTAGAAAAATAAGCTATGACCAAGATCTATGCATGAAAAAAAAATTCTAAAGATTCTACCACTCAAGCCATCTATTCTAACATGTTCATATAACTTTTAAACATCATAACCACTCTGGAAAACAACATTACAAGCAAGAAAACATCATTTGCACATCACAAAAAGAACATATAAAACAAGATCTAGAAATTTAAAATAGACAGAAAAGTACCCAAACTTGTTCTGTCTCCCTAATTTTTTCTATGGATCCAAAAGTTAAATCCTTCTAGGATGTGATATCCCTTAACATTACAAAACATCTCCAATTGGTCCCACTCAAAAATAATGCCCCAAACTCCCCCTAAAAATCTTGGAATGGCTCTCTGGTGTTTCACCAAAATGGATGGCATTTCCAAATAGTAACTCACCTTGGTGCAAACTAAAATTCTACTGGTAGGCATTAACAAGGGCTACTCAGATCAGTTGAGTTTGCTCAAAAATATTGTCTATTTTTGAAGTTCTATTCATTTCAATTTTAAGGGTACTGTCTGGCAAAATAGCTATAGAAAAATATCTAAAAGTCCTAAAATTATTCTGCCAGTGGGAGATGGTTGTGATTTTGTATGGATATAGGTACAAAAATTTGAAAGGTCAAATAAATTTATTTGCTAACATTCCTAGGCCAAAAGCTAGCACCTAATTTTCTGCCAGAAAAACGCCATTTTCAATTTAACAGAGAAATGCCCAAACGGGCCAGATCTGCTACGCACGGCCCAGCTAGAGCGCCAATCAGCCCGCCAGCACACGCGCACGCGCGCGAATCGGCACGTTCAAGTGTGGCCGTTGATCTAGCGATCGACGGCTCGCTTCTTTTCTTCCTCCTCCCCTCTCTTGCGACTCACCGGCGACGAACAGGTTACGGGCGTGGACGGCACGGCCCAGTGGCTCACCTAGGGGTGCTGCGGTGTTGCGGGTGACGGCGGTGGTGCTGTGGGGTGCAGGTGGCGCGGTGACGGCGAGGCTCGAGCGCTCCACGTCGGTCTCCTCTCTGCGACGGCGAGGCGGGCACGGCCACGACGACGCGGGCAAACCTGCAAGTGATTCGATCGGGGAGGGTGTCAGGGAGATGGCTAGGGTTACGGGGAGCGCGTTGATGCAAGAATGGCGAGCTCACACGCACGGGATCAGTTGAATCGACGAGGTGGATCTCACGGTGGCCGGCGAGGGAAAGTGCCCGTGCTCCTCGCACACGGCGAGGCACGGCTTGGCGTCTCGGGGGTGGGGTAGTGGAGTGGTGTGGGGTGTCCAGGCGAGAGGGATTGGCCTCGAAGGCTTTGTAGGCTCGGGGCCAAAGTGGGTGTGCTCGGGTACGCCATGACCTAGGCATGGATGAGCTCATGCGTGGCCAGGGGTGGCAAGTGCTATGCACACATGTTCTTGAGGTCACCAAAGTGTACAATGCATGACCAATGCCACAGGGAACAAGGTATGGGCATTTAGCAACTATTTCAACAACTAATAGTGACATCATCACTAGTCAAAAAGACACCTCACTTTCTCCCTCCTTGGTCAACAAAAAAGGGATCCAATGCCACCTTCTAGAAGCTCATACTTAGTGGTTTCGAAATGGCAAAGTGTCATGGCCTAGATCATCACACACAAGAAGATTCATCAAATCTAAAAGTGTATGTTTACTGTTCTGTCAGAAAATTCAGTTTAGACAGATTCTGAATTTTTACTAAGTGCTGGAAAAACAGACAGAGTTAGAAAAAGTTGGAGTTGTTTTCACAAAGCAAACAAAGTAAAAAATGAGTGATTTAAAATGCTCAACAAAGATAAACTATCCAAGTTTCATAACCAACCATTTGATCTGAAAATTGAGGGGTTTAAGGCTCTGAAAAAAATTGGCAAAGTAAGCACTTCTTCTGTTTTTACACTGCCTAAAATCGGCCTTAACAAGATGGCTCCAAAACAACCTTGGATGTGTGTGTTAAAAAAGTTTGAAAGTTTTTCCAAGGATGTAGTTTTGTTGTACTCATATCAGAGAGAAATATTGATCAAAGAAAACCCATACTTGGATAATCCTTGTGATGGAAAACAAGGGTTGAAAACAGCTACTTGGCTGTTTTTCAGGACAAAAATTATATTGGAAAATCTAATGAAAGCTTTTCCAATTAATTTTATTTCAAGGTCAACTTGATTCCTAACCATCAATAACACATTTTTAAGTTGATATTAAGTGTTACCTCAAGGTTTTGAAAATGTTCCCTTAAGAACTTTAGTGGAAAACATAGGAAAACAAATAGAAAACAAATGTTTTCCTTAGGAGAAAAATCCCCAAGTGAGTGAAAAGAACACACCACTTATATTGCATAGATAAGAATGACTACACAAACATGTTGTCCACTTAATTATCTTACAAAAGTCTTAAGAGGCTTGCTAATTTAATATAATACATGTGCTTAAAAACAGGGGTGTGACAATAACACAACTTAGGATTCACAAGGCAATAGGATAAGGCGTACAACACATCTAGCACACACAAGATCTTTAGCAGAGTTCACACAGCACAAACACAAACAAGCGTCTGGGGTGGGAGCAACACAACTCCTAATGACGTGCGGCAATCCTAAGTGCTCGAGGAAGCGCGGCTGTTCCTCCAACTCTTCAACTCTGGTCTTGTTGGTTGCAAGCTGAAGTTGAAAGTCTCTTATTTGTGCACGATGCTGGGAGTCAATGTACTTCATGGTTTTCTTCAGTACTTTGAGACGACGCTCTGTAGGAGACGAAAAACTCAGGTCTTTCTCTAGCTGGTCTATCTCCCTTCCTCGGAGTTCGAAATCACCTCTAAGCTTATCGAGGGAGAACTGGGTGTTGTACAGTTGTCCCTCCATGTGCTGGAAATGACGAGCAAAGACAAAGTCTCCAGTGACCTCTAACGGCTTGTCATCCATGTCGCGCCTCCCATAATATCTATAGGGGGTGCCTTAAAACTTGCGGCGAAAGAAGTTCGCGAGCTTGGCAATGGTCAGCTGCATCACTCTGAGGATACCATCTTCCCAACTGCTCTCCACCACTTCATAAATGATCTTTGGGGTTGACGGTGCTAGAAACGGTGCACGGTTGGTACAGACCACCAAGCAGGACAATTCTCGTCCATCATGGTGAATCTAGGCTCCCTTCAACTCAGGTAATGGACGACCGATAAGGTGAGTCATCTTGATCAAATCCTCCTCAAAGCGGCGGTAGCAAGGTGCATGCATACCCAGCTGGAAGGACTCGGTGAAGACAAATGCCATCTACACCAATGGTTAGGTGCAGTTTAAGTTAGGTAACAGTGTGCAAATTTTTAAGATGCTCAAAGGTAACTTAGCATAAGTAGAGTTTTCAAAAACAAAAAGGGGAGGGAATATGTAGAATATTTTGGTAAATAGTCATCTTAGTACTTAGTACTATACTAACCTTTCAAAGTACTAGCTAAACGTCCATGCTAACTAAGGTCTCCTAAGGTCAGGATAGCTCTGATACCAACTCTGTAAGGTCCCCCAGAACCATTGTTCAAGGACACCTCCGATATGCATACATTCACGATCCCAGGTCACACCAGTCGTGAACAACATATCAAGTTGGTACACAGATACAATATCCCATACACAATTACACAAATACGTACAAACAGACATGGCCACATGACCAAGTCCAGCACAAATGCCACGCAGGGCAAACACACAACACACACAGCGGAAGACTAAAACCCACAAACGTAGTAGAGCCTAAGTCACGCCTTAACCTACAAGCTGCTAACCGGGAGACGATCCTAGTTCGCAAGTCCGTCAACGCAGTACTCCTCCTCGTAGATCTCCTTCTGAATCTCCGTCTTAAAGTCTGGCAAGTAAATACCAAGGACGAAACCAATATGAGTACATTTGAATGTACTCAGCAAGACACCCATCATGAAACTTACCGAAATGCAAGTATGCTTATAAGGTGTAATAGGTAGGTTATACATAGAGTTCACTATCCATTATATATGAAAGATATATCATAGTTGATTTTGAAAATCCCTGTATCTTTATTGAAGAAGATACTTCAAAAGAAATTAATATAGTTTTGTTTCTCTTGTAGATATCACATGTACAAGAGGTTTTGTAAAAAAAACCTTTGTTAAAAGAAAGTTTTCTCTTTGCAAAACTTTTTGGAATCAACTTCCAGATTTTTGTTTAGAAAAGAAAGATTTTCTCTTTGCAAAACTTCTTGTAAAACAACTTCTGGCTTTTCATCAATGGTACCTCCACGGTACAGGGTTTCTTCTTTCATTACATCATAAGTCCAACTCCGTTTTGAAAACTCCATTTTTAAAACATTGACACAATGCTAGCTACATGTCCATTCAACTGTCCATATTCGAGGACGCATCTATTCTGAATAGTTCTACTCTACAGAGGTGTACACATCCACCAGATATAGTACATCTGCCGTGAACAACCATAGACTGGAATATGCCTATCTCTTCAGTTGAGTGTGTGCTCCCCGGCATCAGGTCCCACCTCGCCAAGACAAGAGACTCAACTGCTGCGACCGGGGGGTAACTTAATCCCTCACTTTGTATGTCACACGTTTCATAACTTGGTGACAATCGGTTCGAGGGCACGACGACCCTTATAGAAAATTGAGATAGAACACACGCTAACAAAAACAAACTTCAAGTTAAGCCCCGTGCCCATGTTGAGGTAGGGTGGCAGTATGGTAAAGGTTGTCCGGCGAAGACTAGGTTATGTGTCATTTTTGTAAAACCCCTTTTTCCCAAAAATGACCACTTCAACAATCCTCCGGTAGATAAGAATTCACATTTCCACCGGGTTTTACATAAAGCCTTTGTTTAGCAAAAACATATTTTTAGGGTGTCCACTTAGGGACTTATACTTTTGGATGGTAATAAATACCATATGGTGCCTATAGAGGCTTGGCAACACCAAGTATCAACTACTTGCATAGTAATAGTATAATATTAATAGTAGTAGTCGCTCAAAAATAGTTTTTTGTAATCAAAGTTTTTGTAAAACTTTAAGAAGTAAAACATGCATGATAGATAATGATAAGTGTAGTAACAGAAAGCATCAGGATGACTTGCCTTAAGTCTCTTAGTGTCCCTGGCCTTGAAGTATCTTGAACTTGACGCACAACTCTACAACTACTTCTTCTTCTCCTTCGTTTTCTAACGTCGTAAAAGAAATAAATACACACATTCAGAACTAAAGGACAAACAACTAAACAAAGCAACACATACAACAAGCAAACTTATACTAGCGTAAACACTCAAAAAGGTATCGTGAAAACTATCTCACAAACTCTCATGGTGCAAAACTGTCGTCAAACAAACATATGGTTGAGAAACCATATCCCACATCTTACATACCATATATGGAGTGGGTATACCACTCTCATATTAAGATATTCAATAAGCTAAAAATATAGCTTGTGGGCACAAAAGGTGAGAATACTAAAATACAACAATCAATCAAAGCAATACCCATGGCAGTGGGTATTGCCAACATACAAGCAAACATCACCAAACAAGTTCACTACTAATCTAATGCATAGACAACAAGGTACTACTAAACACAACAACAACACTAGCACATCAATAACATAAGTGCAATACTCATGCTAAGGTAAATACTCAGACAATCTTCAAACAGAAAACAACAAACCACAGATGAATAAGCTAGTTACTGACTATGCTTAAGTCTACCTCCAAAGCTAAGGAATCCATCAATCATGAAAATAACTAAGAAAAACAGTAGCTCAACCAATGGTAACAAGTCATGAGATGCATGCTAAACATGATACTCACAATATATATCAAAACTAGAAGACAACATAGTGACAGGAGTGCGCTAATAGCATACTAGTATGAAAATTCTACACAGGCATGCTATAAGGAATACTTGTATTAAACAACTAATAGTAACAAGCAACTCCACAAGTCATTTCATAATAACATAAGTGACAACATCCTAAACATGCTAGAATAATCCTACACTCATAAAATAAAAAGACAACAATACTAGAGCAACTCAGAAAATCTAGTGGTGACACTAGTTCATCACTAGAGAAGCAAACATCAATATAAGGATGCATAACTCTAACCAAGCAATGTATGAAGGTAAAAGCCTACTAACATCACACAACACCTTACACATCTAGTAAGCATAAACCCTAAAATAAAATCTATGAAAACAACTACTGAGCAAGAATCACCAATTCTAATAACTCATGCTTTTCTAGTCAATCAAACAACAAGCAACCAAGGCACATGCTATACAACCAGTAGCTATGCACGTAATGCAAACTTAACTAAAACCTTTCATAATGCAAACAGTGAATGGAATTCATTCACAAATAATTTTTCAATCACAAGGAAAGCATTCTATTTGCAGACAATATTTAACAACATCAAAACAATGGTGAAACACTTCTTAACATAATATTCCTAAGGGAACATTATGTGAACAAATGCACCACACTTAAACATATTAGGTGTCACAAAGTATAACTAATTCTCCAATCAAATAAGTAAAACAAACAATCATTTTCCTTGGTGGAAAATATTAAACACACATATAGAAAAGTAAGCTACAAGCAAACAAGTGTATGGTAGGGGATTTGCATCCCTAGCCAAAATGCAATGGGACCAGTGGGTTATGGTCCCACCAATACCAAGGAATTTAGAGGTCACAAAGCCTCTGGTTACACTTGACAAAATATAACCCATCAAAGCAGTCAATACAAGGCTATTCATACTAGTGAAAAGAATACTAGTGAAAACAAACAACAAATGTTACACATGCATCTCTATAAAATAAAGTGCAAGCTAACAGAGGTGATAACACCAAAATAACAGTACCAAAATGGTACTGGACCTGTCATAACCATAACAAAAATCTAGGTAGTCAACACTCAAAGATTTACATCACACAACCTATTCAAAAATAAATACTAGAAAAAAAGCAAATGCTATTTCTATAACCAAAAGATTTCCAATCATTCACACACTTCCTAAGGTAGATGTACTGCATGGAAACAACCTAATAACAAATGCTAACAATTCTATATATGCTAGGAAACAAGTCTCAATCAATCAAACATTTTATTTCAAACAAATACACACATAAACAAGAAAACAGAAAAGCTGTTGTATCTAAAAAGGCTCACCAAAAACAATCTAGGGCTCTAAAAATTAAGCCAATCTAGGATTAGATATATATAAACAAGCACAAACTTCCAATTGGATTCACCTCAAAAAACATTTTTAAACTCCTTCTAAAAATCCTAGAAATGCCTACTTGTCATTTACCAAAATGGATGGCATTTCCATTTGGTAACTCACCTTGATGTGAGGCCAAGTCCTAGTGATAGATATACTTACTAGATACTCCAAACAATTTGATTTGACAACTTTGGATATATATCCAAAAAGTTATGCCAAAAACTTGTTCATAGACACTCTATGGAAAAACAGTTATTGTGGCCAAAATAAAAGTGCAAACTTGGATATACCAGGTGGACATGGTTAGGAAAACATATATATACTAGTGTGAATTTTGGTTAAATTTAATTTTCATTTAAACTATTTTTCACAGAGCCAAACAAACAAGCATTCTTCTGTTAAAAAAAAAAAGGAAAAGCAATCACACCGAGGGCGGGTTGGATCTTCCTAGCGCGCGGCCCGTTTAGGCACAAGGCGGCCCAGCACGGTGCGCGCGCGCGGCCAGGGCGCGAGAAATGGGCGTTTAACAGGGGCCATTGATCTCTAGATCAACGCCCCCAGCGTTTCTTCCTCCTCTCCTCTCTATCTCATCCGCACAACGGAGATGCGGGAAGCGGCCGGGGCTCACCGTGGGGTGACAGGAAAGGGGCGGCATGGGCTTGGGGGTGATCTAGGGGTCCGAGGGCGTCGAGGGGCGTCAAGTTTGGGCGCGGGCGCGGTGCCAATCGACGGGGAACGACGGTGCGGCCACGGCGGCGACTCGGACGGCAGCGGCGTTCTGCAGGCAAACAAACCATGGGGAGGGGTCAGGCAGGCTCGTGGGTGCACGGGGAGTTCAACCAGGGCGACATAGAGGGATGGGAGGGAGTGCAACAAGGGGTACCACCTCGATCTCGAGCTCGATGGCCGGCGGTGACTATGGAGCCCGTGGAGCTCACAGGGGCTAGCTCCTGGCTTAACTTTGCTTTGGGGAGGGTGTGGGGGTATTGTGGTGGCCAGAGGCGAGAGGGACTCGAGAGTGAGGGCTTATAGCCACGGGTTTAGGTCAAATGGCCATAGTGCCCTCGGGTTCATGCCAATGAGTGGCATTGGGGCGCTCTAGGGCATGTCCAAGGGTGGCATTATCGAGGGTTGAGGTCAAGGGCCAAGGAGAGCCAAGGGACAAGTCAATGGTGGCTCTAGGGCTGGAGGAGAGGGCAAGGTCTGGCCAAAGGGGTCAAGGTATGGAGGCCCATACCATGCCACATCATCATGTTCCCCCTCTCTTCTCTCGCTTGCAAACACCACACCAAAGCCTTCTAGAAGCAAACCATGGATCCTAGGTCGAGTACATAACTTGGTCAACACACTAGACAAAGTTTCACTTCAAAACTTGCAAGGAAAAGAAATGGATACATCTGTCCAACAGTGTATCTACAATTGTTCAAAAAAAAATCAGAAAAGTCTGTTAACACTTCGAAATTTTTCTAAGTGTTGGAAAACAGTAGAATGAGCAAAAAGTTTGGATGTTTTCAGAGACCAAATGGATTCCAATTTTTGTTTTACAAGTTGGAGTTTGTTAGAAATGTTGTAAATTTTCAGAAACATCTTTTGAAAACAAATTTGAAATAGTTTAAGGCTATGAAAACCAAGTGGGAAAAGGTGTACTTTCTGTTTTTCTCTGTTTTCTAAAAAATGACCTTTTTTGCCTTATTTTTCTCCCACAAAAACAACAAGAAAAAGATTATTTTTCTCATCGCAAAAATCAAACCAAGCTTATGGATTTTTAGTCCATATAACAAGGAACAAATAAAATTCAAGAAAACATAAAATAACATTTTATAGCCCAGTGAAAACAAAGGTGGAAAACAGGTACTTTGCTATATTTTCAGTGAATAGTTTCTATAGAAAACTTAAAAGAAAACTTTCATAAATCGTTTTGAAATTTTGTTTTCTTGGATCCAACAAAGCTAAAAGTTTATTTAAATATGAAATCAAGAATGATCCAAGTCTTGGAATAAAATCACTCAAATAACATCATGGAAAACATCAGGAAAAATAATAGAATTGTTTTCAGGAAAAATTGATATTGGTTTTATAAAGAAACAAATATTGCATTGAAAACATGATTAAGACCATAAACACATGTTGGTTCAAACAATCATGTTGTTAGAAAAAAATTGTTGGCCCTAATTTTTGTCTCCTTGAACTACAGTACAAGGTTCCAAAAACTGGGGTGTGACAAAGGGTGGCGTCGGTGGCCACCCGAGGGCCCCATGCCACAGGAGGGCGCCGGCCAGGGGTGGGCCGCGCCATGTTGTGGCGTGGCCGCCTCCTGGGTTGGCTGCTCCTCCCCTTCGGGCTTCTGGAGTCTTCTGGTGTATTATGTGTGTATTCAAATTTTTGTCCAATTCCAAGAATATTTTGCGACCAGCTTTTCTGAAAGAGAAAAATAGCAGAAAACAGGAACTGGCACTGTGCCATCTTGTTAATAGGTTAGTCCCATAAAATGCATAAAAATGCTATGAAATGTAAACAAAACATGTGGCAATTGATATAATAACAACATGGATCATTAAAAATTATAGATACGTTTGAGACGTATCAACCCACTCTATTGGATCAAGGTGTTGTATACTGGAAGTCGGCAACATCCTCACACATAGGCTTGTGCGTGAGGATCTTCAACAAGCTTCATCGACATCGTCACCAACACCTCTTCCGCTTCTATGGTGTCTGGTACACGATCTCGAGAAATAGATCTTGGAATTTTTATGCGCTTGTATCTTCATAAATAGATCTTGGCGGTTGCGTAACATCCATGGCGAAATTTTAAATTCCCGTACACGCAACCGAGTAGTGGTATCAGAGCAGTCTATGCGTTGGTACAAGATTTGACCTAGAGCACCGGTGAGTATGAGCATTGCATAAGTTTGTGCAAGTACGTTGGAAAGTTCTCCAACATTCGGATTATTTGTGACTGCTTCCCAATAAGCTTTGTTGTTTTGTTTGCGACGACATATCGAGATTTTTATAAACTTTTGGAAATCCTAGGACGTTCGAGTTGCCCCTGGCATATCTCGTCTAGTCCGAAGAAGTGTTTCAGTAGTTTGGGTCTCTTTATAGTTGGTCTCGTTGACAACATTGTGGAAAGAGCATGTGAATTAGATCCACAAGGGGGTCATGGTTATGAATAAGTTTAGATTGAGGCTTTAGACGTTTTCGTAATGTCTATGTTTCAGTCACCCCGCAATGTCAATCTAGGAACATGGATAATCATGCCTTATGGAAGGGTAGGTTACTCAACGGTTCATTTCGTAGATCCTACAGCCACGCTAAAAGTTGCAAACGAACGTTAGAGGGGTCTAATTCTGTTTTGCGGGAAATGTGATGTGGTATAGTCTGAAAGTTTAGAATTTTCAGATGCTTTACCTAACATTATTTTGTAGCCAACAAACCGTTCGAAACCCGATCATGGCGATTATGGGAAGGAGAATAATTGCACCTGTAGTGAACCTCTACATGGCACCATGATGTTGACGTGATCACACGCTCGTTGGGAGACCCCAAGCGGAAGGTATGATGTAGTCCAGTGGAAATTTATCCCCGACCTAAGGAACCAGGGTTTATCGAACTAGTAGGACTTCGTAGTCTTGGAGAAGGTTGCTTGTTGTCTGGCGCATCAACAAGCGTGAACATGCTCACAAACACAAACTCTCTCTCGCCCCAACTTTCCGTAAGGTTTTCAATCTTCTGGTCTTGCTAAAAACGAGAGTATTAAACGAATAGAGTCTCGAAGAGTAACAAAAGAAAAAAGGGACAACAAGGAAACAATTATGGAAGTGCTTAAAGGAAGGTTGCAAATATGACGAAAGCAGGATCGGGGGACATATGTAAACTAGCAGTGTCTCTCCAAAGAGAACAAACATGATGGGTGAACAAATTACAGCTGGGCAATTGACAAATCGTGAACGTATAACAATACTATTATGAAGAGATAAAGTTCACGGGTTCTAACATTGTAGGCATTGTATCAAGGCATATGGACCGCTATCTAGCATGCATCCATATCTAAAGTCCAACTCAAGAAAGCTATCCAGCAAATATCTCTGGTATTAAGTTGCAGCAACAAAGTGATTGCTTTGTGCACAAGAGGCAAATGCATTAAGAACAATACGTAATGTAAGCAGTGGTCCTCGTCCGTAGACAAGAGCACCGTTGTTTTCTCCCTAGTAGCAACAACACATCCACCGTCCGTCACGTTTATGTCACTCGAGCACAGATATAAGGGAGGCATGAACCTACCATAAAGCATATAAACCCTCTCTTGGAGGTGAAAACAACTACGTGGCCAAGGTAATCATAAACACCGGAGAGAATTGCAAGACAAGATTAAAACTCTCTACAAATATTAGTGAAGCATCTCAGATTTACATGAACAAAATAATCATGATCTCATGGTTCATCGGATCCCAGCAAACACAGCATGCACAAATAAATAATGGTGGTCTCGATCATGTGAGGCAGCTCACGAGACTCTAAACATGGAGGCATAGGGGAGACGAGAACCATGTAGCTACTGCTATGGACCCGTAGTGCCAAGATGAACTACCCATGCATCTCTCCGGAGGTGATCATGGCGATGTAGAGGCCTCATATGACGATTCCTTTCTCCGGCAGGGTGCCGGAACAGAGCTGCATAAGCCCTAGATTGGACTTTCGAGGTGACGGTGCCTCCCTATGTGTTTCATGGAAAATAACTCTGTCCCCGGCATTTTTAGGACAAAAGAAAATTTATAGGCGAAGAGGCATCATGAGGCGGTGGCCAGGGGCGCCAGGGGCCCACCAGGCGCGTCCTAGGGTGGGGCCACGCCTGGCACCCCCGGGGCCCCCTGGCCCCCTCCGACTCTTCTTTGGACTTCGTCTCCTCTCCGGGTAAAAAATGATCTCCGTAGATTTTCAACCCTTTCCGAGAATATTTCTCAAGAACTTTTCTGAAATAGAAAAACAACAACTGGCCTGGGGCATCTTGTTAATAGGTTAGTCAATGAAAACATCTAGAAAACGAACAAAGAATAGAAAACATGTGGAAAACAAAAGGTATTGGGTAGAAAACAAGCATGGAGCATAAAAAATTATAGATACGTTTGCAACGAATCAGCATCCCCAAGCTTAACTTCTGCTCGTCCTTGAGTAGGTAAGTGATAACAAAATAATTTTTGAGGTGACATGAAGCCAACACAAATCTTGATCAACGTTATGTAAAAGCATTGCAAGCTGAGATCAAAGTACTTTAACAAAGACATGATAACTATTATTTGAACTAATGTAAACATAGAAACCATGTTGCACATGAAAAGTTACACAAACAAAAGACAATAAGTTATGAAGCATAGAAAGTGATACGTTTGTTTCAATCATAAAGAAAAGCATAATAAAGTGGTATCCAGCTTGTCCTTCGTGTGGTAGCAAAACATAAATGTCAGGATACCTTCAAGGTTTAAATGGTGACTAGATACAAATACTTTGAGAACAAGCAATACCATAATCAGGAATCAATCAATAATAAATTTTGGGACTATGCACATTATACTCACAATGACAACTATGCTCTCTTAGCTGGTGCATAAAGTAAGAATATGAAGATTCGGCACGAAAGTAAACGAAAGGCCCTTCGCAGAGGGAAGCAAAGATTAATCATGTGCTAGAGCTTTCTATTTAATGAAACAGAGATATTGAAAAAAAAATGAGAGAGTTTATGTCTATGTCAACGAATGCTATCAAATGATCTATCATCTTTTCATGTTTAATGTCTTCAAGAGTGGCTCCCATAGGAGAATCATAACATTCCCCTGTCTCCTTGTTTGCACAAGCTAAGTTCATGATTTCTCAAGTCCACAGTGTGAGGAGATTTTAACGTTATTGTTGTAGCTTAGTTTGGGTTGGGCACCCAGATGCCTGCTCTTTTTGCAATATTAAGGACTAGCGCATTATTCATGCTAGTCAGGTGTGAAGCCGTCAAACATGAAAACCCTAATAAAGCATTCAATACTTCCTCATGAGCTAAAATAGTAACACAAAACAAGGTTAATAATTTTGAAGGTCTAAAGGTAGCACACGAGAAATTTACTTGGAGTGGCGGTGAAATACCACATATAGGTAGATATGGTGGACACATTTGGCAAACTTTGGTTTTCGGGAGTTGGATGCACGAGTAGATCTCATACTCAGTACAGGTGAAGGCTAGCAAAAGACTGGGAGCGAGCAACTAAGAGAGCAATAACAGCCATAATCATGCATAGCGACAAAACATCATTAATCAAAGCATGAGTGATATTACAAGTCAAAAACTAAATGATCATCAAGGCTAGAGGTGACTTTTTTTGTAGTCATAACATGGTGTGAGCATGCGCCAAAGCAATCCAGATAAATCATTCAAAAGAGAATAGCACAATACCATGCTTCAATATGAGGGAACAACACATGATTTAATTTCAATGGCACATTAAGCACTCTCGGCTATTTGAGAATAGTCATGATACATCATATACTACTAAGAACGCAATTAAAATAACATCTAACATGACATGCCAAAGGCTAAGCCACAGTCAAAACAACCTTCCTATTGCACCACTATAAGCATGGACTATGTTACTCTTCTCCAACACCAATCAACTTATTTGAAACAACTCTCAAAGCAAATAATCATCAAAGACCATATATCTAATCATATATACTTAAGTAAACCAACAAGCTCTGAATAAAATTCGAGTGAAAAACAAGAGCTAAACGCAGTGCTAGCAAAAACTGAACAGTCACGGGACAATAAGAGTGAAAACTAGAGTGTTCTAGAGAATGAAAACATAGCGTGTCTCTCTCCAAAATAAAATTGCTGGGATCAACCATAAACTACAACAAAGAAAAACAAAAGAAAACTTAAAAATGACACTCCAAGAGTAACACATATCATGTGAAGCAATAAAAATATAGTGTTTTGAAAGAAACCTGGTATTTTTGCTCATGAACAAGAGGATGCCTTGAGCATCCCCAAGTTTTGACGCTTGTACTTCTTGGATATGTCTTGGGGTGACATGTTCATACCCAAGCTTGAGCTTTTGTCCATCCTTCATCTCATCATATCATTCTTCTCTTCCTACACTTGAAAACTTCCTCCACCTAAAACTTCTCAGAATCTTCATTAGCAACGTTAGTGTAATCAAAATAATAAATCCACTTGGTTCAGTTTCAACACAAGTCTAACACTCTATTTAAAACATTAGCGACTGTCACAACTTATTTTAAGGCTCTTCTGCCCGAAAGAACACAAAATAAAAAGATTAAGAGACAAATGCAAATATTGGCAGAAATCTGTCAAAACAGAACAGTCAATAAAGATGATTTTTTTCGAATATTTTCTTCGTGCTCAAATAAAAAAGTGTGAAACTAATGAAATTTAGATAGAAACCTGGGTCATGTGTCTATTTTTTTCAAACCAATCCGACGTTCTCGCGAGAAAAATAAATTTTTTGGTGTCAGCCTAGAAATCTGTTTCAGAACAGCAACTTCCCAAATTGCACTACCTCTCTATTAGAGGTTACTCTTAGCACAAAAATGAAATAAAAAGGATAAGGAGCAGTTGATACAGAGGTAAAAACTTCCAAGACACAAAATAAAATAAATAAAGGGAAAACAAAGAAAAACAGGGTGGGTTGCCTCCCACAAGCGCGTTTCTTTAACGCCTTTTAGCTAGGCAGAAAGAACGAATCAAGTATTATCAAGTTTCTTATCATCAAGATCATCAAAAATTTCTTCAATAGCCCTCTCAGCAATTCCTATTCTTTTATCAACATTTTGTATAACACAATAAATTTTGCCCACTTGATCGACTATCTTATTATATCTCTTCTTTTGTTCCAGAATATTCTTCTCTATAGCACCCAACCTTTCTAACACTTGTTCTATTGAAATATCAGTTTTGTTCTCTTCGCAAGGGGCGTTTCCTACTAAAATTCTAATAGCCTTATAAGCCTATGGAGTAGGAGCTCCTAAAAAATTCCCTCATGTTAAAGTGTCAAGAATAAATCTATACCACATGGTGGCACCAACATAAAAGTTTCTAAGGAGGATCTCGGTGGTACGCTTTTTAGTGGATCTATTTTGATCATGATTATTTCTATACCAACATCTTTTAAACTTCATTGTGATGTTTTAGCTAAATTACAGTGGCGATAGCCTTTTGTTGTTGTGTGATAGCGTGTAGTTGACACCCTCGTTGGTAAACCCCAAGAGGAAGGTTGTGAAGAGTGTAGCCGCAAGTTTTCCCACAGAAAAGAAACCAACGTTAAATCGACCAGTAGGAGGACAAGCAATCTCTGAAGGTTGATGCAGCTGAGGTGGCAGGGCGCACTACCGGTTCAGCAGCAACGTGGAACCTACACAACACAATCAAATCACTCTGTCCCAATGAAGCAGTGCAGTCGTCAATCTCACCAGTTTTGCTGAACATAAAGAGGTTAAACGTATGGTGTGGAAAACAGTAGGAAAAAAGTAGGAACAGTATGAGAGCAGTATGAAAGTAGTAGGTGTTTTATCGGTATGAGGAAAAAGGACTGGGGTCCACAGTTCACTAGTGGTATCTCTCCATGAAAGATAAATAACATGTGTGGTGAACAAATTACAGCTAGGCAACTGACAGAAATGAAGGCTGCACCGTAGTGCATATGCAATACATAATGATTACTATGTGATTCATGCGGGCATTACAACAAGATACATAGACCATTATCCAACTGCATCTATGACTAAAAATCCACCCTCTGAATATCATCCGAACAAACGTTGGGTATTAAGTTGCAAGCAACAAATAATCGCGGTAAGAAAAGTGTGTAATGTAAACAATAACATCATCCTTAGACAAAGCATTGTTGTTTTCTCCCTAATGGAAACATCACATCCTCCATCCGTCAAGTTTCTGTCACTCGAGCACAGATGAAAAGGAGGCATGAACCCACTATCAAGCATAAATACTCCCTCTTGGAGTTACTAGCATCTACTTGGCCTGAGCATCTACTAATAACGGAGAGCATGCAAGATCATAAATAACATATGCATGAAGATAACATGATAGATTGATAATCAGAAGACATAGCATTCAACATTCATCAGATCCCAGCAAACACAACATGTAGCATTACATAAAGATGATCTTGATCATGTTAGGCAGCTCACAAGATCTAAACATGAGGTACAAAGTGGAGAGAACAACCATCTAGCTACGGCTATGGACCAGTAGTCCAGGAATAAACTAATCAGGCATCACTTCGGAGGAGGGCATGGTGGTGTGGAACCCTCCGACATGGTGCCGGGGAGAGCTCCCGAACCCTCCCGGTCTTGGGATGACGGTGACGGCGGCCTCGGGTGTTTCTCGGAAAAAGGTGGGATCCTCTTAGGGTTTATGTCTCGGGGGTATTAAATAGGCGAAAGGGCAGAGGCGGTGGAGGCCTGTGGGCCCCACACCACCCCCCCGGCACGGCCAAGGGGGGAGCGCCGCCCTATGGTCTGGGCCCCCTGAGGCCACCCTCCGGGTCTCTTCAAGACTCCGTGGAACCTTCGGGAATTCTAAGACTTCCGGGCTTCGAATTTTCCAATTCCGAGAATATTTCCAGAACAACTTTTCTGAAACCAAAAACAGCAGAAAAAAGGGAACTAGCTCTGTGGCATCTTGTCAATAGGTTAGTCCGGAAAATCGATAAAAATGGCATAAAGTGTATAGCAAACATGTGGCAAACAATAAGTAAACAACATGGAACATAGAAAATTAAGGATACGTTTATGACGTATCATTGTGCACTGTTATGCTTCATTGTGATGTTTTTAGCTAAATTATGAGTTAATTCTGAATCTCGGCGCCTACTGAAAAATGCATGACTCTAACTGCACAATAAAAAATGACTAACTTTAACTGCACAATAAAAAAAATCATGACTCTCACTTCCTAGTTATCACTAAAGCCTAAAAATGCAACCAGCTGCCAAGCAAAGCAAAGGTCATACAGATAGGAAAACTTGCTATCACCTACATATGACTAAGATACCCAATGTGGAGTACAGGCTAGAGTACAATAAAGCTGGAGAACGATCAAAACTATCTGAGCTCGATGGACAAGATAAAATATTTTTTCACTAGAGAGAAGGTCTCACCGGCCGTCGGGATGCCTCGATAGAGAAGGAGGAGGAGGCGGGTAAGGAGGTCGCCCCAGATCTCGCGGCTACCTCCGTCGGGAGCTTGGCGGCGGTGAAGGGCTTGCATCTCTTTTAAAAAGCATGAAACCATCTTGACTTTCTATTTTATATGATAGCCAAGAAGGATTGAACACCCATATGCATCTTGGACCAATCTTGACTTCTTGTACGGTGTGAAAATTAAAGTGATTATGCTCCTGCCTCACACACACAAAATGTAAAAAAATGATTGAATAAGGAAATAATGATTGAATAAATCAAATATGAGAGATAGGATCCTAGAGGACTGGCCCCTGCACCGTCCAGGATATCCTTCAACAACAAGGAATTTCCAATTGCCAGAAAATCTATGAACCCTAAAGATTGCAAATTGTGTTGCAAATTTCTAGCAAATATGAAAACCCTAGAAATTGCAAGAGAAGTAGAAGGGAGACGAGGGAGAGGCAGAGGACCTGGCGGTGAGAAGGCATCCGCTGGGGACTGAGGTAGGAACCCTTGACTCCATTCTCTTCCGACTGTAGGGGAGCAGCACACCTCCGGTCACCTCCTCCGACAGGGGTTGGAAAGGGACGGTTGAACGGACAACGATGTCGCCTAGAGGAGGGGGTGAATAGGATATTAAAACTTTTACGGTTAAAGCTTGCTGAATGTGGAAATAAACTAGGTGTTTAAATTAACAAGCACACAACCTAAATATTCTAGGATCAACTAAGTGCACCAGCAACTTATGCTAAGAAATACAAGTAACAAGGTGATAGCAAGATATATGTCTTCAAGCACGAATGCTATCACAATGTAAATTGCATAAGTAAATAGCTCGGGTATAGAAATAATCGAGGCACACAGAGACGATGATGTATTCCCGAGTTCCTCCTTTTGAGGGGAGTACGTCTCGTTTGAGGGGTGTGAGCTCTCCACAAGAGGCCTACTCAATGCCACAAAGGCCTCACCCTAATCTCCGATGAACCTCGCCACAAAGTCCTAGTTCACCTTCCACTATTGGCAACCTTCAATCTCAAGGCATGCATCCACAAATTAATTGGAATCTCTCGATGTCACCACAATCTTGGGGCACACATCCACAACTCAATTGGAGGTTCCCAAGAACACCACAAAGACGTCTAGGGTCCAAGACCAAAGAGTATCAAGTCCACAAATTTTCACTTCCATGAACTCTCGTGGAGAGAGCAAACCGATGCAACCAATGCCAATGGCAAGAGAACAAGTGCTCAAATCCTTCACTCTCAAATTCCAACAAAGAAACAAATGCTTATGAGGGAATAAGAGAGAAAGAACAGAGGAGGAGAAACACCAAGAACACCAAGATCAAGATCTACTAGGTTTCCCTCACTAAGAAGGAAGATGGATTGGTGGAAATGTAGATCTAGATCTCCTCTCACTTCTACCTCAAAGATATGTGATGGCATGTAGACACACATTCGTTGGGAGACCCCAAGAGGAAGGTATGAAGAGTACAGCAGCAAGTTTTCCCTCAGAAATAAACCAAGGTTTAATCGGACCAGTAGGAGAAAGAAATCACTTCTGAAGGTTGTTGCCAACTGATGTAGACAGGACGCACTACTAGGCTCGGCAGGAATGTGGAATCTGCACACAACACAACCAAGATACTTTGCCCCAAGAAAACAGTGAGGTTGTCAATCTCACCGGTTTTGCTGAACACAAAGGATTAGACGTATAGTGTGGAAAATGATGTTTTTTTTGCAGTAAATGAAAAGATAACATTGTTTGAAGTAGGTTGTATTATCAGTGTAAGAGAATGGACCGGGGTCCACAGTTCACTGGTGGTGTCTTTCCAAAACAGATAAACAACATGTTGGGTAAACAAATTACAGTTGGGCAATTGACAGAAACAGAGTCTGCACCGTAGTGCATATACATGACATGATGATTACTATGAGATTTATTTGGGCATTACAACATGATACATAGACCGTAATCCAACTGCATCTATGACTAATACTCCACCCTCAGGACGTCATCTGAGCAAACTTTGGGTATTAAGTTGCAAGCAACAGATTATTGCATTAAGTAAAGTGCGTAATGTAAACAATAGAATTATCCTTAGACAAAGCATTGTTGTTTTATCCCTAGTGGCAACAGCACATCCACAATCTTAGAAGTTATTGTCACTCTCCCACATTACTGGAGGCATGAACCCACTATCGAGCATAAATACTCCCTCTTGGAGTTACAAGCATCAACTTGGCCAGAGCATCTACTAGTAACGGAGAGCATGCAAGATCACAAATAACATATAAAAGATAGATCTATAATCAACTTGACATAGTATTCAATATTCATCGGATCCCAGCAAACACAACATGTATCATTACTATAAGATGATCTTGACCATGTTAGGCGGCTCACAAGATCTAAACATGATAGCACAAAAGGAGGATAAGACAACCATCTAGCTACTACTATGGACCCGTAGTCCAAGGATGAACTACTCATGCATCACTGTGGAGGCATGCATGGTGATGTAGAGCCCTCCGATGATGATTTCCCCTCCGGACAGCGTGTCGGGGAGAGCTTCAGAACCCTCCTGAATTAGGGTTGATGATGACGGCGGCTACGGAACTTTTTGTGGATGGAGGCTCAGGTCTTTAGGGTTTCCCAAGAATATCAATATATAGGCAAAGGGCGATGCCGGTGGACGCACGAGGGGCCCACACCACGTGGTGGCGCAGCCAGGGGCGCCACCTTATGGTGTGGCTGCCTTGGAGGCCCCCTCCGGATCTCCTCCGGACTCCGGGTACGTGACAGAAAAATAGAACGCTGGGTTTTTGTTTCGTCCAATTCCGAGAATATTTCCATAACAACTTTTCTGAAACCATAAACATCAGAAAACAGGAACTGGCGTTGTGGCATCTTGTCAATAGGTTAGTCCCAGGAAATCCATAAAAACGATATAAATTGTATAGAAAACATGTAGCAATTGGCATAATAACAACATGGAACATCAGAAATTATAGATAAGTCAGAGACATATCAAGCATACCCAAGCTTGGTTCTACTCGTCCTCAAGTATCTAAAATGGTAAAAAACAAAATAATTTCTGAGGTGACATGCTACCAACACAATCTTGATCTTCATTATTGCAAGTTGAGATCAAAGTACTCTAAACATAGGCATGATAGATATAATTTCAGCAATGTAACTTAGCAACTATGTTGCAACATGAAAAGTACCACAAACAAAAGATCATGAATAATAATGGACTGAAAGTTATACGTTTGTTTCGAGCATAAAGAAAACATAGCAAGGTGGTATTCCGCTCGTCCTTAAAGTGATATCAAAACATAAATGCCAGGACACCTTCAAAGTTCAAGTGGTGACTAGATACAAGTAATTTGAGAACAAGTAATAACATAATCATGAATCAATCAATAATAGTTTTTGGGACTGATGCACATTATACTCATAATGACAACTATGCTCACTTAATTGGTGCATAAAGTTAGAAGTTGAAGACTCAACATAAAAGTAAAACAAAGTCCCTTCGCAGAGGGAAGCGGGTATTACTCATGATCTAGAGATTTTTATTTGATTAAAACAGAGGTATTGAAAACAATTTTGAGAGAGGTGTATGTCTATGTCAACTAATGGTAAATAAACAATACATTAAGACAAAAGTTAACTATACTTTACAAGAGCTACTCCCATTGAATGACGTTCTTTCTATTGGGGTCAGCAGATCATCCCTCTTCTCTTTTGTTTACACACTTATGCTTAATTGATAAATCAGGGGCAAAAATATTGAAGAGAATTCTGAAGTAACCAAAATTTGGGGCTCGGCACCCTGTTGCCAGCTCTTCTAGCGAATTGGATAAGCAGATGTGCCACTAGTCCAGGTGTGTAAAGTCCAATCAACAAGTGAAATAAAGATCGTCTACCTACGTCCTCATGAGCTAAAACAGAGCACAAAACATGTATAATTTTGAAGGTTTTAAAGATCGCACATGAGAAATTTACGTTGGAGTGGCGGTTAAATACCACATATAGGTAGGTATGGTAGACACATTTGGCAAACTTTTGGTTTTCTGGGAGTTGGATGCACGAGTAGAGCTCATACTCAGTACAGGTGAAGCCTAGGAAGAGATCGGGAGCGACAAATTAAGAGAGCAATAATGGTCGTAATCATGCATAGCGACAAAAACATTATTAATCAAAGCATAAATGATATTACAAGTCAAAAACTAAATGATCATCAAGGCTAGAGGTGACTGGTTTGTAGTCATAACATGGTGTAAGCATGCGCCAAGTCATCCAAATAAAGCATTCAAAGGAGAATACCACAATATCATGCTTCGATATGATAAAAAACTCATGATTTCTTTCAATGGAACATTAAGCATTCTCAGATATTTGAGACAATTCATGCTACATCAATAGCTACGGAGCATAGAATTAAAATAATATCTAACATGACATGTTAAAGTCTAACCCGCAGTCTAGACAAGCTTCACTTGCACCGTTATAGGCATGAAATATTTTATTGTTCTCCAACACCAATCACTTTATTTCAACAAAAACTCTCCAAATAATTTATCAATGAAACAAGAGAGTACTACTCTATAGGAACTAACAACTTTGAATAAGAGATGCATGAAAAAAGGAGCTAAAAAGGATTGCAGTAGCTAGATGATAAATGAAGAATACGAGTATTCATATGAAAAAGTGGAGCGTGTCTCTCTCCAAACAAGAATACTACGATCCAACCAAGTTTATTAGTGAAAATAAAAACAAACAGACGCTCCAAGTAAAGTACATAAGATTTGACCGAATAAAAATATAGTTTCACTAGAAGTGACCTGATGAGTTGCTGATGAAGAAGTGGATGCCTTGGGCATCCCCAAGTTTAGACGATTGAGTCTTCTTGGAATTTGCTGGGATGATCAACGGGGGAAACCCCAAGCTTAGGATTTTCACTCTTCTTGATCACATTATATCATCCTCTTCTCTTGACCCTTGAAAACTTCCTTCACACCAAACTCAAAGTAATTCTCATTAGAGGGTTAGTGCATAATCAAAAGCTCACATGTTCTCTAGGGACAAAATCATTACTAATAATTTTTAAACATTAGCTACAACCACTGATGTTTTTCTGGAGCAAATAAATCCACTCAACATTGTAAAAGAGAGAATGCAAAGTAAAATGCAGAATCTATCAAAAACTAGAACATTTTGTAAAGACGATTTTTTTCGAGGCACTTACGTTGCTCAAATCAGAAAACTCCAAACTAAGAAAAGTTGCGTACATATCTAAGGAATACGCACAAAAAATTTCAGGATTTTATGATTTTTCTGGAATTAATGGCGAATTGAACTATGGACACAAAAAATATGTTCCTCTGTAGAAATCCAAATCTAGCATCAACTTTCACTAGAGGATTTACTTGGCACAACAATTAAAAAAATTAAAGATACAAAGGAGTTGCTACAGAAGTAAAAAACACCTTGACTCAAAGAAAAAAGTGCATAAATAAAACATGGGTTATCTCCCAAGAGTGCTTCTCTTTAACGCCTTTCAGCTAGGCACAGAAAACAAGAATCGGGTATTTTCAAGTGAAGACGCATCCAAATCATAATTTGTTCTAATAATAGAATCAAAGGTAGCTTCATTCTCTTCCTTGGAAAGTGGTTCATACCTTTCTTGATTGGGAATTGATATTTAATATTACCCTCTTTCATATCAATAATAGCACCAACAGTTCTAAGAAAAGGTGTTCCCAAAACAATAGGACAAGAAGCATTGCATTCAATTTTCATAACAATAAAATCAATAGGGACAAGGTTATTGTTAACCATAATAAAAACATCATCAAATCTCCCTGATACGTCATAAACGTATCGTTAATTTCCGATGTTCCATGTTGTTTTCATGCCATATGCAGCTCAAATCGATTTTCTGGGACTAACCTTTGACAAGATGCCACCGAGCCAATTCCTGTTTTTTGCTATTTTTAGTTTCAAAAAAGTTGTTCTGGAAATATTCTCGGAATTGGAAAATTCGAAGCCCATAAGTCTTAGAATTCTCGGAGGGTCCACAGAGCCCCGAAAAGACCCGGAGGGGTGCCCGGGAGCCACCACACCATAGGGGGCGCGGTTTCCCCCGGCCAAGCCAAAAGGTGGTGTGGGACCCCTGGCCACCCCTAGCATCGCCCTTCCACCTATATATGCCTTTTCCACCAAAAACATCCGTAGATCTGCTGCCGCTGCCGACAAGTTTCGGGGGATAGAAATCTCTGTTCCGGCACCCTGTCGGGATGGGGAAGTGCCCCCGGAGCCATCTCCATCGAATCCACTTCCATCTTCATCTCCGTTGTTGTCTCCTATGATGAGGAGGGAGTAGTTCTCCCCCGGGTCTGAGGGCTCTACCGGTAGCTATGTGTTTCATCTCTCTCTCCCATGGTGTGATCTTTATGTGATCGTGAGCTTTGTAATCTGGTTGAATAAATAGATGTTACTCTTCATCTGTTATGCTACTCGAGTGGTTTTCTCATGAGATCTCCGCAAACACTTTGATCACGGTGTAAAGGTGATAGTGTGTGCACCATGTGGTTTAGCATGATATTTATATCTTGTGTTGGATGACCCTATGGAATTGTGGTGTTGTTCTAGTACCTTCTAGGGCGCTCATAGTGATAGTGTGGGGTTAACTAGACATGGGAATGCGACTTTGAGGAGTGCTTTTTGCAGCCCTACGCAATGAAATGGTGTTTGTTATTCAACCGGAGAGTGGTTTGGAGTAGTAGAGGGAAGAGAGATATTTATGCATTCAATTATGTTATCATTGTTGAGAGTGTCCACTAGTGAAAGTAGGATCCCTAAGCCTTGTTTCTAAGCATTGAAACACCGTTTACATTCAGTTCTGCTACATGTTTGCTTGTTTTAGATTGCATCTGTCACTTATAATCATCCATATTGCGTGTATTTTACTCTCTCTTCGCCGAACTAGTGCACCTATACAACTGAAAATTGTATTAGGTGTGTTGGGGACACAAGAGACTTCTTATATCATAATTGCAGGGTCGCTTGAGAGGGAAACCTTTGACCTCTTCCTCCCTGAGTTCGATAAACCTTGGGTAATCCACTTAAGGGAAACTTGTTGCGGTTCTACAAACCGCTGCACTTGGAGGCCCAACACTGTCTACACGAATAGAAGCGTGCGTAGACATCAAGATCTTTTATGGCGCCGTTGCCGGGGAGGTAAGGTAAAAGGTACTCACGTCCTCTTGCTGGTGTGTGAGTGCTTGAAGTTAGATTCTACAATTATATCTTTTTGTTTCTTTTTTTATTTTCACTAGTTGGTCTTAATGGAAAACAACAAAAATATGAGAGAACTTTATAATCTTTATCTTGAACTAGGACATGAAGTGTTTGAAGAGAAAAATAGAAAACCTATGGAACTTTATTTGCATGCTAGTAGCAATGTTATTAGCATTAATTATTTGAACACCATTATTGCTAATGCTATGGAAAAGTCTAAGCTTGGGGAAGCTAGTTTGATGAATATGATATTTTTAGTCCCCCGAGTCTTGAGGAGGAAATTTTCTTTGATGATACTTTGCCTCCAATATATGATGATTACACTGATGAATATTTTATTTTCAGTCCACCTAATAGTGAGGATAAAATTAATTATGATTATAATATGCCTCCTCTATTTGATTATTATGGTGATGAGAATGATAATGATAGCTATTTTGTTCAATTGTCTCCCACTACTATTAATGAGAATGACTATGCTTATGTGGAGAGTATTAATTCTTTTATGCATGTGGCTCATGATAAGAATGTTTTATGTGATAGTTATATTGTTAATTTCATTCATGATGCTACTGAAGGTTATTATGAGAGAGGGAAACATAATCTTATGCATCTCAACGATATCAAGTTTCCCCTCTTTATGTTGAATTTTTTTAAGTTGCACTTGTTTTGCTTTCCTATGCTAGCCAATTTGTGCTTTATTGACTTGTTTTCCTACAAGATTATTTTTTCATAGGAAGTGGTTTAGACTTAAATTTGTTTTATGTTTTCTTCTTGATGCTCTGTTTTGCTTCAATTAATATTTCTCATGTGAGCATCTTCTGAAATTATCATGCCTAGCTAAAAGGCTTTAAAGAAAAGCACTTCTTGGGAGATAACCCATGGTTTTATTTTTGCTTTGTTTTTTTCTGTTTTCTTTGAGTCAAGGGGTTGTATACTTCTGTATAAACTCCTATGTATCTTTTTTTCTTCATGTTTTAGTAGTTTCAAGTAAGGTTTCTGATGAGAGTTGGAGTTGGTTTTTGGATCTCTACACAGGAAACAGATTTCTGCTGTCCACCGTAAAAAATCGTATAAATCATCAAAAGATCAGAATGACCTGAAGTTTCTTGTGTTTATTCCTTGGCTAATTCCGCAACTTTTTAGTTCTTTAAGTTTTTCGATCTGAGCAACGTAAGTGCCTCGAAAAAAATCGTCTTTACAGACTGTTCTGGTTTTAACAGATTCTGCCATTTTTCTTGCATTTGCTCTTTTGCGATGCCAAGTGGATTTCTTTGCTTCACGAAACATTAGTGGATGTAGCTAATGTTTAAAAGTATCAATAGAACTTGTTCCCTTATATAACCCATGGATTTTTTATTGTTTCACTAACCCTCTAATGCGAATTACTCTTTGAGTGTGGTGTGAAGGAAGTTTTCAAGGGTCAAGAGAAGAGGGTGATATATGTGATCAAGAAGAGTGCAAGGTAAAATCTTGGGGATTCCCCCGTGGTTCATACAAGCATATTTTTTGAAGAATCAAGCATCTAAGCTTTGGGATTCCCAAGGCATAACCTTATTCATCAACAATTTATCAGGTCACTTCTAGTGAAACTATATTTTTATTCGGTCACATCATATGAATTTTACTTGGAGCGTCAGTTATTTTTTGCTTTTGGTTTGTTTAGTTTTCTTTGTTGTAGTTTATGGTTGGATCCTATCATACTTGTTTTGGAGAGAGACACGCTCCATTTTCGTTGCTTAGAACACTCTAGTTTTCATTCTTATTGTTCTGTGAGTGTTCACTTTTTGATAGTACTGCGTTTAACCCTTGTTTTTCATGCATCTCTTATTCAGAGTTGTTAGTTTTAGTAGAGTTGTGTTAGTACTCTCTTGTTTCATTGATATATCTTTTGGAGAGTTTTTGTTGTTTGTTGTTTGGTAGAAAATTCTACGTGTGGTAGATGGTATAACAAAAAAGGCTTGCATTTCTTGTAGATCATTAAACTGGTTCACTTGATTATTTGATGTTGTTTTGAGATATTAATTTGCTCAA
Source organism: Alopecurus myosuroides (assembly GCA_028641055.1). Lineage (NCBI taxonomy): Eukaryota > Viridiplantae > Streptophyta > Magnoliopsida > Poales > Poaceae > Alopecurus > Alopecurus myosuroides. The sequence continues at coordinate 461,727,864 of CM054057.1, read as the reverse complement.
TGGTAAACTTGCTGGTTTAGTAGAGTAAAAATAATCAATGGTTGGTATATGTAACATCCCAGTGTTTGGGAAGTTATAAGGATCTAAATTGAATATGTGCATTTGCAAAGCATGCATCTAAAAGTACGGGAAATTTTGGCGCGAAAGTTTAAACAAAGCAAAGTGACCAAAGTTTCACTTGACATGATGAAATAGGTCTAGTTCATCTAGTCAGGAGTACATTTGGAGTGATCTTTATAACATAGTATCTCTAAAAACCAAATCATCTGATTACACAAACCATAATTGGTTGTGACCAACACAAACTCTCAACAACCTTAACCACAAGTCTTTAAGTTACTTGGGATAATTCACTAGGTATCTAGAACTCAAAGAGGGGTGAGTATTCAAATCACACATCTGATGATCATACTTCCACCAATGAGTAATGCATAATTGAACCATCTCATCAACATAGTTGTGATCTTCGATAAAACAACAACTCCCTAAGTTATCAATTCATTTCCACAACATCTCTATAAATCATCTCATAACTATAAGGTGAACCATCACAAGTAAATAACAAAGTTTCAATAGAACACAAGTAATATATACAAGTGTTAACTCAAAACCTACAAGTGGGAAATGATATAATAATTGTATTAACATATTTATCGAATATGTACATATCTCATCAATCATAAAAGAAGTACCTAAATGAAGAAATAAATCTTTTTAACGTACTGTTAAAACCTTGATCATCACATATGATATTTCCAGACCTTTATATCTGCATTAAGAATGACAAAGGTCATTAAGAGAAGAATATAAAGTGACAACATGACACCTGAGAAAAACAACTATCAATTATGACATAAGTCCTTAAACCCCAATAACCTTCTCATGATCATTGTCTTATTCATCTTATACCAGTGAGCATATGAGCTATGAACACATCAATGAACCATTTGATCAACTTCCTATATTAAGTCAGCATTCCATAAGCATTCCACATCTCTATTCAAATTAACATTCAAAAACTAAAGCATCTCTGGATACAAGTAATGAATAACAACAAGTTATAACCTCTATTAGAGGAATTGGATTGAAAACTAAATAAAACCAATCATGTATGAGACAAGTATCTATCTTATGGGAAGCAAAACAAGAAATGTATGGAAGGATAATAAAAGCATGAATTAACCCTTAATCTAGATCTTATTATTTTGGCTAGACCATTGTATCTTGTTTCCCAATCTCCTCCAAGTTATTTTGCAAGAGAAGAAACGACAAGACAGGAGGAACTACCACATGAAGATCTTCAAGAAGATTATTTAGAGTGTTCTAGAAGTGATATTCCAACCTATCATAAGAGTACTTGGAAACTCTTATATCTTGATATGATCTATTTAACTCTCTTGAAATAGTGTGATATTCCAATGTTAGTGTTATATAGAAGTAGTTTGATAACAAGACTAGCTACCTTGTTAACAAAACACTTATGTATACTCAAACAATTGAGTGTCATACATAAACAACAAAAGATTTAATAACCTGATACATCTCAGCCCATTGTATATGAGTAGTAATTTGGAGGCAAGACTAGCTACCTTGCTAACAAAGTCTTGTTATATGCATAGGACAACTTGATGTCATAAAACAAACTCACATACTTTTATAATCATCTAAGTAAAATCTTTGCTTGGAATAACTAGTTGTTTTCACCACAAGGGTGAGATAGTTGAAGATGGAATCCAAGAGCTGATCTTTCTTGCAAGTGACAAAGGTAGTAATAGAAAACAAGGGGCAACTAGAGACATGGACATAGCATGCAACAGAAGTCAACAAGGAGCAATACTGCCTCAGTAATGAAGAATAATAAGTATCCAGTGAATCATTATGTATTATTAGAGAACCTATAATCTCTATTCCTTGTCAAGCTCATCAGTGACAAGGATACATGATAGTTTCTTTAATGGAAACATTTATCAAGTAATAAATAATAACCATCCATTGCATTCCTAAGACTTGTGTTATGTTGAGGTTGATGGTAACAAGTCCAACTTGTTTTCCAGATCATTCTCATCTATAATACAAATGGATAATAACAAGAATTCATGCATACACCCACATGTAAATGTTTACATGTTCTGAAAACAACATGTAATAGTATCCATACTTGTAAACAAGGTTGGAAAATAAACATATAGTCTCTTGATATTGGAAATCAATGTGAGCCTAAGCCACTCCTGTTTTCCACTTGATCAAGTACCTAAAATAACAAACATGATATACACACACTTAATTAAAATGTCAACCAAAATTTCGGAGAGTTGGAACTATGAGAATAACAAAGTATCATAAAAGAAAACCAACTCTTTCACCAATTAAAATCATCTGGTATGGCTTGGAGTGATACTCCATAGTTGGTGAATTGTCCATAATACATGAAAACACTACTCAGTAGTGTTACCAAATTATTTTCTAAAAGGAATTGTATCCAAAGTTGTTCAATTTAAACACATCACTTTGGTAACAACATGTTTGTTGAGTGTGTTCTTGTTATTGCATGTTTTGAAGAATTTTAAATCCATTTGACATGCAAATTGATGAAATAATAATAAAGCACCTAAAATTGAACACCCTAAGTGAAACTTGAAATCTTGCTCAAAATTGAAAAGAAAAAACATGGTGAGGTTGGAAATTTAATAAGGTTTCCAAAAATGATTTTTTATTAACTTTTCTATTTACAAATAGGCTCTGAAAGCATGGGTTTCTTCTTAGTTTTAAGGACAGAAGGACTAAGTTGTGAATAGCTGAAACTTTAGGGGGTTATTGAAAACTGCCTTTGTGTTTTCCTTTCTTCTTCCTCTCCCAGAAGGAAGAGGAGAGGGCGTGCGTGTCGTGCTGCTGCCGTCGTCGTGCCACCTCCTCTCCGCCTGATAGCTGTGGAGGATAAGACCTCCAGGACGATGTTGTAGCCTTGTTCTTCTCTCCCTCTCGCTCACTCTCTCTCTGGATCACTCTGAACCAAAACCAAACCTACCTGTACGGCCGCCGCCGCGCGCCGTCGACTCCGGCCACTCCAGGACGAATTGAGGCCACCCTCTGGTGCGCCATGACCTCCTCTATCCCTCCACCAACCCTCGTTTGCTGGGAAGGCCGGGAGCTAGGGAATTTGGCCATTCCCTTTGCTCTCTGCTCCGGACGCCGCGGAAGCGCGCCGTCGCTGCGGAGCTCGCCATGACCAATCATCGACACTAGCACCTTCCTGGTGAGCCACCGCACCTTGTGGTGCTTTTGCTTTGGATTTTCATCTACGAAATCGTCGGATCGCCGGAGTCCATGCCTCACCTCCGCGCCGTTGCTCGTCGCCGGCAGCTCCGGTGACCAAATGGTCCCGCATGCCGCTTCCAGAACCGTTGTGAGCTCCTCTCGCACCTCACAGTGTTAATTCAACGAATCAATCATCCAATCCCTCGATTTGGAACCAACAAGGAGAATCGGGTTCATCTGATGTCACCTATGACGTCAGCATGACGTCATAAGTAGCTTCCATTTTCTTTTCCTTTTATTTAATTAAATTTAAACCTGACAGGTGGACCCCACCTGTCAATTTAAAAAACAAAAAAAGCATTAAACTTATATATTCAATAATTTTAATTCCATAAATGAGAAAAATATAAATTATACACCAAATTAATCAGAAAAATATAATCTATTTATTTGTCAACTTTTCAAACATGTTTGATAAAATTTAAAATTAAACATTTTCTATATTAAATTAAATCATTTAAAATTGAGAAAAATAATAAATAATTCATAAAATCAGAAAAATACAAGTTATATGCCAAATTGCTCAAAATAACATATGCAATTCATCTATGGTGTTTTCAAGGTCATTTGACCAAGTTTTCATGTGTGCAATATTTTGCCTAGTCATTTAATTCATTTAAAATGAATAAATTAATAACTTATTGAAATATTTTTAGATTGCATCAAATGTTATACCAAATTAAAGATAAAAACATTGTCAACTCAAATATCTCAAACACAAAACATTTTATCTAACTTATAAACTTGTTTCTAAATATATACTGGAATTCTATTATATTTCATTATGACAAGAAATAACTGCAACAATATTATTTTCTTTATTAATAAAACTCTCATGTTTTCACACCTACTAAAACCTATCATCACAAGTCATTAGCAAGTATTGTGATGATAGACTTAGTTGTACTAGATCATCGTTTTCCATTCAACTCTTTGTCATAAGCTCCACACATTAAAATATAAAATAAAATGTATATGTTATCTTTTTAATAGTTGTTTTCCATGTGTTGTTGTTTTGTTATCTAACCAAGTAATCAACACTTCTACCTAAACATGATAACAATTGTTTGCTAAGTAAAAGTGAAACACATGTAAGTCTAAAAGAAATAATAACCACATCACCACAAGTAATGAAACATTTCACCTAAAACCCGTGTGAATAAGTTATAGTATTAAACGTGGCTTACAATTGTAAGCTGGGGTGTTTTCCAGGGTAATTCACGATGCATCTCATTAATATGCATGTACCATCTTGCCATTGTTTTCTGTAGTCCTTACCGGGACTACTTTGCTATCTTTCGGATGTCAGAATTGTCTACGTGACCCTCGAACCCCGAAGGCATGGAATATTATGGTTATTTCAATTTCAGGCAAGTTCATCACTTGCTCATATCCTTTGCAGTACTTCATAACAAACTAATTGAAAAAACCCTATCGTATTACCACCTATTCTAAAAAAGAATGCATGATCCTATTTTTATAATAATATGACTAATTGAATGACTACCCGAGTGGTAGTGTTCTGTTTGGTCGGCGGATGGAACCATGGTAAGATGAATAGGTCAAAGGAAGGTTCCATCTGCATGGGAAAGTATTACCTAGGAATTAACAACAACTGTCGTCAGGATTCTTGCATCGTAAATACCGCGTTAACCATGGGTCTTCTATTGGGGGAGTAAGTCAGCTGTGATATTCTCTCGTTTGCATGTCAACGGACTGCCAGAGACGTACGCTGTAGGTCTTGCGATACTACATGCACATGGGTGGGAGCCCTTACGTCCCACAGACTCTAGGGTCTATGAGTGTCTGCCAAGGGCGCGTAGATCTCCATCGTGAGGGGTGGAATCAGTCGTTCAACCTGCTGGCGGAAATGGGTGGGCATGCGTTGTGCGGAGAAGCACGGTTTGGCTTGGACCAACAACCGGGCCCCACACCTGAGTGGGAGTGGACAGGAATGTACACCTGGTGGTGCAACATGGTCTTGGTCGTCCATGGGTAAAGTAACGCACCTCTACAGAATGTAAAAGGATGTAGCATGTTACCCCCTGTTCCGGGAAGGAGCTGCGAACGCTGCAGGAAAGGCAACTCCATGAAGTTCTAGTCCTGTGAAGATCTGGCGGGCATAGTTTTCAGAATTAAAAGCAACCTCTTGAAGAAAGTTTTACAAAACCTTGCATTAGCTTATGACTCTTTCGAGTCTAAAGCTATAGTTAGTGCATCAAGCCACCCTCTATATATCATGAACTTGTTGAGTAACGCTCGTTGCTCATTCGTTCCCGTTTGACCCCCTGCTTAGAGTTGAAGCCTATGGAAGTCGTCATCGTGAAGCCATCATTACCTCATGAAGCTAGGTGGAGTCTTATACTACTTAGCCAGTAAAGCATCGTCGGCAACAACGCTGGTAGAGGAGAAGCTATCAAGGTGTAGGTGAAGACCATTCGTGTACTTAGCTGTTACGAGCCATAGATTAGGGCTGACATCAACCGTAGTAGATTTATTTCTGAGCTAGAGTTCTTCTCCAGCTTAGAGCTTCGAATTGCTTCTTCTGATGTTTTATTTGCAGGAGATCTTCTTTATTCATCAAAGAGATTCTCAAGATTTTGTAATGAAGTTTGTATCCTATAGCTTTGCTTGGAACCGTTGTGTTTCTGTTGTACCACTCTGAGAGATGTAATATTCATGGATAAGTCCTTCTGTGAGTATTATGTCACCGACTTGCGCACTACACATGCAGTGGTGTGCTGGGTCACCACAGATGGTATCAGAGCGAAGCGACCTTAGGTTTAAAACCTTTTAGGAGATCTGTAGGTTGGTAAAGACTATAGGAAGCCATCTTATCTAAACCACATTTCTTACAACTATGATGATCACTCACTTTAGAATGATACAGTCATACTTGTATAGAATATTCTTACTCAACTTGAGGAAATCTACTTATCTATTTTATTTATACCTAGGTATGAATAGTTGGAAGTCTAGCATGTATCAGTTTCAATGAGAAAAAGAGATCTGACATAGTCGGAGATAATTAAGTCAAAGTGAGGATTACCCCATTCTATGAATGAATAGGATGGAGTAGAAAATGGTATAGAGTAAGTATAAGAGTCATCAAGAAGGGATATTTGAGAATCATGGAGAGTCATTAGACTATGGTAACTATGGGATATATACCATATCCTTTGTTCTCAAGTCTAGAGTTGAACTGCTATAGTATAAAATTAGGAGAAGGCATAAGCATTGATGGAAGCTACATTACTACTCCTAAGGCGTGATCAACAACATGAAGGATCAACAGATGCCATGAGAAGTTTATCGGAATCAAGATGAAGGAGTTTAGTTGTCATGGTACTTAGTCATATATATGGAAATAAGTTAAACAACAAGTACTATAGGATCATTTTGTCTTGGTTTATTCCATTGCAGTAAGGCATGCAATTGGAGTAATTAGTAAGTCAAAGAATGGTTGTGTAGAATAGGATTACAAGGTACTATATACCTACTTGTAGTGTAGAGCATTTAAGAGCCTTGGTACTTGAGATGTTTTACTCTAAGTACTTCTATTTCACACGCTTTTGATGCATGCGTGATAACTGCATTTGGGATTTATTGGATTTTATTTGGATCTTTTATTAACTAGATCTGTACATGAAGATTGAACTTGATGTGTAAATGCATGTGCAAACACTGAGTTCTTTCTTGATTTTACCGGTCTAGAGGGTATAGGATTAGTATGAGAGCGGTCTGAGTTATCAACAAATTGATACAACCACCAAAGCTCTGAAAGTCCTTGAAGTCAAGAAGGCAGAAATCAATAAAGCACTAATGGGAATGGACCACATTCCACATTTTGCTTGGAGTTTATGACATACTTCATCAACACATGGAGATATACTACAAGTGATGAGAAGAAAAACACATGAGAAGTTATATCCGAGAAGGAAATAGATAGAAGTTTGAGTAATCAAATTATAGAGTCATCCTGTAGAAGTTGAAACCCAAAGATATAGAAGGACCATAGGAATTAACCAGTGGAATAGGTTATAGTCACCTATAGGAAAGATTTAAAACTCGAGGAAAATCGAAGATATTTTCAATAATAATTTAGTCTAAGTCAATGTACACTACGTTGTACAAGTTTCTTTGAGCAGTATTCCTCTTGAGACCATTAGATTGAACCAAATGGAGTCATAAACATCGACAATATCCAGTGTACCGGAAGAACCTTATTGGTTATTCATCAGTTGGTGGATGTACCAAATGTTCTTCGGAAAGTTGTGAGAAATAGAAAACCATACCTATTCATCGGAGAATGAAACTTGGTATCCACTACATGGTGGAAATACCACGTGTTCTTCGTGAGACCATTAGAAAGGCCTAGTAACAAAACAAAGGTGTTATAACCACAAGCAAAGTATTAGATCATAGTGCAAGACAGTGGAAGGTAAAAAATCAAGACAAGAGGCTACACGTGTTAAGGTCAACACAAGAAAATAGCTGTGAAGATTCAACAGTCTACAGAAGTGCTCTCTACCTATCTTTATGTGAGAGATGTTGAACTTCGGGATGAAGTTCTTGTTAAGGGGGAGATACTGTAACATCATAGTGTTTGGGAGGTTATAAGGATCTAAATTTAATATGTGCATTTGCAACGCATGCATCTAAAAGTACGGGAAATTTTGGCGCGAAAGTTTAAACAAAGCAAAGTGACCAAAGTTTCACTTGACATGATGTAATAGGTCTAGTTCATCTAGTTAGGAGTACATTTGGAGTGATCTTTATAACATAGTATCTCTAAAAACCAAATCATCTGATTACACAAACCATAATTGATTGTGACCAACACAAACTCTCAACAACCTTAACCACAAATCTTTAAGTTACTTGGGATAATTCACTAGGTATCTAGAACTCAAAGAGGGGTGAGTATCCAAATCACATATCTGATGATCATACTTCCATCAATGAGTAATGCATAATTGAACCATCTCATCAACAGAGATATGATCTTCTATAAAACAACAACTCCCTAAGTTATCAATTCATTTCCACAACATCTCTATAAATCATCTCATAACTATAAGGTGAACCATCACAAGTAAATAACAAAGTTTCAATAGAACACAAGTAATACATACAAGTGTTAACTCAAAACCTACAAGTGGGAAATGATATAATAATTGTATTAACATATTTATCGAATATGTACATATCTCATCAACCATAAAAGAAGTACCTAAATGAAGAAATAAATCTTCTTAACCTACTATTAAAACCTTGATCATCACATATGATATTTCCAAACCTTTATATCTGCATTAAGAAAGACAAAGGTCATTAAGAGAAGAATATGAAGTGACAACATGACACCTGAGAAAAACAACTATCAATTATGACATAAGTCCTTAAACCCCAATAACCTTCTCATGCTCATTGTCTTATTCATCTTGTACCAGTGAGCATATGAGCTATGAACAATGAACCATTTGATCAACTTCCTATATTAAGTCAGCATTCCATAAGCATTCCACATCTCTATTCAAATTAACATTCAAAAACTAAAGCATATTTGGATACAAGTAATGAATAACAACAAGTTATGACCTCTATTAGAGGAATTGGATTGAAAGCTAAATAAAACCAATCATGTATGAGACAAGTATCTATCTTATGGGAAGCAAAACAAGAAATGTATGGAAGGATAATAAAAGCATGAATTAACCCTTAATCTAGATCTTGTTATTTTGGCTAGACCATTGTATCTTGTTTCCCAATCTCCTCCAAGTTATTTTGAAAGAGAAGAAACGACAAGACAGGAGGAACTACCACATGAAGATCTTCAAGAAGATTATTTATAGTGTTCTATAAGTGATATTCCAACCTATCATAAGAGTACTTGGAAACTCTTATATCTTGATATGATCTATTTAACTCTCTTGAAATAGTGTGATATTCCAATGTTAGTGTTATATAGAGGTAGTTTGATAACAAGACTAGCTACCTTGTTAACAAAACACTTCTGTATACTCAAACAATTGAGTGTCATACATAAACAAACAAAAGATTTAATAACCTGATACATCTCAGCCCATTGTAGATGAGTAGTAATTTGGAGGCAAGACTAGCTACCTTGCTAACAAATTCTTCTTATATGCATAGGACAACTTGATGTCATAAAACAAACTCACATACTTTTATAATCATCTAAGTAAAATCTTTGCTTGGAATAACTAGTTGTTTTCACCACAAGGGTGAGATAGTTGAAGATGGAATCCAAGAGTTGATCTTTCTTGCAAGTGACAAAGGTAGTAACAGAAAACAAGGGGAAACTAGAGACATGGACATAGCAGGCAACGGAAGTCAACAAGGAGCAACACTGCCTCAGTAATGAAGAATAAGAAGTATCAAGTGAATCATTATGTATCATTAGAGAACCTATAATCTCTATTCCTTGTCAAGCTCATCAGTGACAAGGATACATGATAATTTCTTTAATGTAAACATTTATCAAGTAATAAATAATAACCATCCATTGCATTCCTAAGACTTGTGTTATGTTGAGGTAGATGGTAACAAGTCCAACTTGTTTTCCAGATCATTCTCATCTATAATACAAATGGATAATAACAAGAATTCATCCATACACCCATATGTAAATGTTTACATGTTCTAAAAACAACATGGAATAGTATCCATACTTGTAAATCAAATTGGAAAACAAACATATAGTCTCTTGATATTGGAAATCAATGTGAGCCTAAGCCACTCCTGTTTTCCACTTGAGCACGTACCTAAAATAACAAACATGATATACACACACTTAATTAAAATGTCAACCAAAATTGCTAAGAGTTGGAACTATGAGAATAACAAAGTATAATAAAAGAAAACCAATTCTTTCACCAATTAAAATCATCTGGTATGGCTTGGAGTGATACTCCATAGTTGGTGAATTTTCCATAATACATGAAAACACTACTCAGTAGTGTTACCAAATTGTTTTCTAAAAGGAATTGTATCCAAAGTTGTTCAATTTAAACACATCACTTTGGTAACAACATGTTTGTTGAGTGTGTTCTTGTTATTGCATGTTTTGAAGAATTTTAAATCCATTTGACATGCAAATTGATGAAATAATAATAAAGCACCTAAAAGTGAACACCCTAAGTGAAACATGAAATCTTGCTCAAAATTGAAAAGAAAAAACATGGTGAGGTTGGAAATTTAATAAGGTTTCCAAAATGATTTTTATTAACTTTTCTATTTACAAATAGGCTCTGAAAGCATGGGTTTCTTCTTAGTTTTAAGGACAAAAGGACTAAGTTGTAAATAGCTGAAACTTTAGGGGGTTATTGAAAACTGCCTTTATGTTTTCCTTTCTTCTTCCTCTGCCAGAAGGATGAGGAGAGGGCGTGTGTGTCGTGCTGCTGCCGTCGCCGTGCCACCTCCTCTCTGTCTGATAGCTGTGGAGGATAAGACCTCCAGGACGACGTCGTAGCCTTCTTCTTCTCTCCCTCACGCTCACTCTCTCTCTCTCTGGATCACTCTGAACCAAAACCAAACCTAACCCCTAGCCCGTATGGCCGCCGCCGTGCGCCGTCGACTCTGGCCACTACGGGACGAATTGAGGCCACCCTCTGGTGCGCCATGACCTCCTCTATCCGTCCACCAACCTGAAAGCGCATGGTTCCCTCATATGTGGTTTTGGTAATTAATGACAATCCTTTATGTACTAATGTTTGCATTGAGTTATCCTTGTAGATCTTGTCCATAGGAAATAATGGAGTTCATGTGTTGAACTCTATTATCTTCCTTGATGGCCATTGTTATATTCATGGATTTATATGAAGAATGGTCTTGGTTTGAGTTGAGATTATTGCTAGTGTGTCTTGAAGAAAAGGATTAGGTGATCTTTCATTATCATCTTCAAGACATCATCTTTAGAAGTGAGAAGCAAAGATACAAGGTTGATCAAGCTCGCGATCAACACACAAAGCTACAAGTTGTACCAAGTGGGATTGTGTATCTCATGGTATGGTAAGCAATTGTCAATATAGCTTTGTGAACTAACCCATGATATGTGTGTGTCGCATCTCTATGTGTGGTTAGGTATCTTTCCATGTGCTTGAACCAAAAGGAAGATTTCATATAGCCCATGGTCTATGTCGTTGTCAAGCGGTGTTCGTCACCTAGCTTGACGTGGAAGCTCAAGTGAAGCATCTAGAAGATATCCTATGCTTGATGCTTGCCACCCTTTTGGAGATTGTGGCCTTGTGAAGATTTGACGAGAAGAGTCTCTCCCATAATGGTGTATGGGGGATCTAGTCTCTCCCATAATGGTGTATGGGGGAGCAACTTGCAAGTCTTCATCAAGCGGAGCTTGTGCTTGCAAGCGCAATCAAGAAAGAATATCCTACTTGAGAGAGTCAAGATCGTCATCATCTTGCTCAAGTGTAATGCTCAATGCAAAGGTATAATCTTGATAGGTTTTCTATTTTACCGGTCTCGTGTCTTTGGGAGACCGGGTTATAGGATAAATAGTCGTACTATCAAGAGGGGCTCTCAAGTGAGTAACTCGATCGAATCATTATGGAGAGCTCAAACCTTTGCATACTTTGCATATCATCTTTCTTGGTTCTTATTTGGCCTTTGTCTCCTTTGGGTTTTAGTGCTTGTCGTGATCTTCATGACAAGCCTTGGTTTCTCGAAAACGGATTTCGTAAGAAAAACTTGTTGCGTTTTCGGTGGAGAAAATATCCGGTTCAGCTTTGAGAATGTTTCCACACCTTCCATGTGTGGTAACTTCTCCATTCATTTTTATTTGGATACTCCTGGCTGTTATCTTTCCAACCCAATTGGATTCACCTCTTTCGAAGTTCATCCGCGAAAGTTATGTTCGTCTCAGGTGATGGAGGTTTTACCGGTTGTTCCTTTTAGAGAGGTTAAAACTTTCTATATTTGGTTTTAGTTTTCATTGTTGGGCAGTGATGTTTCTCTGCATGATCTTGTAGAGTTTTTCGTTGCGAACTCAACGAGCCAAAGATCATCGAAAACGGAGTCCGGACGAAAAAGTTATGAGTGTTTTAGTATTGGTGTCTCTGCAGTTTTCGCCAGTCCGGAGTCTCCGGACTTAGGACCGGAATCTCCGGTAGTCCGGAGTCTCCGGTGTGCAGTCCGGAGTCTCCGGACCAAAAACTCCCCCAGGGGTTGCCCCCTTGGTGTCGGGTACTGTATAGGGTCCGGAGAGTGTCCGGAGACTCCGGTTCAGACCGGAGACTCCGGTCTTCACACCGGAGTCTCCGGTGTGAGTTTTTCCTGCAACGACTCTTTTTCGTGGGGACCTATAAAAGACCCCTTTCTTCCCCAAAAGAGCTAGGTCTTCTAAGCACGAATTTTTCCCCTCTCTCTCCTCCATTTTTGACCTTGGAAAGCTTGCCCCTCTCTCAATTCCTCCCATGATTCTTGCATATCTTTTAGGGAAAAGAGAGAGGAGATCTGGATCTACATTTCCACCAATCCATCTTCCTTCTTAGTGAGGGAAACCTAGTAGATCTTGATCTTGGAGTTCTTGGTGTTTCTCCTCCATTGTTCTTCCTCTCTTATTACCCCATAAGCATTTGTTGCTTTGTTGGAATTTTAGAGTGAAGTATTTGAGCACTTGTGCTCTTGCCATTTGCATCGGTTTGCTCTCTCCACGAGGATTCGTGGAAGTGAAAGTTTGTGAGCTTGTTACTCTTGGGTCTTGGACCCTAGACGACTTGTGGTGTTCTTGGGAGCCTCCAATTGAGTTGTGGATGTGTGCCCCAAGATTGTGGTGACTTCGAGAGCCTCCAATTGAGTTGTGGATGCGTGCCTCGGGTTTGAAGGTTGCCAATAGTGGAAGGTGAACTAGGCCTTTGTGGCGGGGTTCATCGGAGAATAGGGTGAGGCCTTTGTGGCGTTGAGTAGGCCTTCGTGGTGAGCTCACACCCCTCCAACGAGACGTACTCCCCTTTGTGGGAGGAACTCGGGAATACATCTTCGTCTCCGTGTGCCTCGGTTATTTCTATACCCGAGCTTTTTACTTATGCAATTTACATTGTGATAGCCTTCGAGCTTGAAGTTATATATCTTGCTATCACCTTGTTACTCGTATTGCTTAGCATAAGTTGTTGGTGCATCTAGTTGGACATAGAATATTTAGGTTGTATGCTTGTTAATTTAAACACCTAGTTTATTTCCGCATTTAGCAAGCTTTAACCGGAAAAGTTGTAATCGCCTATTCACCCCCCCCCCCTCTAGGCGACGTCGTTGTCCGTACAATTGGTATCAGAGCCTCGTCTCTCTTTATTAGGCTTTACATCCTAGAGAGTACGATGTCGTTTAGAGAAATAGAACATGATCCCTCTTTTATATTCTATGGTAGAAACTATGATGCTTGGAAAATTCGCATTCTTAATTTTCTTGAGGACATGGGTCCAAAGTATGTTAAGAGAATTGTAGATATGGATTTTCCTCCTCCAAAGGATTCTCAAGATTTATCTTTAGAGGATGAGGAAAACTCTTATCTCGATACTCTTGTATCTAATGGTCTCTTGTGCATTTTGAGCGATGTAGTTATTGAATCAATCAAGCCTTTTCGGAACGCTCATGAGCTATGGACAAAACTTCAAGATATATATGATGTGTCCAATATTATTGAGGATGATTGTTCTCCATCCACTTCCGGACGTGATGAGTTCACATCTTTCTCCACTCCACCAACATGTGATTTGTCACAAGGTAATGATATGGTGAGTGGTGATATAAATTGCATTGTGGATAGTGAATTTTCTATTGACTATACTTTATCTCTATCCCATTGCAATGATCTATCTTTGGTCTTAATATCTTCTAGCACTCAAAATTCCATACATGCTAGTGTTGATAGTCCTTGCATATCATGTAATAGTTGTTTAACTAAATCTCATGATGATATGCTTCCTATGTCTTGTTTTCATAAAAACAATGCTTCCATTTCCTCTAGTACTTGTGTGACTAACAATGTAGAGAAATCCCAACTTTTGTTGGAACAAGACATGGAACTCAATGGGGCTTCATGCATTCTCTCTTCATCACCTTCCTATCCTCACTTGTGCCTTATGGCTAGGGATTCAAAGGTATCCCCACCTTTGGAACCCACTACATCTTGTGATGATGAGGATGAGGATTTATATTGTGGAGAGTATGAGGATGAGGTCTCCTTAATGGAGAAGGGTGAGTTGGTTCTTCTTGATATCCCTAAAGGTAGTAAAGCTATCACTCCTTTTAGTGAAATATTGGCTTTTGCTATTTATAGCGCTAAAATCATTGAAAAGAAAGGTGAGATTGAAAGAAGTGATGCCGATGAAAAGGCATCCCTCACTATGTCTCTTGAGGAAGAGTATGAGCTCCGAGTTACTCTTGAGGAGAAACTTGAATCTATTGAGGAGCTCTATAATGAACAAATAGCCTATCTCACTAAATCACGTGACCATACCAATGCTAAATATAAAGTGCTTAAAAATGAAAAGGTTGAATTTGTTGTTGGCAATGCTAATCTTCTTGAGGAAAACTCTAGGTTAAATAATGAGCTTGCCAAGTTATCTTCTTCTATTTCTAATGATGCTTGTGCTACTAACTCCACATCTTGTGAAGCATCTTTGTTGAAGGAAAATGTTGAGCTAAGGGCTAAACTTGAGTTGATGTCTAGCAAGTGTGGGAAGTTGGAAGAAAGCCATGAAAAGCTATCTAGCTCTCATGAGGATCTTCTGGCATCCCATACTAAGCTAAAATTAGCTCTTGAGGCTATCACTACAAAGGTAACATCTTGTGAGCCTCATGTGGATACTAGCACAATATCTTCTAATAATGCTATATTGACTTGTGCTCGTATTAGTAATTCATCCTCCCATAATGTTTCTACATCTTGTGATGAATTGCTTTCCTTGCCTTGTTGCTCTAACAATGAAGCATCTACTTCCTCTAGCTCTTGTGTTGATTCTAACCATGTAGAGAAAATTAAAGAGCTCAAGGCCCAAGTCACTTCTTTGAAGAAAGACTTGGAAAAGTGTCATGAAGGGAGTTCCACACTTGAAAAGATGTTGAGAGTGCGAAGACTTCCCAATGACAAGAGTGGACTTGGATTCAACTCCAATCTCAAGAACAAGTCCATTATTGACAAGAAGAAGGGCCAAGAACAAGTCAAAGATCCGGCCAAGATTATTTGCTTCAAGTGCAAGATTGAAGGGCACCATGTTAGATCTTGCCCTTTGAAGAAGAAGCCTCTTAGTGAGAAGCAACTAGGGAAGAGGCCTCTTGTTCAATCTCATGCTCAACCACGAGTTGAACAACAGCCACCTCCTAAGAAGACTCAAGCCAATGCTCCTCTTGTTGAGAAGCCTATTGAGAAGAAAGAAAAGAGTCGATGTTGCTACCTTTGTCGCAAGAAGGGACACTTTGCTTCTTCATGCACTAATGGTACATTATCCAACCCTATCCTTGTTGATAATGCTTATTCCATTAGGAAGGATAATGTGGGCAATGTGTTTGCCAAATATGTTGGTGCTCCAAGTGGTGTCAAGAAAAGAACCATTTGGGTTGCCAAACCTATTGTGACTAACCTCTTAGGACCCAACTTTGTTGGGGACCAACAAGCTCAAACTTGATCAATAGGTGGTGTTGGAGGGCATTGGAGACTTGGCTAATTCATGAAGAATTAAGGGATCTTCATCAATTTTATTTCCTCAAGCCAAGTCACTTGGATTATATATATCTCTTACCCAATGTTCCTCCAAGCGGTAACTTGTATTTAAATCATATATTCATTGAAAGTTGCTTGCTCCCTTGCATATGTTAGTTTTGTTTCTAGCATGTGTTTGTATATGTTGTGCTTCCTACTTACCTATCTTGAGTAATCTAGTTATGTTTGTTGGTTTGCACTCCATGTACTTGTGTTCTTTGTGTTGAGCCTTCATTGCTTTCATTGCTTATCTTAGTTGGCTCTTTGGGAGATTAATGGACTATCCCATTTTGGGGGAGTAATATGCTTTGCACTTTAATATCCTAAAATGTGTGTACATGAGGAATACCACTTAGTGTTGATATATCAATATTATCTATTCTCTATGTGGTATGTCATTCTCATGAGAAATTCATTTCTAAATGTCCATTAACTTTCTCTAGTTGGATTTATTTTTGCCTCTTGTTGTTTTCAATGGATTATCACATTATGGGGGAGTAATAAGCTATGTGCATATTACAATCCTAGAAAATGTGAACATGTGAGGTATTGTCACCTAGAGTTGATATTATTATTTATCTTGTTCCTATGTGGCATGTTGCTCAAACAAGTTCCATATTTGCTTAAAATATCTTGTGTCTCTCTTCTTTGGTATCTTGTTTGTTAGAGAGTTTCTTGTTGCCTTGCATTTCGTTTTTATTTGAAGCCTTCAAGAATCTCTATCTAAGCATGTTTTTTTATTCCTATCTTTTACCACATGCTTATGTTTTGTGAATATGATTGTGAACAAATCTACCACCGAGAAATATCTTCATACATATCTTGTCTTTGACAAGTTATAATAATTTGTGGTAAGTTTATTGATCATATTTACTTTGGCCATTGCTCTAATATTGCCTTGTTTCTTGCCAAGGATTTTGTTTGGTTCAAACTCCTTTGTGTCTTCCTTGCTCTACTCAAAATTTGTTTTATGGTTTCTTGAGTTAGGAAAAGCAATGATCCCATACTTGTGCACTTGTGTTCAAAGTCATACTTCTTTGGGTTGCACTATTCTTGGGGAAGCTATCCTACATTGAGTAGATCACCATTCTTTAAATTGGTATTGCATCTAATTGATTTTATTTAAACATGACTAGTGTTTGAATAATATATATGGAGAGTAATGATTCCATTGTGTGCATTTTGTATTCAAATGCAAGATCATAAATAATGCACTATTATTGGAAGAACTATCCTATATGCGTTTGAACACTTGTTGTCTTTAAATTTGTTTGTTATCCCAATGACTTGTCTCTTTGGAAGACAAACACTTTTCGTCTTGGTACTTTGTGTGCTATCATGAAAAGTGTAGAGGGTTTGTTCACTCTTTTATATTTTTTTGGTATCCTCTCTATGTTGGTTTCCTCAATCATGTGTTGATTTGGGTCGTGATATTTTTTGGACAATTCTCTTTCTTTTCACTCTTGTGAGTGGCTTCTTGGTTTAATTAGTTCTTTGTCCAATTTGTATCTTGTTTTGGTTCTTGAAAGTTTTGTGCATGCATATTTACTATGTATATATTTTGGCTTGCTTACTTCCGTTGATCCAATATATAGGATAAACTCCATCTAATCCTAAGTGGCTAAGATGTGCACATTAATATGCACATATTTATGTTGAGTTTTTCCTATATATATTGTAGTTGTTCTAACTACTTCGGACCCAATGAGTTTGGGTACCATTTTGTACTTGAATTTTGTTTTTAGGTACAATGGAGATACATTGGTTGCTTGCTCCATTCATAAGGAAGTTGTTCTCTCACCATGGTATTATAGGAGTCAAGCTATGATGATTATGAAACTCTCATCCTCTTCATCACCAATGTCATCTCGGTAACAAGTATCTATCTCATGCATACATTTCTAGCTTTCAACCTTGTGTAGGTTGCTTCTTGGCATGATTTCCTTTTGTTGCATTTCATTTGGTTCTTGCAAATGTCTTATCAAAAGCATCTTAATTGCAACTATGAGTAAGTCGGGATGATTACATACTAAGGGGATATTTATAGTCATTTTCATGATTCACCAATCCCGAGTATATTAATCTAGCAACTTCTACTTGAAGTCTCTCATATGCAATATTGATGAATTCTCAAAAACCATTTGAATCTTTTGTGATATGCGTTACCTTTCTCGAAGCATTCCAACTATCACTTTTCCCTTGTGATATTTGTGATGCTTTGATGAGTTTTGGTTGTTCATATATATCCCTTTAAGATAAAATTAAGCTTAGTGCGTTGCTTTCAAGCAAAAATCTTATTGGTATATTAATGAACCTCTCTTGGATATCATGTTCTTCACCTTTGTACCTATTTTGTGTGTGCATGTTTCTTTGTGGATATATATCTTTGTGATTGTTGTTCACTTAGAAACTTATACACACGATAATAGTTACATCTTTTTTTTTTGATATTCTATTTCTTTAGTGACCACTTTTTATTGCTTTATATTCCTTGGTGGTTCCTAAAAGGCACAAGCTTTGCTTTTCATTTGGTATTCATTTTGCATCTTAATAAGCTTGTGGACCTATGTGTTTTACCATTTGATGGTTTGTGTGTATGGGAAAGACATGATACGCACTATGTGCCTTATATATTGAAAGACTATGTTGATGATTCTATCATCCTATTAGTCTCCTAAAAATGTTTTTCCTTGTCACACGCATCTATTTCGGTTGAGTAAGTCTTTATTTGTCACTTATTGATCTTCTTTGCTCAACTTTTGTTTTTTTTTGCAAGTTGCTTTGCTTCATTTCCAATCTATTCTCTTGCTCTTGTTTGTGTTCAAAATTATCTAGAAGGGAGTGATGATTCCATGTTGTGCACACTATATAGTAATTCAAATCTAACATTGTGCATGTACCTTGGGGAGTTCCCTCTTGATTTTCTAGAACACTTGGTTGATCTTATCAAAATATTGATTTTGGTCAATCGGTTTTTCGGATCCTTTGGTTGGTTGCTTCTTTGTGAAAGTATCCTTCAATTTGACTTTTCTTGTAAATCTTTGGATCCTCAATATAGTTTGATCTCCCTCCATCTATTCATAGTTGGAGATATGCACTTGATTTCACTCATATCATGAGGAATGCATACACTATGGAGGAGCTCTTACTATATTGGCCTTCTAACCTTTTTGCCCATTTCGGCAATGGATGCCAATAGGGGAGAAGCTTAGAGGGTTTAAGGGAATTTGGTTTATGCTTTAGTTTGGTTCTTAAGCATTTTCCTTTCCATGCTATTGCATCCTTGCTCTTTTGCATGTTTGCTTTATTCATCATATAAACCCTCGTAAAAAGGGATTGTCATCAATTACCAAAATGGGGGAGATTGAAAGCGCATGGTTCCCTCATATGTGGTTTTGGTAATTAATGACAATCCTTTATGTACTAATGTTTGCATTGAGTTATCCTTGTAGATCTTATCCATAGGAAATAATGGAGTTCATGTGTTGAACTCTATTATCTTCCTTGATGGCCATTGTTATATTCATGGATTTATATGAAGAATGGTCTTGGTTTGAGTTGAGCTTATTGCTAGTGTGTCTTGAAGAAAAGGATTAGGTGATCTTTCATTATCATCTTCAAGACATCATCTTTAGAAGTGAGAAGCAAAGATACAAGGTTGATCAAGCTCGCGATCAACACACAAAGCTACAAGTTGTACCAAGTGGGATTGTGTATCTCATGGTATGGTAAGCAATTGTCAATATAGCTTTGTGAACTAACCCATGATATGTGTGTGTCGCATCTCTATGTGTGGTTAGGTATCTTTCCATGTGCTTGAACCAAAAGGAAGATTTCATATAGCCCATGGTCTATGTCGTTGTCAAGCGGTGTTCGTCACCTAGCTTGACGTGGAAGCTCAAGTGAAGCATCTAGAAGATATCCTATGCTTGATGCTTGCCACCCTTTTGGAGATTGTGGCCTTGTGAAGATTTGACGAGAAGAGTCTCTCCCATAATGGTGTATGGGGGAGCTAGTCTCTCCCATAATGGTGTATGGGGGAGCAACTTGCAAGTCTTCATCAAGCGGAGCTTGTGCTTGCAAGCGCAATCAAGAAAGAATATCCTACTTGAGAGAGTCAAGATCGTCATCATCTTGCTCAAGTGGAATGCTCAATGCAAAGGTATAATCTTGATAGGTTTTCTATTTTACCGGTCTCGTGTCTTTGGGAGACCGGGTTATAGGATAAATAGTCGTACTATCAAGAGGGGCTCTCAAGTGAGTAACTCGATCGAATCATTATGGAGAGCTCAAACCTTTGCATACTTTGCATATCATCTTTCTTGGTTCTTATTTGGCCTTTGTCTCCTTTGGGTTTTAGTGCTTGTCGTGATCTTCATGACAAGCCTTGGTTTCTCGAAAACGGATTTCGTAAGAAAAACTTGTTGCGTTTTCGGTGGAGAAAATATCCGGTTCAGCTTTGAGAATGTTTCCACACCTTCCATGTGTGGTAACTTCTCCATTCATTTTTATTTGGATACTCCTGGCTGTTATCTTTCCAACCCAATTGGATTCACCTCTTTCGAAGTTCATCCGCGAAAGTTATGTTCGTCTCAGGTGATGGAGGTTTTACCGGTTGTTCCTTTTAGAGAGGTTAAAACTTTCTATATTTGGTTTTAGTTTTCATTGTTGGGCAGTGATGTTTCTCTGCATGATCTTTTAGAGTTTTTCGTTGCGAACTCAACGAGCCAAAGATCATCGAAAACGGAGTCCGGACGAAAAAGTTATGAGTGTTTTAGTATTGGTGTCTCTGCAGTTTTCGCCAGTCCGGAGTCTCCGGACTTAGGACCGGAATCTCCGGTAGTCCGGAGTCTCCGGTGTGCAGTCCGGAGTCTCCGGACCAAAAACTCCCCCAGGGGTTGCCCCTTGGTGTCGGGTACTGTATAGGGTCCGGAGAGTGTCCGGAGACTCCGGTTCAGACCGGAGACTCCGGTCTTCACACCGGAGTCTCCGGTGTGAGTTTTTCCTGCAACGGCTCTTTTTCGTGGGGACCTATAAAAGACCCCTTTCTTCCCCAAAAGAGCTAGGTCTTCTAAGCACGAATTTTCCCCCTCTCTCTCCTCCATTTTTGACCTTGGAAAGCTTGCCCCTCTCTCAATTCCTCCCATGATTCTTGCATATCTTTGAGGAAAAAGAGAGAGGAGATCTGGATCTACATTTCCACCAATCCATCTTCCTTCTTAGTGAGGGAAACCTAGTAGATCTTGATCTTGGAGTTCTTGGTGTTTCTCCTCCATTGTTCTTCCTCTCTTATTCCCCCATAAGCATTTGTTGCTTTGTTGGAATTTGAGATTGAAGTATTTGAGCACTTGTGCTCTTGCCATTTGCATCGGTTGCATCGGTTTGCTCTCTCCACGAGGATTCGTGGAAGTGAAAGTTTGTGAGCTTGTTACTCTTGGGTCTTGTACCCTAGACGACTTGTGGTGTTCTTGGGAGCCTCCAATTGAGTTGTGGATGTGTGCCCCAAGATTGTGGTGACTTCGAGAGCCTCCAATTGAGTTGTGGATGCGTGCCTCGGGTTTGAAGGTTGACAATAGTGGAAGGTGAACTAGGCCTTTGTGGCGGGGTTCATCGGAGAATAGGGTGAGGCCTTTGTGGCGTTGAGTAGGCCTTCGTGGTGAGCTCACACCCCTCCAACGAGACGTACTCCCCTTTGTGGGAGGAACTCGGGAATACATCTTCGTCTCCGTGTGCCTCGGTTATTTCTATACCCGAGATTTTTACTTATGCAATTTACATTGTGATAGCCTTCGAGCTTGAAGTTATATATCTTGCTATCACCTTGTTACTCGTATTGCTTAGCATAAGTTGTTGGTGCATCTAGTTGGACATAGAATATTTAGGTTGTATGCTTGTTAATTTAAACACCTAGTTTATTTCCGCATTTAGCAAGCTTTAACCGGAAAAGTTGTAATCGCCTATTCACCCCCCCCCCTCTAGGCGACGTCGTTGTCCGTACACAACCCTCGTTTGCTGGGAAGGCCGGGAGCCAGGGAATTTGGCCATTCCCTTTGCTCTCTGCTCCGGCCGCCGCGGAAGCGCGCCGTCGCTCGGGATGGCACCCACCGGGTTCGGGGCCGGGTCGGCGCCCCCCATACCCGTCCCATTTAACTTGTCAGGTCTCATTTCTTACCAGACCCATGACCCTGCCGGGTTCGGGGCCCTAACGGGTACCCATTTAAGGAGCGACACCGACACATGTGGGGAATAAAACAATGGAATATAGGGATCGGGTTGGTGGAAATAGACACGTGTGTACGTGTGTTGTTTCTGGGACTCTACATTCCAACGCGTCTATGTGATGTGTGAGGTTTGTGATCCATAGCTCGTGTACGCGTGGTTAGACATAGGATTATTAGGGATATGATTAACACTTAGAGCGGGTATGCGGCTATGCGGGTACGGGTTTTCCACCCCCATACCCGCCCCATTAGACCTGGCGGGTCGAACATATTACCATACCCTCCCCATTTAAGTCGAGTACCTGTCGGTTTTGCGGGTTTCGAGGCCCCATTGCCATCTGTAGCCGTCGCTGCGGAGCTCGCCATGACCAATCATCGACACCAGCACCTTCCTGGTGAGCCACCACACATTGTGGTGCTTTTGCTTTGGATTTTCATCTACGAAATCGTCGGATCGCCGGAGGCCGTGCCTCACCGCCGCGCCGTTGCTCGTCGCCGGCAGCTCCGGTGACCAAATGGCCCCGCACGCCGCTTCCCAGAACTGCTGTGAGCTGCTCTCGCACCTGACAGTGTTAATTCAACGAATCAATCATCCAAACCCTCGATTTGGAACCAACAAGGAGAATCGGGTTCATCTGATGTCACCTATGACATCATAAGTAGCTTCCATTTTGTTTTCCTTTTATTTAATTAAATTTAAACCTGACAGGTGGACCCCACGTGTCAATTTAAAAAACAGAAAAAGCATTAAACTTATATATTCAATAACTTTAATTCCATATATGAGAAAAATATAAATTATACACCAAATTAATCAGAAAAATATAATCTATGTATTTATCAAATTTTCAAACATGTTTGATAAAATTTAAAATTAAACATTTTCTATATTAAATTAAATCATTTAAAATTGAGAAAAATAATAAATAATTCATAAAATCAGAAAAATACAAGTTATATGCCAAATTGATCAAAATAACATATGGAATTCATATATGGTGTTTTCAAGGTCATTTGACCAAGTTTTCATGTGTGCAATATTTTGCCTAGTCATTTAATTCATTTAAAATTAATAAATTAATAACTTATTGAAATATTTTCAGAATGCATCAAATGTTATACCCAATTAAAGAGAAAAACATTGTCAACTCAAATATGTCAAACACAAAACATTTTGTTTAACTTATAAATTTGTTTCTAAATATATACTGGAATTCTATTATATTTCATTATGACAAGAAATAACTGCCACAATATTATTTTCTTTATTAATAAAACTCTCATGTTTTCACACCTACTAAAACCTATCATCACAAGTCATTAGCAAGTATTGTGATGATAGACTTAGTTGTACTAGATAATCGTTTTCCATTCAACTCTTTGTCATAAGCTCTACACTTTAAAATATAAAATAAAATGTATTTGTTATCTTTTTAATAGTTGTTTTCCATGTGTTGTTGTTTTGTTATCTAACCAAGTAATCGACACTTCTACCTAAACATGATAACAATTGTTTGCTAAGTAAAAGTGAAACACATGTAAGTCTAAAATAAGTAATAACCACATCACCACAAGTAATGAAACATTTCACCTAAAACCCGTGTGAATAAGTTATAGTATTAAACGTGGATTACAATTGTAAGCTGGGATGTTTTCCAGGGTAATTCACGATGCATCTCATTACTATGCATGTACCATCTTGCCATTGTTTTCTGTAGTCCCTACCGGGACTACTTTGCTATCTTTCAGATGTCGGAATTGTCTACGTGACCCTCAAACCCCGAAGGCATGGACTATTATGGTTATTTCAATCTCAGGAAAGTTCATCACTTGCTCATATCCTTTGTAGTACTTTATAACAAACTAATTGCAAAAACCCTATCGTATTACCACCTATTCTCAAAAAGAATGCATGATCCTATTTTTATAATAATATGACTAATTGAATGACTACCCGAGTGGTAGTGTTCTGTTTGGTGGGCGGATGGAACCATGGTAAGATGGATAGGTCAAAGAAAGGTTCCATCTGCATGGGAAAGTATTACCTAGGAATTAACAACAACTGTCGTCAGGATCCTTGCGCCATAAATACCGCGTTAACCATGGGTCTTCTATGGGGGGAGTAAGTCAGTTGTGATCTTCTCTCGTTTGCATGTCAACGGACTGCGAGAGACGTACGTTGTAGGTCTTGCGAGACTACATGCACATGGGTGGGATCCCTTACATCCCACAGACTCTGGGGTCTATGAGTGTCTGCCAGGGGCGCGTAGATCTCCATCGTGAGGGGTGGAATCAGGCATTCAACCTGCTGGCGGAAATGGGTGGGCATGTGTTGTGCGGAGAAGCACGGTTTGGCTTGGACCAACAACCGGGCTCCACACCTGAGTGGGAGTGGACATGAATGTACACCTGGTGGTGCAACATTTTCTTGGTCGTCCATGGGTAAAGTAACGCACCTCTGCAGAGTGTAAAAGGATGTGGCATGTTACCCCCTGTTCCGAGAAGAAGCTGTGAATGTCGCAGAAAAGGCAACTCCATGAAGTTCTAGTCCTGTGAAGATCTGGCGGGCATAGTTTTCAGAACTAAAAGCAACCTCTTGAAGAAAGTTTTACAAAACCTTGCATTAGCTTATGACTCTTTCGAGTCTAAAGCTATAGTTAGTGCATCAAGCCACCCTCTATATATCATGAACTTGCTGAGTAACGCTCGTTACTCATTCGTTCCCGTTTGACCCCCTTCTTAGAGTTGAAGCCTATGGAAGTCGTCATCGTGAAGCCATCGTTACCTCATGAAGCTAGGTGGAGTCTTATACTACTTAGCCAGTAAAGCATCGTCATCAACAAGACTGGTAGAAGAGAAGCTATAAAGGTGTAGGTGAAGACCATTCGTGTACTTAGCTGTTACGAGCCATAGATTAGGGCTGACATGAGCCGTAGTAGATTTATTTCTGAGCTAGAGTTTTTCTCCGGCTTAGAGCTTCGAATTGCTTCTTCTGATACCTTGGATGATTATATTGTTGTGAGAGTTTGATGCCTTGGATGATTATATTGTTGTTCTTGAAGCTTAAATCATCTATAATATACTTTGCACAGTGGATTGTCTATTAGTATTGATTCGTTGAAAAGTTTTACTTTGTTATTCCTAATGGTTTATACATTACTCTTTGATATCAACTATGAACCACATCCTTTATTCATTTGATCCTAGTTTACATGCTTTACATTACTATGATGATCAAGTTTATGTTGGTAGCATGTCACCTCAGAAATTATTTGTTTTGTCGTTTAGCTACTCGAGGACGAGTAGGAACTAAGCTTGGGGATGTTGATACGTCATCAACGTATCCTTAATTTCTGATGTTCCATGTTGTTTTCATGCCATATGCTACATGTTTTCCTTACACTTTATGTCATTTTTATCGATTTCCTGTGACTAACCTATTGACAAGATGCCACAGAGCCAGTTTTTGTGTTTTGCTGTTTTTAGTTTCAGAAAAATTGTTTTGGAAATATTCTGGGAATTGGAAAATTCGAAGCCGAGAAGTTTTAGAATTCCCACAGGGTCCACGGAGCCCCAAAAAGACCCGGAGGGGTGCCCGGGAGCCACCACACCATAGGGGGCGCGGTTCCCCCTGGCCGCGCCACCAGATGGTGTGGACCCCCTGGCCACCCCCCTGCATCGCCCTTTCGCCTATATATGACCCCCGATGCATAAACCCTAAAAAATCATCCTTTTCCACCAATAACATCCGTAGCTCTGCCGCCGACGACGGTAAGTTTCGGGGGACAGAAATCTCTGTTCCGGCACCATGCCGGGACAGGGAAGTGCCCTTGGAGCCATTGTAACATCCCAGGGTTTGGGAAGTTATAAGGATCTAAATATTATATGTGCATTTGTAGCATGCATCTAAAAATACGGGAAATTTTGGCGCGAAAGTTTATACGAATCAAAGTGACCAATGTTTCACTTGACATGATGAAATAGGTTTAGATCATCTAGTCAAGAGTACATTTGGAGTGATCTTTATAACATAGTATATCTACAAACCAAATCATCTAATTACACAAACCATAAATTGGTTGTGGCCAACACAAACTCTCAACAACCTTAACCACAAGTCTATAAGTGACTTGGATAATTCCCTATGTATCTAGAACTCAATGAGGGGTGAGTATCCAAATCACACAACTCATAATCATACTTCCACCAATGAGTAATACACAATTGAACCATCTCATCAACATAGATGTCATGTCCTATAAAACAACTCTCTAAGATATCAAACATGCACACAACATCTTTCTAAATTATCTGATAAGTGTTAAGTGAACCTTCACAAGTAAACCACAAAGGTTCACTGGAACACAAATGATAGAAACAAGTGTTAACTCAAACTCACAAGTGGGAAAGGACTTAATTATCATTAATAACATATTTATGGAGTATGTACATATCTCATCAACCATAAATGAAGTACCTAAAATAAGAAATATTGCTTCTTAAACTACTGTTAAACCCTGATCATTACATATGATAGTTCCAAACCTCTATGTCCGCATCAAGATTACAAATGAAGAATATAAAGTAACAACATGACACTCTAAGAAACCAACTAACAACTATGACATAAGTCATTAAACACTAATAATCTTCTCATGCCATTGTCTCATTTATCTTATACAAGTGAGCATATGGAACCTCAACATATTAATGGATCATATGATCAACTTATCATCTTAAGTCCACATTTCTATCCACATCAATAATAAACAACTAAAGTATCTCTGGATACAACTAATGAATAACAACAAGTTATAACCTCTATTATAGGAATTTAATTGATAGCTACGTAAAACCAATCATAATGCAATAAGTACATATCTTTTGGGAAATAAAATAAGAAGTATATGGAAGGATAATAAAAGCATGAACTAACTCTTAATCTAGATCTTGTTATTTTGGCTAGACCACTATATCTTGTTTCCCAATATTCTTTGAATCGTTCTGCAAGAGAAGAAACCACAAGAAAGGAGGAACTACCACAGGAAGATCTTCAAGAAGATTATTTAGAGTGTTCTAGAAGTGTTATTCCAATCTATCATAAGAGTATTTGGAAACTCTTATATCTTAATCTGATCTTATTAATTCCTCTTTAAATCGTGTGATACTCCAATGTTAGTGTTATATAGAAGTAGTTTGGTAACAAGTTTCTAGACCTTGTTAACAGATCACTTTTGTATATTCAAACAATTGAGTGTCATACACAAACCAACAGAAGATTGAATTACGTGGTACATCTCAGCCTATTGTATATGAGTAGTAATTTGGAGGCAAGACTAGCTACCTTGTTAACAAATTATTCTTATGTGCATAGGGAAAATTGATGTCATAAACTACATCTACATTCCTTTTACAATCAACCAAGAGAAAGAATAACACTGAGGAAACAAGAAACAACATTATAATCATGTAAGGAATCTTTGCTTGGAGTAATTGGTTGTCTTCACCACAAGGGTGAGACAGATGAAAATGGAATCCAAGAGATGATCCTACTTTCAAGTGACAAAGGTAGTATCTGAAGACCAGTGGAAATTAGAGATAAGTACATCAAGCAATAGAAGTCAACCAGGAGCAACACTGATTTAGTAAGGAAGCCTAGCATAATAAATCATCCAGGGTACCATTAGGTGATATTAGAGACCTATAATCGCCATTCCTTGTCAAGCTCATCAGTGACAAGGATACATGATAATCTCTTTAATGGAAACACTATCAAGTAAGAAATAATAACCAGCCATTGCATTCCTAAGATTTGTGTTATGTTGAGGTAGATGGTAACAAGTCCAACTTGTTTTCTAGATCTTTCTCATCCAAAATACAAATGAATAATAACAAGACATCATCCATACACCCACATGTAAATGATTACATGTTCTGAAAAACATGGAATAATATCCATACTTGTTAACAAGGTAGGAAAACAAACATATAGTCCCTTGATATTGGGAATCAATGTGAACCTAACCCACTCATGTTTTCCAATTGATCAAGTACTAAAAACAACAAACATGGCTTACACAGACCTAATTAATATGTCAACAAACAAAATAAGAGTGCAACTAATAAAATAACAAGGCCACAATGAAAGAAAACAAGTCATTGCCTAATCAAAATCATTTGGCATGACATGGAAATAAATTCCATGGTTGGTGATTTTCTTGACAATGCATAAGCAACACTACTAAGAAGTTTACCCATTATTATTAAAAAGAACTTATAGTTAAAATTGCCCAATTATTATTCACCTCTTTGGTATCCACATAATTGTTGTGTGTGGTCATATTAAATCATGCCTAAAATAATTTTAAAGCCATTTAAAAATTAAATGGAGAGAAAATAACAAAAATTGAACACCCTAAGAGAAAATACAAATATTGTTAAAATTCACCAAAACAAAACGTGGTGAGGTTGCAAATTGGATAAGGAACATAAATATGATTTTTAATAATTTTTTAGGATTACAAATAAGCCCTGAAAACAATGTTTTCTTCTCAGTTTCTTAACCAGAAGGACCTCTTTGTAAATTCCGAAACTTGTAGGGGGTTATCGAAATTCCGTGGATTCTTTTCCTTTCTTCTTCCTCTGCCAGAAGGCAGAGGAGAAGATCGCGTTGTCCTCCTCGCCGTTGCCACCTCCTGCTGCCGCCATTCCGCGAGGATAAGACCACCGAGGGTGGCGTATGCATCTCTCTCTCTACTCCCTCTCTCCCATCTCGCTCGCTCTCTGTATCTCTCTGTGAAGAAACCGGAACCAAACCCTAACCCTAACCTCTCGGACCACCGCTCGCGGCCGTCGTCTCCGGCCACGGCTGGCCTCAACGAGAGCACCATCAGATCCGTGGATTTCTCCTCTTCCTCCTTGGCAAGTATCGCTTGCCGGGATGCCCTGTAGCCGACGGATTGGCCGTCGTTCCCAACTCCGCCCGCCGGTTAATTCTCGATGCCGCCATCGCTCAAGCCATCTCCGTGTTGAACCGAGCATCTCCACGCATTCCTCGTGAGCTCACACACCGTGTGGTGTTCTTAATTTCAAATTTGGTCCATGGGTGGGCACTGCCACCGTGCGCCGCCATTGGCCGCCACGCGAGTGGACGCCGGCTCAACTCCGGCGACCTCTTGGTCCAATAGCCACCACCCCTAGGTTACTTGAGTCATGAGCTACCTCCCCCCACCTAGGAATTCGACCAATTCGCATCAAATCCGTCGATTGCAACCTCACAGAAGAAATCCTCTTATGTGCTGACGTCATCCTGACGTCAGGAGACCTTTTCTTTTTCTTTTCTTTTATTTTTAATTAGAAATACAACTGACAGGTGGGTCCCACGTGTCAATTGGCAGAAATTAATTAAAACATGTTAATTCAATAACTATTAAAATAATTATCAGAAAAATATGAATAAAATATGGAAATGTTTAGAAAAATATAATCTAAATGTTTACCAACTTTTAAAAATGTTTTATAAAGTTTAAAATTAAACATTTTCTTTAATTAAATTAAATCATTTAAAATTGAGAAAAATAATAAATAATTCATAAAATCAGAAAAATACAAGTTATATACCAAAATGCTCCAAATGACAAATGCAACTCATCTATGATGTTTACATAGTAATTTTACTAAGTTTTCATGTGTGCAATATTTTGCCTAGTCATTTAATTCATTTAAAATTAATAAATTAATAACTTATTCAAATATTTTCAGAAAGCATAAAATGTTATATCAAATTAAAGAGGAAAGCATTTCCAATTCAAATATGTCAAACAAAAAACATTTTGTTTAACTTATAAACTTGTTTCTAAAGGTATAATGGAATTCTATAATATTCCATTATAACCAGAAATAACTACCACGCCATTATTTTCCTTACTAATAATCCTTAAATGTTTTCGCACCTACTAAACCTATCATCACAAGTCACTAGAAAGTCATGTGATGATAGAGTAGTTGTATTAGTTCATAATCTTCAATTAAACACTTTGTCATTAGATCTACACTTTTGAAAACAGAATAAAGTGTGTTCGTTACCTTGTCAATAGTTGTTTTTCATGTGCTATTGTCTTATTACCTAACCCTGTGATGGCACTTCT
The DNA here is from genome assembly GCA_028641055.1 of Alopecurus myosuroides. NCBI lineage: Eukaryota > Viridiplantae > Streptophyta > Magnoliopsida > Poales > Poaceae > Alopecurus > Alopecurus myosuroides. The sequence continues at coordinate 461,697,445 of CM054057.1, read as the reverse complement.
ACATAAACATGATAAAACTTGATTGTTAAATAAAAGTGAAACACAAATAAGTCTAAAATAAGAAATAACAACATCACCACAAGTAATGAAACAACTCACGTAAAACTTATGTGAACTTAGTATCGTATCGATCGTTGCTTACACTTGTAAGATGGGGTATTTTCCAGGGTGTTTCACGATGCATATCATTACTATGCATTACACATTTTGCCAGTGTTTTCAGTAGTCCTTACCGGGACTACTTTGTTATCTTCCAAATCTCAGGATATCTCTACGCGACCCTCGAACCCCGAAGACATGGATTATTATTGTCATTATTTCAATCTCAGGCAAGTTCATCACTTGCTCATATTCTTTGCAGTACTTCATAAAGAACTATTTGCAAAAACCTTATCATATTACCACCTATTCTCAAAAGAATGCCCGATCCTATTTTTTATAATAATATGACTAATTGAATGACTACCCGAGTGGTAGTGTTCTGTTTGGTGGCCGGATGGGACCATGGTAAGATGAACAGTTCAAAGGAAGGTTCCATATGCATGGGAAAGTATTACCTAGGAATTAATCACAAATGCCGTCAGAACTCGGTGCGCCGTAAATACCGCGTTAACCATGGGTCTTGTATGGGGCGATAAGTCATCTGTGATCTTCTCTCGTTCACATGTTAACGAACTACCAGAGACGTACGGTGTAGGTCTTGCAGGACTACATGCACATGGGTGGGAGCCCTTACGTCCCACGGACTCTGGGGTCTATGATTGTCTTCTAGGGGCGCCTAGGTCTCCATTGTGAGGGGTGGAATCAGGGGTTCAACCTGCTGGTGGAAATGGGTGGGAATGCGTTGTGCGGAGAAGCATGGTTTGGCTTGGACCAACAACCGGGCCCCACACCGATGTGGGCGTGGACAGGATCTTGAGCCTGGTTGTGCAACATGGTCTTGTCGCCCATGGGTAAAGTAACACACCTCTACAGAGTATAAAACGATGTGGCATGTTAACCCCTGTTCCGGGAAGGAACTGCGAACGCTACAGGAAAAGCAAATCCATGAAGTTCTAGTCCTGTGATGGTTTGGCGGGCATAGTTTTTAGAATTAAAAGCAACCTCTTGAAGAAAGATTTACAAAACCTTGCATTATCTTATGACTCTTTCGAGTCTAAAGCTGTAGTTAGTGCATCAAACTACCTACTATATATCATGAACTTGTTGAGTAACGCTCGTTACTCATCCGTTCCCGTTTGACCTCCTGCTTAGAGTTGAAGCCTTATGGAAGTCGTCATCTTGAAGCCATCTCTACCTCATGAAGCTAGGTGGAGTCATCTCTTATTTAGCCAGTAAAGCATCGTCATGAGCAACGCAGGTGGAGGAGAATATATCAAGGTGTAGGTGAAGACCATTCTCGGACTTAGTTGTTATAAGCCTTAGATTAGGGCTGACATCAGCTGTAGTGGATTAGTTCTGAGCTAGAGTTCTTCTCCAGCTTGGAGCTTCGAATTGCTTCTTATGATGTTTCATTTGCAGGAGATCTTCTTTGATTCTTCAAAGAGATTATCAAGATTTTGTAATGAGGTTCGTATCCTATAGTTTTCCTTGGACATGCTATGTTTCTGTTGTACCACTCCGAGGGATGTAATATTCACGGATAAGTCCTTCTGTGAGTATTATGTCATCGAATTGCGCACTACACATGTAGTGGTGTGCTGGGTCACCACAACCATCTCCATCGACTCCACCGCCATCTTCATCTCCGTTGCTGTCTCCTATGATGAGGATGGAGTAGTTCTCTCCCGGGGCCGAGGGCTCTACCGGTAGCTATTTGTTTCATCTCTCTCTCCCATGGTGTGATTTTTATGTGATTGTGAGCTTTGTAATCTAGTTGAATAAGTAGATGTTACTCTTCATCTGTTATGCTACTTGAGTGTTTTTGTTATGAGATCTCCGTAAACACTTTGATCATGGTGTAAAGGTGACAATGTGTGCACCGTGTGGTTTAGCATGATATTTATATCTTGTGTTGGATGACCCTATGAAATTGTGATGTTTGTCTAGTACCTTCTAGGGCGCTCATAGTGATAGCGTGGGGTTAACTAGACATGGGAATGCGACTTTGAGGAGTGCTTTTTGCAACCCTACGCAATGAATTGGTGTTTGTTATTCAACCAGAGAGTGGTTTGGAGTAGTATAGTGAAGAGAGATATTTATGCATTCAATTATCTTAACATTGTTGAGAGTGTCCACTAGTGAAAGTAGGATCCCTAGGCCTTGTTTCTAAGCATTGAAACTCCGTTCTCCGCCTGTTCTGCTACATGTTTGCTTGCTGCCATTTTTATTTCAGATTGCAATTGTCACTTATAATCATCCATATTGCGTGTATTTTACTCTCTCTTCGCCGAACTAGTGCACCTATATAACTGAAAATCGTATTAGGTGTGTTGGGGACACAAGATACTTCTTGTATCATAATTGCAGGGTTGCTTGAGAGGGATACCTTTAACCTCTTCCTCCCTGAGTTCGATAAACCTTGGGTAATCCACTTAAGGGAAACTTGCTGCGGTTCTACAAACCTCTGCACTTGGAGGCCCAACACTGTCTACAAGAATAGAAGCGTGCGTAGTCATCACTCCCTAAAGGTTTCTTCTTAGCATTATCAACAAGACGAACATCCAAATAACAATGTTCCAAAGGTGGTAAATCAAGCAAATCATAGAGTTTCTTAGGCATAACAGAGATACTAGCACCAAGATCACATAAAGCATTACAATCAAAATCATTCACCTTCATTTTAATGATGGGCTCCCAACCATCTTCTAAATTCCTAGGGATGGAGGCTTCACGTTTTAACTTTTCTTCTCTAACTTGCATGAGAGCATTTGCAATATGTTTTGTGAAAGCCATATTTATAGCACTAGTTTTAGGACTTCTAGCAAGATTTTGTAGGAACATAATTAATTCAACCATAAAAATAAAAATCATTGTTATCAAAGGTAATGGGACCATTATCTCCATATTTCCAAAAAAAATCAGCACTTTTATCAGGAAGAGCTTTAGTGGTTTCAGGCAATTTTAAACGTTTAACAGAAGAAGTGGAGACATTCCCAACACCAATTACTTTACCATTAATAGTATGAGGTTTACTAGCATTTGAAACATCATTACTAGTGGTGGTAATAGTGCAAACTCTAGTTATATTATTCTTTATAGCAATTTCATCTTCCCTTTCCCACCTAGCATGCAATTCAGCCAACATCCTAACATTATCATCAATTCTAACTTGAATGTCATTCAAAGTTTTTCTTTCTTTAACATCATGAGGCATAACCTTTATTTCAGAAGATCAACATCAAGAGAAAGGCTATCAACTTTAGAAGCAAGAACATCAATTTTGTCAAACTTTTCCTCAACAGATTTATTAAAAGCATTTTGTGTACTAATAAAGTCTTTAAGCATGATTTCAAGATCAGAGGGTACACTTCTATTGTTTTTGTAGTAATTACCATAAGAATTGACATAACCACTACCACTATTAGAAGGATAGGGCCTATAATTGTTACTACCAAAATTATTTCTATAAGAATTGTTGTTGAAATTATTGTTTTTAATGAAGTTCACATCAACATGCTCTTTTTGAGCAACCAAAGAGGCTAAAGGAACATTATTTGGATCAACATAAGTTTTACCATTTACAAGCATAGACATAATAGTATCAAGCCTATCACTCAAGGAAGAGGTTTCTTCAACATAATTTACCTCCCTACCTTGTGGAACTCCCTCAGTGTGTCATTCAGAACAATTTATCATCATATCATCAATAAGCTTTGTTGTAGCATACAAAGTGATGGACATAAAGGTACCTCCAGCAGCTGAATCCAGAAGGTTTCTTGAAGAAAAATTCAGACCTGCATAAAAGGATTGGATGATCATCCAAGTAGTCAGTCCATGAGTGGGACAATTCTTTACCAAAGATTTCATTATTTCCCAAGCTTGAGCAACATGCTCACTATCAAATTGTTTAAAATTCATAATTCTACTTCTTAAAGATACAATCTTAGCAGGAGGATAATTCCAATGAAAGCATCTTTACATTTAGTCCAGGAATCAATACTATTTTTAGGCAAAGATAGAACCATTCTTTAGCTCTTTCTCTCAAAGAGAGAGGAAACAATTTCAGTTTAGTAATATCTCCATCTACATCCTTATACTTTTGCATCTCACAAAGTTTAACAAAATTATTAAGGTGAGCAGTAGCATAATTAGAACTAACACCAGAAAATTGCTTTCTCATAACAAGATTTAACATGCAGGCTTAATTTCATAAAAATCTGCATTAGGAGCAGGTGGGGAAATAGGTGTACAAATAAAATCATTGTTGTTTGTGCTAGTAAAGTCACACAACTTATTGTTCTTAGGGGTACTCATTTTAGCAAGATTAAAACAGGATAACAAAAATAACAACTAAAATAAGAACTATTTTTTGTGTGTTTTATATATAAAGAAACTAACAAGACAAAATAAAATAAACTAAGCAAAACAATAACAAAGTAAAAAAGATTGGAGGTGAGAGTATCCCCTTGTAAAATCCTCTTCTTCCCCGGCAACGGCGCCAGAAAACAAGCTTGATGGCGTGTAGACACACATTCGTTGGGAGACCCCAAGAGGAAGGTATGAAGAGTACAACAACAAGTTTTCCCCCCAAAAGAAACCAAGGTTTAATCGGACCAGTAGGAGAAAGAAATCATTTTTGAAGGTTGTTGACAGCTAATGTAGGCAGGGCGCACTACCCGGCTCAGCAGCGACATGGAATCTGCACACAACACAACCAAGATACTTTGCCCCAACGAAACAGTGAGGTTGTCAATCTCACCGGTTTTGCTGAACACAAAGGATTAGACGTATAGTATGGAAAATGATGTTTGTTTGAAGTAAATGAAAAGAGAACATTGTTTGCAGTAGGTTGTATTATCAGTGTAAAAGAATGGACCGGGGTCCACATTTCACTAGTGGTGTCTCTCCAAAACAGATAAATAACATGCTGGGTAAACAAATTACAGCTGGGCAATTGACAGAAATAGAGGCTGCACCGTAGTGCATATACATGACATGATGATTACTATGAGATTTATTTGGGCATTACAACATGATACATAGACCGTAATCCAGCTGCATCTATGACTAATAATCCACCCTCAGGACGTCATCCGAGCAAACTTTGGGTCTTAAGTTGCAAGCAACAGATTATTGTATTAAGTAAAGTGCGTAATGTAAACAATAGAATTATCCTTAGACAAATCATTGTTGTTTTTATCCATAGTGGCAACAACACATCCACAATCTTAGAAGTTATTGTCACTCTCCCAGATTGCTGGAGGCATGAACCCACTACCGAGCATAAATACTCCCTCTTGCAGTTACAAGCATCAACTTGGTTAGAGCATCTACTAGTAACGGAGAGCATGCAATATCACAAATAACATATAAAAGATAGATCTATAATCAACTTGACATAACATTCAACATTCATAGGATCCTAGCAAACACAACATGTATCATTACAATAAGATGATCTTGATCATGTTAGGTAGCTCACAAGATCTAAACATGATGTCACAAAAGGAGGAGGAGACAACAATCCATCTACTTCTATGGCCCCATAGTCCAAGGATGAACTACTCACGCATCACTCCGGAGGCAGACATGGTGATGTAGAGCCCTCCGGTGATGATTTCCCCCCCGGCAGCGTGCCGGGGAGAGCTTCAGAACCCTCCCAAACTAGGGTTGATGATGACGGTCCCTACGGAGCTTTTCGTGGATGGAGCCTCGGGTCTTTAGGGTTTTCCCGAGAATAACAATATATAGGCGGAAGGGCGATGTAGGTGGGCGCTCGAGGGGCCCACACCATGTGGCGACACGGCCAGGGGGGCGCGCCACCCTAAGGTTTGGCCGCCTCGGATCCCCCTCCGGGTCTCCTCTGGACTCCGGGTACGTGACAGAAAAATAGGACCCTAGGGTTTTGTTTCGTCCAATTCCGAGAATATTTCCAGAACAACTTTTGTGAAACAAAAAACAACCAAAAACAGGAATTGATGTTGTGGCATCTTGTCAATAGGTTAGTCCTAGTAAATCCATAAAAATGATATAAAGTGTATAGAAAACATGTAGGAATTGGCATAATAACAATATGGACCATAAAAAATTATAGATACGTCGAAGACGTATCAAGATGCAAGAATCATGGGAGGGATTGAGAGGGGGGAAACTTTGCAAGGTCAACAATGGTGGGAGAGAGAGGGGAGAAACGTGCTTGGGAAACTTGGGGACCAATGGGGTAGAAGACCCGTTAAATAGGTCCACTAAAAAACTAGCCGTTTGGAGGCAAAAATTGGAGCCGGATATTCCGGTTCAAACTTGAACCGGAAATTCCGGTTAGCCTTTCTGCCTCAGATTTGAGATTTCGAAAGCAATTGAACAAACCGGAAATTCCGGTTTCTCCACAATTTCCGGTTTCTCCACAATTTCCGGTACATTTTTTTTGGCTCACTTTTGTGCAGAAAAATCTTCCAATCAGAAATTCCGGTTGGTTTGGAAATTTCCAGTTGACTTCTGTGAGCAAAAACTTCAAGTCCTTAGCCAAAAACGCAATGCCTCTTTAGAACCGGATATTCCGGTTGGACCAAAATTTCCTATTGTAAATTTCCGGTCACCTTCTGGAACTCACAGGCTGGTCCGGATACCCCATAACTTCTTTTACAAATGAAGTCCGAATGAGGTAAATCCAATTGCAATGGGAAGATAACAACAAGGACTATAAAAAAATAAAATCCACACATGTAAAGTTAACAACAATGAAAATGTTGATACCTCAAAGTCTAGAGAAATCACCACACATGGAAGGTGTGAGAATTTTCTCAAGGACGAACCAGTAAGATTTTCACCACCGAAAATGCAACAAGTTTTTTTTTACGAAATCCGTTTTTGATAAACCTTGACTTGTCATGAAGATCACGACAAGCAACAAAAACCGACGAGATAAAAGCCAAATAAGAACCAAGAAACATGATATGAAAGTATACAAAGGTTTGAGCTCTCCACAACGATTCGATCAAGTTACTCACTTGAGAGGCCCTCTTGATAGTACGACTATCTATCCTATAACCCGGTCTCCCAAAGGCATAAGACCGGTAAAATAGAAAACTTATCAAGATCATACCTTTGCCGTGATCATTCCACTTGGGCTAGATGATGACGATCTTGACTCTCTCGAGTTGGATCATTTTTCTTGATCGTGCTCGCTAGCACATATTCCGCTTGATGAAGACTTGCAAGTTGTTCCCCATACACCATTATGGGAGAGACCATTTTTGGAAAATTTTCAAGAGGCCATAATCTCCAAATGAGTGGCAAGCATCGATCATAGGACTTCTTCTAGATGCTTCACTTGAGCTTCCACGTCAAGCTTGATGACGAACACCGCTTGACGACATAGACCATGAGCTATATGAAATCTTTCTTTTGATGCATGCCCATGAAAGATACCTAACCACACATATTGATGCCAGACACACATATCATGGGTTAGTTCACAAAGTTATATGGACAATTGCTTGCCATACCATGAGATACATAATCCCACTTGGTACATCTTGTAACTTTGTATGTCGATCACTTGCTTGATCAACCTTGAATCTTTTCTTCTCTCTTCATATGATGATGCCTTGAAGATAATCATGAAAGATCACCTAATCTTTTTCTTCGAGAAACTTGCAATAAGCTCAACTCTATCAATGACCATTCTTCATATAAATCCTTAAATATAACAATGACCATCATGAAAACTTCTAGAGTCCAACACATGAACTCCAATATTTCCTATAGACAAGATCTATAGGAATATCTCAATGCAAATATTAGTCTATAAATATTGTCATTAATTATCAAAACCACATATGGGGGCACCATGCACTTTCAACGCGAGAAGCTCTCATGCCGATAATGGCGGGAAGGATAGAAGCACGCCTCTTTTCTCCTCCGGTTGGTTCCGTCGGCGCCGTCCCCGCCGCCGTATCGCCAAGGATCGCCGGAGAGGGTCTCGACGAGAAGTTTCTTTTCTTTTCCACTTTTTTTTTTGCTCGTACCGGTTTGGGACTCGTTCCACGGACGAGGTGACGAGTTTTTCTACCCTTGAGGAATAGGCGTGGTTTGGGATGGAATGAGGCGGAGTTTAATACCGTCGGGTATAATCGGACGCACACATAGTGATAGGTCAGAATTTCCCGCAAAAAAAAAAGTGATAGGTTAGAATTAAACACCGGCCGAACCATCCACGAGATCGGCCAGGAATTGGACGGGATGGTAGGGTTGGAATTAACCGAACAAAGCCTCAGTGATTGAATAAGGGGTGGGGTTCTAAAAAAAACCAGTTGCTTGCCGGAATCGCGACCTATATCATGCACGCCGACGGATTAAGATAATACCACCGTCAAAAGTTTTGATCTAAACCGCCGCTTGAAAAGCAACGCGACTTGCATAATCTAACGGCAAAACCGGTAGAGAAAACGAGAGCCCCACTGCAGGTTTGCAAATTGCAACACCCTGGACAAACGTGTCGGTCAAAGAAAGCGAACAGCGGCACGGGAGAAAAGAGGAGAAAGTGGCCGCCAACTGGAACGAACACAAACCCTCGTCGCGTTTCCCCAAAAATCGCAGCAAAAGAAGTGGAAAGGAATCGCCAAGCTCGCTGGCGGCGTCCGATCCGATCCGATCCATGCCATGTCGGACCCCGACGGCGCCGCCGACCCCCCACCTTCCCCCTCTCCGGTTGCGCCGCCTCCGCTGGTCGAGTGGCCTGAGGACGGCGTGCTGACGCGGGACTGGGTGGCGGACTTCACCGCCACGCTGGACTGGTGCTCGCGGAGCATCCCGCCCGACCAGCTCCCCTCGGTGCTCTCCGCGGACCTCGTCCGCCGACTCCTCCTCGCCGCGGCCGTCATCCTCCACCGCGAGCCCAACATCGTCCGCGTCGACCCGCGGCCCGACCAGGCCGTCGTCGTCGTAGGGGACGTCCATGGGCAGCTCCACGACGTCATGTTCCTGCTCCGGGACGCCGGGTTCCCCTCCGAGGAGCGCATCTTCGTCTTCAACGGGGACTACGTGGATCGCGGCGCCTGGGGCCTCGAGACCTTGCTCCTCCTCCTGGCTTGGAAGGTGAAATTCCCCTCGACAATCCTACTGGTTTAAGCTTGTTATATCACCAACACTCTTGCAAATTTTTTCACTTCTAATGAATTGCAGTATTTATGTATTCTCCGCTTAAATGCTGCAGTAGATAGAAAGGTGTTGTGCAAGAAAGCATCTTTGAGCTCCATAATTAAACTACTCCAAATCTGTTTACAGAAACTACTAAAAAATGTAGCTTCATATCGAAAGGCGTTGTTCACATCTTCATTCCTTTGTTTGAGCCGAAATTGTCTCTTTTGGGCGTTCCGATTGAGTTCTGCATTCACACATAATTCTATGACTCATAAAAAAAAACACTCCAAAAATTGATGCAGTAATGACAACCCAATCTGGGAGAGATCGAAGATTTGGCATAACTATCTACTTATCCTTTTCACATTGTAAAAAAATGTAATAGATGCTAGACTCGCTTAAGCTGTGAGGCAATGTAAACGACCAGCTAACGTTCATCAACATGTTTCATTTACTGTAGATATTCCTACCAAATCGAGTGTTTCTCCTCCGGGGAAATCATGAATCCAAGTACTGCACATCAGTATATGGTTTCGAACGGGAGGTGATGGTCAAATATAAAGGTCAAGGCAGTCAAGTTTATCGGAAGTTTTTAAGATGCTTTGAAGATCTTCCTCTAGCATCGATAATAGCAGGATGCGTCTACACTGCCCATGGGGGGATTTTTCGTGGGGCAGTTGTATTGCCATCGAAAAGGGCGAAAAGGGCCAAGAAAGGTCATAAATACATGGTGAGTTCTACTGATGACTCGAACGTGTTGAAGCTTGGATCCCTGGACGAATTGCTAAAAGCAAGGAGAACTGTTCTTGACCCCCCGTGGGAGGGTTCAAATTTAATTCCTGGAGATGTGCTTTGGTCTGATCCTTCCTTGGATAAGGGCCTTTCTCTGAATAAGGAAAGAGGCATTGGCTTGCTTTGGGGTCCAGATATCACTCAACAATTTCTATATACAAATAATCTGAAGGTCTGTTTTCTTTAATATACTATCGTTGTAGAACACTTGATTTAACTTGTCTAATGAGTTGAATTATTTCTTATCAATTCATTTACTCCCTCCGTTCCTAAATGTAAGATGTTTTAGCATTTTTCTACATTCACACATGTCTACATGTATCTAGACAGCTTTTAGTGTATATGTTCACTCATATTAGTATGTATCTAGACAACATGAGCAATAGTTACAACATCTTATATTTAGGAACGGAGGGAGTAGTTTTTAGCTCGTAAGTTGAAGTTTGCATCTTTTGTTATAGTATACGCAATCTTGTAAATATACCCAAAGAATGTTAGTGCTAGGGAATCGTAATTCGGAGCATGTGGTTCTCATGTTAAGGTCTCTACCTGTTTGCTTGTTTTATCAATCGTTTCGTCTTAATTGCATCTTCCATTTGGAAGGGTTGTCTTCAATGGCGTACACGCTTACTACTTAAGTGTAGGTTCATATGCCACATCAAAGGCGGTTATTTTGCATCTTATGGATTCTTAATTGTTGTGTTTTTCTTTATGCAGTAACACATTTCACATGCATTTTTGGTTACTAAAAATCTTAAAATTTATGTTGCCATATTATTCTCAAGTACCCATTATGATAACATTTCTTTTTTTTTGTCCTCTATTGTTTTATCGTGCATAACACACTGGCATTTTATTCTTTTTAACATAGCATACTCCCACAACTCTTCTTTACATTTCTAACTGTAGTAGTTATGTGATTGATTAGTTGTATACTATCTCCGCTCCATAAAAGAAGGCACATAAATTTAGTCAAAAGTCATAATTTTGGCCAACTTTATAGATAAAAATATAAATATTTAGAATACCAAATCAATATCAATATACGCACCATAGAATATATTTTTACAGTATGTTTATCAAATCTTGTGAATATATTCATATTTCTGTCTATAAAATTGGTCATAGTTACTATATTGACTTTTGACTAAAAACATAGGCCTTGTTTTATGGAATAGAGGTAGTATGATAGAAGTTGTAATTAAACTAGTAATGTTTAGCATCAATTTAAGTATTAATGTCCTAGCAGCTGTTTTTTGAGTGTTTTTTTTTGTACTAAAGTACATATCGGAACTCAAAATTGCAAACATGAGTCACTGAACTTGAATTGTATACTGCATGGTTCTGATTAACTAATTGTTAATGCTCAACATTGATAACTGAAATATCTGTAGATATTGGTTAAATTTTTTAATGTTTAATCTTGTGCACATGTTCTGAAATTTGATGTGGTAGCACATTGTGCATTTTCCTTCATAGCATTAGAAAATGGGTATTATCATGAAAATATAGAAGTTTTAATTCATACTTACTTCCACTTTTCGTTGAACAAAGTTAATTATCAGATCACATGAAGGTCCAGATGCAAGAGATAAGCGACACGATCTATTAGGAATGGACAGTGGGTATACAACTGACCATCATGTCGCATGTGGAAAGCTAATAACTCTATTCAGTGCTCCAGACTATCCACAATTTCAGGTCATACTTTGCCACATGATTTATTTTCACGCTAGTATCGCTGCAGTTTGTACTTTGATACAAGTTTTCCAAGTCTTGATTGATTCTACAACCAATATAAAATTGTACGTCATACTGTGTATTGTCCAACTCACTCGGAAAAGATTGTGTCCCGTAAATCTAACAACCAGTATCTGATTCCGGTACAGGCTTCGGAGGACCGCTACAACAATTCTGGAGCATATATTGTCCTCAGTCCTCCTGATTTTGCTACCCCTGATTTCCATAGTTTTCAAGCCGTAATGCCTCGGCCTGTGGTATGTGATACATGTTGCATTTCTGGGCTTGAAAAGTCTATGCCTTAATTACTATTTGAATCTATGCCGTTTATGTAGGATGAATTTTTGTTTTGCTAGAAAAATATCATTATGCGTATCATTCTAGTATGGTGGTTATCTCTTTGGTGTATGGGAAATAAATGTACTGAACAATCTTTTTTATTTGGTGTAGGCAAATCCCTTCTATGATTTTGAGGAAGTAATTGACTCCGATGAAGAGTTAAATCTAGGCGCCATGGACACTGGCAATTCGAGCAGTTGATCACTTCTTGTACTGTAGTGTTGTACTTAGCTTGTGAACTGTCAGTGCGAACTGGGGAGGAGACAACTAATTTTTCTGTAAAATTGATACTAACATGCAGGCTTTCGAAGTAAACATTTTGTTATGTCCGCCCGGTTTATTAATCAGGTGGTTCGTTTTGAGCCTAATCTATATCCATGGCAGAGAAAAAAAACATGTCATGAAGTAATTCATGGAAATATTGGGTGCAGAATGCAAGCGTGACAGTTCAGAGGATCTCCATCCCTTGAACTTTCTGTTAGCAGCTCTTAGTATCAGTAGTAAGCCGAGATGTTTCGGTCAAGGAGGGCTGCCCATTTGTGAAGTGATACACGAATTTGAGCTGCTGCCCCTGAACCGCGGGTCTGAAATTCCCTGTCAGGTGGAGCACGTCTATCGATCTCTTGCTTGATTCGTGGTTTACGCTGGTGGTCTGCCATGTGCTGAAGCCGGTGGAAAAATTGGTTTTTGCGGCTGCCGTTGAGAGGTGATGTGTCTGATGACGTTTTCGGCGGATCATAGCAGCCTGTGCTTGTGCAATTTGCATTTGTTTCTGCACCCGAATTCCGGCAGGAGATATGGCCTGGTTCGTCAGGCCTATGTCGCTGCCTTGTGTTCTGTTTGCTGGAGAAGCTAGAAGAAACGTAGCTGACCAGTGACGCATCCAACATAAGTACATACGATTTTCTTCGCCGCAGCCTCTCCCTCCCCCCATGTTAACTTCATCAACCTCGCATACATATTGCCTCGAGCATCAACGGCCAAGGTAGGCACGCACGTGTCGTCGTTGTATTGGAGGAGGAGTCTCTAAAAGAAAAAGGTTGGACCACGGTCAGCTTAGCTACAATCGATTCGACGGATTCGAAAGACCATGTGACGGCCGGGCGTACTAGGGTAAAGCCATTATCAGTAGCACTAGTGGGCATGGGCATATCATATGCGTATCGCAGCGGAACATGCTCCCCACCAGCTCAGACCTAGTAACATGCATCTAGCCGAGCCGTGGCTTATCTCCAGTAGGAGTGGCATATGGCGCCATGACCGGCCAGCTGGAAGGTCTCCGCCCAGGCGAGGAGAGATGATCCCCTCGACGTGTGCCACGACAAAACCCTAGTAGTCCTGGTAATATAGCTAACCGAATCGAGATTCGAGTACTAATGAACTGTACAAGGTTGATCAGACCAGCAGAGAGTACTATTTAATTAGTTACTGTATATGGTACCGTGGTCATGTGCGTTTAATGCTTGTTTAGCAATGTCGGCAGGAGATCGATCTCGCCCAATAAGCCTCAGATCGGTTTGCAAGCTTATTTCTTCTTCTGATTCCATGTTCCACTAACAGGGGTACTAGGTTAGATTCCACCGGCCCGGCCTCGAGCAGTGCGCCCCGAGATAGGAAATGTGAAAACGAAAGCACCAAACCGGCCGGCTGCGATCCTTTTGTTACGCCGTCTCGGGGTTCCTCTCCCTACAAATCAAATGTTTTTCAATCAATACCACGATATATTTAAGGTAGCAGATAATACATGGTAGAGATTGATGAGCTGACTACAGCGATTACAAAATAAGATTTAAAAGAAGCTAGCAAATCTTCGAAATTTTCAACCTCTTTCTCCCCCCATGACACAATCTTGTGCTTTTCTGAAGGCGGCCATTGAACATAGAGACCAGACCACAAACCTTATACTTTTCTCCCGTAATTTTTTGAGCCGCAAGCACGCAAGGAGCCATTAAAGTAATCAACCAACATCGGCAGGAGTATCAACACCGGTGTTGCAGGAAAAAAACAACCGAACAACCTAATCAACGTCGCTGGGAGTCGATAGTACGGATCACCATTGTCGAGGACGTAGCAGCCGGGACAAATATTGCGAGGACAATCCTCCTGGCAGCAACCATGAGAAAACATCCAAAACCGATCCGGTGAAACAAGATCTGAAATATCATACCTAGACAAATTGAATCTTCCAACACCGCCATTGACGTCGAGAAGGAGATCTCGCCGTCGGACTGCGGGTAAAAGATCACTTATTGCGGATGATTCTATCTCAATTGACGAAGAAGACGGCTGACAAAAAGGCTAAACTAATCTATCAAAAATCCTACTTTTAGTAGAAACTCAACTCATAGATCAGGTTCCTCACTCCACCTGACGACGCTGGCAAGGCCGGCCGGAGGAGAGTGGAACCAACTATGGAGGAGGAAGAACCAGCGGCGACGACTTTTTCCCCTGGCGGCTGAGCGCTCTAGGTCAAAGGCGAGAGACAGGAGACTATTGCTATTATGAGAGGCAAAATAGACAACAGTGACCACAAATCGAAACACATTCATAAAATGAATGCTAGGCGGTTTTTTTAAATAACCACATTGGGTAGCGCCCAACAATCAGTCGCCTGCCTGGGTGGCGCCTGCGAGGCCAGTCGCCTGCCTGTGTGGCTACTGACAGGTGGGCCCGAGTCGTGGCCGTGTAGCGCCTTGGCACTAGGCGCTACACATCAAAACCTATAAGTCACGCGCCGCCCTCTCTTCCCCTCCCCAAAGTGACACTTCTCGGTTTTGGAAGAAGAGAACCAGCTCTCCCGGCGGCTCCCCTCCCTCTCCTCTCAAATCCTCAAATTTGAAGGTTTCTTCGTCGAATCTTGACCCCAACAAGTTCCTAGAGGTAATCTCCCTCATTTCCCCATGTTTTGACCCATTGAAAACTTTTTTTTTGGTTGATTCTTGTTTCAATCTTGGAAACCCTATAAATTCGATTTCACCCCAGTGATGCATGGTGGTTGTTGTTGTAATGCCTAATTGGGGGCTTGTATGATTGCCTAAATGTTAGGGTTAGGGTTCTTATATGTTAGGGCTAGATAATTGTTAGGGTTAGGGTTCTTATATGTTAGGGCTAGATATTTGTTAGGGCTAGGGTTAGAGTGTTTTTAGGTAAAAGTTAGACTTTTTGTTTGGGTAGTATGTTAGGTCAAAGATTAGAAGTAGGAATATAAGTTAATATTGGCATGAGTAGTAATGACTTGTTTTAATTTTCCACATTGTTGTTGTCGTTATTTTAGGAATGTTCTCGAATTGTTCATGTTTATCATGTGGACAAGGACGCCTTTTTGAAACGCGATTTGGAACCGGATCCAGATGAGATATCCTTGGTCTTCGAGTGTAGTTCTACCTATGCGGAGGTTGTGGAACAAGTTAGATTTGAGGTGAATTGGATGGACCGAAGTGATGAAGTAGAGTTGGAGGCAAGACATAATGCGGGTCATGGAGTGCACCTTCGTTGGAAGTTTTTGCGTATCAACTCCGAGCTATGTTGGGTTGCATACAAGGAGACCGTGGCCGAGTCACTAGACAAGTCTATCGAGTTATTTTCCATTAAAATGGTTGATTATCGTGTGAACTTGGACTTGAACCGTTGTGCATCCCCATTTGATGGTACGAGTCCTACACTCACGAACCGAGATGTAGTGCTTGAACCCTCTTCCACCCAACATCAAGTGAGGAAAACTTTGAGCCCTATTACAAATAACCAATATGAGGCATTGAGGACAAATAACAAGTATGAGGATAATGAGAATGTTGTCGAACTCCACGACAACAATGTTGGAGATTTGGACACATATTATGATCAAGAGACTATGGATCATGACATACCTTATTCTCGATGCTATGCATAAGAGTCGGATGATGGAGGTCCCGATGAAGATGTTCATGAGGAGGGGTTCACGGCCAAGGAGGCCAAAGCTCACAATAAGGTATTAGGATGGGATCATCGGATTCCATTGTTTTGGGATCTTAGGGCACGTACAATGGTTATATCTTAGCTATGCCACGCAGGATAATTGCTGAGTTGGAGGAGAGGGAAACGAAAAAAGAGGTTTGCCTTCTCTTAACGAAGAGGTGATCTCTTAGCACAATTGTCTCGCCACATTTTTAGCAGATCTGATTAAAGAGATAATCCATTATACATCATGTTTTTTAGTCTTATCTAAAAAATTAAGTGTCGTGGTGTGGAGAAGACAGATGCCATGGGATGGCTAAAGTGTTGGGGCCGATGGACGCTGGAGGTATCCGGGGAGGGATCGCACGGCGAGTAGCCGCGGTCAGGTAAGAATACCACTGCAAACAACAAGAACTACCCAGGTTCGGGGCCCTCGTGTGGAGGTAACACCCCTACTCCTGCCTATCTTTCTGTATGTATAATCTCCGAGTAGCCACAGTACAGGTTTGCCTCTTAGCCGAGTAGCCACTCGGTTGTTCTCTCTCACTCTAGTGCTGATCCTTGCAATAAATGCGATCTGGGGCAACGTCCCTCGCGCAGGAGGGGGCAGGGTACCTTATATACTGGTGCCCAGCCGAATAAACAAAGACTAAAAGGTACAACTTGATGGGACATGCCCACTGCAGGACAGCGCACGCCTCCGGCTTCTCGTTGACGCGGGTGCGGGAAGTTGCCGCGCCGTTCGGCAGATGGGACCTGTCCACCCTGTCAGTCACATAGAGTAGGCCCCTAGACATGTCATGTCCCCTCTGTCACTGACAGGACTTGACAGGCGCCTACCTCACTGTAGCCACGCCGTAGCGCGGATAATCACGCGCTCCGCAAGTTGAACCGCACTCCTGTATGGCTACAGGATACGCGGGATCCTGTCAGACCGGCTCCATTGACTTCTTGCCCGAGTAGGAATGCAACCCATCTACTCGGACCACATGATCGCTACCCAGACGAATACAATCTTCCTTAATATCTTCTCTTGGCCTTCAGTACTTATGACCGGATAGAGACTACCGGGTAGAGGGCACCCGGGTAGCCACCAACCCGTCCAACCGTAATCTGATCTTCGCCTTTACCACCTGCCTCACCCCTACTCGGGGGTAGCCCCCCCGACATTAGTCCCCGAAGCTGGTAGAGTCCAGTGAACTTGTTCACGGGGCCCTGCCAGCTTAAACCAAACTTGTCTTCTCGAAGTAGTAATGCCGAGTTCACCTCAACTTGAACCAAGAACTCCTTCTTACATCTCTCCAACTGTGGCCACAAAAGAAACTTCCTTGTAGCCGAGTAGAGCAATCTCTCTACTGCACGGCCGAGTAAAATGACTTAGTGAAATTTTGAACACGATCCCGCTGGATCGGACCAAATCCATCTTCTCGTGTTGCTACTGGGAACGTGTCAAGCCCACGTACCCCCGGCGCCTCGGTGCCAGGGACACAGCAGGCCACGCGCCCTTCACTGCAACCAGGGCCCACCGCCCGTTAGGTCACGTCGCGCTGGTACTCGAGAGCCCACGATCTGGGACGTGGGATTAACTGCGCCCGTTACGCGCGCGTTTTGCGCTGTGTGCGTTTCTAACGGGCAGTTAACCCACGCCACACGATCAATGCCCACGATTGATCCAGTAGTAACTGCAATGCGCGGGGAGAGATAAATACCCTCGCGCCGCCCACTTCTGCTCTTTCCTCTGCATTTCCAATCTCGCACTCCCAGCTCCTTTGTCGCCGCTGTCGAGCGCAGCGCCACCGCAAGCACTCACTACGCCGCCTCCGTGAGATCTGAGAGCAAGCATCCCGGCGCGCCGTTGCGGCCATCCTCGCCTCCAACTCCGACAAGCTTTTCCTCTCCAACAGCAACTCTACCTCCATGGCTCCGCGCGGAGACGAGGCGGCTGCCGCCCGAGCCGGCTGGGAGGGCTCGGACGTCACCGCCGAGGACTGCCAATGGCTGGTGAACACCCGCCGGGTTCCTCCTGGCGTGGTTTGCCGGCATCCTGGCACCGAGCTCATCCCGGCGCCTGAGAAGGACGAGTATGTTGTCTTCCTTTCTCACTTCAAACGCGGCTTCGGCCTTCCCATCTCAAAATTTCTTTCCGATTTCCTCAACCACTTCGGCCTCCAGCCGCACCATCTTCCCCCAAACGCCATCGTCATGCTCTCCATACACGCCACAGTGTGTGAGGCCGTCCTGGGTGTCTACCCAACGATCCATACCTGGGCAAGATATTTCTTCCTTCTCAAACAGAGTGTTCCTGATCCTGGGAACACTAACGCCCCTCGCGCGATGACCCAGACGGGTAGCGCAATGATGTTGCAGCGCAAGACCGGGCACCACCCGCGGGTGCTCGGTTTGGAGACCGTGCGCAAATGGCAGCGCGGCTTCCTCTACGTGAAGAATGTTGCCGCCGAGGAGGGGAAGCCCATCGAAGACCGGATAGGGCTCCAAAAGTTCAAGAACGCGCTGCCCACCGGGCATCACTGGGGCTACGACCCAAAGAATACCGTCCCAGACGTCCTCCAGGTTGAGAGACACCTGACCGAGTTGATCTCGGAAGGGCTCCTTCAAGACGATCCAATCGCCTGCTAGATCTCACGCCGGGTACTCCCGCTCCAGGAGCGAGCACACAAGATGTGCTACATGGGAGGTCCTCGGGACTGCACTAGGACAACAACCTTTGAGCTCAGCAAGGCTGAGGTGGCCATCTGGGCCAGGTCTATCATGCAGACCGCGCTCTCGGATACCTGGGCATACGGCTTCATGCCGTATAGCCGCACCAAGAAGATCACTCAGGTTAGTGCTATTCTCTGCACCCTTATGATTTGTAATTGACACCGAGTAGAATTCCTCTTAGCTTCATATGCTTTGTATTTGCATGTTGTTCCAAATAGAACCACTTAGCTTAATGTGCTTTGTGTTTGCACGCTATCCCGAGTAGAAACACTTAGCTTCATGTGCTTAGTGTTTGCACGCTATCCCGAGTAGAAACGCTTAGCTTAATGTGCTTTGTGTTTGCACACTGTCCCGAGTAGAAACACTTATCCGAGAACTCAACTCATAGTGCTTACTTGTATTCACAGCACATCGATCGCCAGAGAGAAGAGGACAGTGAGATCTTCGAGTCCAACTGGCACGAGGACAGAACTAAGGATGACGCCAAGGCATACGACACCCAAGACACCTTGTGCATCCCTCACGCCAATCAGCCCGGTAAGTCTCGAGCTGATGCCTCTATTCGGGATTGGTCCGAAGATGAAGAAGGTGACATGGTTCACCTTTCTGTTTATTCGCAGTTTGCTTTGCTTCTCTTCTCTTTTGCTTATTCTGCATTCTCCCCTCTTCTCTGCAGAGGAGCCTGATGTGGACGAGCTGGAGGATCCCGTGGACGCGGTTCCTGTGTCCATGGCCGCTCCTTCTACTCGGAAGAGGGTTGGCAGCGATGCACATGCACCTCCTGGCAAGAGAACCAGGAAGCAGCCAGCCAACAAAGCCGTCGCTTCTCGTAAGAGGAAGGTCCCCACCAGCAAGGGGTAAGTGTTCTCCGAGTAACCCTTGACTTATTATCGTTTTCCGTTGTGCTTTTCCCTTCTCCCTTTTTCTGCTTTCCTTCCGATCCTACTTCTTCTTCCAGCGCGCCTCTTGACGCTGATGCCCCTCGTCCCAAGAGGAAGACAAATACCGTGCCCCCAGATCAGCTCGTAAACCTCTCGGATGAAGAGGAAGACCAGGAACCACAGGGTAGGACGCGTGCGTCCTCCCCTGTTGATGAAGAACAAGATCTCGGCGCCGGGGACGACACCGATCTCGGCCATGAGCAGCCGCAGCCTGACGCGCAGCCAACTGCCCAGGCCACTGATAACATTGAGAGGCCGCCTACTCCTCCTGCTGTCTCCGCGGAGGAGAACATCGATCGAGCTGCCGAGCAGCAGCAAGGAGACACCGCCTTGGAGCATCCAGAGCCTGCTGCAGAACAGCAGCATGAAGACAACGCTGCAGAGCAGCATGACCCCGCGTCCGAGCCGCGGGTAGAAGATAATGTCGCCGCAAGGCCTGATCCCGCTGCGGAGCAGCGGGTAGAAGACGATGTAGTGGAGTCAACCCGCCAAGACCAAGTGCATCCGGATGCTGCACCGAGTAGCCGGCCATCTGTGCCGCCAACTCAGAGGCGACTCCACCCCGCGCACCAGTTCCTCCACCAACTCAACAACCATCTCCGCCAGTTCAACAAGTGCATCCGCCTTCTCGGCCAACTCCCGCGCCAACTACCAAGAAGACCACCAAGACGGGAGCTGAGGCAACCCGGGTGCAACCAAAGCGCACTGCTTCGCAGACTGGGCAACAGATGCGGCCCCCAAGCCGCAAGGTGGGCAGTCCGGGAAGCAGGTGAAGAGCACCCAGCTGACGGTCACTCCCTCCGCTCCAAACGCCAACCCAGCTTCCTCCGGGGTCACCTTTGGCCCCGTCGAGAAGCAGAGTGCTGGCGCTAGCGGCAGCGCGCCGCGCACATATCCCGAGTACATGATGAACTTGTCGCAGCGCCACCAAATCCCGCTGTCCAAGGATGAGAAGCGACTAGTCGCTCTCAAAGAAGGCCAAGCCGTGGGAACCTCCAAGTCCAAGGGGAAGAAGGGAGCCATGGTAGAACTCTCTTCCCGCGGCGAAGGCGAGGAGGAGCTTCCCGAAGAAGTCCTTGCGGCTATCCTAGACCGAGTAGGCTATGTTGAGAAGGCCTGGGACAGCAAAGCGCACGGTAACAACAGCTGGGACGGTACCGAGCTGGGCCAGCTCGATCACTACCGAACATACTGGAACAAGGTTGACGTTGGCTCTGTTGGCATGACGGTTGACAGCCCTTGCTGTACCTTGGCCGGAGAGCTGTTCGTTCTTCGCAAAAACATCGAGGACATTGAGCAAAGCTATGTGGTAAGTGCCTCTTCTCCTTTTTGCATTTTCCGAGTTGCTGGTTTCTTCTTTCTCTTGTCTTTTTCTCTTAGTCATTCCCCCAGTCCCAGAGATTCGGGCCGAGTGGGTGAAGACTCAACCGAGTTGACATTTACTCGGGCCAACTCTTCCAAAAACTTACACTTTTTTCCCTTTTTCTCTGCATGATAGCGTTCAGAAGAGGACAAAGGTTTTCCGTCGGCTACTTTGGAATCACCGCCAGGCTAGAGAACGGAACCAGGCTCTGGAAGCCGACAAGAAGGACCATGATGCGATGGAGCAGATGGCCTTGGAACGCACTCTCCAGATCTCTGAGGTCGAAGGTAAGCTTTTAGCATCTCGATTTGTGCGTTTTGTATTTACGCCCGTTTTTTGCTTTTTGCTTCATTGCTGTCTTCTCTACAGGTAAGCTCAAGGATCTGGTGGATAGGCACCGAGACTGCGAAGTTTTTGCCGCCTCCGCCCAGAGCAATATCTCTACTCTGGAAGGTGACCCTTCCTCTTTCTTTTCTGCAATTGTATCTTCCTACTTGGCTGCTTTGCTGACAATGCTGTTCTTCTCGCAGAAGAGTATAAAAAATTCCGGGAGCAACACTTGCAGTGCCTCACGCCTGCTGAGGTACAACAGCAGTTGCGAACCCGAGAAGCAAAGATAGAGCAAGAGCGCACCGTCGAGATGGCGGAATACGAGAAGCTCCAGGTTGATCTCCAAGCCACACTCCAAACCGCCATCAATCATGTCAACGAGAAGCAGGAGTTCGAGAGAACATCCAAAGCAGAGAAGCTAGCACTTGAGCTGGAAATCTCCATGCTCAAGGACAGGAACCGAACTCTCGAAGTTCAGATCAATGACTCGCTCCACGTCCATGACAAGTATCTCCAACAAGCAGAGGACTGGAAGGTCAAGCTGGGGCAACTGCTGGTAGAAATGGAATGTGAGTTTCCGCTACCCCCTTCTTCTTTTGTCTTTTTCTTCTTTTCCTTCTTCTACGCGGTTTTACTTCTTCTCGGTCCCTGTTTCTGACTCAACTTAGTTCCTTATGAAGATATCTTCCCAGAACTCCGTTCCACTGGTGTGCCCGCTCTGGACAAGGCAAGACAGGCTAGGGCTGCCTCTGGTCTGAACATTGACAACACCTCGAGCATCAATGACCATCTTCTCAACATCAAGACACAGATCCGCTCCCTCAAGGGCCTGGGCACCTCCATGGTGTCCACTGGTATCAAGTTGCACAAGCTTTTCTGGCCCGAGAAGGAGGTCCCGGAAACCTTCCGCGAGATCGCTGATCACCTGGATGAGGTCAAGGTGGAACTCAAGAAATGGCGTGCCTCCGCAACTCGGGCAGGAGCTGACGAGCTGCTGCACTTCGTCTTGTCCTGGTACGAGAACTTGGATCTCCAAAGGATTAGCACACGCCGAGAAGACTCCAAGTGGACTGAAGATCCGGATTGCGTTGCTCGCCGAAAAGAGGTGGCTTACGAGCTTTCCTCCTACGCCGACACCAGCGTCTTCATCGACGGCCCCACTGAGCCTGATACGGATGTTGGCGAAGAGGACGATGACGAGGATGATGATATGGATAGCATCACTGATGAAGACTTAGCCGACTTCGTGGAGGGCGCCGAGGAGGAGGGATCCAAGCAGGAGAAGGCCAAGGGGATGGAGGGGAACGAGCAGGAAGGCAACGCCGAGGACTCCGAGTTGGGAGCCAACTCAGAGGCCAAGCAGCCGCAGTCCGCAGCGCAGGATGCCACCATCACCACCGAGATGGTGATCCAAGACCTGGCTCCCTAGTTGGGCGCGACTGTTGCCGCTACGGACGGTCTTTACCCCCTAGCCTCCGACTCTGCAACGGATCCCATCTCAGTGGCCACAGCAACTTCCGATCAAGCTGCTTCTGCCACCACCAACGCGGACAACACGGGTTCTACTGTTGTGTAATTCCTGCAAATCTTATCTTCAAACTTTTATCAGATCCCCGGGATGCCGGGTGCATATGTAATCGGTACAATTATTTCCTTTGCTACTCAGTTTTTAATTCAGTTAACAGTTTAGCAACTCTGGCTCAATGCTGGGTTGCGTTTCTATGCAAGTCCCTGAGTTGCATTTTTTATCCACTCATTCTCTTTGTCTCAGCTCTTACCTGCCACTTATGGCTTTTTTGGTAGTCGAGTCACAAGATTTCAAAGTTTGAGTTTCAAATACTTAGTCACTTAGAAACATGCATGGTAACGCTGCCCACCACTTAGCCGAAAACAGAAAACATAAACAGTAAAGAACACCCTACTCGGTTGCTACACCTCTCTTCTCCTTAGCAATTGTTCGTGTGCTCATTGACCTTTGGCTTGTTCTCTTGCTTGCCATGAAGCCGGGTTGCGGACAACAGCAGAGTCGAAGAGTTGGCCCTTGGGTTTAAACACATTACTAGATATGCTTATGAAATTCTAAGTAGAGCAACCGAGTAGACAAAGGTAAACAGAGTAGAACAACACATGACAAATTTGGACAAGGGCAGTCCCCGAGTTTGAATTTGGAGTACCAACTAGAATTTTAACTCGGTTGAGGAGATACATACAACTTTCTGCTCATGAATGAAAACGGCGGAGTAGAGCTACATTCCATGGGCGCTTAGATTCCTCTCCAGCTCTATCCGGCCTGTTCTTCTGGGGTTCCTGTGCGTCAACTAGGTAATAGGCATCATTGTGCAGAGCCTTGCTCACAATGAAAGGCCCTTCCCACGGAGGGGACAGCTTCTGCATCCCGGCCGTGCGCTGCACGAGCCTAAGGACCATGTCTCCTTCTCCGAAAACCCTTGGGTTCACTTTCCGGCTACGATAACGCCTCAAGTTTTGATGATAGACAGCTGAACGTGACAGAGTTAACTCTCTTGCTTCTTCTAGCAGGTCAACATCATTTTCTCGAGCTTCTCTCGCCTCCGCCTCAGTGTAGAGGGTTACTCGGGGCGAGTCATGCTCTAGGTCAGTGGGCAACACGGCCTCAGCTCCATATACCAGGAAGAATGGTGTGTATCCGGTTGATCGGTTAGGGGTAGTCCTTAGACTCCACAACACCGCCGGCAACTCGTCCAGCCAACAACCAGGGGTTCGCTGTAATGGCTCCATCAGCCTTGGCTTTATGCCGGATAGCCACCAATGCCATTTGCTCTCTCACTTGCCCATTGGAGTGCCGGATGCGCAACAGATGCAACATCTAGCCGGATCGCTTCTCTTTGCAGAATCTTGCGAAAGCACCCTCAGCAAAGTTTGTGCCATTATCAGTGATGATGCTGTGCGGGTAGCCGTATCTCAGGATCACATCCTTCAGGAAACTCATAGTTGTGACTCCATCACACTTCTGAATAGGCTTGACCTCAATCCACTTGGTGAACTTGTCAACCATGACCAAGATGTGAGTCATGTTGCCTCTAGCTGGCTTGAAAGGCCCCACCATATCCAAACACCAAACTGCAAATGGCCAAGTAATGGGAATGGTCTTCAACTCGGAAGCTGGCATATGAATCTTACTTGCAAATCTCTGGCAGCCGTTGCACTTTCTCACTAATATCTTCAGCTTGCTTCAAGGCAGTGAGCAAAAGAAAACCATGCCGGAAAGCCTTGTTGACCAAAGCCCGAGAAGAGGCGTGATGCCCGCATTCCCCCTGGTGTATCTCCACAAGAATTTCTTCTCCTTCCTCTGGCTCAACGCAGCGTTGCAGTACGCCAGTAGGACTCCTTCTATGCAGTACCTTGTTGAGGATAGTGTAGCCTTTGGATCTTCTTTGTATCTGCCTGGCTGTGACCTCGTCACTTGGCAAGGTGCCATCCGTTAGAAAGGATAATATGGGCCACTGTTCCAAATATCATCCGATATGCCGATTTATCGGCCGATTTATCGCTTATCGGGTGGTGACCGATAAGATAAATGAATATCGGTGGAGTTTATCATTCGGCCATTTTACGGTCTACAAGCGATTTATCGGTCGATATGGCGATAAATCATCCGACATATCAATTTTGCAGCACAAGAACATGTGATTAATGACATCCATCATAAAATGTTTTGCATTATTTAATACAATATATCTATATATCATAATTTAGATATTTTAGTGACGAAATGATAGATTTTTATAGCATATTTTAGATGTTTTAGTGGTACAATTTGGGATTTACAATTAAAATGGCCGATAAATAGTCGACCGATAAAAACGATTTATCGGCTGATAAGCCGATATATCTCTTATCATGGGTCGACCGATAAGTTAACGATAAGCGGTATCCTCAACATTGATATGGGCAGAGCCCAACTCGGTGTCTCCCGTGTGGGAAACACTGGTTCGTCCACTTCCATTGGATTAGCCACCAAGACCTCTTCTGTGTTGGGGGCGAGTCCCCGAGTACTGAGAAATGATCCCCTCGATGAATGCGACAGTCCTCGGGTTGAATGGAGCAGTCCCCGGGTTGCAGGTGCCAGTCCTCGGGTTGGAGACGACAGTCCCCGGGTTCTCTTTTGCAGCCTCCCAATCGATCTCCATTGGAACAGCTTCCTCTCCTGGCAGAGAAGGAACAAAGATAGATTCCGAGTTGGGGGATGGCTTGATAGATGGCTTTCTCAAATGCTCCAAGGCAATCCCAGCCGGGATGACCTGCCGAGAAGACCCCAACTTGGACAGCTCATCAGCTGCGTCATTTTCAGCTCGGTGTATATGAAGGAACTCACACCCTTCAAAGAAGCCAGTCATGGTTTGCACCAGAAACAGGTAGGATGCCATGTTGGCATCCAAAGCATCCCAGGTGTCGGATACCTGCTGCACCGCCAAATCCGAGTCGCCATAGCATACTATGCGCTGCACCCCAATCTCCTTGGCTACCTTCAGGCCGTGTACCACGACCTCATACTCGGCCACATTGTTAGATGCCTTGAAATGAATCTGCAGCACGTACTTGAGTTGATCTCGCTTGGGTGACGTAAGCACTACGCCAGCACCAAGGCCTTCCTTCACTTTGGAGCCATCAAAATGCATCTTCCAGTAGTTGGTTTCCGGCAAGGGAGGCTCATACTGCACCTCGGCCCAATCCACCAAGAAATCTGCCAGAATTTGTGACTTGATTGCTTCTCTGCTCGCGTACAGAGGAGCGTACGCAGCTAGCTCGATTGCCCACTTGGCTACCCGGCCGCTTGCTTCCTTGTTGCCCATGATGTCCGAGATGGGAGCAGTGCTCACCACCGTGATGGGATGCTCTTGCAAATAATGCTTCAGCTTCTTGGCGCCCAGGTACACGCCGTAGGTCATCTTCTGGTAGTGCGGGTAGTTCTTCTTGGAGCTGGATAGCACCTCACTGAGATAGTACACTGGCCGCTGCACAATCTTTCCTTCCTCTTCTCTTTCCACCACTATCACCACGCTGACTACCCGGTTGGTAGCCGCAATATAGAGCAGCATTGACTCTTTGGGTAGCGGACTAGCCAGGATGGGAGCGCTACCCAACATGGTTTTCAGCTCCTTGAACGCCACATCAGCTTGTGGTGTCCAGACAAACTTGTCACTCTTCTTCATGAGTTGGTAAAGAGGCAAGGCCTTCTCGCCCATTCTGCCCAGGAGGTGGCTCAGAGAAGCCAAGCATCCGATGAACTTCTGCACATCCTTCAGTGATCTCGGCAAAGACATGCTCTCTATAGATTTTATCTTTGAAGGATTGGCTTCAATGCCCCGACTGGATACCAAGAAGCCGAGTAACTTGCCAGCAGGGACGCCAAAGGTGCATTTAGTCGGATTCAACTTAATCCTGTATTTGCGCAAGTTGGCAAAGGTTTCCTCAAGATCACTAAGCAGAGTATGTGTTTTATCCGTTTTGATGACAATGTCATCTACGTACACCCGCACATTCTTGCCAATTTGATAATGCAAGCATTTCTGCATGCATCTCTGATAGGTAGCCCCAGCATTCCGCAACCCAAAGCACATAACACGATAGCAATAAGCCCCGTACGGGGTAATAAAGGCAGTTTTTATTTGATCACCCGGGTTGAGAGCTATCTGATGGAAACCAGAGTAGGCATCAATGAAAGACAAAAGTTCACACCCGTCCGTGGAATCAATCACCTGATCTATGCAGGGTAGCGGGAATGGATCCTTGGGGCAAGCCTTGTTCAGGTCGGTGTAGTCCACGCACATGTGCCATGCAGTATTGGCTTTGGGGTCCTCCTTCTTCTTCTCGACCATAACCGGGTTGGCTAGCCAATCCGGATGTAGTACCTCCATGATAAATCCGCTTATCAGCAACTTGGTGATCTGATCACCGATTGCTTTCCTTCTCTCATCTCCAAAGTGGCGCATAGCCTGCTTAACCGGCTTGGCGTCATACCGCACATGTAGCGAGTGCTCAACCAACTCCCTCGGGACACCCGGCAGATCCTCATTGGACCATGCAAAGACATCCCGATTCTCACGGAGGAAGTGGATGAGCTCGCTTTCCTATTTCTCTCCCAACCCGGCGCCAATGATGGCAACACGGTCTGGGAACTCAGGATCAACCTGGACCTTCTCTGTCTCCTGGGACGCCTGGAAAGTTGTTCCGTACTGGGAACTCGGCATGCCAGGCGCACCACCTTGCGCCGCTTGAGCCATAGCAACCACCTCGTGTATCTTCTTCTTCTCGGCAGCAATGACCATGGACTCCGCCAGCTGAGAACTAGCAGACGCGCATTCCAAGGAACGCTTGTAATCACCCGAGATGGTGATGACACCATTGGGACCAGGTATTTTCATGTAGCATCCCAACTTTTAATAAAGATGGAATACCTGTGTTATTGTGCTAGTCCCTGGATCGATTGCTAGCACCACAGTACAAAATGAAATATCATGCAAATGCATCAAATTCTATTACATCGCATGATCCAGTCATTACAAAATAGTAATACAACTTGCATAGTCTTAGAAGACTAGCAGAAAAGAAAGAAATACAGCGGAAAACATAGTACAACATTGAGCCCATCTTCTTCATGTGCCACATGCAAAACATGTTGGCGATAGTCTCGAGATCCTAAACGAAATCCTCACTCGTCTTCAGAAACATCTGCAATATGAAATATGCAGCCACAAGGGAGTCAATACAATTTAATGTATTGGCAAGTAACACTATGGTGGATATAAATGGCAAGACTAATACTACATGCTTATTAGGCTGAGTGGAGTTTTTGCTAAGTTTTGCATAAAGCCATTTTCTCCTATCACTTTTGTAAAACAAGCTTTTCTTTTCAAAAGGGTGGCAACATTGGATTTAGATCCAAGCACCACAATATTGTTCACTTGGTCAAAATTTTACTTATTGAAATTGATGATGAGATTCTTCCGTCATTCCTTGTCCAGCTGCTCATAGTTGTCCATAACCGGGGACACGGCTAAGATCTTAGTTTGTTGACTCTGCAGAGTTTGTGCACTTTCACCTTCACACTCAAATCAGCCCAAACATCCTATACACCATGAGTGCATTAAGGAAAGGAGAAGATTGAGACGAGATCTTTCAGAAGAAATTCCACCACCGTTTGGCTTACCCGTTCCACCTATAATTATGCTACATCTGCTGGTAAGCCTAGTGAGATCATTCAACTTAGTTGATCAAGACAGAGCCCATATGACTAAAGGCTGCACGGGAAGCTACTAAACTTAGAAGGACATAGTAATCTCTTTGTTCCTGGGTGGCCATCCTCAAGTGACAACCCCAAGTGGAATAACCCTTAGACAAGGGCCCCGAGGCAACACTCAACATAAACCAGTCTTACCACTTCCACCCAGGTGGTTCATTCATTAGTTATACTTAGAATTTTTCCTCAACATCTAGTAAAACAATTTGTAACATTGCATAGCACCTAATAAATTCTAAGGCTATCAAAATAACATGGTAAAAGGGATGGCTACACACTACTAGGATAATAGCATAGCATATTATAACTTAGTAAAATTTCCTATCATGCATACTACTCAAAATCAACTAATGCATATAGAAAATAATGGGTAGTTGATGGTGTGTTACTTTCCTTGTTGAAGTTGGTGAAGATATCACACTCTCTTCACAAAAGATCGTTGCTCTCCGTACAATCTATTCATTGAAAACACAAAACCAAATAAACAAGCATCCTAAAAAACAAACATACAAGTGTAGAAAACATACATAGCAACTAACATATCAAAAGGGGCTTAACCAAGTTGGTTAGGACAAGGTCTAGGTTTGAGTTGAAAGATTCATTCTCTAGTGGTCTCATTCTTGTTAAGGAAATTCCAATGGTTTACTTGGGAAGGACTAGGTTGAGCTTGATGTGATCTAACTTTATTATAACCATACTTGTCGAGGAAGTTCCAAGAGTTCACTAAGAATAAACATATTACTTCTTCAACTAAAGTAATATATGCAAACACTTGGTCATATTCACCTTCAAAAATATTTGAGTGACTATGTTAGTATTTTCCATTGTGGTTAGGGTAGGTCTACTAACTTCATCATCAAAGGGAAAATATTACTAAGTCTTAGGTTTTCCATTTGGGTCAATGGTTGGACAAAAATAACTTGTTATTCTTCAACTTGTATGGATTGCTTCTAGACCTCATGTGATTGCCTTCTTGAAGATCATCTTCATGCTTCTATTGTAGTCTTGTTCCTTGGATGGATTATTCTCTTGGTCTTGATAGATTCTTCATGGCTTTCATTCACTAATTGGTTTGGGTATGGGATGGGCACAAATACCACTAAGTCAATTTGAAAAGAAAGAAATGGAAGGTATAGGAAGAGAGAGGAAAATGTCTTCTCCTTGATTTCTTCATACTCTTGTACTTCATTGAGTTTCTTCTAGTGGTGGAGTCTTTTCTTCAAAATTTCTTCATTCATCCTCCTTGTAGCTCTTCATGTTGCCACCAAGTTGATATTGAAGTTTCATTCTTGTGCTTGAGTCTTGATCTCCATTTTGCTGACTTGGTGAATTCTTGAAGAAAGAATGGGGGGGTGGAGAATATGGAAAACTAAAGTTCACTACTTGGTACTATATGTGATTGACACATTCTAAGGACTTGGCTTGGCTCCAAATAGACATAACATCAAGGAATAACAGTTGAAAACAATTTCTAAGACATGGTGAAAATGGATGTATCTTTGTTGGGTTTTTGGTCAAAACACATGGTCATGGTCCAAGGGTGTCCAAAATGGTTGGGCAAGGTTTTTCTGTTCCAAGGTTGTCAAATGGAACAATTTTGCAAAAGGAACTATATTGAAAATATTTATAGAAATTAATCTATGTCAAAAATACTCAAATAGACAACTAAATTCTAAATTCAATTTTAATTTGTTCAAATATTATTTTGGGACAGAGGTTATGAAAGTACACATCCTAAGGTTTCCAAATATATTTTATTTACATTTTTTGGATTTGTAGAATTTGAATTATGCCAAATTTCATCAAACAAGCATATTTGAAATTGAACAATTTTAAGTTTGTCAAATTTGCATTTGGCCAGTGCTAAAAGTTTCTAGATGTCAAGGGCTTTTCAAAAAGTCCAATATTGCTAAATTTGGCCAAGTGGTTGAAAAGATATGATGTTTCTAAGTTCTAGGGACTAATCTGCAAAATCTAATTTTCATCTTCTATTCCGGAAGAAAAGCAGAAAATGGGCTGCTATTTGCTGCGCTGGGCGACGGATAAGTGGTGGGCCTGGGCCGGTTACGTGCTACACAGAGCGGCGGATAAGGAACTTAAAGCGCGCTGACTGGGCGCTGAGGTGTCGCGATGTGGTTGGCTAATACCCGTTCGCTAAGTGGATCTGTTCCTAGCCACTGGATCTGCATCGGACGGCTACGATACAAGAAAGGGAGAGAGGCTCACCGGGCGGCGCGGGTATTCGCCGGAAAATGGCGCGACGGCGGCGCTGCGCCTCGGTGCAGACAGCGGCGACGTTACAGGGGGTCTCCGGGCTCGGGGAGACCACGGAGGGGATCAGCGGTGCACGACGGGATGAATGGCGCTGATGGCGGGGACTCCCGCGTCGTGGCTCGCCCGCGCAATGCGGATGGAGCTCGTCGGGGCTCCGGTGAGCTTCGGGCGCGTTGCTCCTGTAGAGGAAACAGTAGGGGGAGGGGTTGAGGAGGGGCGCGAGGACCAGAGGAATCAAACGACGGGGTTCTCGGCCACAGACACTAGCTCACCTCGCCGGAAATGGAGATGGACGGCGGTGGATGCGGCTGACTCCGGCGATAGATTCAGAGGGATTGGGGGCACCATTTTGCGAGGAAGGGGAGGGGAAAGGAAGAGGAGGCATGGGGCTTTAAGGTGATGTGATGGTGGTGGCAGTTTCTGCACTTAATCGCGCGAATTAACGCGAGTAATTTCGAAGAAGAAACGGGCACTGCAGTTTCTCTGCGGGTTGAAGATGAGGTGACGTCATAGCTGACGTCATCATCATTTTTTTTTCTGTTTTCTTATTTCCTTTATAACTTTTGATTTAAAAATCCTTTTAGCCTCAAATAAATTTCTAAAATTTTAAAATAAAAATATCTTTCAACTAAGAATGTTTGTGGGCAACTTTGGACACATTTCATATGATTAACTCCTTAATAGTACTTATTACCAATTTTAAAATGGAAAAGGTAAATAAATGAAAATTGGGTTCTATAAAATTACAGATACCTTCTACTTGTCAAATAATAATTATGAAAGTATTTTCAACATGTTTCCATATTTTATATTTTTGAAAAAAAATGAGTGAACACTAATAGTAACTTAATGCAAATTTTAAAATGGAAAAATTAATAATTAATAAATAGACTTAATAAAATTTGGAGGAAAAACCCTAAGTGATAATATTGTTTTCAAGTCCTATTTTATGTTATTTTCAAATCAAAACATTTTATGAATACTACTTTATGCTTAAAACTTGGAATGACATTTGGATATCAATAAAAATAGTTGTTATTCTCATAAAATAATTTTGAGGCATAGGAAATGTTAGAGGTAATAATTCTATGGTTTCCAAGTCTATAAAACATTATTCAAAGTAATATTTGATTTGAAAACATGTTATAAAATAAAGATTTCTAAGAGAAAACAATTTCTTTGAATAATGAAATTTTTTGAATGGGCTTTTAGGGTTTAGGAAAATAGAGGCCTACTGGATTCTTAATTTCAATATCATTGAAATGTGTATTGTTTTCTTTTGTTTCTTGCATCTCATTTGGTTTTTGGTGACTTACATAACATGAAAACAAAAAGTTTCAAATTTTTCTGATTTTTGAGTTTTCCAAAAATCAGGGATGTTACATTTCATCTTCAGGTAGGCTGCATGGGTTGAGGCCATGAACTTGCTGAGGGCAGGCCTACCGAGTAGAGCATGGTAGGGGCTCTGAAGATCAACTACTTCAAACTGCAGGCACTCGGTGCGGCAGTTCTCCCTGGTGCCGAATAGGACATCAACCCAGATGCGGCCGATCGGAGCACAAGATACTCCCGGCAAAATGTCATGGAATGTGGTCCTGCTGGGTAGCAGCATGTTCTCGGCAAGTCCGAGCTTATCCAGTGTATCCCGGTACATGATGTTGATGCTGCTGCCGTTATCGATCAGCACCTTGCTGAACCTGACATTCTTGTGAGTTCCCAAGAAAGTGGGATCCACCACCAGAGCATAGGTATCCGGATTGGGTATCACCTTGGGATGATCATCTATGGACGAAGTGACCTCTTGGTCGCACCAGTGAAGGTAGTGAGGCACAGCCGGGATCACTGCATTCACCTCCATCGCGCGCTTGTGCAGTGACTGCTTGTCATCTGGCTCGGTGGTGAATATCATGTAGCTCTCATGGTGCTCCTGGTACTGGTTGCGGTCTCCACCACCATTGTTGCCGTTGTTGTTATTGTTGTTGTTGTTGTTGTTGTTGTTGTTGTTGTTGTTCCTGTTGTTGTTGTTGTTATTGTAGTTGCGGTTGCCGTTGTTGTTGTAGTTGCGGTTGCCGTTGTTGTTGTTGTAGTTGCGGTTGGCTCCCTGAGCCACTTGGTTCACATTCTCCCTTCTCGGATTCACTGCAGGCCTGGGAGCAGCTGCCCGAGTAGGTTGCACATTGGCATTCGCAGGTGGCAGAGGAGGAGGGGGCAGCTGACCAACGTCTTCATCCTTGATACGGTCCCACCAGCTGTTCTGCCGGGTAGTGTGGTTGGCTGGCCTACTCGTATGCCGAGTATGGAAGCTGCATGGCCCAACCTTCATGTTCTCAAAGACGAAACTCGGAGCACCTCCTGAATCCGGGTTGCCGCTACCCTGCTGGGGAGCATTGTATGGCTTCTTGATGCCTTGGCCCTGATTCTGGTTCTGCCCGTATTGGGCTCCAGCAGTTTTTTGCCTTTGGCTACTCCCAGCAGCCGCAGAGCCTTGAATCACAGCGTTCACCTCCTCGGGATCATACCGAGTATCAATGCGGTCACCTCTGCGCTTGTTTCTGAAGTCTTGGAGTTTGCTGCTGTCATGGTGCTTCCTTCTCGGCTCGAATGCATCGAGCAGAGGCTGAGTGGGGTCTCCGAGTGCATACATATCAGCAATCTTGATTGTCTCGGCGAGCGTACTCGGCATCTCTCTCTGCAGCTTTTGCCACAACATGCTGCCATGCCTGCAGCCTTGAGCGAACCAGGCGATTGCCTGTGACTCATTCACACCTTCACAGGTGTTCCTCAATGTGCTCCACCGAGTAAGGTACTCTCGGTCGGTCTCCTCTTCTCGCTGCTTGCAAGTAGACAGTTGCTGCGGCCTATTCGGACTCTTGTACGTGCTGGTGAAGTTGCTGATGAAGGCTTCCGAGAAGTCCAGCCAGCAGTTGATGGTGTCTCTAGGCAGATTGTTGGGCCAAATCCGAGCAGGGCCCTCCAGCATCTGCGGAACATACCGCACAGCCCATCTCCTGTTGCCGCCTGCAATGTGCACATCGGTAACATAGTCACTCGGCCAGTCTTCCGGCTTGGTGCTGCCATCATAGCACTTGGTCCCCTAGCCAGCTGAAACTGTTTCACGGAGGGCTCCTCCATGATGCGGCGACCAAAACAGTCTGGGCCGGGTGGCCCCTTGTTCTCGAGCTACGCAGACCGATTGATCCGGTCCAGCTTGTACCTGGCATCGTTGGGCTCCAGCATGCGGTCACCCAAACGATCAGTGACGTCTCTTGGGTCAGCATACCCGGCTAGCCTCATCGCCGAGTACCCATCATCATAGCGATCTTGCGGCACAAGGCCGGGTTGAGCCACCGGGTTGGCTGCTGCCTCAACAACTTGCGGCTGCACAGCTGCTGGCTGCCGCACCCTTGGCAGAACCGGGTTGGCGGCACGATGCCGCGATGTTCCTGCATGGTTTCCTCCTTGCCCCTTGCTGTGAACTTTATTGGCTTGATAGCCTGCTCCTGCAGAGTTGTGTTTCTGACCGGGCTGCCGTGGCACAACGTGGTATTTTGCGGCGATAGCCGGGTCGTACACCTGCATCTGTTTGTTCTTTCCAGAGTTCACAGTCTGGTTCCTCTCATTGCCAGGAAGCGGTGATGAGGCCTGATCCGTAGATCTGACCGCATGCGAGTGCACAACCTAAGAAGCGCCATCACCCGGATTGGCTTTCCGGAACTCCTCGTTCTGCCTGGCAGCCTCTAGCACTAGCTCATTCAACCTATCCTGCTGCCTAGCGCGCGCGTCGCCAGCGAGATGCGGCAACTCAGCAGCCACTGCCTCTGCAGCCCTAAGAGTTTTGGCGGGGGTGCTATACTTGGGCCTAGTAGCAGTGTTCAAACTAGCAGTTTGGCTAGCAGCCCTACCATCTCTATCCAGCTCATCGCCTAAGTTGCGACGGATAGCACCTAGTTTGCTAGGCAGCCTAGAAACAGGAGTAAAGCCATGTGCTCTGTTGTACTCGTTTTGATCTAGGTTAAGCTCAAGCCTAACCTTCTCCAGCTCCTGGGACTCTGTGAGTAGCGCTTGACGCTGCTGCTCGAGTTGCGCCCTCAAGGCGGCGAGTTCCGCCTCGTTGGGCCGTGGCATGCCCAGCTGCACGGTAGCAGCTGGTATCGCCGTAGACATGGAAGGAGCCACGTAACCCGGAATGTTGTGGGGCATGTCGTAGGGCTTGTGGACCCTTGCGCCAGCAGGTTCCTCGATGACTCCCGCGGTAGAGGCCGCGCCTTTCCCGGCATCGATAGCTGGGCCTGTCATCATCACCTCCACGCTGTCCGCAGAGCAGCCAGAAGGCTTCCCGCGGGCAGCGAGTATAGCAAGAGGATCTTCTGCGACGAGCACCTCCTCCGGGAACTCGCGGATGACGGTGGTGGCGACGTAGACCAGATGCGCGCCGAAGGAAAGCACCGAGCCGCCTGCCGGCACAGGCCTGCCGCCGAAATCGCCGGCGTTGTCGGTGACGAAGTCGAAGGAGCCGAATCTGTGGACAAGGCCACAGACCACGCGCTCCCCCGAAGCAGAAACGGGTCCCGTCCGAATATGAACCCCAGCCAGCGCCGCTGTTGGCCCCACGGTGGGCGCCAACTGTCGTGGTGTGGAGAAGACAGATGCCATGGGATGGCTTAAGTGTTGGGGCTGATGGACGCTGGAGGTATCCGGGGAGGGATCGCACGGCGAGTAGCCGCGCTCAGGTAAGAATATCACCGCAAACAACAAGAACTACCCAGGTTCAGGGCCCTCGTGTGGAGGTAACACCCCTACTCCTACCTATCTCTCTGTATGTATAATCTCCGAGTAGACACGGTACAGGT
Organism: Alopecurus myosuroides; assembly: GCA_028641055.1. NCBI lineage: Eukaryota > Viridiplantae > Streptophyta > Magnoliopsida > Poales > Poaceae > Alopecurus > Alopecurus myosuroides. The sequence goes on along the minus strand of CM054057.1, from coordinate 461,661,640 downwards.
TTGCCTCTTAGCTGAGTAGCCACTCGGCTGTTCTCTCTCACTCTAGTGCTGGTCCTTGCAATAAATGCGATCTGGGGCAACGTCCCTCGCGCAGGAGGGGGCAGGGCACCTTATATACTGGTGCCCAGCCGAATAAACAAAGAATAAAAGGTACAACTTGATGGGACATGCCCACTGCAGGACAGCGCACGCCTCCGGCTTCTCGCTGACGCGGGTGCGGGAAGTCGCCGCGTCGTTCGGCAGATGGGACCTGTCCACCCTGTCAGTCACATAGAGTAGGCCCCTAGACATGTCCTGTCCCCTCTGTCAGTGACAGGACTTGACATGCGCCTACCTTACTGTAGCCACGTCGTAGCGCGGATAATCACGCACTCCGTAAGTTGAACCGCACGCCTGTACGGCTACAGGATACGCGGGATCCTGTCAGAACGGCTCCATTGACTTCTTGCCCGAGTAGGAACGCATCCCATCTACTCGGACCACATGATCGCTACCTAGACGAATACAATCTTCCTTAATATCTTCTCTTGGCCTTCAGTACTTATGACCGGATAGAGGCTACCGGGTAGAGGGCACCCGGGTAGCCACCAACCCGTCCAACCGTACTCTGATCTTCGCCTTTACCACCTGCCTTACCCCTACTCGGGGGTAGCCCCCCGACATTAAGATAAGCCATCTTATCAACCATTTTACATGCCCTTAGTCTTGCGGATGAAGCGACGGTCGACAGCGAAAAGGGTATAGTACTCAGAGCTAGACCAACTTCTTGCCGGGATATAAATCATGTGGAGAGTGGGATATATCCCGGTTTGAAATTTCCAACCTTGCTGGAATTTAAGATTTGGATAAAGGAGTACTCGGTTAAGTACCATCGTCCATTTAGAGTTGTTCACTCGGACAAAAAGAAGCGTTACACGGTTGCTTGCTTGGAGGATGGATGCCCATGGACTGTGCGTGCAACACCATTCAAAAAGGGTCTGAATGGCACATATCTAGTTGTGCGGTAACTCACATGTGCCGAGGCAAGAAGCTTGATGGCAAGAAAGTGAATCAAGACCATCGACAACTCACCTCCAAGTTCAACGCTTATAGGCTTTCCAACTCCATCTCGTCACTTCCAACAATGAGTATTAAGAGTGTCATGGAACTTGACGAGAACCTTTTTCACTGCAAGGTCAAGTACAGAAAGGCATGGAAGACGAAGCAAGCCGCATTCAATATGTTGTACGGTGTCTGGGAGGAAGCATACAACCGAATCCCTAGGTTGTTGGGAGCCATGGACGCCACTAACTCGGGGATGGTTCATGTGGTTTAGGCTTATGGGAAAAAAATAAGGATCCTCAACGGAAAGATTGTCCGAGTATTTGGCCGTGCATTTTGGGCATTTGAGAAATGTGTGAGTGCTTTTGAACATTTAGACCAATCATCTCCGTTGATGGCACTCTATTGGTTGCAATAGGATATGATACCAATAACCGTTTTGTGCCATTGGCTTTTGCTTTGGTGGATGCGGAGATAAATGTTAAATGGGCATGGTACATTCATCTTCTGAGGACCAAGGTATTGTTGCCTCAAAGGGAAATATGTGTCATCTCGGATCGTCATCAAGGAATTATAAATGTGGTTGATATTGACATTCCCGGCCATGCTCCTTTGCACCGTAGATGGTGCATGATGCATTTTTGTTCAAACTTCTATAGGGGTTATGGGAGCAAGGAGTTGACCGATGATTTTCAAGATTGTTGTATGGCTTTCTCCGAAAAGCGGTTCGTAAATTTACAATAGACTGCTGGCTAATAGATCCCTCAACACCAGTGGGCAAGAGTTTCTGAATAGGCACATTCAACTTACCAAGAGGTGGGAAAGAGCTTTTGATGAAGATGGCCGTAGGTACGGTCAAATGACAAGCAACATGGCAGAATGCTTCAACAAGGTTCTGAAGGGTGTGCGTGCATTGCCCGTGACTACAATAGTTGAGTATAAATTCACCAAGTTGAATGGGTATGTTCTGTAGTACTCGGAGGAAACAGATAAGAAGATTGTGGAAGACAACAAGCACGGCTACAATTATGGATTCCCTCCAAAGGTTGACAATTGGATAATTTGAATCAAGGAAGGAAGACTCCCAAGTAGCAATAATTTATGATAACGAGGAATCGATTTACCAAGTGAACGAGTCCAGAGGAACCATGGCCGATGGTGTCGAAGATGGAGGCCGGGCGTTCATGGTCTCCCTCAAGAATTGTGATTGCACATGCAAAAGGTCACGGTTGCTGCATCTCGCTTGCTCTCACTTGCTAACGGCAACTCGTGCTCGAAATGTGGATATTAATCACCCACTTACGGTGAGACATTCCGAATTATCTATTGTGACGACTGATACGTCATAAATGTATCTATAATTTCTGATGTTCCATGTTATTTTCATGCCTTATGTAATTTTTATCGATTTCCCGTGACTAACCTATTGACAAGATATCACAGTGCCAGTTCCCTGTTTTTTGTTGTTTTTAGTTTCAGAAAAGTTGTTCTGAAAATATTCTCGAAATTGGAAAATTCAAAGTTCGGAAGTCTTAGAATTCCCGAAGGTTCCACGGAGTCCCGAAGAGGCCCGGAGGGGGGCCACACCATAGGGCGCACCCCCCCGGCCGCGCCTGGGGGTGGTGTGGGCCCCTCGGGCATCCACCGCCATCGCCCTTTCGCCTATTTATTCCCCCCGATACGTCAACCCTAAAGATATACCACTTTTTCCCGAGAAACACCCGAGGCCGCCGTCATCGTCAACCATAGATCGAGAGGGTTCTGGAGCTCTCCCCGGCACCCTGTCGGGAGGGGAATTCATCACTGGAGGGGTCTACACCACCATGCCCGCCTCCGAAGTGATGCATTAGTAGTTTATCCCGGGACTACGGGTCCATAGAAGTAGCTAGATGGTTGTACTCTCCAACTTATGCCTCATGTTTATATCTCGTGAGCTGCCTCACATGATCGAGATCATCTATTTGTAATGCTACATGTTGTGTTTGCTGGGATCCGATGATTATTGAATGCTATGTCTGTTGATTATCAATCTATTATGTTATCTTCATCTATATGTTATTTATGATCTTGCATCCTCTCCGTTGTTAGTAGATGCTCTGGCCAAGTAGATGCTAGTGACTCCAAGAGGGAGTATTTATGCTCGATAGTGGGTTCATGCCTCCTTTGCATCTGTGCTCGAGTGACAGAAACGTAACGAATGGAGGATGTGTTGTTGCCATTAGGGAGAAAACAACGATGTTTATTTTGTTTAATTTTTTTTACATTACACATCTTGCTTACTGTGATTATCCGTTGCTTGCAACTTAATACCCAACGTTTGTTCGGATGATATTCGAAGGATGGATTATTAGTCATAGATGCAGTTGGATGACGATCTATATATTTTGTTGTAATGCCCGCATGAATCTCATAGTAATCTTTATGTCATGCATGTTTCTTTATTTGTCAATTGCCAAGCTGTAATTTTTTCACCATGCATGTTAGCTATCTTTTATGAATAGACACCTCTAGTGAACTGTGGACCCCGGTCCATTCTCTCATACTGATAATATACACACTATTTCCACTGCTTCCACTATTTTCACACTGCTGCTACTGCTTTCATATTGTTCTCATATTAATTTCGACACCATACGTTTAACCTCTTTGTGTTTAGGAAAACTGGTGTGATTGACAAACTCACTGCTTCGTTGAGGCAAAGTCATTTGATTGTGTTGTGTAGGTTCCACGTTGCTGCTGAACTGGTAGTGCTCCCTGCCATCTCAGCTGCATCTACCTTTAGAGATTTCTTGTCCTTCTCCTGGTCGATTCAACCTTGTTTTCTTTTCTGAGGGAAAACTTGCCGCTACACTCTTCACTGCGTTTCTCTTGGGTTTTACCAACGAGGGTGTCAATTACACAACCAACCACCAAGAAGACATGGGATCCTAGATTTCATCCATACCTTGACCAATCACAATGGCTGGAGTATCATGGAATTCAACTATGACCCGATCCGAAATGGAAGGTGACCAAACGGGGAAGACGGAAGACAAAGTGTTTTAGGGGCGACATGGACAGTTGGGGCCGTGGTGGGAGATAATGTCGCAAAAAACCAATTCCAAGATCCTCGTGAGAGAACCGTTGTGGGAAGTGCAATGTTGTGGGGCACAACTCAAAGACATGCACCCAAGGAAAGAGATCAAAGGGAAATGAAGCGAGAACAAGCCAAAAAGTTGGTAGCCAAGCAAGAAATAGCCAACATGGTACTCCTAGGCAACCTTGTGGTCCTAGCCAACCTTGTAGTAGCCAATAAGCTTATAGAAATAGCCAACATGGTACTCAAGAAAAACAAGGTTTGAGCCAACAAGGTCCAACATAACATAGAGTGAGCCAACAAGCTTGAACAACACAAGGTTTGAGCCAACATGCTCCAATGCAACATAGAGTGAGCCAACAAGCTCCTAGACAACACGGTTTGAGAACTCAAGCATGTTCGCCAGCCGCGGGGTCAGAAGGTGACTTGGACCTAGAATGCGACGGTGAGCTGTACTCGGGGTCACGACAACCAAGCAGGTTCGCCAGCCGGCGTAAGCGTTGGCCCGAGCACTGAATGGTAGCGAGGGAGATGTCAAACATAGAATTGGAAAATAAGCATGTAGGCCATGTCGTGGTAATAAAGACTTTGTTTTGTACCTTAACAAAACCTCGAAGTATACTTTCGCCTTTTGCTCCACCCGGCGTGGTATGCAACACATCTTCTCTTTCACCGGCTTGTTTCTTTATCCGCACGCTATAGGTGGAAAGAAAAACACATTAGAAAAATTTAATTGGTAAAGGTGGAAAGAGAACGAATAAGTTAAAATTACCACAAAGTTGAGCATACTAGAAAAATATGTTTGGTTGCCATCCCTAACCAACTTGTTGTATTGGATCTGGGCAAGGTCGTCAAACATTATGCGCTCTTCCAATATCTCCTCCTCGAAAGCTGGTGGGCATATCTCCATGCGAGTATTCTCAAGAAACTAGCGAATGTAGTTGTTGAAAGCAATTAGGCAATGCTCCTTCAGCATGCCCGTTCCAATCCCGTTAGCTTCCTTCACACATAGCTCGAATTGGGTCACATATTTTTTATGGTGTCTCGCCCAATTTATCACATTCCTATGTTTTTTTCCGGTCCAAACTACATGTAAAGATATCAACAAGGGAGTAATATCAACAAATAGAAACCCCAATTTTTTTTTAATGCAACATGTCATTCAATCTTACTCATGAAACAACTTGTCTGTGTCCTTCCACTCTGGCGGATGAGGCTGAAACAACCCAAACCGCCTCATCACACGGTGTGGCAAGTGAAACTCAATCGTCCAATTGCATATCAACGGGCAGCGCATAAGCCATAAACCCTGTTCCTTCATGCACTTTGGGTTCAAACTGTAATCAGGCGGAACACCAAATCTTTCTCCGCTCCCATAAGGCTCCCAATCCACCTGCAGCATAGCACGTCAACATCATTTAGAAGAAAGATAAAAAAATATGAGTGAGTCATGTAAGGATAAATACTTACTTGCTCGGGGGTAAGCGCATCCAACTCGTTAATGAACTGCCTATACATGTTTTCTGTATGGTTGTGAGCCTCTGATACAATGTACTACTTGTAAGCCCAAGTTGCGACACGTAGAGGGTTGTTCCCATATGCTGCCTAATCAACATAACTCACTTGCCTCGGACGTCCAACTGGTAAGCGATCCCAGCTCCACACGGAGAGTAGAAGCATACAACCAACTCCGGCTGTGGGTAGACTCCTACGACAAGCATCGTCCAGCTGCACATAATGGCAAACAAAGTTAATACATGTTCAAAATGGATATCGACAAACTCATTATAAGTTACAAAATTATTACTTGCCGATAGAAGTAGTCAAGTGCAGCAGTCTCCCAGCTCCAACCATAGTCAAAGACGGTCAATGCCTTTAGCCAGACCCATGGAGTGTGCCTCCCGTTGCTGTCAGCAAAGAGAGTCCTACTAATAACATACCAAATGTACACGCGAGCATACGTCTAGATCAAGTCCTCATCGGCTTCTTGAGGGCAATTTTTGTAGTGATGTACTATCCACGTGTAAGAAGCACCGTATGAGAGTCTCGCTTTACACGGGTTAGCAGGCTTCGGGGGAACATTACCAATAAGCGCACGCATCCGCTCACGCCACCCTTCACAATCGGTGTCAATAACTACATGCTTTCCCTCAATAGGAAGATCAAGAATAATGGAAATATCCATAAGTGTGACAATCATCTCGCCAGTACGGAGGTGGAAACTGTGTGTCTCCGGCCTCCACCGGTCGATGAGAGCGGTTATTGCAGCCGGGGGCGACCGACTAACAAGTTGGATGAAAGGGAGGAGGTCGGCCATCTCGATGTACGGAGTGTACCGCTCATTGACGAGGGGATGACTCCTGCACCTGTCGGGTGAGCCTACCTAGTCCAAGGCCCAAGACCAAGGCCCAGAGCAAGGCGCTATCCCGCTGTTCTAGAAGTCCTAGTATAGGCCCACCCGCAAGACTTGCAGGTCAAGAAAGAAAACTCCTACCGACCTAGAACTAGGGTTTGTAACCCGCCCCCCTGGACACGGTTTGAGACCAAGCCATCTATAAAAGGCTAGGAGAACCACCAAGGGGGGATCCAATCTACTTTGCACCACCAGAGCCATAAGCTCGAGATCAATCTCTCGGCTTGCGCACCCCCTTTGTAATCGATCTACTCGTAATACGGTTCTCAAGAGCAGGAGTAAGGGTTTTACCTCTACGAGGGCCCCGAACCTGGGTAAAATCTTGCCCCCTGTTAGCCGACGATTGTCACCAGCGCCTATTTGTTCTCTTAATCGAAACCCTACCGGATCATCCGAGGGACTTGTCGATATGACTAATCGACAATTGGCGCCGTCTGTTGGAACGACAGGCGCTGGATCCATGGCATCTTCGGCCTCGTCTTCACCAAGCTTCAACCGGAGCCCGAGATCATTGACTCCAACGGAGCCGATCCACTTCGGGTCGCTCATCTACGCGCCCCACTCGCCGGAATCGCGCCCGGCATTCAGCGGACTCGAGAAGAGCGTCAGCTTGACGTTCGGCAGCTTCCACTTTGACGCCAGCAAGGCGGGAATCCTGCACTTCCCCGACAAGATTGGGCTCGGCGAGTCAGACTCTGAATCCATCTCAAGACCGGCGACCCTCGAGTCGCCATCTGATGACGCTGGTCGCGACCTAGCGCCCAGCAGTGGCTCTATCCACCGCAACACGCGCGAATTCCACACCATCGCGACTTAGGAACTCTCCAAATTTGGTGAAAGCCATCGACCCACGCCTAGGACTCACGAGCCATATCTGGCCCAAGTCTGCATGGCAGGATCAACTGAACAACCCAAAGAAACAGAGGCAAGTCGAGAGGAACGGGAGATCTGACCGCGTATCACTAGCCTCACGAGCCTCTTGGCTCAAAGCAAAAGCGACAATACAATATGGCCAGCCGATAGAAGGTGGAGCCTCTCGAGAAGATCTGACCGCGTATCACTACCACCTGCTGCGGACAGGCCGACTGATTGCAGAGGCCCGCAAGGACCTAGACGCACGGAAGGAAGCGGTGGAAGCTTTGAGTGTGCGCAGCGTAGAGCTCTCGAGGACTCACTCGACAAGGAATCAACCTCCAAAGAAAAAGTATGTCTCGAAAACTGCTCGCCTGGACCAAGGGTCCCTCAGCGAAGTCAGAAAATCACTCGAAACTTCCCTCATGCACGTCGATGAGGAAGGCAACGTATGCCCGACAACTCTAGCCGCCGCGATTCTGGATGCCGCTATGTACTTACAGGCGAACCAGCCGCCTGAAAACGACCCCCGCGCACAACAACACCGACAAGTCCAGAAGGGGCTAGGCATGGCTGGAGCAGCGATCGCCGCCCAGAATCGCAAGCAAGCGACGACCCTGGAAGCTGACAAAACCCCTCGGGTGGAAAAAACACCTTGCAGACGCGAGAGTACGTCGCTAAAGAGAGGAGATAATGGATCGCCTCGCCGCTCTAGAGGAAAAGAAGCCAGACGCCAGCCCGCACAACGACGACGACAGCTCGCGAGACCGCGATAGCAGCCCACGGCATCATGGAAGCCGGTCGCAACATCGCAGCAGGGAACCGCGACAGGAGTATATTCGCGGCCGCGTTCAACACGATGCGTGTGTGGACATCGCACAGAGCAAGGTCGACAGGGCTCGAGCTCGCAGGAACCGCGCCCGATCGCTATCTACCTCCTCCGACGAGGAAGCTTGCAGCGCGATGTGCTTGAGTCGCAGCATCCGCGAGGCACCAATGCACAAAAGATTCAAGCTCTCAACGGAGGTCCCAAAGTACGACGGCTCGATAGAACCCAAGTCATGGCTTTCAGAAAATCTTACCGCGGTGAAGTGCCACCGCGGGAACAAGACAACAACCATGTACTACCTAAACCTGCACCTCGTAGGCGCTGCCCGTAGTTGGCTCGAGGGAAGACCGCGCGCGCACTACAGATCCTGGGACGATCTCACCCACGACTTCGAGAAGAACTTCCAGGCAACGTACAAATGGACAGCATCTATCGAGAATTGCTAGCGTGCAGGCAGAAGAGCGGCGAGTCCACCCGCGAGTATATCGAGAGATAGACCACACTCAAGAACACCGTGGGAAACATATCAGAAGAAGTCGCGGTCGAGGCTTTCACCAAGGGTGCCCGGCGTGCCACCTTCCGAGAAGAACTGGGACGATCTGCGCCCAAGACAAGCAAAGAGTTAATGGCGATAGCGGACAGGTGGGCTAATGGTGAGGAGTCCCTGCGCAACAAAAAAAACTTCCTCACCCGCGCCTGAGGAGGACCGCAACGGCGATCACCGGAGGAGGAAGAGAAAACACTACGACCAGGATGACCAATCGGAACTGGTGGCGGCGGAGTTAACGAGAAATCGCGACTGGAAACCAAAGCCAGACGACAAAACTCCCGAGGAGGACCTTGACGGATACTGCTCTCTACATCTGTTCACAGATAAGCGCACAGGAAAAACTAAGGCCACTCACCTCCGCAAAGACTGCCGAAAGTTCCAGGACATCCACGAGGCATACACGAAGAAGCACACTGCCGTCATTAACCAGGGATACCCACAATTGCCAGGAGGATACCAGCCACCACCCCTGCCTCCACCTGCAGTGCACCAGAATGCAGCGCTGGCCGCGCTACCAGCGCCACCCGCCGCAAACCAAGGAGCTAACGGATACCCTAATTCGCAAGGGCTCCTCGGAATGATACAGAAGGTTTTCCCGTCCCGCAGAGTCCAGAAGACGAACACATGCCAAGTCAATATGGCAGTACAGGCTCCACCGTCCAAGACTGAGTACCTGAAGATGTCAGAGCAGCCGATAACTTTCTCCAGAGAGGACCACCCTCCACGAGTGTATCGACCAGGGCACGCCGCGCTTGTCACCCAGACGCAAATAGGCAACTACGACCTCGCTCGGGTGTTCATGGACGGTGGCAGCGGAATCAACATCATATACGCGGACACACTCCGCAAGATGAATAGAACCTGGATGGACTCGCAGAACCAGAAACATCTTACCACGGGATAGTGCCAGGAAAAACCGTCCGACCACTCAGAACAATCAACCTGGAAGTGATACTGGGAGACCCGAAAAATTACAGGAGAGAATTTCTCGACTTTGAGGTGGTCGACTGGCCATCGCAGTACCACGCCATTCTCGGGCGAACAACGTTCGCGAGATTCATGGCAGTACCCCACTATGCCTACCTGAAGCTCAAACTTCCAGGAGAATACGACACAATCGCCATAAACGGCGACTTCCATAAGTCAAACAAATGCGACAATGAGTTCAACAAAATCGCGAAATCTTTCGGGATGCAAGAGGAGCTGGAGGAGCTGGCAAAAACCACGGATCACTCCGTGATGCCGCTCACCAAAAAGAACGCCCCAGAACTCGAGTTCAGCCCAAACAACGACACTCGAAAACATCAAGTGCACCCGACAGAATCCGCGAAGACGGCAATGGTGTCCACCACCCTATCACCCGCATAGGAAAGCGCGCTCGTCGAACTCCTCCGTGAGTACTGGGAGATTTTCGCCTGGCAACCCTCAGATATTCCAGGAATACCCAGGGAGTTCGCCGAGCACTCACTTGAAGTGTTTAAAGACACAAAGCCAGTCAAGCAGACCACCCGACGTTTTGTCGAGCCAAAACAGAGAGCACTCGAAGAAGAGGTGAACAGATCGTTAGCCGCCAAGTTCATTAGGGAAATTAAGATTTCCACCTGGTTAGAAAACCCGGTGTTACTCCTGAAGAAAAATACTGACATCCTTCGCGTGTGCATCGACTACACGTCGTTTAACAAACACTGCCCCAAAGATAACTTCCCATTACCACGAATTGACCATATCGTGGATTCTACAGCAGACTGTCAGCGCCTCTCCTTCCTGGATGCCTACTCGGGCAATAATCAAATCAACATGAAGAAAGAGGACGAGGAGAAGACAACATTCATCACACCACACGGTGTATACTGCTACACGACAACGCCCTTCGAGCTAAAAAACGCAGGCGCAACATATCAGCGCTACATGCAAAAATGCCTCGCCAAGCTCATTGGCAAGAACATACAAAGTTTACGTTGACGACAACGTCATCAAGACTCGAGTGGAGGACACACTCCTCGAGGATATCAGGGAGACATTCGACGCCCTCAACGCGTACAGAATCAAACTCAACCCGACAAAATGCGTCATCGGAGTTCCTGCAGGACAACTCCTCGGCTATCTGGTCTCCGCCCGAGGAATTGAGGCGAACCCGGAGAAAATACAGGTGATCTTGACGATCAAAGAACCGACAAATATTCGCGGCGTGCAGCAGCTCGCAGGCGACTGGCAGCCCTAAGCAGGTTCATCGCAAGGTTAGGCGAGCAAGCGCTCCGTTTCTACAAATTGCTGAAGAAAACGGATAAGTTCAAATGGACACCAGAAGCAAAAAAGGCGTTCATCGACCTGAAAAAAGTGTTGCAGAGCAGACGCATACTGGAAACACTGCAGGAAAGGGAACCCCTCTACCTTTACCTAGCCGCAACAAATCAAGTGGTCAGCACGGTAATCGTCGTCGAGCGGCCAGAGGATGGAAAGGCATACCGCGTTCAGAGACCCATATACTACATCAACAAGGTACTTTCGCCATGCAAACAGCGATACCCCAACTACCAGAAACTCGCGTACGAAGTGGTCCTTACAGCCCGCAAACTCAAACATTACTTCTAGGAGCGTACAGTCACGGTGCTAAACGACGCATCACTCGGTACTATCATGAACAATCCCATGGCATCCGAAAGAATCACAAAGTGGAGCATCGAGGTAGGCGTCTGGGATATAATATACACACGACGTAACACTGTAAAGTCCCAGGTAGTTGTGGAGTTCCTGAGCGAGTGAACGGAGCTGCAAACTCTAGGACCCCTAGAATACACGAGCAACTGGATCATATACTTTGACGGGTAAAAAAGAAACGAGAGAGCCCGAGCCGGAGTAATCCTCATCTCGCCAAGGGGCGACAAGCTCCAGTATGTCCTGTGACTCGATTTCCCACCTGACGATCCAGCGTCCAACAACGATGCAAAATACGAGGCCCTCCTACACGGCATGAAGATGGTGATTGCCTGCGGAGCCACTCGATTGATGATATACGGAGACTCAAATCTTATCGTGCAACAGACGATAAAGGAGCGCGGCGCTGTCGCAGATAACATGATCGCCTATCGAGACATGTACAACCTACTCGAAGGAAGTTTCAAAGGGTGCGAGCTAAAGCACATCGCACGATCAAGCAACAAGGAAGCCGACAGACTGGCGAACATAGGGTCAACAAACGCCCATGTTCCACCAGGAATCTACTTCAAGAAAATAAGCAAACGATCAGTCAAGGTCAAAAGCAAGCAGTGACACCCGTAGTAATAGAAACGGTGGCCATCCAGCTAATCACCCTCATCGAACTCACCAATAACATATCAAGGCAAGTATTTCTGGTCGAGCCAACCTGGACACAGAAATACCTCAGGTAGCTCCCAGCAGACATTTGCGAGGCCAGACAGATAGTACAACGCATCAAATCGTTTTGGGTGATAAAAGGAAAGATATACAAGCAAAGCATATCAGGAGTACTCCAGAGGTGCATCGCACACGAGGATGTCAAAGAACTGCTCCGCGACATACACCAAGGCGACTGCGGGCATCACGCAAACTCGAGAGCAATCTCGGGGAAGGCTTTTCGAGCAGGATTTTACTGGCTCATGGCAGCTAGAGACGCCAAAGATCTCGCCGAGAGGTGCAACGCCTGCCAAAGATTCGCGCCCAAGCCACACGCACCGGCCACAGAGCTCCACATGATCCGCATCCCTTGGCCCTTTGCTCAATGGGGGCTCAACATGGTAGGACCGCTGCGGAAATCAACACTCGGAGGATACACCCACTTGTTGGTCGCAGTCGACAAATTCACTAAATGGATAGAGGCCATGCTAGTCACGTCCAACACGCCGAGTGAGCCGTGAGATTCCTCGACTCCATCGTGTGCAGTTTTGGCATCCCACATAATATTATCACAAATAATGGGACAAACTTCACAGCCAAGGAAACCCAAGACTTCTGCAAAGAAAAAGGCATAACTCTCAGCTTCGCCTCGGTGGTTCACCCGCAAACCAAGGGTCAAGTTGAACGATCCAACGGATTGGTCTCGGTCGGCCTCAAAAAGTGGTTGCTCTCTCGACTACACACAACAGCAGGACACTAGGCCGAAGAACTACCATCGGTGTCGTGGAGCCTGCGAACAACGCCAAATCGATCGACAAACTACACGCCATTCTTCATGGTATACGGAGCTGAAGCAGTGCTACCCGAGGACGTCAAGTTCAGCGCCCCACGAGTCGTCGCATACAGCGAAGAAACCTCCAACAAGGCAATCGCAGAAGGCATGGACACACTGGACGAAATCAGGGACATTGCACTCGCAAGATCCGCAGTCTATCAGCAATCGCTGCGCAATCACCATAGTCGCCGCATACGCGACTGATCCTTCGTGGTAGGTGACCTGGTGCTGCGGCTCAAGCAGAAAGAAGGACACAAGCTAGATCCACCGTGGGAAGGGCCCTTCATCATACACGAAGTCATCCCAGGAGATGCCTACCGCTTGAAGAATCCAAAGACAGGCGGCATCTACACCAACCCGTGGAACGTGGCGCATCTCCGCAAGTTCTACCCTTAGGATTTCATCCCCTACTCACAATAAATAAGGCTGTACCAGCCACATTGTAGCTCGAGATAATACATGGCTTCTCAGCCATCGCAATAAAAACATGGTTTCTCACCCATAGCCACAAAGACTATCCAGTCGCAATTTTTTTTTGTTTTCTCCACATGCTAAACTAAAGGTCACACCCCAACACACGGGGGCCACACCAAACTAGCATCAGCGAACCTTCTAGTGCTTGCGCACGACAAAAATCTTACAAGGTAGCAAGGTACGCACCTTATAAACACCTTAACCGATTGAATTAACATACAAAGTCACAAGGTACACACCTTAAAACATCTTAACACTAAAACATACAGGGTATATACAACTTATTGACTACAGCTACTGACGACCAGCCGCCACCTGAAGCAATCGCTCAGTCTCCGCCGCAGTCAGTCGAATAATCCGCTCGGCAGCAGGACGCACAACCTCATAAAGAGGGACAAAATCTACAGGTGATCCTCGAGTGTCAGGGAGTCGCGCCACAAAATTGAAATTAACCTCAGGGTGCCACAAATGCACGAAGGCGAGCGCCACCTGAGCACAGCAAATGAGCTGCTGACGCACACACTCGCGAACATCCCCCACTCGACGAAATAGCCTAAGCAAGCCACTCAAGATATCCGGAACAACGCCGAAGGGGTAAAACGCCCGATGGACAGAAGCGAGGGCCTCCCGGTAAGATTCCACAAAAAGCTGCGCCTGACTCGCCCGGTACTGCAGAGTATCCAAGACAAAACCTCGGCTGCCGTCAGACCAGAAATTGCTCGTGTGAGGGTTGGAGATGCTTGACTCATAAACAATACGATTGTCCACATAGTGACCCTCACACACTCCATCAGGCTCAACAACTGCATGGATAATAAAAGTGTCAAAACACAAGCAATAATATACAAAAAGCACTCGGGGGCTCGCGGGACTTACAGAGCATGCCCTTCGCAACGCTCCTCAGCTCTTCCATCACAAACTGTTCGCGATCCGCAACAAGTTTCTGCTTCGACTTGGCAACATCCGCCACGCCTCGCAAAGCCTTAAGCTTACGCTCGCCATCCGTGACACAGTCACGGAGTGAAGCAAACATACTGGCAGCTGCAACCAATGGCTCGGTCGAAGGAGCAGCCTCACTCGACGAACATCCGCTGGAGTCCACAACCTAGAAACAACAACCAAGTTTTAGAGATTATATCATATCCCACTCGACGTTGTACCACACAAAATCTTCGAGTGCTCGGGGGCTACTCCCATCGGGAGAATACAAAGTAAGGCGTGATAACAAAACGTCGTCACTTTCAAAACATCTCGATTGATAAAACAAAGTACGGGAATGCATCCCAAGGTTCATTACACACAAAAGCATACAGAAACATCGATCAACCTAAGGAACTACGGAGGTAGCTCCACTCGCAGCAGGCTTTCCACTACGGCCGCGGGAAACTACCTCAGAGAGCGCCTTCGCAAGCCTCACCGCATGGTCGCCAAAAGGACGAAGCGCTACCTTTTTGCCCAGCGCGTCCCGAGGAAGCTCCGAGTACACCTTCTCCAGGTCACCCGAGACGCCGTGCGTCAGGGCAATCTGGATAGCCGTCTTGGCTCCGCACTCGGTCTGCGCAAGGGAGTACTCCTGAAGGGGATCATCCTCACCCAGGAAAACTTGCATGAGGCTGCCAAGAGTTGGAGGAACTGGCACATCCATGAGTAAGCGTTGGTGCAGTTACGTCAGCACTTGGGCAGCATCGCGGATGAGGAAGCAAGCCTTGTTCCCATGCTCCTGCAGCTGAGTGCATGCATCCATGAGGGCATCGACCCGAATCCCTCCGGGTAGCTCCAGCCCAACTAGCACCTAAACAAAGATGGAGCAGGTAAACATCACAAAACGAAAGGAACGAGCTTAGTCGAAAGAAATTCAAGCGTGACTCACCAGCCAAAGTCCGGGCCAAGGGACAGAGGACGTCGACCAGTTCACTGTCGTGCTTCACACTCGCCTCCTCTAGATGCTTCAAGGCGTCCTGGGCCCACGAGACTTTCGGCTGAGTGCTTGCGCGTGGACTCCAACTCCTTCCGAGTAGACTCCGGCTCCTTCTCAAGGTCTTTTAACCGAGAAGAAGCCTCTGCCTTCTCGGATTTCAAGAGATTGACCTCATCTGCAGTATAAAGGGCGCAATCAAAATAACAGTCGCGACCAGGAAGAAACAGAACTAAGGCAAAAGGTGTATGGCGGCTCACTTTGAAGGGTGAGGCCATCCTGGACGAGCTGATCGCGCTCTCCCCAAAAAGAAGCACAATCCGCCTCAGCCGAAAGAAGATGACGCCAAAAGCAGCTAAGGAATCAGGAACGGCCTGAAAAAATTCCTCGCAGAGTTAGAGAGATAAAACTTGAGCCTATACACGACCATACACAGTCAAGTATAGCCTCGGGGGCTGCTCCCACCGGGAGCACTGCCGTGCACCCGATGAAAACCAAAACCAAGAAACAGATCAGAAAAGAAAGTCTCGACTTGAGTCCTGTCGTGGTGGTGTCACGGCAGATGCCATGGGATGGCTAAAGATGTGGGGACGAAGGACGCTGGAGGTGCTCGGGGAGGGATCACGCGACGAGTAGCCGCGTGAGGTACGAAGTAAACACTGCAAACAACACGATCTACCCAGGTTTAGGGCCCTCGTGAGGAGGTAAAACCCCTACTCCTGCCTTTCTTTGTGTATTTTGGTATCTCACCGAGTAGCCACAGTACAAGGTTCTTGCTACCGAGTAGCCACCCTCCTCTAGATGATGAACTAGGTCAAGAACTTAGGGTTTCCAGTATGCAAGCTAGGTCAAGATGTGTTCGATCCTCACGCAGGAGGCGGCGGGGCACCTTATATACATGGTGCCCAGCCGGATACGTCCAAACATGGACAAGTGTCGACATAGTGTGCACATCGTCCTTCTTCCGGGTTCCCGCTGACAGCTTTGGTTCCTAACCTTGGCTGCATCTGGAAAGTCGTTGGGCAAAACAAGGGGACAGACTGGTATCACTGTACCTAAACACAGAGTAGGTCCCCCTTATCCTGCCACGGCCTGCTTCCATGCTGTCACTGTCAGGCAGGCCGGTCCCAGATGAACAGTAGTTCGAATGCTGCCAAGTACGGACCCAGGATACGCGGGATCCTGTGTCAGAACGGCTCCTTTGACTTTCTGGCCCGAGTAGGTTCCCGCCAATTGTTCCCGCCAATTGTACTCGGGCCAACTCTTCTACTCGAAAGGACAGAACTTGATTGGTATCTCCTTCTGGTCATCTTGAGGTGAGACCGAGTAGCAGTCGACCGGGTAGTCGGCTACTCGACCAAACCTCTCTTCTGTAAGACGCCTTTACCACTTGCCTTTACCCTACTCGGGGGTAACCCCCCGACAGCAGTCCCCGAAGCTGGTTGAGTCTTGCGAACTCGTTCACTAGGCTCTGCCAGCTTAAAACCATTCTTTGCCTCATAGCCCTTGAACCTCAAGATGCCGAGTTGAGCCTCCGAGTAGCTCTCTGAATAGTACCTTTAAGTTTCCTTTCCTCTGCGCAGCAGATGACTTCTACTCTGCGACCGAGTAAAAGGACTTGGAGAATTTTCTTGAATTGAGCCTCTGCGGCGCAGAGCACGATCCAGCCCTTCGCACAGCAACTGAACACGTGTCAAGCATCCAGGCCCCCGTCGTCTCGTTGCCCAGGGCACGACGTGCCACGCGCCTGGTTTCCAGGCAGTGGGCCCACCACGCGTCACGTCCCATCAAGAGTAATAATAGGCCACGATCTGGTGGTGGGATCAATTGCGGCCGTTACGCGCGCATCCCGCGCTTGTGTGCGTTTCCAGCCGGCCACTTCCCCGATAGTAACGGTAGCCTGAGGCGAGGGTATAAATACCCCCCGCCGGTAACTTCCTTTTCCCCTCCCTCGCACTTTTCCTCTTTCATCTCTCTGTTCTTCTCCGCCGCCGAGCTCTCTGCCGCCGCGCAATCTTTTGCGCCGCCGCGAATCCAATCCAGCCAATCAAAACCTTCCGATTCTTTCCACCTCTCCTACTCGCAACCATGTCTCGCGCCGGCTGGGCTGGCTCACACGTCACCGCCGAGGACTGCGCCTGGCTTGTGAACACTAGGAGGGTTCCTCCTGGTGTTCAATGCCGGCCATCCAGGGGCGAGCTCGTGCCTGCCCCGGAGGAGGGCGAGCACGTTGTGTTCTTGGCGCATTTCGAGCGCGGCTTCGGCCTGCCGGCCTCCGACTTCCTCCGCCGCTTCCTCGACCACTTCGCCCTTCAAATGCATCACCTGCCGCCCAATGCCGTCGTCTTCCTCGCCTACCACGCCGTGGTGTGCGAGGCCTTCCTCAGCATCCATCCGACAACGGACACCTGGCTCAGGTACTTCCACCTCCGCCAGCAGACCACCGGGAAGAAGGAAGGCACGGGGGTGCCACGGGCAACCGACACCGGCTGCGCCATGATGGTGCAGCGGTCGGGGACCAATCACCCCCGTATCAAGGGGTTGGAGTCTGTCCGGATGTGGCAGAAGACGTTCCTCTACGTCAGGAACATCCCCGCCACCGAAGGAGGACAGGTAACAGATAGAATCAATCTTCCCGCTTGGAGCCTCCGTGCTCCCACCCAGAAGAATTGGAAGGAGAAGCGCCTCAACGACCTCAACGCGAAGGAGATTGAGGCGCGGCTCGGCGCTCTAATCGACGAGGTCCTCAAGAGTGATGATCCAGTGGCATGCTGGATCCAGAGACGCGTTCTGCCTCTGCAAGAACGCTGCCACCTGATGTGTTACATGGGAGGCCCCCGTGACTGCACCAGGACGACCACCATCGAGCTCGACAACGCAGATGTTCCCGAGCACGCCAGGGCCATCCTGACGACGAGCCTCGCCGAGCATTGGCAGTATGGGTTCATCCCATTCAGCTGTACCAAGCCGATTACGCGGGTACGTTCTTCTTTCCCTGCTTACTGTATATGGATTCCGAGTAGAAAGCTTCCTGTTCTCGTCGCGACTAGCGATCGTAGTCTGTACCGAGTAGAGTACTTAGTAGAATTGTATAGGCTTAGTGTGCTTTGTGCCTGCACGCCTTTCCGAGTAGCACATTCGGTAAAAACACTTAGGCTTAGTGTGCTTTGTGTTTGCACGCCTATCCGAGTAGGATACCATCCTGCTACTCGGCTACCTTGTGACACTTCTCCGCTCTTCAGGTCCTCACTCGCCAGCTTATAGAGAGCTGTGAACGTTTTGAAGGCAACTGGTCTCCTGACCGTGAGGAGGACGACAAGGCCTCTTTTGAGAATGCTGACCAGATCAACCTCCCTCGTTCCCCCTCCATGGAGAAGCAGCACGCGGGAACGTCTCTCCGCGACTGGCCTGAGGACGAATCTGAAGGTAACTGCGCACTTGCTTTGCTTGTTCACGAGAAGCACTAATTCCCTGTCTGTTGTTTCTGATTTGCTCCTCTTCTTTTCCTGAATCCGCAGATGATGTTGATGAAGAGCACGAAGGTGAGGACGAAGACGAGAACGAGAACGAGAGCGATAAAGCCCTTGTCGTCAACCCTCTTTCTGTCGCTGCACCCGCTACTCGCAAGCGGACTGGCAGCGGTGCCGTAGAGCCCCCCGCCAAGAAGAAGAAACTGATCGAAAAGGCGACCAAGAAGGTCGTGAAGAGACCAAGGCGAAAGCTCGCCTCCACCAGCGCGTAAGTTTCTTCTCTGTCGTCTCCCTTCTCGTACTGTGTTATTTTCCCCAATCCTCTTCTAATTTCTGAATCTCTTTTTCTCTGCAGTCCTCCCATGGACGCGAACGCCGCTCTCGCGCCCGATCAGGCTAAGAAGCCAGCAGTGCCACTTATCAACCTCGACGATGACGAGGATAACGCCGCCAATGCACAGAGCACTGATGCTCAAGGAGCAGATTCAGAGAAGCAGCACCGTGCGGAGTCAGCAGCACAGGACACTGCCACCCACCAGGAAAGACCCCCTTCTCCTCCGGCCAACACTGCCGAGGAGAACCAAGACGAAGAGATGCAGGATAACACCGCCCTCGAGCGGCCAGAGGCTGAACAGGAGCAGCCAACCACTGACGCTGCAGGCCAAGTGAATCCCGCCGCCGAGCAGCGGGTGGAAGATGCCACCATGACAAGCCATTATCCACTGAGCGATGCGCAAACAGGCGCCGCACTGAGTAGCGCCCAGCCAACTGGCGCACCGGATAGCGCACCCCTGGCGCCGCCAACTGATCCAGCCAGGCAGCAAGCCCTAGATGCTTTGAAGGAGGAGGTCGAGAAGAGGGCAGCCGAGAAGGAAGCTGCTGAGAAGACAGAGGCTGAGAAGAAGGCAGCCGAGGAGGAGGCCGCCGAGAAGGCGAAGACCAAGATTGAGGGGAAGAAGCCCGAGAAGCAGAAGGGCGAGAAGTCCACTGCTCAGAAAGAGAAGGCGATGAAGCGAGCTACAGAGCAGATGCCGCCGCCGACATCGACTGGACAGTCCAAGCAGTTGATCATCCGCAACCCCAGTGCAATTCCTGCCGCCGCCACTGTAGCCGATCAGGCCCTCTACCCGGATTACATGGTGAGGGTCAGCCAACAGCGCCAGATTGGCCTCTCCGTCGAGGACCGGAAGATTGCTCTCACAACAGGAAGGAAAGCCGTAGCGACAGACTCCAGGCCCCCGCCCCCCGTCTCCATTGCTTCTCGGGGAGCTCAAGATCAGGTGATATCATCTCAGAGCCTCGAGCAGGTACTCGACTTGGTGGGTTTCATCGATGCCAAGTGGGACAGCAAGCTTCTCGGCACTGAGAAATGGCACGGCCTCGGCCTGGGCGACATCGACCATATGCGGGTCGACTGGAACAAGGTGGACTTGGGCTACCAACCCATGACCGTCTCCTCCAGCACCGCTACTCTTGCTGCCAAGATGTTCGTGCACCGCAAGAATGCAGAAGATCTGGAGCAGTCTTACGCGGTAAGTCTCAACTTGTCCTCTCCGAGTAGCATTTTCTTCTCTCCTATCCGTCTTCATCTTCCTTTACCCTCACCCAGTCCCCGAGATTCTGGCCGAGTAGGCGGATGCTCTCCCGAGTAGCCGCCTTCTCGGGTTGAATCTTCACTTCTCTGTTTAACTTGCTTTCTTTTCGCTTCTCAGGATAGCATTCTGAAGCGTACCAGTCTGCATCGCCAGCTTCTCTGGAATCATGCTATCGCCAGGAGGCGAATTGCTGCACTGGAAAGAGAGAAAGCAGCTGCAGAGGCAGCCGGTAAGGATGCTAAGGATAGCACTCTGAATCTGTCTGAGGTGGAAGGTACGCTTCTAGCCGCGCGGTTCTTGCGTTTTTTGTTTACGTCCGCTTCTGCTTTCTTGCGCTAACCTTTTCTACTCTGCAGGGAAACTGAAGGCCCTGGCTGACGAGCACGAGAACTGTCGCACCTTTGTTGCGAATGCCGAGAACACCATCAAGAAGCTTGAAGGTAAACCTCCGTCTACTCGGTTTGCCCTTGTGCCTGTTTCCTTTGCCTCTCTGCTAACCGTGCTTTGCTCTTTTCAGAAGATCATAAATTGTTTGTTGAAGAACACCAAGACTGCGTGAAACCTGAAGAAATGGAGGTGCGACTAATAAGCCAGTCTGCAGCTCTGCAAAGTACGCATACTTCCGAGATGGAGACGCTGCAACTCCAGCTGCGGGAGGCACTCCAGGATGCTGTCAAGCTTGGTGACGAGAGGGACAGAGCCATCGCCGCGAAGGCAAAAGCCGAGACAACCTTCAATGCCAAGATAAAGGCCCTCGAGCAGGAGCGCGAAACGCTGAAAAAGGCCAATGCTGGGTACTGCACTCAATTGGACGGATTTCGCTCGCTCGTGGAGAGGCACATTTCCAATGAGGAGCAATGGAAAACCCAGTTGCAGCAGCTGCGCCAAGAGCTTCACAGTAAGTTCCCTCCTTTCTGCGTCTTTTCTTCTCGATTCTGCCTCTTCTCGGTTCCCATGACTGAATTCCGTCCTTGCCTCTATGCAGAAATCTTCCCTGATCTCGTGTCCGCCTGCGCGCCAGCCTTGGCCAAGGCTCGAGCGGCTCGCCTTGAGAAGGGCGAGGCCTCGGACACCAGAGCCGAGATCGAGGACAGCTTGCTGGTGATGAAGGGGCACTTCGAACGCCTAGCCGGCGTGGGCACCGACTTGGCGCGCGTCGGCTTCGCGCTTCACAAGCTGTTCTGGCCTGAAGATGCGCCGCCGACAACGATTGATGGCCTTGCTCTGAAGCTGCAGAATGTGAAGGCCGAGCTGAAGAAATGGCGCGCCTCGGGAGCTCGGGCGGGTGCTGACTTGATGCTTCTCTGCATCGCCTCCTGGTACGAGAATCTTAACATGGATATCATCCGCGGGAAGCGCAACGATTCCAAGTGGGAGACGGACCCCAGCTGCGTGGCCATGCGCAAGCTGATTGCGTACGAAGTCGCGGAGTGCGCTGAGACGGATGTCTTCATCGACGGCCTCCCCGAGCCCGACACCGAGGTGGAGGAGGGCGAGGAAGCGGATGAAGACACAGAGTCCGACTTGGACGGCTTCTTCGATTCGCCGAGAGTCAAGGCCGGGAAGGGGAAGAATGTCGCCGTCGTGAGTAGCGACGAAGAGATGGAGGAGATCGACACTGCCGCCCTCGACTTCGGCACTTCATCTGGAGCTGCACTCGACGACACGGTGCGCACCCGCGCCCCCGAGACTGGCTCTGCTTCCGCGACGACACCCATCTCGGTGGCCACTGCTACCTCTGAGCAGCTCGCCACCGAGCCTGACGCCGAGCAATCAAAGACTGCTGATGCCAGCGCAGAAGCGGACGCCACCAAGGCCACCGAGGAAAGCGAAGCAACCCAGGCGAGCACCGAGAACACCGCCTCTTCGACATGATCTTATCCTGCACACTTTTTTACTTAAACATTTATCAGATCCCCGGGATGCCGGGAGCAGATGTATCAGACTTATTTACGCTTTTCTTGCTACTCAATTTTATTTCCACTTGTTATCTTCAATTTAATCATTTTGAGCTGCCCTGGCTCAATGCCGGGTTGCGTTTCCATGCGAGTCCCCGAGTTGCATTTCTTATTCACCCTATCTTTTCATCTCTGCTCTACCCGCAACTTGTTGCTTTTTTGGTATTCGAGTCACAAGAATCGAAGAGTAGAGCTGCAAATACTTAGCCGCTTAGAAACAATCATAGTAACGCAGCCCACCACTTAGCCGAAAAGACGAAACAAAAGTAACAAACACTCTACTCGGTTCCTGCACTTTTTCTTCCTTAGCGATTTTCATGTGCTCATTGACCTTTTGCTTGTTCTCTTGCTTGCCATGAAGCCGGGTTTCGGACAGCAGCAGAGTCGAAGAGTTGGCATATAGGTTTAAACACAGTACTCAATACGCTTATGAGTTCTGAAGTGGAGCAATCGAATAGACAAAAGGTAAAGCCGAGTAAAAACACTTAGAACAATTTTGGACGAGGGCAGTCCCCGAGAACAATTTCAGATTGCAGAGTAGAATTTCAACTCGGATAAGAGGGTACATACACATCTTTGCTTACGAATGAAAACGACGGAGTAGAGCTACATTCCAAGGGCGCTTGGTTTCCTCTCCAGATTTATCTGCCCTGTTCGCCTGTGGTGGGCGCACATCTACAAGATAGTAAGCATCGTTGTGCAGCGCTTTGCTCACAATGAAGGGCCCTTCCCATGGAGGAGACAACTTGTGCATCCAAGCTGTGCACTGCACTAGCCTAAGGACCATGTCTCCTTCTCGGAAAACCCTTGGGTTCACCTTTCGGCTATGATAACGCCGCAGGTTTTGCTGGTAGATAGCCGAACGTGACAGAGTCAGCTCTCTTGCTTCTTCAAGCAGGTCAACGTCGTTTTCTCGAGCTTCTCTCGCCTCCACCTCAGTGTAGAGGGCTACTCGGGGGGAGTCATGCTCTAAGTCTATTGGCAACACGGCCTCAGCCCCGTATACCAAGAAGAATGGCGTGTAGCCGGTTGACCGGTTAGGGGTAGTCCTTAGACTCCACAACACCGCTGGCAACTCGTCTAACCAACACCCAGGTGTTTTCAGCAGCGGCTCCATCAGCCTTGGCTTGATGCCTGCCAATACCATACCATTTGCTCTTTCAACTTGTCCATTGGAAGCAGGGTGCGCGACTGACGCAACGTCTAGTCGGATATGCTTATCTCTGCAGAACCGCACCATTGCTCCCTCAGCAAAGTTTGTGCCGTTGTCGGTGATGATACTGTGTGGGTAGCCATATCTCAGGATTATATCCTTCACGAATTTCACAGCTGTGGCCCCATCACACTTCCGAATAGGTTTCACTTCAATCCACTTGGTGAACTTGTCCACCATGACCAAGATGTGAGTCATGTTGCCTCTAGCCGGCTGGAAAGGCCCAACCATGTCCAAGCACCAAACAGCAAATGGCCAGGTGATAGGAATTGTTTTCAACTCGGAAGCAGGCATGTGAATCTTACTTGCGAACATCTGGCAGCCAGTGCATTTCCTCACGATATCCTCAGCTTGCTGCAGTGCTGTGAGCCAATAGAATCCATGTCGGAAAGCTTTCTGGACCAGCGCCCGAGAAGAGGCATGGTGCCCGCATTCTCCTTGGTGTATCTCTATCAGGATCTCGTCTCCTTCTGCTGGATCCACACAACGTTGCAGCATGCCAGTGGCACTCCTCTTGTGTAGTACATCTCGTACAATAGTGTAGCCCTTGGATCTTCTCTGAATCTGCCTCGCGGTCACCTCATCTTCAGGTAGAGTACCGTCCCTTAGAAAGGATAATATGGGCATAGCCCAACTCGGTGTCTCCCGTGTGGGAAACACTGGTTCGTCCAGTTCCATTGGGACAGGCTCTTGTGGTTGCTCAGGAGGAGTAGGAGCGCTTCTTTGCAACCCAGATCGATTGGCGAGAACTTCTTCAATGAACGCGACAGCCTCCGGGTTGAGGGCGGCAGTCCCCGAGTAAGGAGTGGCAGTCCCCGAGTAGGGAGTGGCAGTCCCTGGGTAGGGAGTGGCAGTCCCCGAGTAGGGAACGGCAGTCCCCGAGTAGAGGACGGCAGTCCCCGGGTTTCCTGCAGCACTCTCCCAGTCAATCTCCATTGGATCAGATTCTTCACTGGGCAGAGAAGGGACAAATATAGACTCCGAGTTGGGAGAAGGCTTGATGGATGGCTTCCTCAAGTGCTCCAAGGCGATTCCCGCCGGGATGGATTGCCGAGAAGATCCCAACTTGGATAACTCATCTGCTGCTTCGTTCTCTGCTCGGTGAATGTGCTGGAACTCACAACCCTCGAAGAACCCAGTCATAGACTGCACCAGGAAGCGATACGATGCCATGTTGGCATCCAAAGCATCCCAGGTGCCCGAGACTTGCTGCACCACCAGATCTGAATCACCATAGCATATGATGCGCTGCACGCCAACCTCCTTTGCTACTCGCAAACCATGCACCACTGCCTCGTACTCTGCAACATTGTTGGATGCCTTGAAATTAATTTGCATCACATACTTGAGTTGATTTCGTTTAGGTGACGTAAGCACAACACCAACACCAAGGCCTTCTTTCACCTTTGAGCCATCAAAGTGCATCTTCCAGTAATTGGAAACTGGAGCAGGAGGCTCATACTGCACCTCGGCCCAGTCCACAAGAAATTCCGCCAGGATCTGGGACTTGATGGCGTCTCTTCTCGCGTACGCGGGAGCATACGCGGCTAGCTCAATCGCCCACTTGGCTACTCTGCCACTCGCCTCCTTGTTGCCCATGATATCCGAGATGGGGGCAGAGCTCACAACTGTGATAGGGTGCTCCTGGAAATAATGCTTCAGCTTCCTAGCGCCCAGGTACACGCCGTAGGTCATCTTCTGGTAATGCGGGTAGTTTTGCTTTGAACTGGACAACACTTCACTGAGATAATATACTGGGCGCTGCACACTCTTGCCTTCTTCTTCTCGTTCCACCACAATCACCACGCTGACTACTCGGTTAGTCGCAGCAATGTATAGCAGCATTGGCTCCTTGGGTAGCGGACTAGCCAAGATGGGAGCACTTGCCAGCATTGCTTTCAGCTCATTGAATGCCACATCCGCTTGCGGAGTCCAGACAAACTTGTCACTTTTCTTCATCAGTTGGTACAGAGGCAGGGCCTTCTCGCCCATTCGACCCAGAAAACGGCTCAGAGATGCCAAACAACCTGTGAACTTCTGCACATCTTTCAGTGATCTCGGTAAAGACATGCTCTCAATAGCTTTTATCTTAGAAGGATTGGCTTCAATGCCCCGACTAGAAACCAGAAAACCGAGTAGCTTTCCAGCCGGTACACCAAAGGTGCACTTACTTGGATTCAGTTTCATTTTGTACTTGCGTAGGTTAGCAAAGGTTTCCTCCAGGTCGGCAAGCAGAGTATGTGTTTTATTCGTTTTGATGACAATGTCATCTACGTACACCTGCACATTCTTGCCGAGCTGGTCGTGCAAGCATTTCTGCATGCATCTCTGATAGGTTGCACCCGCATTCCTCAAGCCAAAACACAGGACACGATAGCAATAAGCCCCGTACGGGGTAATGAAAGCAGTCTTTATTTGATCAGCAGGGTTGAGTGCAATCTGGTGAAAACCAGAGTAGGCATCTATGAAGGACAATAGTTCACAACCAGCAGTGGAATCGATCACCTGATCGATGCGAGGTAGCGGGAAAGGATCCTTGGGGCATGCCTTGTTCAAGTCGGTGTAGTCGACGCACATGCGCCATGCAGTGGCAGCCTTGGGATCCTCCTTCTTCTTCTCGACCATGACCGGGTTGGCTAGCCAATCCGGATGCAGCACCTCCATGATGAAATTGCTTATCAGTAACTTGGTGATCTGGTCACCAATGGCCTTCCTTCTCTCATCTACGAAACGGCGCATAACCTGCTTCACTGGTTTGGCGTCAGGACGCACATGTAAAGAGTGCTCAACCAACTCCCTCGGGACTCCTGGTAGATCTTCATTGGACCAGGCGAATACATCCCGATTCTCACGGAGGAAGTGGATGAGCTCGCTTTCCTATTTCTCCGCCAACCCGGACTCAATGATGGCTACGCGGTCGGGGAACTCGGGGTCGACCTGGACCTTCTTTGTCTCCTTGGCAGCTTGGAAAGCAGTACCATGCTGGGTACTCGGCACACCTTGTGCGCCAGCTTGTGCGGACTGAGCCATGGCCACCACCTCGTACATCTTCTTCTTCTCGGCAGCAATCACCATCGACTCCGCCAACTGGGAGCTAGCAGAGGCACACTCCATGGACTTCTTGTAATCTCCAGAGATGGTGATGATGCCATTGGGACCAGGGATCTTCATCTTCAGATAAGCCACATGTGTAGAGGCCATGAACTTGCTCAGAGCGGGCCTGCCGAGTAGAGCATGATAGGGGCTCTGATGATCCACCACCTCAAACTGCAGGCGCTCTGTGCGGCAGTTCTCCCGGGTACCGAATAGCACATCGATCCACACTCGGCCAATCAGGTTGCATGAGATCCCGGGCACAATGCCATGGAAAGTGGTCTTGCTAGGCAGCATAATGTTCTCGGCCAGGCCAAGCTTCTCAAGTGTGTCCTTGTACACAATGTTGATGCTGCTGCCGTTGTCGATTAGCACCTTGCTGAACCTCACGTTCTTCTCGGGACCCAGGAAGGTAGGATCCAGCACCAAGGCATAGCTACCCGGATTGGGCATCACCTTGGGATGATCTGCTCGGGTCCACCTGATCTCCTGGTCACACCAATACATGTAGTGAGGGACAGCAGGAATCACTGCATTGACCTCCATGGCCCGCCTGTGCTGTGATTGCTTGTCGACTGGCTCAGAAGTGAAGATCATGTAGCTCTCATGGTGCTCTTGGTACTGATTGGAGCCATTGCCCCCATTGTTGCCATTGTTGTTGTTGCCCTGGTAGTTGTTGTTGTTGCCTCTGTTGTTGTTGTTGCGGTTGTAGTAGTTGTTGTTGTTGCGGTATCTCTCATTGTTGAAGTTCTGGTTGGCTCCTAAAGCCACCTGGTTCACATTCTCTCTTCTCGGGTACACTGGCGGCCGAGCTGCGGGTGCGCGAGTAGGCTGCACATTGGCATTGGCTGCTGGCAGAGGAGGAGGAGGAGGCAAGCCATCACTCTTGATTGCCTCCCACCACTCGCACTGCCGAGTA
The DNA here is from genome assembly GCA_028641055.1 of Alopecurus myosuroides. Lineage (NCBI taxonomy): Eukaryota > Viridiplantae > Streptophyta > Magnoliopsida > Poales > Poaceae > Alopecurus > Alopecurus myosuroides. The sequence continues at coordinate 461,634,053 of CM054057.1, read as the reverse complement.
GTGTGGTTAGCAGGCCTCGAGGGGTGGTGAGTGTGAAAGCTGCATGGGCCATCCTTCATGTCATCGAAGACAAACTTCTTCGGCTGCTCGGAGTTCCCGCTACCCGACTGAGAGGCGCGAAATGGCTTCTTGTTGCCTTGGCCCTGGTTCTGGTTTTGCCCGTAGGCTCCAGCAGGTTTCTGCCTCTGGCTGCCACCAGCTCCAACAGTCACTGCATTCACCTCTTCGGGATCATACCGATTATCTACTCGGCGCTTGTTGCGGAACTCGTTGCGCTTGCTGTTGCTGAAGTTTCTTCTCGGCTCAGAGGAGTCCATCAGCGGCTGAGTGGGATCACCGAGTGCGTACTGATCCGCAATCTTGATGGTCTCCGCCAGAGTGTTCGGCATCTCCCTCTGCAATCTCTGCCACAACATACTGCCATACCTGCATCCCTGCGCAAACCAAGTGATGGCCTGTGCTTCATTCACACCCTCACAGGTGTTCCTCAATGTGCTCCACCGAGTAAGATACTCGCGGTCTGTCTCGTCTTCTCGCTGCCTGCAAGCTGATAGCTGTTGTGGCCTATTCGGCCTCTTGTATGTGCTCGTGAAGTTGCTGATGAATGCATCCGAGAAGTCCAGCCAGCAGTTAATGCTGTTCTTGGGCAAGTTGTTGAGCCAAGTGCGGGCTGGACCCTCTAGCATCTGTGGAACATAGCGCACAGCCCATCTTCTGTTGCCATTCGCGATATGGACCGCGGTGACATAGTCATTGAGCCAATCTTCAGGCTTGGTGCTGCCATTGTAGCTCTTGGTGCCTCTTGCAAGCTGGAAGTTCTTCACGGACGGCTCGTTCATGATGCGCGGGCCAAAGCACTCGGGGCCAGGAGGACCCGTGCTCTCCAGCCGCGCCGACAAGCTGATCCGGTCCAACTGATGCCTCGCATCTCCAGGCGCCAGCACGCGCTCACCAACACGGTCATGAATATCATAGCCAGCCATCTCCATAGCCGAGTAGGCATCATCATACCTGTCCACCTGCACAGCTGCAGGCTGCTCCACCGGGTTGGCGACTGGTGCCACTGCGCGCGGCTGCTGCCTCTGCCGAGTAGGCTGAGCTGCGGGTTGCCGAGAAGGACCTGGACGAGCAGCTTCTCGGGCACGGCTTTGAGCTTGATGGGCTTGAGAGCCTGCTCTTGCAGTGTTGTGTTCCTGCCCGTGCTGCTGCGGCACAGCAAGCTGTTTCGCGGCAGCAGCCGGGTCATACACCTGCATTTGCCTGTCTCTGCCCGAGCGCCCGCTGCGGCTCTTCTCGCGGCTAGGATGCGGAGACGAGGCCTGATCGTTAGATCTAGCCGCGTGCGAGTGAACCACCTGCGAAGCCCCAGCACCCGGGTTGGCCTTCCGGAACTCCTCGTTCTGCCTCGCAGCCTCCAACACCAACTCGTTGAGCCTTTCCTGCTGCCTAAGACGCGCATCGCCATCCAGGCGAGGCAACTCGGCAGCCACGGCCTCTGCAGCTCTAAGTGTCTTGGCGGGTGTGCTATACCTTGGCCTTGTGAAGGTGTTGGCGGTGGCGGACTGAGCGGGAACCTCCGCAACCGTTGCCATCTCGACACCCAAGTTGCGCCGCGTAGCGCCTACTCTGCTAGGCCTCCTGGCGACTGGCGTGAAGCCGTGAGCCTTGTTGTACTCGAGCTGATCCAGACTCAGCTCAAGCCTGATCTTGTCCAACTCCGCCTGCTCGGCAAGCAGCTCATGGCGCTGCCGCTCGAGCTGCTCCCTCACGGCTAGGAGCTCGATGTCGGTGGGAGTGGGCATGCCAGGTCGCGTAGCTGACGCGGGAATGACCGTAGACGTGGAAGGCGGCAAGTTGCTCTCCTTCTCGTAGGGCTGGTGAACCCTGCCACCAGCCGGTGCATCACTCTCCTCGACGACGGCCGCAGCGCCAGTAGCGGCTGCGCCAGTGTTTGCCGCCAAGCCCGTCACCATCACCTCAGCGCAGTTCGCAGAGCGGCACGCGGGCCTTCCGCGAGCAGCGATCACCGCGGGAGGATCCTCCGCGTCCTGCACCAGCTCGGGGTACGCGCGGTTGGCGACGGTGGCGACGTAGACAAGGTGAGAGCCGAAGGAGATCACCGAGCCGCCCTCAGGCACGGCCATGCCGCCGAAACAGCCGGCGTTGTCGGTGACGAAGTCGAAAGAGCCGAATCTATGGACAAGGCCACAGACCACGCGCTCCGCTGAAGAAGATCCCGTCCGAACAGAAACTCCAACCAGCGCCGCTGGTTGCCCCACGGTGGGCGCCAACTGTCGTGGTGGTGTCACGGCAGATGCCATGGGATGGCTAAAGATGTGGGGACGAAGGACGCTGGAGGTGCTCGGGGAGGGATCACGCGACGAGTAGCCGCGTGAGGTAGGAAGTAAACACTGCAAACAACACAATCTACCCAGGTTCAGGGCCCTCGTGAGGAGGTAAAACCCCTACTCCTGCCTTTCTTTGTGTATTTTGGTATCTCACCGAGTAGCCACAGTACAAGGTTCTTGCTACCGAGTAGCCACCCTCCTCTAGATGATGAACTAGGTCAAGAACTTAGGGTTTCCAGTATGCAAGCTAGGTCAAGATGTGTTCGATCCTCACGCAGGAGGCGGCGGGGCACCTTATATACATGGTGCCCAGCCGGATACGTCCAAACATGGACAAGTGTCGACATAGTGTGCACATCGTCCTTCTTCCGGGTTCCCGCTGACAGCTTTGGTTCCTAACCTTGGCTGCATCTGGAAAGTCGTTGGGCAAAACAAGGGGACAGACTGGTATCACTGTACCTAAACACAGAGTAGGTCCCCCTTATCCTGCCACGGCCTGCTTCCATGCTGTCACTGTCAGGCAGGCCGGTCCCAGATGAACAGTAGTTCGAATGCTGCCAAGTACGGACCCAGGATACGCGGGATCCTGTGTCAGAACGGCTCCTTTGACTTTCTGGCCCGAGTAGGTTCCCGCCAATTGTTCCCGCCAATTGTACTCGGGCCAACTCTTCTACTCGAAAGGACAGAACTTGATTGGTATCTCCTTCTGGTCATCTTGAGGTGAGACCGAGTAGCAGTCGACCGGGTAGCGAGTACCGGGTAGTCGGCTACTCGACCAAACCTCTCTTCTGTAAGACGCCTTTACCACTTGCCTTTACCCTACTCGGGGGTAACCCCCGACAAGTCCATAGCCAACTGTGAGCAATTGACTATATACTCGGGGGCTACTCCCATCGGGAGCACTGTCGTGCACCCGATAAAAGAAAAATGAGAACACTTTACCTTGCCCTGAGCGGTGGACAAGGGATCAGCGGAGCTAGCCGAGATCTCTCTGCTCGCTGACGCCCCGACATCTCCAGGCCCACTCGCGAAGCTAGGCATCCCGTACTCGGGAACGTCGACTGCCTTTGCTAGGCTCGGAGGTCTTCGAGTGGGATCGGCAGCTGGAGCAGGATCTACAGAAGCCTCCTTCCTCTTCACGGACGGAGTCGAAGAAGCAAACTGATCCGTGATGATGGTCGCGAGACTACTGCAAAAGTTAGAATCAGGAAAGAAAGAAGCCAAATTCGCGACAAAGGAGAGACCACACATAACTTACTTATCCTCGTCATCATCGTCGAAGTTGTCAGGGTTCCAGGTGGTGGAAATCTTCGACTGGCGGATGGCAGGAGGAAGCACGTTGATAGGAGTCACTCGGAGAGGCTCAACCTCCACGACATGGTCATCACTCAGGAGTTATCCTTGGAAGTGACTTCAGCCTGCTCTAGCTTGCGGCGCTTGCGACGATGAAGTTGTTCGTCGTCCGACTCTTCCTCCTCGTCCACCTCCTCGTGCTCGGAGCTCGACTCAGCGTCCGCGATACTAGCCTCGGGAGGGGCTTTGGCGTTGCTCGCCAGAAGATCTGAGACACCTTCGACTGCAGAAACTGGCGGGTAGCTCTTTGCCATGTCCTCGTTCTACAAAGGCGAAAAAGAAAGAAAAGAAGAGTTTCAATCAACAAAATCCTAAAATGGGAAGAAGTACGGAGCAAAGAAGAAGATTAGGGAATTCACCTTAGTCGGGGGGTTCTCCGCGTCGAACGGGGTGAGGGGGCATGTTGAGTAGCCCTCTCCCTTCTTCAAATTGGTGACAGTCGCAAGCTTCTTGTCGAATTCTGCATTCGAAAGAAGGTCCTCGCACGTACGACTCTGGTCGTTGGCACCCGAGTACTCTCACAGGGTGGTCGGCCTCGCTTGAAGAGGTTGGACCCTCCGGCGCAGAAACATGCTCGTCGGGTGAATCCAGTTCAGCGGGGTCCCCTGCTCCTTGTCGCGGAAGTGCACCACCTTTGCGATTAGAGGGGTGAAAAACTTAACTTCTTCGGCTGAGAGCACGTGCGTCCAGGATTTCCGCCGCTTCAAAACAGCGAATGGCTGGAATTCTGGGACGCCATCCGCGCTGTCATCCACGACATAAAACCACTTTCGGCGCTACCCCTGAGCCGTATCGATGAAGTTCATCTCCAGGTAGGGAACATCTTTGTTTGCCTGGATCCCGAAGCCTCCCGTCCTCAACGGCTCCCCAGCTTTCTTGCCTAGCCGTGGCTTCTCCCGAAAGATCCAGACCTTGAAGATCACCTTCCAAAGCCTGCGGGCGAATGCCGAGGAAGCCCTCGCAGAGCCCGATAAAACACGAGACGTGTTGTATCGCGTTAGGAGGAAGATCGTGCAGCTGTATGTCGTAGATATACAACAGCCCGATGAGAAAATGATGGAGGGGGAAAGACAAACCTCGGGCAATGTGCTCAGAGAAGGCGACGCTCTCAGTGGAGAGGGGGTTGGGCATCTCCTCCTTCTTCGCGGACATACACACGCATTTGGAGCTCTCCGAGGGAAACAACCCCTCCCTCTGCATCTCGATGATGCTTTTCCTCGTTGTGTTCGTCGGGCGCCAATCGCCCATCCTCTTCGCTGGGGCCGCCGCGGAGGCGCTCGCCACATCCTTGCCGGACGCCGCAGCGGCGCCGTGTTTCTTTGCTACCGCCATTGAGCACTAGTTCGAGCTCGTGGAAGAGGGAGTGTGCGCAGAGGAAGAAGGAGATGAATGGAGGTCGGGAAGGTTACTTTTCCCCTAAGGACCAATACTTATACCCTCGCCAGGATGATCTAAGCCGTTGATTTGCGAACGTGGAACTCATCGCGACTGCCACGCGTGAGGCGGAAACGAAGAGCGCACGATCTTTACTAAAAGATCGTGTGTATTTACAGCGCGGCCAGCTGAATAACCGGGACACGACCGCTCGTTTCTGGTCAAAAAGCTGACAAGATGGGCCCCGCACACTCTGCCCCGCTTCGTCACGTCCCATCGGGAGCAGTTGAGTGCGCGGTGACGTCACTGCGCACCTCACGACATGCCCGAAAACTATTTCGTATCAACAACAGGACACGAAATTTCTTTTGCATGGACACCCTGACACGAAATCTCTTTCGTAGAGATTTCGTATGGGTATTTCAACACGAAATCTCTTTCGTATAAATACGTTGGCACGAAATTTCTTTCGTATAAACTTCATAACCCAAAATCTCTTTCGCACAAGATCAAGAAAAAGAAGATTACCTCACTCGAAGGGTTGCAGAAGTGCGAATAAGGTAAAATCGCGAGTATGCGGCTCCCGCAACTCTACCTCACAATGTAATTACACATCATTTTAACCCCGGATCGTTCGGCCGACTAGGCATATCTGGATGCCGTATTCTTTCGAGTACGAAGGTAAGACCCAAGGATCTCTCCTGTGGGCCTGGAATAGGACTCGAGCTGCGTCCTCCAGTAAACATTCCATGTCAACAACACGAAGAAAAATCCTAGCGGACGCGCCGGGTACCCCTTTAAGGTTAAATTCGACTCGGTAAGACCTCCACGGCTCAGTCGCAATGATCACCTCACCGGGTTCAAGTCGGACGTCTCGAATTCGTGTAGGCCAGAACTGTTTTTTTTTCCTAGATGCAATTAATTGGCCCTGATCTTTCGGGAGAGCCAAACGACTGAGCCGTACCCTTCTGCGAAAATAGCCGATGTAAGACGCATTTACCGCTCGATGCTCGAGTACGCGAGCACCTCGCATGCAGGGTATACGCCCTTGAAGACAGGCGATTGGACGGTCAATCGCGAAGTCCAAGAACAAACTTTGATTGCTTACCCAACTAATCTCAGTCGAATAAACACTCAGGGGCTACTGACGAGGGATGACTCCTGAACCTGTCGGGTGAGCCTACCTAGTCCAAGGCCGAGAGCAAGGTGATATCCCACTGTTCTAGAAGGCCCAGTTTAGGCCCACCCGCAAGACTTGCGGTTCAAGAAGGAAAACTCCCACCGACCTAGAACTAGGGTTTGTAACCCCCACGGACACGGTTTGAGACCAAGCCATCTATAAAAGGCTACAAGAACCACCGAGGGGGGATCCAATCTACTTTTCACCACCAGAGCCATAAGCTCGAGATCAATCTCTCGGCTTGCGCACCCCCTTTGTAATCGATCTACTCGTAATACGGATCTCAAGAGAAGGAGTAAGGGTTTTACCTCTACGAGGGCCCCGAACCTGGGTAAAATCTTGCCCCTGTTAGCCGACGATTGTCACCAACGCCTATTCGTTCTCTTAATCGAAACCCTATCGGGTCATCCGAGGGACTTGTCGAGATGACTAATCGACACTCATCATACAGGATCTTAGAAGGGTCAGACACCCCATGAAACCGAATCTTCAAAGGGTTAAGTTTCTGCAAACATACAAGTTAAATACTTAGAACACCTTGTACAAAAAAAAAATACTTAGAACACATCCTACACAATTGCTAGAACAAGATATTTGAAACATACAAGTGCAAAACAAATCATCTTACCATCTTCTTCTCCGATATCAAATAGGACCGGCGTTTAACTTCATAGAAATCGTAGAGTAACCACACCATCCTACATATTTCAAATCGTAGGAGTATGTAAGTATCCCACACTTCAAACATTTAATTCCGCACATGTTCATAGTAATAACTAAGTAATCTAACATACAAATTTGGTTTCTAAACAAAATTAACCTACTAGGTTGTTACCAATGGAAACTATAGCTACCCCAATGCTAAATATAATTGAAACAAGTGATTATGAAAATCAAAACCAACTAGAAACTAGGGTTCCACCGAAGTTGAGGCCAAATACTACAAAATTTATGGATGAAAAGACGGGGATCGAAGGGGAATACCTGGGCAAAGTACTTGGGAAGCAAATCCGTCACTTTTTCCCTTCGGATTCGGATGAATATGGTGAGAATTTAGAGGAGAGAGATGAGAAGGCCGCCGCCATGTGCTCTTATCTGTTTCTATTTCGGGTTACAGCTGACTGGGAGGCAGGCGGCTGGCCCCGCGGGCGCCACGCCCGCAGTGGTGTAGCGCATGAGACCAAGACGCTACACCGTAGAGTGTGACGCCGTATCGTTGGGCGCTACCCAACATGGTTATTTTTCGAAAAAAAAGAGAGAGTTAGAAAAGGAGGAAGCAACGGTCGCCTTCAGCAGTGTTTTGACTTGGACCAGTTCCGATGGATGGATCGATCGATGAGGTCGCATGCATGCAGACTAGTGCCCCGTGCTTATCCGCACCGTCATTTGGAGGATATTTGTGTGCGGCGCCGCGGATCCAGAAAATATCCTTTCCTGCCAGGCCCCCGCCACGTGAACTTTGGAGAGATGGACCTAGGACCGGACGTACGACTGTCTCCTGCTCGCCCTCCACGAGGAAAAGACGACGGGATGCACATAGGAAAATGATTGCGCTGCCAGCCACTCGCTCTCCTCCGTCCCGCATCCATGTGGTTCGTAGGATTGCGCCCTGCGCCGGTCGGCTCGGCCGAGACGCCCATACGGACACGGACGCGCCGACGCGGGGTCCCGGCCGTGCGATGATGTGCCACGCTACCGGCGGCTCCCCGGCCGAACCAGGGGACGCGCCCAGCTGCGCCTGTCCGCCCCCGGCTCGAGCAAGAAAACAAAAAGGAAAAAGTCCATTTTAAACCTTCAACTCGTAGAGGTTAGACGGATCAAACCTCGAAGTCGAAATCCTTGTTGTTTGCACCCTGAATTATTAAATCCCGGTCTAAATTGAACCTTGCACCTGTTTTACGGAGAAAAAAATGAAATTATAAATTTCTACGCTCACTGACGATATTGACCCACATGTCATCTTCTTCCCCAATCTATCTAGCCTGCACACAGACAGATTGACATGGACACGCTGGAGCGCTGCATCCCAACTTTCCTGCATGCATCATGGAGGATAACCTACTCCGATGGAGGCCGTTGCGAGCAGCTCTACCAAGGTGCGGAGCCAGCTTGGGCAGTGCACGACGACAAGCAGAGCTGGCCGACCGTGGAGGGCGAACTTGGACCATGGCGGGTCACCGCGGCGCCAATCCCCTCTGCACCGCGCCCCCAATGTGCCCCCAATCGTCCTCCATCTGCACCGCGCCCCGAATCGTCCTCCCATGGCCGGCGGGGGGTCACAGGAGGGTGCATCTCCATGGCCGGCGTCCGTCCTCCATGGACACGGGGTAGTTAACGCCCCAGATCTCTGCAACTCTCCATGTCTGCCCCCGTCCCACATCCCCAACCAATGTCGTCCGCCCCCCTGCCTCTTCGTTCCCGGCGGTGCCCGCACGGTTGTGCTGCCCTTTTTTTTTGGGGGGGATGGGGAGAGATGGATTGAGCTAGAAGATGAATATGACACGTGGGACCGCCTTGTCAGTGACACAATGTGTATTCCCGGTCGGATGTTCTTTTTCCCAGTTTGCCAAACAGGTTTAAGGTTCAATTTAGACCGGGATTCAATAATTTAGGGTGCAATTGACAGGGATTTAGACTTCAGGGTTAGATCCGCCCGACCTCTATGAGTTTGAGGTTTAAAATGGACTTTTTCCAAACAAAAATCCATCCCGGTACACGTTACAGGCTTAGCCGCTCCGCTCGTCGTCGTCACGTCGCGGCGCCGCGCGGGTGACGCTAACATACAACATACGTGCGTGATCGGCTGATGGGCACTTTGTTTCTCCCGTTGTTTTGTTTCAACTTGAATGATTTTTGGTTGTGTGGCTCCCAAAACCCAAACACTCTCCTTGAAAATCCAAGCATTCACAAACAAAAACAAAACTTTTGATCATGACAAATGGAAGAAAACCCAGTTTTTCACCATGGGGAACCTAGTTATCTCAAAAACTTATCCACGTTTAATAAAAAAAAATTAAGTGAAAGCAGAATAAATTTATTTTTGAACCCAAAAGAGAACTCAAACACCAATAAAAAGTTTCAATACTTGAAGGCAAAATAAATCTATTTTTGAACCCAAAAGGGAACTCAAACATCAAAACACCATTTTCCTGCTACCATGCTAATTTAATTAGTCCGATAGCCCCCCCGGGACATTGGCTGTTTTTTTTAAGAAAGAAAGGGCCAGGCCCTGGTTCCATTTCATAGAAAGGAAATCACAGGTTTTTACAGACAAACACAACACACGGGGGTGAACAACCGAGTGTCGTACCCGGTAGGTTCTTGGACTACAATGGCATCCTCCACAAAGGGAGCTATGCAAGGTTCCACAAACTACAGAGTTTTAACGACAAACACAAAAACAAAGAAGAAACCGGGGGAGGAGGGGGGGGGTCAGCGCAGGGCCCAAGAGACTCTCTAAGACCAGTACTTGCGGATCAACCGAAGCCAAGATCCAACATCCCACAGATCCATTGAGTTCTCCAACAATGCTTGTTCAGGGCTTCTCGTGAGATGTCCCACGCATTCCTCGCCTAACCATCGAGAACAGATCTAGAAGCAAGTTCCAGGTTCTCCCCAACGAGCTTCTTCAGCGTCAGTCGGGATGCGGCCAGAGCCACTAGTAGAAACTGAGCTTTCAGTACCGGTTCCAAAGGCCCTTTAATACCGGTTGGACAAGCGCTACTAAAATCGGCACTAAATCCCCCCAGCCTTTAGTACTGGTTCCTTACGGATCGGTATTAAAAGGGCATTCATGTGGCCTAGGAGGAGCCCACGGGGCCGGATATCTTTGGTACCGGTTCGTAACGAACCAGTACTAAAGGATAGTTTTTTTTTCTTTTTTTTCTCTTTTTTGAGAAAAAATCAATTTATTTCTATTGTTTAAACACTTAAACTCACATTTATCACTAAACATTCTTAATTTCAATCTAAATTACTCCCTTCTACTAACACTTCCTGTACTGGTCGCCCATCATCAGACTACTCCAGCACTAGCACGCTTAATTTTTTAGTTCCTTCCCTATGAGCTACCTACGAACAAGAGATACTTAACTGACAATAGTATTCTATCAATCCTATTAATCCATGGACTATGATGTCACACACATTTATTTTATGAATCGAAATAATTATTTAAATAAAAAGAAATGAATCATTAATAATATTTTGAATTAAAATATTCTTAAATACAAATAATAATTAACTTATTTGCCTTTTCCATCTAATATTGAATAATTCATATATGCAAATCCGTAAATTGAAATTTGACAAATAATATGTATAAATCGATTAGAAAATGAGAGAAATCCAAATATGAGACATCCATAACCCAACTCTTGATAAATTTCCCTAATGTTTGTCTGATCTAGTACTTTCAAGCTATAAGTCATGAAATTCCCTAGAGAGAAGTTGATACCGGTGAAGTAGGTCACACCCCGAAGTGCGTTGTCTGTCATCCAAAACCAATAGCACACTTGTACACAAATATTGTGGTACCCCCTATCTTGTGGTGGGATCCCAACGTCGGAGTCCCTATCCGATGAAACCCTAGCCCCGTTGTAGAAAAATCAGACTTATACGAATAAAGCCGATACCATCGTCAAAATGGGGTAGAAAAGTGTCTAACTAGTTGCTTGGGTGTGTTAGGCTAGGCCCTAGAAAGTTATAATACAAAGGTATGACCCAACGCTTGACAAATTTCCCTCATATTTTTCTGATCCAAGACTTTCAGGCTATAAGTCATAAAACTCAATAGAGAGAAGTGGATGTCGCTGAAGCAGGTCACACCCGGAAGTGCATTGTCCGTCATCCAAAACCCATAGCACACTTGTACACACATGTTATGGAACCCCCAATCTTGTGGTGGGATCCCAACGCTGGAGTCCCTCTCCGATGAAACCCTAGCCCCGTTGGAGAAAAACTAGGCGTATACGAATAAAGAAAGTACCAACGTCAAAATAGGGTAGAAAAGTCTAACTAGTTGCTTGGGTGTGTTAGGCTAGGCCCTAGAGAGAAGTAATCTTCAATTACATAGATCACACTGAAATTTTGCTCACGTCATACTTAAACATGAACATAAATATAGATACATATAAAAGTACTCTCCAGATCACAGGAGGACCCGCACTACTACATCGTAGAGAGAGATATATAAAGTACTATACATAATAGAGATCACATGATCGACCCCAAGCACTACATATACACATCATAGAGATATATAAAAAGTGTGTTCGCCCACGTAAGCACTAGTAGTCATCTGAATCATCATCAACTGCTGGTGCTTCCGGTACGAGGTGACGCTGCCCATGGTTGACGACTTGAATAATGCAGTACAACTAGTATGCAACATAGGCAACTATGGCAGCATACACAATGTTCTTGCCATGAAGTGGGGTCGTCTCCCACTCATCGTGGTTCTTGATCTTGGTCTTCATATCAATGTAGTAGTCATCGATCAAATTGATTGCCATATGAACCATTGAAGTCCTATCATGCCGAGGCCTGAATATGTCTTGGATATCAATGTGGCAGGCAGCCGGTATCTCAATATTGAAGATTTTTTTATCTTGATCTTGTCATTGTTTATATCAATGCTAACAAAACTAATGCCGCTGCGGCAAAGGAAGTTCATGAGAGATGGACACTTCTTGTCAATACTGCAACAACAAATTAGAATGGAACGAATTATTAATTAAGAATCATAACAATAACCTACTTGTCGAGACATCGTACTAGAGTTAATAGATAGGGGTGCCATGAGTCTACGGGTAGAGACGTGGGGGGACGTGGTAGTACGACAACCAGGAACACCAAAATTACCCAGGTTCGGTACGGCGCAACTAGGCGACGTTTCTACTTCTGCAATCTCACTAAATCAGGGCTGAAGCCTGAAGTATAACAAGTACAATGTGAGTAGGGTTTCGCTAACTCGACGAGGATCAACTTCTCGGCGTGTTGGCTTCTAGCTAATTGTCTGTGTCTTTCTTCTCTCCCGTCCGGTTTTATATAGATAGCCGGGTTAGGGCTTACAGAATGGAAACATAGAAGACTACGGAAATCATCTAACTTGGAAAGGAAGAAATCCGTCTTCTACTCCAAGACGCACCACTTTGGGCCGTGGTCCGGGTTCTTCTAGAATCCGGCTTCTGTGCGTCAGGTTACTGGGCCGTCAATGGACTGTGGTCCATTACCAAAAGGTCACCCTGGCAATTCGGCTCTTTAGGAAAATGCCGGATATACCCCTAATCAGTATATATCCAACAGTAGCCTCCAAGAAGGATTGAGACTTCATTCTGCCACCTTTCGTCACTTTGCATTCTTTTCCGAGAAATGTTGGCGCTTTGTCTCGATTCTTCTTTTTCCCAAAACTTCATAACACATAACTCGGATTTCATCAAAATCCGCCTTTTTCTTCCACGAGCCTTCGTGAAGAAGGAATTTCCTGATGTATAACTCAAAACTCGGATTTACCAGAATCCGGTTTTTCTTCCACGAGCCTTCGTGGAGAAGGAACTTCGTGTCGTCAACGATGATATCGTGCTGACATCACGAATGTTTGCGTTCAGTAAAAACCCTGCAACGTACCTCCTGATAGATTCTTACGGGAAACGAGGAGATAACACTTATCACTTTATCTCTTCATTTCCCGGAAATATCGGGCGTGACACGCGTCACCAATCCAACGACTAAAATAGCCGTTGCAACATATCTCAGCGCATCCCCGGCTATAAATAGCTGCCTCGGGGTCTCCGAATACCCTTCCGCTTCATCTCCCTCCTCGAGCCCCCCAGCGCCATAGCCAGAATCCAGCTCGAGTAAGTGAGAAGAGAGCGAGTTCTTTCGCCTTCCCCAAAAAAACCATCGGAGGATCCGGCTCACGGCCGCGCCGCCCAAGAATGGTTGACGGATAATCTCCCCGCGCCACGGACGCGACCCACGCCGCCCTGGACATCGAGTCAATCATCAACGACCTTGACCCGCAACTGGACTCCCCCGTACGCGTCGCTGCAAGCACGCCGGAGCGAAACGCCAGCGATTCGGCCCGTGGGGATCTACCTCCTGCGGCCGAGAACGTGTCGTCGTCGTCTACCGCACCTTCCCCGCCTCCCGTCATCGAGTCCGCGGAGGGAACCACCACTCTCGGCGGTGAAGAGGTCGCCGCCTCCGGCACCGCCAGAGTTGAAGAAGACGCGGATGAAAACTCCGGGAATTGGAGCCACTGCAATGTGGTTCCATCCCTTCTTCCCTCAATGGAGAAGCAAGGATGCGTGCTCAAGTACAAATGGCGGTACGAAGAGGACGACTCCGAGCCACTGCCAAAAGCCAGAGAAAAGGTTCTCCGTGCCTCTCACGTCAACAGAGGTATGGGTTTCCCACCTTCCGCCTTTTTTCTGCAAGTCCTCGACCATTACAATGTCCAACCACACAACCTTCCTCCAAGTTCTATTCTCTATCTTGCCGGGTTTCATGCCCTTTTTGAAAGATACTTAGGAATAGAACCTAGGTTAGACTTCTGGCAATATTGTTTTGGAGTCAAGCGCAACCCTTCTGAGGGCGCTCTCCCCACCTGTGGGACCACCTCCTTCACCCTTAGTAGGTCTAGGGAAGACTGGTTCCCAAAAATAAAAACCTTGGAATCCGTCAAATTCTGGACGGGTTCCTTCCTTTACCATGAAGATGTCCCGTTTCGTGGAAAGGAGACGGGAATTACACCATTTGATAATTCCGCGTCTACCCCCAACATAATTGGGCTGTAGACGCGGTCCAGACTCTGCCAGCAGATCTGATGAGGATCAAGCGGCACATCGCCAAGCTTGTATCCGCCACTCCTTCTCTCACCAGCACAGACACAGTTTTCACCCGGCTTCTGTGCCAGCTCGGCTCGGAAGGCGTCTTCAGCCATTAGCCTATCGTGGAAAATGGCTAATGTGTGAATACTCGGGCCCGGAGGACGCGATGAGGACGACGGACAAAGCGTTCTCGAAGAAGGACTTGAAGAAGCGGCTGAATAAACTGGTCTCTACTCGAGACCAGTATGAAGAAAGCCGGGAAATGTATCATGCTGGGAAACCAGCTCCAAAGGTAGAATTTCCCCCCTTTAGGCAATTTCTCGCTTTTCCTCTTTCTCGGATGGTTTATCTTACCTGGACCTTGTCTTTTTTGACAGATTACGACTCTTCCTGACTCGAAGTTTGCCTCTAACGCTGAGTTGGACGCTCTGCGTGCCAACTTTACAGGCAGTCGGAAGCGCAAGAAGCCTTCCGCCACTCAGGAGGTCATTGACCTTGATGGCGTCGCCGTCGCAACATACAGGTAAGAAATCTCGGGTTTTTCCTATGCTTTTTATTGCATGCATTTTTGTTTCTCGGATTCTTATTTCTTGGACTTTCTTTCCTTTCCTCTCCAGCCTTGCTCCTACCACCTTGAAGCCAAAAAGCCAGAAGAAACATAAGGCGGTGGTTAGGAGAGGAGCGCAGCCGTCTCCTGCTGCCACTCCCGACACTCCGGTTGCCACATGAGAGGAGAACTTGGCTGCAAGGGAGCGAGAGTACCCCTTGCAGTCCAGCTAGCCCATTGTGTCTGAGTCGGACGCGAGGGAAAGGGAGGAGCCAGAGACGGGAGGTCCTTATCGTATTCTAGAGTAGGAGCTTATCCGACTTTTTACAAGGATTTCAAGGTAAAACAAGAGCCCTTTGACGAACACATGTATATCCATCTGTGGGGGACAAATCACTTCGCTCCAGCTCCCTTAAGCCGTCCTTGGCCGCAAGGCGACTTATTATTAGGAATAACGTCGTGTTTTCACCTCGGCAGGTCATCCAAGACGGCCTTTGATATGTCAGGATTCTTTTTGCAGACTATGCAAAAGAGTTTAACGAAAACCTGGCAAATCTGATAAAAATTTGCGAGGTAATATCTGTAGCCCCCAAGCATTTGCCAAATGTATTCTTTTTTTGACTTAATGCTTTTATCGTTGACCTTGCTTGTTTTTTTGACTTAAGCGATACGTCTCTTTTCCATGTTTCAGCAAACTGCCGAAAACATCAACATGGAAGTTTTTCATAAACTTACCATTAAGAATAAGGAGGTAAAAACTCTCCTTAACATTCTTGAAGAGAAAGATTCAGAGCTGGCCTCCGTTCAGCGTAAGCTGGATGAATCAGCAGGTAAATTTTTCATTCTTTCACATAGCTGTTTTTGTGAAGATTTTTGTAAGTCAATTTCCGAGTTTTAATCTCTTCAATTTCCTTGCTTTTCAGCTTTTTTGGCGAAAGCCAAGCAAATAGCTGAAGATGCCGGCAATGCCGAGAACCTCCGAAAGGATAACATGGAACTTCACAAGATCAACGTGAAGCTCCAAAAATATCTGGAGGCCAGCCAGCTGGCTATCGGTATTGCCGAGTCTATGGCTTCTAGCTAGGCCGAGAAGGACAAGGCCACCATGAAAGACTTAGAGAATGCCCTAAATCAACGCCTTGAAGAAGGTGTTGAAATGGACAGGATTCTCGGTAATTTTATAACACTTTTATGGTACTTTTTCCTATACCTTTTGTCCTTTTTTTTCTTTTTCCTCCTCTGTTTTTTCGAACTTTCATTTGTTGGTTTAAACAGAGGGAAACCCCTTGCTTACCCGGATTGATCGAATCAGGGCGTTCGGGAGAGTCTTCGCCGCGCTGAAGTCCGTGAGGATGTTACTTATCAATAAGTACATTTCCGACAAAGGAGGAGAACTCTCGGAAGTTAGCAAACTCCCGGAGGCGATTGAGGAGGTGGCGAACCGGAAGGAGTCCTTGTTTCGCTCCGCAGCTCGTGGTGGTGCACACATGGCCCTTGGGCTCATGCGTATGCACTATACCACCGCCAAGTCTTGCCGCGTGGCGACCGGTATCCCTCAAGGATACACAGACAGTCAGGGGGCCAGCATCTTCGACTCTGTCAAAGGCCATGCTACCAAGATAGCGCAGATGGTGAACATCTCCACCTTCTACCCCGAGGAGGAAGTTCCGACAACTCCGGAGGATTCTAGCAGCGAGGATGAGGACTTGGATCCCGAAGAGGCCAATTGAATCCTGGGTAGATGGCATGAAAAAATAGAAGCATTAATATTCTCTCAATGTAATATCATTGTAATGCTATCTATCATTTGTATAAACAAGTATCCCGCTTTTGCAGTAATTTTTTATGTCTTTGCAGGATTTTCCGGGTTTTAATTCCTTTGCCTTCTAAGTTCTTTGGTTTACATATTTTGACTGTCCTTAGTGTTGCAATGGCTCAATAGTACTTAATCTTCATGCCAAGTGACTGGGTTTAACCTATCAGTCGAAACTCGGAAACATGGATTGCACTAAGGCATTTTTACTTACTAATTTCAGTGACCCAACACATAAACAATCAGATAATACTTAGGAAAAAGTAAGGAATTTTTTAAAATGTATGAAACTCAGGCACACAGGCACAATCTGGGTTTCCTTAAGCCTCCTTAGGCTGAAAAGCATTCAGTTGAATAACTCCGAGCACGCAGGCACAATTCGGGTTAACATTGAGTATTTTGAAAGATCATTGGGAAATAGATAAGACGGACTTATGCTTTGTATAAAAATAGATAGATAAAACAGCAATGCGTGAATTCCGACAACTTTATTTCATGATCTCAAAGATGTTTACATAGAAATTGAACTAAGTGTAGAAGAGACATAACTGCTGGATGCTTCAGGGTCTCTTTGTCTCTCCTAGTTCGACATCTATCTTTCTCTTTCTTTTGCGATTCGGACGTTTGGGATCATCTTCCGTGTCCGAATATCTACAAGATGATAAGATCCTTTTTTCATAGCCTTGCTAATGACAAATGGTCCCTCCTAAACTAGGGCTAATTTGTGCTTCCTTTCCTGCACCAATCTTAGCACGAGGTCACCTTCCTTGAAAGAACGATGCCTGGTTTTCCGACTATGGTATCATCGTAATCCTTGCTGATAAATGGCGGATCTTTGAAGCACAAGATCTCGTTCTTCTTAAAAAAGATCGACGACATCCTGTCGTGCGTTTTCGGAATCCGAGTCATCATAAGCCTGCACTCTTGGCCTATCATGGGGCATGTCCGTTGGAAGCACTGCTTCTGCGTCATAAACCAGGAAAAACGGTGTTTGCCATGTTGATCTATTTGGCGTCGTTCGGATACTCCAAAGCACGAAAGGCAATTCTTCTACCCATGCTCCAACTGCTCTATGAAGAGGAGATTCGAGTCTTGGGCGTATTCCTTGCAGGATTGAGCTATTCATTCTTTCAACCTGCCCATTGGATTGTGGGTGTGCCACAGATGCAAGATCTAGGCGTATTCCCGTTTGTCGGCAATATTTTGCCAACTCTCCAATAGAGAAATTTGTCCCGTTTTCAGTGATTATACTGTGTGGAACGCCGTATCTCATGACTACGTCAATGATGAAATTTCTGGCCGTCACACCATCAAGTTTTTTGATGGCTTTCGCCTCCACCCACTTGGTATACTTATCTACCGCGACAAGTAGATGTGTTAGTCCACCTCTTGCAGTTTCCCCAGACCTCAAATGGCCATGTAATAGGGATAGTTTTGAGTGCTTGGTGCGGCTTGGAGTAGAAGACGGATTCCTTCCTTTCCAAGTTAGATGCTTTTCGTAGTCTTCTAGGTTTCCTTTCTGTAAGCCCTAACCCGGATGTCTATATAAAGCCGGACGGGAGAGAAGAAAGACACAAACAATTAGCTAGAAGCCAACTCGCCGAGAAATTAATCCTCGCCGAGTTAGCGAAACCCTACTCACATTGTACTTTGTATACTTCAGGCTTCAGCCCTGATGTAGTGAGATTGCAGGAGTAGGAACGTCGCCTAGTTGCTCCGTACCGAACCTGGGTAATTTTGGTGTTCCTGGTTGTCGTACTACCACGTCCCCCCCCCACGTCTCTACCCGTAGACTCATGGCACCCCTGTCTATGAACTCTACTACGATGTCTCGACAGTTGGTGCCCACCATGGGGCCAACGACGTTAGACGTTATGTTTCGATCGGGGATACTCAGCGGAATCGACATTACCATAACTGTCGGAAGCTTGGAATTCGACAAAGACGTCGGGCACTTCCTCGATAACGGATCATACATGAAAGCACGGAATCATCTGGTAAGTGCATGTATCTTACCGATTGGATCTGCAAACATCTTTATCGGATTAACTGCAGAAGCAATGGGATTCTTTGGTGGAAGTAAATTTATCCCACCCACCCTATACCCAGTTGAAGGAAACTATGATACCGTATTTTGCTCAGATCGCCAAAACCTTGAATTTGCTGCCTCTTCGGAGATGCCCGCAATCAGATCTCACTTCATTGGCATGGTGCAGTCCGAGGTCGCAGAAATCACGGAAGTAACTAATCCCGTGGAAAAGGCAGAAAATAACAATCCCACAGAGCAAGTGGAAGATCCGACACCCGCCAATGAAACGGTGAACTCGGAAACTGACTCCGTACTAGCTGCCATAGAGGCAAGATTGGAGTCGGAACCTGGATCTGAAGACATAGATTCAGAAGATGAAGATGAAGACGCTTTCGAAAGAAAAGTTAAATCTATGCAAGGGTGCTTCCATGAAGTACTTATGGAAAAACCGACTGATAACTCGGATGCCGAAGACAACGAAGACTCCAAAACACCTCCACCAGATGAGGAAAGAGAGGACGGCGAAACCAGTCTCATTTATCACGATGTCAAGGAATTGACAGAAGAAGAATCTGACAAAAAGCCTCCCTTTTCCAAGAAGAAAAGGAAGACTACCAAGAAACTCCAGTACAAACTCCAGAAGAAAAAGTTGTCAGATAATGCTAACCAAAACCTGGAGGCAGGAGGAGCAAGCGGAGTCACACATGTGGAGAAGAAAAAGAAACAAATCCCTGTTCCTGAATTGTCGGAACAGGACGAGATCGATTTGATCAAAACCCCGGTTGGACCATACGAGTCATCGGAAGTGCTGGAAGCCAGAAGGCAAGCCATTATGCGGCAGCAGCAACAACTATTCCGATCGCAAGAAAATATCGTCAAAGCCCAAGCTACTGTTAATGCAAAGCAGGAGGAAATCGAAGAATTCGAAAGACGAAATATGTCCGGGATAAAACCCACGATATTACCCCAAATCGCAAGGCCGGATGTACTGCCAGCAAAAGAACGGTTGCAAAACCCTTCCTAGAAACGACAGGTCGACGGTGTAAACGCTAAGGGCGAACGCATCTATAAGACCGCAGCTGAAAACGCGGAAGCCGCGTTCTCCATCCTTAATGACGATCTGTATTCCAAAGACGAAAATCTTCAAGGAGTGTATGCTTTCCTGGGTAAAGCACTGCACCAACAACAGCGAGGTCATGCAAGATCAGGGAAGTTGCATGACGACTCGGCCCTATGCAAAACTGCCACTTGCGCCGCTGGACCACCTGGACCTGGAGAACCTGGAGATTCACGCGATTCTAAGGATAATAAGGGAGATCCTAAGAAGGACAAGAAAATCCCGGACAATAGGTATGAAGCGTCCAGAACGGGATCCCATATGCCGAGAGGGAGGAAATATACCCCGTGATCATAAAGATCGGGAGGAACAAAACCGGAAAGACGGAAAAATGATGCCGCCTCCGAGACGCCTAGCTGAAAAAGCTGGAAGACATGCAAATCCTCGCAGACGTGAGGGATCCCGTACTCCTCTTAGGAATAAATAAAGGCCAAGGAGTATACTCCGCCTCATTCCAAAGGACACAATAACGGATGAAATGGGTATAATCCCGGAAGAGCGCATTCGCGCAACAATGGGCCAGAAAGGAGCAGATCCCCTTCTGTCCATTCAGCCGGAAGATATTCCGCACACGTCGAAAAGGCAGAAAAAGATGATCTATACTTTGGACCTAAGTGTTTCACTGACAGGATCCGGAGAATAACTCTACATTCTGGCTTTGCCAAAGTTGGTCCAGCATATCAAAAATATACCGGCAGTACAAACCAAAATACATGGCTCTCAGACTACTATACAGCCGTCCAGATTAACAAAGGGACAGATCTAGAGGCGGTAAAATTCCTCCCCCTAATGTTGCTGGATGGAGCCAGAGATTGGATCAATGGGCTTCCATCAAGAACCGTGGATAGTTGGGATGATATGGCTAGAGTATTCACTCAACATTTTCGGGGAACATACAAATGCCCCAAGAGCATGAACCAGCTAAACCGCTGCATCCCGTTTGAAGATGAGCCGTATGTCGACTTTACCTCAACATGGACTACAATGAAAAACAGCTACTCTGGAGTAAGTGATGTACAAGCAATGCATCCTTTCATCAATGGCTTAAAACCCGGCCTTGTACCATTCATGGTTGGTTCAAAGGAGCACAAAGATCTCGGATCTATGCTTACTACCGCCAATGAGCATGCAGCGGCTGAAGACGACATTCAAGCAAGAGGTGGAAACATTGATGCTTTGGCCCAAGTCAAAAGGACGCCTCATTCTGAGAAGAAAGCTACTCTAGAAGCACAGCCAAAGCCCAAAGAAGTTAATTTAGCCTTTGGAAAGGATAATGGTAGCAAATGGAAAGCAAGAAGCACAGAACCTATCTGCTACTCCAAGGAAGAGTGGGAAAAGATTAAGTCGGAAAACTGTGTCCACCATTCGCAATTTGGGAAACCTACCCATACCAATGCGCAATGTCGGCTTAATAAGCATATGAAAGGCATTGCAGGATCCAGGAATAAGGGGAAAATCTCCAAGAGAAAAATCTCCAAGCAAAAGCCAGAAGCTGAAAAAGAAGACAGTGAATCAGACACTGATGAAAAAATCCAGGAAAAACAGCGAAAAGGCGAACCAAAGTTCCCGAGACTTGATGGAGAATGCAACCTAACTTTCTTGGCAACTCCCTCTGCAAAAGTGGCAAAGAGAACACTTCGAGAAATAAACGCGGTTATTCCACCAACCCCCAAATTCTTGAAGTACTCAAATACGCCAATTACCTGGGATCAGTCTGATCATCCCGGAAATATCCTAGAACCCGGCATTGAAGCTCTAATTGTAAGCCCTATTGTTCAAAACACTAGGCTAAACGAGTGATGATGGATGGAGTATCCAACATCAATATCATGTACCTGGATACACTGAAGCATCTGCGAATCTCCGAGACTCAGCTCCATCATAGCAACATATGTTTCCATGGCATCGTTCCTGGCAGACAAGCACATTCCCTTGGAGAAATTTCCCTAGATGTAACCTTTGGAGAAAAAGAGCATTTTCGACAGGAAAAAATCTCTTTCGAGGTGGTGTCGTTCGAAAGTGTATACCATGTAATACTCGGACGTCCAACTTTCGCCAAATTCATGGCAATATCATATTATATTTATAACAAGCTGAAGATGCCAGGGCCGAAAGAAGGAGTAATCACCATACCAGGAGACCTCAAATTGGCAAACGAGCTAGAAAAAGGAAACGCCCTTTGCGCCAAAAAAGTGATAGCAAAGGAGGAATTTAAAGAACTGGCAAAAGAAGTATCGCCGACAGAAATGCCGGCAGGAAAAGAAAACCGGAAGCCAGCAGATAGTTTCAAAGCTTCCGAGAATACAAGACATATTATCCTAGATCCCAAAGATCCGACAAAGTTTTTTGTAGTGGGGACAGGGATGACCGACAAATAGGAAAGCACGCTCATCGAGTTCCTCCGTGAGAACTGGGATATTTTCACCTGGTGTCTTGCGGACATGCCGGGAGTACCCAGGGAACTAGCTGAGCATCAATTGAAGGTAATTCCAGGTTCAAAACCCGTCAAACAAGGTCTCCGTTGTTTTGATGGAAGAAGACGGAAGGCTATAGACAAGGAAATTATCCGGATTTTAGCAGCTGATTTTATCCGGGAAGTTATATATGATGATTGGTCTGCGAACCCAGTATTAGTCCCGAAGAAAGACAGTATTGTTCTTAGGATGTGTATCGATTACACCGGCTTGAACAAATTGTGACCAAAAGATAGGTTCGTGTTACCGCGAATCGATCAAATAATAGATGCAACTGCTGGCTCTGAGCTTTTATGCTTTTTGGATGCTTATTCCGGGTACCATCAAATACGTATGAAGGAGGAAGATCAAATCAAAACTTCCTTCATAACCCCGTATGGAACATACTATTTGATGACTCCCAAGTGCAGGAGATCAATTGTAGTACATTTCGATAAGTATTTGAGTGTCGAACCCATGAGGAGCTGAAGGTAAGCTATCTATTCTCTAAAGCTCTATAACCCTCTTATATGGCTGTTTATGCAAAGCAATAAGTTTGACTAAAAGGAACTAACTAATTAAAAGCAAGTGACGTGGAGTGTGGTTTGTCTAGTAACTAGTTAAGCAAGTTTAAAATGCAAGTTTCTAAGCAAGTTTCACAAGTAGCAAGCAGCAAATATGTCAAGTATCTCAAGGGAGCAAGTGTTCTAGAAACAGGTGTTTCGTTCGTGTGGTTGTCACAATTAGTGAAGCACATGTTTTAGTCTTAGTTATTTCTTCTAGGAAGGAGCCATGAATAGGTATAGTCAAGTAAATGATCTACAACCCCTTATGATGGATCATGTGGCCAAGTAAATGACCGCACAAGATTGATTAAGACATAAAGTCCCACCATAGCCTTACGTTCTAAGGTCCCCTATATATATCCCCCAATAACTTAACTTTGTGGCTCGGTCTCAGGTTACTGTCACTCCCAAGTCACCACCACTCCATTATGCTACCGGTGATCACCTTACATGCATTCCCCAACATATGCGTGTACTCATATATTGTACATAAAGACAATCATAGAAGATAACAAACTTGTATGCAACCAATCAACGAACTATTTCACCATTGCCAAGAACAATTCACTACTCAAACATAGACGGGGAGACACAATACATCAAGGGAATATAGTATTGCATCATACATCGTGTTTGCCAAGAGATTACAGTGGAGAGATGGAGATGATCTTGCTGTAGATGTTGATGACGAACACGCCGGAGGGGGGTGGAGCTCTCCGGGGGTGATCCCGGCGGCGTTTCCCCCCTCCGATCTTCTCCGGCGGCAGCCTTCTGTCTCTCTGTTTCGTGGTTTCGTCTCTCGGCGCCGCCTCCTCCTCGAAAAGGCCAGGGGACCCTTTATATAGTCGTTTTTAGGTCACGAGACACTCGAGAGAAGAAAGATCGACGACATCGGAGCCACGGGGGCAAAAAGGGGGCCTCTCACGCGGCCAAGGAATCTGGCCGCGTGGAGGGTCCTCTTTGACACCTGGTTGGCCTTTTGGCCGTCTACTTTGTCCCATGGTCTTCGTCTCGAAAATTCTGAACCGTGCTCTTTGGCCTTGCCCTTTTTGGAGTCTCGAAGCTCCCGGAAAGTCTGAAACACTAAAAAGTACGTTTTCTGGAAAAATAGGGTTAGAACCAAAAGAAGGGGGATTGTTTAGAAAATCCCCCAAATCATTATAAAACATGAATATAAGTTGCTAATATGTAGTAAAAACAAGTAATAACATGCAAAGTTCATGTATGCATTTTACATGCATCAACATCCCCAAGCTTAACCCATGCTCGTCCTCGAGTATGAAGGTGATAAAACTAACATGGACTTTGCATATTGAAACAATCATGGGATATCAAGGAGGATTATTCATGCTACATATAATCAAATGATTAATACTAGAAATGAGTAGCAATATACAATTCATGTTGTAAGAAATATCAAATATGCAAGCAAAGATGCTTCATGAAAGTTCACAAAGTGTATAATGAAATAAAAGCACTATGGACCAAATGCATACACAGAATGAAAAATAAAATCCTATATTGGTCAAAGAATAGCATAATGGAAAATAGAAAATATGGTGGACACTTTGGAGAAAATTGAGTAGAGGTAAAACATGATCAAGTCTTATTTAGCCTCTAAATTATTCAACTAAAATTACTAATTGAAATGTGGTATCCATTGATCTAGGACTCTCATTGCCCCTTTATCACTAGCATCTTAAATGGTGAATGTTGAAGTAATGTGAATGACAAGGTGGTTGAAAGCCTCATGCCCCGTGAGTGTGAAAACCTACTCCATGATTACTCAACTTAAGATTCCTAATAAGCTTTGTACAATCATAATAAGTATTAATGACATCATAGAGAACCGCAAAGAGGTACCTCTTGCCCCATGACATGGAAACAAGCCCATGTCACAATGACAAGACAAACAAACGGAGTAGACTCATCATCCTTTTTATTTTCATTCACTATTATGCATAGCTTCTTATTTTATTGTAGGATGTGTTGTAGAGTCACTCAAGTTGTAAGTAAATTTCCACCATGATAAAGCATGGCTTGGGTTAGCGGGTTAATGCGTTTCTCTAGTCATATAGATACCTACTCATCAAGACTTACTATTCCTCTATTTCATTTCGGCATGGCAGGAGTCCAAAAACAAAAGTACATGATATCAACCAAATGTAAATTTTTGTGCAATGTTGAAAGATTTCCGGTGATACACGTTTATAGCTAGCTCCCAACCACACACTTGTCAAACGCAAAACTTGTGGCTCCCATTATTGGGTCATGTTTATTAGATGCATAAAAAGTAAAGTGTTCCTTCAAAAGTTCGTGAGAGTCCTATCCCAAGTTCAACCCATGACAATTAATAAAGTGAATATATTAATTTAGAACATAAATAACACAATAAAATGGTGAACATACTCGGAATAGCAATGAAGCTAATGGGAAGATATGGTGGACTCACTGGAAATACTTGGCTAAGGAGTGTTGGAAACAAGTTTTTACTTGTTGGAATTTTTAAATTTTTGGCTAGTAAGAGGGAGATAGTTGACCAGCTACTATGCATGCATATTTCCATAGAACTACTAATTTCATGACAAACTAAATAAACCAGCAATTAACATCAAGGACATGAATAAGAGATAGCTCAAGACAACATTATTGCAAATTTCTACACATAAAAGCCTATAAATCATGCAAACATATGTAGCTCTTCAAATCAACCATGGCATCCCTATTCTAAGTCATAATACTAGCATCCAATACATTCCAACCCCAAACTCCAGTAGCTCAATCTCATATAAAATAATGGGTGTGGTCTTATCAAAACAAAAATAAAAACAAAAATTGACGCTTCAAGTCACTACGATAAATGCTTTGCTTACAAAAACAGAAAGTAGACGTGTGCTAACTAAAATAGTGTAGCTCCAGTGGGGTGTTCATCACATCCCCAATCTTATGGCTTTCACCATTCTTGGATGCCTTGAGGCGCAGCTCCTCTATTCCCTGTGAAAAAAATTCACGAAACATGTTTCTCCCGTTCTTTTTCTGTGGGGTGACATTAGCAAGGACAAACAAATCACATGCTTGATGTGCAAAATTCCAAATAAAATGCTCCAGTAGATAGACAATAAGGTTCATTATGTTGTATGTTCACTCTCTTGCTTTAAATAATCATGGAAATTCGATTCCCAAGCCCAAAGAGTGCATAAAACAAAAGAAGGCAGAATCTGTCCAGAAAAGCAACAGCAGCAAAACGAACGTTTTTCCCTAAGCTAGACTCGTCAAAAAAATTAAGCCAATTTTTGTTATTACAGAGGATGAAAAGTTGAATAACATACTAAGAAATTAGCTCAATCCGACATACCAATAAAAAACTTAAAATCATACGGTGAGCAGACTCGTGCTGAAACAGAAATTTCATGCACTAGGATAGCAACTTATAAGTCCAAATGGGTTTGACTTGACTATTTATTGAAAACTACATAATTAAAACAAAAAAAACTAATCTCTTGAGACAGCAATAGGACACTAGGAAAATCCAAACAAAAACAACCGGGTTGCCTCCCGTAAAGCGCTTTCTTTATAGCCATATAGCTAGGCTTTACATACTTAACATCATGATGGTTGGAGTGAGGTGGCTCGGCATCCCCAAGCTTGGATTCTTGTAATTATTTGATACATGTAGGGTGAGCCCAGTGGTACATCCCCAAGCTTGATTGGTTGTTCCTCTTGATCTTTGTTCATCTCACTCAACTCTTCCTCCTGAAAAATTCTTCTTACACAAATCTTAACATAAAACTTGATTAGAGGGGTTAGTGCCTCCATAAATAAAATCCACATAGGTACAGAAAAGACACATCATGAGTTGATTCTAAATATTAACTACTGTTACTATAGATGTGCATTGCTCCTTGATCAAAAGAACCACACAAAACACAACTAATGAGAGTAATGCAAAATAAACACATAATCTGCCAAAAACTGAACAGCCCGTAAAGAGTGAATTTTTAGAGGCACTTAAGTTGCTCAAATCAGAAAACTTAAAAATAATGAAATATGTAGTGATAACTAAATATTGCTGTAGTAAATTACCAGGTCAAAATTCCACTTCTGTGATTTTAAACATTTTTCGTAGTGAAGTTCAGGAATCTGTTTTCTTCACAGCTAATTACTATTGTTTAATCCTATCTCTCATATAAGATTATTCTTGCCATTTAAGATGAGAAATAAGACAGAAAAGTGATGTTACAGTAGTGAACTAATATTTTTATTGTTTTTAGCTTTGGAAAAAGTTTTAATGATAGAGACTTTGCAATGGTTTCATTGGCATGAACAACACATGTTCAAGGTCGACCCCAACTTCTCCATTACTCATCCTTCTCATTTACTTTCCCAAATTTTTTCTAAAATGAAAATCTTAAACTAAATGATACATAACAGTAGGTAAAGGCATTTTACATGTTGTAAAGACATAAATGTGTGCTCAAACCGAATAGGAAATTAAAGCATAAGGAACACACCAAAAAAATATTAAACAATTTATTTTTAACTCTAACCCATTTCCTATGCATTGGCTTTTTGTAATGAAACAAATAAAAGAAGCACACAATAGCAAGCATAGAAAGGTAGATCAAGTGCAACTTCAATACTTTCAGCATAAAGAGGGGAAACTTAATATTGTTGAAATATGTGTAACCATGTTTCCTTCTCTCATAATAATTTTCAGTGGCATCATGAATAGATTCAACAATATGAATATCACATAAAAAATTCTTATCATGAGCCACATGCATAAAAGAATCACTACTCTCCACATAAGTAAAATCCTCATTAGTGATAGTGGGAGTTAAACATTCATAATTTTCATTGCAATCATCATATATAGGAGGCATAGTATCATCAAAGTGAATTTTCTCCTCCAAGCTTGGGGAACTAGAAATACCATGCTCATCAAAACCAACTTCCCCAAGCTTAAAACTTTCCATAGAATCAGCAAGTATATCATTTTTATCCTCAATAGTAGAGGGACTAAAAATATCATATTCATCAAGATAAACTTCCCCAAGCTCAATGTTTTCCTTAGCAATAAAGGTGTTCAAAGAATTAGTACTACCACAAATATGATTGTTGTGCAAATAATTTTTCAATTTCTCCTCAAACACTTCATGTCCTAATTCAAGGTAGATATTATACAGTTCTAAAATTGTTTGGTTGTTTTCCATTTTATAATTTTTGTGTGTTTTAGGTTTATATGTTAGTATGCAATGCAAACAAGAATAAAAGCTTTCGATAAGTATTTGAGTGTCGAACCCACGAGAAGCGGAAGGTAAGCTATCTATTCTCTAAAGCCCTATAACCCTCTTATATGGCTGTTTATGCAAAGCAATAAGTTTGACTAAAAGGAACTAACTAATTAAAAGCAAGTGACATGGAGTGTGGTTTGTGTAGTAACTAGTGAAGCAAGTTTAAAATGCAAGTTTCTAAGAAAGTTTCACAAGTAGCAAGCAGCAAATATCTCAAGTATCTCAAGGGAGCAAGTGTTCTAGCAATATGTGTTTCTTTCGTGTGGTTGTCACAATTAGTGAAGCACATGTTTTAGTCTTAGTTGTTTCTTCTAGGAAGGAGCCATGAATAGGTATAGTCAAGTAAATGATCTACAACCCCTTATGATGGATCATGTGGCCAAGTAAATGACCGCACAAGATTGATTAAGACATAAAGTCCCACCATAGCCTTACGTTCTAAGGTCCCCTATATATATCCCCAAATAACTTAACTTTGTGGCTCGGTCTCAGGTTACTGTCACTCCCAAGTCACCACCACTCCATTATGCTACCGGTGATCACCTTACATGCATTCCCCAACATATGTGTGCACTCATATATTGTACATAAATACAATCATAGAAGATAATAAACTTGTATGCAACCAATCAACGAACTATTTCACCATTGCCAAGAACAATTCACTACTCAAACATAGACGGGGAGACACAATACATCAAGGGAATATAGTATTGCATCATACATCGTGTTTGCCAAGAGATTACAGTGGAGAGATGGAGCTGATCTTGCTGTAGATGTTGATGATGAACACACCGGAGGGGGGTGGAGCCCTCCGGGGGTGATCCCGGCGGCGTTTACCCCCTCCGATCTTCTCCGGCGGCAGCCTTCTGTCTCTCTGTTTCGTGGTTTCGTCTCTCGGCGCCGCCTCCTCCTCGAAAAGGCCAGGGGACCCTTTATATAGTCGTTTTTAGGTCACGAGACACTCGGGAGAAGAAAGATCGACGGCATCGGAGCCTGTAACACCTGGGGTGTTTTCCCTAATCTAGAAAATTGGTTGTTTTCTTTTTTTTGGCATTGCATCACATGCATCATCTGCACATTGTTTGCAAACCAATTCAAAAACAAAACAAAAATTCAAATCCATTTAAAACTTTTCAAACAATGCACCTGTGTTTTTCAAACTCAAATTGTTTTTCAATATAAGTTGATTGGAATTAATTTTGCTTGGTTATTACAAAAATCATTTCTTTATGAAACACTAATTAAAATTAAAATAGCAATTTCAATTCATTTTGGCAATTTCAAAATTTTGGAAATAAGCACACATACCTTTGTTCTTACTGTTTTGAAATTCAATAAAAATTATTGTCAAAATAAAAACCCCAAAAATCCTATTCTATTTCTCTCTTTCCCATTCCTACAAAAAAAAACAAACAGAAAAAAATATAAGAAACAGAAAAGAAGAAAAGGGAGGGCAGGCCAGCCCAATTGGGCCAGCCCACCAAACCTAACCGAAGCAGCCCAACCCCCCCTTCTTCCTCGTACGGACAGACAGGAGGGGGAGGTCGCTGTCACCTCCCATGGCCCCCACCTCCACCTGCTCCTTCCCCCCCTTATCTATCCCCCTCCTCCCCCTCCAACCCTAACCCTAGGCCACTCCCTCTCCTCCTCCTAGCCGCCGCCCCCCTCTCTTCTTCCTCTCTTTTCTCTCTGTATTTCTGCTCCTCTTTCTGAATTCCCTGAAGCTGTGCCATGGCCGGAGATGGAGCTCCATGGCACGGGCGCGGTGGTTGATGGCGGGCCCTGGTTTCCGCGGGAATGGAACCAGGGCACTCCCGGCTTCCTCCACGCGACATCGGCTGGCTCGGGGAGGCACCGTGCCCGCCGCACCGTCGCCGCCTACTGCTCCGCCGTCGCTGAACCTCCTCCTCGTCCGCCTGCTCCCTCGGGCCCGCGGTGAGCACCTTCCCCCTCGCCCTCTCTCCTCTCCTCTCTCCCCTCTCTCCCCTCTGCTCCGCAAGCGCACGGCCGCACGAGCCCGTCGCCCTCGCCGGCAGCAGCCGCGGCGAGCGCTCCGTGGTCACCGTCGTTACCTGTTCCGATCGGTAACTGAATGTGTTATTCAGTTCGTCAGTTAACGCCGAAAGCCCACCTCAAAACCATTACGCCTCTATATCTTTCAACAACCGATCGACTAGCCCACTGGTAGCACTCCCTTGCGCGCGCCCAGCAGGTCCTGGGTTCGATCCCCCCCAGACGCAAAGCCACCCCCTTTTCTCAGCCTTTTCTTTTTTCTCTTGAATTCCAGAAAACAGATCTGATGCATTAATTCTAAAATCAATAACAAATTGAATTTTGATCCAATTTCAACGATTCAAGTTTCTGTGGATTCATAATTTTGTGCTCTTTCTGTTAATGTCAAAGTTGCAACATGTTTCTGTAATAATTTTTGCACTAAATAATTAATTACTGAAAATGCAATTAAAAGTTGAAATTTTGGAATTTCATAACTTGAGTTGTGTTCATCCAATTTGAGGAAACTTGGGCTCTAAAAATTTGTCTTAACAAACTCTACACATTGGTATTTTATTTGGTCACAATTAAATTAATTTTGAACATGTTTCCTTCTGTTTACTAAAAAGGGCAGAATAAGATTGCTTATGAAAAATTGCTTAATAAATTCAATAATAACCCAAAAAATTATGTTTAATAGCTCAAATTGTTCATTGAAACATTTTATACATGTTTTCAACCTTTTCAATACAATTTGTTTACTGTTTTCCCTAATTAAAAGTGGTGCAATAATTCAATGCTTTAATTAAACCTTTTAAATTGCAAAATTCATAACTTGGGCAATTCAAACCCAATTCCAACATGTAAAATATGTTTTCCATCCCATTTTTCATGAACTTTGCAAATATCAACCTTGTTTGCTATTTTGAATAAATAAAATTGCTGAAAACAACTATTTCTTAATTAATGCATTAAAATTGTCAATTTAATAACTTGCTCATTTTAAATCCATTTTCAACAAATGAAATAGGTATTCCATCTAAAATTTTGTGTTCTTTCCAAATATAAATTTGGTTATATGTTTTGAACATTTAAAATTGGTGAAAACAACAAATGTTTTTTAAATCATTTAAAATGCCAAAGTTCATAACTTAATAAATAAAATTCCAAACTTGGTAAACAACATATCAAACTGAAGCTATTGTTGTTTTCTTATTGTTTTCATCATCCATGCATCATTCTAATCAACTTTCACGTGATGGTTATTTATAGATCATTTAATTCAACAATAATTCATGAGCTTTTCCATATGCAATCCAAATTGCATATAGGACCATTTAAATATGTTTACCATGTCAACTAGTTTATCTTTGATGCATCCTTAAACTTGTCATGCATCCCTATCTTGATCATGCTGGATCTTTTGCCGTAGTAGTAATTGTTGCATCCAGTGTTTGTTCTAGTTCGTTGCTTTTTCGCGGATAGGACGCTGAGATGATGTGAGCAACGACAGGTTCTGCTATCTCTACTTGCTGGATTCCAGGCAAGTATACTTACTTGCTGCCAAATGGCTGCCTTTCATTACTTGTTACCGATTTTTTCCGTTGTTCTTATGCTAGCCTTATGATTCGATGCTTGTGTCTCGATCCTATCATATGTTTACCTTGCAGCCATGATATAGCCTTCCTTCCACTTCCTATTACATGTTGCTTGTTTACCTTGTTGGCCCTCGTGTCGTAGTTGCATGCTTAGTGTTGTTTGTGCTCAAGTATTGTTGTCCGTATTATCACCTGTTTAGTTTGATAGTTGGGTTTCAATTCAATCAACAACATGTTAATGTTTTGGGTAATAATAATTTGATGATAAGGCACCGGCAGCAGGCCCGACGTGGTTTTGAGGCCTTCTAGTGTCGACCCTAATTAGGAAAAGGGTCTTGTCCATTGATCCATGATGAGCGCACTAACCGCATGTCGGAAGCGAGTATGGGCGCCCCCCGCAATTCTGATTCGATTCGCATCTCGTCCAAATCGCCTCATTTAGTTCGGGTTTTCCATTTGCCGCATGCATATGCAGGTGCGAACCCTTGGCGCCAGGGTGGAACTTTTGTAGTCGGCATTTAGGGAGACACGTTCTTAGAGTGCTATGAGGGTCCCCTTTTCTTCGTGGGGCTTGATTAGCCGTGCGCTCAACTGCACGGGGTTCTTTGGGCTTGATGCGAAGAAGAGTTGGGTTGTGTTGAGTACCTCGCTTGGTGGGTTGATCCCCCGTCTGGCGGGTTATTCTTACGTGTACGACCAAATTGGTGCATCCCTGCAGGGTTAAATCTTCTCGAGAAGCCGTGTTGTCCGCGGTTATGGATGACTTGGTGAAAGTGCTGGCTAACAAGTACTCAGACAACTTACACTTAACAATGATAACTTGACTAGTAATATAGATTACCTCCACCATAAAAATGAATGTCACCCTAATCAAAAGTGTGAGTTTTCCTTGGGTTGCTTCCTTAGCAGGGGGTAACATTGGATGGGTATTATTTGGTGAGTAGTTGTAGTTGGTTCTGATACGCTATCTTATCCCTTTCTTTTAGCCGGATGTTGTAGCGAGTCTCCGTAGTTAGTTAGTGCAGCCCGCTGCCGCTTCTTTGCAATAATCCTTTCCTCTCTGTTGAACCCAAAGTATTTGTATCTTGTGATGATTGGTTACGCTGGTCTCTTGTGAGTATGGTTTATCCACTTGCCAGTACTTAACCGTACTGACCCACGAATCCTTTTCGTGGCTGCATATTCCACATTGCAGTCAACAGGTTTGAAGTTTGACGACGTTAGCTTGGGAATCCCTCCGGTTTGTCCTGGGCAGGGATTGGACGCCATCGGTTATCTTCAGGACTCTTAGTCCAATTTGTATCTTGTCCGTAGTCGGACACTATGTTGTTTCTTCCGCTGTTATTTGGATCTTTGTATTGTATCAGTTGTATCCTTGACTCGTTCGAGTCGTCGTGTATATATCTTTTCTGTTGTTGTTGCGGAATATTCGTGAACTGTTGTAATGTTATCACAAGTGGCAACCTAAAATCGGTTATTATGTGGATTTTGGCGGGAATGCTGAAATTTGCATAGTGCCCGATCTCGGGGCGTCACAGAGCCACAGGGGGAAAAAGGGGGCCTCTCACGCGGCCAAGGAATCTGGCCGCGTGGAGGGTCCTCTTTGCCACCTAGTTGGCCTTTTGGCCCTCTACTTTGGCCCATGGTCTCCGTCTCGAAAATTCTGAACCGTGCTCTTTGGCCTTGCCCTTTTTGGAGTCCCGAAGCTCCCGGAAAGTCTGAAACACTAAAAAGTACGTTTTCTGGAAAAACAGGGTTAGAACCAAAAGAAGGGGGATTGTTTAGAAAATCCCCCAAATCATTATAAAACATGAATATAAGTTTCTAATATGTAGGAAAAACAACTAATAACATGCAAAGTTCATGTATGCATTTTACATGCATCACTATTACATAACCATGCCTTTTGGCCTGAAGAACGCATGTGCTACATACCAGCGTTGCATGCAATGTTGTTTGCATAGTCAAATTGGCAAAAATTTCCATGTTTACGTGGATGACATTGTCGTAGTTTCCAAGGAAAAGGATACACTGCTTGAATATCTACGAGAAACCTTCAAAAATTTACGCACTTACAAAATGAAGTTGAATCCATTAAAGTGCGTATTCGGGGTTCCCTCCGGAAAGCTTCTGGATTTTATCGTTTCTCATAGAGGAATAGAAGGAAACCCGGAAAAGATCAAGGCAATCTTGAACATCACAAGGCCTACATGTTTAAAAGATGTACAGAGATTGACGGGTTCTGCAGCCGCAGCCAGCAGGTTTATAAGCTGACTAGGAGATAAAGCTCTGCCATTATACAAATTGTTGAAGAAATCCGACAAATTTGAATGGACAGAAGAGGCGGATAAAGCATTAACTCACTTGAAAGAAACCTTGATGAAAGCACCGATTTTGGCATCCCCAAAAGATGAAGAACCCATGTTACTGTATCTCAAAGCAACAAACAGGGTTATCAGCGCTGTGATAATTGTGGAAAGGTGGAAAGAAGAACAAAGTATACCAGATCATCATCCAGTATACTATGTTAGCGAAGTATTCTCTGAGTCAAAGCAAAGGTACCCACATTATTAAAAGCTGGCATATGGCGTGTTTTTTGCATCTATAAAACTCCGCCATTATTTCCAAGGACATTCCATAACAATGTTAAGCAAAGCACCACTAAGGGATATCATTAACAATGCGGCCGCAACAGGCCGAGTAGCCAAATGGGGCATTGAGCTAGCTGCGTTCGACATTAAGTACCAACCCAGGACGGCAATTAAATCCCAGGTGTTGGCATATTTTGTCGCTGGTTGGATAGAAGCAATGGAAAACACACCAACGCCGGAGTCGGAATACTGGGTCATGCATTTTGATGGATCCAAGATGAAGGAAGGCGCTAGAGCTGGTGTAGTGCTAAAATCCCCAAAAGGTGATATTATGGAGTATGTATTACAAATACATTTCAACGCCAGTAACAACATGGCAGAATACGAAGCATTGCTTCATGGCTTGCATATTGCAAAAGAAATAGGTGTCAAACGCATACTATGCTATGGTGACTCAGATTTGGTACAACATCAGCTAAACCAAACATGGGACGACGAAAGCCACATCATGGCCGAATATCGGAGAACGGTGGACGAGTTTGCCATTTGCTACCTTGGATTTGAAGTACTTCATATCAAAAGGGAAGAAAATTGGAACGCGGATGCATTAGCCCGCATGGGGTCGGAAAGAGTGAAAACCCTACCATCTGGTGTGTTTGTCCAACACTTGCACGAACCATCTATCAAAGGTGGAGATGTTGATTATCCTCTCGTTTCCGAGTCAATTGAAATTCTGCTCGTTAACCCGGATTGGACGATTCCATACTTAAACTTCTTAGTTGATCAGAAGTTCCCGGATGGAGCAGACGAGGTCTTGCAAAGACAGCTACAACGTCGATGCAAAGGATACACAGTAATTAATGGTTGCTTGTATAAACGTAGCAATGGTTGAAAGAATGAATAGCTCAATCCTGCAGCGAATACGCCGAAGACTCGAATCTCCTCTTCATAGAGCAGCTGGAGCATGGGTGTAGGAATTACCTTCCGTGCTTTGGAGTATTCGAACGACACCAAATAGATCAACAGGCCAAACCCCATTTTTTATGGTCTACGGTGCAGAAGCAATGCTTCCAACGGACATGCTCCATGATAGCCCAAGAGTGCAGGCTTACGATGACACGGATGCCGAAAGCAAACGACAGGATGCCGTCGATCTTTTAGAAGAACAACAAGACCTTGTGCTTCAAAGATCCGCCATTTATCAGCAAGGATTGCGATGCTACCATAGTCGGAAAATCAGACACCGTTCTTTCAAAGAAGGTGACTTAGTGCTAAGATTGGTGCAGGAAAGAAAGCACAAGTTAGCCCCAGTCTGGGAGGGACCATTTTTCATTAGCAAGGCTATGAAAAATGGATCTTATTATCTTGTAGATATTCGAGACACGGAAGATGATCCCAAGCATCTGAATCGCAAAATAAAGAGGAAGATAGATGTCGAACTAGGAGAGACAAAGAGACCCCGGAGCATCCAACAGCTACGTCCCTTCTACACTTAATTCAATTTCTATGTAAACATCTTTGAGATCATGAAATAAAGTTGTCGGAATTCATGCATTACTGTTTTATCTGTTTCCATACAAAGCATAAGTTCGTCTTATCTATTTCCCAATTATTTTTCAAAATACTCAATGTTAACATGAATTGTGCCTGCATGCTCGGAGTTATAAAACTGAATGCTTTTCGGCCTAACGAGGATTAAGGAAACCCAGATTGTGCCTGTGTGTTTGAGTTTCATACAATTTCAACATTTCTTACTTTTTCTAAGTATTATCTGATTGTTGATGTGTTGGGTCACTGAAATTAGTAAGTAAAAATGCCTTAGTACAATCCATGTTTCCGAGTTTTGACTGATCTATTATACCCAGTCACTTGGCGTGAAGATTAAGTACTATTGAGCTATTTCAAACACTAAGGAAAGTTAAAACATATAAGCCACAGAACTTAGAAGGCAAAGGCATTAAAACCCAGAAAACTTGCAAAGACTTATAAATTAAACTGTAAAGGCGGAGTACTTGTTTATACAAAAGAGTAGATAGAATCACAATGGTATTACATCGTAAGAATAGTAATGCTTCTATTTTCCTATCTTCTACCCAGGACTCAAGAAGCTTCTTCGGGATCCGAGTCTCCATCCTCGCTGCTGGAATCCTCTAGAGTTGTCGGAATTTCCTCCTCGGGGTAGAAGGTGGAGATGTTCACCATGTTGGCAATCTTGGTGGCGTGGCCTTTGATAGCATCAAAGATGTTGGCCCGCTGAGCGTCTGAGTATCCTTGAGGGATACATGACGCCACGCGCCAAGACTTGGCGGTGGTATAGTGCATACGCATAAGCCCAAGGGCCATGTGCGCACCACCGCGAGCCGCGAAGCGGAACCACGATTCCTTGCGGTTCGCAACTTCCTCGATCGCCTCCGGAAGCTTACTGACTTCCGAGAACTCTCCTGCTTTGTTGGGAATGTACTTATTAATAAGTAACATCCCCGCAGCTTTAAGCGCGGTGAAGACCTTCTCGAAAGCCCGGATTCTTTCGATCCGGGTAATTTGGGGGCTACCTTCTGTTTCAATCAACAAAACAAAGTTAGGAAAACAGAAGAAGGGAAAAAGGAAAAATCCTGTAAAAGTTAAAAACTTACCGAGAATCCGGTCCATCTCCGTACCTTCCTCAAGGCATTAGTTCAGGGCATTCTCCAGGTCCCTGATGGTGGCCTTGTCCTTCTCGGCTTGGTTGGAGGCCTTGGACTCGGCAATGCCGACAGCCAGTTGGTTGGCCTCTAGGTCCTTATGGAGCTTCACAGTGAGCTTGTGAGGATCCAGGTTTTCCTTCTGGAG
This sequence comes from Alopecurus myosuroides, assembly GCA_028641055.1. Taxonomy (NCBI): domain Eukaryota; kingdom Viridiplantae; phylum Streptophyta; class Magnoliopsida; order Poales; family Poaceae; genus Alopecurus; species Alopecurus myosuroides. The sequence goes on along the minus strand of CM054057.1, from coordinate 461,597,134 downwards.
GTTCTAGGCATTGCCGGCATCTTCAGCAATTTGCTTGGCTTTCGCCAAAGAAGCTGAAAAGCAAGTAAAATGAAGAGTTAAAAACTCGGAAAAATACTTAGAAAAAATTCTAAACAAAACCAGAGACAAAATTACCTGCAGAATCATCCAGCTTTCGCTGAACGGAGGCTAGCTCCGAGTCCTTATCTTCAAGAATACCAAGGAGAGTTTTTACCTCCTTATTCCTGATGGTAAGCTTGCTGAAAATTTCCATGTTAATGTTTTCAGCACTTTGCTGAAACACGGAAAAGAAACAAAGCGCTTAAGTCAAAAATCAAGCAAGGAAATGATAAAAGCATTAAGTCAAAAAGTATACTTTTGGCAAAATTCTTGGAGGCTAGAGATATTACCTGGCTCATCCGTTGAAGACTCGACAAGTTCTCGTTGAATTCCTTTGCATACTCGGCAAATAGAATTCCAACATGGCAAAGGCCATCTTGGATAATCCGCCGAGGTGAAAACACAAAGTTATTCCTAACAATAAGTCCGCCTTGCGTCCAAGGACGGATTAAAGGAGCTGGAGCAAAGAACTTTGTCGCCCATGGATGAATATATCCATGTTCGTCAAAATGTTCCTCTTGTTTTACCTTGAACTGCGGGTCATAGTTGGGGATTGGCTCCTCCTGTGGAACACTGGAGGGACCCCCCAACTTCCGGCTCCACTGCCCCTTTCCCTCGCGCCCGTCTCTGGTGCAATGGGATGGCTGGTCTACAGGGGTTCCTCCTCCCTGGCAGCCACGTTTTCCTCCGCAGCTGCGACCGGAGTGTCGGGAGCAGCAGCAGGAGAAGGTTGTGCCCCTCTCCGGGCAACAAACTTAAGTTTCTTCTGGCTTTTTGGCTTCAATGTTGTCGGAGCCAAGCTAGAAAGAGAAAATACGAGAAGTTAGAATTCCGAGAAAGAAAAGAAATTCCGACGACAAAAAGCAGAGAAAAGAGAAACCCAGATGATTTACCTGGAAGTAGCGACGGGAATTCCGTCAAGTTCAACCACTTCTTGAGTAATGGATGGCTTCTTGCGTTTCCGTCCGCCTGCAAACTTGGCACGCATTGTGTCAAACTCGGCGTCGGTTGCAAGGTCCTCATAAGTGAGATCGACCGGCTGTGGAAAAAGCACAAAATCCGGCTAAGTTAGAAATCTGAGAAAAGATAAAATCCGAGAAAGTGCCCAAAGAAGAAAAATGTTACCTTTGGAGCTGGATTTCCCTCGTGATACATTTCTCGGCTTTCTTCGTCCTGGTCGCGAGTAGCTACCAGATGATTTACCCGCTTCTTGAAGTCCCTCTTAGAGAACGCTTTGTCCGTTCCCCTCATTGCATCCTCCGGGCCCGAATAGTCACACAAAAGCCGGGTTCCGCGATAAGCCAATGGATGGATGCGTCTCCCGAACCAACACAGAACTGTGTCAGTGCCAGTGAGAGGAGGAGAGGAGGAGACGAGTTTTGTGATGCGCCGTTTGATTCTCATCAGATCATCCGGTAAAGTCTGGACTGCGTCCACTGCCCAGTTATCTTGGGGAGTGGCAGCAGAGTTGACGAAAGGTGGAATTCCCGTTTCCTTTCCCGGAAACGGGACATCTTCGTGATAGAAGAAGGAACCCGTCCAAAATTTGACGGATTCCGAGGTTTTGATTTTCGGAAACCAATCCTCCCTGAACCTACGCAGGGTGAAGGAGATGGTCCCGCAGGTGGGGAGAGCGCCCTTAGAGGGGTTGCGCTTCACCCCGAAGCAATACTGCCACAAATCTTACCTAGGTTCTATTTCTAGATACCCTTCAAAGAGGGCCTAGAACCCGGCTAGATAAAGAATGGAGTTGGGAGGAAGGTTATGAGGTTGGATGTTGTAGTGGTTCAAGACTTGGAGGAAGAAGGCAGAAGGCGGAAATCCCATACCTCTACTAATGTGGGAGGTGAGGAGAACCCTTTCTACGGCTTGCGGCGATGGCTCGGAGTCGTCCTCCTCGTACCGCCATTTGCCCTTCTGGATGAGCCCTTCCTTCTCCATTCTCGGAAGAAGGGACGGAACCACATTGCAGTGGCTACAGTTCCCGGAGTTTTCCTCCGTGTCTTCTTCCGCTCCGGCAACGAGCTCCTCACCATCGCGAGCGAGTTTTTCTTCCCCTGGCTCGGTGGCGAGAGGCAGAGTTGGCGTGGCAGATGACGACGACGCATTCTCGGCCGCGGGAGGAAGATCCCCGCGGGCCAAGTTGCCGGGGTTTCCCTCCGGCGCACTCGCGGTGGCGCGGCCGAGAGAGTCCAGCTACGGGTCTGTGTCATTGATGATACTGTCAATGTCGAGGGCGACGGAGCTTTCCTCCGTAGCACGGGGTGATTCTCCGGTGGTCATGTTTTGGCGGCGCGACGAGGATCTGGATCCTCCGATGGCATTTTTCCGGGGAAGGAGCGGTCGCACGAACTCTGCTCACTTTCATGAACTTGACCTCTGTGGCAATGGCGCAGGGGGCTTGAGGGAGATGAGAGAGCGGAAGGTTAAACCGGAGGGCTATTTTGACCATTGGATCTTTGACGCGTGTCACGCCCGGAAAATCCGGGAAATAAGGGACGGGGTGATAATGGCTATCTCCTCGTTTCCCGCCAGAATCTGTCAGAGATACGTTTCAGGGTTTCACACTGAACCCAAACGTCCGTGATGTCAGCACGATTTCATCGCTGACATCATGAAGTTCCTTCTTCACGAAGGCTCGTGAAAAAAAAGCCGGATTTTGATGAAATCCGAGTTTCGCGTTAAGAATGATTTGGGAAAAAGAAGAATTGAGACGAAGCGCCAACATTTCTCGGAAAAGAATGCAAATAGACGAAAGGTGGCAGAATGAAGTCGCAATCCTTCTTGGGGGCTACTGTCGGATATATACCGATTAGGGGTATATCCGGCATTGTCCTAAAGAGCCGGATTACCAGGGTGGCCTGATTGGTCATGGATCACAGTCCATTAGGCGGCCCAGTAAGCTGACGCACACAAGACGGATTCTAGAAGAACCCGGACCACGACCAAGGTGGTGCGGCTTGGAGTAGAAGGCGGATTCCTGCTTTCCAAGTTAGATACTTTCTGTAGACTTCTAGGTTTCTTTTCTGTAAGCCCTAACCCGGCTATCTATATAAAGCCGTACGGGAGAGAAGAACAGAGAGAGACGATTAGCTAGAAGCCAACTCGCCGAGAAGTTGATCCTCGTCGAGTTAGCGAAAGCCTACTCACGTTGTACTTTGTATACTTCAGGCTTCAGCCCTGATTTAGTGAGATTGCAGGAGTAGGAACGTCGCCTAGTTGCGCCGTACTGAACATGGGTAAATTTGGTGTTCCTGGTTATCGTACTACCACGTCCTCCCATGTCTCTACCCGTAGACTAATGACACCCCCGTCTATGAACCCTACTACGATGTCTCGACAACCCACTTGGTATACTTATCTACTGCAACGAGTAGATGTGTAAGTCCGCCTCTTGCAGTTTTGAATGGTCCCATCTTATCTAGCCCCAAGACCACGAACGGCCATGTTATAGAGATAGCTTTGAGTGCTTGAGATGTTATATTCGTCTGCTTGGCGTAATACTGTCATCTGGCACATGTGTTTACTATGTGTTCGGCATCTGTCTTGGCTGTGAGCCAGAAAAAACCCTGCACGGAATGCTTTTTTGACTATGCTTTTTGATTGAGCATGATGTCCGCAATCTCCTGCGTGGATTTATTGCAAGATTTCTCGGCCTTCTTCTGGCGAAATACATCGCTGAAAATTCCGATAGTGCTGCGTTTATACATGCAGCCATTAATTATCATGTATCCTTTGCATCGACGTTGTATCTGCCTTTGCCAGACCTCGTCTGCTCCATCTGGGAACTTCTGATCAACTAAGAAGTTTAAATATGGAATTATCCAATCCGGGTTAATGATCAGAACTTCAATTGACTCGGAAACGAGAGGATAATCAACATCTCCACCTTTGATCGATGGTTCGTGCAAGTGTTGGACAAACACACCAGGTGGTAGTGTTTTCACTCTTTCCGATCCCATGCAGGCTAATGTATCCGTGTTCCAATTTTCTTCCTTTTTGATATGACGTACTTCAAATCCTAGGAAGCAAATGGCAAACTCGTCCATAGTTCTCCGATATTCGGCCATAATGGGGCTTTTAGCATCCCATGTGTTGGTTTAGTTGATTTTGTACCAAATCCGAGTCACCATAACAGAGTATGGGTTTGACGCCTATTTCTTTTGCAATATGCAAGCCATGCAGTAAGCCTTCGTATTCTGCCACATTGTTGCCGGCGTTGAAGTGTATTTGTAATACATACTCCATAATGTCACCTTTTGGAGATTTAAGCACTACACCAGCTCCAGCGTCTTCTTTCATCTTGGATCCGTCAAAATGCATGATCTAGTATTCTGACTCCGGCATTGGTGTGTTTTCCATTGCTTCTGTCCAATCAACGACAAAATCTGCCAACACCTGGGATTTAATTGCGGTCCTGGGTTGGTACTTAATATCGAACGCAGCAAGCTCGATGCCCCATTTATCAACTCGGCCTGTTGCGACCGCATTGTTGATAATATCCCCTTGTGGTGCTTTGCTTACCTCTGTTATGGAATTTCCTTGGAAATAATGGCGGAGTTTTCGAGATGCGAAAAACACGCCATATGTCAGCTTTTGATAATGTGGGTACCTTTGCTTTGACTCGGAGAATACTTCGCTAACATAGTACACTGGATGCTGATCTGGTATTTTGTGTTCATCTTTTCGCCTTTCCACAATTATCACAACACTGATAACCCTGTTTGTTGCTGTAAAATACAATGACATGGATTCTTCGTCTTTTGGGGATGCCAAAATCGGAGTTTTCATCAAGGTTTCTTTTAGCTGAGTTAGTGCTTTGTCCACCTCTTCTGTCCATTCAAATTTGTCGGATTTCTTCAACAATCTGTATAATGACAGAGCCTTGTCTCCTTGCCGGCTTATAAACATGCTGACTGCGGCTGCAGAACCCGTCAATCTGTGTACATATTTTAAGCATGTAGGCTTTGTGATGTTCAAGATTGCCTGGATCTTTTCCGGGTTTACTTCTATTTCTCTGTGAGAAACGATAAAACCCAAAAGCTTTCCTGAGGGAACTCCGAATACGCACTTTAATGGATTCAACTTCATTTTATAAGTGTGCAAATTTTCGAAGGTTTCTCGTAGATCTTCAAGGAGTGTGTCATTTTCCTTGGAAACTACGGCAATGCCATCCACGTAAACATGGACATTTTTACCGATTTGACTATGCAAACATCATTGCATGCAACGGGTAAGTAGCACCCGCGTTCTTCAGGCCAAAAGGCATGGTTATGTAATAGTATGTTCCATACGGGGTTATGAAGGAAGTTTTGATTTGATCCTCCTCCTTCATACGTATTTGATGGTACCCGGAATAAGAATCCAAAAAGCATAAAAGCTCAGAGCCAGTAGCATCTATTATTTGATCGATTCGCGGTAACGTGAACCTATCTTTTGGACACATTTGTTCAAGCCGTTGTAATCTATACACATCCTAAGGACAATATTGTCGTTCTTCGGGACTAATACTGGGTTCGCAGACCAATCAGTATGTATGATTTCCCGGATAAAATCAGCTGCTAAAAGCCGAATAATTTCCTTGCCTACAGACTTCCGTCTTCTTCCATCAAAGCGACGGAGACCTTGTTTGACGGGTTTTGAACCTGGAATCACTTTCAGTTCATGCTCAACAAGTTCCCTGGATACTCCCGGCATGTCCGCAGGACACCAGGCAAAAATATCTCAGTTCTCACGGAGGAACTTGATGAGCGCGTCTTCCTATTTGTCCGTCATCCCAGTTCCCACTACGACAAATTTTGTCGGATCTTTGGGATCTAGGATAACTTGTCTTGTGTTTTCCGATGCCTTGAAGCTATCTGCCGGCTTTTGACTTTATTTTTCTGTCGGCATTTCTGTCGGTGATACTTCCTTTGCCAGCTCTTTCAATTCCTCCTTTTCTATCACTTGTTCGGCACAAAGGGTGTTTCCTTTTTCCAGCTCGTTCGCCAATTTGAAATCTCCTGAGATGGTAATTACTCCTCCTTTTGGCCCTGGCATCTTCAGCTTGTTATAAATATAACATGATCTTGCCATGAATTTGGCGAAAGCTGGACGTCCGAGTATTGCATGGTATACACTTTCGAACGGCACCACCTCGAATGAGATTTTTTTCCTGTCGGAAGTGTTCTCTTTCTCCGAAGGTTACATCTAGGGAAATCTCTTCGGAACAATGCCGTGGAAACGTATGTTGCTGTGATTGAGCTGGGTCTTGGAGATTCGCAGATGCTTCAGTGTATCTAGGTACATAATGTTGATGCTAGATCCTCCATCCATCAGCACTCTTTTCAGCCTAGTGTTTTGAACAACAGGGCTTACGATTAGAGCTTGCGTGTCGGGTTCTGGGATGTTTTCGGGATGATCTGACTGATCCCAGGTAATTGGCGTATTGGAATACTTCAAGTACTTTGGTGTTGGTGGAACAACTGCATTAATTTCTTGAAGTGTCCTTTTTGCCTGCTTTGCTGAGCGAGTTGCCAGGAAAGTTAGGTTACATTCTCCTTCAACTCTCGGGAATTTCGGCTCACCTTTTCGCTGTTGTTCCTGGATTTTTTCATCAGTGTCCGATTCACTGTCTTCTTTCTCAGCTTCTGGCATTTGCTTGTTGAACTTCCGCTTGGAATTCTTTCCTTTGTTCCCGGATCCTGCAGTGCCCTTCATATGTTTGTTGAGGCGGCACTGCGCATTTGTATGGGTAGGCTTCCCAAATTGCGAATGGTGGACACAATTTTCCGACTTTATCTTTTCCCACTCTTCCTTAGAGTAGGAGATAGGTTCTGTGCTTCTTTCTTTCTATTTGCCGCCAGTATCCTTTCCAAAGGTTAAATTTACTTCCTTGAGTTTTGTCTGTGCTTATGGAGTAGCCTTCTTTTCAGAACGAGGCGTCTTTTTGGCCTGAACCAAAGCATCACTATTTCCACCTCTCGCTCTGATGTCATCTTTGGCCGCTGCATGCTCTTTGGCAGTAGTAAGCATAGATCCGAGATCTTTGTGCTCCTTTGAACCAACCATGAACGGTACGAGGCCGAGTTTTAATCCATTAATAAAAGCATGCATTGCTTGTACATCACTTACTCCAGAGCAGCTATTCTTCATTGCTGTCCATCTTGATATAAAGTTGACATACGACTCGTCTTCAAACTGGATGCAGCGATTTAGCTAGTTGATGCTCTTAGGGCGTTTGTACGTACCCCGAAAGTGATGATCGAATACTCTAGCCATATCATTCCAGCTATCCACTGTTCTTGACGGAAGCCCGTTGATCCAATCTCTGGCTCCATCCAGCAACATTAGGGGGAGAAATTTCACTGCTTCCAGGTCTGTCCCTTTGTTGATCTGAACGGCAGTATAGTAATCTGAGAGCCATGTATCCGGGTTTGTACTTCTGGTGTACTTTTGGTAAGTTGGACCAACTTTGGCAAAGCCAGAATGTAGGGTTATTCTCCAGATCCTGTCAGTAAAACACTTAGGTCCAAAGTATAGATCATCTCTTTCCGTCTTATCGACGTGTGCAAAATATCTACCGGCTGAATGGACAGAGGGGGATCTGCTCCTTTCTGACCCATTGTTGCGCGACTGCGCTCTTCCGGGATTATCCCTATTTCATCCGTTATCGTGTCCTTTGGAATAAGGCAGAATTCGACTCCTTGGCCTTTCTTTGTTCCTAGGAGGAGTACGGGATCTCTCACGCCTGTGAGGATTTTCATATCTTCCGGCTTTTTCAGCTGGGCGTCTCGGAGGCGGCATCATTTTTCCGTCTTTCCGGTTTTGTTCCTCCCGATCATTATGGTCACGTGGTTTATTTCTGCCTTTCGTCATATGGGATCCCGTTCTGGACACTTCATCCATATTGTCCGGGATTTTCTTGTCCTTCTTAGAATCTCCCTTCTTTTCCTTAGAATCGCCTGAATCTCCAGGTTCGCCAGGTCCAGGTGCTCTAGCGGCACACGTGGCAGTTTTGCATAGGGCCGAGTCGTCGTGCAACTTCCCTGATTTTGCCTGTCCTCGCTGTTGCTGTTGCAATGCTTTACCCAGGAAAGCATACACTCCCTGAAGCTTTTCGTCTTTGGAGTACAGATCATCATTAAGGATGCCAAAAGCGGCTTCCGCGTTTTCAGCTGCGGTTTTGTAGATTCGTTCGCGCTTGGCATTTACGCCGTCAACCTGTCTTTGCCAAGAAGGGTTTTGCAACCGTTCCTTTGCTGGCATCACAACCGGCCTTACAATTTCAGGTAATCTCATGGGTTTTATCTCGGACATATTCCGTCTTTCGAATTCTTCAATTTCCTCCTGTTTTGCTTTACAGTAGCTTGGGCTTTGAGAAGGTTTTCTTGCGATCGGAATAGTTGTTGCTGCTGCCGCATAATGGCTTGACTTCTGGCTTCAGCACTTCTGGTGGCTCGTACGGTCCTACCAGGGTTTTGATCAGATCGATCTCGTCCTGTTCCGACATTTGGGGAACATGAATTTCTTTCTTTTTCTTCTCCACTGGTGTGACTCCGGTTTCTCCTACTGCTTCCAGTTTTTGGTTAGCATTATCTTCCAATTTTTTCTTCTGGAGTTTATACTGGAGTTTCTTGGCAGTCTTCTTTTCCTTCTTGGAAGAGGGAGGATTTTTCCCAGGTTCTTCTTCTGTCAATTCCTTGACATTAGGATAGATATGACTGGTTTCGCTGTCCTCTCTTTCCTCATCTGGTGGAGGTGTTCTTGGGTCTTCATCTTCCCCGCCATCCGAGTTTTCAGTCGGTTTTTCCATAAGTACTTCATGGAAGCTCCCCGGCATAGATTTAACCTTTCTTTCGAAAGTGTCTTCATCTTCTAAATCTATGTCTTCAGATTCAAGTTCCGATTCCAATCTTGCCTCTATGGCAGCTAGCACGGAGTCGGCTTCCGAGTTCACCGTTTCATTGACGGGTGTCGGATCTTCCATTTGTTCTGTGGGATTGTTGTTTTCTACTTCTTCCACGGGATTGCTTACTTCCGTGTTTTTAGTGACCTCGGACTGCACCATGCCCATGAAGTGAGATCTGATTGCAGGCATCTCCGAAGAGGCAGCAAATTCAGGGTTTTGGTGATCTGAGAAAAATCTGGTATCATAGTTTTCTTCAACTGGGTATAGGGCGGGTGGGATAAACTTGCTTCCACCACGGAATCCCATTGCTTCTGCAGTTAATCCGATGTTTGCTGATCCAATCGGTAAAACGCAGGCACTTACCAGATAATTCTGTGCTGGCATGTACGATCCATTGTCGAAGAAGCGCGCCGACGTTGTTGTCAAATTCCAGGCTTCCAACAGTTATGGTAATGCCGATTTCGCCGAGTATCCCCGATCGAAACATAACACCTGACGTCGCTGGCCCCATGGTGGGCGCCCACTGTCGAGACATCGTAATAGAGTTCATAAACGGGGGTGCCATGAGTCTACGGGTAGAGACGTGGGGGGACGTGGTAGTACGACAACCAGGAACACCAAAATTACCCAGGTTCGGTACGGCTCAACTAGGCGACGTTCCTACTCCTGCAAAGTCACTAAATCAGGGCTGAAGCCTGAAGTATACAAAGTACAATGTGAGTAGGGTTTCGCTAACTCGGCGAGGATCAACTTCTCGGCGAGTTGGCTTTTAGCTAATTGTCCGTATCTTTCTTCTCTCCCGTCCGGCTTTATATAGATAGCCGGGTTAGGGCTTACAGAAAGGAAACCTAGAAGACTATGGAAAGCATCTAACTTGGAAAGGAAGGAATCCGTCTTCTACTCCAAGCCTCACCACTTTGGGCCGTGGTCCGGGTTCTTCTAGAATCCGGCTTCTGTGAGCCAGCTTACTGGGCCGCCCAATGGACTGTGGTGCATTACCAAAAGGCCACTATGGTAATCCGGCTCTTTTGGACAATACCGGATATACCCCTAATCAGTATATATCCGACACTACTAATTGAATATATATATATATATATGCCAATATGCAACAAGGAAAAGTAATTCACTACTAAATACAAATTTATCTATCACATAGAATTCAAATGGGAATCCTATGCAATTTGTATCACATAGAACAATTTGCTATCCTATGCAATTTGCCAATATGTCCTAAATTAACTATGTCATATGTTCTATCACAGATTTTGCCAATATGCAACAATGAAAATTAATTTACTACTAAATAGTAATTGATTTTTCACATAGAATTCAAATGGGAACATTTTGCTATCCTATGCAATTTGCCAATATGCATGTCTTAAATTAACTATATGTCATTTTGCTATCCTATGCAATTTGCCAATATGCATTTTGCTATATATGTTCTATCATAATTTGCCAATTTGTAATAAGGAAAATTAGTTCACTACTAAATAGTATTGACCTTTCATATAGAATTGAAATGGGAACAATTTTCTATCCTATGCAATTTGACAATATGTCATAAATTAACTATGTCTTCTATCACGGATTTTGCCAACATGCAGCAAAGTAAAATTAATTCATTACTAAATAGTAAGTGATCTTTCACATAGAATTCAAATGGGAACATTGTGCTATCCTATGCAATTTGCTAATATGCATGTCGTAAATTAACCATGTCATTTTGCCATCCTATGCAATTTGCCAATATGCATTTTGCTATATATGTTCTATCACGGATTCGTCAATGTGTAACAAAGAAAAATAATTCACTACTAAGTAGTACTGATCTTTCATAGATAATTCAAATGGGAACAATTTGCTATCCTATGCAATTTGCTAATATATCCTAAATTAACTATGTCTTATATCACGGATTTTGCCAATATGCGGCAAAGGAAAATTAATTCACTACTAAATAGTAATTGATCTTTCACATAGAATTCAAATGAGAACATTGTGCTATCCTATGCAATTTGCTAATATGCATGTCGTAAATTAACTATGTCATTTTGCTATCCTATGCAATTTGCCAATATGCATTTTGCTATATGTTCTATCACGGGTTTGCCAATGTGCAACAAGCCACCATGAACTATGTCATATGTTCTATATATCACCCGCATATATGATTCAAATGGAGATCGGACATGTTGCTATCCTATGCAATTTTCATCATAAACCTATGAATAGATCAAACCCCAAAACGTACCTTGCGCTTTGAAAGACCAAGACATTCTTTTTGAAGCATAGTTGGATGACGGCAACATACTTTTATTGCGCGTGTACTCAAGATCAAGCCCTATGAACCTCTCTTGTTCCTTCGCCCCTTCAACCCATCCTTGGTATGTGGCAAGATAACCCGACATGTTGGCGCTCTCGTTGGTGTATACAACAGTAAGCACGTTCGTGCCATGTACACGAACATGCGCCATGCGAGTGATTGGTTCCATGGTGGATTATGGGAAGAAGAGAGGGAGAAGAGAGAGGAGGAGAGGAAGACAAAACAGAGAAGAATGATGTGCACCGTAGCAGTTCACGATTTCATACGCGCGGGAGGCAAACCGTTCGACCCTTTGGTACCGGTTTTAGCCACCAACCGGTACCAAAGGTGCTCGCGCCAGTAGAATGGTTGCCACACAATTTTGGTACCAGTTTTAGCCACCAACCGGTACCAAAAGTGCTCTCACCATACGAACGGATGCCACACACCTTTGATACCGGTTCTAGCCACACTGCCCAATCTTCCGTTTGCATCCCCTGAGAATAGAACCTGCCACTGGGAGATCATACAAGCTGCCCTTCTATAGATCACCTGCACACCCAACCAAACTTTTTTTTGTTAAAACAAAGATCCAGATCAACCAGAGATAGCAACATGAATTATAGTAATAATGATATCTTTCTTCTGAGAGACCTAGAGAGTGGCAACATTTTCAAAATTCATAGCATGACTAGTTTTGTCTGTGAAGGCACGTATACCCTCCCATATTAATCTAGCCACACTACAATCAAAGAACATATGACTGTTGAGAGCAAAAATACAAGTATTGTCACTTTTTTTTAATCCTTGTGTCAGTTTGTCTCTAGTGAGAAATTTTTATGCGCAAGCAATCAAAGAAAAAAGTGGATTTTCGAAGGGACTTTGAGATTCGATACTTCATACACATAGACATGGGTAATCCCTCTAAAATTAACAACTTCATAGAGAGATTTCACAGAGTAAGTTCCATTTGATTTGAGTTTCCACAGCAGAATGTCATTCTCCTCATTGAAACTTATAGTTTGGGCAATTTATAGAACTTCAAACCACTGGATCAACATATAACTTCATCAAAAAAATCCCCTAAATGTGACTTTGAAGTTTTCCCCATCCCAAAGGTCAGCAATAGTAGCTGTTTTCTCATTGACTATAACATAGAGGTCCCAATATTGAATAGGTAGATTAGAGTAACCAATGTTTGTGCCATCCCCAATTTTCCACGGGTATCCTAATTTAGCTGCTTTGGCGGACCAAAGAACACCCTTCCAAAAGGGAGACACTCCTACATCGGACGAAGAAAAGATGTTGGGAGAGTTGACCTCATATTTGTGGTTAATTATCTTCTTCCACAACTTGTCCTCATCTAGCTGGTACCTTTTAATCCAAGAGGCTATCAGGAAAATGTTCATATCATCTATGCTAGAGATGTCCATCCCTCCAAAGCACTTCTTTTGTGACACCAAGCCCCAATTAGCCAAATGGTACTTATAGTGCCCCTCATGATTGTCCCAAAGTCAATGAGCCATCTTGGAGTTAATTAGGGCAATTGCCCATTTGGGAATTTGATAACAGTAAGGAGATAGATAGTTATACTTGTGAGGACACTCTTAAACAACTCTAATTTGGCTGCATGAGACATCAGCCTACCCCTCCAACCGGGCAGCTCTTTTATGAAGTTTGTCTACAATAGGCTGCAGGTCGTCCTTCCTAGGCTTTTTATAGTGCAGATGAACCCCTAGATACTCAATAGGGAAAGATCATAATCTGTAGCATAAAGCTTGAGCAAACATTTGAGCCTCTCATGTGTCCACATTAATAGAGACAAGGTCACATTTGTTGAAGTTAATTCTAAACCCTGAGATTTGTTCAAAGCAGGATTAGATCCACTTCAGGTTTAAGCAATTTTCCAAATCATTGGGCAAAAAAAGCAAAATGTCATCTGCATACTGCATGCTGATGACACGAGACTGCTCACAACCATGCAGGAGGCCTTTAATAAGGCCACCTCTAGCTGCTTTAATAAGCATTTTGATGAAAACATCAGCTGCTAGGTTAAAAAAAAACAAGGGAGATATAAGGTCTTCTTGTCTCACACCCCTCCCAGCAATGAAATAATCACTATTTGTATCATTTATTCTGACCCCAACGGTCTTGATCTAAGGGCATCTCCAGTCGACCCCCTAGAGCCCCCCAAGCGGCCTTTTTAGCGCCGGCGGAGCCAAAAAGCGCCGTTTTTTGCACCGACCGCCCCCCAGAAGTCCAAATAGCGCCGTTTCGGCGTTATTTCGCGCCGCCGCACCCAGGCAAAACCCAGCCCGCTGGGTTCGGCTTGGGGGGGGGGGGCGAAAAGGCGAGGCAGCCCACGCGGGCCAGCGCTGTCAGCAACGCGTGGGAAAACCGCGGGAACAGAAACCCCCGCCCGTGAGCTCCTTCTCGGCTCCCGCGTCGGTCAAAGGCTGCCGGAGTAATGGCGTGGCGGGCGGCCAGTACATGCGCCCATTCAAATGCTGCCGGAATAATAGCGTGGCGAGCAGCCGGACGGGCACGTGGCGCAGTAAATGGCCCCCCCAGCCAGACGGGCACGCTAGAGCTACAAAAGGCGCCCCCCGCTCGCCGCTCTCCCCCATTCTCGACGTTTATCCCCTCGCCCTCACCGCACTCACTCTTATCGCCCTTGCTGCACTCCACCTAGACACCCCCGAGACGATGCCTCGCCGGCTCCGTGCCTTCCTCAACTCGCCGTTGTACTGCCGACCCACGGCCGCGACGCGTGGCCACAGCGACGACGACAGCGAAAACGAGTTACGCTACGAAGAGGACGAGCAACCGGCGCATGAGGAGGAGGCGCCCGAGCAGCAGCCGGTGCAGGAGGAGGCGGCACACGAGCAGGAGAAGGCGGCGCAGGTGGAGGCGGCGCCCGAGCAGCAGCCGGCGCAGCCAATCTGGCCTGAGCAGCACGCGGCGTGCCACTCGTTCGAAACATGGCGCAACGAGGAGGCGTTCCGCCGTGTCCGCGCTGGCCTCGAGGAGGCGACGGCAGTGGCCAAGGCTGCCACTGTTTGGGCATCCTTGGAGACCCACCAGAGGGAGTAGGCGGAGCGCCAGGTCTACCAGCAGCTCGCCGCGAACGCGGCGTCGGAGGAGCAGCAGGCCCTCGTCGCGCGGTACGAGAGCGAGCGACGCAAGGTTGTTCTGCAGAGCGAGAGACGCAACCTCCATCCCTCCGAGCAGGCGCAGTTGCACCGGATGCGGATGCAAGGCAGATCGGAGCGGCGCTTGCTCGCTACGGCGGCGAACCCATCGCCAAACGACCCATCGCCCTCCGCCGAGAACGACCACGAGGCTGGCCCCTCCAAGATGCCGGCCTACGACGACCACGAGGAGGACGACGAGGAAGAGGATGGCGTCTAGGAGGAGGGCGACGACCAGGCCGGGCGATCGCGGCGAGCCTCGGCCTGCCGTAATTTTTAAAGTTTTTTTAACGTTTTTAGTTAAATTATGTCGTCGTTTCTGTAAAAATATGGTCGAATCTATAAATTTGCGCCTATTTCAACGAGTTCGTCGTTTTTGAATTAATTTCGACCAAGACTTGGGCTGGGGGGCGACTGGGAACCGTGCCCCCCCAGATTCCAGATTAGCGATGTTTGGCGCCGCGGCGCCACCAAAACGACAGCGGCGTTTTGGGCCCGGGGGGAGGGGGGACACGGCTGGAGATGCCCTAAGGGACTCTTATACGGGTTGATGGATTTATGTCTAAAGCCCCTATCAGCCAGCATTTTCAGCAAGAAACCTCTATCAACGATGTCATATGCTTTTTTTTTAATATATATAATCTAATTTGAAAATGAAAACTGCCTGGCTAAAAGTGGCACCCTCATGAATAATCTCATGGGCAGAGACCACGCCGTCTAGAATATATCTGCCTCTAATGAAAGCAGTTTGGTTAGGAGTAATAAGCTTCTCACAAACCACTCCTAGTCTGTTTGTATCACATTTAGAGAAGATTTTGAAACTACAGTTTGTGTCGGATATATACCAAATAGGGGTATAGAAGATGGTAGACAAAGTGCCGGATTACCAGGGTGGCCTAAGTGGTAGTGGGATTAGGTCCATTAGGCGGCCCAGTAATCCGACGCACAGAAGCCGGATTCTAGAAGAACCCGGATCATGGACCATGTGATCTGGCTTGGAGGAGAAGACGGATTCCTTGCTTTCCAAGTTACAAGTTACCGTAGTCTTCTAGGTTTCCTATTCTGTATGCCCTAATCCGGCTATTATATAAAGCCGGACGGGAGATAGATAGGAGGAGAACAAATAACAGAGAAGCTCTACGCCAACTCGCCGAGAAGCTCATCCTCGTCGAGTAGCTTAGATCTAAACCCTCACATTGTATCCCTGTTTACGGGCTTTAGTCCCGATTAGTAAGAAGTGCAGGAGTAGGCACGTCGTACTGTCGCGACGTACCGAACCTGGGTAAATCCTGTGTTTTGTGTTTACTACGCGATCCCGTTACCCCACGTCTCTACCGTAGTCTCATGGCACCCCCGTCTATGAAAACTACTACGATGTCTCGACAGTTGGCGCCCACCGTGGGGCAAACGACGTCAGGCGTAAAATTCCGATCTAGGATACTTGGCGGAATCGGAAGATCAATCACTGTCGGAAGCTTGGAGTTCGACAACGACGTCGGGCGCTTTCTCGACAACGGATCCTACATACCGGCGTAAAACCACCTGGTAAGTGCCTGCGTGTTACCGATAGGATCTGCTAACATCTTTATCGGACTAACTGCAGAAGCAATGGGGTTTTGCGGTGGAAGCAAATTTATCCCACCCGCCCTATACCCAGTCGAAGATGACTATGATGCCGGATTCTGCTCAGATCGCCGACAAAAAAGTGATACACACTTTATCGGCATGGTGCAATCCGAAATCACCGAAAACACGGATGACGGAAATCCCGTGCAAGAGGCAGACAACAACGCACCCGTCATGGAGACGGAAGATGAAACACCCGTCACAGAGGCGGAAGATCCGACATCCGTCAACAAGACGATGAACTCGGAAGCAGAATCCGTGCCTGCCGCCATTGAGGCGAGGTTGGAGTCGGAAATCGGATCGGATAACTTCGACTCTGAAGACGAAGATGAGGACGCCTTCGTAAGAAAGGTTAAGTCATTTCAAGAGGGATTCCATGAAGTTCTAATGGCGAAACCGGCTGATACCACGGACGCCGGCAGCCAGGAAAGCCCTAAAACCCCTCCGCCAGAGGAAGAGAGAGAAGACGGAGAAACTTCTCCGGTATTCCCCAATGTCAAGGAGATGACAGAAGATGAACCTGTCAAAAAACCTCCCTCTTCCAAGAAAAAGCACCGTGCTGCTAAAAAACTTCAATACAAAATCCGGAAGAAAAAATCAGCTGATCTCGCTGATGAAAACCTGGAAGTAGGAGATGTTAGCGGAACAAAGCCTGCGGAGAAGAAATCCAAAGAAATCACTGCTCCGCCAATGACGGAACAGGAAGAGCAAGAGCTATTGCAAACACCAGTGGGACCAGATGAACCCCCTGAGATGCTGGAAGCCAGGAGACAAGCCTTCCAACGGCAACAGCAACATCTACTCAGATCTCGGCAACATCTCCAACAAACCCATAATGACATCAAGGTCATGAAGGAAGAAATAGAGGAGTACGAGAGAAAGAATAGATCTGCGTTAAAACCTACTAGGTTACCCGGAATCGCAAGACCGGAAGAACTGCCGCCAAAAGAAAGGTTCCATAACCCATCTTGGCAAAAGCAGGTAAACGGCAAAGATGCCAAGGGCGAACCAGTATACAAGACCGCAGCAGAAAACGCGGAAGCAGCGTTCGCGATTCTTAACAACGATCTGTATTCCAACGGGGAAAAACTCCAAGGGGTGTATGCTTTCCTAGGAAAAGCATTGCAACAACAACAGCGCGCCCAAGAGCGATCAGGGAGGCTGCATGATAACTCCGCCCTATGCAAAACAGCTACTTGCGCTGCTGGAGCACCTGGACCGGAAGAACCCGGGGATTCAGACAACTCAAAAGATAAAAAAGAGGATCCGATAAAAGACAAGAAAAACCCCGACAACCGGGATGCAGCGTCTAGGACCGGATCCCATCTCCCGAAAGATGGACATAAACCCCATGATCGGGAAGACAAACACCGGAAGGACGGCAAAATAATGCCACCTCCGAGAAACCCAGCTGAGAAAGCTGGAAGATACGATATACCTCACAGGTGTGAGAGATCCCGGACACCTCCTAAGGACAAAGAAAGGCACAGGAGTAGAACTCCGCCTAATCCAAAAGGGCGTGACCACGGAAGAGATAGAAACAATCCCGGAAAAGCGCGTTCGCGCAACAATGGAAGAGAAAGGAGCAGATCCCCTTCCGTCCATTCAGCCGGAAGATATTCTGCACACATTGACAGAGCAGAAAAGGATGATCTATTCTTTGGTCCTAAGTGTTTTACTGACAGGATCCGAAGAATAACGCTGCATTCTGGCTTTGCCAAGGTCGGTCCAACGTACCAGAAATACACCGGCAGCACAAACCCGGATACCTGGCTCTCGGATTACTATACAGCCGTCCAGATCAACAATGGGACAGACTTGGAAGCTGTCAAGTTTCTTCCCCTAATGTTGCTGGACGGAGCCAGAGATTGGATCAATGGATTACCATCAAGAACAGTCGACAGCTGGGATGATATGGCTAGAGTATTCACTCAGCAATTCCGGGGAACGTACAAACGCCCGAACAACATCAACCAGCTAAACCGTTGCACGCAATTCGAAGATGAACCATACGTGGATTTCATCTCCAGATGGACAACAATGAAGAATAGTTGCTCTGGAGTAACTGACGTACAAGCAATGCATGCTTTCGTCAATGGCCTAAAACCCGGACTCGTACCGTTCATGGTTGGTTCCAAAAAGCACAAAGATCTTGGATCTATGCTTACAACTGCCAATGAGCACGCTGCAGCCGAAGACGACATCAGAGCAAGAGGAGGCAATATCGAATCACTGATACTTGCCAAGAAAACCCCTCGTTCTGACAAAAAAGGAACTCCAGAAACAACAACGAAACCCAAAGAGGTCAACATAGCCTTTGGAGGAGAAAAGGGAAACAAGTGGAAAGGACGCAACCTAGATCCAATCAACTACACTCCAGAGGAGTGGGAAAGGATTAAGTCGGAACCTTGTGTTCACCACTCGCAATTTGGGAAACCCACCCATACAAACGCGCATTGCCAGCTAAATAACCACATGAAAGGCAGTGCAGGAGCCGGAAGTAAGGGGAAGGGTTCCAAAAGGAAACCCGCCAAACAAAAGCCAGAAGCTGACAAAGAAGACAGCGAATCAGACACTGACGAAAAAATCCAGGAACAACAGCGTAAAGGCGAACCCAAGTTTCCAAGAGTTGATGGAGAAGCAATGCTAACTTTCTTAGCAACCCCGTCAGCAAAGGTGGCCAAAAGAACACTTCGAGAAATAAACGCGGTTGTTCCGGCAACCCCGAAATTCTTGAAGTACTCCAACACACCGATAATCTGGGATCAGTCTGATCATCCCGGAAATATCCCTGAACCCGGCACACAAGCTCTTGTTGTAAGCCCTATTGTTCAAAACACTAGGCTAAGAAGAGTGCTGATGGATGGAGGATCCAGCATTAATATAATGTACCTGGATACACTGAAGCATCTGAAGATTTCCGAGTCTCAGCTCAACTACAACAACATACGTTTCCATGGCATTGTCCCTGGCAGGCAAGCACGATCCCTAGGAGAAATTTCCCTAGATGTCACCTTCGGAGATAAAGATCACTTCCGGCAGGAAAAAGTATCCTTCGAAGTAGTGCCGTTCGAAAGCGTGTATCACGCAATACTCGTACGTCCAGCTTTCGCCAAATTCATGGCAAGATCTTGTTATATCTATAACAAGCTGAAGATGCCAGGACCCAAGGGAGGAGTAATCACTATAGCCGGTGATTTTAAGCTGGCAAACGAGTTGGAGAAAGAAAACGCCCTTTGCGCTCAGAGAGTCATAGCAAAGGAAGAACTGAAGGAATTAGCCAAGGAGGTATCGCCGTCAGAAATGCCGGCAGGAAAAGAAACCCGGAAGCCAACAGACAGCTTCAAGGCGTCCGAAAATACAAGACAGGTAATCCTAGATCCCAAAGATCCGACAAAATTTGTCGTCGTAGGGACTGGGATGACTGACAAATAGGAAGGCGAGCTCATCAAGTTCCTCCGTGAGAACTGGGATATTTTTGCCTGGTGTCCAGCCGACATGCCAGGTGTACCCAGGGAACTTGCTGAGCACCAACTCAAGGTTATTCCTGGATCAAAACCCGTCAAACAAGGTCTCCGTCGATTTGACGAAAGAAGACGGAAGGCTATTGGCAAGGACATTATCCGGCTTTTAGCAGCGGATTTCATCAAGGAAGTAATCCATACTGACTGGTCCGCAAATCCGGTATTAGTACCGAAGAAAGACACTACTGCTTTTAGAATGTGTATAGATTACACAGGATTGAACAAATTGTGTCCGAAAGATAGGTTTGCATTACCGCGAATCGATCAAATAATAGATGCCACCGCAGGCTCTGAGCTTTTGTGCTTTTTGGATGCATACTCCGGGTACCACCAAATACGCATGAAAAAGGAAGATCAAATTAAGACTTCTTTCATAACCCCATACGGGACGTATTACTACCTAACCATGCCGTTTGGCCTGAAGAACGCAGGTGCAACCTACCAGCGTTGCATGCAACGTTGTTTGCATAGTCAGATTGGAAAAAATGTCCATGTTTATGTGGACGATATTGCTATCGTAACCAAGGAAAAAGATACACTCCTTGAGGATTTGCGAGAAACTTTCGAAAACTTACGCACCTACAAGATGAAGTTGAATCCATCTAAATGCGTATTCGGGGTTCCCTCAGGAAAACTTCTGGGTTTCATCGTTTCTCACAGAGGAATAGAAGTTAACCCAGAAAAGATCGAGGCAATCTTGAACATCACAAAACCTACCTGCGTCAAAGATGTCCAAAGATTGACGGGTTCCGCAGCAGCCGTCAGCAGATTTATTAGTCGGCTGGGGGCTAAAACCCTAACACTATACAAGTTGTTGAAGAAATCCGACAAAGTCAAGTGGATAGCAAAGCTTTGGAATACCTAGCAGTTATGTCTCTTCCATACTTAGTTCAATATCTATGTAAACATCTTTTGAGATCATGAAATAAAGTTGTTGGATTTCTGGCATCCATGTTTTTTACAAGTTTATTATAGTAAAAGCATGTTTCCACCTTCTCTATTTCCCAATGATCTTACAAAATACTCAATGTTAACCCGAATTGTGCCTGCGTACTCGGAGTTAAGAAACTGAATGTTTTTTCAGCCTGTTAACGGCTAAAGGAAACTTGAATTGCCTGCGTGCCCAAGGTTTAGTCAAAAAATTCCTTGTTTCTCTAAGCATTATCTGATTGTGTATGTGTTGGGTTACTGGAGCTAGTTAGTAAAAATGCCTTTAGCATGATCCATGTTTCCGAGTTTAAACTGATTGGTTACACCCAGTTACTCGGCATGATGATTCATATTGCTATTTGAGCCATTTCAAACACTAAGGACAGTTAAAACATATATGCCAGAGAACTTAGAAGATAAAGGAATAGTAACATCCGAAAAACCTTGCAAAAAATTTCATAATTAAGACTGCAAAAGGCGGAGTTTTTCACTAATACAAATAGAAGCATTACATTTTGGATTACATTGAAAGAACAGTAATGCTCCTATTGTTTACTATTACTATCCAGGTCCAAGGTAGCCCTTCAAGCATCTGATTCCTCCTCGCTGCTGTCGTCCTCGGGGATTGGAGGGATCTCCTCTTCTGGATAATTGACGGAAATATTTACCATGGAGGCGATCTGGGTGGCGTGGCCTTTGATTTCATCAAAGATGGTATTTCGCTGAGTATCCGTGTATCCTTGAGGGACACCGGACGCCACGCGCCAAGATTTAGCACCAGGGTAGTGCATGCGCATAAGGCCGAGTGCCATGCGCGCACCACCCCGTGCAGCGGAACGCAGGATGGAATCCCTGGATTCCGCCACCTCCATGATGGCTCCCGGAAGTTTTTCAACCTCCGAGAACTCCCCAGTCCTTGCGGGAAGGAACTTGTTCACCAGCTGCATTCCAGCAGCACGGATCGAAGTCCACATCTTCCCAAAGGCCTGGATCCCTTCAAGCCGGGTACAATCTGGGGTATCTCCTGTTTTTTCCGACAAAACAACCAAAAGTGTTAGGTGAAAAACAGAGAAGAAAAACAAGATATGGAAAAATAAAAAGGTAACAGAAAATTACCGATAAGCTTGTCGATCTCGGAGATTTCCTCCAGGCGAAGATTCAGAGCATTTTCTAAATCCTGAATGGTGGATTTATCCTTCTCCGCTTGCTCGGAAGCCTTGGAGTTGGCAACTCCAAGGGCCAAGTTGCTGGCCTCCAGATCCTTTTGAGCCTTCACAAGATGCTTGTGAAGCTCCAAATTCTCCTTTCGGAGATTCTCGGCATTGCCGGCATCTTCAGCTATCTGCTTGGCTCTGGCCAAAGCAGCTGGAAAGCAAAGAAAATTCCGAGTTTAGAAAATTTCCGGAATAAGTACTTAGACAAAAAATTGAATCGCAAACTTTAGAGGAAAAATGTTTACCTGTTGTTTCCGACAAAGCGAGCTGAGACGATGCCAGTTCCGCCTCTCTCTCCTCAAGAATAGAAAGAAGATTTCTAACCTCTTTATTCTTGATGGAGAGTTTGTTGAAAACTTCCATGTTAATGGCTTCGGCGGTTTGCTGGAACATAGCAAGGAAAAGAATGGTTACAAAAAGCATCAAAGCAAAAAAGGCATGCAGTTTTGTTTAATGCTTGGGGGCTAGAGTTACATACCTGGCTCATTCGTTGCAAACCCGCCAAGTTTTCTTTGAACTCTTTTGCGTATTCCGCAAAAAGGGTTCCGGCCGCGCTTAGGCCGTCATTGATAATCTTGAAGTCCTTGTCAAAGGTGGGAATTTCTTCGTCGAAAGTCCGAGGAAATTTTCCCACCTCTGGAGCCGCCCTTTCCCTCGTGTCCGTGTCCGACACAACAGGCTGGCTGGGCTCCAACGGCTTGGTCGTGGGGGCTGTAGCGTGCTCTTCCGCCATCGTGGACGGTGTGTCCGGGGCGACGGTGGAGAAGGTTGACCGCCTCGGCTGGAAACAACTTTGTGTTTCTTGAGCTTCTTCGGCTTTAGGTTGGAGGGAGGCAGGCTAAAAACAAAAAACCCGTAAAAGTTAAAACACGGAAGATGGATGAAAAGTTCCCATGAAAGAAAAAGAACCCAGAAGAAAGAACCTGGAAGTGGCGACGGGGATTCCGTCAAGGTCGATAACTTCCTCAGAGGAAGAAATCTTCTTGCGCTTGCGTCCACCTGTAGCAGCGGTGCGCAGCGCGTCCAGCTCAGCCTCGGAGGCCAACTCCGAGTCTGGAAGATCCGCGAACTGTCGGAAAAACAAATCGGAATCAGAAGCTAGAAAATCCGAGAAAGAATGCTGAAACTATACCCAAATGACTGAAAGATTACCTTGGGGACTGGATTGTCGGCCGTATACATTGGCCGACTCGCTTCGTATTGGTCGCGTGATGCGACCAACTGGTTGATGCGCCATCAAAGCTCCTTTGCGGGCCAATCTTTGTTGGTTGTCCGCACTGGATCCTTGGCTCCCGTGTATTCGCACAGGAGGCGACCACCGTGGTTGGCCAATGGATGAATCCGTCTATTCAACCAGCAAAAGACCGTGTCCATGCCGGTCAAAGGTGGAGTGGAGGAGGTGAGCTTAGCGATGCGCCGCTTGATCCTTAATAGATCAGGCGGCAGAACCTGGACGGCTTCCGTTCCCCAGTTGTCTTGGGGAACTGCGGCAGAGTTCGAGAAAGGAGGAACCCCGATGGCTTCCTTAGGGAAAGGCACATCGGGATAGTAAAAGAAGGAACCCGTCCAAAATTTGACGGATTCCGACGTTTTGATCTTGGGGAACCAATCTTCTCGAAATCTCCGAAGAGTGAAAGAGAGTTCCGCAAGTCGGGAGTGCGTCCTCCGAAGAGTTCCGCTTAACCCCGAAGCAATACGTCCAAAAGTCTAACCTAAGTTCTAGCCCTAAGTAGCCCTCGAACAAAGCCTGAAAGTCGGCCATGTAGAGGATGGAATTTGGTGGCAGGTTGTGGGGCTGGATGTTGTAATGGGAAAGAACTTGGAGGAAGAAGGCGGAAGGTGGAAGGCCCATACCTCGAAGAAGATGGGAGGAGAGGAGAACCCTTTCGCCGTCTTTCGGTGTTGGTTCATTCTCGTCCTCAGGAAGACGCCACTTCCCCTTAAGGACCAAGCCCTCTTTTTCCATGTTTGGAAGAAGAGCCGGGGGAATGCTGCAGGCAATCCAGTTGCCTGCAGATTCCGTCTCTTCATCCGCTCCGGTGGCGGCGGTGGCCGCAGCTTCTGCGGCGGCGAGCTCGTCACCGACGAGTTGGATCTTCTCCTCCGCCGTTTCAGGAGCAAACGGCGGGGAAGCGGCGGAGCTCGCGCCCGCAACGTCCGTGGCGGCGGAAAGGTTTTCTCCGCCCGCCGCGGAGGCCGCGGTTTTCTCCGGCTCGTCGCCGGCGTGCATGGGTGACCCAAGTTGTGGATCTAGGTCGCCGATGAGGTCGTCGATGGCGGCGCGAGTAGGCGAGGGCGGTGAGGTTGCCATTTCCTGGCGGCGCGATTCGTTTCCGGTGTGCTTGGAGGCGAGGTGCGCTCGGGGCAGTGCTTTGCTTGAGAGCTCATGCGCGTCAATGGCAAGTGCGGTGAGAGTGCGGAAGATTTTCGTTGAGGACGAGGATGGCTATTTATAGTTAAAAATTCGTCAAGATACGGGCCAACGGCTATTTTGGCCGTTGGATGTTTGCCGCGTGTCACTCGCCGGAAAATCCGGGAAATGAAACGACAGGGTAATGATGGTTATCTCCTCGTTTCCCCTGAGAATCTGTCAGAGATAAGTTTCTGAGTTTTCCAAGTAAAACCCAAACGTCACTTACGTCAGCATGGTTAAGTGCGCTGACGTAAGAAGTTTCTTCTCCGCGAAGGATCGTGAGAGAAAAGCCGGATTTTCAGGATTTCGAGTTTCATGTTACCATCTTTTTCAAAAGAAGAATAAGAAGAATCAAGACTGCTGAATCAATATTTCTCGGACAAAGTATAT
Source organism: Alopecurus myosuroides (assembly GCA_028641055.1). Lineage (NCBI taxonomy): Eukaryota > Viridiplantae > Streptophyta > Magnoliopsida > Poales > Poaceae > Alopecurus > Alopecurus myosuroides. The sequence goes on along the minus strand of CM054057.1, from coordinate 461,572,549 downwards.
TTGGCGAAAGACGGAGAATCAGAGTTTCGATCCTTCTTGGGGGCTACTGTCGGATATATACCAAATAGGGGTATAGAAGATGGTAGACAAAGTGCCGGATTACCAGGGTGGCCTAAGTGGTAGTGGGCTTAGGTCCATTAGGCGGCCCAGTAATCCGACGCACAGAAGCCGGATTTTAGAAAAACCCGGATCACGGCCCATGTGATCTGGCTTGGAGGAGAAGACGGATTCCTTACTTTCCAAATTACAAGTTACCGTAGTCTTCTAGGTTTCCTATTCTGTATGCCCTAATCCGGCTATTATATAAAGCCGGACGGGAGATAGATAGGAGGAGAACGAATAACAGAGAATCTCTACGCCAACTCGCCGAGAAGCTCATCCTCGTCGAGTAGCTTAGATCTAAACCCTCACATTGTATCCCTGTTTACGGGCTTTAGTCCCGATTAGTAAGAAGTGCAGGAGTAGGCACGTCGTACTGTCGCGACGTACCGAACCTGGGTAAATCCTGTGTTTTGTGTTTACTACGCGATCCCGTTACCCCACGTCTCTACCGTAGTCTCATGGCACCCCCGTCTATGAAAACTACTACGATGTCTCGACAGTTTGTTAAAGCAATAGGTCTGTATTTTTAAATGACAGTAGCACCTTGTTCTTTAGGAGAAATTAAGACTAAAGTTCCCCTCTGTTCCACTCAGAGAACAGGACAATTAGATCATTTTTAATCAGATCCCGCTACTGCTGATAGAATAAGAAAGACAGACCAGCAAAAATTGGCAGTGTGTTGACTGTAGACTTTATGCCAGCGGCCGGCCGGCCGTAGTGCGGGAGGGAGGTGTTGACATTCACGTGAGATACGGCGAGCGGGGCGTACGTGTGGCGTGACGAACAATAACGGAGAGGCGCGGGGGACGCGGACGCGGATAGCGACGCGATCGCCACACGCACCGAGCGGTGTGGTTGGGTTGCTTTGCCGCGCCGCGATCATGGATTACCTCGTCGTCGAAGAAAAGGCTGTAGTATTTCTGTGCGTCAACCCGCGGACGTAGGTTCCGTTGGACGGGATCTTTTTCGACGAAATTATTGCACTCGATCGAGAGCAACAGCTTCGTTAATTTCGTTAGTCAGAATGGAGTGACGAGAGCTTGGAATGAGATTATTTTATTTTTTTGAGAAACACGGTACAAATGCTCATATACACACGTATGCACTCACCCCGATGACCTTCGAGAGACTGAGCCGACGGGTCGTGCCTCGCTGTCGACGGGAACGTCGCCTCCCACTAAAAGAATATTCCGCCTAAACGCAACATACAGATGTTAAACCTGCGATTTGAACTTTGATGGGCCAGGAGTTCAACCATCCTCATAACCATCCAAACACGGGTTGGCTTGCAAGATTATTATTTCGATCCAACAGGTTCAGTTTTCATGAGCACGTAGCTAGGGGCGTGTTTGAACTGAGGTACGCTTGGACTTCCGAGTCAGCATAGCGCCGTTCCTCCCCTCCTCCCCTGCCAATGCCATCTCTACGTCCGGCACGATGCTCCGTCACCGTCATTAGTATAACCGGAATCTGAATAAACTTTCTAGCTAGTCGATCGATGCAGCATGAATGGAATTTTGCGCGAGAAAAAGCGGCTTACATCATGATTTATCCAGATGTTGGTGTGTCAAAGCACAAAATTCTCTAGTATACCCCTAATTCACACCGCTAAGCTTTTTATCGTCGGAATATAGTAACGCACGTACATTAAAAATTATAGTTGAGATCTGGAGCCGCAAAAGATGGCATCTAAACACCGGAAAACATATACATATTGACAAAAAGATACCAACACCCAGGAATTATTCGTGGCAGAGGCATTTGCGATCGAGGGCGAGGGAGTGGGTTTTCGGCGTTCCTTTGACCCTGATACCCTTGCTGCCTGGCACCGTCTAGTTGCAGAGGTTGGCGAGATCCCTCTCGGCGAGGGCCCGGACGTGGTACGTTGGAACCTTGAACCCTCGGGTCGGTTCTCGGTTGCTTCAATGTACCAAGAGCTCTCCAAGGGGGCCACGGTCACTTTCTGCAAGGACCTGTGGGCGGCGCGTATTCCGCTGAAAGTAAAGATCTTCTCATGGCAACTTGCGCTCGACAGATTGCCCTCCAGTAGGGTGGTGGCGCATAGGCAGGGCCCGGCGGACGGCCGGTGTGCTCTCTGCGGACAAGAGAAAGATGCGTTTCACATCTTCTTCTCGTGTTCGCTAGCTAAGCTTGGTTGGTGTGTGATTAGGAAAATTCTAGGCTGTTCTTGGGCACCAAAGAACTTCCCACAATTCTTTGCGCTCCAAAACGCGTTGTTGGGTCAAAAACGTCGAACGAGCTGGGTGCTCTTCGCTGCATTATCTTGGGCGCTTTGGCTTACTCGCAATAAGTTAACATTCGACTCGATAGTCCCTCGTCACCCTGCTGATATTGTCTTCAAAACATTTATGTTTGTGCAGCTATGGTCAAATCTGGCAAAGGAGCAGGACAGAGACGAGCTGCGATCGCTGGCAGAGGGGCTTAAGGAGATCTTCACGTCGCTCAGACCCGCTAGCCCGCCTTCCGCGTGATGGTGTTGCTGTTCCGGTCGTGTTGTTGGGGTGGCCGGCCCCGTCTGTTTTATCTTCCGCTTTGGTGTCGTGTTGGGGCTCCATGTGTTGGCCAGCCCGTTTGTGGTGTGTCTCAAACCTTGTCAGGAACTTGTGTTTTATTAATTTAAAACAGGGCAAATGTTTGCCTGCTGTCTAAAGAGGACAAGAGGGAACATATGACGGTATCCCCCCTCCCTCCCCCTTTAAGAACTCTCGAGTGTAAATTATATATAATCAACCAGTATCACAATCCTTACTGAGCCACCTAGAAAGGTTGAGATAAAATTTATCCACAAATATCTCCTTCTATCAATTTTTCCCCCCGAAATGGAAGATAAACCCCCGTCTCTGCATCAAAATGATACATACTAGATTTCTTCATTTATTTAAAAATAAAAAACCACAAAGCCTTGGCAGGAGATCAATAAATCAAGCAGAAGCCACCTTCCTAGCGACAAAAGTTGCTACACCTACAAGTTTGATGAATGAGTGGACTGGTCAGAGCCGTCTGCCCTAAGCCCCTAACATCGCACACCTATGCACATCAACCGAATTTGTGCATCACCACACTGCCCGACTGCAAGCCGGTAGCACAAACCAGTCCGGGAGAGCCTCATCAGGAACCACATGGGCACACTTAGAAGTCGCCAACGCCATCTTCCGCTAACCCATCTTCATGAGTAATCAGTGGAATGACCGTGTACAGCCTGTCGTCGACACAACCATGACGCTAGACAACACAACCTTTCTGCGCGCGTCCATTAACACACATATGTCGTTGAGACCCTGCTGCACCACGCCGTCGACGCGGTAAATGAAAACCGCTCTCCAGGCATCTCGTGCTCGGAAATGATGCTCTCAAGAGGGAAAACGACACCAATAATGCTTCCATAGTCCCATCTAGGATTAACCCAAATCTAAGCCTCCCCAAGAACATTAGGCATGAGGCGGGATTGCAGCAATGACACCTTCATCAATGTAACCACATCACTGTATCAGAGTCCACCTCTCACCGGCCAACCGCCTCACCTCCAACCCGCGTGTTGTAGTCAAGGGCCAAGGGACGGGATAGGGACGCCACCTCCAACCGTCACCGGTCAGAGGTGCTGTCACACAATCCTCTCAATATTCAGTTTAGACGAACTCTCTTTGGGGAGAGATGGGAGACTTGGCTGCGATTGGTTCGTAGGCTGATGAATGTTCATCTAAACTCAGAGGAGGATCGTTTTGTTTGGGGTCTGACTGAGACAGGTGTGTTTTCAGTAAAATCCATGTATTTGGACTACATGCATGGACATACCCCTTTTCTCCATAAATATCTCTGGAAATTGAAAGTCCCTCTAAAGATTAAAATATTTATGTGGTTCTTGCAGCGAAAATGTGTCCTAACTAAAGATAATCTAATGAAAAGAGGTTGGGAGGGTTCGAAGAAGTGTGTGTTCTGCGACAACGAGGAGTCAGTTAATCATTTGTTTGTTTCATGTAATTTTGCTAGCCATATTTGGAGATTGCTACATTTTACATTTAACATTGCCAAACCATCTAATGTTGATCACATGTTTGATAGCTGGTTACAAGAGGTGGATAAGAAATCTAAAGCAAGAATTCAAATTGGGGCGTGTGCTTTCTTATGGGCTATTTGGAACTGTAGAAATGATGTTGTGTTTAACAAATCAAGAGGCGTTCACTTTTTGCAGGTTGTTCACCAAGCAACTTATTGGATCCACATGTGGTCTTTCCTTCTGCCGGAGGATCAGCGGGTTCTTATGGATTCTGGATGTGCTCGTTTGATGGCGGTCATTCAGGCTATCTACAACCAGGGTGGCTGGTTGCATGCTAAAAGAATTCAATGAATTGTATTCGAATATTGTTATTTCTGTTCCTCTGGTTGATCTTAGTGTCCAACCTGGATGATGCGTGAGTTGTAATAAACTGGATGCTTATTCTCTATTTTTTTAATAAGATAAAGCTACAGCTGTGTGCATCATCACGATGCAGAGGCTGGGGCTACGCTCCCATTTCAAAAAAAAAAAAAAAACCGTCACCGGTCTTCCTGGAGAGAAGTCTCCCCGCCGTCGCTGGCACAACTGTACCGTGACACCCGGCCACGCCACGGCCAAGGCCTAGGATGCCCGCCCGGATACTGCGATACGGCGATACGACAATTTTTCAAAAACATGGATACGAGGATACTTTTGCATATATTATAATAAAATTAAAAATATATAAAAATTAGTGATGTTTGTATGAGAATGACCATGAGAAAGTAACAAGACGTTATGTAATAATCCACGGTTCATTGGATAGCAATCTAAGAATTTCAATCGGGGTGTTATATAATGTACAGTTATGTTTCTATTTGTTATCTAGGATCGGTTTGGCATGTATAATCTTCGATGTACTTTATTGTCCGTGTCCCCGAAACGTATCCTAGGTATATCTCAACATATCTCAACGTATCCAAAAATATTTTCTTTTTTATAGAAATTGAAAATAGCCAGAAAATTTGCCGTTGTCTAGTGTTGTTTAAAATTCAACGCAATATAGTTTATGTTTGTGTTCAAAGCAATGCAATGTATAGTTTATGTTTGTGTTTGTATTCAAGATGAATGCAATGTGTTTGTGAAAATCCATATAAACTTTGGGGTTACTTTTAGGGGGCACCGTTGTGGGCGACACCCACCAAAGCCATAGACATATGTCTAGCGCCCCCCAAAGAGGGCACACTTGGGGGGTGCCGGACAAAAAATAAATGGGTGCCGGTGGAGGTTCTCTTAGCCCCATATGACACACATGTCAAAGGTTGGTCAAAGTTAAAATCCTGTTTTCAATTCGTCATCGTCGGTATATGGGCCGATTGGCTGGCGTTGAAGACAGCCGATGGGCCAAAAACCCCTTATGTTGTGTCATCCGTCATTGGTATGGGCATCGGTTTGTGGGACCGAGCAATAGGGCGGAATCCTCTTTGGTAATGCGGGGCGTGAAAACCGAAAGAGTGGTTGGGCGGCCGGCTTAGCCGGTGTTGGGGCCGGCCGTGGTCGGTTTAGTCGGTGTGGAACCAACGATTAGAATTGTCCTCTTCTTCTTCGCCGTCGGTTCCTTCCTCTTGTACATATTATGTGGCACCTTCTTGAAAATCCTTGGCATCGTCTCGAGAGTCACCAATGGGTTCATACCTAAGTATGAAAAGCATATCCGCTTGAGGTGGTGATCCATTCACCAAAACATTGAATTCATAGAGGGATAAGAGCGAGTTCACCTTACCATGTATAGGCTTTGCGCGTGCTCCAATTGGAGTACTTGGTGGTGTTGGGCTAAAGGGTCGCACTACATCATCTCCCCCCTTTGAGAAAGAGTCGTCCTTGACTCGTGATCATCCTCGTCACTTGGATACCCATGAAAGGGAGATATTTCTTTGACGTTGAAGGATTCACGTATCAAGTACTTGAACTTTGGTATATCAAGCGTGTAGGCATTGTTGTTTATGTGCTTGAAAATCTTGAAGGTTTCATCACCTTGATGACCCACAAGTATGAGGAGCAGAAGGTGTTGACAAGTCGTTTGGATAAATGATTCACTTTAAATATTAGCAGACAGGTTTTTGGTGGTTTTTGATATAGCAGATAAATAAAGTACGAGTAAATAAAAGATGGTAATAATAATTGCAGCAAGTGGCCCAATCCTTTTTAGAGAAAAGGATAAGCCGGTTGGTTTACTTATAATGACTAAAATATCTCGAGGACACATGGGAATTTCCTAAAGTGCTTTTGCTTCATATAGTTGATTAATATTTATTGTTTTGATAGGTGTTATGTGGGTGAACCTATGCTAATGCACCACCCTACTCGGACTAATACATACTTGTGATTATACCCCTCGCAAGCATCCGCAACTACAAGAAAGTAATTAAGATAAATCTAACCACAACCTTAAACTCTGGGATCCTACACTCCCTCGTGCATCGGTTTCCTAACGGGGGTTTAGGTTTCTGTCACTCCGGCAACCCCGTTATTAGTAGCCAAATACAAAATGCATCCCTCTAGTCCCATAAAGGTGAAGTGTCATGTAGTCGAAGTTCACATGAAACCACTAGAAGAATAGCACCACAACTTAAATATCAAATGAGTAAATATTACTTCAACATAATTCCACTACTAACATCTTGACTTCTCCCATGTCCTCAAGAACTAAACAAACTACTAACAAGACATCATATAGATCATGATCAAAGGTGATATAATGATGAATAACAATCTGGTCATAAAGTGCAAACATCGATAAATTTCGTAAGCATCAACTACAAACAAGTAATCCACACCGGGAGAGAGATCTAGTGAAGAACAACGATATAGAACCTTAATTGTTACAGCGGGAAGGAGGTGGATGATGAGGATGATGGTGCTGGTGATGATGACGATGACGACCATGTTCTTGATGATGTCCGGTGCGATGACGGTGACGATGGTGATGATTTCCCCTCTCCGTGAAGGAATTTCCCCGACAGATTTCTCCCTGTCGGAGAGCTCTTCTCTCTCTGTTGTTTTCCACCCCGTAGAGGCGGTAGAATATTTCCTTGATGATTCTCCAGATCTTAGGGTTCCCTGGGGATGAAGTACGTGAAAGGGGGCTGGTAGAGGTGGGCCATGGCAGCCACACCACTTGGCAGAGCGGCCAAGGGGGCGGAGGGGCGCCTCCACATGGTGTGGGCCCATGGTGGACCCCCTCTGGATCCCCTCTTGGCTACCTCCGTCATCTGGCAAAATAGGAACTCTCCGATGTTCCCCTTCTTCTTCTGATCTTCAGAAATATGGTTTCTCGACGGTGCTTTTTCCAGCATATTTCTGGTCCCGACAAATTATTCTCCAATAATCATCAAACATGCAAAATAGATGAAATAACATAAGTATCATCTCTAAATGTGAAATATATCGATGAATAACAGTAAATTATGATATAAAATAGTGATGCAAAATGGACGTATCACACCTCAAGGCTTGAGCTTGGAGTTGCGTTTCTTCGACAAACGGTCTTTGCGTAGGTGTAGCCAATGTTGGACCACATTGAATGCAAATGTCAATGTTGGTTCCATTTTCTTGTTTAAATTTGCATTCCTTTTGTTTGAACTTAATGGCTAGCTGGAGGGTTTCTCTCTTCTTTTGTTTTTGTACATGTTGAGGTTGTGAACTCAACTATCCCCATGGTTTGGGACCCGAGGTTTGAAAAAGGAAGAGGGTGCTGGTGGACTACTCGATTTAACGGGTTACTGCCCGTCAAGTTTATTTTGATGAGGTGGAAAGGTGTCGATTACAGGGGGTGCTCTCTGGAGATTGAATATCATCTAGCTCTGAATCTAGGGTTGTTTGTCCTTCTCGTGACCCACTCCCGTGCTTTATATAGGCAGCAGGGTCCCAGGGATCGAACATGAGGTGGATTTTGACTCTAGGTCAGTAATTATACTTTCCTGTTTCTGACAATGGAGTCTTTCCTTCTGTCGTGGCCCAATTCTTCGTGGGCTTCCTCTTATACTGCTAGAAGAGCCTTGTAGTACCCCTTAATGGGCCGCACCGGGTAACCTTCTAAGGAGGTCTCTCGGGTACCCCACACTAGTAGCCTCCCAGTGCCTGATGGATTCAAGGACTCGATCTAGGGACTCAAACTTCGGAGGGGAATTACTTCGAGTACTTTTCCTGCAAATAATCTTTCTTGGAGGAAAATGATTATCACGGGTTTGATTTGCTCGTCAGGTCGAGGTCAATTAATCTCACTCGGGAGAATACACCGATTAATCTACTCAGGGCTCGAGTCCTCTGGCTCGATCCTGGAAAATCCTGGGGTAACTCGACTCGAGCCGCTGAAGTCTTACCGAGTCAAATTCCAGTTATCAGGTAATTTTACCCGATACGTCCATCAGGATTTTCATCATACTTGTTGGTACGGGAAAATACAGGATAGTGCAGCGATGGTGCAACTCCCAGGCCGTTGGAAATGTTCCACGGGTCTTACCTTCATGCTTGTGAGAGCGGCATCCAGAGCTTTGGCGTAGCTGTACGCCTATGGGGTACTTGAAGCTTGATTCATTCGAGTCACTCGAGAGAACGATGAAGGAGGAAACCTCAACTTACACGCTCACTCGAGGAAACTGCTCCTTGGTAAAAGGCTATTCGTGCCTCGAGTAAGCTTTCTGGTTACCCAAGGGATTTCTCTTTATTTCGAGTAGTAATTGTCAGTAACAACATAATACCATGTGCTTCCGCCAAGGGATTAGACATTTCTGTGACGTAGACTTATCCTGTAAGGCGGTGGCTTTCTCGAGTGGAGTTTGACCACTTTTTTACTGTTCAGCGCGCATAATCTAGGGATTGTCAGTAAATGTCTAGATTATCGCGCGTATTGGGCGGCGTGGAGGCGGAGCGGTTGGCTTCCTTGAGCCACGTGTAGGGCTGATTTAGCCTCGAAAGGATCCAATGGTACGGGCGGATTTTACCTTTTTATAAATACTGCGAGGGAGGAGGGTAAATTTTTCCTATTCTTCTTCCTCGCACCCGTATCCGCTCAATCTTCCTGCTTGCAGCCATTATCATGCTCCTCGAGCAACCTCGAATCCACACCATGGTGCATACCCAAAAGAACGGTGGTTCCTCGATGGCCGGCGGAGCAGAGGGTTGGCAATGGAAAGGAGGGAAGTGGACGAAATCCATCGGGACAACTAAGTTCCTCACCGCCGCTAAACGCGAGGGGCTCCTCCAAGCCGGATCATGGAGGCGCCTAGGCTCAGAGGTACGCCCACTCCCGGAGGCTAACGAACGAGTGGCCTTCGTGGACCACATCTCCAGGGGCGTATCTTTTCCCCTCCACCCTTTTCTTCTTGCGCTCATGGTGGCGTACGACATGCAATTGCACGACGTTCCACCGAACTCGGTGCAACGTCTTGTGTGCTTAATCATGTTGTGCGAGTGCTACCTTGGGTTAGCACCGCACTGGGCTCTCTTCAAGTACGTTTTCAACGTCAAGGCGCAACCCAGCAGCAGTGACCCGCATGAAGTTGGGGGTTGCAACGTACATGTCAACCCGAAATCGGGGTACTTTACGATGGGCTTCGTCGGCTCCGTCACCGGCTGGAGAAATCGATGGTTCTACGCAAAGGACTCCCCCAACTCTGATGGTTCTCCCCTGGTGGATTTGGACAAGCTGGTGGTTCCCAGGAACTCGTGGAAGAATCAGCTTTCAGTCGAAGAAGCTGCTCAGACCGAAGACCTGGTGGCTCAAGTTGCCACTCTGAAGGCTGAAGGGCTTACTAGAACCCACCTAGCTGCCGTGTTCCTCAGGAGTTGAGTGCGGCCTCTGCAGGCTCGGGTAGTCTCCATGTGGGCTTATTCGAGGACTGACTCGACCCACCGGCTACGCAGCGAGGAACTCTCGAGTAATGAACTAGAGCGGTGCCTGCGCCAGATCACACAAGTGAGGGAGAATGAAGTAGTCGACTTGACTCCTGCTTTGCCTCCGCTTTTCTCTTCCATCGAACACACCAAGGTACTGACTCAGGTAGTCCCCATGTGGGCTTATTCGAGTACTGACTCGACCCAACGGCTGCGCCGCGAGGAACTCTCGAGTAATGAACTAGATCAGTGCCTACGCCAGATCACACAAGTGAGGGAGAATGAAGTAGTCGACTTGACTCCTGCTCTGCCTCCGCTTTGCTCTTCCATCGAACACACCAAGGTAAGCTTTTCGCTTCAGTTTTCCGATTTCTCTTTTTCCCTCTTGTACTGATTTCTTTTCGAGTGATCTTCTCTTTCATTGATTGACTTCTTTTTTACCCTAGAATCTTGATGCTCTTCCTAGCAATCCTCCTAAGGCGGGTACCATCCCCTTCCTGGAAGGTTTGGCTGAAGCTGCCGCAGTGGACCTGGATTCCATTCCCTCAGTCGCGACAGCAAATTCTTCTCAAGAGGTTGATGATCTCTACGACTTCTAGGAGGAGGCTGCCGACGAGTCTCGAGCGACTTCTAAGCGCACTCGAGTAGAAAGCAATGTTGGAGAAGCTACTTCCAGGGACTCGAGCTCTTCGAGTGCGGCCCGAGGAGATGAGTTCAAGGACCCGATTCGTGACGTTCCACTCTCTTTGATGCCTCCACCCGCTGCTCCACAATTAGCGGTTCCTCCAGCCAAAAAAGTTTGCCGAGTATATGGCTTGAGCTCCTTGAGCAGGTAATTTTTACCCCTTCTCTCTTTTCTTGTTATTCAAATTCGTAAATCTAAACCATTGTTATTTCAGGGCTCCCATTCCTCCAAGGGCTCCTACTCCTCCACCTGTAGGACCCTGATGACCCACAAGTATAGGGGATCGCAACAGTCTTCGAGGGAAGTAAAACCCAAATTTATTGATTCAACACAAAGGGAGCCAAAGAATATCCGTGAGCCTTAACAAGTGAGTTGTCGATTCACCTGCACCTGAAGGTACTTTTGTTCACATTGGTTTATCAGTAGTAGCAGTTTTATAGTAACAACAGTAGTGAAATAATAGCAGCAGTGGAATGAAAACAACAGCATCAGTAGTGTTTGAAGTAAACATCGGATTAAATACTGTACGCATAGGGATGGATGAACGGGCGTTGCATGGATAAGAAAGTTCTAATAATGATCATGTCAGGGGCATTGCAGATAAATAAGATAAAGCATCCAAGCACTAAGTAACCATAGGCATGTGTTCCATAAATAGTCGTACGTGCTCGCAATGAGAACTTGCACAACATCTTTTGCCCTACCATCCCGTTTTCAGCGGGGCCTCAAGGGAACTACTGGTAATTAAGGTGTTCCTTTTAATAGAACACCGGAGCAAAGCATTAACACTCCATGAACACATGTGATCCTCACATCGCAGCCATCCTCTCCGGTTGTCCCAATTTCTGTCACTTTGGGGCCTCGGGTTCTGGACAACGATATGTGTAAACAACTTGCAGGTATGATCAAGAAGCAATAATTATCATCGTGATTCAATAACATGTTCAGATCTGAGATCATGGCGCTCGGGCCCAAAGTGGCAAGCATTAAGCATAACAAGTTGCAACAATGTCAATAGCACTAATAGAGGACACTAGGCACTATGCCCTAACAATCACGACATTATTACATGAACGATCTCATCCAATCCCTACCATCCCCTTCAGCCTACAGCGGGGAATTCCTCACACATGGATGGGGGAAACATGGATGGTCGATGGAGAGGCGTTGGTGATGACGATGACGATGATCTCCTCCACTTCCCCGTCCCGGCAGGGTACCAGAACAGGAACTTATGATCCCCGAATCGAGGTTCGGGACAGCGGCGGCGCTCTGTTGTGTTTCTGTGGAATATGACGAACCCCCTCGGGGTTTAGGGTTAGAGGCTACTTGTAGTCGAAAGAGGAGTCCGAGGGGGCTCTAGGGGGCCCACACCCTATGCTGGCGCGGCCAGGGGGGACCCGCGCCAGGGGGTGTGGACACCCTGTGGCCCCTCTCCTGGCCCCCTTCTGGCTCCTGGGGTCTTCCGGTGTGAAAACATCAATGGGCTCTTTTCTGGGCATTTTCCCGAAAGTTGATTTCTCTGTACAAAAACAAGACACCAAAGTAATTCTGCTGAAAACAACGTTAGTCCGTGTTAGTTGTATTCAAAAGACACAAGTTTAGAGGAAAACAATAAGAGAAGTGTTCGTAAAAGGAGATACGTTTTCGACGTATCAACTCCCCCCAAGCTTAGCTTATTGCTTGTCCTCAAGCAATTCAGTGACAACTGAGTGCGATAAAAGAATTTTACGAACACATTTCTTTCATATGATGTAAATATATTCACTATGTGATAAAATACTTAATTATGCTCATGATAAGATACATACAAGATACCGTCACTTGATAGCTATGCAAACCATGAAGAGCTAACAACATATTAATAATAAACAACATGAAGCATAACTATTTGCAAGACTGAAATATTCATAATAGGATATGATAAAGTGGTATCTCGCTTGCCCTTAAGTGTGGGAAAAAACATAAATGCCAGGGCACCTCTGAAGTTAAAGGGAAGACGATAAGTAAAGATATCAAAGATACAAGTATCAAAGTTATATCACAATCAACCGTACTTTGGGACAAACACATTACACTAAGAATGATAATTATGCTCTCAAGAAAGTGCTCAAAGAATATGGCGGAGACTCAACATAAAAGTAAAAGAAAGGCCCTTCGTAGAGGGAAGCATGGATCACTCATGTGCTAGAGCTTTTTATTTTATTAAACAGAGGTATTAAAAACATTTTGAGAGATGTGTATGCTTATGTCAACGAATGGTAAATAGACAATACAGTACGTCACAAGTCAACTGGATTCACAAGAGCGGCTACGATGTGAAGGACGCATCCGGGTAGAAGGTCATCCCTCTTTCTCTTTTTGGCAATTTAGCAGGTTTTAAAGGTAGCACATGAGCAATTTACTTGGAGTGGCGGTTAAATACCACATATAGGTAGGTATGGTGGACACATTTGACAAACTTTGGTTTTAGGGAGTTGGATGCACGAGTATAGCTCATACTCAGTACAGGTGAAGGCTAGCAAATAGATAGGGAGCGACAATCAAGAGAGCAACAACTATCATAATCATGTTTGCGACAAAGTAAAATTAACTGAGGCATAAAATTGATACTAGAACTCTGAGGCAAAATAAATCATCGAGGCTTATTGACTTTTTGTTTTCAGTCTTAGCATGCGTGAGCGTGTGCCAAGTCGATTCAAATGAAACAGTCAGAGGAGGCTACAACAATATCATACCCTTCTACGAATAGAACAACGCGAACAAATATTTATATGACAGGTCATTTACTATTAATAAGTTGGAACTAACATGAGAGAGAATGAACTATTAAGAAGCCATTAAGTCACATATATCTTATACGAACAAACTAAGCATGCTCACATAGATGAATATATGTACAAAAGTGAAAGCAAATAGAATTCATACCAGCCTCTCACCACAACTTGAATTGTCGTATATCGCCATTATTGCTCTTCAGTTGTGGCTCGAATAATATATAATGAAAACCAAGCTCCAGTGGAATCACGGACGACTGTTGAACTCTGCAACAAACTTTACAAAACCAAAGAAGAACAACAAATATTTTTGGGGTTTTCAATTAAAGCACGAACAAAAAGAGAGCAATCAAACAAAGAAAAAATCTTTTTGGGATTTCAACATGAAACAAGAACAAAAGAAAACAAACAGCAAACAAAAGAAAATATTTTTGGGTTTTTGAATATTAAAACGCAACTAAAGATAAAGCAAACCAAATAAAAAAAACTAAAGAGGCAAACAATGAGAAACAACAGAAATCTTTTTGGTCTTTTTGTGTTTTCGAAAGCGAAAAATAAAAATTAAAACAAAAGAAGAGAAAGAAACGAAAAGAAATGAAAGAAACAAAAAGAAACGAAAACAAACGAAAGAAATGATACTATGGATATACAAAGAACCGACCGAACATGATATATAAATGAGTGTGATGTCGGTATACCTCCCCCAAGCTTAGGCTTTTGGCCTAAGTGGAGATCAATCACCAAGGGGCCCAAGAGGTGCCACCCCCAGTAATACGCCGAGGAGGAAGCCTCCTCCTGATATGTGCTCGAGGATGCGCCAGTGTACTGCGTGTTGTGGTCCTCGGGAGGCGCGTCTCGCCTCTCCTGCTGCCGGTAAAACTCCATGGTGCTCAAATGCTCGTCTACCTGATCCTTGGAGAGCGACCATGGTGACCTATCAATCTTAAACAAGACAGGATGCGACAAAGTAACTTTCCGCTCTTCTCCATCCATATATAGAACTCTATATATTAAATGTTCATTAGTAGAGTTAGAAGTGACAAACTGATGGGATTTCATAGCAGCAAGGTTAAGCCTATGGGGAGCAATAATTTCATCATTAGGATAAATGGAAACATGCAAAGCAGCTGCGACACGTGTAGCAATAATGCCACCAAAATGCAACAAGTGCACCAAGGTTATACTTTGTGCTACGGTTCAGTGCAGCATCAATGAAAGCAAGGTGATAACTAGAAACATTGCTAGTGTTCTTTCACCAAGAATACTAGTACCAATATAGTAAGTAAAGTATCTAAGAGCAGGAAGTTGAATGTTCCTTATCTTCCCACACTAGGATGAGCGACCGTCATCGTTGGTGATCTCTCGGTAGATCCCTTGGAGGTCTGCTGGTCTATCTTGAATCCTGCTTGCCGTCCCGGTGGCGTTGATACCTATAATAGCACAAAATTCCACCAAGGACAAGGACACATGACTACTATATAACTTGAATGCAACAGTTGGACCATAATAAGTGTTCTGAAATTTGAAGCTCTTAACAAAAGCTTTTGTGAGCGTGGCATACCGAGGGCTTTCTTCCTCCATAAAGTTGGTGAGACCAACTCGCTCAATAAGCATAAGAAAATCATCTAAAAGACCTGTACTTCTTAAAAATATATGACAAGGAAAGCTAGATGGGTGAATGATACCGTCATCTTATGCATCATCAATAGTTGACGCAATAACGTCTTCATTATATGATGGCCTTGCTGAAGTAGACGAGCGTGATGGCCTTGTCCTTCTAGGAGCATAACTCCTAAATATCTCACCAAAGTTGTAACTATCCATCTCGGAGATCAAACACACCAAAAATCAGCACTAAATTATGGGCTAAGAAGGAGATCGAAAAATCCAGAGAACGAACACCAAGAACACGGGATCCAGGAAATGTTTTCAGCTTTGGGGTGAGAGAGAAGGCTTTGGCAGTGGAGAGAGTAAGTGGAGGGCCAGGGGGCCCACACCATGTGCTGGCGCCACTAGGGGCTGGCCACGCCAACCTGGGGTGCTCCTTCCTGGTGGGTCCCCCTGGGGTCTCCTAGGTGGCTTTTTGCCTCATTTTTTACTTAAGAATTTATTATAATTTTTCTGGAATTTTTCGAGAAACTTTATTTTTGAGGTATTTCCAGAATTTTAATAATTAATAAAAAACGGGAAAACGAAAGTGAAAACAAGGAAAACAAAACCAAAAACAGAACTACAGAGGTTCTAAGACGCTCCAATGAAAGAATAACCAAAAAAAACAAAGGTGGTAGTGGTAAAAACAGATGTATGGGTGGTGAAAACATGCATAACTTCGGTAATCAGAGTGAAAACATCAGGAAAACATGCATAAGGATGGTGGAAAACATGATTGTACTCAAGTGATAATGTGATAACAGAAGTAAACATGGTGAAAACATAATGGGGAAGGTGAAAACATTGTCCATTTCATTTAAAATCATTTTGTTCACAAGGGTGATCAAGTCTTGCTACCAGAATAATTTTATATGAAACAAAACTTTGTTTCTCACTAAATACTCATGTTACCTCAACCTTGATAGGCATAGTCCCAATCATAATAATTTCATATTGTTTTGGTGGCTTTGGAATAGGACAATAAAATTCTCCATTCTTGATGGTCTCAACATTTTCAATGGAATTTAGACCATATTTTCTATCAATCTACTTGGGAAAATAAACAGTGTGCTCTTTACCATTAACATTAAAAGTAACTTTGCCTTGATTTCAATCAATAACAGCCCCTGCAGTATTAAGAAAAGGTCTTCCAAGAATAATTGACACATTATCATCTTCAGGCATTTCCAACACAACAAAGTCAGTTAATATCAGACAATTATTAGCAACTTGAATAGGAACATTCTCACATATACCCACAGGAATAGCAGTAGACTTATCAGCCATTAGCAAATATATATCAGTTGGTATCAAGTTTTCTAGGAGGAGTCTATTATAGAGAGTAAAAGGCACGACACTAACTCCAGCTCCCAAATCACACAAAGCAGTTCTAACATAATTAATTTTAATAGAACATGGAATAGTAGGTATACGAGGATCTCCAAGATTCTCAGGAACCTTGCCATTAAAAGAGTAATTAGCAAGCGTAGTGGAGGTTTCCTCATTAGGAATCTTCCTTTTGTTAGAGACAATATCTTTCATATATTTTGCATAAGGAGGCAATTTAATATCATCAGTTATAGGAATTTGAAAGAGCAAAGGTTTCATCCATTCACAAAACTTGTTATAGTGTTCTTCTTCCTTAGATTAGTGTTTCTTACCAGGGAAAGGCATTGGTTGTTGTACCCAAGGTTCTCTCTCATTACCATGTTTATTAGCAATGAAATCTTCCTTAGTATACTTTGCAGTTTTAGTTTGATTTTCAGCTATAGGTTCTTCTTTATCAGAAGCATCATTCTTTCATTACCACTTTCAGTTTCAGCATCAGAGATAGATATACTATTAGGATCTTTAGTAGGTTCGGAGGATTCTACCACAGTTTTATGTTTCTTCTTCTTTTTCTTCTTAGTATGAATAACATCATTATTAGTTTGCTGAGAATCTTGTTCAGTTATTTTAGGATGTCCCTCAGGATATAAAGGATCTTGTGTAGCAATACCACTTCTAGTTCTTATTTCATAAGCATGTTTTTCTTTAGAAGCATTAACTAGCAAATATTTTTGCACTTTAGCAAGTTGATCTATTTGAGTTTGAACCATTTGAAAATGTTTAACAAGCATTTTAACATCATTAGAGGTTCTTTCTATAATACCATGCAAATCATTAATAGCTTTAGAGTTTTCCATAAGGTGATTTTGCACTCTCTTATTAGAATTATCTTGCTTAATGACATAATTATCAAATTCATCTAAGCATTGATCAGGAGGTTTTCTATAGGGAATATCTCTACTATCAAAATATTGGAGAGAGTGTACCTCAATGGATGGCGAGTGAGGGATTGGCTTACATAATTCTTATATAGGTGGAAGATTCTTCACATCTTCAGATTTAATACCCCTCTCTTTAAGAGATTTCTTGGCTTCTCTCATCACTTCATCATTTAATTCAATTATTCCCCTCTTCTTGGGTGTTGGTGTTGGTGTAGGTACTGGGGTAGGGGTCGGCTCAGGCTCAATCATAGTCCAATCATCATGATTTGGCTTATTTTAGCCATTAATTCCTCAGTTTCTTCTGGAGTTCTTTGCCTGAAAACACAACCAGCACAACTATCCAGGTATGTCCTAGATTCAACAGTTAGTCCATTATAGAATATATCAAGAAGTTTATTATCTTCTAGCTTATGCCCAAGTTTAGCTCTAACTAAAGAACAGAACCTTGTCCAAGATACAGGAAATTTCTCTTCTTCCAATTGCTTAAAATTAAATATATTTTGTAAAACAGCATGTTGAGCACTAGTAGGAAAATATTTCTGAAAGAAAGCATTAACCAAACCAATATGACTATCAATAGATCCAGGAGACAAATTGTTAAACCAAGTTTTAGCTTCACCCTTTAATGAGAAAGGGAATATTTTAGCAACAAAGTAGGTACGTTTCTTAAGATCATCAGAGAATAAACTACTCAAAGAGGAGAGCTCATTCATATGTTTAATAGCACTTTCATTTTCAGTTCCAAAAAAGGTTCTTTCTCAACAATAGATATATAAGATAAATCAAGAGAGAAATCATAATCTTTATCCCTAATATTAATAGGAGAAGTGGCAAACTTAGCATCAGGAGATAATTTATATCTAACATCACGACTTTCCATAAGACGTATAGCAACATCTTTATCCTTCATAGCATGTATTTCATCAATAAGATCATCATTCAGTTCAATATAGGCATCATCAAAATCATCACTAGGGTTTTCTCTAAACTCAGGTGAAAAAGCAGGAGTAACATGATTTTTATCAGGAGTTTCAGTGTTTGCAATATTTTTAGCTTTAGCGATAGTAGCATCTAAGAAAGGACCGAGAGAACCACTCTCATCAAGCACAGTAGAAGCATCATAAAAAGTATCAGAAGCATTTTCAGATTCAGCAGAAGTAGCATGTGTGGAATGTGGTGGTGTAAGCAGCTTACTCATAACAGACGGTGAATCAAGAGCAACAGAGGTATTCAGAGTTGTACCTCTTCTTGTAGTGGATGGTAATGTAGGAACTCTTCCATCACCAGACTTACCCATGATGAATGATTGACAGTAGATAATAATACTCTCTGGTGAGCTCACAAATAAAGCTATGCTCCCCGGCAATGGAGCCAGAAAATAGTCTTGATGACCCACAAGTATAGGGGATTGCAACAGTCTTCGAGGGAAGTAAAAAACCAAATTTATTGATTCAACACAAGGGGAGCCAAATAATATTTGTGAGCCTTAACAAGTGAGTTTTCAATTCACCTGCACCTGAAGGTACTTTTGTTCGCAGTGGTTTATCAGTAGTAACAATTTTATAGTAACAACAGTAGTGAAATAATAGCAGCAGTGGAATGAAAACAACAACAATAGTAGTGTTTGAAGTAAACAGCGGATTAAATACTGTAGGCATAGGGATGGATGAACGGGCGTTGCATGGATAAGAAAATTCTAATAATGATCATGTCAGGGGCATTGCAGATAAATAATATAAAGCATCCAAGCACTAACTAACCATAGGCATGTTGGGAATATGCCCTAGAGGCAATCATGTATGATGTAATTCCCAATGTATTCATAAAGTTATTAAGTTGTCCTTTCGTTTGAACAACTGATATATGTCATTGAATATGTGGTTCGATTGTGGAACTATGTATTCATGTTGTTCATACTAATTGTCCTTGGTCGTTAAGGTTGTGCTGGACAGATACCCTAGACTAATGTGAGTGTTGGCTGATGACACGGTTCCAGTTGTCATGGGCATGGTGATGCCATTCCAACGTTCACGGACTTGGCTAAAGAGTTTAGCAAGTCGGACTGACCCATATTGAGATGCAACGAGTAAGTCGTCATTTGCATGTCTCAATCAATGTAATCCTTAGACCTGAGGTTGTCGCACAATCCTAGTTGTGAATCACCGACTTAGGTTCTGTTAAATGCTGCTCTGTGATAAGAATAAAGGCAGAGTTCAGGTCGAATGAGAAACAAGCTGCGTGATGTGGATAATCAAGATGGGGTTTTGCCCCTCCGAATGGAGAGATATTCTCTGGGCCCTCTCGAGTGATATGATTCAGGAAGCATGGCCATGCACGACTCAGTTAAGTGTTAACTGTGTCTGTTGACTAAGAGTTAGTCAGATGAATCACATATCACGGACCGAGAAGAGAGTTGAGCTATTTAAGGGATGACGATAAATCGCCTATGGTTCGACAAGGTATATCGTGAGGCAAAAGGGACTAAGATGGATATCACATTGAAAGGTATGTCGTCAGGACTCAATGGGACTTGGGAGTCGGCACGTTCTGCTAGGAGCCGCTACCGATTGATCAATTGGGAGTTGGACTCCAATCGTGTCCAAGTCTCCATGAGCTTGCAGGGTCGCACACTTAAGAGCGGGAGCAAGTACTGGTCGGGTTGGACCTGAACCGGAATTAGACTGAGCTTGTGAGTCGGACTCACAGAGGGAATGGACCAAAAGTGTGTGAAGCCCACTACCATTCGCTATATAAAGAGGGGCGCAGGTTGCCCAGCGGGCACGTTAGTCCAATCCCATGCGTTGGGAACCCTAGCCCCACTCAGTCCAGCCGTCGCACCGGACCTAGCAGTCTGCCGTCGGTGCTCCTCCTCGTGCGTGTGGATACCGGCAGAGGTGCTGTACGCTCAGCACTTCGACGTTCGCGGGATTGGATCGGCCGGATCGGATCGTGGGACTGCACTGCCCCGACGCGCTTCATCGATAATCCGCAACCGCGCGTCTAGTGGTAATCATCGTGGCCTTCTACCTCGGCTAGATCTTGGAAGTACCGCGTAGGAAAAAGTTTTGTTTATCTCTACGCGTTCCAACAGTGGTATCAGAGTGGTAGCTTCTGGTATTAGGCCCGAGATCCGCACATATGTGATATGTAGTTAGCGTTAGATGTGATCTAATTGTTGTTTTGGTGGTCGGTCTATGAGACAGATCGGTTTTGTACAAGGTTGATTGGATCAATCGTACTCGGGGTTAATGGATGATCTGGTTTCCGTGATCATACTGCTAAGGTCGTGGAACAACTTACCCCTACCGGTCGGTTTCCGCCATCGGGATATGCCGTGACACATAAATCCAGTTGCGGTGATCGAAGATCAAAGAGTTTGATCGAATCGGAATACAGATCATATTTGGGTAAAATCGTTTTATCCGATGAAGAAATCCATGTTCGGAATGCATATGAGATCTGTGTTTTCAAAAATCCATGTTCGGGACCGCCGGCTTCGCCCTGTCGTAGTGCCTTAGATGTCGTTGCGAGTTTCACAACGCCGGTAGATATCGTATCTATGCATAACTTGTTTTTGTAGGAAGTTGTGAATGGTATGGCTTATGTGCATGTGATGTGTGTAATCCATACATGATCTGCGTATCATGTTTTTTGTTAGCCGGCTGGAGCCTAGGTGCTGTCATTTTATTTTATACCAGCCTGCATGTCGGATTCTCTATGTAATTTTGCATTTACTAGCTAGTGTAGCTTGTTGGAGAATTCGGAAGACCTGCAAGTCGATGTACAAGTCGGCTACATGGAGTAAGATGGCACGTGACAAGAGTTGGCACGAGTCGACTTACAAGCTTCATGGAGATGGAGATCACCATGAAGAGAGCCATACCATTTCATATTATAATTGCTTTATCTGTGTTATTGTTATGTCTCTCTTTACCTCTATTTAGATAGTTGGTAGATTTTAATCCCTCAAAGAAGGTCTAGTCGGTCGCCCCGCCAGTGCTGCACCATCACAAGTCGGACATTCTTGGTAGTGGGCTCATAAAATTGAGGTGCTACCAATTTTTTCCGATTAGGTGGGTTTGAGTCGGACTCTTACTGCGGAAGCACTTGGTAATCTAGACGAGTCCATCACAACGGTTGTGGGGCTCGGGGCGAGGTAAGTTGGGAGCCGGGGCATGTGATGTCACCCAACTAGCAGGAGTCGTATTGGATACGATTGGCAAGGTGTTGCCTACCTAGATCACTTGACGGCTAGCGGTGATGCTAAAGCTCACTAGTCGGCTTGCTAATTTAGGATCTTGAATCACTTAGCAACCATCGGAGGGGTGTTGGTTCTAGTGGGAGCATAAGTATTAAAACGTTTAATATGCCTGCTCTTTTATGAATACATGTCTTAAGTGTTTTGCATATTTTCTGTTGTAGATCAATGGCACCTAGCAACCTTCCTCAGTTGTCCACTTTTGCGTTGAGGTCAATCCT
This sequence comes from Alopecurus myosuroides, assembly GCA_028641055.1. Taxonomy (NCBI): domain Eukaryota; kingdom Viridiplantae; phylum Streptophyta; class Magnoliopsida; order Poales; family Poaceae; genus Alopecurus; species Alopecurus myosuroides. The sequence continues at coordinate 461,550,697 of CM054057.1, read as the reverse complement.
AGAGAAAGATAAGCTTAATGGAACTAATTTCACCAACTGGTACCGTAATCTGAGGATAGTCCTCAAGCATGACAAGAAAGAACATGTTCTAGAAACTCCACTTACAGAAGAGCCGGATGATGATGCGACTGTCGCTATCATGAATGCCTACCGTAAGACTAGAGATGAGTCTACGGAAATTAGCTGTCTTATGCTTGCACACATGAAACCGGACTTGCAGCAGCAGTTCGAGAATGTTGAGGCCTACGATATGATCGAAAGCCTCAAAAGTATGTTCCAGGCTCAGGCAAAGACCGAGAGGTATCAAGTCTCTCAAGCTTTGCTGGGCTGTAAGCTTAAAGACGGTGATCCACTGAGTCCGCATGTAATCAAGATGACTGGTTACATGCAGTCTCTGGATCGGCTGGGCTTCCCAATTAACGAAGAGTTCGCTACTGATATAATTCTGAACTCTCTTCCTAGTGCGTATGGTCCGTTCATTCGAACTACCACATGCATGGTATGGATAAGAAGATCACTGAATTACATGGGATGCTCAAAACGGCAGAGGCTGATCTTAAGAAAGGCGCCAGTCAAGTGTTGATGGTGCAGAATAAGGCTAAGTTCAAGAAGAGTTCTTGGACTAAGAAGAAGAAGGATAAGTCAGGAGGTAGCGCCCATGGCCCTGTCTAGAGTGCTTCCTCAAAGACTAAGCCATCTCCTACAGCCGGAGCCAACTGCTTCTATTGCAAGCAGGATGGCCACTGGAAGAGGAACTGCACCAAGTATTTGGCTGACAGAGCCAAAAGTGGAGGTGTGACTTCCAACTCAGGTACGCTTGTGTGCAATGTTATAGACATTTATCTTGCTAATGCGCCTAATAGTTCTTGGGTATATGATACCGGATCAGTTATTCACATATGCAACTCGTTGCAGGGACTGGTAAGAACTAGGAGCATGGCAAGAGGAGAGGTTGATATTCGGGTCGGCAACAAGGCGAGAGTCGCTGCGTTGGAAGTCGGCACGACGCAACTTCATTTACCTTCAAGATTTTTAATGGAACTGAATAATTGTTATTATGTTCCAGTGCTTAGTCGAAACATTATTTCCGCCTCATGTTTGATGAGACAAGGTTATGAGTCGAATATTAAGAATAATGGTTGTTCTTTATATTTGAAAGATATGTTTCATGGCTTTGCACCCGTTCAGAACGGGTTATTTATTTTGAATCTTGATAGTGAATCGGTCTATAACATAAATGTTAAAAGGTTGAAACCAAATGATCTGAATATGACTTACTTTTGGCATTGTCGGCTTGGTCATATAAGTTGGAAGCGCATGAAGAAGCTCCATGATGATGGACTTCTAACTTCGTTCGACTTAGAGTCGTTCGAGACATGCGAATCATGCCTACTAGGCAAAATGACCAAGACACCTTTTGCAAGGAGTTGTGAAAGGGCGTCCGACTTGTTGGAATTAATACATAGTGATGTATGTGGTCCAATGAGCACGACAGCCAGAGGTGGTTATGAGTACTTCATTACCTTCACTGATGATTTGAGTAGGTATGGATATATCTATTTACTGAAACACAAGTCAGAAGCCTTTGAAAAGTTCAAGGAATTCCAGAGTGAGGTACAAAATCAACTCGGCAAGAAAATAAAGTTTCTACGGTCGGACCGTGGAGGCGAGCACCTGAGCCATGAGTTTGATGACCATCTAAAGAGTTGTGGAATAGTTCCTCAACTCACTCCGCCGGGTACACCGCAGAGAAACGGTGTATCAGAACGGAGAAATCGGACCTTGTTGGACATGGTACGATCAATGATGAGTCGGGCAGATCTACCTTTATCATTTTGGGGTTATTATCTAGAAACTGCAGCGTTCACACTAAACAGAGTACCATCAAAGTCAGTAGAGAAGACACCACATGAGATGTGGACTGGCAAGAGGCCAAGTTTGTCTTTTCTTAAGATTTGGGGTTGTGAAGCATTTGTTAAGCAACTTCAGTCGGACAAGCTCACGCCCAAGTCAGATAAGTGTATTTTCGTGGGATATCCGAGGGAAACCTTGGGGTACTACTTCTACAACCGAGAAGAGGGCAAAGTGTTTGTCGCTCAGAATGGTGTCTTCCTTGAGAAAGAGTTTCTCAGTCGGGGAGTCAGTGGGAGCACAGTGCAACTCGAAGAAATTCGAGAAGAACCAGCTAGGGGCGAGTCGGCAATGGCCTTGGAAGCTGAGCCAATCGTGGTACCTACGCTGGTAACAACACCTGAACCACGGAGATCTGGCAGATTACAAAATGCTCGTGATGTTTTACTGTTAGACAGTAATGAGCCGGCAACTTATTCGGAAGAGGTGGTGGGATCTGATTCCGAGTCATGGCTTGGAGCCATGAGATCCGAGTTAAAGTCCATGGATGAAAACCAAGTTTGGAATTTGGTTGATATGCCTTTAAGAAGAAAACTGATATTGATGGAAATATTTCTGTCTATAAAGCACGACTTGTCGCGAAGGGGTTCCGACAGGTTCAAGGAGTTGACTATGACGAGACCTTCTCGCCAGTAGCGATGCTTAAATCAGTTCGGATCATGTTAGCCATAGCAGCCTATTTCGACTATGAGATATGGCAGATGGATGTCAAGACGGCTTTCTTTAATGGAAATATAACTGAGGACGTGTATATGATACAACCCGAAGGTTTTGTGGATCCAGCTAACGCTGACAAGGTATGCAAACTTCAGAAATCCATTTATGGGTTGAAGCAAGCATCTCGGAGTTGGAACATTCGCTTTGATGAGGTAGTCAAATAGTTTGGCTTCATCAAGAGCGATCATGATTCTTGTTTATACAAGAAGTTTAGTGGGAGCAAAGTAAATTTTCTAATCTTATATGTAGTGGATGACATATTGCTGATTGGAAATGATGTCATGATGTTGCAAGAAACCAAAGAATCATTGGAAAGGAGTTTCTCAATGGAGGATTTGGGTGAGGCAACTTACATATTAGGAATCAGGATCTATAGAGATAGATTAAGTCGGCTCATTGGATTGAGTCAGAGTACATATCTGGACAAAGTTTTGAAGAAATTCAAAATGGAAGAGTCCAAGAAGGGATTCTTACCGATGTCCCATGGCATAAAACTTAGCAAGACTCAGTGTCCTTCGACGACTGATGAGCGAACTCGGATGAGTGTGATCCCGTATGCTTCGGCAATCGGATCCATCATGTATGCCATGATTTGTACTAGGCCATATGTTTCCTATGCTCTAAGTGTTACGAGCAGAGACCAGGCTGACCCTGGCGAATCCCACTGGGAGGCGGTTAAAAACATCCTTAAGTACTTGAGAAGGACTAAGGAAATGTTCCTAGTTTATGGAGGTGATGAGGAATTCAGTGTAAAGGGTTACACGGATGCGAGTTATCTCACCGAGTCAGATGATCCTCGTTCGCAATCTGGATACGTGTTCGTAATGAACGGAGGAGCTGTGAGCTGGAAGAGTTCCAAGCAAGATACGGTCTCTGCATCTACAATAGAGGCTGAGTATATTGCTGCCTCGGAGGCGGCAAAGGAAGCTGTTTGGATCAGGAACCTCCTGATAGATCTTGGTGTGGTTTAGGGCGCGTCCAATCCATTGGACGTATATTGTGACAACAATGGTGCTATCGCACAAGCCAAGAAACCTAGACAACACCAGAAGAACAAACATATACTCATGCGTACCACCTCATTCGCCAGTTTGTCGAACAAGGTGATATCAAGTTATGCAAAGTACACACGGATACAAACATTGCAGACCCGTTGACAAAGGCGCTACCACAGCCTAAGCATGAGGCGTACACGAGAGGTATGTGCATTAGATGCCTAGGCATATGATGCCAAGATGATTGACTCTAGTGCAAGTGGGATACTGTTGGGAATATGCCCTAGAGGCTATCATGTATGATGTAATTCCCAATGTATTCATAAAGTTATTAAGTTGTCCTTTGGTTTGAACATCTGATATATGTCATTGAATATGTGATTCGATTGTGGAACTATGTATTCATGTTGTTCATACTAATTGTCCTTGGTCGTTAAGGTTGTGCTGGACACACAACCTAGACTAATGTGAGTGTTGGCTGATGACACGGTTCCACTTGTCATGGGCATGGTGATGCCATTCCAACGTTCACGGACTTGGCTAAAGAGTTTAGCAAGTCGGACTGACCCATATTGAGATGCAACGAGTAAGTCGTCATTTGCATGTCTCAATCAATGTAATCCTTAGACCTGAGGTTGTCGCACAATCCGAGTTGTGAATCACCGACTTAGGTTCTGTTAAACGCTGCTCTGTGATAAGGCAGTTATAAAGGCAGAGTTCAGGTCGAATGAGAAACAAGCTGCGTGATGTGGATAATCAAGATGGGATTTTCCCCCTCCGAATGGAGAGATATTCTCTGTGCCCTCTCGAGTGATATGATTCAGGAAGCATGGCCATGCGCGACTCAGTTAAGTGTTAACCGTGTCTGTTGACTAAGAGTTAGTCAGATGAATCACATATCACGGACCGAGAAGAGAGTTGAGCTATTTAAGGGATGATGATAAATTGCCTATGGTTCGACAAGGTATATCGTGAGGCAAAAGGGACTAAGATGAATATCACATTGAAAGGTATGTCGTCATGACTCAATGGGACTTGGGAGTCGGCACGTTCTGCTAGGAGCCGCTACCGATTGATCGATTGGGAGTTGGACTCCAATCGTGTCCAAGTCGCCATGAGCCTGCAGGGTCGCACACTTAAGAGCGGGAGCAAGTACTGGTCGGGTTGGACCTGAACCGGAATTGGACTGAGCTTGTGAGTCGGACTCACAGAGGGAATGGGCCACAAGTGTTGTGAAGCCCACTACCATTCGCTATATAAAGAGGGGCGTAGGTTGCCCAGCGGGCACGTTAGTCCACTCCCATGCGTTGGGAACCCTAGCCCCACTCAGTCCAGCAGTCGCACCGGACCTAGCAGTCTGCCGTCGGTTCTCCTCCTCGTACGTGTGGATACTGGCAGAGGTGTTGTACGCTCAGCACTTCGACGTTCGACGGAATTGGATCGGCCGATCGGATCGTGGGACTGCACTGCCCCGACGCGCTTCATCGATAATCCGCAACCACATGTCTAGTGGTAATCATCATGGCCTTCTACCTCGGCTAGATCTTGGAAGTACCGCGTAGGAAAAAGTTTTGTTTATCTCTACGCATTCCAACAAGGCATGTGTTCCATAAATAGTTGTACGTGCTCGCAATGAGAACTTGCACAACATCTTTTGTCCTACCAGCCCGTTTTCAGCGGAGCCTCAAGGGAACTACTGGTAATTAAGGTGTTCCATTTAATAGAACACCGGAGCAAAGCATTAACACTCCGTGAACACATGTGATCCTCACATCGCAGCCATCCCCTCCGGTTGTCCCAATTTCTGTCACTTCGGGGCCTCGGGTTTCGGACAACGATATGTGTAAACAACTTGCAGGTATGATCAAGAAACAATAATTATAATCGTGATTCAATAACATGTTTAGATCCGAGATCATGGCACTCGGGCCAAAAGTGGCAAGCATTAAGCATAACAAGTTGCAACAATGTCAATAGCACTAATAGAAGATACTAGGCACTATGCCCTAACAATCACGACATTATTACATGAACGATCTCATCCAATCCCTACCATCCCCTTCAGCCTACAATGGGGAATTACTCACACATGGATAGGGGAAACATGGATGTTCGATGAAGAGGCGTTGGTGATGATGATGGCGATGATCTCCTCCACTTCCCCGTTCCGGCAGGGTGCCAGAACAGGAACTTCTGATCCCCGAATCGAGGCTCGGGACGGCGGCGGCGCTCTGTTGTGTTTTTGTGGAATGTGACAAACCCCCTCGGGTTTTAGGGTTAGAGTTTACTTGTAGTCGAAAGGGGAGTCCGAGGGGGGCTCTAGGGGGCCCACAGCCTATGCTGGCACGGCTAGGGGGGACCGACGCCTGGGGGTGTGGCCACCCTGTGGCCCCTCTCCTGGCCCCCTTCTGGTTCCCGGGGTCTTCCGGGGTGAAAACATCAATGGGCTCTTTTCTGGGCATTTTCCAGAAAGTTGATTTTTCTGCACAAAAACAAGACACCAAAGTAATTCTGCTGAAAACATCGTTAGTCCGTGTTAGTTGTATTTAAAACACACAAGTTTAGAGGAAAACAATAAGAAAAGTGTTCGGAAAAGGAGATACGTTTTTGACATATCATACCCTGCGACCCCTCTGACCCCCCGCCTCTTCGACTTCTGCACCTACTCCCCCTACTCGTGGGAACACTGGTTCAGGTGCAACTCCTGAAGACAACGCTCCTGCAGCTTTGGGTTCCTCGCAAAGGACTCGAGACAAGGGAGTCGTAGAAGAGGGTGCTCACAGATACTCGGCTGCTCCTGAGACAGAAGAGAGACCCGCGGCCCTAGATCTTGGATGGTGGACCTGACGGAGATCGATACTTTGGTTCCTAAATTCTAGGTTAGAGACCACGTGAGTTTCCTTTTTGATTTTCTTTCTTTCATGATCATTCTATCGGGTGCGCGATCAGCGCTCCCGATGAGAGTAGCCCCCGAGTCTGGGTTTGGCTGCTTGTAGGCGAGCCACAGACTCGAACATCTAACTCGTTTGTTGAATTTTGTGTAACTTTAGCCTTTCCTGGCGAGTATGAAGGACCTGAGCATGCGCTTCGTCGACATTAGGAGGCAAAGTGATTCTGCTTTCGCTAACCTTGCCAAAGGAAACGGTAAATTTTTGTTCCAATGAATTTCTGTCATCCTTTTTCTGACTCGCGTACTTAATTGATTATTCTTGCTTATCTTCAGAACTCTTAACTTCGACTACTGCTAAGAAAAAATCTACTAGGGCTCGAGTGAAAGAACTCAAAGCGCAGAATGCTACTTTGAAGCTGGAGGTCACCTCTGCTGAAAAGAAATCTGAAGATGCCCTTCAAAAGGGGAGTCGAAGGAGAAAGATATCAAGGCCAACAAGCAGTTCTCTGATTTAGAAGAGGCTCTTGTCACCCGATTCCACTCCTTGACTGATAGCTTGACAGGTACTTGACCTTTCCCTTGTCCTTTAGCGAGTATCTTCTAACACACTCGTATTTTCGGCTAATAGTTCCTTCATGTTGTTGCAGCTGCTGGCGGGAGTCCTCCTTCCCTATCTCGTCGACTGCGAGAGGGTCCGCTCCTGGACGCGGTAACTTCCTCTGAGGAGCAAATGGAAAAGGCCACGGGTCTGCTGGAGAAGCTCATGGGAGTATTCGTGTCCTTTGACGAGTGCTTATTCCCGAAGGAAGAAGTTCCTGCCACACTGGATGCTTTACAGAATATATTCTATAACACCAGTGTCATGACTGATTTTAGTCGGGAGCAGACTCTGCCGGGTGCAAAAACAGTGTTGACGCTCACTCGCGCCCATGGTATTCAAGGAGACTTCGAAGCTGCGCTGAGCGGGCCTACATTGGACTCGGATGGCAAGAGGTAGACCTTCACCTCAGAGTCTGCTATACTAGCTGATGGCCTTCTCAAAATGCTTGAGACGTGAGTCAAAGCTGCCGAGGCTACTCAGGACGCTCCAGGGGCATCCGGTGAGTCTTAGTTGTAACTTTCTGTCGAGTAATAGTAGCGGTGCCCTACTGTAGTATATCCGCCTATTTTGTTGTAATGAACCTTGTGCACTGCTTTGATGAAAAATATTCGGCTTCTCCACTATATATCTGAAGTATTTCCTTGGTTTTATCTCCAGTACTTCCTTTGTAATCGTGCCTTCTCCCGATGGGAGTAGTCCCTCAGTGCGAGGAAAGATGTTTCTGTTGAGTACTCAAATACAATAGTAATCAAGTATATCTTCCCTGATTTATAAGCACCCAAGGCTTCTGGTTCTGCACATCCTTCGGCTTCTACCCCTTCAACTTTTTCCTATATTAACTTAGTGTAATTACCGAGCGCCAAGATTTTAAGCAAAGAGGAAGAAGTAAAAGCTTTGAGGGCTCAGCTCGAGGCTGCACAAGAAAAAAAAACTGCTGCATATCGTGAAGATTTCCTCTTGGCTGAATTGGCGGTGATAACAACGGATTTAGCATGTTAGCTTTCATGTATCCATATTCTGCTTTATCTCGAGTAATATTTAGCTGTTACCGAGCTAGTGATAATGATTCTGTATGTAGGTGTCCGAGAAAATACTATTGAAGAGACTCGATACATTGAAGAAGAACGATTGAAGCTTTCTGCATATAGTTCATCATCTTTCTGGGCTGATCCTGAAAAATCTCAAATACTTCCGACATTGAGAACTCGAGCTCGGAAATTTGGTGGAGTGATTAGGTCTTGTCACGCGGCGTTCTGCAATATTTATGGGTCTCTCTTTCCACTTAACAGACTACCTTAAGGATTATTCAACCAGATGCGCGAATTCAGTAGCTTTGATCATGCTAATGCATTCACTACTAGGAAAATGGCTATAGATGGACTAGCATCAGTGGCGCACCATGTAGCCGTGCGCCACTGATACGGTTGGGAGAAAACATGTCCAGGAATCAGTGGTGCACCATGTATTCATGCGCCACTGATGCTATGAGCATCAGTGGCGCACCGTGCACAGGTGTGCCACTGATACCTGGCACCCATATATGGGTGCCAGGTATCAGTGGCGCACCAGTGAGCAGTGCGCCACTGATGCTCCGGTCAAACTACGGTCAAACTAGTCAAATGGTGGTCCATGTATGGTCAAACTATTGAAATTTTGGTCAAACTATGGTCAACGGGTGGTCAAACTAGTAAAACTATGGTCAACATGTGGTCAAACTATTGTCAAAATCTGGTCAAACTATTCAAATGATGGTCAAACTATTCAAACTATGGTCAAATGTTGGTCAATGTATATTCAAACTATGGTCAAACTCTGGTCAACGTGTGGTCAAACTAGTCAAACTCTAGTCAATGTGTGGTCAAACTATTCAAACTTGGGTCAAACTTTTCAAATTGTTGTTATCAAACTTAAACGGTAAATGTGTGACATCATGCTCAAGTGCTTAATAGGATTGATATGATACATATATCAATAAGTTATAACTTCTTTCCCGGGACTGCAGTCGAATGAAACTAAGATGTTAAGCGTGCTAGGGCTGGAGTAAATTGAGGATGGGTGACCTAGTGGGAAGTTGACCAAAATTGGTAAGTGAATAAAAAAACATTTTAAAAAATTAAAATTTGGGGGAATCAATGGCGCACCAAACGGGTGCGCCACTGATAAGGAATCAGTGGCGCATCGCACTGGTGCGCCACTGATACTGTGGGGAACCAGTGGAGCACCACCCTAGTGCGCCACTGATGAGGAATCAGTGGCGCACCACACTGGTGCGCCACTGATGCTCTGGAGTATCAGTGGCGCAATAGTAGTGGCGCGCCATGGTGCGCCACTGATTGTCCAAAGTGGTGCGCCACTGATGCCCTTTTTCCTAGTAGTGATTGGTTTGTTGTCAGTTAGTAGGTGGAGCGAAAATTTCCCTTGTTGTTGCCAAGAATCACTACCCGCACATGAATATGTTGAAGATAGGTAGGGGGTCCTCATGCACCTCGTGGTCGTCAGCGTGTAAATATGACTGCGCGATATGAGGCAGCAACTCCTGCAGTAGTTGCACTGATGCGTCTAGCTGAAGAGGAGACTGACATTCAGCTGCAAGGTGGTTTTACTCCACAATTGTAGATTTAATTACTTGTACCATAGCTGTAAGTCACTCTGTAATTGTTTGTTCCAATAAAAGACCCATTTTTTCTAATTGAGTATGCTTGTTCGCCTTTCTTTTCATTTATGATTATTACTCGGAAATTTCTGTTCGGGTTCTCTGGCGTGCAACCCTTGAGTATTTTAGATGCAATTTAAAATATAACTTAGTCCAAGTTTTTGGTATGGGCTTTCGGGTGCGTGATCAGCGCTCCCGATGAGAGTAGCCCCCGAGTCTGGGTTCGGCTGTTTGTAGGCGGACGCTGACTTAAGTATCTAATGTTTTGCTGCGCAGGCCCCGAGTACTTCGAGTGCAAACGCGTCTGAGAATTACCCCAAGATTTCTGTCTTGAACGTTTTGCTGCGCAGCCCACAAGTATTTCAAGTGCAACTGCGGCTGGGAGTCATCCCGAGATTTCTGTCTTGAATGTTTCGCTGCATAGCCCCCCGAGTATTTCGAGTGCGACTGTGGCTGGGAGTCACCCAAGATTTTTGTCTTAAAAGTTTTGTTGCGCATCTCCGGGTATTTCAAGTGCGACTGTGGCTGGGAGTCACCCAAAGATTTTTGTCTTAAACGTTTTGCTGCGCAGCCCCCGAGTATTTCGAGTGCGACTGCGGTTGGGAGTCACCCCAGTATTTCTGTCTTAAACGTTTTGCTGCGCAACCCCCGAGTATTTCGAGTGCGACTGCGGCTAGGAGTCACCCCAAGATTTCTGTCTTAAACGTTTTGCTGTGCAGCCCCTTACTGTAGCTGTACTTTGTAGCTTTGTACTCGGGTGATGCTGCGACTAGCTTCATAATTATCACTATAAAACAAATAGACGAAAACTCCTCGGTGTAGAGGGGTAATATTAATTTTTTCGAACGAGATACATAGATGGCTAAGATAGCCTTATTCTATATTATACTGGATAATAAATTTGTATGCATAAAAAAGACGTAGCTGCGAGACGTTCCATGGGTTCTTGTAGAAGTTCCCCGTGTTCTTGTCCTTAAGCTTGTATGTGCCGTTCCCGAGTACTTCCCCTATTACGTATGGCCCTTCCCATGGAGATGTAAGCTTGTCGTGACTTCCTTGCTTAAGTCATAGCACGAGATCACCTACGTTGAAAGTTCCGCTGCGCACTCGACGGGCATGATAATTGCACAAGACTTGCTGATATACGGCTGTGCGTGCGAGTATTTATCTCGTGCCTCGTCTGCCAGGTCGAGTGTATCCTCGAGTGTTTCATTCGAGTTCTCCTCTGTATAGGATGCGAATCGACGCGCTGTTGAGACATCGTAGTAGAGTTCATAGACGGGGTGCCATGAGCCTACTGGTAGAACTGTGGGGGACGTGATAATACGACAAACGAGAACACCGAGTTTACCCAGGTTCGGTACGACGCAACTAGGCAGCGTTCCTACTCCTGCAATGTCACTAAATCAGGCCTGAAGCCTGAAGTATACAAAGTACAATGTGAGTATGGTTTCGCTAACTCGGCGAGTTGGCTTCTAGCTAATTGTTGTCTATCTGTTGGTTGCTCCCGTCTGGCTTTATATAGATAGCCAGATTAGGGCTTACAGAAAGGAAACCTAGAAGACTACGGAAAGTATCTAACTTGGAAACTAAGTAATCGGTCTTCTCCTCCAAGACACACCACTTTGGACCGTGGTCCGGGTTCTTCTAGAATCCGGCTTCCTGCGCATGAGCTTAGTGGGCCGCCCAATGGACTATGATCCATTACCAACAGGCCACCCTGGTAATCCGGCTCTTAGGACAATGCTAAACATACCCCTAATCGGTATATATCCGACAATAGCCCCCAAGAAGGATTAAGACTTAATTCTGTCGCTCTCCGTTCATTAGCATTCTTTCTGAGAAATGTCGGCGTTTTGTCTTAATTCTTCTGTTACCAAAACTCGGATTTTACCAAAGTCCAGCTTTTCTTCCACGAGCCTTCGCCGAGAAGGAACCTCATGACATCAGCGATGAAATCCTGCTAATGTCACGGACGTTTGGGTTCAGTCAAAACCCTGAAACGTATCTCTGACAGATTCTCTTGCGGGAAACGAGGAGGTAGCAATAATCACCCCGTCCCCTCATTTCCCGGAAATTTCGGGAGTTACACCCGTCGCGCATCCAACGGCTAAAATAGCCGTTGGAGCTAATCTCCGCACGCCCCGGCGATAAATAGCCGTGTCGGGGCCTCCGGATCTTCTTCCGCTTCTTCTTCTTCCTCGAGCGCACAAATCCCCAATCCCTTAGCAACTAGAGCCCGAGCTCGAGAGAACGCAGAGAACTAGCCCCCGAGCCCTTCCTCGGAAATACCATCGGAGGTTCAAGCTCACGACCGCGCCGCCGGAAAATGGTCACCGGAGACCCCCCCCCCGTGCCTCTGACTCGGCGAGCACCGCTGCGAACGCGTCGAAGGGGGCCACTGGCGAGCCGGCTAGCGGGGATCTTCCTCCCGTGGTCGGAAACACACCATCGCCATCGGACACTGCTCCTCCTCCTCCCTTCTCCGAGCCTACAGAGGAGGATACTACTCGTGGCGGTGAGGACGTCATCGCGGAGAAGAAAATGCCGAGATTTGGAGCCACTACAATGTGTCTCCTTCTCTTCTCCCGACATTGGAGAAGGAAGGATTCGTGGTGAAAGATAAATGGCGGGTGAACGAGGACGACTCCGAGCCATCTCCGCGACCCGGCGAGCAGGTTCTCCTGGCTTCCCATATCAACCGAGGTATGGGATTCCCACCTTCTGCCTTCTTCTGCCAGGTCCTAGATCATTATAGGATCTAGCCACACAATCTTCCACCAAATTCCATTCTCTACTTAGCCGGATTCCAGGCCCTTTTCGAGGGTTATCTACGGATAGAACCCCGCCTTGATTTCTGGCAGTATTGCTTTGGTGTTAAACGCAACCCCTCTGAGGGCACCCTTCCGACTTGCGGGACTATCTCCTTTACCCTCCATAGGTTTAGGGAGGATTGGTTTCCTAAGATCAAGACATCCAGGTCCGTCAATTTTTGGATGGGATCGTTCTTTTATCATGCGAATGTTCCGTTTCCTGGAAAGGAAACGAGCATTCCGCCTTTTGTGAATTCCGCGGCCACGCCCCAAGACAATTGGGCATTGGACGCCAGGTTCGGTCTCCAGACCTGATGAGGATCAAGAGACGAATCGCCAAACTCGTTTCCGCCACTCCTCCGCTAACCCGCATGGATACAATCCTTTGCTGGTTTGGAAGGCGGATCCAACCCCTTGCATATCGTTGAACCTGGCTTATGTGTCAATACACGAGCCCAGACGACGCGATGAGGGCGACAAAGAGCGCACTGTCGAAGAAAAACTTGAAGAAGTGCGTGAACCAGCTGGTATCTACTCGTGATCCATACGAGGAGAGCCGGCCAATGTATCATGCCAAAAACCCTGATCCAAAGGTATACTTCTGTCCTTTGGGAAATTTCTTGAATCCTTGTCTTCTTTTTCTCGGATGCTTTTGATTCTAACCCGGACTTTTTTTTGTCAGATTCTTGATCTTCCTGAGGCGGAACTTGCTACCGATGAAGAGTTGGATGCACTTCGCGCCAACTTCCAGTCTAGAGGGAGGAAGCACAAGAAGCCAACCACTACTCAAGGTAAAAACCTAGGTTTTCCATTTGTATGCTTTTTGTTGCATGTTTGTTGTTTCTCGGAATCTCACTTCTCGGATTTTTCTTCTCTTTTCTTTTCTAGCCTTGCCCCTACCACCTTCAAGGGAAAAGGTCGGAAGAAACATAAGGTTGCTGCAAAAAGAGGAGTGAAGCCATCTCCCGCCACTGCGCCAGATACTCCAACATCGGCTGGGGAGGAGAACTCGGCTGCCAGGGAAGGAGAATATCCCCTGCAATCCAGCTAGCCTATTGCATCCGACTCAGATGCGAGGGAAAGGGCTGCGTCGGGATAGGCTGGGCCTTCAAATGGTCCCAAGGAAGAGCCCATCCCAAACTTTGACAGCGAGTTTAAGGTAAAGCAAGAAGACTATTTTGACGAACACGGATATATTCATCCGTGGGAGAAAAAAACACTTTGCTCGTGCTCTCTTAATCCGCCCTTGGCCACTAGGAGGACTTATTGTTAGGAATAATTACGTATTCTCGCCTCGCCAGGTCATACAAGACGGCCTCCACCATGTGGGAATTACCTTTGCATAATATGCAAGGAATTTTCGACAATATTGCAAGCTTGGAAAGGATAAGCCAGGTAAATACCTCTAGCCCCCAAGATTTAAGTCAAAAGTATTCTCTCTGTTTTTGGCTTAAAGCTTTTCTCTTTTGCGTGCTTATTTTTTGACTAAGCAACTTTTCCTTTATCTATGTCTTAGCAAACTGCCGAGACCATAAACATGGAAGTTTTCAACAAGCTTACCATTAAGAACAAGGAGGTTAAATATCTCCTTGGCATTCTCAATGACAAAGACTCGAAGTTGGCCTCAGGAGGTAAATGTCTTTTCCATTCGCACAACTGTTTTATTAAATTTTCCTAAGTCATTTTCCGAGTTTCAAACTCTTTACTTTTCACTCTTTTCAGCTTCTTTGACCAAAGCCAAACAAATTGCTGAAGATGCTAGCAATGCCGAAAACCTCCGCAAGAAAAAATCGGAGCTTTACAAGATGACGGTAAAGCTTCAGAAAGACATGCAGGCTAGCCACCTGGCTATTGGAATTGCTGAGTCCAGAGCTTCCTCCCAAGCTGAGAAGGATAAGGCTACGATTCGGGATTTGGAGAATGCCCTCAACGAACGCCTTGAGGAAGGCGTTGAGATGGATAAAATCCAGGGTAATTTTTTTGCTCTTTTACCAAGGTTTTTCTTGTACTTTTACAGCACGTCTTAATTTTCCTCCTTCTGTGATTTTCTAACTTTTCTTTGTTATTTTGAATCAGAAGGGAACCCCTTGCTTACCCGGCATTGATAGAATCCAGGGCTTTCGGGAAGATCTTCACCGCCTCAAGACTACGGGGATGCTACTTGTGAACAAGTACATTCCCGACAAAGCTGAAGATTTCTCGGAAGTAAGAAAACTTCTGGAGGCGATAGAAGAGGTGGCGAACCAGAAGAAATCCTGGGTTCGCTCTGCTGCTCGCGGTGGTGCACGCATGGCCCTTGGATTGATGCGTATGCATTATACCACCGTGAAGTCCTGGCGTGTCGCTACCGGTATCACTCAAGGATACACGGAAGCGCAGTGAGCCGATATCTTTGAGTCTGTCAAGGGGCACGCCACCAAGATAGCTCGTCGATCTCGACGTTATATCCGGAGGAGGTAATTCCGACAACTCTGGAGAACCCCATCGACAGCGACGACGAGGACTTGGAGTCTGAGGACGCTGCCTAATTCCTGTGTAGCTGGCCGAGAATAAGAAAGTAGAAGCATTAATGTTCTCTTAAATGTAACATCAATTGTAACACTATCTATCTTTTGTATAAACAAGTATTCATCCCTTTTGCGTTAAAGTTTGAGTCTTTGCAAGTTTTTCTGGATTTTAATTCCTTTTCCTGCTAAGTTATCTAGTTTATATGTTTTAATTGTCCTTAGTGTTGAAATGGCTCAATAGTAGTTAATCTTCATGCCAAGTGATTGGGTTCAAACCTATCAGTCGAAACTCGAAATCATAGATTATACTTAGGCATTTTTACTTAATAATTCCAGTGACCCAAGATACAAACAATCAGATAATACTTAGGAAAAAAGCAAGAATTTTGAAAAAGTATGAAACTCAGACACGCAGGCACAATCTGGGTTTCCTTAAGCCTCCTCGGGCTTACAAAAGCATTCAGTTTTATAACTCCGAGCATGCAGGCAAAATCCGGGTTAACATTGAAGAAATTCGAAAGATCATTGGGAAATAGATAAGGCGGTCTTATGCTTTGAACAATAATAACAACACAGACAAAAAATGAATTCCGACAACTTTATTTCATGATCTCAAAGATGTTTACATAGAATTTGAACTAAGTGTAAAAGGGACGTAACTCCTGGATGCTCCAGGGTCTCTTTGTCTCTCCCAGCTCTACATCTATCTTTCTCTTTCTCTTGTGATTCGGATTTTTAGGATCATCTTCCGTATCTCGAATATCTACAAGGTAATATGATCCATTTTTCATAACCTTGCTGATGACAAATGGTCCCTCCCAAACTGGGGCTAATTTGTGCTTTCTTTCATGTACCAATCTTAGCACCAAGTCACCTTCTTTGAAAGAATGGTGTTTGATTTTCCGACAATGATAACATCGCAATCCTTACTGATAAATGGCGGATCTTTGTAGCACAAGCATCCTGTCGTGTGTTTTCAGCATCCGAGTCATCGTACGCCAGCACTATTGGGCTCTCATGGATCATGTCCGTGGGAAGCACTTCTTCTGCACCATAAACCAAGAAAAACAGTGTTTGCCCTGTTGATCTATTTGGCATTGTTCGAATACTCCAAACCACAGAAGGTAATTCTTCTACCCATGCTCCAACGCATCTATGAAGAGGAGATTCGAGTCTTGGGCGTATTTCCTGCAGGATTGAACTATTCATCCGTTCAACCTGTCCATTGGATTGTGGGTGTGCCACAAATGCAAGATCTAGGCGAATTCCTGTTTGTCGCCAATATTTTGCGAACTCTCCAATAGAGATATTTGTCCTGTTATCCGTGATTATGCTCTGTGGAACGCCGTATCTCATGACTATGTCAATGACGAAATTTCTGGCAGTCACACCGGCAAGTTTTTTTATGCGTTTCGCCTCCACCCACTTGGTATACTTATCTACTGCAACGAGTAGATGTGTAAGTCCACCTCTTGCGGTTTTGAATGGTCCCATCATATCTAGCCCCCAGACCGCAAATGAACAAGTTATGGGGATAGTTTTGAGTGCTTGAGCTGGCATATTAGTCCGCTTGGCGTAAAACTGACATCCGGCACATGTATTCACTATGTGCTCTGCGTCTGCCTTAGCTGTAAGCCAGAAAAACCCTGCGCGGAATGCATTTTTTAACTATGCTTTTTGATTGAGTATGATGTCCGCAATCTCCTGCATGGATTTCCTACAGAATTTCTCATCCTTCTTCTGGCGAAATACATCGTTGAAAATTTCCGACAGTACTGCGTTTATACAGGCAACCGTTGATTACCGTGTATCATTTGCATCGGCGTTGTATCTGCCTTTGCAAGACTTCGTCTGCTCCATCCGGGAACTTATGATTGAATAAGAAGTTTAAGTATGGGATTGTCCAATCCGGGTTAACAAGCAGAACTTTGATTGACTCGGAAACTAGAGGTAATCAACATCTCCGCCTTTGATTGATGGTTCATGCAAATGTTGGACAAACACACCAGGTGGTAGGTTTTTCAATATTTCCGAGCCCATGCGGGCTAAGGAATCCGCGTTCCAATTATCTTCCCTTTTGATATGAAGTACTTCAAATCCTAGGAAGAAAATGGCAAACTCATCCATTGTTCTCCGATATTTGGCCATAATGGGGCTTTTGGCATCCCATGTTTGGTTTAGCTGATGCTGCACCAAATCCGAGTCACCATAACAAAGTATACGCTTGACGCCTATCTCCTTTGCAATATGCAAGCCATGAAGCAAAGCTTCATATCCTGCCACATTGTTGCTGCCATTGAAGTATATCTGTAATACATATTCCATTATGTCGCCCTTTGGAGATTTAAGCACCACACCAGCTCCAGCAACTTCTTTCATTTTGGATCCGTCAAAAGGAATGATCCAATATTCCGACTCTGTCATTGGTGTGTTTTCCATTGCTTCTGTCCAGTCAGCGAAAAACTCTGCCAACACCTGGGATTTGATTGTCGTTTAGGGTTGGTACTTAATGTCGAACGCAACTAGCTCAATGCCCCATTTGGTGACTCAGCCTATTGTGTCTGCATTGTTGATGATCCCCCTAGTGGTGCTTTTCTTACCACTATAATGGAATGTCCATGGAAATAATGATGGAGTTTTCGAGATGCAAAAAACACGCCATATGCCAGTTTTTGATAATGTGGATACCTTTGTTTTGACTTGGAGAATACCTTACTGACGTAATACACCGAATATTGATCTGGTATACTTTGTTCATCTTTCCGTCTTTCCACGATTATCACTGCACTTATAACCCTGTTTGTTGCTGTAAGATACAGTAACATGGGTTCTTCGTCTTTTGGGGATGCCAAAATTGGAGCTTTCATCAAGGTTTCTTTTAGTTGGGTTAATGCTTTGTCCGCCTCTTCTGTCCATTCAAATTTGTCGGATTTTTTCAACAATTTGTATAATGGAAGAGCTTTGTCACCTAGCTGACTTATAAACCTGCTAACAGCGGCTGCAGAACTCGTCAGTCTTTGGGCATCTTTTAGGCACGTAGGCCTTGTGATGTTCAAGATTGCCTTGATCTTTTCGGCTTTACTTCTATTCCTCTATGAGAAACGATAAAACCCAGAAGCTTTCCTGAGGGAACCCTGAATACGCACTTTAATAGGTTCAACTTCATTTTATAAGTGCGCAAATTTTCGAAGGCTTCTCGCAGATCGTCAAGGAGTGTATCCTTTTCATTGGAAACTACGGCAATATCATCCACGTAAACATGGAAGTTTTTGCCGATTTGACTATGCAAGAATCTTAGCATGCAACGCTAGGTAAGTTGCGCCGGTGTTCTTCAGGCCAAAAGGCATGGTTATGTAATAGTATGTTCCATATGGGGTTATGAAGGAAGTTTTTATTTGGTCCTCCTCGTTCATACGTATTTGGTGGTACCCGAAATAAGCATCGAAAAAAGCATAAAAGCTCAGAGCTAGCAGTGGCTTCTATTATTTGATCGATTCGCGGTAACGTGAACCTATACTTTGGACACAATTTGTTCAAACCGGTGATGCAAACGTTGATGGTGCCTTGAAGGGGAGACTTCTTGATGATGATTAAGTCCCCGGCAACGGCACCAGAAATTCTTGTTTCTATGGATGGTGTGTTGGGAACCCCAAGAGGAGGGTGTGATGAGTGCAGCGGTAAGAATTTCCCTCAGTTAAGAACCAATGTTACCAATCCAGTAGGAGAAAGAGGATCTTCGGAAGGTTGATGCCACTGACGGCAGTGATGGCGCCTCACCGGTGTCAGCAACAACGCGGAACCTGCACACAACAGAACCAAAATACTTTGTCCCAACGGTACAATGAGGTTGTCAATCTCACCGGTCTTGCGGAAGCAGGAGTAATTTTGAAGGTTTTAAAGGTAACACATGAGCAATTTACTTGGAGTGGCAGTTAAATACCACATGTAGGTCGGTATGGTGGACACAATGGGAAAAACTTGGTTTTAGGGAGTTGGATGCACGAGTAGAATTCCATACTCAGTACAGGTGGAGGCTAGCAAAAGACTGGGAGCAACAAATCAAGAGAGCATAAGAGCCATTATCATGCATAGCGACATAAACATCATTAATCAAAGCATAAGTGGTTTAAAATTTCAAAAACTAAATGATTATAGAGGGTATTAGTGACTGTTTCATAGTCATAAACATGGTGTGAGCATGCGCCAAGTCAACCAAATAAAACATTAAAAAGAGAACACCACAAATTTATGCTTCAATATGACAAGAAAACTCATGATTCTTTCAATGGCACATTAAACACTCTCAGGTATTTGAGGCTAATCATGCTACTCAACAACCACAAGGCTTTAAAACTAAAATAACATCTAGCATGATACAAAAAAGTTCTAGCCACAGTCTATACAAGCTTCTACTTGCACCATTAAAAATTCTACTTCAAGCAGCAGTTTCTTTTCCCAACAAGCACCATACAAGATATGTTTTAATAAAAAATACTCTACATGATACAACAAGCAAACATGAGAGTACTCACATAACAGTACTAAAACTAACAGCTCTTAGATAAGAGATGCATGCAAAACATGAGCTAAATAAATGCAGCGACCAGACAAAGATTAAGAATACAAAATATTTCCATGAAACATTTGAGCGTGTCACTCTCCAATAAAAGAATGCTGGGGTCCAACCAAGCTTATTGAAAAAATAAAAATAAACTGAAAGTAAAAATAAAAGACGCTCTAAGTAAAGCACATGAGATGTGAACGAATAAAAATATAGTTTCACTAGAAGAGACATGATAATTCGTCGATGAAGAAGGGGATGCCTTGGGCACACCCAAGCTTAGACGCTTGAGTCTTCTTGGAATTTGCTGGTATTTACCACTGGGGCATCCCCAATCTTAGTATTTTCACTCTTCTTGATCACGTCATATCATCCTCTTCTCTTGACCCTTGAAAACTTCCTTCACACCAAACTTCTCACAATCTTCATTAGCAACGTTAGTGCAATCGAAATAATAAATTCACATGGTTCAGTTTCAACACAAGCCTAACACTCATAAACACATTAGCTATTGTCACAACTTCTTTTAAACTCTTTTTCTCAAAATAACACCAAAAGAAAGAGATTAAGATGCAAATGCAATTATTGGCAGAAATCTGTCAAAACAAGACAGCAGGTAAAGATGTTTTTTTTCGAAAATCTTCTGTTGCTCAAATAAAAAAGTGTTCAACCAAGAAAATTTGCGTATATAGCCCAGGATTACGCACAAAAAACTCATGTAATTTTGAATTTTCTGTGATTTTATACGAATTTAACAGGACAACAGAAATTTGTTTCCTGCGCAGAAATCCGAAAGATAGTCTCAACTTTCAACTAGAGGCTTTACTTGGCTCAACAAAGACACAAAAGAAAAGATACAACGGGGTTGGTAAGGAAATAGACAACACCCAGGTGCAAAGCACACAGAAACAAACGACGGAAAACGGGTTGAAAACGGAGAAATAATACGGGTTGTCTCCTGGTAGCGCTTTTCTTTAACGCTTTTTAGCTAGGCCCAGAAAAGTGGAATCACGTGGATGCTCACATAATAAATATGAATTGAAGAAAAAGAGAGCATCATGAAGAAAATGTAAAACAAATTTAAGTCTAACCCACTTTCTTTGCATAGGAATCTTGTAAGAAATAAATTAAAGAAGCTCAAACTAGAAATCATGGGAAGGTAGAATAAGAGCAACTTCAAAACTTTCAACAAAAAGAGAGGTGTTTTAGTAACATAAAAATTCCTACAACCATATTTTCCTCTCTCATAATAATTTTCAGTAGCATCATGAACAAACTCAACAACATAATTATCACATAAATCATGTTTGTCATGGTCTAAAAGCACACAATTCATATCAAGCTGAAAAACAGTGGGATCAAAATTAAAAATAAAGACCTCTTCTTTCCCACTTTTAGCTATAGCAAAAAAAAAATGTTTGGTCATTCTTAAAAGGTATAGGACACATTATAGCAATCCTATTTTTAGTAGCATTTTAATTTATAACATAGAGTAACACAGGACCATCATGAAGAGCATTATCGTAAGAACTTTCCAAGTAGCATGGATTATCATAAATAACAGTAGAAATATCATTCTCACAAGTTTCATTCATAGTAGTATCAAGGTCACAAGTATAGCAAGTATCAATTTGATCAAATAATGTATGATTTCAACAGTTACTATGATTGGGAGGTAGACATGGGTAGACCAATTCTTCCTCCTCTTGATCATCACTCTCCTCCTCTTTTTCATCCAATGAGCTTCCAGATTCAGCAGTTTCTTCTTCCATAGGTTCTGCAAGGCATCAGTTACTTTCTTAGGTTGGGAGCATTTAGTAAGATATCCCATTATGTAGTAATTACAATCCTTGTAATTATCAAAGCAATATTCAAGTATAGCATAAATCTCATATTTATAAGGTGCATCATCAATACTTTCAAGCAAATAGGCTATTTTGAATGCACCCTTCCAAGCAATAAATTCTTAAATTTGTTCGACATCATATAATTCATAATTTCCCTTAACATAAGAAGATATGGTAACATTATCATTATACTCATAGTGAAAAGGGAGGTGTTTATACCTCCTATAGAAACAAGATTTATCAAAGCAATAAGTAACGTTATAAGTAGAGCACAAGTTTTTAGCATAGTCATGCAATTTATTAATTTGCTCCCATAAGTGTATCCCTTTTTGTGACAATCGGTGTTCGTTACAATGTTTTTGTTGTTCATCCGTGAACCCATCTTGCCTAAAAGACCTAGTTTCAAAGACATCAAACATTGATAGCAAGCACGATAAAGCAAAAATAACAACTAGAATAAGAACTAATTTGTTTTTTGTGTTTTTGATATAAAGAAGCAAAACAAGACAAAAAATAAAAACAAGACAATAAACAAAATAAAGAGGTTGAGAGTGAAAGACTCCCCTTGCCAGAAGACTTCTTTCTCCCCGGCAACAGCGCCAACAATTCTTGATGCAAACGTTGATGGTGCCTTGACGGGGAGACTTCTTGATGATGATTAAGTCCCCGACAACGACACCAGAAATTCTTTTTGCTATGGATGGTGTGTTGGGAACCCCAAGAGGAGGGTGTGATGAGTGCAACGGTAACAATTTCCCTCAGTTAAGAACCAAGGTTATCAATCCAGTAAGAGAAAGAGGATCTTCGAAAGGTTGATGACATTGACGGTGGGGATGGCGCCTCACCGGTGTTAGTGTCGGATATATAATGAATAGGGGTATATCTGGCATTGTCCCAAAGAGTCGGATTACCAGGGTGGCCTGATTGGTAATGGATCACAGTCCATTAGGCGGCCCAGTAAGCTGACGCGCAGAAGCCGGATTCTAGAAGAACCCGGACCACGGCCCAAAGTGGTATGGCTTGGAGTAGAAGGCGGATTCTTGCTTTCCATGTTAGATACTTTACGTAGTCTTCTAGGTTTCCTTTCTGTAAGCCCTAACCCGCCTATTTATATAAAGCCACACGGGATAGAAGAAGATAGAGAGAATTAGCTAGAAGCCAGCTCGCCGAGATGTTGATCCTCGTCGAGTTAGAGAAACCCTACTCACATTGTACTTTGTATACTTCAGGTTTCAGCCCTGATTTAGTGAGATTGCAGGAGTAGGAACGCCGCCTAGTTGCGATGTACCGAACCTGGGTAAAATTGGTGTTCCTGGTTGTTGTGCTACCACGTCCCCCCACATCTCTACCCGTAGGCTCATGGCACTCCCGTCTATGAACTCTACTACGATGTCTCGACAGTTGGCGCCCACCGTGGGGCCAGCGACGTTAGGACTTAAGTTTCGGTCGGGGATACTCGGCAGAATCGGCAGTACCATAACTGTCGGAAGCTTGAAATTCGACAATGACGTTGGGCGCTTCCTCGACAATGGATCGTACATGCCAGCACGGAATCATCTCGTAAGTGCCTGCGTTTTACCGATTGGATCTGCAAACATCTTTAGCGGATTAACCGCATAAGCAATGGTATTCTGTGGTGGAAGTAAATTTATCCCACCTGCCCTATACCCAGTTGAAGAAAACTATGATACCGGATTTTGCTCAGATCGCCAAAACCCCGAATTCGCTGCCTCTTCGGAGATGCCTGCAATTAGATCTCACTTCATTGGCATGGCGCAATCCGAGGTCGCTGAAAACATGGAAGTAAGTAATCCCGTGGAAGAAGCAGAAAACAACAATCCCACAAAGCGAGTGGAAGATCCGACACCCGCCAATGAAACGGTGAACTCGGAAGCCGACTCCGTACTAGATGCCATAGAGGCAAGATTGGAGTCGGAACCTGGATCTAAAGACATAGATTTAGAAGACGAAGATGAAGACGCTTTTGAAAGAAAGGTTAAATCTATGACTGGGGGATTCCATGAAGTACTTATAGCAAAACCGACTAATAGCTCGGATGCCGAAGACGATGAAGACCCCAAAACACCTCCACCAGATGAGGAAAGAGAGGATGGTGAAACCAGCCCTATTTACCCCGATGTCAAGGAATTGACAGAGGAAGAACCTGGTAAAAAACCTCCCTCTTCCAAGAAGAAAACGAAGACTGCCAAGAAACTCCAGCACAAAATCTAGAAGAAAAAGTTGGCAGATAATGCTAGCCAAAACCTGGAAGAAGGAGGAGCAAGCGGGGTCACACGTGTGGAGAAGAAAAAGAAAGAAATCCATGTCCCTGAATTGTCGGAACGGGACGAGATCAATCTGATCAAAACTCCGGTCGGACCCTACGAGCCACCGGAAGTGCTGGAAGCCAGAAGGCAAGCCATTATGCGGCAACAACAACAACTATTCCGATCCCAAGAAAATCTCCTCAAAGCCCAAGCTACTGTAAAAGCAAAGCAAGAGGAAATTGAAGAATTAAAGAGACGGAATATGTCCGGGATAAAACCCACGAGATTACCCGGAATCGCAAGGCCGGATGTACTGCCAGCAAAGGAACGGTTGCAAAACCCTTCCTGGCAACGACAGGTTGACGATGTAAACGCTAAGGGCGAACACATCTATAAAACCGCAACAGAAAACGTGGAAGCCGCGTTCACCATCCTTAATGACGATCTGTATTCCAAAGACGAAAAGTTGCAAGGAGTGTATGCTTTCCTGGGTAAAGCACTTGAAGAGCAGCAGCGAGGTCAGGCAAGATCAGGGAAGTTGCATGACAACTCCGCCCTATGCAAAACGGCCACTTGCGCCGCTGGAGCACCTGGACCCGGAGAACCTGGGGATTCAGGCGATTCCAAGGACCAAAAGGGAGATCCTAAGAAAGGCCAGAAAATCCCGGACAATAGGGATGAAGAGTCCAGAACGGGATCCCATATGCCGAAAGGCGGAAATATACCCCGTGATCATAAGGACCGGGAGGAACAACACCGGATGATGCCGCCTCCGAGACACCCAGCTGAAAAAGCCGGAAGACACGAAAATCCTCACAGACGTGAGAGGTCCCGTACTCCTCCTAGGAATAAAGAAAGGCCAAGGAGCAGAACTCCGCCTCATTCCAAATGACATGCTAACGGACAAAACAGGGATAATCCCGGAAGAGTGCATTCGCTCAACAATGGGCCAGAAAGGAGCAGATCCTCCTCTGTCCATTCAGCCGGCAGATATTCCACACACGCCGATAAGGTGGAAATAGATGATCTATACTTTGGACCTAAGTGTTTCACTGACAGGATCCGAATAATAACTCTACATTCCGGCTTTGCCAAGGTTGGTCCAACTTATACCGGAAGCACAAACCCGGATACATGGTTCTCAGATTACTATACTGCCGTTTAGATCAACAAAGGGACAGACCTGGAAGCAGTAAAATTCCACCCCCTAATGTTGCTGGATGGAGCTAGAGATTGGATTAACGGGCTTCTGTCAAGAACAGTGGATAGCTGGGATGATATGGCTAGAGCATTCACTCAGCACTTCCGGGGTACGTACAAATGCCCTAAGAGCATCAACCAGCTAAATCGTTGCGTCCAATTTCAAGATGAGTCGTGTGTCGACTTTATATCAAGATTGACAGCAATGAAAAAAAGTTTCTCTGGAGTAAGTGATGTACAAGAAATGCATGCTTTCATCAATGGATTAAAACCCGGCCTAGTACCGTTCATGGTTGGTTCAAAGGAGCACAAAGATCTTGGATCTATGCTCACTACCGCCAATGAACACGCAGCGGCCGAAGATGACATCAGAGCAAGAGGTGGAAATATTGATTAATTGGTTCAGGCCAAAAAGACGCCTCGTTCTGAAAAGAAGACCACTCCAGAAGCGCAGACAGCGCCCAAAGAAGTAAATTTAACCTTTGGAAAGGATACTGGCGGTAAATGGAAAGGAAGAAGCATCGAACCTATCTCCTATTCTAAGGAAGAGTGGGAAAAAATTAAGTCGGAAAACTGTGTCAACCATTCGCAATTTGGGAAGCCTACCCATACAAATGCGCAGTGTCGCCTCAATAAACATATGAAGGGCACTGCAGGATCCGGGAATAAAGGAAAGAACTCCAAGAGGAAATTCTCCAAGCAAAATCCAGAAGCTGAAAAAGAAGACAATGAATCGGACACTGATGAAAAAATCCAGGAACAGTAGCAGAAAGGCGAGCCAAAGTTCCCGAGAGTTGATGGAGAATGCAATTTAATTTTCCTGGCAACTCCCTCAGCAAAGCAGGCAAATCGAACACTTCGAGAAATAAACGCGGTTGTCCCACCAACGCCCAAATTCTTCAAGTATTCCAACACGCCAATTATCTAGGATCAGTCAGATCATCCCAGAAATATCCCAGAATCCGGCACACAAGCTCTAATTGTAAGCCCTATTGTTCAAAACACTAGGCTAAAAAGAGTGCTGATGGATGGAGGATGCTGTATCAATATTATGTACCTGGATACACTGAAGCATCTACGAATTTCCGAGACCCAGCTCAAACATAGCAACATACTTTTCCACGGCATCGTCCCTGGCAGATAAACACATTCCCTAGGAGAAATTTCCCTAGATGTAACCTTCGGAGAAAGAGAACATTTCCGAGAGGAAAAAATCTCATTCGAGGTGGTGCCGTTCGAAAGTGTATACCATGCAATACTCGGACGTCCAGCTTTCGCCAAATTCATGGCAAGATCATGTTATATTTATAACAAGCTGAAGATGACAGAGCCAAAAGGAGGAGTAATCACCATATCGGGAGACTTCAAATTGGCGAACGAGCTGGAAAAAGGAAACACCCTTTGCGCCGAAAAAGTAATAACAAAGGAAGAATTGAAAGAGTTGGCAAAGAAAGTATTGCCGATGGAAATGCCGAGAGGAAAAGAAAGCCAGAAGCCGGCAGATAGCTTCAAAGCTTCTGAGAATACAAGACAGGTTATCCTAGACCCCAACGATCCGACAAAATTTGTCGTAGTGGGGACAGGGATGACCGACAAATAGGAAAGCGCACTCGTCGAGTTCCTCCGTGAGAACTGGGATATTTTTGCCTGGTGTCTTGCGGACAAGCCGGGAGTACCCAGGGAACTTGCTGACCATCAATTGAAGGTTATTCCAGGTTCAAAACCCGTCAAACAAGGTCCCCGTCGTTTTGATGGAAGAAGACGGAAGGCTATAGGAAAGTAAATTATCTGGCTTTTAGCAGCTGATTTTATTCGGGAAGTTATACATAATGACTGGTCTGCGAACCCAGTATTAGTCCCGAAGAAAGATAGTACTGTTCTTAGGATGTGTATAGATTACACCGGATTGAACAAATTGTGTCCAAAAGATAGGTTCGCATTACCGCAGATCGATCAAATAATAGATGCCACTGCTGGCTCTGAGCTTTTATGCTTTTTGGATGCTTACTCCGGGTATCATCAAATACGTATGAAGGAGGAAGATCAAATCAAAACTTCCTTCATAACCCCGTATGGAACATACTATTACATAACCATGCCTTTTGGCCTGAAGAACGCACGTGCTACATACCAGCGTTGCATAGTCAAATCGACAAAAATGTTCATGTTTGCGTGGACGATATTACCGTAGTTTCCAAGGAAAAGGACACACTCCTTGAAGATCTACGAGAAACCTTCGAAAATTTGCGCACATACAAAATGAAGTTGAATCCATTAAAGTGCGTATTCGGGGTTCCCTCTGGAAAGCTTCTGGGCTTTATCGTTTCTCACAGAGGAATAGAAGTAAACCCGAAAAAGATCAAGGCAATCTTGAACATCACAAATGTCGTGGGATAATCACGGCAGACGTTACCGGGGGTAACTGATCTTGGGGAAAGACGACACAGGCGTTTGGGAGAGGGTTTAGCTCAGAGGAAAACATGATGGAACTCGATCTGGTAGCCGGCAATCAAGTCGCCGAATCTCCGATCTCGATATATCGACTTAACTCTCGTGTTACACTGGATGCTCGATATCAATCGATATTGCTAGGGCTCTTGGATCTCTCTAACTAGACCTAGGGGCGGGTTTATAAAGCACCCGAACCCCTTGGCTTGCCCTCCAAGGTGCACCTTGAATCCTACCCGGTCACTGCATATTAAACCCTAACTTTCCTTACCGCAACCCACAATCCGGGTTACGAGGCCTGCAAACTTGGGCCTTCTAGAAGTTCATTTATCCTTAGCCGGATCTTGCACAACGTCCTTTGGGCTGGATTACACCGTGGAATTGGCCTACCGGGTTATTATCCCTCCGTCAGTAGTCCCCAGAATAGATTGTGCTTCATAAGATTCTCTTTGAAGCGCACGCTATTCCCTGCAAAATTATCAAACTTACAAACTTAATGGAGGCCGGGTTAAATTGCTTTGATAAACAGCTAGGCCTAACTCCATGGTGGCCATATAGCAACCCGGTTTCCTCCAAGTACGTTGCTTAGTTTTTCGGGTTAACACCCTAATAAGAATGTTAAAGATCTGGCTTACTTTACTTGATAATTAACCCTGATGTCGCGGAGAAGATCTACTTCCTATTTTCGTCCGGATATTTCGTTCAGCACTTAAAGTGTATCTCGCAAAATCCGCGCAGGTAACCGTTATCCCAAAATTTCCGGCTCCCTCCCGTTGGCCTAGATCTTATCCACCCGCACCTTATAAATAGGTGCCCGGGAAACAACCCAACCTTCCAACAATCCATTCCAACTCTTCTCCTTTCCCCTTCTCTCGTGATTGCGCAACACCATCGCGAAAAAAACCTCACGCCTCTTGCCGGAGCCAAGCCGCCAACGGCCACATTCATCCTCGCGCCACTCTGCGCCGCCGCCGAGCTCCGTCGCCATACCTTCATCCGGACCGCCGGGAGTTGCGAGGGATCATCCAGACCGTGCTGTTCACCGCCGTTGCGTGCTACTCCAATCCCCTTTAGTAAGTTTCTCGTACCCATCAATTCAACCTCACAATCCCTTGATTTACTCTAGATTGGATCTAGGTCAACCCGCGGGCAATTCTTCCTGTCATGCTCGGTCGGGTCGCTTTAGATGCTCGATAACTCCTCCAATAGCTTGATTGACGGCCATACATCATTGTCCTATCATCATTAACCATTAATTTCTTCGTAGAATCGCCCGCAAGTTTTCCAATCTAGATCCATTTCGTTCCAATTTTCCGCGCATGTCATTGACACCCGGAAAATCCTCTTCCTCCAGTTCTTTTGCTTGCAGTAGATTCATGGGCAATCATCCGTCTTCCTCAAACACCTTTGAATACGTAAGTACCCCATAGTTTGTATAATGATGCTTGATACCCGGATAACTTGTAACCTTGCCTTCTAGAATGACACCCGGATAATGCTTAACTTCCGTACTTTCTTGTCACCACTCACAGATACTCGAATAGCCCATGGTTTCCGAGTCTTACTTTTTGCACCTTTTTGCCTTGTGTTTTGCAGGTTGATCCCATGGCTCCCAAAAGGCAAGGGAAACAGCCGGCCCAGGCGAAGACAACCCAATCCATATCCGCCAATTGGGGGCGATCCACAGTCACAAAGGCCAAGCTGGACGAGCTGGCCGAGTTGGGGGTCCTTCCTTCTCAGAAGGACATTCATTGGAGGGCGCCGGGTGACGAGACCCGGCCCACACCTGCCGAGGATGAGGTAATCTGTTTTATAGAGCACGTGACCCGGGGATTCCGTCCTCCGGGTCACCCTTTCTTTCGTGAGGTCCTGAGCCATTATGGCCTCAGGATATTCGACATAGGGCCTAACTCCATGTTGAATATTACCCACTTCATTGTTCTGTCCGAGTCATACCTGTGCACCCCGCCAAGTTTGGCTCTCTTCACCGAACTTTTCTAGTGCAAACCGTGCCGCGAAAGCGGCGACGGAGCACTTCTTGCTTGCGGCGGAGTCTCTATCCAGCGCCGCAAGAATTCTATAATGCCACCTCTTACTCTTAATTCACACGTCAAACACTGGCAACTCTCATACTTCTATTGCCGGGACACCTCCCCACCCGGCGAAAAGAGGTTGCCGGGTTACTCAGAGGGCCCCCTTGATATCTCCGAGAAATTCAATGCTTTCGCCCCTGACTCGGACAGGGAAGCAATCCTGCCTTCACTAGCTAGAATAGCCGTCCTCTCCGCCCAAGGCCTTCTTGGGCTCAATCTAGTGAAAACTTGGGTTGATTTCCGGATCCAACCCAATTCTATCCGCACAAAATTGATGTGCGAGTACTCGGGGCATGCCACGGATGCCCTCCGATATTCCACCAAGAGCTTTGCGGCCGGCGACACCAACAAAACCATCAAAGGCTTCTTGACAGAAAAGCTGGAAGTGATCAAGAACATTACCGGGTTGCCGCCATTTACCCGGGAAAACCCGGCCCCAGCGTAAGACTCGACATATGCAACTTTATTCATACGTCTTCAACTTGATGCAATTACTGATTCCCACCTTCCTGTTTTTATCTCAGGCTGATAACCTTTTCTGGAATGTTGAAACTTCTCCTGCTGCCGGAGACCCGGAGGAGGAAGACGAACCGGCTGACAATGATGAGGGTAATTATCCGAATCTTACGTCATCTTCATTTGCATAAATTTCCTTATTTTAACCTTTTCCATCGACACATACTCGGCTTGCAGGACCAGAGGACGAAGATGAGAAGGATGACAAAGACCCGGAGGCCACCGAGTCCGATCCAGAAATAACAGTCGGGGTCAAGAGGAAAGCCAGAGGAGTGGTGTGCAAGGTTCCCTATTCCACCATGTCTTCCGAACCCTATTCTTTTGATAACATGCACAGACTTAACCAACGACTATCTAACTCATCGCACTTGAAGGATTCTATCCCGGCCAAGCGCAGAGTGACCCAGAGTTCACCAGGGGACGATCCCCTTAACCCGGGTATCTCCTCCTCGCCAAACCTCCGTGCCGATATTCCTCTTCCTCGCCCCTCCAAATCTCCTCAGCGCCATCCATCTCCCAATCACCCACTCGCGGGGCAATTCCGGGTCCCACTATCGGTCCCTTTGGCGGCTTCATCTGCTTCCAGCAGCGAACTCCCGCCTGATTACGCTGTAAATACCGGGTGAGTCTTTACTATACGACATCCTTTCATACCTGATAACTTTCAATTGCCGTTGCTAACTGCTCTTCTTCCCTTTCTTTAGCGCTCAAGTCACAGTTAGTGACCCGGAGAATGTGGAGATGGATAACCAGGAGGCGGAGAAGCCGACTGAGAACGTAGACGCCGCAACTGGCGGTGATACTGAGAACAACCAGGAACAAGGTTCCTTGGGCGATCCACTTCACCAAGCCGCCGGGTCTCCCGCGTCATCCGAACCAGTGGACGAGGAGATCGAGGTTCCGGACACGAGGATGGGTTCTCCCAACCCGGATACCCAGACTGTCCGGGTCTCGACCCCAAGGGCGGGGAAAGCTCCCCCATCAGGCGACCAGGCTGCCGGCTCTTCTGGTGTCCGACCCGAGGACCTGACGTTTGCCCAGATGCTCGAAACTCTGCGCACTTTGAGGGCTAATTGTAACATCCCAAGTCTGAAAAATAGCCTTTAGAATGTTTGCTCTCTGTTATTTTATGTTTTGCATCATGGCATCATGTTGGTTGCATTTGTTTTGTTTGTTTTCCATTTGTTTTCCAACTGTTTTCAGTTGTTTTCCTTTGTTTTCTATTTGAATTCCAAACCAAAAATTCAAACCTTTTGTTTCATCCTTGTGATGTTACAATTTCCAAAATGTTATTCCAAATGAAAACAACCAAATTGTTCCATTTTATTCCATGTTGATCAACTAATAAAATGGTGCCTTTATTTTCACTAATTAATTCCAAATTGGTTTTCAAATTCAAAGCAAAATCATCATCAACACCTCATTTGGAAATTGTCAAATATCAAACCATTCCAATAATTCTAATCCAACTAATAATAGGGTTCACCCTATTAAATGGTTGTTTCTATCAATTAACAACATATTCCAATTCAAGTCAAATATTTTTCAAACAAAACCAATTTGAAATTATAAAAATAATAACCAAAACTTTCTCTCATCCCTTGCTCTCCAATTAATTCTTTTGGGTCACTTTATTAAGAGGGTGATTTCATTAATCATTTCAACTCTTAAAAATCATCTAAATTTGGTTTAATTCCAAACATCACAAAAACTCAAATAATTTTGAAGTCCAAACTTGGTAGTTGGTGGTATTTGACATGTTAATCTCACCCTAATATTTTCTATGAAATTGCTAACACCAAAACCCTCCAACTTTCCCTTTCTCTTTTGTTACAAAAAAAAAACTGCAGATCAAAAATAAATAAAAGGAGAGGAGAGCAGCACCTAACCTATCTAAGCCCAGCCCAACTCTTTCCTTGGCCCAGTACCCCTCCCTGTCATCTTCAACCTACGTCACTTCCTGTACGAACCATGGCAGAGCCACACGATCTCCTCTCCCCCTCCTGGATGCATGTCGTACAAGCATCTCCTCCCCTATATCTACCCTACCTCGAGGCCCTAACCCTAGAAACCCTAGTTCTTCTCTGCCTAGCGCCGCCGATCTCCTATCTATTTCCTCCCTGCACTTCTCTGAAGAAATCCGAACCTGAAGAAACCTTCGGTGGCCATGGATGCCCTGGCTCCCCGCCGGTCGTCGTGGAAGCGAGAGGTCCACCCGAGGGCGGGAATGGAACCCTGGGTGTCCCCTCTTCCGCCTCGACCAATCAGCACGGGCCGAGAGGCCATGCTGCGCCGCCGCCGTTCGCCTCTTTCCGCCGGCCGTCGCCCCTGCGTGCTGCTGCTCGACCCGCCTGTCCGCCCCCAACCCTCCTGCTCGAGGGCACGAAGGTGAGCGCCCACCTCCTCTTCCCCCATCTCGCCTCCTTTCCCTCTCCTTGGCCGCACCACACACCGCCCGCAACCGCCCCACGGCCCCTCCGGCGAGCCGCCTCCGGCCATGGTTCTGTCGAGATGCAACCTGCCACGATTCAGTTTTTTTGTTCAGAAAACTGCGCGAAAACTCACCTCATATCCCCGAGGCCCCCCTTCCTGTCACAACCCGAAGCACACCCTAGTGGTGCTGTTCCTTGCGCATGAATCAGGAGGTGGGGGGATCAAATCCCACCTCCCACAAATAAAACCATCTTTTGTTTTTGCAAGGTCTTGGTACTGGAATTTCTGCAAATCACACATAGATCCCTACTAATTAATTCTAGTCCCTGTAAAAATAATTTCCAAGTCCCTAGATTCATCAAAATGGCAGATTTGCACTAAATCTTGTAAATAGCATAATAAAATCATTTTAGCTCCAAATCCAACAATTTTGATATGTTTTCAATACCAAATTAAATGTTCTATCCAAATATAAAAATTGTTTACTGTTTTGAATATTTTAAATTGGTGCAATATTTGAAAACTTGTCAAATTCACTTAAATTTGCAAAACTCATAACTTGCTCATAAAAATTCCAAATTTCACAAACCAAATATGTTTTCCAATCAATTTTTCATGTACTTTCCAAATATAAATTTTGTTTGCTGTTTTGAATATTTTAAATTGCTGAAAACAACTGTTTCTTAATTATTGCATTTAAAATTGCCAAAATAATAACTTGCTCATTTTAAATCCAATTTCCACAAATGAAATATGTTTTCCATGCAAAATTAAACCCTCTTTCCAAATATAAAATTTGTTTCATGTTTTGAATAATTAAAATTGCCTAAACCATTTAATTCTTGTTTAATGCAATTAAAAATTGTTTATTATTGTTTAATTCATAATTAATTAATCCAAAGTCCAATTTCAAAATATGAAACATGTAAACCAACTAAAATTTGATAACCTTTTCAAATATCAACTTTGTTATTTGTTTTGAACACTTTAACTTGTTGAAAACAACAATTACTTGTGTGACATCAATAAGGAACCAAAATTATTAACATGACAAATAAAATCCCACACTTGTTTTATTCCTTTTCCAATTGCATCTAAATTGTTTACTTCTTGTTATCATCATGCATGCATCATGTTTAACTACTTACACTTGTTAATCAAATGTAGATCATTGCTTCAACCTAAACCATTTGCATCCATATGCAATTCACATTGCATATGGGTCCAATTAAATTGGGTTCTCTTGTCAATTAGTTTATTCTGATGCATCTATTAACATGACATGCATCATCCCATGTTTGTGCACCTATGCCATGATATTGATTGTTTATCTTTCTGCAATGTTTGTTTGCTTCTTCCCGGATATACGACGACGTTGAGACCGACGATACTTACGACACCCCTTCTAAGGATCTAGCTCAGTACCAGGCTACTGGCTTTTGCAGGCAAGTTATCACTCACATGAACCACTGTGTTCCTTTCAACATTGACTACCGATACTTTCCGTTGTCTATTTCTGCTAGCCCTATGATTAGTTGTTTCTGTTACGAACCTATCACATGAATCCCTTAACCTTGATATTGCCTCACCTCCATACCTAAAACCCCTTGCTTGTTGCCTTAGTCTTATCTAGCATGCTTAAGTTGCTTTTGCTCGAGTCTGTTATCCGTTACTTTCTGTTACTATATCATTTACGTTGTGGGGGCTCGATGTTTAATCAATCAATCATGCTAATGTTACTATTAATAATAAACTTGATGATAAGGCACCGGCAGGAGGCCCATGAGAGGTTTTGAAGCCTGCTAGTGTCGACCCTAATAGGAAAAGGGTCTTGTCTACTGATCCATGATGAGCGCACTACCCGCATTTGGGAAGCGAGTATGGGCGCCCCCCTCAACTTGACCTGATTCGCATCTCGTCCAAATCGCCTCATTTAGTTCGTGTTTTCCATTTGCCGCATCATGTTTTTGCGAGCCCAGGCCAGGGTGGAACTTTCGTAGTCGGCATATAGGGGGACACGTTCTTAGAGTGCTATGAGGGTCCATTTTCTTCTGGGCTCGATTAGCCGTGCGCCCAAGGTGCTTTGGGCTTGATGCGAGGAATGGTTGGTTGTGTTGAGTACCCCGCTTGGTGGAAGGGCCTTTCCATCTGGCGGGTTATTCATGAGTGTACGGCCAAATTGGTGCAACCCTGCAGGGATAATCTTCTCGAGAAGCCGTGTTTTCCGCGGTTATGGATTACTTGGTGAAAGTACTGGCTAACAAGTACTCAGGACAACTTAAACATAATGATCAAACATGTTACACCCCATGATTAATAACTTGACTAGTAATAGGCTTATTGACACAATAATTTGAACCATCATTATTACAACTGTGTGAGTTATCCTCGGATTGCTTCTTCGGATAAGGGGCGATATCCAGGATGGGTTTGTTTGAAGTTATCTTCAGTTGGTTACAATCCTCGATCTTATCTCCTTTCTGATAGCCGGCAGTTGTAGTATGTTTCTATAGTTGTTTAGAGCAGCCAGTTGCAGCATCTTTCATATCCCCTTCTTTCCGTTGAACCCAAAGCATCTGTGCTTGGTGTTGACGGGTTACACTTTGGTGAACTGTGAGTCTTGCTTGCCAGTACGTTTATGTACTGACCCCTTTGGGGCTGTGGTTTACGGAGACGACGTTTCCGAGGATCTACATGGTGGCTACTACGTGGAGTATGACGAGACTGCTGACGAGTAGATAGCGGACCCGGGCAGGATCCGAGACTTCGTGGATGGGCTCCGTCTGTTTGTTTCCGGCCTCTTAGGCCTATTTGGTTCTTGTCTGTACTCAGACATGTTGAATGCTTCCGCTGAATTGTAATGATGTATTGTTGGGGCATGTGCCCTCTGAATGATTGTATTTGCTATTCTCTGCCCTAGTGAGGGCCAGTTGCAACTTATTTCAATCTTTTGTGTCGTAGAGATCTGTTGTGATATCACTTGTTCAAACGCCGTTGACGTACAATGTGTGTATGTTTTGAAGTACGTCGACGGAAGTGCCTTTGATCTCTAGTGGATAGTTTACATCGACGATGGAATAGCAGGGCTTGTGTTGTCGCGCATAAGCGCAGGCCTACCAGGAAGCTGGGACGTGGGAGCAGTTATGCCCCACAATCCAAGCATCTGCTATCCAGTTCGTACGGTGAGTATCCCCTAGAAGTCAGGGTGCGACAAATGGTATCAGAGCCTGTCTGCCTGTAGGATCCCTTTTTACTGGTCGCAGTTGAGTCTATAAACTATTTTGTAGCTATATAGGAAAAAAAATGAAACGTGAGAGTAGGAATTCTGTTCTTTTATTTCTTTCCCCACCC
Organism: Alopecurus myosuroides; assembly: GCA_028641055.1. Taxonomy (NCBI): domain Eukaryota; kingdom Viridiplantae; phylum Streptophyta; class Magnoliopsida; order Poales; family Poaceae; genus Alopecurus; species Alopecurus myosuroides. The sequence continues at coordinate 461,514,894 of CM054057.1, read as the reverse complement.
ACCCTCCCTTTTCTGGTAAGGAAGTGCAACGTTGTTTCCTCTTCTCACCTAAACTTTCAAGTTAGGATTTCACGAATCCTGGTTTCTCTAGGATGGTTATATCTACTAGACCATAGGAATGGAGGTGGTTGTGACATGATTTATCATGTTGCCTACTCACGATTGAGAACGGTGGCAAATAGGCCCCGGAAGCAGATCCTCTATTCCTTAAACAGTAGATATTGATCCTTTAGAAGGCCGGATGGGTTTTCCATAGTACCTCAGGAGTTTTGTTCTCGTTTTCCCCGGTGTTGCTTCGATATCCTGTTCTTCTCAACATCCTTTTCGTCCGTTGAAATCTTGTTGTTGTTTTCCACTTCAAATCTTCTACCGGCGTCTAATCGAAACTTCCTCGTAAACTCTTATCCAGTTAAAGTGTTATTTGATACCGGAGCATCACATTCCTTTGTATCAACAATCTTTTCCACAACATACAACCCAAATTCTGGTTCCACTAAGCAATCAAAACTCTGTTCACTCCCCGGGATCTCAAATGTTGACTTCCAAGATAAGTAAGAACAATCCAATTCTAATGAGAGGCCACATATTCCTCGTTACTCTCATGTTGCTGATTCTGACATTGATGTCATTCTTGCTGTTGCATTGATGTCAATAACTCTGTTCCACCATTCTAGCCAGATAATCTATTCTACAAATGAGTCAAATTCTATCCAGCTATACACCCTCAATACAAAACCTCTCCCTTTACTTGAAAATGTTCCGGAGGTTTCCAAATTCCCTGACATCCTTCCAGAAGAGTTGCCAGGAATTCCTATCGTTTTGAACTTCCAGAAAAACTATCCAAGGTGCACGATGTGTTTCACGTGTCACAGCTCAAGAGGATCTTCCCAACAAGTATCCGGACCTTTTCGTTTCTCAGTAGGAATCTCGGGGCGCGATTCCTTCAAGGGGGGGCGTTTTGTAACATCCCAAGTCTGAAAAATAGCCTTTAGAATGTTTGCTCTCTGTTATTTTATGTTTTGCATCATGGCATCATGTTGGTTGCATTTGTTTTCTTTGTTTTCCATTTGTTTTCCAACTGTTTTCAGTTGTTTTCCTTTGTTTTCTATTTGAATTCCAAACCAAAAATTCAAACCTTTTGTTTCATCCTTGTGATGTTACAATTTCCAAAATGTTATTCCAAATGAAAACAACCAAATTGTTCCATTTTATTCCATGTTGATCAACTAATAAAATGGTGCCTTTATTTTCACTAATTAATTCCAAATTGGTTTTCAAATTCAAAGCAAAATCATCATCAACACCTCATTTGGAAATTGTCAAATATCAAACCATTCCAATAATTCTAATCCAACTAATAATAGGGTTCACCCTATTAAATGGTTGTTTCTATCAATTAACAACATATTCCAATTCAAGTCAAATATTTTTCAAACAAAACCAATTTGAAATTATAAAAATAATAACCAAAACTTTCTCTCATCCCTTGCTCTCCAATTAATTCTTTTGGGTCACTTTATTAAGAGGGTGATTTCATTAATCATTTCAACTCTTAAAAATCATCTAAATTTGGTTTAATTCCAAACATCACAAAAACTCAAATAATTTTGAAGTCCAAACTTGGTAGTTGGTGGTATTTGACATGTTAATCTCACCCTAATATTTTCTATGAAATTGCTAACACCAAAACCCTCCAACTTTCCCTTTCTCTTTTGTTACAAAAAAAAAACTGCAGATCAAAAATAAATAAAAGGAGAGGAGAGCAGCACCTAACCTATCTAAGCCCAGCCCAACTCTTTCCTTGGCCCAGTACCCCTCCCTGTCATCTTCAACCTACGTCACTTCCTGTACGAACCATGGCAGAGCCACACGATCTCCTCTCCCCCTCCTGGATGCATGTCGTACAAGCATCTCCTCCCCTATATCTACCCTACCTCGAGGCCCTAACCCTAGAAACCCTAGTTCTTCTCTGCCTAGCGCCGCCGATCTCCTATCTATTTCCTCCCTGCACTTCTCTGAAGAAATCCGAACCTGAAGAAACCTTCGGTGGCCATGGATGCCCTGGCTCCCCGCCGGTCGTCGTGGAAGCGAGAGGTCCACCCGAGGGCGGGAATGGAACCCTGGGTGTCCCCTCTTCCGCCTCGACCAATCAGCACGGGCCGAGAGGCCATGCTGCGCCGCCGCCGTTCGCCTCTTTCCGCCGGCCGTCGCCCCTGCGTGCTGCTGCTCGACCCGCCTGTCCGCCCCCAACCCTCCTGCTCGAGGGCACGAAGGTGAGCGCCCACCTCCTCTTCCCCCATCTCGCCTCCTTTCCCTCTCCTTGGCCGCACCACACACCGCCCGCAACCGCCCCACGGCCCCTCCGGCGAGCCGCCTCCGGCCATGGTTCTGTCGAGATGCAACCTGCCACGATTCAGTTTTTTTGTTCAGAAAACTGCGCGAAAACTCACCTCATATCCCCGAGGCCCCCCTTCCTGTCACAACCCGAAGCACACCCTAGTGGTGCTGTTCCTTGCGCAGGAATCAGGAGGTGGGGGGATCAAATCCCACCTCCCACAAATAAAACCATCTTTTGTTTTTGCAAGGTCTTGGTACTGGAATTTCTGCAAATCACACATAGATCCCTACTAATTAATTCTAGTCCCTGTAAAAATAATTTCCAAGTCCCTAGATTCATCAAAATGGCAGATTTGCACTAAATCTTGTAAATAGCATAATAAAATCATTTTAGCTCCAAATCCAACAATTTTGATATGTTTTCAATACCAAATTAAATGTTCTATCCAAATATAAAAATTGTTTACTGTTTTGAATATTTTAAATTGGTGCAATATTTGAAAACTTGTCAAATTCACTTAAATTTGCAAAACTCATAACTTGCTCATAAAAATTCCAAATTTCACAAACCAAATATGTTTTCCAATCAATTTTTCATGTACTTTCCAAATATAAATTTTGTTTGCTGTTTTGAATATTTTAAATTGCTGAAAACAACTGTTTCTTAATTATTGCATTTAAAATTGCCAAAATAATAACTTGCTCATTTTAAATCCAATTTCCACAAATGAAATATGTTTTCCATGCAAAATTAAACCCTCTTTCCAAATATAAAATTTGTTTCATGTTTTGAATAATTAAAATTGCCTAAACCATTTAATTCTTGTTTAATGCAATTAAAAATTGTTTATTATTGTTTAATTCATAATTAATTAATCCAAAGTCCAATTTCAAAATATGAAACATGTAAACCAACTAAAATTTGATAACCTTTTCAAATATCAACTTTGTTATTTGTTTTGAACACTTTAACTTGTTGAAAACAACAATTACTTGTGTGACATCAATAAGGAACCAAAATTATTAACATGACAAATAAAATCCCACACTTGTTTTATTCCTTTTCCAATTGCATCTAAATTGTTTACTTCTTGTTATCATCATGCATGCATCATGTTTAACTACTTACACTTGTTAATAAAATGTAGATCATTGCTTCAACCTAAACCATTTGCATCCATATGCAATTCACATTGCATATGGGTCCAATTAAATTGGGTTCTCTTGTCAATTAGTTTATTCTGATGCATCTATTAACATGACATGCATCATCCCATGTTTGTGCACCTATGCCATGATATTGATTGTTTATCTTTCTGCAATGTTTGTTTGCTTCTTCCCGGATATACGACGACGTTGAGACCGACGATACTTACGACACCCCTTCTAAGGATCTAGCTCAGTACCAGGCTACTGGCTTTTGCAGGCAAGTTATCACTCACATGAACCACTGTGTTCCTTTCAACATTGACTACCGATACTTTCCGTTGTCTATTTCTGCTAGCCCTATGATTAGTTGTTTCTGTTACGAACCTATCACATGAATCCCTTAACCTTGATATTGCCTAACCTCCATACCTAAAACCCCTTGCTTGTTGCCTTAGTCTTATCTAGCATGCTTAAGTTGCTTTTGCTCGAGTCTGTTATCCGTTACTTTCTGTTACTATATCATTTACGTTGTGGGGGCTCGATGTTTAATCAATCAATCATGCTAATGTTACTATTAATAATAAACTTGATGATAAGGCACCGGCAGGAGGCCCATGAGAGGTTTTGAAGCCTGCTAGTGTCGACCCTAATAGGAAAAGGGTCTTGTCTACTGATCCATGATGAGCGCACTACCCGCATTTGGGAAGCGAGTATGGGCACCCCCCTCAACTTGACCTGATTCGCATCTCGTCCAAATCGCCTCATTTAGTTCGTGTTTTCCATTTGCCGCATCATGTTTTTGCGAGCCCAGGCCAGGGTGGAACTTTCGTAGTCGGCATATAGGGGGACACGTTCTTAGAGTGCTATGAGGGTCCATTTTCTTCTGGGCTCGATTAGCCGTGCGCCCAAGGTGCTTTGGGCTTGATGCGAGGAATGGTTGGTTGTGTTGAGTACCCCGCTTGGTGGAAGGGCCTTTCCATCTGGCGGGTTATTCATGAGTGTACGGCCAAATTGGTGCAACCCTGCAGGGATAATCTTCTCGAGAAGCCGTGTTTTCCGCGGTTATGGATTACTTGGTGAAAGTACTGGCTAACAAGTACTCAGGACAACTTAAACATAATGATCAAACATGTTACACCCCATGATTAATAACTTGACTAGTAATAGGCTTATTGACACAATAATTTGAACCATCATTATTACAACTGTGTGAGTTATCCTCGGATTGCTTCTTCGGATAAGGGGCGATATCCAGGATGGGTTTGTTTGAAGTTATCTTCAGTTGGTTACAATCCTCGATCTTATCTCCTTTCTGATAGCCGGCAGTTGTAGTATGTTTCTATAGTTGTTTAGAGCAGCCAGTTGCAGCATCTTTCATATCCCCTTCTTTCCGTTGAACCCAAAGCATCTGTGCTTGGTGTTGACGGGTTACACTTTGGTGAACTGTGAGTCTTGCTTGCCAGTACGTTTATGTACTGACCCCTTTGGGGCTGTGGTTTACGCAGACGACGTTTCCGAGGATCTACATGGTGGCTACTACGTGGAGTATGACGAGACTGCTGACGAGTAGATAGCGGACCCGGGCAGGATCCGAGACTTCGTGGATGGGCTCCGTCTGTTTGTTTCCGGCCTCTTAGGCCTATTTGGTTCTTGTCTGTACTCAGACATGTTGAATGCTTCCGCTGAATTGTAATGATGTATTGTTGGGGCATGTGCCCTCTGAATGATTGTATTTGCTATTCTCTGCCCTAGTGAGGGCCAGTTGCAACTTATTTCAATCTTTTGTGTCGTAGAGATCTGTTGTGATATCACTTGTTCAAACGCCGTTGACGTACAATGTGTGTATGTTTTGAAGTACGTCGACGGAAGTGCCTTTGATCTCTAGTGGATAGTTTACATCGACGATGGAATAGCAGGGCTTGTGTTGTCGCGCATAAGCGCAGGCCTACCAGGAAGCTGGGACGTGGGAGCAGTTATGCCCCACAATCCAAGCATCTGCTATCCAGTTCGTACGGTGAGTATCCCCTAGAAGTCAGGGTGCGACACTAATGAAGAAAACATCTTGGAGGCTTTAATAGCCAAACACGAGGTAAATCCGAATAATATTGCTTGTGTCCTTATCTAGTCCCCAAGTTCCGAGTGAATTGATTCACAATTTGCTTGGAACTTTACGGTATAAGCGACTGATAACTTGCCCCTTTACCCGGCTAATCCTTCCTTGCATCCGTGCAGTCCTTCGTGACTCAATCTGAGAAGGAACTGGCAAAGGCCACCAAGCTCATTGAAAAGGAGGTGGCTCTGCGTGAGGAGGCCGAGGCTGAAGCCAGGAGGAGTGGGAAGATAATGAAGAAGTATAGGCGGAGGGCTCACACAGCAGAAGATGACCTAACGAGCCTTTCTGTTCAAATTGCTGATACGTATCGTGCTTTGCTTGGTACGATTCTTCATCCGGGTTGTCCTTCTGATAAATAGCCGGAGTTTCCTTACTCATGTTTCCATTTCTTTCTGCAGGTCCGGATGAAGTGATGCCGGATGAGGATGATATTGCCAGGCTGAAAACTATCAAGAGCGTTATCCGGCAGCTATGCGCCGGAACCAAATGGATCCTTCAAGAAATACGGTGGCCGGGTAAAGGGCATGGCGACCTGAAGAGAATGCTAGACGCTTGCTCCACTATCCCCGAGTGGATTTGGCACTGGAAACGCTCGTCCTGCCGAGTTGGAGTAACCCGGGGGCTTGCGCTTGCCAAGGCTTACTTCCCTAAGCTCGAGCTAGCCAAGCTTATGGGCGGTTTCCCGGAATTCAAGCTTGATGGGTCCAAGTTCTCCGTGAAGGATTTCCAGGCCGTCCAGAAGGAGGTCCGTTACCCGGCCAACGTGATTGCTGACGGCTTGGATGTCGATTCCCTCGTTCCTGCATATGATGCTGCTGGTGAAGCGGTTAAGTCGGATCTTCCCGAGCCGTATGACATGCTGGCCCGATGGAAGGAGGAAGCTGCTAAGTTGAGGGAGGAGGCTGCCAAAAAGAAGGCTGAAGCCGATTCTGCGCCCGCTACCTCCACACCAGTCGTTCCTCCTCCTGCGCGAGCCGGTACTGCTGATCCGGGTGCTGCTGCTACCCCAAGTGATGGCAAGGGCAAGGCAAAGATGGACGCCGCAGCCTAGAACGCCGACTGATACCGGATGCTACTTCATACGCGTCAGTCGGTAGATGTGTTGTTAAAACAGCTATTTTTGGATGGTGCGCCTGTGCACCTTTGATACTATTTACCGAAGTTTGTAATGCACTCTAGGTTCTTGATACACTTTGTGCTTCTTCTGATCGTTTAAATTTACCCACTTTTGAGTCAACTTGTTCTTGACGAGTTTCATGGGTGTTGACGAGCGGACTTGCTTCTAAGTCCCCAAGTCCCCAAGACTCGGATGTTTGGGTTTTTTTAGCCTTAGCAACTAAGCAACTTTTTCTTTTTCCAAAATCCCGAATCGCCAAGACCCGAATTTCCGAGTCTGGGATATGTGGTCTTTTCGAACAGAACGAGTTTGTTGTTTGCTAAGCCCAGACCCGGAGTCGTTTCACATAGGTAATGAAGTTATGCTTGATAAATGTTGAGTTTCCAGCTATTTAGCTTTGTACTCTGCATAACTTGTGGTTTAGATGACCCTTTTGACTATCTTGTACTATAAGCCGGCTTTCGCGTGGATACCATGTTGCTACATCTACACGAAAACAGGGTCAGGCAAGTCCCATCGGGCTTCATGGCTGATTGTAATCGTAAGCGAGCAAATCATGCCACTTTTATTGCGAGTCACATCGAGCTTAAGTAAGAAAAGTCAAGAAAGTTTGGCTCCTTTGTCCGGTTATAAGATTGCAGCCGTACTCGTTTGCGAGTAATCGGCCCTTATAACTCATAGGCATCAAGGCCGGGTCATTGAGTTTGCAACTGTGCTATTCAAGCAATCAGCCCCCAAGACCTATATATATGCAACGTACTGAGATTAAAGAACATGAGAATAACCACTTCTTTTCTTGATATGAGAATGTTAGGTCAGCAAGTCGTGTGACGCCCCGAGATCGGGCACTATGCAGATTTCAGCATTCCCGCCAGAATCCACATAATAACCGATTCCAGGTTGCCACTTGTGATAACATTACAACAGTTCACGAATAATCCACAACAACAACAGAAAAGGGATTTACAAGATGACTCAAACGAGTCAGGGATACAACTGATACAATACAAAGATCCAAATAACAGCGGAAGAAACAACATAGTGGCCGACTACGGACAAGATACAAATTGGACTAAGAGTCCTGAAGATAACCGAGAGCGTCCAATCCCTGCCCAGGCCAAGCCGGAGGGATTCCCAAGCTAACGTCGTCAGACTTCAAACCTGTTGACTGCAATATTGAATATGCAGCCACGAAAAAGATTCGTGGGTCAGTACGGTTAAGTACTGGCAAGTGGATAAACCATACTCACAAGATACCGGCGTAGCCAGTCATCACAAGATACAAATACTTTGGGATCAACCGAAAGGAAGGGGTTATTGCAAATAAGCGACAGCGGGCTGCACTAACCAACTACAGAAACTCAATACAACATTCGGCTAAAAGAGGGGGAGAAGATAGCGTATCGAAACCAACTACAACTAATCACCAAACAAACCCATCTAATGTTACCCCCTACTAAGGAAGCAACCCAAGGATAACTCACACCGTTGATTTAAGGATGGATCAAGTTATTGTGTCGATAAGACTATTACTAGTCAAATTATCATTAGTTAGGTGTAAGTTGTTCTGAGTACTTGTTAGCCAGTACTTTCACCAAGTCAACCATAACCGCGGAAAACACGGCTTCTCGAGAAGATTTAACCCTGCAGGGATGCACCAATTTGGCCGTACACGTAAGAATAACCCGCCAGACGGGGGATCAACCCACCAAGCGAGGTACTCAACACAACCCAACTCTTCTTCGCATCAAGCCCAAAGCACCTTGGGCGCACGGCTAATCGAGCCCAGAAGAAAATGGACCCTCATAGCACTCTAAGAACGTGTCCCCCTATATGCCGACTACGAAAGTTCCACCCGGGTACCAAGGGCTCGCAAGATCATGCATGCAGCAAATGGAAAACCCGAACTAAATGAGGCGATTTGGACGAGATGCGAATCGGGTCAAATTGAGGGGGGGCGCCCATACTCGCTTCCCACATGCGGTTAGTGCGCTCATCATGGATCAGTAGACAAGACCCTTTTCCTAATTAGGGTCGACACTAGCAGGCTTCAAAACCACGCCGGGCCTCCTGCCGGTGCCTTATCATCAAATTATTATTACCCAAAAGATTAACATGTTGTTGATTGAATTGAAACCCAGCTATCAACTAAACAGGTGATATGAAAGGAACAACAAGACTTGAGCGCAAACAACACTAAGCATGCAACTACGACACGAGGGCCAACAAGGTAAACAAACAACAGTTAATAGGAAGTGGACGGAAAAAGGCTATATCATGGCTGCAAGGTAAACATATAATAGGATCGAGACACAAGCATCGAATCAACATGCTAGAATAAGAACAACGGAAAGAATCGGTAACAAGTGATGAAAGGCAGCCATATGGCAGCAAGTGAGTATACTTGCCTGGAATCCAGCAAGTAGAGGTACATCCACAACACTTGTCGTTGCTCACATCATCTCAACGTCCTATCCGCGAAGAAGCAACGAACCTCGAACAAACACCGGATGCAACAATTACTACTACGGCAAAAGATCCAGCATGATCCTATTTTATATGCATGACATGGCAAGATGCAACAGGGGAAACAACTTAAGCAATTTAATCGGAACCGGAGTCCGGAGAAATAGGAATTGGTTCAAGTTGTTTAGCTAACCATCAAGTTAAGTGTTGTTTAGCATGGAAAACAATAGATAGGTGAGTGAGACAATATTAAATGGAATAGGGCAACAGTTGAATTAAATACCCCAACACATTCCATATTTATTTATTAGGTGAACATACATAACACTACTACAAATGCAACATGCAGGGTGCAAACATGAACATGGATGGCATGAACAGATTAAGTGCATTTTTCTGATTGGAAAACATATTTTATTTGTTTGATTTGGAATTAAAATGAATTAGTTATGAATTTTGGCAATTTGAATTGCATTAAATAAGAGGTGAAACAATTATTCAAATTAGATGCTGCAAACCAGAAAACAAAGTTGATATTCAAGTGTGGCATGTGAATTTGGATGAAATTCATGTTTTGAGTATTTAAATTGGAGCAACCATTTGAAAGTTATTAATTATGCCATTTAATTAACCAATTTAAGGATTATTAAATAACATTAATTTTAATTGCCCAAATTGCAAAACAAAGTTGATAAACAGAAAGTACATTGAATTTGGACTGAAAAACATATTTTATTTGGGTTATTTGAATTAAGTATGAATTATTTATGGAATTATCCAAATTTAAGAGGATTTGTTTGAATTTGAAATTGGATGCATTTGAAAATAATCAAAACAGCAAACAGAAGGCATATTTGAAGAGTTCATGGAATTTTGATTGGGAGACATATAAAATTTGTGCAATTTGGAGTTAATTTGCAATTTTTATAGCTGTTTGAAATTACAGGGACTGGTTTGTGAATTACAGGGACTGGATGGAAAGGAAACAGTGGGGTCAAAGGCTTGACCGCGAAAAATGCGCCCCAAAACTGGGCTGCACCAAGCAACCGTGGCCCTAGGTCGCTGCCAGGAGGGCCCAGGCCACGCTGGCGCTGCGCGGGCGTGGGTGCAGCTGAGGTGGCACAGGGAGTGTATGACGGGTGGGGCCATGGGCGCGGGCGGATTCGCGAAAAAGATTTGGCCTTGCGCGGCCGGGGGGGTTCGATCCCGGGTTGCTGCGTTGCGCGCCGTGGAGCAGTACCACTGCGGTACTGATAGCTGTTGTGATGGGTTACAGGTGCGACTGAATAAGAGGCAAACTACTGCTGTTAACTGAATTCGACAGAGAGGTCATTATCTGAACCTGACGAACTGCAACTGGAACCTCGCTCGGTTGCAGATCGGAAGGGCGGGTGGACAGAATGGGCATCGACCACGCACCAACGTTGATGGTGGTGTGCAGGGGGTGCCGATACGGTGTGGCACAGGTGTACGTGCGGGAGTACGAGGGTGCAACGCAGGGGCAACGAACCAACAGCAGGGTACTTATCTAAACTTCACTGCATCCATGGCGACAGGAAACGGGGAAGACAACAGAGGACGAGTCGGCGAGCTTAGAGGGGTTACCTGGCCAAGGTGCCTTCGGTGATCTTGGCGAGGGAGTTGTCCTCGTTCCATTCCCGGCATCGGCGCACCCTCGAGCTGACCGTGGCGCCACCGCGATGAGGGGGCAGAGGGGGTGGTGCTCTGGTTGAGGTTCAGACAGAAAGGAACTAGCAGAGAGGAGGGAGATCAGTGGGTGGCGGCGCTGAGGGGAGGGCTAGGGCTAGCAAGCAGAGGGGGGAGGGGTAGGTATTTATGGAGAGAGGAGCCATGGTACGGCTGCAAATCGGAGGAGGGGGAGGAGGATCAGAGGGTGGAGGTGCAGTCGTACGGGGGGTGACGTGGGGAGGAAGACGACAGATGAAGGGGGGTATCGGGCTAGAAGAGATGGGCTTGGGGGAGAAAAAGAAATGGGCTGGGGAAAGAAAGGAAAGGGGTGGCCTGTCTCCTTTTGTGTTTTTATTTCTTTTGATCCTTTTTTTTGTAAAAGAGATAGGGAGAGAAAATGATAAAGGTTAGGGTTATGTTTTTAGGACTATTTTTGTTAGTGTTCAAAACAGCAATGTCAAGCAAAGGTTAGCATTATTTCACAAGTTTGAAATTTCAATTTGATTTAAAGTTTTTTTTTGTTGAATTTTCCCAATAGGGTTTAGGGTTTTGATTTGATAATTAAATTTTATTAATCTGCAAAACAACAACAACAAGGTAGTTTAAAATTACTTTCAACAACTTGAATTATTAATGTGATATTAAATTTTTAGGTGATTTCCAAATAGGGTTTGGGTTGGAATTTTGGAAATAAGCAAATTTTATTTAATAAGTTCAAGCAATTATACAAACATTATTGAATTTAATAGTTGGCAAGAGTTTTAAGGTTTAAACCACAATTTGATCATGCCAAATAAGGAGGAAAATGATTTGAAATTTAATTGCCATTAGGAGGTTTGATAAAAGGAAAGATTTTATTAACAAGCAATTGGATTAAAACAACTTCAAATTATTGAAAAACATTTGAGTGGTATAGTTTGCAATTTTGAAATTGGAAATTTTGAACATGTGTGAAAGTTTAAAGTGGTTTTGAATTTTGAGTTGTTTTTGAAAACAGAATGCAATGCTCATGTGATGCATGTGATGCAAGCAAAAAAAGAAAACAAACAAATCTACTAAGGGGGAACACCCCAGGTGTTACAAGCCGCCTCATTAAAAACCCACCCAGTCCCCAAGGGTGCCCTGGATAGGAAAAGAGTGCGTCTGAAACCTGCCGCCTGTTACATCGTGCAACTCCATTTGCCAATATAGTCTATACTAAGTATAGTAGGGACGTAGCTGAGCCACGTTCCATGGTCTGTCTCTTTCCTGCATAGACGAAGTGGAATGGGCGGTGTCATTAACTGTAGCCGACTCTTCCCTTGCATCTATCAGGTAATACGATCCGTTGTGCAGATTCCGGCTTATGATAAACGGTCCTTCCCATGGTGGTGATAACTTGTGTTTTCCTTCGTTTGACTGTACCAGGCGTAGAACCAAGTCTCCTTCCTGGAATACCCGGGTTTTCACGCGCCGGCTATGATACCTCCGTAAATCTTGCTGATATATGGCTGATCTTTCCAGGGCTTGCTCCCTGTGTTCTTCTAACATATCTATGGCATCCTGCCGGGTCTTCTCGGTCTCTACCTCGACGTAAGCTGATACTCGAGGTGAATCATGAATAATATCACTCGGCAGCACTGCTTCCGCACCATAAACCATGAAGAATGGTGTCATCTGAGTAGATCTGTTAGGTGTAGTGTCGATACCCCAGACCACGCAAGGTAGTTCTTCGACCCATGCACCCGCAGCCCTAATGCAAGGGACTCGCAGTCGTGGTTTTAGTCCACGAAGTAATTCTTGGTTTGCCCTTTCCACTTGTCCATTGGCCTGCGGATGAGCCACTGATGCTACGTCAAGCCGGATTCCATTGTTACCGCAAAACTTCTCCATTGCGCCAAGGGACATGTTGGTTCCATTGTCGGTAATTATACTGTGGGGATACCCGAACCGATAGATAATTCTTTTTAGGAACTTGACTGCTGTAACTGCTTCACAATTGGTGACTGGCATAACCTCAACCCACTTGGTAAACTTATCAATAGCCACCAAAAGATGTGTCTTCTTGCAAGGTGACATGTGAAAGGGACCAACCATGTCCATACCCCAAACAGCGAACGGCCAAGTTAACGGAATTGTCCGTAATTCCATAGCCGGCACGTGGGTTTGGCGAGCGTACCTTTGACATCCGTCACACCTTGCCACTAATCGCTCCGCATCTGCTAGCGCCGTGAGCCAGAAAAATCCGTGTCGATAAGCTTTGGCCACAAGGGATCTTGTGGATGCATGATGCCCACAATCACCTTCATGGATTTCCTTAAGAATCTGTCGTCCTTCTTCTGGTGCTACACAGCACAAAAAGACTCCTGCTGCGCTTCTCTTGTATAACTCCCCATTGATGATAGAATATCCCTTTGCTCTTCTCAAAATTTGCCTTGCTAACACCTCCTGCTGTGGTAACTCGCCTCGTGATAGGTAGGCCAAAAACGGTTCTGTCCACTCGGGAACAGCGCGTACCGTGGCCACGAGCTCCAAATCCGGGTCTTGACTCGCCAGTTCTTCCTCAGACTCGGTTTTAACTGATGGTCGCCATAATTCATCCAAGAAGACGTTAGGTGGAACCGGCTCTCTGCGCGAGCCGAGTCTAGCGAGGGCGTCTGCTGCCTCATTCTTTCTTCTGTCTACGTGCTCCACCTCATATCCGGAGAAGCATCCTGCGGCCCTGTCAACCTCTCTGCGGTATGCTGCCATAGTTGCGTCCTTTCTATCCCAAGTTGCTGATACCTGCTGTACTACAAGGTCCGAATCTCCAAAGCATCGTATCCTCTTAATGTTCATCTCCTTGGCTACCTTTAAGCCGTGCAATAGGGCCTCATACTCGTCCACGTTGTTGGAACAATCAAAATGAATCTGTAGCACGTAACTCAATTTGTCTCCTTTGGGTGATGTTAGCACCACTCTAGCTCCTGATCCCTCGTATTGCTTGGATCCATCGAAGTGCATAATCCAAGAGTCGGAGTTTGGAGCCATGGTGGTCATGCCTGTGTGTGTCCAGTCATTAACGAAATCGACCAAAGCCTGAGATTTGATTGCTGACCTGGGCTCGTAGTTGATGTGATAATCCCCCATTTCTATCGCCCACTTGGCTATTCTTCATGTTGCATCTGAGTTTCTGATGATATCTGACATTGGTATCGAACTTACCACTGTTATGGGGTGCTCCTGAAAATACGGCTTCAGTTTCCGGCTGGCCATGAAGACCCCGAAGACCAGTTTTTGCCAGTGCGGATAGCGCTGCTTTGCCTCTGATAATACCTCGCTGACGTAATAAACCGGTCTCTGGACCGGGTAACCTTTCCCATCCTCTTTACGCTCCACAACAACTACTGCACTAACGGCTCGGGGGCCCGCTGCTACGTACAGCAACATGGGCTCTTTAGGACCCGGGGCCGCTAGGACTGGTGCTTCGGACAACTGCTTCTTTAATGCCTCGAACGCCTCATCCGCCTCTTGATCCCACACGAATTTATCGGATTTCCTCAAGAGCCGGTACAAGGGTATTGCTTTTTCTCCGAGTCTGGATATAAATCGGCTCAAGGCTGCTACGCAGCCCGTGAGCTTTTGAACATGCTTCAAATTTTCCGGCTTTTTCAGATTCTGGATAGCTTTTATTTTATCTGGGTTTGCCTCAATTCCTCTCTCGGAAACGATAAAGCCGAGTAACTTCCCAGCTGGAACTCCAAATACACACTTCGTTGGGTTAAGCTTCATCTGATACCTCCTCAAGTTCTTGAACGTCTCCTTTAGATCGTCGATAAATGTCTCTGCCTTCCTGGTCTTGATAACCACATCATCCACATAAGCATGGACGTTGCGTCCAATTTGGTCCTCAAAGCACTTCTGTATACACTGCTGATAAGTTGCGCCAGCGTTCTTCAATCCAAACGTCATAGTTTTGTAACAAAAGGCCCCAAAAGGGGTTATAAATGATGTTTTCTCCCAATCCTCCCTCTCGAGCTTAATCTGATGATACCCGGAATATGCATCCAGAAAACATAATAGGTCACTTCCAGCTACCGCGTCTATGATCTGATCTATCCTTGGTAACGCAAACGGATCCTTTGGGCAATGCTTGTTGAGACTCGTAAAATCAATGCACATCCTCCACTCATTGGTCTTTTTCATCACGAGAACCGGATTTGCTAACCAATCCGGGTGAAATACTTCCATAATGAAGCCGGTTGTCAGCAGCCGCGCGATTTCTTCTCCTATAGCTTTCCTTCTTTCCTCGTTCATCTTCCGCAGGCCCTGCTTCACAGGCCTGGACTTAGGGTCTACGTGCAAACTGTGTTCTGCCAATTCTGTGGGGATACCCGGCATATCGCTAGGCGTCCAGGCGAATACGTCCGCGTTAGAACGAATAAACTCCACAAGTGCTTTCTCCTGCTCGCTGTCCAAGTTAGATCCTATAGTAAATTGCTTAGAGGGATCACCTTCAACAAAAGCTATCATCTTGGTATCCTGCGCTGCCTTGAATTTTGCTCTGTCGTCTTCAGTATTCGGCCTTTTCAATGCTGTCCTGTCATCCGGGTCTACTTGAGACCGATAGTACTTGAGTTCCTCCTTTCTGCAAGCCTGCTCGGCCATTACCGAATCTCCTTCATCGCACTCAGCCGCTATATCCCGGCTCCCATGTATGGTGATGATTTGTTTAGGACCCGGGATTTTTAGCTGTAAATATACATAACACGGCAAAGCCATGAATTTAGAATAAGCCGGCCTTCCGAACAACGCGTGATAAGGACTGCGCAATTTGACCACCTCGAAAGTGAGCCACTCGACTCGATAATTATCCTTTGATTCTCCAAAAGCTACTTCCAACGCGATTTTTCCCTCGGGGCATGCTGAGTGACCCGGCACTATCCCATGAAAAATTGTTGAGCTTTTCTGTAGCTGAGACTCCTTGAGATCCATGCGTAAAAAAGTTTCCCAATATAAGATATTGATACTACTTCCACCGTCCATCAGGACCCTTTTCAACTCATAACCATTAACCTGTGGTGCAACTACCAATGCTAAAACTCCCGGGTGCTCTATCCTTTCCGGATGATCTCTTCTGCTCCATGTTACATCTTGTTCTGACCACCTCAGATATCTCGGAACGGCCGAGGAAACCGAGTTTACCGCTTGCTTCAGTATCTTCTTGTCTTTATTAGAAGTTCCTGTAGTATGCACATGATATTGTCCTTTAAAACCAGATGTACGTACCATACCGATGAAGATGCTGATTTGGCCGATTGTCACAATAGATCCGGATTCGAGGTGATCCGACTCTGGTTCCCAGCCGGAATCGTCCACCATCTTCTCTCCTTCGTGGTCGATGTAGATCTCGCTGATGACTAGTTTCTCCATATTCTTCCGAGCTTCTCCCGTGATGTAAACACCTTTGGACGCAGGCCCCACGGTGGGCGCCAACTGTCGTGGGATAATCACGGCAGACGTTACCGGGGGTAACTGATCTTGGGGCAAGACGACACAGGCGTTTGGGAGAGGGTTTAGCTCAGAGGAAAACATGATGGAACTCGATCTGGTAGCCGGCAATCAAGTCGCCGAATCTCCGATCTCGATATATCGACTTAACTCTCGTGTTACACTGGATGCTCGATATCAATCGATATTGCTAGGGCTCTTGGATCTCTCTAACTAGACCTAGGGGCGGGTTTATAAAGCACCCGAACCCCTTGGCTTGCCCTCCAAGGTGCACCTTGAATCCTACCCGGTCACTGCATATTAAACCCTAACTTTCCTTACCGCAACCCACAATCCGGGTTACGAGGCCTGCAAACTTGGGCCTTCTAGAAGTTCTTTTATCCTTAGCCGGATATTGCACAGCGTCCTTTGGGCCGGATTACACCGTGGAATTGGCCTACCGGGTTATTATCCCTCCGTCAACAAAGCCTACCTGTTTAAAGGATGTACAAAGATTGACGGGTTCTACAGCCGCAGTCAGCAGGTTTATAAGCCGGCTAGGAGATTAAGCTCTGCCATTATACAAATTGTTGAAGAAATCCGACAAATTTTAATGGACAGAAGAGGCGGACAAAGCATTAAACCAGCTGAAAGAAACCTTGATGAAAGCACCGATTTTGGCATCACCAAAAGACGAAGAACCTATGTTGTTGTATCTAACAGCAACAAACAGGGTTATTAGCGTTGTGATAATTGTGGAAAGGCGGAAAGAAGAACAAAGCATACCGGATCAGCATCCAGTATACTATGTTAGCGAATTTTTCTCCGAGTCAAAGCAAAGGTACCCACATTATCAAAAGTTGGCATATGGCGTGTTTTTTGCATCTAGGAAACTCCGCCATGATTTCCAAGGACGTTCCATAACAGTGGTAAGCAAAGAACCACTTGGGAATATCATTAACAATGCGGACGCAACAGGCCGAGTAGCCAAATGGGGCATTGAGCTAGCCGCGTTCGACATTAAGTACCAACCCCGAACGGAAATTAAATCCCAGGTGTTGGCAGATTTTGTCGCTGATTGGACAGAAGCAATGGTGAACACACCAATGCTGGAGTCAGAGTACTGGATCATGCACTTTGATGGATACAAGATGAAAGAAGGTGCTGGAGCTGGTGTAGTGCTGAAATCCCCAAAAGGCGACAATATTGGGTATGCATTGTAGATGCACTTCAACGCCAGTAATAACGTGGCATAATACGAGGCACTGCTTCATGGATTGCATATTGCAAAAGAAATAGTCATTAAACACATACTATGCTATGGTGACTCAGATTTGGTACATCATCAGCTAAACCAAACATGGGACGCCAAAATTCCCATCATGGCCGAATATCGGAGAATGGTGGACGAGTTCGCCATTTGCTTCCTTGTATTTGAAGTACTTCATATCAAAAGGGAAGAAAATTGGAACGCGGATGCATTAGCCCCATGGGGTCGGAAAGAGTGAGAACTCTACCACCTGGTGTGTTTGTCCAACACTTGCACGAACCATCGATCAAAGGTGGAGATGTTGAATATCCTCTCGTTTCCGAGTCAATTGAAGTTCTGCTTGTTAACCCGGTTTGGACAGTTCCATACTTAAACTTCTTAGTCAACCAGAAGTTCCCGGATGGAGCAGACGAGGTCTTGCAAAGGCAGATACAACGCCGATGCAAAGGATACACGGTAATCAATGGTTTCCTGTATAAACGCAATACTATCGGAATTTTTCAGCGATGTATTTCGCCAGAAGAAGGACGAGAAATTTTGCAAGAAATCCATGCAGGAGATTGCGGACATTATGCTCAATCAAAAAGCATAGTCAAAAAAGCATTCCGTGCAGGGTTTTTGTGTCTCACGGCCAAGACACATGTCGAACACATAGTAAACACATGTGCTAGATGCCATTATTAAACCAAGCGGACGAATATGCTAGCTCAAGCACACAAAACTATCCCTATAACATGGTCGTTCGCGGTCTGGGGGCTAGATATGATGGGACCATTCAAAACTGCAAGAGGCGGACTTACACATCTACTCATTTCAGTGGATAAATACACCAAGTGGGTGGAGGCGAAACCCATCAAGAAACTTGACGGTGTGACTGCCAGAAACTGTCATTGATGTAGTCATGAGATACGACGTTCCACACAGTATAATCACCGACAACGGGACAAATTTCTCTATTGGATAGTTGGCAAAATATTACCGACAAACGGGAATACGCCTAGATCTTGCATCTATGGCTCACCCACAATCCAATGGGCAGGTTGAAAGAATGAATAGCTCAATCCTGCAAGGAATACGCCCAAGACTCGAATCTCCTCTTCATAGAGCAGCTGGAGCATGGGTAGAAGAATTACCTTCTGTGCTTTGGAGTATTCGAACAACGCCAAATAGATCAACAGGGCAAACCCCGTTCTTCTTGGTTTATGGCGCAGAAGCAATGCTTCCAACGGACATGCTCCATGATAGCCCAAGAGTGCAGGCTTATGATGACTCGGATGCCGAATGTGCACGACAGGATGCCGTCGATCTTTTAGAAGAATAACAAGACCTTGTGCTTCAAAGATAAGCAATTTATCAGCAAGAATTGAGATGATATCATAGTCGGAAAATCAGGCATCGATCTTTCAAAGAAGGTGACCTAGTGCTAAGTTTGGTGCAAGAAATGAAGCACAAGTTAGCCCCAGTCTGGGAGGGACCATTTGTCATTAGCAAAGCTATGAAAATGGATTTTATTATCTTGTGGATATTCGAGACACGGAAGATGATCCCAAACGTCCGAATCGCAAAAGAAAGAGGAAGATAGATGTTGAATTAGGAGAGACAAAAAGGCCTTGGAGCATCCAGCAATTACGTCCCTTCTACACTTAGTTCAATTTCTATGTAAACATCTTTGAGACCATGAAATAAAGTTGTCGTAATTCATGGATTATTGTTTTATCTGTTTTCATACAAAGCATAAGTCTGCCTTATCTATTTCCCAATGATCTTTCAAAATACTCAATTTTAACCCGAATTGTGCCTGCGTGCTCGGAGTTATAAAACTGAATGGTTCTAAGCCTAAGGAGGCTTA
Source organism: Alopecurus myosuroides (assembly GCA_028641055.1). NCBI lineage: Eukaryota > Viridiplantae > Streptophyta > Magnoliopsida > Poales > Poaceae > Alopecurus > Alopecurus myosuroides. The sequence goes on along the minus strand of CM054057.1, from coordinate 461,495,456 downwards.
AGGAAACCCAGATTGTGCCTGCGTGCCTGAGTTTCATACATTTTTCAAAATTCCTTACTTTCTCTAAGTATAATCTGATTGTTTGTATGTTAGGTCACTGAAATTAGTAAGTAAAAATGCCTTTAGTACGATCCATGATTCCGAGTTTCGACTCATTGGTTATACCCAGTCACTTGGCGTGAAGATTATGTACTATCGAGCCATATCAAACGCTAAGGACAGTTAAGACATGTGAACCAGAGAGCTCAGAAGATAAAGGAATTAAAACCCGAAAAACTTGCAAAGACTTAATAAATTAACTGCAAAGGCGGAGTACTTGTTTATACAAAAGAATAGATAGCATTACAATAAGTGTTACATTGTAAGAACAGTAATGCTTCTATTTTCCTATCTTCTACCCAGGAATTCAAGCAGCTTCTTCGGCATCCGAGTCTTCGTCTTCGCTGCTGGATTCCTCTGGAGTTGTCAGAATCTCTTCCTCGGGGTAGAAGGTGGAGATGTTCACCATATTGGGAATATTGATGGCGTGGCCTTTGATTTCATCAAAGATGCTGGCCCGCTGAGTGTCCGTGTATCCCTGAGGAATGCCGGATGCCACGCGCCAAGACTTGGCGGTGGTATAGTGCATACGCATGAGCCCAAGGGCCATGCACGCACCACCGCGAGCCGCGGAGCGGAACCAAGACTTCTTGCGGTTCGCCACCTCCACGATCGCTTCTGGAAGTTTGCTAACTGTCGAGGGGTTACCCCCGAGTAGGGGTAAGGCAGGTGCTAAAGGCAAGACCAGAAGAGCAGTTGTGACCAAGTTGGCTGGCTACCCGGTACTCGCTACCCGGTGGACAGCTATCCGGTAGTACCTACCAATGACCAGGAGGAAGAATCAAGGAAGTTGTATTCTTCCGAGTAGAGGAAGTTGTCCAGGTAGAGGGAGTGGATTCCTACTCGGACCAGAAGTCAATGGAGCCGTTCTGACACAGGATCCCGCGTATCCTATGTCCGTACGGCGTGCGGTTCAACTTACGAAGTGCGTGACTATCCGCACCACGGCGTGGCTACAGTGATGTAGACGCCTGTCTAGTCCTGTCACTGACAGAGGGGACAGGATGGGGCTAGAGGCCCACCCTATCTCACTGACAAGGGTGGACAGGTCTCATCTCCGAACGGCGCAACGACTTACGGAGCGAGTGTCAGCGGGAACCCGGAGGCGGCGCGGTTCTGCAGGGCTCCTGTCACATCCCGTTGTACTCTAAACTAGTTTTCTATTCGGCTGGGCACCAGTATATAAGGTGCCCTGCCTCCTCCTGTGAGAGGCTCGAGATCATACCGGTAATAGCTTCACGCAGAAAGAACTAGAGAGAAGAGTGGCTACTCGGCTGAAGGCCTGATTGTACTGTGGCTACTCGGTAACACACATATAAAGAGAGAGGCAGGAGTAGGGGTGTTACCTCCACACGAGGGCCCTGAACCTGGGTAAGATCTTGGTGTTTGCATTGTCTCTGATCCATCCCACGCGGCTACTCGCCGTGTGATCCCTCCCCGAGCACCTCCAGCGTCCATCGGCCCCAACTTTAGCCATCCCATGGCATCTGCCGTGATACCACCACGACAGTTGGTGCCCACCGTGGGGCAGACAGAGGCGCTGGCTGGAGTCCATGTTCGGACGGGACCCGTTTCTGCTACTGGCGAGCGCGTGGTATGTGGCCTTGTCCACAGATTCGGCTCCTTCGACTTCGTCACCAACAACGCCGGAGATTTCGGCGGGAGGCCCCTGCCGGCATGCGGCTCGGTGCTCTCCTTCGGCTCGCATCTCGTCTACGTCACCACCGTGTAACATCCCAAGATTTGCTAGCAAAGGGCTGTGGTGTTGTTATCATGTCATAGCATGCATGGAAAATTTGAATCAAGTTTTAATTTTGAATTTAAATGAAACTTGCCCAAAAACCACTTAAAGTGATCACCCAAAATTTGTTTTAAAAACATATTCAATTTGGGAAAAACAAAACAGGGTTTTGTTTTAAAAACATATTCAATTTTACAAGTTCCTCCTGAGAACATCTCTTGTGGTGTTTTGTAACCACCATTGATCAGTTCCCTTTTTCAAGTTGTTTGTACTTGAAGATACGTTCATCTCACACATCGTGTGAATTTGTTAGTCACTTCAGCCATGAGGTCTTAACCATGTGGTAAACGTATTGCTACGTACAATCCACAATAGGAAAGAGACTCCCTATTTCTTTCCGGTCTTTCAATCCCTGTTGGTTACCCATCCTAACGGTGTGACCAAAAATTCCTCGTCAAATACGGTGTTCCAACATCCTGTGGTTACTCATATTCTATTGTGAAGTAACATCCCGATTCTTGACAAAGTTTTTGACAAACCTTAATGGAATGAAAGTTCCTTCATCTTTCGTGTCCACTCCGAAGAGTGAACATGATTCCGTATTCAAATTCTCCCCGACACACGATTACAGTGTTTTCTCGTGTTTTCCCTCGTCTGTGGATATTATGTTTTGGTATCCAAGACCATTCTCTCCATCTTGGTATTCTGTTTGAAGAAAATTCGATGTCAAAAGTTGTTCAACCTTTCTTTTCAAAAAGGATTTAAAGTCTTGTGCAATGCTCATATTCTAAATCCTTTCAAGACCAATCGTCCACAAACTTGAAACCATCTTCTATTCCCTCTGTTATCTTGATGTGTTTCATGCCTGCTAACTCAAACAGTTCTTTATGAACATTCGTGTCATGAGTTACCCATGAGATACTCGATCCTCGTGAAGATCATTTCCTAAGAGTTTCCCTCTTACCTAAGGTGTATCCGTGCAACACTTCAAGATGCTACGGATCAATCTCTTCGAGAAAAGAACCGTAAGGTTCGAGAAGATCGTTCGAAACCGGTGTTCCTTCTTTCTTCTCCTTCAGGAATCTCGGGACGAGATTCTTGTAAGGGGGGTAGATTTGTAACATCCCAAGATTTGCTAGCAAAGGGCTGTGGTGTTGTTATCATGTCATAGCATGCATGGAAAATTTGAATCAAGTTTTAATTTTGAATTTAAATGAAACTTGCCCAAAAACCACTTAAAGTGATCACCCAAAATTTGTTTTAAAAACAAATTCAATTTGGGAAAAACAAAACATGGTTTTGTTGGAAATTTTATAAGGTTTACATATATCATTTTTGCAAATTTTTGTTTTTGCAAAAAGGCCCTGAAAACGTCTGTTTTCTGTTCAGTTTAAACCTCAGAAGGACCTCCTTGTAAAATCTAAAACTTTCAGGGGGTTTTTGTAATTTCTTTTCTTTCTTTCTTTCTTCTTCCTCCAGCGGACAGAAGGCAACGCTGCGTGTCGACGCCGCTGCAACCCACGGCCACCTCCTGCCTGCCTCGGTCGTTCGTGGATAACAAGAGAAGGATGGCGCCGTGATGCTCCTCTCTCCCTCACCCCCTCGCTCGTCTCTTCCTCTGTGTACATCCTGGAGCAGAGCGAACCCTAGCCCTCTATTGACCGCGGCCGCCGTCGAAATTCCGGCGTTTGCCGCCGATTTGAGCCTCCCTGCGCCCAACGGAGCTCCCCACGAGGTTCACTGGGTGGCCCTCCGTCTCCTAGTCGAAACATGCTTGCCGGGACGGTCTCAGGTGGGAGAATCGGAGACGAATTCCATGTCTCCGGCCGAACCTCGCCGTCGCTCGATCTCCGCCGTGCGGCCTTCCCCGAGCTCGCCGAGAGCTCCCCCGTCTTCACGGTGAGCTTCCGCAACCGCCGGCTCCCTCTCCTTACCCCCTCACCCTTTGGACCATGCTGTGGCCACGCGCCATGTTCTGCCGCCACGGCGAACGTCGCCGGCGATGCTCCGACGAACCAAAACCGGGCGCGCTGCCTCTCCTAGGCTCACTGACCCCTCCCGCACCCCGTGGTGCCGCGCGATTTGAGAATCGGTCCCTTGATCGACGGATCGATCCACAACAGAGGAGTTCCGGCCATTGCTGACGTCATGCTGACGTCAGCATGGTGTCATAATGCAGATTTTCCTTTTTATTGGAAAATGTTTATTAATTACAGAAAATGATTAAAATTGTTTATTTAATAACTATTGTTTTATTGCTCAGAAAAATAAAGTAAAAATATGGGAGTAATCAGGAAAATGTACTCTTTCCAAATATGTCATTTTCATATATGTTGGATAAAGTTGAGTTTTGGACATTATTTAATGCTGGTTAATTCATTTAAAAATAGAAAATAAGTTTTTAGTCAATAAAATTAGAAAATTAAAAGTTATATACCTTTTTGCTCAAAATGACAAATGCAACCCAGTTATGATGTTTTCAAACCCATTTGAGCAATAAAAATTGCACTCACTTCTAAGATCGCCCGAAACCCCCTCGAGGGTCCATTTCGGGGCTAATTTCAACATAATTGGATGTTTGCCAAATGAACCCTAGCAACCCAAAGAACATGTTTAGGGCTTCGTTCAGTGCATTAACTTGCTCATGCATACATATTGCGCATTGCATCGATGCCATGTTTGATTGTTGTTTCTCTTTCGGTGTTTTGCTTCTGATCGGTAGAACGCGACCCCGAAGAGAAGATCGACAACGCCATGGCGAATACTTGATCCTAACCGACAAGTCAAGCACTTATTCCTGAAGACTTTCTCTAGTTTTCTTGAAGCAAGGCAAGCATAACCTCTTATCTGCCCATATATGATTCCGAAAGACTTTTCATTCTCGTACAAATGCATTCGATTCTAATGTATCTTGAGTCAATAGATAGAGTTATCCCATTTATTTGCATAACCCAGATACCATGATTCAATGCTCCTAGCAGACATATGATTTGTTTGTGTGTATCGCCAGAGCCTCATATATGCCATGCTTAGTCTTACATGTCTGTTGATCTCTGCTCCATCCGGTTGATGAATCAGAGCCGCAAATGAATCTAGTATGATAGTATGTTGTGGTAATTTAAGAGATGTTTGATTAACATGATTTAAAGGTGTGGATGACGAGATCACAGAGGGTCTGTGGTGGTTGTCTCGTTCATGCCCCTAGGAGCGAGTTCTCGTCTTCGAACCAAGACTGAGCGTGCATCCACACGGGGATTGGATTCCCCTCGGTCTCAACTTGCCTAGTTTGTTCCATGAGTTGCCTAGTTCGGGCTTTCCATTTGGATTTGCGGGGATATTAAAACCTTTTCAAAACTAGGACGTGGCGATGTATCGGCGCTCTGCGGGTAGGTAACCGTCGAGCATTGCGCACAACGATAGAGACCCGGCAGGAGATGGCCACTCCCTATTGGCGGTCCATCTCTACTCGGAGCGACTCATGGAATAGGCGAAGCAAGGGAAAGGTCGTGGTCAACCTCCATCTGCCGGCACTTCCCGGAATAGTGCTAATGTACTGGCATTAAGGGTTGGTTGATACGTGTGGTTAAAGTTGTACACCCCTGCAGGGTTAAATCTTTTCGAAAAGCCGTGTCCGCGGTTAAGGACGACTTGGTGACGGATTCTGTGATCATAGACAACTTAAACGGAATGATTAAAACTTGTTGATAATGAATGAAGGATGCCTCCTCGGAGATGCCGAGAGGGGTTACCTTGTAGCATGAGTTACCGGAACAACTGGAGGAGGTGATCTTTGAAGCACGAGGTGCTGAAATGATTTGGTGGATTAAAAAGATGATGATATCAGTAGTTGAATAGCTTCCTCATCTGTTTTCGAAATACTCCATGAGACGTGCTACTCCTTCCTCAATTTGAAAAACAAAGATGGCTTTACGCAAAATAACCTTCATAACTCCTTCTAAAGGAAGCAGATATATAATAGGTTAACTAAGTCTTGTTGAGTACCTCCCGTACTCATGTTTGCTTCAACTTGGTTCAGGTGGAGTTTCTCAGTTCGGTGGTGATTCAACGTGGACATCGACGAGTAGTTTGGGGTTCCCAGGTAGCAGCCTGGAATCTATGGGCTGGGACGTCGCCTTATGTTGCGGCCTCTTAGGCCTTTTTGGTTCTTGTTGACTAGCAACATGATTTGCCTTCCGTTGTCTGATGTAATGTTGGGTCGTGTGACCTCTGTTTGTAAGCTATACTCTAGTAACACCTGTTAATAAAGCTTCATGTTTAGAGTACTGCTTTGATCGGTTGTTGGTTTCGAGCTCATTGTTATACAGTTTTGGCTATGCCTGCATAGTTGTCGCAGTCGAGGGGTTGTGGAGCCGATGATCCATGTCCGAGCCCGCCTGTCGATGTGATCGGCCTGGGGCGAGGTAACCCGAGTAACCCTCGATTGTTGTTGCACTTTCTGGACACATAGCAGCTCTGTATAACTTTGGTCCCGTTCCTTCAGTTTCATCCGACTCGTGGACGCTTGGATATGCATAATTGGTTATGACTAGCATGGATACAAGGAGTAGTAGACTGGGGATCCGGACTACGTGCCGATGAATCCGGTCTGCCTGCCGTTGTTTGTTGCGGCCGGGGCTGGTAACCCTGAAGACCTTGTGAGTCCATGGCTAGGAGCACATAACAGTATGTATATCTCTGGGTTCGGGGTCTGACAAGTCTTGGTATCAGAGCAGGACTGCCTGTAGGAAAACCTTACTGCTTGGTCGATGTCGAGTCTAGTGTTTGTGAAAACTACTTCGAAATTTCAAATGGATTGTGAAAACCTTCTTAGGATTCTTTTTACTCCGTATCTGGTATCGCTCTAACTCTGGGTCTCCTTACCTGTTTTGGATTTGAAAAGGTTCCAGTTATTCAAAAACTTAGGTGCCTTCGTTGGCAAGGACGTTGTTATCCAAGTTGACCTAGTTATGAGTTTCTAGAGTCGTGTGTGTTCCATATTCCGTTACCTCTTAAACTGGGAGATTCCTTCCCATCCTAATCTCTCAGAGTTGTCCGGATTCCACATTTCTACATGTTTCAAAGTTCTAAATCCTGAACCTCGAGATTTCCTTTTCATCTCGAATGTATCCGTTATCCTCCGCTCAAGTTCTTCCGGAGCTATCAGTTGTCCTTCGAAAGATACTCCGTGATTGCTATTCGTAGTGTTCTTCGTGGCACTAAGATAGTATTTACTCCTTTCTCAATGTTTTTAACCTTGGACTTGAACCGAAGGTCCCGGAATGTGCTGAGTTGTGGTGAGTTGAACCATGTGGTTTCATAACCATGTGATGCTCACGCTATCAGTACAGGATGCTGACCTTTAACCCAAGTTATGTTTCTTTGGATCCTGAGGAATCTCTTCTACCTCAGGATGGCTAGGTAGTTTCAACTCCAATAGCCGTAGGTTTTCCCTTGTAATCAAGAAGGGGTCACAACAAGAGTGATCATCCAGAAATCCACATCTTCGTTTTTACCTCAGCTATACCGATCTTCTAGCATGGGTTTTACAAAAGAGTATCACCTGTGCACTCCCCATGGCCTCTGGATTTTCCCGAGCATGTTCCTATCTTCCAGTTGCTCTCAAATCTCCATCCGTTCTTTTGAAACCAAGTTGTATATGCGTGTTGGATTGATTCAATGCATTTGCTCTTGTTTTCTGTCAAAACGTTCCACCTTGGAATGTCAGGAGAAACAAACTCCAGTACCTCGTTCATCTCTAGGACCAGGTCAAAGTTTTGTAATCCACAGATTACAGAAGTTTCATAAGCTTCTATTCTGTTCCACCTACGAGTATCACACTCTTTTACGTCAAGAGGTCGTGCTTAGTTTCATGGCCATAATGATGAAGTGATGCTCCTACACATCTTCATCCACCCCTTCCTCCAAGCTTGAACGCTTGGGTGTGATGGGTTTGTGCTTTGACATGTGTATCAGCTATTCTTAGCAACTCCTATTGCTTTGAAAATCTAAGAAAACATATGTATCCTTGTTTGCATTATTGGTCACCGGTCTCTGTTTGAAGTTGACTGTGTTACCAAATCCGTTCATACCGGTGCACATTCTTGGTCAAAGAGTTAGGTTCACACCAAAACTCCCAAGACCATATCGGTTGCTTTGAAAAGCAAGACCTCTTTCGAACTCCAAGACATGTCGGTGGGTTGTGATATTCTGGTTGTCTTTCTAGAAGTATCACCAGGTTGTTACTTGACCGTGATGTCTAAACAAGGGGTAGTTTGAACCACTCCTTTCTCCAAGGAACCTTGCTGGATATCCTGGACTAGTTGGTTGAGCTTAAACAATAACTTGGAGAGTTGAAAGGCAAAAGCTCCGCCTAACTTGATTCTTTGACAAGGGATGTCTAGTTTCCTTTGGGTTGAAGCAGGATAGTATCTCCCTTGTGGACATGCTATCATTCTAACCTTGATTTGATTTGGGCTATCGTCAAACCAAGATCAGATCCAAGGGCTATCTTGATGGTGTTTTTCCTAGGTACACCTCCATGTCCTTTAGTCTGACCAATATTTTGCCTTGATCATAGATCATATGAAACCTCTCCTTGGAATGTTTGATAAGGGTGTTGTTGAACCCAACGATGACATCCTTGTTTTCTCCATGCTTAATGAGGTTCATGTTGAACAACTGGCATTTATGTTGGAAACTTTTGAGAACCATCTTTGTGTTATCACGAAGTTTTGTTCTGGATGTTCGAAGTGGCTTACTCCAGTCCATGTGCTCATGGTGAAAGTTGTCGCCATGGATCTGAGTATAGTTTCCTTGTTCCTTCGGGAATAATTTCAAGTCGGTCATGCATGTGTGGACTATTCTTCAAATGGTAGGTCGTTACATCCATTTATTGAAGAAGTTTACATCCACACTAAGCCACTGACTGATTGTTCGTAAGAGAAGAATTCCAAGATCTTCGTGATCTTTGTGACCGTCTTCCCAACCAGGACTCCGATGTGTTTCATTGCAAGTAGTCCATGTAGGTGCAACCGTCTTTCGCAAGTTGCTAATACATGAGTTCTACAATCTCTCTCATCTTTTTAAGTTGACATCATAGTCCATATCTTGAGAATCTAGCATATGTATCTTGTTTGTAACCGGTGTAACCTCCATGATCAAATGTGCTAAATTTGAATCATCCTCCCACTAACTAGAGCTGAATCTCAAGAAGCAACGATGGTTGGTGTTTCCTCAAGGGTATCGAATTAGGTCTTTTCAGAATCCGGCATGGTTGATGTTGTGGTTGACGCAATTAGCCAGAAGGCCTAATGTCATATCCCTTTGAATCCGTAAGAACAGCCATTCTCCATGAGCATTCTTGTGTGACTCGTGCTAACGAGTTTTCTCACCGTTCTTCCAAACCGGAGTTTTACTTTCACTTGATTACCTATAGAACGCTTGTCATGAGCCTGCTATCGGTATCTATAACATCCAGGATAACTTGGAAGTTGATTTTCCCAATATCTTTCCGTTGAACCTCCAAAACCTTTGTTCCAGTGGAAACAAGTTCCTCCTGAGAACATCTCTTGTGGTGTTTTGTAACCACCATTGATCAGTTCCCTTTTTCAAGTTGTTTGTACTTGAAGATACGTTCATCTCACACATCGTGTGAATTTGTTAGTCACTTCAGCCATGAGGTCTTAACCATGTGGTAAACGTATTGCTACGTACAATCCACAATAGGAAAGAGACTCCCTATTTCTTTCCGGTCTTTCAATCCCTGTTGGTTACCCATCCTAACGGTGTGACCAAAAATTCCTCATCAAATACGGTGTTCCAACATCCTGTGGTTACTCATATTCTATTGTGAAGTAACATCCCGATTATTGACAAAGTTTTCGACAAACCTTAATGGAATGAAAGTTCCTTCATCTTTCGTGTCCACTCCGAAGAGTGAACATGATTCCGTATTCAAATTCTCCCCGACACACGATTACAATGTTTTCTCGTGTTTTCCCTCGTCTGTGGATATTATGTTTTGGTATCCAAGACCATTCTCTCCATCTTGGTATTCTGTTTGAAGAAAATTCGATGTCAAAAGTTGTTCAACCTTTCTTTTCCAAAAGGATTTAAAGTCTTGTGCAAAGCTCATATTCTAAATCCTTTCAAGACCAATCGTCCACAAAATTGAAACCATCTTCTATTCCCTCTGTTATCTTGATGTGTTTCATGCCTGCTAACTCAAACAGTTCTTTATGAACATTCGTGCCATGAGTTACCCATGAGATACTCGATCCTCGTGAAGATCATTTCCTAAGAGTTTCCCTCTTACCTAAGGTGTATCCGTGCAACACTTCAAGATGCTACGGATCAATCTCTTCGAGAAAAGAACCGTAAGGTTCGAGAAGATCGTTCGAAACCGGTGTTCCTTCTTTCTTCTCCTTCAGGAATCTCGGGACGAGATTCTTGTAAGGGGGGTAGATTTGTAACATCCCAAGATTTGCTAGCAAAGGGCTGTGGTGTTGTTATCATGTCATAGCATGCATGGAAAATTTGAATCAAGTTTTAATTTTGAATTTAAATGAAACTTGCCCAAAAACCACTTAAAGTGATCACCCAAAATTTGTTTTAAAAACAAATTCAATTTGGGAAAAACAAAACATGGTTTTGTTGGAAATTTTATAAGGTTTACATATATCATTTTTGCAAATTTTTGTTTTTGCAAAAAGGCCCTGAAAACGTCTGTTTTCTGTTCAGTTTAAACCTCAGAAGGACCTCCTTGTAAAATCTAAAACTTTCAGGGGGTTTTTGTAATTTCTTTTCTTTCTTTCTTCTTCCTCCAGCGGACAGAAGGCAACGCTGCGTGTCGACGCCGCTGCAACCCACGGCCACCTCCTGCCTGCCTCGGTCGTTCGTGGATAACAAGAGAAGGATGGCGCCGTGATGCTCCTCTCTCCCTCACCCCTCGCTCGTCTCTTCCTCTGTGTACATCCTGGAGCAGAGCGAACCCTAGCCCTCTATTGACCGCGGCCGCCGTCGAAATTCCGGCGTTTGCCGCCGATTTGAGCCTCCCTGCGCCCAACGGAGCTCCCCGCGAGGTTCACTGGGTGGCCCTCCGTCTCCTAGTCGAAACATGCTTGCCGGGACGGTCTCAGGTGGGAGAATCGGAGACGAATTCCATGTCTCCGGCCGAACCTCGCCGTCGCTCGATCTCCGCCGTGCGGCCTTCCCCGAGCTCGCCGAGAGCTCCCCCGTCTTCACGGTGAGCTTCCGCAACCGCCGGCTCCCTCTCCTTACCCCCTCCCCCTTTGGACCATGCTGTGGCCACGCGCCATGTTCTGCCGCCACGGCGAACGTCGCCGGCGATGCTCCGACGAACCAAAACCGGGCGCGCTGCCTCTCCTAGGCTCACTGACCCCTCCCGCACCCCGTGGTGCCGCGCGATTTGAGAATCGGTCCCTTGATCGACAGATCGATCCACAACAGAGGAGTTCCGGCCATTGCTGACGTCATGCTGACGTCAGCATGGTGTCATAATGCAGATTTTCCTTTTTATTGGAAAATGTTTATTAATTACAGAAAATGATTAAAATTGTTTATTTAATAACTATTGTTTTATTGCTCACAAAAATAAAGTAAAAATATGGGAGTAATCAGGAAAATGTACTCTTTCCAAATATGTCATTTTCATATATGTTGGATAAAGTTGAGTTTTGGACATTATTTAATGCTGGTTAATTCATTTAAAAATAGAAAATAAGTTTTTAGTCAATAAAATTAGAAAATTAAAAGTTATATACCTTTTTGCTCAAAATGACAAATGCAACCCAGTTATGATGTTTTCAAACCCATTTGAGCAATAAAAATTGCACTCACTTCTAAGATCGCCCGAAACCCCCTCGAGGGTCCATTTCGGGGCTAATTTCAACATAATTGGATGTTTGCCAAATGAACCCTAGCAACCCAAAGAACATGTTTAGGGCTTCGTTCAGTGCATTAACTTGCTCATGCATACATATTGCGCATTGCATCGATGCCATGTTTGATTGTTGTTTCTCTTTCGGTGTTTTGCTTCTGATCGGTAGAACGCGACCCCGAAGAGAAGATCGACAACGCCATGGCGAATACTTGATCCTAACCGACAAGTCAAGCACTTATTCCTGAAGACTTTCTCTAGTTTTCTTGAAGCAAGGCAAGCATAACCTCTTATCTGCCCATATATGATTCCGAAAGACTTTTCATTCTCGTACAAATGCATTCGATTCTAATGTATCTTGAGTCAATAGATAGAGTTATCCCATTTATTTGCATAACCCAGATACCATGATTCAATGCTCCTAGCAGACATAGGATTTGTTTGTGTGTATCGCCAGAGCCTCATATATGCCATGCTTAGTCTTACATGTCTGTTGATCTCTGCTCCATCCGGTTGATGAATCAGAGCCGCAAATGAATCTAGTATGATAGTATGTTGTGGTAATTTAAGAGATGTTTGATTAACATGATTTAAAGGTGTGGATGACGAGATCACAGAGGGTCTGTGGTGGTTGTCTCGTTCATGCCCCTAGGAGCGAGTTCTCGTCTTCGAACCAAGACTGAGCGTGCATCCACACGGGGATTGGATTCCCCTCGGTCTCAACTTGCCTAGTTTGTTCCATGAGTTGCCTAGTTCGGGCTTTCCATTTGGATTTGCGGGGATATTAAAACCTTTTCAAAACTAGGACGTGGCGATGTATCGGCGCTCTGCGGGTAGGTAACCGTCGAGCATTGCGCACAACGATAGAGACCCGGCAGGAGATGGCCACTCCCTATTGGCGGTCCATCTCTACTCGGAGCGACTCATGGAATAGGCGAAGCAAGGGAAAGGTCGTGGTCAACCTCCATCTGTCGGCACTTCCCGGAATAGTGCTAATGTACTGGCATTAAGGGTTGGTTGATACGTGTGGTTAAAGTTGTACACCCCTGCAGGGTTAAATCTTTTCGAAAAGCCGTGTCCGCGGTTAAGGACGACTTGGTGACGGATTCTGTGATCATAGACAACTTAAACGGAATGATTAAAACTTGTTGATAATGAATGAAGGATGCCTCCTCGGAGATGCCGAGAGGGGTTACCTTGTAGCATGAGTTACCGGAACAACTGGAGGAGGTGATCTTTGAAGCACGAGGTGCTGAAATGATTTGGTGGATTAAAAAGATAATGATATCAGTAGTTGAATAGCTTCCTCATCTGTTTTCGAAATACTCCATGAGACGTGCTACTCCTTCCTCAATTTGAAAAACAAAGATGGCTTTACGCAAAATAACCTTCATAACTCCTTCTAAAGGAAGCAGATATATAATAGGTTAACTAAGTCTTGTTGAGTACCTCCCGTACTCATGTTTGCTTCAACTTGGTTCAGGTGGAGTTTCTCAATTCGGTGGTGATTCAACGTGGACATCGACGAGTAGTTTGGGGTTCCCAGGTAGCAGCCTGGAATCTATGGGCTGGGACGTCGCCTTATGTTGCGGCCTCTTAGGCCTTTTTGGTTCTTGTTGACTAGCAACATGATTTGCCTTCCGTTGTCTGATGTAATGTTGGGTCGTGTGACCTCTGTTTGTAAGCTATACTCTAGTAACACCTGTTAATAAAGCTTCATGTTTAGAGTACTGCTTTGATCGGTTGTTGGTTTCGAGCTCATTGTTATACAGTTTTGGCTATGCCTGCATAGTTGTCGCAGTCGAGGGGTTGTGGAGCCGATGATCCATGTCCGAGCCCGCCTGTCGATGTGATCGGCCTGGGGCGAGGTAACCCCAGTAACCCTCGATTGTTGTTGCACTTTCTGGACACATAGCAGCTCTGTATAACTTTGGTCCCGTTCCTTCAGTTTCATCCGACTCGTGGACGCTTGGATATGCATAATTGGTTATGACTAGCATGGATACAAGGAGTAGTAGACTGGGGATCCGGACTACGTGCCGATGAATCCGGTCTGCCTGCCGTTGTTTGTTGCGGCCGGGGCTGGTAACCCTGAAGCCCTTGTGAGTCCATGGCTAGGAGCACATAACAGTATGTATATCTCTGGGTTCAGGGTCTGACACACCGCTATCGTCCGCGAGTTCCCAGAGGAGGTGCTGGTCTCGGACGATCCTCCTGCTGTGATCGCTGCCCGCGGAAGGCCGATTGGCCGTTCTACGGACAGCGTGGAGGTAATGGTGGCTGGCCTGGCTGCTGATGCCAGGAAGGGCGCGGCTGCTGCCACGGGCGTCATCGAGGATCTCGCTGGCTCGAGTGCTGGCGGGAAGACCCACAAGCCCTACGAGAAGGACTGCAACCTCCCCCTCTCCACTACTCCGACAATACCGGCATCCGCCGTGCGGATGGGCATGCCGCCTCCCACCGAGCTTGAGCTCTTGACCATGAGGGCGCAGCTCGACCGACAGCGTCAGGAGTTGCTCTCCGAGCAGCTGGAGCTGGATAAGGTTAGGCTCGAGCTTAGCCTAGATCAGAACGAGTACAACAAGGCCCACGGCTTTACTCCGGTTGCTAGAAAGTCTAGCAAGGTAGGCGCTACGTGTCGCAACTTAGGCGCCGAGATGGCGACAGTTGTAGAGGTGCCTAGCCAATCTGCCACCACAAACACCTCCACCAGGCCCAGATACAGCACCCCCGCCAAAACCCTTAGAGCTGCAGAGGCTGTGGCCGCAGAGTTGCCAAACCTAGCTGGCGATGCGCGCGCCAGGCAGCAGGAGAGGCTCAATGAGTTGGTGTTAGAGGCCGCTAGGCAGAACGAGGAGTTCCGGAAAGCTAACCCGGGTGCTGGTGCTTCTCAGGTGGTGCATTCGCATGCGGTCAGATCTAACGATCAGGCCTCATCCCCGCATCCCAGTCACGAGAGGGACTAGAGTGTGCGCTCTGGGAAAGGTAGAGAGATGCAGGTGTACGACCCGGTTCTCGCCGCGAAACAGCACGCTGTGCCGCGAGAATCCGGTCAGAAACACACTACTGCAGGAGCATGCTATCAAGCCCATAAAGCTCAGAGTAGGGCACAAAGCGGAGACAACGCGGGGCCTTCTCGGCGTCCTGCTGCTCTGCCTATCCGGCAGAGGACACAGCAGCCTGCTGCAGCACAGCCGCGTGCGGCTGCGCCAGCAGCCAACCCTGTGGTGCAGCCCGCAGTCGTGCAGGAGAATAGATACGATGATGGCTACTCGGCGATGGGGCTAGCCGGCTATGCTGACCCCAGGAACGTTGCTGACCGACTTGGTGAGCGCATGTTGGAGCCTAGTGATGCCAGATTCAAATTGGACAGGATCAATCTGTCCGCGCAACTCGAGAGCAAGGGGCCGCCTGGCCCAGATTGCTTTGGTGCTCGTATCATGAACGAGCCTTCCGTGAACCACTTCCAGCTGGCCAGGGGGACCAAGTGCTACAATGGCAGCACCAAGCCAGAAGATTAGTTGAGTGACTATGTCACAGCCGTGCACATTGCAGGCGGGAACCGGATATGGGCTGTGCGGTATGTGCCGCAAATGCTTGAGGGTCCAGCTCGGATGTGGCTCAACAACTTGCCCAGGAACAATATCAATTGCTGGTTGGACTTCTCGGATGCCTTCATCAGCAACTTCACCAGCACGTACAAGAGGCCGAATAGGCCGCAACAGTTGTCCGCTTGCAAGCAGCGGGAAGACGAGACCGACCGCGAGTATTTTACTCGGTGGAGCACCTTGAGGAACACCTGTGAAGGTGTGAATGAGGCCCAGACCATTACTTGGTTTGCGCAGGCCTGCAGGCATGGCAGCATGTTGTGGCAGAAGCTGCAGCGCGAGATGCCGAGTACACTCGCAGAGACCATCAAGATCGCGGACATGTATGCACTCGGTGATCCAACTCAGCCTCTGATGGACTCCCCCGAGCCGAGAAGGAACTACAACAACAACAGCAACAAGCGCAATGATTTCCGCAACAAGCGTAGGGGCGACCGGATTGATACTCGGTATGATCCCGAGGAGGTGAATGCTGTGACCACGGCTGCTGGGAGTAGCCAGAGGCAAAAAAACTGCTGGAGCCCAATACGGGCAGAACCAGAATCAGGGCCAAGGCATCAAGAAACCATACAGTGCTTCCCAGCAGGGTAGCGGCAACTCGGGTCCTGCCCCAAACTTCATCTTCACGGAGATGAAGGATGGTCCGTGCAGCTTCCACACTCGGCATCCTGCCAGGCCTGCCAATCACACTACTCGGCAATGCAGCTGGTGGGAACAGATCAAGAACGAGGGCTTGCCCCCTCCTCCTCCTCTGCCAGCTGCAAATGCCAATGTGCAGCCAGCTCGGGCACCCGCTCCTCGGCCGGCCGCGTTCCCGAGAAGAGAGAATGTCAACCAGGTGGCTTTACGATCCAACCGCTACTTCAACAACGACCGCCACCGCAACAGCAATAACAACGACCGCAACTACAACAACAACTACTACATCCGCAGCAACAACAGAGGAAACAACAACAACAACAACAACAACAATCAAGGTAACAGCAACAATGGCAACAATGGTGGTGGAGACCGCAACCATTTCCAAGAGCACCACGAGAGCTACATGATCTTCGTCACCGAGCCAGTCGACAAGCAGTCGCAGCACAGGCGTGCGATGGAGGTAAATACCGTCATCCCGGCAGTGCCTAACTATCTGCGCTGGTGCGACCAGGAGGTGACTTGGTCCAAGGCTGATCACCCCAAGGTGATGCCCAACCCGGGTAGCTATGCTTTGGTGCTGAATCTCACTTTTCTGGGACCCGAGAAGAATGTCTGATTCAGCAAGGTGCTGATCGACAACGGCAGCAGCATCAACATCTTGTATCTCGATACATTGAAGAAGCTCGGCCTTGGCGAGAACATGCTGCTGCCCAGCAAGACCACATTCCATGGAATTGTGCCGGGGGTATCTTGTGCTCCAATCGGCCGCATCTGGCTGGATGTCCTATTCGGCACCAGGGAAAACTGCCGCACCGAGTACGTCCAGTTCGAGGTGGTTGATCTTCAGAGCCCCTACCACGCTCTTCTCGGTAGGCCTGCACTCACCAAGTTCATGGCTTCTACCCATGCTGCCTATCTGAAGATGAAGATCCCTGGTCCTAATGGAGTGATCACCATCTCGGGTGACTACAAGAGGTCTTTGGAGTGTGCCTCTGCTGGTTCCCAGCTAGCGGAATCCATGGTCATTGCTGCCGAGAAGAAAAAGATGTACGAGGTGGTGGCAATGGCGCAAGCAGCGCAAGGTGGTGCGCTCGGCATGCCGAGTTCCCAGTACGGGACCGCATTCCAGGCGTCCCAGGAAACGAAGAAAGTCTAGGTTGACCCTGAGTTCCCAGACCGTGTTGCCATCATTGGCACCGGGTTAGGAGAGAAATAGGAAAGCGAGCTCATCCACTTCCTCCGTGAGAATCGGGACGTGTTCGCCTGGTCCAATGAGGATCTACCAGGTGTCCCGAGGGAGTTGGTTGAGCACTCGCTACATGTGCGGCATGATGCCAAGCCAGTGAAGCAGGCGATGCGCCGCTTTGGCGATGAGAGAAGGAAGGCCATTGGTGACCAGATCACCAAGTTGCTGATAAGCAACTTCATCATGGAGGTTTTGCATCCTGACTGGCTAGCCAACCCGGTGATGGTTGAGAAGAAGAAGGAGGACCCCAAGGCAGATACCGCATGGCGCATGTGCGTGGACTACACCGACCTGAACAAGGCCTGCCCCAAAGATCCCTTTCCGCTACCCCGCATAGATCAGGTGATCGATTCCACTACTGGTTGCGAGCTTTTGTCTTTCATAGATGCCTACTCTGGTTTTCATCGGATAGCTCTCAACCCTGCTGATCAAATAAAGACTGCTTTCATTACCCCGTACGTGGCTTATTGCTATCGTGTCATGTGCTTTGGGTTGCGGAATGCGGGGGCTACCTATCAGAGATGCATGCAGAAATGCTTGCATGATCAAATTGGCAAAAATGTGCAGGTGTACGTAGATGACATTGTCATCAAAACGAATAAAACACATACTCTGCTTAGTGACATTGAGGAAACATTTTCCAACTTGCGCAAGTACAAGATGAAGCTGAATCCGAGTAAATGCACGTTCGGCGTCCCGGCTGGCAAGCTACTCGGCTTCTTGGTATCCAGTCGGGGCATTGAGACCAATCCTTCAAAGATAAAAGTTATTGAGAGCATGTCTTTGCCGAGATCCCTGAAGGATGTGCAAAAAATCACTGGTTGCTTGGCTTCTCTGAGCCGCTTCCTGGGCAGAATGCGCGAGAAGGCCTTGCCTCTGTATCAGTTGATGAAGAAAAATGACAAGTTTGTCTGGACACCGCAAGCTGATGTGGCATTCAAGGAGCTGAAGGACATGCTGGGTAGCGCTCCCATCTTGGCTAGCGGAACCAATGCTGCTGTACATTGCTGCGACTAACCGAGTGGTCAGTGTGGTGATTATGGTGGAAAGAGAAGAAGAAGGCAAGACTGTGCAGCGGCCTGTATATTATCTCCGTGAGATGTTGTCCAGCTCCAAGCAGAACTACCCGCACTACCAGAAGATGACTTACGGCGTGTACTTGGGCACCAAGAAGCTGAAGCACTATTTTCAAGAGCATCCCATCACAGTGGTGAGTACTGCTCCCATCTCGGACATCATGGGCAACAAGGAAGCGAGTGGCAGAGTAGCCAAGTGGGCGATTGAGCTGGCCGCGTACGCTCCTGCGTATGCGAGAAGAGAAGCCATCAAGTCTCAGATTCTTGCGGATTTTCTGGTGGATTGGGCCGAGGTGCAGTATGAGCCTCCTACTCCGGTATCCAACTACTGGAAGATGCATTTCGATGGCTCCAAGGCGAAGGAAGGCTTGGGTGCTGGTGTGGTGCTCACGTCACCCAAGCGAGATCAACTCAAGTACGTGCTGCAAATCCACTTCAAGGCATCCAACAATGTAGCAGAGTACGAGGCCGTGGTACATGGCTTTAAGGTGGCCAAGGAGGTTGGCGTGCAGCGTATCATTTGCTATGGCGACTCGGATCTAGTGGTGCAGCAAGTTTCAGGCACTTGGGATGCTCTGGATGCCAACATGGCTTCATATCGGTTCCTGGTGCAAACCATGACTGGATTCTTTGAAAGATGCGAGTTCTAACACATACATCGAGCAGAGAATGAGGCAGCTGATGAGCTGTCCAAGTTGGGTTCTTCTCGGCAATACATCCCGGCTGGGGTTGCCTTGGAGCATTTGAGGAAGTCGTCTATCAAGCCATCCCCCAACTCGGAATCCATCTTTGTTCCTTCTCTGCCTGGTGAAGAAGCTGTTCCAATGGAGATTGACTAGGAGGCTGCAAAAGAGAACCCGGGGACTGCCGTCTCCATCCCGGGGACTGGTGCCTGCAACCCGGGGACTGTCCCTTCCTACTCGGGGACTGCCCCTCCTAACTCGAGGACTTTCGCATTCATTGAGGGAGTTCTCGCTGCGTGCACGAGATCTCGGGGACTCGTCCCCAACCCAGAAGAAGAAGAAGTGGTGGCTGATCCAATGGAACTGGACGAACCAGTGTTTCCCATCCGGGAGACACCGAGTTGGGCTCTGCCCATATTATCCTTTCTAAAAGACGGCACCTTGCCGAGTGATGAGGTTACCTCGAGGCAAATTCAGAGAAGATCCAAGGGCTATACAATCTTCAGAGATGTGCTGCATAGAAGAAGTCCTACTGGTGTGCTGCAACGCTGTGTAGATCCAGCGGAAGGAGAAGAAATTCTTGTGGAGATCCATCAAGGGGAATGCGGGCATCACGCCTCTTCTCGGGCTCTGGTCAACAAGGCTTTTCGGCATGGCTTCTTTTGTCTCACTGCTTTGAAGCAAGCTGAAGATATTGTGAGAAAGTGCAATGGCTGCCAAAGATTCGCAAGTAAGATTCATATGCCAGCTTCCGAGTTGAAGACCATTCCCATTACTTGGCCATTTGCTGTTTGGTGCTTGGATATGGTGGGTCCTTTCAAGCCGGCTAGAGGCAACATGACGCACATCCTGGTCATGGTTGACAAATTCACAAGGTGGATTGAGGTGAAGCCTATTCGGAAGTGTGATGGAGCCACTGCTGTGAGTTTCCTGAAGGATGTGATCCCGAGGTATGGCTACCCGCATAGCATTATCACGGATAATGGCACAAACTTTGCTGAAGGCAGGTTTGCGACGTTCTGCAGAGATAAGCGCATTCGGCTAGATGTTGCATCTGTAGCGCATCCCGCCTCCAATGGGCAAGTGGAAAGAGCAAATGGCATGGTGCTATCAGGCATAAAGCCAAGGCTGATTGAGCCGCTGCTGAAAACACCTGGGTGTTGGCTAGACGAGTTGCCAGCGGTGTTGTGGAGTCTAAGGACTACCCCTAACCGGTCAACCGGCTACACGCCATTCTTTTTGGTCTATGGAGCTGAGGTTGTGTTGCCCACTGACCTAGAGCATGACTCGCCCCGTGTAACGCTCTACACGGAGGCAGAGGCTAGAGAAGCTCGAGAAAATGACGTTGACCTGCTGGAAGAAGCAAGAGAGCTAACTCTGTCACGTTCAGCTGTTTATCAGCAAAACTTGAGGCGTTATCACAGCCGGAAAGTGAACCCAAGGGTTTTCCGAGAAGTAGACATGGTGCTTAGGCTCGTGCAGCGCACAGCCGGGATGCACAAGCTATCTCCTCCGTGGGAAGGGCCGTTCATTGTGAGCAAGGCTCTACACAATGATGCCTATTACCTTGTTGACGCACAGCCATCCAGAAGAACAGGCCGGATAGAGCAGGAGAAGAATCCAAGCGCCCTTGGAATGTAGCTCTACTCCGCCGTTTTCATTTGTGAGCAAATTATGTATGTACTCTCTTATCCGAGTTAAACTTCTATTCGGCAATCTGAAATTGAACTCGGGGACTGCCCTCGTCCAAACTGTTCCTTGTGTTTACTCTGCTTTACTTTGTCTATTTGGTTGAAACACTTAGAATTTCAAAAGCATACAAAGTAGTGTGTTTAAACTCACAGGACACTGTGCGACTCTGCTGCTGTCCGCAACCCGGCTTCATGGCAAGCCAGAGAACAAGTCAAAGAGTCAATGAACACATGAAAAATTGCAAAGGAAAGGAAGCGTGTGGCAACCGAGTAGAGTGTCTTTTGCTGTTTTTTCTTTCCGGCTAAGTGGTGGGCAGCGTTACTATGTATTTTTCTAAGTGGCTAAGTATTTGAAACTCCTACTTTGAACTCTTGTGACTCGACTACCAACAAAGCAACAAGTTGCAGGTAAGAGCTGAGACAAAAAGGAAAGAGCGGATAAAAAATGCAACTCGGGGACTTGCATAATAACGCAACCCGGCATCGGGCCAATGTTGCTCAAATTAATAAACTTCAAACTTCAAGGGAAATAAAACTGAGTAGCGACGGAAATAATAATTGTTTGATACATATGCACCCGGCATCCCGGGGATCTGATAAAAATTCTAGGGCATAAGTGTTTGCAGGATATCACTGGTTGGAAGTAGCAGTGTTGTCCAGGTTGGCGTTGGCAGCATCAGCTTCGGTGTTGGCGGTGGCTCGCTCAGAGGTGGCAGTGGCCACCGAGATGGGGTCGGTAGCTAAGGTGGAAGCAGTGGATTGAGTGCGGAGTAGCGCCGCGTCATCAAGCGCCGCGCCAGAGGACGAGCCCAGCTCGGGAGCCGCAGCCTGGGTCACCATCTCGGTGGTGATGGTGGCATCTTGGCCCTCGGTTTCCGGCTCCTCGTCGCTATCCGCAACAGCCTTGCCCTTCCCCTTCCCGGATCCCTCCTCGGCACCAGTATTTTCTAAGACACCCAAGTCCTCCGACTCGGTGTCCTCATCTTCATCTTCCTCTTCATCTTCATCCTCGATTTCCGCCTCGGTGTCAGGCTCGGTGGGGCCGTCGATGAAGAGGGCGGTATCCGCGTAGGAGGCGATCTCGTACGCAACTGCCTTGCGGCGAGCCACGCAGTCGAGCTCATCTGACCACTTGGAGCCTTGGCACAAGTCGCGAATGGTGTTGAGGTTGAGGTTCTCGTACCAGCTGCATATGAAGCAGAGCAGCAGATCGGCGCCTGCCCGAGCTGCGGACGCACGCCATTTCTTCAGCTCGGCCTTTGCGCCATTCAGCTTCTCGGAGAGCGCGCGAAGAGTTTTGGGCGCAGATTAGCGAGGCCAGAATAGATCGTGAAGCTTGAAGGCTGTGGACACCAGGTTGGAGCTAAAGCCCTGATGCTGGCGGAGCTGCGACTTGATACTCGTAAGGTCGTTGTTGATTGAAGATTTGGTGTTCGTAGGCAATCCTTTTTCAGCTCGGATTCCTTGCGCCTTAGCCAAAGCAGGTGTGCTAGCCGAGCAGAGATCAGGGAAGATATCTGAGAATGCTATCCGAAAGAGTTAGATAGGGAAGCAGAAAAGAGGAGAAGCAAACCAAGCCAAACAGAAGAAGAAAAACAAAACAGCTAGGTACAGAGAAGCGCAGACTTACTGTTAAGGTCAATAAGTAGCGCGTGCAGCTTGTTCTTCCAGGCCTCCTCATCGGCAATATGCCTCTCCTCGACTTGGCGAGCAGTGCCAAGCTGGAGCATGAGATCCGCATTGCACTTCTTCAGCACCTCATTTTCCGCCTTGAGGGCCCTCTCCTTGGCCTTGCATACTGCCTTCACTTTGTCCTTCTCGGCGGCTTGGTCTATGGCATCCTGGAGAGCTGTCCTCAATTGGACCTACAACTGTTCCAACTCGGCGTCGCGTTTGTTCTTGAGCTCTGTCTCCTGGTTCTCTAGTTGCTGCTTCACCTCCGCGGGCTTCAAGCAATCGAGATGATCCTCACGGAATTTCTTGTACTCTTCTGCGGAAAGAAACAGCACAGTGAGCAGAGTAACCAAGAAAAAGGAGAAAAACAAGCACAGAAGGATCAGCAACTCACCTTCCAGCTCCTTGATCTTGCTCTCGGCGGAGGCAGTGAAGACGTGGCAGTGCTGGTGCTGCTCCTGCAGTTCTTTGAATTTGCCTGCAGAGTAAACAGAGTTAGAGCAAAGAGCAAATCCGGGCGTAAACACAAAACGCACTAACCGAATAGCTAAAGGCTTACTTTCGATTGCAGAGAGTTGAAGGGCACGATCCACTGCCGCCTGCTCCAACTCGGCGTCGTTCTTGCGCTCTTTTTCCAGGGCCGCGAGCCGTCGGGTAGCGATGCTATGGTTCCAGAGCAGCCGCCGGAACAAGTTGGTCCTCTTCATGAGGCTATTCTGGGAAAAAGGAAGAAAACGAATTAGACAATTTTTGGAAGATTTGGCCCGAGAAGACGGCAACTCGGTTGAGCACCCGTCTACTCGGCCCGAATCTCGGGGACTGGATAGTGGCTAAGGAGAAAAAGAAGAACATAAGAGAAGAAAAGTCACAACTCGGAACAAGCAAAAGAAACTTACAGCGTATGTCTGCTCGATGTCTTCGGCGGCTTTGCGATGAACGAATAGCTTCGCGGCCAGCGTACATGTGTTGGAGGCGATGGTCATGGGATTGTAGCCCATATCAGCCTTGTTCCAGTCAGTACGCCAGTGGTCCAGCGTGCCTACGGTGCTGCCATCCCACGTCTTGTTCCCAAGGACGCTGCTCTCCCACACCTGATCAATGAAGCCTATTCGGTCAATCACCTGCTGGAGCCCCTCGGTTTGAACTTCAGTCTCGTTGGCCTCGCGTGAGTGGAACACAAGGGTTTTCTTCTTCTCTGACAACTTGGCGTCCACCGCCTTGGCCTGGGCGCCCTTCGTAAGGGCGATCCGCTGCTCACCCTTGGTCAACTCAATACTGTGCTGCTTGGCCATCTGCAGCATGTAGGGCAGGAAGCTGGGCTGCGACTGAGGAGCGCTCGCGCTCGATTCTTCGCCCGCGCCAGCAGAACTGCCAGGAGCGCCAAGTGTAAGTTGCGCGCTCTTAGCAGCAGGCTTCATGGTTGATTTGGGCGGTGGCATCAGTGCATTGTCCTGCGCAGCATGGCGCGGCGGGTTCCGACGAGTTGGGGCGTCAGGCTGAATGGCCATCTTGCCGGTAGCATCCGTCTGAGAAGCAGGTTTCTTGGTACCTTGCTTGGAAGGAGGGCTCGGCGCGGTCTTCTGCGTGCTTTGCTTTGCGGGAGGGCTCGGGGCAGTCTTGGTTTTCTTCTGTGGTCGTGGAGGGCTCGGTGCAGTAGGTGGAGTAACCTGCTGAGTAGGCGGCACAGGGGGCCAGCTACCCAACGCAGCGTCCGGCTGCGCTTGGCCCTGCAGGTTTCGCTCCACCACAGTATCCTCAGCCCGCTGCTCGGCAGCGGGATTCGGGCGTACATCTTCTGCCTCTTCTACCCGCGGTTGGGCCGCGGGGTCGTCTTGAACCGCAGCTTCGTCTAGCGGCTGCTCCAGGTTCTCGTCCTGCCGCTCAAGGGCGGCATGATCTTGGTGCTCAGCTTCTTGATTGGTATTCTCCCCAACTGAGGCAGCTGGGGGAGAAGAAGGCGTCTCATCGTGAGCAGCATCCTGCGCGCTCTGATCCGCGCGGGCCTGCTGCTCCAAGTCCATGTTTTGGGCACCAGCGCCCATGTTCTCAGCGCTGGCGTCTTCTTCTTCTGCCTTCACGGGGCTTTTGGCGATGGCGACCTTCTTCTTCTTCTTCTTGGCCTTCTTGGTTTTCTTGGCGGCAGGCTCTTGGGCACCGCTACCCGTCCTCTTCCGAGTAGTAGGAGCAGCTACAAAGATAGGATCGACGTCGAGGGCATCCTCGTCTTCCTCGTCCACCTCAGGATCATCTGTAGAATATAAGGGAAAAAAGAGTTGAGAAACGGAAAGGGAGGTTGGGTTGCGCTACTCGCAATAAGAGAGGTGAACTTAGTCACCTTCTTCGTCCTCGGACCAGTCCCGAATGGATGCATCAACTTGATGCTTACCCGGCTGTTCGGCGTGAGGGATATAGAGGGTGTCCTAGGTATCGTAGGCAGTCTCATCGTCCTCTTCTCGGTCACTGCTCTAGTTGGCCTCAAAGAGCTCCTCATCTTCAACAGCTGGACGATCGATATGCTGGAAAGACAAGCAAGTGGTGCAAATCAATTGAGTACAAGGCTGAGGGGTTCTACCCGGTACAGGATGCAAACACAAAGCATATAAATCCAGAAAATCCTATTCAGAGTAGCATGCAAACACAAATCATATTAGGCTAAGGTTCTCTACTCGACGGGGCGTGCAAACACAAAGCACATAAAGCCAACTAAGATGATCGGGGTGTGCTACTCAACATGGCGTGCAAACACAAAGCACTTAAGGCCTACAGGATATTTGAGATGTTCTACTCGGTATGAAGGTACAGAGACAGAAAAGAGAGGGCTAACCTGTTCGATGCGCTTAGTACGGCTGTACGGCACAAAGCCGTATTGCCAGGTGTCGGTGAGGCTGGTCTTCATGATGGATCTCGCCCAGACGGCGACATCGGCGGTGCTAAGCTCGAAGGTGGTGGTCCTCGTGCAGTCCCGGCTGCCTCCCATGTGGCACATCTTGTGGGAGCGGCGTTGAAGCGGGAGCACTCGGCGTGAGATCCAACATACGATGGGATCATCACGCTTGAATCCCAACTCCGTCAGCTCGGCGAGGCGCTTCTCGATCTAAAGGATTTCGTCATGATTCTTCGGCTTGTATCCCCAATTCGGCTGGGTTGGCGGCGTATTCGTCCACTTGGGGAGATTTATCCGGTCCGTGATTGGCGCTCCTTCTTCGGCAGGAACGT
This sequence comes from Alopecurus myosuroides, assembly GCA_028641055.1. Classification (NCBI taxonomy): domain Eukaryota; kingdom Viridiplantae; phylum Streptophyta; class Magnoliopsida; order Poales; family Poaceae; genus Alopecurus; species Alopecurus myosuroides. Next base: position 461,469,882 of record CM054057.1, on the reverse strand, counting down.
TCTGAACGTAAAGGAAGGAGCGCTGCCACTTACGTACCGTGTCGAGCCCCTTGACACGCGGATGGCTGCCGGCGGTGCGCTGCAGCATCATCGCGCTTCCCGTCTTCGTCATGGCGCGGGAGCTCTCCGTGCTTCCGGGCTTGGGGACGCTTTGCTTCCGGAAGAAGTACCGCGCCCAGGTATGAACAGTCGGGCGCACGCCCAGGAACGCCTCGCAGACCACGACGTGGAAGGCGAGCATCACCATGGCATTGGGGGGCAGGTGATGCGGCTGTAGACCGAAGTGATTGACGAATTCCCTGAAGAAGTCCGACGCCGGGAGGCCAAATCCCCGCTTGAAGTGCGCGAGGAAGACGACGAACTCGCCCTCCTATGGCGCGGGGATGGTTTCGCCGTCCGGCTGCCGGCACTGCACGCCGGGAGGGACGCGGCGGGTATTAACCAACCACCGGCAATCTTCCGGCGTGACGTCAGATCCCTCCCATCCGGCGCGAGCGTCGTCATCTCCGCGGGCCATGGAGATGAGATGGATTGGTGGAAAATTTGTGGAAGAGATGGGTGGAGAAAGTGATCTCTGTCTTTCCGGCGTCGCACGGAGCAGCGGCACGGCAAGGATGCGCGGCGGCGGAGTGCTCTGCGGCGGAGAGGCGAAGAGGCAGAAGATGGAAGTGAGCAGGAAAGAGAAGGAGGAGTTACCGAGGGGGTATTTATCTCTCCCCTCGAGTTGCCGTTACGAGCGGAGATAGTGGGATCAGTCGTGCGCTGAGATCGTGCGGCGTGGGCTGCGCGCCAGTTAGAAACGCACACAGCGCATGTTGCGCGCGTAACGGGCGCAGTTAATCCCACGTCGTGATCGTGGGCTATTGAGTGCGGTTGAAGAGACTTAACGGGCTGGTCGGCCCTGGCCGCAGTTATGGGCGCGTGGCCTGCCATATCCCGGGTACCGAGGCGTCGGAGTGACAGGGGTGCGGCACGTGCCCCGTTGCAAGACGCAGAGGTGGATTCGCACCGATTGAGGCGGGATTGCATTTTCAAAGATTTCACTAAGTCTTCTTACTCAGCATCAGAGAAGAGAAATGGTGCTACTCGGAGAAGAAGAGATTCAAGCCAAGGATAAGGGCTACTCAGAGGTGCTACTCGGCATCTTACGGTTCGAAGGCAGGATTTGTTTTTAAGCTGGAAGGGCCCAGTGAACAAGTTCGCATGACTCTACCAGCTTCGGGGACTAATGTCGGGGGGTTACCCCCGAGTAGGGGTAAGGCAGGTGGTAAAGGCAAGACCAGAAGAGCAGTTTTGACCAAGTTGGCTGGCTACCCGGTACTCGCTACCCGGTGGACAGCTATCCGGTAGTACCTACCAATGACCAGGAGGAAGAATCAAGGAAGTTGTATTCTTCTGAGTAGAGGAAGTTGTCCAGGTAGAGGGAGTGGATTCCTACTCGGACCAGAAGTCAATGGAGCCGTTCTGACACAGGATCCCGCGTATCCTGTGTCCGTACGGCGTGCGGTTCAACTTACGGAGTGCGTGACTATCCGCACCACGGCGTGGCTACAGTGATGTAGGCGCCTGTCTAGTCCTGTCACTGACAGAGGGGACAGGACGGGGCTAGGGGCCCACCCTATCTCACTGACAAGGGTGGACAGGTCTCATCTCCGAACGGCGCAACGACTTACGGGGCGAGTGTCAGCGGGAACCCGGAGACGTGCGCGGTTCTGCAGGGCTCCTGTCACATCCCGTTGTACTCTAAACTAGTTTTCTATTCGGCTGGGCACCAGTATATAAGGTGCCCTGCCTCCTCCTGTGAGAGGCTCGAGATCATACCGGCAATAGCTTCACGCAGAAAGAACTAGAGAGAAGAGTGGCTACTCGGCTGAAGGCCTGATTGTACTGTGGCTACTCGGTAACACACATATAAAGAGAGAGGCATGAGTAGGGGTGTTACCTCCACACGAGGGCCCTGAACCTGGGTAAGATCTTGGTGTTTGCATTGTCTGTGATCCATCCCACGCGGCTACTCGCCGTGTGATCCCTCCCCGAGCACCTCCAGCGTCCATCGGCCCCAACTTTAGCCATCCCATGGCATCTGCCGTGATACCACCACGACACTAACTTCCGAGAACTCCCCTGATTTGTCGGGAATGTACTTATTAATAAGTAACATCCCCGCAGCTTTGAGCGCGGTGAAGACCTTCTTGAAAGCCTAGATTCTTTCGATCTGGGTTAGCTGGGAGCTACCTTCTGTTTCAATCAACAAAAGAAAGTTAAGGAAAGCAGAAGAAGGGAAAAATTCAAGATCCGGTAAAAGTCAAAATACTTACCGATGATGCGGTCCATCTCCGTGCCTTCCTCCAGGCGCTGGTTCAGGGCGTTCTCCAGGTCGCTGATGGTGGCTTTGTCCTTCTCGACCTGGTTGGAAGCCTTGGACTCGGCAATGCGGACAAACAGTTGGCTAGCCTCCAGGTCTTTCTGGAGCTTCACAGCGATTTTGTTAAGCTCCATGTTTTCCTTACGGAGGTTCTCCGTATTGCCGGCATCTTCAGCAATTTGTTTGGCTTTCCCAAAGAAGCTGAAAAGCAAGTAGAAGGAAGAGTTAGAAACTCGGAAAAATATTTAGAAAAATTTCCAAGCAAAAGCAATGAAAAAACTTACCTGCTGATTCATCCAGCTTTTGCTGAACGGAGGCCAGCTCAGATTCTTTATCTTCAAGAATATTAATAAGGGTTTTCACCTCCTTATTCTTGATGCTGAGCTTGTTTAAAATCTCCATGTTAATGGTTTCAGCAGTTTGCTAAAACATGGAAAATAAATCGCTTAAGTCAAAAAAATCAAGCAAGGTAATGAAAAAAATATTAAGTCAAAAAAGTATACTTTTGACAAAATGCTTGGGGGCTAGAGATATTACCTAGCTCATCCGCTGCAAACCCGACAAGTTCTCGTCGAATTCTTTTGCATACTCTGCAAAAATAATCCCCACGTGGCAAAGGCCGTCCTGGATGACCTGCCGAGGTGAAAATACGAAGTTGTTCCTTACAATAAGCCCGCCTTGCGGCCAAGGACGGATTAAGGGAGCAGGAGCAGAGTGTTTTGTCACCCACGGTTCCATAAATCCGTGTTCGTCAAAGGGCTCTTCCTTTACCTTGAACTCCTTGTCAAATGTCGGGATTGGCTCCTCCTCTGGAACTCGAGAAGGACCTCCCACCTCAGGCACCGCCCTTTCCCTCGCGTCCGTTTCCGGCGCAATGGGTTGGCTGGTCTGCTGGGTTTCCTCCTCCCTGGAAGCAGTGTTTTCCTCCGCAGCTGCGACTGGAGTGTCGGGAGCAGCAACAGGAGAAGGCTGTGTCCCTCTCCGGGCCACAAACTTGATTTTCTTCCGGCCTTTTGGCTTCAAAGTTGTTGGAGCCAGGCTAGAAAGAGAAAATTCGAGAAGTTAGAATCCCGAGAAAAGGAAAGAAAAGAACTCCTGCGACAAAAAGCAGAGAAAACAGAAAACTCGGATGATTTACCTGGAGGTAGGCTCTTCTTGGCCTTCTTGGTTTTCTTGGCGGCAGACTCTTGGGCACCGCTACCCGTCCTCTTCCGAGTAGTAGGAGCAGCTACAGAGATAGGATCGACGTCGAGGGCATCCTCGTCTTCCTCGTCCACCTCAGGATCATCTACAGAATAGAAGGGAAAAAGAGTTGAGAAACGGAAAGGGAGGTTGGGTTGCGCTACTCGCAATAAGAGAGGTGAACTTAGTCACCTTCTTCGTCCTCGGACCAGTCCCGAATGGACGCATCAACTTGATGCTTACCCGACTGTTCGGCGTGAGGGATACAGAGGGTGTCCTAGGTATCGTAGGCAGTCTCATCGTCCTCTTCTCGGTCACTGCTCCAGTTGGCCTCAAAGAGCTCCTCATCTTCAACAGCTTGACGATCGATATGCTGGAAAGACAAGCAAGTGGTGCAAATCAATTGAGTACAAGGCTGAGGGGTTCTACCCGGTACAGGATGCAAACACAAAGCATATAAATCCAGAAAATCCTATTCAGAGTAGCATGCAAACACAAATCATATTAGGCTAAGGTTCTCTACTCGACGGGGCGTGCAAACACAAAGCACATAAAGCCAACTAATATGATCGGGGTGTGCTACTCAACATGGCGTGCAAACACAAAGCACTTAAGGCCTAAAGGATATTTGAGATGTTCTACTCGGTATGAAGGTACAGAGACAGAAAAGAGAGGGCTAACCTGTTCGATGCGCTTAGTACGGCTGTACGGCACAAAGCCGTATTGCCAGGTGTCGGTGAGGCTGGTCTTCATGATGGATCTCGCCCAGACGGCGACATCGGCGGTGCTAAGCTCGAAGGTGGTGGTCCTCGTGCAGTCCCGGCTGCCTCCCATGTGGCACATCTTGTGGGAGCGGCGTTGAAGCGGGAGCACTCGGCGTGAGATCCAACATACGATGGGATCATCACGCTTGAATCCCAACTCCGTTAGCTCGGCGAGGTGCTTCTCGATCTGAAGGATTTCGTCATGATTCTTCGGCTTGTATCCCCAATTCTGCTGGGTTGGCGGCGTATTCGTCCACTTGGGGAGATTTATCCGGTCCGTGATTGGCGCTCCTTCTTCGGCAGGAACGTTCTTAACGTAAAGGAAGGAGCGCTGCCACTTACGTACCGTGTCGAGCCCCTTGACACGCGGATGGCTGCCGGCGGTGCGCTGCAGCATCATCGCGCTTCCCGTCTTCGTCATGGCGCGGGAGCTCTCCGTGCTTCCGGGCTTGGGGACGCTTTGCTTCCGGAAGAAGAAGTACCGCGCCCAGGTATGAACAGTCGGGCGCACGCCCAGGAACGCCTCGTAGACCACGGCGTGGAAGGCGAGCATCACCATGGCATTGGGGGGCAGGTGATGCGGCTGTAGACCGAAGTGATTGACGAATTCGCTGAAGAAGTCCGACGCCGGGAGGCCAAATCCCCGCTTGAAGTGCGCGAGGAAGACGACGAACTCGCCCTCCTGTGGCGTGGGGATGGTTTCGCCGTCCGGCTGCCGGCACTGCACGCCGGGAGGGACGCGGCGCGTATTAACCAACCACCGGCAATCTTCCGGCGTGACGTCAGATCCCTCCCATCCGGCGCGAGCGTCGTCATCTCCGCGGGCCATGGAGATGAGATGGATTGGTGGAAGATTTGTGGAAGAGATGGGTGTAGAAAGTGATCTCTGTCTTTCCGGCATCGCACAGAGCAGCGGCACGGCAAGGATGCGCGGCGGCGGAGTGCTCTGCGGCGGCGGAGAGGCGAAGAGGCAGAAGGTGGAAGTGAGCAGGAAAGAGAAGGAGGAGTTACCGAGGGGGTATTTATCTCTCCCCTCGAGTTGCCGTTACGAGCGGAGATAGTGGGATCAGTCGTGCGCTGAGATCGTGCGGCGTGGGCTGCGCGCCAGTTAGAAACGCACACAGCACATGTTGCGCGCGTAACGGGCGCAGTTAATCCCACGTCGTGATCGTGGGCTATTGAGTGCGGTTGAAGAGACTTACCGGGCTGGTGGGCCCTGGCCTCAGTTATGGGCGCGTGGCCTTCCATATCCCGGGTACCGAGGCGTCGGAGTGACAGGGGTGCGGCACGTGCCCCGTTGCGAGACGCAGAGGTGGATTCGCACCGATTGAGGTGGGATTGCGTTTTCAAAGATTTCACTAAGTCTTCTTACTCAGCATCAGAGAAGAGAAATGGTGCTACTCGGAGAAGAAGAGATTCAAGCCAAGGATAAGGGCTACTCAGAGATGCTACTCGGCATCTTACGGTTCGAAGGCAGGATTTGTTTTTAAGCTGGAAGGGCCCAGTGAACAAGTTCGCAGGACTCTACCAGCTTCGGGGACTAATGTCGGGGGGTTACCCCCGAGTAGGGGTAAGGCAGGTGCTAAAGGCAAGACCAGAAGAGCAGTTTTGACCAAGTTGGCTGGCTACCCGGTACTCGCTACCCGGTGGACAGCTATCCGGTAGTACCTACCAATGACCAGGAGGAAGAATCAAGGAAGTTGTATTCTTCCGAGTAGAGGAAGTTGTCCAGGTAGAGGGAGTGGATTCCTACTCGGACCAAAAGTCAATGGAGCCGTTCTGACACAGGATCCCGCGTATCCTGTGTCCGTACGGCGTGCGGTTCAACTTACGGAGTGCGTGACTATCCGCACCACGGCGTGGCTACAGTGATGTAGGCTCCTGTCTAGTCCTGTCACTGACAGAGGGGACAGGACGGGGCTAGGGGCCCACCCTATCTCACTGACAAGGGTGGACAGGTCTTATCTCCGAACGGCGCAACGACTTACGGGGCGAGTGTCAGCGGGAACCCGGAGACGTGTGCGGTTCTGCAGGGCTCCTGTCACATCCCGTTGTACTCTAAACTAGTTTTCTATTCGGCTGGGCACCAGTATATAAGGTGCCCTGCCTCCTCCTGTGAGAGGCTCGAGATCATACCGGCAATAGCTTCAAGCAGAAAGAACTAGAGAGAAGAGTGGCTACTCGGCTGAAGGCCTGATTGTACTGTGGCTACTCGGTAACACACATATAAAGAGAGAGGCAGGAGTAGGGGTGTTACCTCCACACGAGGGCCCTGAACCTGGGTAAGATCTTGGTGTTTGCATTGTCTGTGATCCATCCCACGCGGCTACTCGCCGTGTCATCTCTCCCCGAGCACCTCCAGCGTCCATCGGCCCCAACTTTAGCCATCCCATGGCATCTGCCGTGATACCACCACGACACTAACTTCCGAAAACTCCCCTGATTTGTCGGGAATGTACTTATTAATAAGTAACATCCCCGCAGCTTTGAGCGCGGTGAAGACCTTCTTGAAAGCATAGATTCTTTCGATCTGGGTTAGCTGGGGGCTACCTTCTGTTTCAATCAACAAAAGAAAGTTAAGGAAAGCAGAAGAAGGGAAAAATTCAAGATCCGGTAAAAGTCAAAATACTTACCGATGATGCGGTCCATCTCCGTGCCTTCCTCCAGGCGCTGGTTCAGGGCGTTCTCCAGGTCGCTGATGGTGGCTTTGTCCTTCTCGACCTGGTTGGAAGCCTTGGACTCAGCAATGCGGACAAACAGTTGGCTAGCCTCCAGGTCTTTCTGGAGCTTCACGGCGATTTTGTTAAGCTCCATGTTTTCCTTGCGGAGGTTCTCCGTATTGCCGGCATCTTCAGCAATTTGTTTGGCTTTCCCAAAGAAGCTGAAAAGCAAGTAGAAGGAAGAGTTAGAAACTCGGAAAAATATTTAGAAAAAATTCCAAGCAAAAGCAATGAAAAAACTTACCTGCTGATTCATCCAGCTTTTGCTGAACGGAGGCCAGCTCAGATTCTTTATCTTCAAGAATATTAATAAGGGTTTTCACCTCCTTATTCTTGATGCTGAGCTTGTTTAAAATCTCCATGTTAATGGTTTCAGCAGTTTGCTAAAACATGGAAAAGAAATCGCTTAAGTCAAAAAAATCAAGCAAGGTAATGAAAAAAATATTAAGTCAAAAAAGTATACTTTTGACAAAATGCTTGGGGGCTAGAGATATTACCTAGCTCATCCGCTGCAAACCCGACAAGTTCTCGTCGAATTCTTTTGCATACTCTGCAAAAATAATCCCCACGTGGCAAAGGCCGTCCTGGATGACCTGCCGAGGTGAAAATACGAAGTTGTTCCTTACAATAAGCCCGCCTTGCGGCCAAGGACGGATTAAGGGAGCAGGAGCAGAGTGTTTTGTCACCCACGGTTCCATAAATCCGTGTTCGTCAAAGGGCTCTTCCTTTACCTTGAACTCCTTGTCAAATGTCGGGATTGGCTCCTCCTCTGGAACTCGAGAAGGACCTCCCACCTCAGGCACCGCCCTTTCCCTCGCGTCCGTTTCCGGCGCAATGGGTTGGCTGGTCTGCTGGGTTTCCTCCTCCCTGGAAGCAGTGTTTTCCTCCGCAGCTGCGACTGGAGTGTCGGGAGCAGCAACAGTAGAAGGCTGTGTCTCTCTCCGGGCCACAAACTTGATTTTCTTCCGGCCTTTTGGCTTCAAAGTTGTTGGAGCCAGGCTAGAAAGAGAAAATTCGAGAAGTTAGAATCCTGAGAAAAGGAAAGAAAAGAACTCCTCCGACAAAAAGCAGAGAAAACAGAAAACACGGATGGTTTACCTGGAGGTAGAGACGGGAATCCCTTCAAGTTCAACCACTTCCTGAGTGGTGGCAGGCTTCTTACGTTTCCGCCCACCAGGAAATTTGGCACGCAGAGCGTCCAATTCAGCGTCGGACGCAAGTTCCGAGTCAGGAAGGGTTGTCAGCTGTCAAAAACGACAAAGATCCGGGTAGTATTAAAACATCCGAGAAAAGGGAAAGTGAGAAATTTTCCTGAAGGAGAAAAAAATTACCTTTGGAGCTGGATTCTTAGCATGATACATTTCTCGGCTTTCTTCATATTGATCTCGAGTAGAGATCAATTGATTCAGCCGTTTCTTGAAGTCCTTCTTCAAGAAACCCTTGTCTATCTTCCTCATTTTGTCGTCCGGACCCGAGTATGTGCACATTAGCCGGGTTCCGCGATAGTCTAATGGTTGGATACGCCGTACGAGCCAGCACAAAACTGTGTCTGTGCCGGTGAGAGGAGGAGAGGCAGATACAAGCTTGGCTATGCGCCGCTTGATCCTCATCAGATCCGCAGGCTAGTCCACAACCCGATTATCTTGGGGGTGGCGGCGGAATTCTTGAAAGGTGGAATGTCTGTCTCCTTTCCAGGAAATGGGACATCTTCATGATAAAAGAAGGAACCAATCCTCCCTTAACCTACGGTGGGTGAAGGAAATGGTTCCGCAAGTTGGGAGTGCGCCCTAAGAAGGGTTTCGCGGAACCCCAAAGCAGTATTGCCAGAAATCTAGCCTAGGTTCTATTCCTAAGTAGCCTTCAAAAAGGGCTTGGAACCCGGTGATGAGGGGATAGTAACCCGGTATGCCGACTCCCAGGTGAGATCCGGCCCAAACGACGGATGGATCAAATCCGGCTAAGGACAAAGAAGCTTCTAGAAGGCCCAGGACTTGTAAGGATCGTAACCCGGATTGTGGGTTACGGTAAAGAAAGTTAGGGTTCGTATGAAGAGTTCGAATAGGACTCGAGAAGCGCTTTGTAAGGCAAGTCAAGGGGGATATGAGTACTATATAAACCAACCCCTGGGCTTCGCCTAAGGGAGATTCAAGTCATAACTGTAACACCTATTATCGAGTATCCAGTATAATCATATCGAGAGCCGGCGAGTTGTTTTCCGGTTCTTAGATTGCTTTCGCCATGTTCTCTTTCGAGCTAAACCCTCTCCCAAATACCTGCGTCGACTTGCCCCAAGATCAGTTACCCCAGGTAACATCTGCCGTGATTATCCCACGACAGTTGGCGCCCACCGTGGGGCCTGCGTCCAAAGGTGTTTACATCACGGGAGAAGCTCGGAAGAGCATGAAGAACCTCATCGTCGGAGAAATCTACGTCAACGGCAAAGGAGAGAAGATGGTAGACGATTCTGGCTGGGGGCCAGAGTCGGACCACCTCGAAACCGGATCCATCGTGACAGTCGGCAGCATCAACGTCTTCATCGGTATGGTATGTACTTCCAGTTCGAATTGTGATAATATTGGATCTGATTCTATGTCCAGGGGAAGACGCGTATGTCGATCGGGAAAAGAAGAATCGATTGGAACAACGGGTCAGATTGAGAGGGAGGATGATACCGAGTCTATACGGGATTTGTCGGAGGATCGATAAGAAAGGGAAACCAGCGAGGAAGAACAGTACGAATCTACACCGGGCATCATGCGCCGGGTTGCAGTTTATGCGGCTCCCGCGACCAATCTCAATCAAGAAAACGCGGCCGCGGCACCAGCTGGGGCGGTTCAGGAGGCGGCTCAGCAGCAAGGACCAGTTGACCCGGTCTTGGCCCAAGTCGATGGAGAGTCGGCGTCTGTCACCAGTCCGCCCAGCGGACGAGGAGCGACACCAAATATGTTCGGGTTCCAAGCAAACGGACACCGGGGGCGGGACCTCAAACCCGCGTCACCCGGCTCTGTTGATAATAACTTTGATTTTGGACCCCACAGTCTTGGCCACAGTTATTACCCCGGAAAACGCGGCAGAACGTGTAAGAGACCTGGACGTAGCTCGTCGTGCATTGGAGCAGCAAAGAAGGCAAGTGGAAGCAGAAAGGCAGGGGATGGCCGCGCGGGGCAGCGCGAATTGGATGACCGAGAAACCCGGCTCCTGGGAGGAAACGACAAGGATGCACCAAAGGCACCGCTCTATGCTGCCGGCAACAGGAGGGGGGGGTTATTACCCGACCCGCCCTGGTGTTCACGCCTCAAGATCAGGCGTTTCCGCCGACGAACAAGGGACCATACCGCGGACCTTCACGGGAGCACATCCGGTAAGCGCGCCAGCGGTTACCTTTGCCACAGACAGGGGCGACAGCCGGCAATACCATGCCCGCCACCACCATCGCGATTCCGCACACACCAGCAGGTCATTACAACAATCCCATGGACAACGTGTACGCAGCAACGCTCGCATTAAACCAGATCCCTGTGGGAGACTCGCCTCATGCGGAAGGAACCCGACGAGCAATCGATCTACTACACACCGCGGTAGCACAGCAAGCTAATTATCCGGATCATAGGAGCGGGATGCACGGGACGCCGTACGCCAGCCAGCAACAGGGCCATGTTCAAACGAATGCGGCGCAACGAAGGGAAGAGCAGCAGCAAATGCCGCCTCCACCGCGTATCCAGACAGCACCAGTAGTATCAGCAGCGCAGGCGGTGGTGAACAGTTCCAGAGCCAGAAGAGCCGGGGCCGGGTCTGCAGCGCACGAGTTACCAGTGGTGCCGCACCCCGCGGTACCCCCAGCCGGGTCACGCGTTTCCCGGGCAAGACCGGCCCCAACCACCCTTGCGGGACCAAAGTGCCTTTCGGACGATATCAGAGCAGAACCTTACCCGGAGAAGTTCAAAGAACCGGGGAAAGTAGTAAATTATGAGCCAACAATGGATCCAGAAACGTGGCTGAGCAGCTATGAGATGGCAATGTCAATTCGCAACGCATCCGAGAATCTCCAAGCCAAATTCATGTACTTAATGATGTCAGAGGGAGCAGCAAAGTTATGGTTCACCAACCTACCGGAAAAATCGATCAAATCGTGGGAGGAGCTAAAGACCGCATTCATCAAGCACTTTCATGGGACATGCAGAAAGTTATTTACTATTGATGATTTAGAAAGATGCGTTCAGAAGAAAGGAGAATCGGCACGCAGCTGGGTACGCCGGGTTATGGAGATACTCCACTCGTCTACGGATATCCAGCCTAAGGACGCGCTACAAGCTATGGCAAAAACATGTAAGTACGTTCCTTTAGTACAAAAGCTAACTCGCATGAAATCTAGTAGGAATGCAGCGGAGGTTACAATGGGAGAGTTAATGGATGCGTGCAACAAACACGCTGCAACGGATACCACAGAGGAGGAAGTTGACGACAAGAAAGCAAAAGCAAACGCAAGTAGCAGCGGGAAAACCGGCAATGGGTCGGCGCCAAACAATAATGGAAGTAGCCAAAACAAGCGCCCGTTCGACGGGAATTCCGAGTTTGTAGCCAACACGGAGGCCGGGTCTTCAAGACCTAGATCCGAAGGGAATTTTAATACTGGGAATCACAATGGGGGACACTACCAAGGACCTCCAAGACCAAGCAACAGTTGGGACATATTTAGGATGGCGTGCCCGAAGCATAGCAGGAATGGCAAGCCGGCCAATCATTCACTAGAGCAATGTGCCGACTTACAAAGGTGGAAGAACGAAGAAGTGAACAGAGCTATGCGAGGTGCGGGCCGGGGAGGAGGTCCGGGTCTAGGTGGAAACTTGGGTAATGGGCCGCCCCCAGCCGGCAATCCGCCAGCTGGAAATCAAGGTAACAATCAAAATGGAGCAGGAGGTTTTCAAGCTAACCCCAAACAGCTGGGTCAATATCATGTGCACACTACAGGAGGCTCTAACAAGGATAAGAAGATACTGAAACAAGCAGTTAATTCGGTCTCTTCCGCTGTTCCAAGGTATTTGAGGTGGTCAGAACAAGAGGTAACATGGAGCAGGAAGGATCACCCGGATAGAGTTGATCACCCGGGAGTCTTAGCTTTGGTAGTGGCACCACAGGTCAACGGCTACGAGCTGAAAAAAGTCCTGATGGATGGAGGAAGTAGTATCAATATCCTGTACTGGGAAACTTTTCTGCGAATGGGCTTAAAGGAATCGCAGCTGCAAAAGAGTACAACAGTTTTTCACGGGATAGTGCCGGGTCACTCAGCATGCCCTGAAGGAAAGGTGGCACTGGAAGTAGCTTTTGGAGAGTCAAAGGATAATTATCGAGTCGAGTGGCTTACCTTTGAGGTAGTAAAGTTGCGCAGTCCTTATCATGCATTGTTTGGAAGGCCGGCTTATGCCAAGTTCATGGCAAGACCGTGTTATGTGTACCTACAACTGAAAATCCCGGGTCCCAAGAAGACCATTACAATACACGGAAACCGGGATATAGCAGCTGAGTGCGATGAGGGAGACGCGGCAATGGCCGAGCAAGCCTGCAGGAAGGAAGAGCTCAAACATTACCGTTCTCAGGTAGACCTAGAAGAGAGGACAACGTCAAAAAAGCCAACCCCTGAGGGGGACAAAGCAAAAGTTAGGGCAGAACAAAACCCTAAGATGGTAGGCTTCATCAGGAGCAATACTTTCAAAACTCTCAGCAGGGAAGAAGAAGGCGTACCACCGTCCGCAGCTGATCACGTTCCAAGGAAGATATACCCGGACTGGCTAGCAAATCCGGTACTCATTACGAAAGGGCATAGCAAGTGGAGAATGTGCATCGGCCGTATCAACGCGAGGCCGATTCTCGAGAATAACTAAAGCAGTGTAATGGGCGGCAGGTTTCATACGCACTCTTTTCCTATCCAGGGTACCTAAGGGGACTGGAAGGTTTTTAATGAGGCGGCCTGCTGAATCAAAAAAGAAATTTTTATCAATAAAAGAAGATGGTTTCGAGTCTTATCATGGTCTTTGCTTCAGTTACAAGTAAGTAACATTGTTACTATCAATACATCAGTATCATCGAAATACATTACATGAATATAGGTCTCCGGGGGGTGATCTGCTTCAATAAGTAATCACAAGACCCGGAGACCCGGCCATGATGCCTATGAGTTATGGGGGCTGATTACTCGAAAAAACGGGTACAGCTGCAATCCTATAACTGGACAAAGGAGCCAAATTTCTTGGTTATTCTTACTTAAGCTCGATGTGACTCGCACTAAAGTGGCATGATCTGTTCGCGTACGATCACAATCAAATTATGCAGCCCAGTGTGGCTTGCTTGATCTTGTTTTTCGTATAGACGCAACGACATGGTATCCACGCGAAAGCCGGCTTATAGTACAAGATAATCAAAAGGGTCATCTAAACCACAAGTCCATGCAGAGTATAAGGCTAAAAAAGCCGGAAACTCAACAAATATTAAGCATGACTTCAGTATTTATGTAAACAGATATTGGTATTCAGCTTGGTAAACAGCAGTATGTCATCTGAGAAAGGCCACGCCCCTATAGCTCGTACTTTGGGTCATGGGGACTGGGGACTTCGAAACAGAAACAAACTGTTTTAACTACCCAAGCCTGAAAACCTTAATTTCCGAGTATTGGGGACTTAAAGAAAGGTTCCTCTATCAAAACCTACGATACTCGGTTAGCCGAGTCTCAAAAGGAAACTGAAAACAAGAGTTCGAAGTATCGAGAATAAGCTTATAAGTAACACAAGGATCGAGATTATCAAAAGCCAGGGGAGGCAAAGAGTTATCATAAGATTAATAAGCATACAGTCATAGTATCAGCGTCAATGGTGCACAAGCGCACCACCAAAAATCATATCAGTCTCGAGAAACACAAAGCGTTGGGTAGCGTCCTACTCGGCGTCCTGAGAGTGGTCCTCCGGGTCTGAATCTTGGACTTGCTCCTTGGCCTTACCAGCAGCTTTACCCGGGCTCTTCACTTCTGGACGAACAGGCGGAGGCACGGCTGGGGTAGAGGTAGACGGCTTTACGCCCAGTTCTGCTTCCCTCTTTGCAGCCTCTTCCTTCCTCCTAGCCAGATCAGTCGACCATTTGTCCAACATATCAATAGGGGGAGGCGCCTCCACCAGGATAACCTTGCCCTCAGAATCATACGAGCTCATAATTGTGTTTAGATCCATCTTGTCGGCCAAAGCTGTGGCTGAAGGACGTACCGCAGATTGTATAGCTTTGAAATCCTGGGGCTTGAATTTGGACCCGTCAGCTTTAAATTCTGGGAACCCGGATACTATCTTTGCCGGGTCAAGCTTTGGAAAATAAGCCTTCGCCAGCGTTAAAGCCCGGGTCACCCCAATTCGGCAGGACGAACGCTTCAGTATTTCAATCCATCCAGGTGCTGTGGAAAAGGCCTGTATAAGGGTCTCCTCGCCCGGGTATACCTCAGAAGGCCACTTGATAGCATCCAGCAAAAGTTTCGTGCCGGCAAAAAACGTCCGGAGCACAGTTTTCAGAGTTTTTACTTGAGTAATGGCATTCTCCTCCGGAGCAGCAAGGTTAGCACCTGCAATCCAAACATGTGAAAGCATATCAGTCATGTTGGTTATTACAGCGGCAAGATAGAGGTACGCAAATTAATCGCAAATAGCAAACTTACTTAGCAAGATACGGTAAGTGTCCGTAAGCTGAGCCGACAGGTTATTCAGCGAGGACTGGGCAGCATGGTACTTCTTCTTGTATGAGGAGACATCTTTTTTCAAAGTCTTTATCTCCGCTTCAAGGGCCTCCCTACGCTTAACTTCAGCCAGCAAGAGCTGCTCAGCCTTAAGTAACGCTTCATCTGACTGAGTAATCTCTGCCTGCAAAGGCCGGGTGAAGCTGTAAGCCGGATATCGCGAGAGTATTTTATCTGAGGAAATGATTGCCGGCAAGTACTATGCGAAGTACCGAGGATAATTAAAAAAAAATTATACTCGGGACTTGGGGACTGGATGTATAATAAGGAGTATCAAGTAAAAATTACCTGATGTGCTGCAGCCATACGTTCTAAGACAGTCCCTTCTGAAGCTTTCATGGCAAGAAGAGCGCTCATCAGCTGGTTAAAGTCAGCGTTATCCGAGTTAGATGGCTCGGGTACCTGGAAAGTGGGAAAAGGAGCATTTCTTGTAACAGGAGGTGGCACCCGGGTCATCCGAATGTCGGAGTCTGGTCCCCCTCCCGCGCTTGAAGCTGCCCCCTTCTCCTTCTCGCTCGTGTGCGAAGCGATTGGATACTCGGCGTCATGCCTAGCTGGCTCCGGTGGCGACATTTGCTCGTCGCCAGCCGTAGTGAAGGCATCATCAGCCGACTCGCCCTCGACCCGGACTTTAGCTTCGGTGTCCTCCTGGTCGCTACTAATAACCGTGGCTCTGAAGAAGGTGCAAAGGCGTAATTAATCTTTGGTTATGGAAAGAAAGGGGATGAAAGTTCGGTATAATATCCGGAAAAGGCGTTTACCCGGTGTTTACTGGGAAGTCCGAGGGGAAGCCGTCACTAGACCCGGAAGAGACTGAGAAATGGCAAGAGAGGTCTGGGATTACGTTACAAAGGAATGACTGGAAAGAAGTTTTGTTTACAACAAATACCAGGGTGTTGAACCGGGGGCGGCGAAGCAACCGGGTTAGGGGTCTCGTTGCCCGGATGATTCCGGGTTACTCGGCGCCTAGTCATGGGTGGCTCCTTCAGTTATGATCAAAAGGGGTGAAGATGGGGTTAGCCCCGGAGTGACGTTATGGGAGCAAAAAACCAAAGTGTAAGGGGATGAAGTAAAAACCTGGAGGGCTATCCTCTGGGATTTCCTCTTTGTTCCGGTTCTGGTGGCTGGCTCCGGCTCTTCCTCCTCGCTGGTGGACCCGCCCCTGCTGTCCGTTTCTTCTTCTTCGCTTTGGTCCTCTCGCTCTGAGAAATGTCCGAGTTACAGCATAAAGAAGAAGAAAAGGCAGGATATAACGTGTGCAAAGGAATCAAGTAGGTACCTTCATTCGAGTCAACGACATCGTCTTCCTCCTCCCCGTCTTCGGAATTAGGAGTGGAGTCGACCGTCCAAAAGTCATCATCGGCCTGAGGAGAAGATGCCAGGATAGTGATTAATATCGAGTCAAGAGAAGCGAATAAAAGTAAGTGTTAGAAGTCAAAATCAAAAGGCAGAAAACTTACTCCAGGGGTTGGATTCTCGAGGGTAAAAGGTTCTAATCCGGCTATGCTCCGGATTACTTCGAGCTTCTCTGTCAGGAAACCCTTAATTGTTTTGTTAATGTCACCCGGAGCAAGGGTGCGGGTAGAGAATCGGATTGGGTCCGTGGTTTGACCCGAGTATTCGCACATCAGCTTCTCACGAATGGAGTTTGGCTGAATGCGGAAGCTAACCCAGGTCTTCACCAGGTTTAGCCCGATGAGGCCTCGGGCGGACAAGATGGAGATCCTAGCTAATAAAGGCAAGATCGCCTCCCTGTCCGGTTCAGACGCGAAGGCGTTGAATTTCTCGGAGATGTCAAGTTGACCCTCCGAGTAACCCGGCAACTTCTTTTCGCCGGGTGGAGAGGTATCCTGGCAGTAGAAGTACGAAAGCTGCCAGTGCTTTACGTGGGAATTGAGAGAAATAGGAGGCATCAGGGAGTTCTTGCGGCGCTGGATAGAGACCCCGCCGCAAGTGAGAAGTGCGCCGTCGCCGCTTTCGCGACACGGCTTGCACTGAAAAAGTTCGACGAAGAGGGCTAGACTTGGCGGTGTGCACAAGTAAGATTCGGAAAGAACAATAAAATGGGAGATGTTCAAAATGGAGTTTGGACCTATATCGAAGATACGGAGGTTGTAATGGTTCTAGGACGTCACGGAAGAAGGGGTGACCCGGAGGCCTAAAGCCCCGGGTCACATGTTCAACGAAGCATATTACCTCATTCGTCGCTGGAGAAGGCCGGGTTTCATTGCCTGGCACTCGCCAGTGGATAGACTCCTGTGGAGGTAGGGTTCCAAGCTCGACCAACTCCTCCAGCTTGGCCTTGGTGACGGAGGACTTCCCCCAATTGGCCGATATGGAGCTTGTGGATTTAGCCTTATTCGGCTGTTTCCCCTGCCTCTTGGGTGCCATGGGATTGACCTGGTAAAACATCGAAGGAAAAGACGTAAGGAACAAAAACTTGGAAGTTAGCAGGCAAGCAATTACCCGCAATTTGAACATAACCCGGCTATTGCCTCGCTGGGTCAAGAATGATTTATCCGGGTATCAAGTGACCTTACAAAATACATGGAGCTTTCCGTAAAAGCAAATGTTTGGAGGAGTTAGGGGGATGCTTATATGCTTACCATCTGCGAATGAGTCTCTGAGGAAGGAGAACAAGGGCGGAAATTTCAGATGGCCCGAGCTTAGATTGGGAATCCTATTTCTAAAATTGTGACCAGATTAACGATTACTGGAGTTAGGGGAGTAATATAAGCTATGAATCCTATCCATAGGAATGTTTATGGTAAGTATCAGTGAGTTAATCCGGCGCAGCCCGAGAAATTGCGGACCGCTCGATTCAGATCTAATTAGAGGAAGAACTAAGAAATTGCGGGGGTAAGTTGGAGGATGTAAGGGACTTACTGAAGGAGATTGGAGTAAGGCCTTGCGGAGACAGATGGCGCAAGATTCGTGTCCTTTCGTGGTCGTTGGCCGGCGAATCGGAGGCTTGACGGTGGATTCGGGAGCTGGTGCGGCTCGCGCGGCGGCGGAGCGCAAACGAAGGCGGATGGGCTCCGGCGAGATGCGTGGGGTTCCCGTGGTGGCGCTCTGCGAGCTTGAACTTGGGGAGAAGAGAAATGGGGAAAGTGAGCCGTTAAGGGTTGAGTTTGCCTCCTGGGGCTTATTTATAATAAACCGGGTGGAAAAGCTTATCCTAACGGGCGAAACCCGGGGGTTGCGGAGTAATAGTTGGACATTTTGAAATTTGAAGACGTGCTTTATGTGCACTTAGATATGGTCCCGAGAAAAGAGAAGGGGGGAATCTCTTTCCTGGTATTAGCAATAATTATCGAAGAAGGTGCGAAGTCATGGAGTTCCTTACTAAAGCTCGAGTCTGGAAGATTAAAGGAGAACCCTTGAGGGAGAGCCGGGCTTTTGCTTGGCTTCCTTGGTACCAGTCACGGCTATTCATCAGCGCGCTGCGTCCTGATTTTCATATGTTTGTGTCTTATATTTCTGTAGGGAATAGCCGGCGCTTCGAAGAGTAAATCTTGGAAGCCCAGGCTATTCTGGGGACTACTGATGAGGGGATAGTAACCCGGTATGCCGACTCCCAGGTGAGATCCGGCCCAAACGACGGATGGATCAAATCCGGCTAAGGACAAAGAAGCTTCTAGAAGGCCCAGGACTTGTAAGGATCGTAACCCGGATTGTGGGTTACGGTAAAGAAAGTTAGGGTTCGTATGAAGAGTTCGAATAGGACTCGAGAAGCGCTTTGTAAGGCAAGTCAAGGGGGATATGAGTACTATATAAACCAACCCCTGGGCTTCGCCTAAGGGAGATTCAAGTCATAACTGTAACACCTATTATCGAGTATCCAGTATAATCATATCGAGAGCCGGCGAGTTGTTTTCCGGTTCTTAGATTGCTTTCGCCATGTTCTCTTTCGAGCTAAACCCTCTCCCAAATACCTGCGTCGACTTGCCCCAAGATCAGTTACCCCAGGTAACATCTGCCGTGATTATCCCACGACACCCGGCGAGATAGAGAATAGAATTTGGTGGAAGATTATGTGGCTGAATGTTGTAATGGTCAAGGACCTGGAGGAAAAAGAAAGAAGGTGGGAAACCCATACCTCTATTTATATGAGAGGCTAGGAGAACCCTTTCTCCGGGTTTTGGCAGTGGCTCGGAGTCATCTTCCTCGAACCGCCATTTTCCCTTGACAACGAATCCATCCTTCTCCATAGCTGGGAGAAGGGACGGAGCCACGTTGCCGTGACTCCAATTCCCGGAGATTTCTCCGTCTTCTTCCCCTCCGGCAACGACCGTAGCAGCGAGCTCCTCGTCGCCGAGGGTGAGCTTCTCCTCCACGGGCTCGGTGGTGAAAGGCGGAGATGGCGCGGTGGACGATGAACGCGCGTTTTGGGCCGCGAGAGAAGGACCCTCGCGAGCCAGGTTAGCGGCATTTTTCTCCGGTGCGCTCGTGGTGGCGCGGCCGGGAGAATCTAGCTGAGGGTCGATGTCATTGATTATGTCGTCGATGTCGAGCGCGACGGAGCCTTCCTCCGTGGCGTGCGGGGCATCACCGGTGACCATTTTCGGGCGCTGCGGTGAAGATCGGAACCTCCGATGATGATTTTCCGGGGACGGTGCGGGATGCACGAGCTCTGCTCACACTGCAAGCTTTGGCTCGGGAGCAATGGTGCTTAGGGCTGGAAGATGGAGTGAGAGCAGAAGGGAAACCGGAGGACCCGAGGGCGGCTATTTATAGCCGAAAAAATGTTGAGATGCGCGCAACGACTCTTTTGACCGTTAGATCTTCGATGCGTGTCACACACCAGAAAACCTGGGAAATGAGGAGGCGGAGTGATAAGTGCTATCTCCTCGTTTCCCGCGAGAATCTATCAGAGATACGTTTCAGGATTTGACTGAACCCAAACGTCTGTGATGTCTGCACGCTTTTATCGCTTACGTCCCGAAGTTCCTTCTCCATGAAGGCTCGTGGGAGAAAAGCCGGATTCTGGTAAATCCGAGTTTTGAGTTAAAAATCGAGAAACTCCTTCTCCACAAAGGCTGGTGGAAGGAAAAGCCGGATTTTGGTGAAATCCGAGTTGTCCGTTATGAAGTTTTAAGAAAAGAAGAATCGAGACAAAGCGCCAGCATTTATTGGATTGACGAAAGGTGGCAGAATCAAGTCTCAATCCTTCTTTGGGGCTACTGTCGGATATATACTGAATAGGGGTATATCCGGCATTGTCCTAAAGAGCCAGATTACCAGGGTGGCCTGATTGGTAATGGATCACAGTCCATTAGGCGGCCCACTAAGCTGACGTGCAGAAGCCGGATTCTAGAAGAACCCGGACCACGGCCCAAAGTGGTACGGCTTGGAGTAGAAGGCGGATTCTTGCTTTCCAAGTTAGATACTTTCCGTAGTCTTCTAGGTTTCCTTTCTGTAAGCCCTAACCCGACTATTTATATAAAGACGACGGGAGAGAAGAAGATAGAGAGAATTAGCTAGAAGCCAGCTCGCCGAGAAGTTGATCCTCGTCGAGTTAGCGAAACCCTACTCACATTGTACTTTGTATACTTTAGGTTTCAGCCCTGATTTAGTGAGATTGCAGGAGTAGGAACGCAGCCTAGTTGCGATGTACCGAACCTGGGTCAAATTGGTGTTCCTGGTTGTTGTGCTACCATGTCCCCCCACGTCTCTACCTGTAGGCTCATGGCACCCCCATCTATGAACTCTACTACGATGTCTCGACAGTCAGCAACAACACGGAACCTGCACACAACACAACCAAAATACTTTGTCTCGACGGCTACAATGAGGTTGTCAATCTCACCGGTCTTGCTGAAAACAAAGATTAGACGTATAGTGTGGAAAATGGTGTATGCTTGCAGTAAATAAAGAAAGCAGGGAATTGTAGTGGTTTGTTTAACAGTGTAGGAAAAATGGACCGAGGTTCATAGGTTCACTAGTGGTGTCTCTCCATAAAAGATAGCATGCTGGGTGAACAAATTACAGCTGGGCAATTGACAAATAGAGGTTGCACCGTAGTGCACATTCATGACATGATAACTACTATGATATTTAGTGCGGGCATTACAACAATATACATAGACCGCAATCCAACTGCATCTATGACTAATAATCCACTCTCAGCTTATCATCCGAACCCCCTTAGGTATTAGGTTGCAAGCAACAGATAATCGCATTAAGCAATGTGTGTAATATTAGCAATGATTGTACACGCGGGCACTCACACCGCTGTTTTCTTCCTAATGGCAACAACACATCCTCCCCCGTCACGTTTCTGTTACTCGAGCACGGGCGAAAAGGAGGCATGAACCCAACTATCGAGCATAAATACTCACTCTTGGAGTCACTAGAAACTACTTTGCCAGAGCAACCACTAGCAACGGAAAGCATGCAAGATCACAAATAACATATGCAATAAAGACTATAATCAACTTGGCATAAGTTCAATATTCATCGGATCCCAGCAAACACATCACATAGAATTACATAAGAACAAGGCAGCTCGCGAGATCTAAACATTGAGGCATAGGAGAGAAGACAACCATGTAGCTACTACTATGGACCCGTAGTCCAAGGATGAACTACTCACGCATCACTTCAGAGGTAGGCATGGTGATGAAGAGGCCTCGAGTGATGATCTCCTCTCCGACAGGGTGCCTGGAGACAGCTTCAGAACCCCCCTGATCTAGGGTTGACAACGACGGCGGCTGCAGAACTTTTCGGGGATTTTTTTTATCAGGTGCCTAGGGTTTTCCTCCGGAGTGGGATAAATAGGCGAAAGGGCAAAGGCGGTGGAGCCCTGGGGGCCCCACATCACCCACGGTGCGGCCAGGGGGCGCCGTCCTATGGTGTGGGCCCTCTAAGGCCCCCCTCCGAGTCTCTTCGGGACTCCGTGGAACCTTCGGGAATTCTAAAACTTCTGGGCTTGGAATTTTCCGATTCCGAGAAAAAAATTCTAGAACAACTTTTCTGAAACTAAAAACAGCAGAAAACAGGGAACTGGCTCTGTGGCATCTTGTCAATAGGTTAGTCCAGAAAATCGATAAAAATGACATAAGAAGGGAGAAAACATGTGGCAATTGGCATCATATCATCATGGAACATCAGAAATTATAGATACGTTGGAGACGTATCTGCCGGTGTAATCTATACAGATCCTAAGAACAATACTATCTTTCTTCGGGACTAATACTGGGTTCGTAGACCAATCAGTATGTATAACTTCCTGGACAAAATCAGCTGCTAAAAGCCGATAATTTCCTTGCCTATAGCCTTCCGTCTTCTTCAATCAAAATGACGGAGACCTTGTTTGACGGGTTTTGATCCTCGTATTACTTTGAGTTCGTGCCCAGCAAGTTTCCTGGGCACAGCTGGCATATCAGCAGGACACCAGGCAAAAATATCCCAATTCTCACAGAGGAACTTGATGAGGGCGCTTTCCTATTTGTCAGTCATCCCAGTCCCCACTAAGACAAACTTTGTCGGATCTTTGGGATCTAGGATAACCTGTCTTGTATTCTCCGAGGCTTTGAAACTATCTACCGTCTTCCGACTTTCTATTCCTGCCGACATTTCTGTCGGTGATACTTCTTTGGCTAGCTCCTTCAATTCTTCTTCCGAATCACTTGTTCGGCGCAGAGGGTGTTTCCTTTCTCCAGCTCGTTCGCTAATTTGAAGTCTCCAGACATGGTGATTACTCCTCCTTTTGGCCCTAGCATCTTCATCTTGTTATAGATATAACATGATCTTGCCATGAATTTGGCGAAAGCCGGATGGCCGAGTATTGCGTGATAAACACTCTCGAACGGCACCACCTCGAACGAGATCCTTTCCTGACGGAAGTGGTCTCCTGTTTCCAAAGGTTACGTCTAGGGAAATTTCTCCTAGGGATCGTGCTTGTCTGCCAGGTACAATACCATGAAAACGTATGTTACTGTGCTTGAGCTGGGTCTCGGAGATGTGTAGCTACTTCAATGTACTTAAGTACATGATATTGATACTATATCCTCCATCCATCAACACTCTTTTGAGCCTAGTGTTTGAACAATAGGGCTTACAACTAAAGCATGCTTGCCGGGTTCTAGGATGTTACCGGGATGATCCGACTGATCCCAGGTAATTGGCGTATTGGAATACTTCAAGTACTTTGGTGTTGGAGGAACAACCGCATTGATTTCTTGAAGTGTTCTTTTCGCCTGTTTTGCTGAGGGAGTTGCCAGGAAAGTTAGGTTACATTCTGTTTCAACTCTCGGGAATTTTGGCTCGCCTTTCTGCTGCCGTTCCTGGATTTTATCATCAGTGTCCGATTCACTTTCTTATTTTTCAGCTTCTGGCTTTTGCTTGTTGAACTTCCTTTTGGATTTCTTCCCTTTGTTCCCGGATCCTGCAGTACCTTTCATGTGTTTATTGAGGCGACACTGCGCCTTGGTATGCGTAGTCTTCCCAAATTGCGAATGGTGAACACAGTTTTCCGAGTTTATCTTTTCCCATTCTTCTTTAGAATAAGAGATTGGCTCTGTGTCTCTTCCTTTTCCATTTGCTGCCATTATCCTTCCCAAAGGTTAAGTTTACTTCTTTGGGTTTTAGTTGTGCTTCTGGAGTAGCATTCTTTTCAGAATGAGGTGTCTTTTTAGCCTAAGCCAAAGCGTCAATATTTCCACCTCTCGCTCTAATATCATCTTCAGGCGCTGCGTGCTCATTGGCGGTGGTAAGCATAGATCCGATATCTTTGTGCTCCTTCGAACCAACCATGAACAGTACAAGGCCGGGTTTCAGGCTGTTGATGAATCATGCATTGCTTGTACATCACTTACTCCAGAGCAACTATTATTCATTGTGGTCCATCTTGAGATAAAGTCGACATACGACTCATCCTCATATTGCACGCAACGGTTCAGCTGGTTTATACTCTTAGCACGTTTGTACGTGCCCCGAAAGTGCTGAGCGAATACTTTTGCCATGTCTTCCCAGCTAGTCCACTATCCTTGACTGTAACCCGTTGATCCAATCTCTAGCTCCATCCAACAACATCAGGGGAAGAAACTTTACAACCTCCAAATCCATCCCTTTGTTAATCTGGACGGCAGTATAGTAATCTAAAAGTCATGTATCCGGGTTAGTACTTCTGGTATACTTTTGATAAGGTGGACCAACTTTGGCAAAGCCAGAATGTAGACTGATTCTTTGGATCCTGTCAGTGAAGCCCTTAGATCCAAAGTATAGATCGTCTCTTTCCGCCTTATCGATGTGAGTGGAATATCTGTCGGCCGAATGGACAGAAGGGGATCTGCTCCTTTCTGGCCCATTGTTGCGCGAGTGCGCTCTTCCGGGATTATCCCTGGTTCTTCCGTTGTTGTGTCCTTTGGAATAAGGTGGAGTTCTACTCCTTGGCCTTTCTTTGTTCCTAGGAGGAGTACGGGATCTCTCACGCCTGTGAGGATTGTCATATCTTCCGACTTTGTCAGCTGGCCATCTCGGAGGCGGCATTACTTTTCCGTCTTTCCGGTTTTATTCCTCCCGCTCCTAGTAATCACGGGGATTATTTCCACCTTTCGGTAGAGGGGATCCTGTTCTGGACGCTGCATCCATATTGTTTGGGATTTTCTTGTCCTTCTTAGGATCTCCCTTCTTTTCCTTAGAATCGCCTGAATCTCCAGGTTCACCAGGTTCAGGTGCTCCAGCGGCGCATGTGGCAGTTTTACGTAGGGCCGAGTTATCGTGTAACTTCCCTGATCGTGCATGTCCTCGTTGTTGCTGTTGTAATGCCTTTCCTAGGCAAGCATACACTCCCTAAAGTTTTTCGTCGTTGGAGTATAGATCATAATTAAGGATCGCGAACATGGCCTCCGCGTTTTTTTGCTGTGGTTTCGTATATGCGTTCGCCCTTGGAATTGGTGTCGTTAACCTGCCTTTGCCAAGAAGGGTTTTCAAACCTCTTTCTTACTGGCAGTTCATCCAGTTTTGCAATTCCAGGTAACCGCGTAGGTTTAATGCCAGATCTATTCCTTCTTTCGTATTCCTCTATTTCTTCCTGCTGTAATTTAATGTCAGCCTAGGTTTTCATGAGGTTTTCCTGAGTACAGAATAGATTTTGTTGTTGCCGCGATAGAGCTTGTCTCTTCGCCTCTAGCACTTCTGGGGGTTCGTCTCGTCCCACTGGGGTTTGAATTAGATCAATTTCGTCCTGTTTCGACATTTGTGGAATGGGGATTTCTCTCTTTTTCTTCTCCGTAGGTTTGACTCTGCTGCTTCGTCCTACTTTCAAGTTTGGGTTCGCAATATCTGCCAACTTTTTCTTCTAGAGTTTCTTGGCAGTCTTCTTTTTCTTTTTGGAAGAAGGAGGTTTCTTGCCAGGTTCTTCCTCTTTCAATTCTTTGACATTGGGGTAAGTTGGACCAGCTTCACCTTCCTCTCTTTCCTCATCAGGCGGAGGTGTTTTGGGGTCTTCCATCCGGCTTTTCAGTCGGCTTTGCCATACGGACTTCATGGAAGCTCCCCTGCATAGATTTAACCTTTCTCTCGAAAGCGTCTTCATATTCATCTTCGGAATCTATGTCTTCAGATCCAGGTTCTGACTCCCATCTTGCTTCAATAGCAGCTAGTATAGAGTCGGCTTCCGAGTTCGTCGTTTCACTGACGGGTGTCGGATCTTCCACTTGTTCTGTGGGATGATGCTTTTACGCTTCTTCCATGGAATTAGTTTCTTCCATGTTGTCCGTGACCTCGGAATGCACCATGCCAATAAAGTGAGACCTGATTGTAGGCGTCTCTGAAGAGGCGGCAAATTCGGCACTTTCTTGGCGATTTGAGCAGAACCCAGTATCATAGTTTTCCTCAATTGGGTATAGGGCGGGTGGGATAAATTTGCTTCCACCACAGAATCCCATTGCTTCTGCTGTTAATCCGATAGAAATATTTGTAGATCCAATCGGTAAAACGCAGGCACTTACCAGGTGATTCTGTGCGGGCATGTATGATCCGTTGTCGAGGAAGCGCCCGACATCGCCATCGAATTTCAGGCTTCCGACAGTTATTGTACTGCCAATTCCGACGAGTATTCCCGATCGAAACATAACTGCTGACGCCGCTGGCCCCACGGTGGGCGCCAACTGCCGAGACATCGTAGTAGAGTTCATAGACGCGGGTGCCATTAGCCTACTGATAGAACCGCGGGGGGGGGGGGGACGTGATAATACGACAAATGAGAACACCGAGTTTACCTAGGTTTGGTACGACGCAGCTAGGCTGTGGGGTCCCCAGACTAGCAGTCAGAGACCTCCAGTATGCATACATTCACGATCCCATGATCAGTTAGTCGTGAACAACATACTCGAGTTGGCATTGCAGATTACAACATCCACTACACGAATACACGGCTTACACAACTGGTCACATGACTCAGTTGAAAACAACTGCCACGCAGGGCAGGAACACACACACTAAAAACAGCGGAAGACTACAAAACACACTCGTGGTAAACCCAAGTCACGCCTTGACTACCTACAGGCTTCTGACTCGGAGACGTTCCTAGTTCGCATAGCCGTCAGCGACACCATCTTCTTCAAGTTCTCCGGGTTTCTGCTCAAAGTCTGGCTAAGACAATAGCCAGGGACGAAACCATTCATGAGTACGTTTGAATGTACTCCTGCAAGTCACCCTAAATGAAAGCTAAACATGCAAGTATGCAAATACATATATAGGTGGTAGGAAGGCTTTAATTAGGGTTCAACTAGCAATGATGAATTTAGGACTCATCATAGTTGCACAAGTTTTATTTTTCTTTGTTGAAGAAGATACTTCAAAAGATATTTCATTTCTCTTGTAGATATAGCATGTCCACAAGGTTTTGATAAAGCATTCTAAATAGAGAAAACATTTCTCTTTGCAAAACTTCTTGGAAAAACACATCTTTAAGATCATCATTTATCCGGTACCTCAAAGGTACAATCATTCCCTTTCAACGTACCTCCCAGGTACAAGTTCCAAAACACCTTTCCAGCTTTTTGAAAACATTGACACAATGCTAGCTACATGGCCATTCAACTGTCCATATCCGAGGACGCGGCTATTCTGAATAGTTTTACTCTGCAGAGGTGTACACAATCCACAAGATCCAGTACATCCGCCGTGAACAACCACGGACTGTCCGAGACAGTATGCAAACATCGGATAACTGGTCCTAACCATCCACTATGTCCGTGCTAGTAAATGACTACCTCCTCAACTGGGTTTGTTCTCCCCGGCACCGAGTGAGTCAGCCGTATCGATCCGGTTTCCCCTGACAACACACCGCCATGGCAGGAGACCCAATTGCTGCAACCGGTGGCGAACTTAATCCCCACACTCTGAATGTCCCATTCTCCCTCCTGGCGACAATTCGGTTCGGGGGACTCTAACCCCTATAGCACATTGAGGTAGACACAGACTAACACCGACAAGCAATTAGCTAGACCCCGTTCCCATATTGAGGTAATGTGGCGGCACGGCTTGGTTGTCCGGCGAAGACTAGGTTATGTGTCATTTTTGGAAAAACAAGTCGAAAACATTTCCTTCTTCTCAAACCTCCCTCGGACAAGGTCCCACCTTTCCTCGGGGTTTTTCCAATCTTTTGCTTTCCAAAAACATCAAGTTAAAATGCCCACTAGGGGACTTAAGTTGATTAAGTGATGATACTAAAATATCTAAAGGGCTTGGTAACACCAAGATTATATAGTGGATATATCATATTAGATACATAAAAACAGATAGTGGTATAGTCCACTTAAAAAAGATAGTTTTTGAATCAAACTTTTGTAAAACTTCAGAAGTAAAACATGCATGATAGATAATGATAAGTAAAACAACAGCAAGCATTTAGAATGGCTTGCCTTGGCTCTGGTCTTGGTCTCGCTCTTGAAATAAACAAGAGTTGCAATAAAAACCTCTCCGGGAAATAATACCGTCTTCGTTATCTAACGTCGTAAACATAAAAGGAAAACACCCAATCAGAACCAAACAAAGGCAAGCACTTGATAAAATGTAAACATACAGCAAGCATTTTATTAAACAAGTACACTCACAAACAAAAATACTAGGGTGCACACCATCAAGCAAAACAGACACAGACAATACACACGAATAACACTAGAATTGATGTTATGGATCCTCAACCAAAATGGCATGAGTCCAGTGGGTGTGCCACTCTCATAACATGCTCAAATAAGGTCAAATGACTCTCTGGTCATTCATGAGGATGAACAAAATAACAAGAAAACAACCTAGGAACACATACACATGCATAGGAAAATATTATCAAGCAATACTACAAACCCATAGTAACACATGCTCTTCTAAACATGGAGAATTAATATAACCAGTAGCTAAGCAACCTAATAACAGAGACAAAACAATACCAAACATGTCATGGAATCACTCAATGCATGAAAATAATCATGGAGCAGAAAGACTACTAAAACTAGAGATGCAAAAAGGGCCATTTAGACATGCATACATGCATAACCATAAGAGATCATCAAACATGCTTTATTATAACATGATGGATCTGTAAGATGGCATCCAAATAACAGAGAAAACAACACCTAAACATGCTAGTAATATCAAAATAACAATCTAATCAATGCCTCAAAAATCAAGCATGCAAATAACTAATTATGGCAGAAAATCATCTAAAACTATCATGCAAGACTATTTGACCTAGAGCTCACTCAAGCATGCAATCAAGTATAATATGATCGAATAACAGTAGCTATGATATGGAAAACAATACTAAAGCATTTGTTCAATTCATCATACTAATATGAAGAATAACAACAATTTAACCTATTATTACTAGGAAAAACACCCATATGAGAATAAAACTATGACAAACATGGTTTTCCACACACAAGTCCTAACATGATAGTGTCGCACTCAAAACACATATCAAACATGTATTAATAACCTACACATGCTAGGAATCAAATTTATAGCAAGAACATAATAACACAACAATTTAATAAGGGCATAGCAATAATATGCAGAAAAAGGCTAAACACTAAATATTGCACCAAGCCTATTCTGTAACTACTAAAATCATGAAAACTTAGTATGAGGTGCTACTAGTCACTAGCAAACCAACACAATTGGATTCACTTCAAAACTCATCACCAATAAAATTAAATAAATCACATAAGTGCTCTCTGGCCTAAAACTAACATGCATGCCATTTTCACATAACAACTCAAGTCAACACAAGGCCAACTGCAACAGATAGATATTATCAAGAGCTACTCAGAACAGTTGAGTTTGCATGTTTTGGATACATAAAACTCAAGTTATTAAGTAAATGGTGTTAATGAGTGCCTCTGCCATTTATTTTAGTTCTCCTAAAATATTGCACAAAACTTAGATCTACAAGTTGGATGTGGTTAAGAATTTGTAGGTCTAGTACTGTGATTTTTAGTTTCGCAAGATTCACTGGTTAACATTTTTATTTTGAGTTAAACCAAACATCAGAAAACAGGTCTGCAGAAAAAAAAAACAACCTGCAGAAAAAAAGGTACGGGCCGGATCTGCTTCACAGGTGAGCGCAGAGGCCAATCCGTCGAGCTGGGCCGGCCCACGCGCTCTTCCCGCGCGGAGACAAGGTCAAACCGCTGCCAGCGGGCCATGCGGGCCCCAACCGTCAGTGAGGTGGTCTGGTCTGGACCGGTACGCTCCCGTTGGATGGAGATCGGACGTCCCGGAATGCCCCTGTCGGCGACGACCAAAACAGGGCGGCGGAAAACAGAAAAGACGGCGGCTCGAGGCGGATCTTCGCCGGAAGTTCGCCGGTGGGAGATTTGAGGCTTCTCTGGAAACGAGGCCGGCACCAAAAGACTCCAGGGGGCGTCGCAAGCACGAAGCACCCAGTGGCGCACGCGGGGAAGACCTCTGCGTCGAGGCTTCACGGTTCCAGCGGCGGCCGAGCGGCGTCGGAGATGGCGCCGTCCCTGCGATGGATAAGGAGGGTATTAAGTAAGGTAAAAAGAAGGAGAGATGTGAGGGGAGGCTAGAGAACAAATTGTTGAGGGCGGAGGGTCCCTGTACTTTCCGTTCGACGGGAGGTCACCGGCGGAGAAGACGCGCTCGATTCCGGCGATGTGGTAAGGTAGCGAGGGGGCTTTTGATGCATTCATGCAATTAAGATGGGTACGGGGTGGTGTGACAAGGAGGACAGCAAGGGGATGTCTCGTGCTATCCTGGAGCCGGAGCTCGGATGGTGGCATTCATGGCGGCCACGGACATGCAAGTTCGAGCAAGAGATATCGAGCTCGGGCATGTCTAGAAGTATTATTACGATTAGGAGATGCTATAGGAAGAGGAGATCAAGGGATAGATGGCCCATGGAGGAGGATAGGTGAGTGTTCTCGTGTCTCACCCGAAGGTGTTTGATAGCGAGCAAAGGAAGAAGGAGGGCGAGCTGGGAACAATGAAGTTCACGGGCGTGCTCCTGGAGTGCTCGTGAGGCTACTTGACAAGGATCGAGAGTGAGGCGTGGCGATGGGAGCAGGGCTCGAGCGACACATGGGCTCTGGATTGGCATGTAGCTCCTGGAAGAGGTGTGGGGAAGAAGGGAAGGGTCTAGGTGCAGAGAGATGATGTCCAGGGGGTTGAGTGAGAAATTTTACACCTCACAGTGCAAGAGAGAGGTATAGAAAAAGAAACAAATGACCAGGACATGCTTGAACTCAAAAGTGTCTAGAATAACCAGAAGTTGTTTTTGATAGTTTTCACCAAAATTTTGAATAGAACATATATAAACTATCATGTCCATTGGGTAGAGGATGAAAAATTGAGTCTAGGGATGGTGGTCTCAAAGTTTTCTAAAAACATTTCTTTCAAAAAAATTTGGAAATTCAAGAATGGCAGAAACTGTTTTTAAATATTTTCTCCACATTTTTCAAAACAACTTGCAAATGTTTTTCTATAAATAAGTCCTACATGACCATAGGCATGTTGGATAATTTTTCCAAGATTTTAGGAAATACTTTTCTTCACAAAATATTTTAAACTCTATTTCTGGCCTTTTGGAAAATGGAAAATAATAAATAGTAAAATGCGTTTAAAACAAATATTTTTGAGTTGGGATGATATAGTATATTATATAGGTCTCAAAAGTGATTTTTAATAAGCAACTCTTTTGAAAATATTTGAGACACCAAGTGAAAAGATGGTCAAAACAGGAGTTTATTTAATAGGATAAAAACCATGAGAGAAGAATAATTAAAGGTCCATTGGAAAATAAATGGACCACATGGAGGTGATGTATAGGTCATGAAAATTACAATGGTAGGTTCATTGGGTCTGAAAACAATAGGGAGTGATTTGGAGTAACAGGGGCAAAGTGATTCATTATAAAGGAGATATGATCATTAATCAGGGGGTGCCTTCAATAGGACTTTGATAGATGATAACAAAGGGTTTCAATATCCAAGTTAACAACTTGGATAGATAAAATAGATATATATACAAAGATATTTATGAGGATGAATTGTGAATAGAAGAAACTAGGACATAAGAGCATGTCCCCAAAGTTAGAAGTTTAGGAAAGCAGAGGATAAAAAGGACATGTGATGGGATATGATGTAGATGCATGATCTTGTTATAACTAGGTTTTATTTTATTAGAACAGCACACATTAATCAACAAACAAAAATAAATACTCAAGCAAACACAAGATAGGATCATACAACAAGCAGATAAATTAACAAGTCACACAAGATCACTCAACAACTAAGTTCTTCAATTTAATGTCCAGGTGTTTCTCTTAAGTGTTAAATTTTAGGTAGTGGTCAAGACATACCATGACAAGAGGATTTTATAAAGAGGTTCATCTCAGAAGTTGTTACTTCCAAATGAATATAATTGAGGTAGAGCACAAGGGTAACATAGTCCCCTCTTATTGTTTTTGCAAAAGAAGGAAGTGATAAAGAGTTTTTGAAATACTTGCAAAAACATATGGGTTGAAAACAGGTTGGAGATGATTAGCTCCAAAATACTCTTCATATAGTTTTGGAAATGATCTTTTGTTTTTCTCAAAACTTGGCCTTTGGGTTTCTTCTAAAATCAAAACATTTACAAAAATGTTTTCGCCAAAGGAGTGTGATGGATGGAGATGATAAGCATACTTGTTATGACTTGATCACCAATGTTGTGTTTTAATAAAGTTATGATCAAAGGTCGTAATGTTAGTTGTTAACAAACTCAAACAAATACACAATCAACAAGCAAATAGAAAAGAAAACACAAGCATAAGTCAAACATATTAAAAAGTTTTTGTTGGCCCTGATTTTTGGGTTATTGAAAACAAGATTTTCCTGTCCTCCAAGAATTGGGCTGTTACAGCTCTTCCACCCTTAAAATGAATCTCGTCCCCGAGATTCGTA
The DNA here is from genome assembly GCA_028641055.1 of Alopecurus myosuroides. Lineage (NCBI taxonomy): Eukaryota > Viridiplantae > Streptophyta > Magnoliopsida > Poales > Poaceae > Alopecurus > Alopecurus myosuroides. The sequence continues at coordinate 461,437,675 of CM054057.1, read as the reverse complement.
AGTGGGTACTTAAGAGTGTAACTAAAAACAAGAGTCCCAGGCTTCTTCAATTTTTGTAAATGAGGGTTCTTTGACGAGGTGGTCTTCTGAGAACTCGAGGTGTTGATGTTGTTAGAATGTTGCTTGTCGAGAAGATGGATATGTTCACCGAACACTTCATGTCCTTGTTGTTGATGTTGGTGGACGACACAAGCTAATGAAGGGTCTTCATTTTGCGGGTTCGCAATCCTTATGTCGTTCTATGGACCTGGTCTTCTTTTAGGGGTATCGCAGATAGTTACCCACGGCAACCATCTGGCCTCACAGGGCGTCAGGTCCGCAGGCTTGACTCTCTCCGATTATTGCTATGAAAGCTGTTAGAAAACTCCTATATGCTTCTTGGCTTCTTGAGTGGTCGACCGCGTTGAAGTGCGGATGCTTCCCCCCTTTGATTGGTCTTTGTAGGTTGTCGGGGATTTTCTTCGTCTTCGTCCCATTTTTGCTTGGTGGCGACGGCAGGTCGTGGAAGAATTTGTTGGGTCTTGATCTTCATGGATCTTTGTAGGCGTCTTCACATGTGGTTTAGGATCACATAGTTAGCTTTCCCTCGGGAAAACTAGCTAGTGCCTTTTGCAAAACTTCGGTTAGATGTTAGTCTAATAATTAGATAGTTATGTTAGAAATGTTAGTCTGGTAAAAGTTTTTGATTGGTGTCGCGAGACACATCTCGCGTCTTCTCGGGCTTCAATCTGAATTTGTCGTTCTTCATGACAGCTCTTGATGTAGCTGCACAAAATGGCGCGTGAAGTCCGTCGTCCATCTTTGAAGAAGATCTAAGAACTCTTGGGCTCTCGGGTTGAAGTAGAGAGCGCTCCACAATCTTGCACTTCTCAAGAAAGGATGGGGGATAAAACTTTTTAAGAGGGTTTTTGCTAAGTCAGACTTTTTACAAACAAACAGGAACAAAGCAAGAGGTAAAAGTGTGGTGACTTTGCTTTGCCGAAAAGGCGTGCTTGTGAGACACACATAAAAACAATTCAAACTCACACACAACAAGGGAACAAGTAAAAACATTACACAATAGTAAAAACACACAATTAGCACACATGCAAAGGACGAACAAGGTACCTTTAGTACCAGCAAACGTCTATTACCGCGGAAGAACAGGTTAGCTCAAGTAAATCCACTGAGCGAAACCTATCAATTCCTATGGGTCTGGGTCGACAAAAGGGTCGTTGGGTTCTCCTCTTTATCTCATCTTGATGTTGAGGTCTTCGAAAGAAAGTTCCTTTTTCTTCGGGTTGCTAACAACTAAGGTCTTCTCGGGATATCGCCAAGTACGTAATTGTTTTATAGAAAGATAACAGAAGAAAACTTTTTGATATACTTATAAATGAAAACCAAAATTTTATAAACTCATGTTTATTGATTTTCGAAAATATTTTGAGTTATGAAAACAAAAGACAAACAAGGTATGTTTACTATTTTCATTGTTTTTCTTCAAAACTTCAGTTTTATAAACAAGGTAATAATTTTTGGAAAATGTGAGAAAGATGGAAACCATACTTATGGTTCCTTAGATAAAAACATTTTAGGCAGTAATATAGTTTTTACAAAAATAGTTTTGTTTCCTATGTGACGTCCATGCTAAACTAAGGTCTCCTAAAGTCAGGATGGCTCTGATACCAACTCTGTGGGGTCCCCAGACTAGCAGTCAGAGACCTCCAGTATGCATACATTCACGATCCCATGATCAGTTAGTCGTGAACAACATACTCGAGTTGGCATTGCAGATTACAACATCCACTACACGAATACACGGCTTACACAACTGGTCACATGACTCAGTTGAAAACAACTGCCACGCAGGGCAGGAACACACACACTAAAAACAGCGGAAGACTACAAAACACACTCGTGGTAAACCCAAGTCACGCCTTGACTACCTACAGGCTTCTGACTCGGAGACGTTCCTAGTTCGCATAGCCGTCAGCGACACCATCTTCTTCAAGTTCTCCGGGTTTCTGCTCAAAGTCTGGCTAAGACAATAGCCAGGGACGAAACCATTCATGAGTACGTTTGAATGTACTCCTGCAAGTCACCCTAAATGAAAGCTAAACATGCAAGTATGCAAATACATATATAGGTGGTAGGAAGGCTTTAATTAGGGTTCAACTAGCAATGATGAATTTAGGACTCATCATAGTTGCACAAGTTTTATTTTTCTTTGTTGAAGAAGATACTTCAAAAGATATTTCATTTCTCTTGTAGATATAGCATGTCCACAAGGTTTTGATAAAGCATTCTAAATAGAGAAAACATTTCTCTTTGCAAAACTTCTTGGAAAAACACATCTTTAAGATCATCATTTATCCGGTACCTCAAAGGTACAATCATTCCCTTTCAACGTACCTCCCAGGTACAAGTTCCAAAACACCTTTCCAGCTTTTTGAAAACATTGACACAATGCTAGCTACATGGCCATTCAACTGTCCATATCCGAGGACGCGGCTATTCTGAATAGTTTTACTCTGCAGAGGTGTACACAATCCACAAGATCCAGTACATCCGCCGTGAACAACCACGGACTGTCCGAGACAGTATGCAAACATCGGATAACTGGTCCTAACCATCCACTATGTCCGTGCTAGTAAATGACTACCTCCTCAACTGGGTTTGTTCTCCCCGGCACCGAGTGAGTCAGCCGTATCGATCCGGTTTCCCCTGACAACACACCGCCATGGCAGGAGACCCAATTGCTGCAACCGGTGGCGAACTTAATCCCCACACTCTGAATGTCCCATTCTCCCTCCTGGCGACAATTCGGTTCGGGGGACTCTAACCCCTATAGCACATTGAGGTAGACACGGACTAACACCGACAAGCAATTAGCTAGACCCCGTTCCCATATTGAGGTAATGTGGCGGCACGGCTTGGTTGTCCGGCGAAGACTAGGTTATGTGTCATTTTTGGAAAAACAAGTCGAAAACATTTCCTTCTTCTCAAACCTCCCTCGGACAAGGTCCCACCTTTCCTCGGGGTTTTTCCAATCTTTTCCTTTCCAAAAAATCAAGTTAAAATTCCCACTAGGGGACTTAAGTTGATTAAGTGATGATACTAAAATGTCTAAAGGGCTTGGTAACACCAAGATTATATAGTGGATATATCATATTAGATACATAAAAACAGATAGTGGTATAGTCCACTTAAAAAAGATAGTTTTTGAATCAAACTTTTGTAAAACTTCAGAAGTAAAACATGCATGATAGATAATGATAAGTAAAACAACAGCAAGCATTTAGAATGGCTTGCCTTGGCTCTGGTCTTGGTCTCGCTCTTGAAATAAACAAGAGTTGCAATAAAAACCTCTCCGGGAAATAATACCGTCTTCGTTATCTAACGTCGTAAACATAAAAGGAAAACACCCAATCAGAACCAAACAAAGGCAAGCACTTGATAAAATGTAAACATACAGCAAGCATTTTATTAAACAAGTACACTCACAAACAAAAATACTAGGGTGCACACCATCAAGCAAAACAGACACAGACAATACACACGAATAACACTAGAATTGATGTTATGGATCCTCAACCAAAATGGCATGAGTCCAGTGGGTGTGCCACTCTCATAACATGCTCAAATAAGGTCAAATGACTCTCTGGTCATTCATGAGGATGAACAAAATAACAAGAAAACAACCTAGGAACACATACACATGCATAGGAAAATATTATCAAGCAATACTACAAACCCATAGTAACACATGCTCTTCTAAACATGGAGAATTAATATAACCAGTAGCTAAGCAACCTAATAACAGAGACAAAACAATACCAAACATGTCATGGAATCACTCAATGCATGAAAATAATCATGGAGCAGAAAGACTACTAAAACTAGAGATGCAAAAAGGGCCATTTAGACATGCATACATGCATAACCATAAGAGATCATCAAACATGCTTTATTATAACATGATGGATCTGTAAGATGGCATCCAAATAACAGAGAAAACAACACCTAAACATGCTAGTAATATCAAAATAACAATCTAATCAATGCCTCAAAAATCAAGCATGCAAATAACTAATTATGGCAGAAAATCATCTAAAACTATCATGCAAGACTATTTGACCTAGAGCTCACTCAAGCATGCAATCAAGTATAATATGATAGAATAACAGTAGCTATGATATGGAAAACAATACTAAAGCATTTATTCAATTCATCATACTAATATGAAGAATAACAACAATTTAACCTATTATTACTAGGAAAAACACCCATATGAGAATAAAACTATGACAAACATGGTTTTCCACACACAAGTCCTAACATGATAGTGTCGCACTCAAAACACATATCAAACATGTATTAATAACCTACACATGCTAGGAATCAAATTTATAGCAAGAACATAATAACACAACAATTTAATAAGGGCATAGCAATAATATGCAGAAAAAGGCTAAACACTAAATATTGCACCAAGCCTATTCTGTAACTACTAAAATCATGAAAACTTAGTATGAGGTGCTACTAGTCACTAGCAAACCAACACAATTGGATTCACTTCAAAACTCATCACCAATAAAATTAAATAAATCACAGAAGTGCTCTCTGGCCTAAAACTAACATGCATGCCATTTTCACATAACAACTCAAGTCAACACAAGGCCAACTGCAACAGATAGATATTATCAAGAGCTACTCAGAACAGTTGAGTTTGCATGTTTTGGATACATAAAACTCAAGTTATTAAGTAAATGGTATTAATGAGTGCATCTGCCATTTATTTTGGTTCTCCTAAAATATTGCACAAAACTTAGATCTACAAGTTGGATGTGGTTAAGAATTTGTAGGTCTAGTACTGTGATTTTTAGTTTGGCAAGATTCATTGGTTAACATTTTTATTTTGAGTTAAACCAAACATCAGAAAACAGGCCTGCAGAAAAAAAAAACAACCTGCAGAAAAAAAGGTACGGGCCGGATCTGCTTCACAGGTGAGCGCAGAGGCCAATCCGTCGAGCTGGGCCGGCCCACGCGCTCTTCCCACGCGGAGACAAGGTCAAACCGCTGCCAGCGGGCCATGCGGGCCCCAACCGTCAGTGAGGTGGTCTGATCTGGACCGGTACGCTCCCGTTGGATGGAGAACGGACGTCCCGGAATGCCCCTGTCGGCGACGACCAAAACAGGGCGGCGGAAAACAGAAAAGACGGCGGCTCGAGGCGGATCTTCGCCGGAAGTTCGCCGGTGGGAGATTTGAGGCTCCTCTGGAAACGAGGCCGGCACCAAAAGACTCCAGGGGGCGTCGCAAGCACGAAGCACCCAGTGGCGCACGCGGGGAAGACCTCTGCGTCGAGGCTTCACGGTTCCAGCGGCGGCCGAGCGGCGTCGGAGATGGCGCCGTCCCTGCGATGGATAAGGAGGGTATTAAGTAAGGTAAAAAGAAGGAGAGATGTGAGGGGAGGCCAGAGAACAAATTGTTGAGGGCGGAGGGTCCCTGTACTTTCCGTTCGACGGGAGGTCACCGGCGGAGAAGACGCGCTCGATTCCGGCGATGTGGTAAGGTAGCGAGGGGGCTTTTGATGCATTCATGCAATTAAGATGGGTACGGGGTGGTGTGACAAGGAGGACAGCAAGGGGATGTCTCGTGCTATCCTGGAGCCGGAGCTCGGATGGTGGCATTCATGGCGGCCACGGACATGCAAGTTCGAGCAAGAGATATCGAGCTCGGGCATGTCTAGAAGTATTATTACGATTAGGAGATGCTATAGGAAGAGGAGATCAAGGGATAGATGGCCCATGGAGGAGGATAGGTGAGTGTTCTCGTGTCTCACCCGAAGGTGTTTGATAGCGAGCAAAGGAAGAAGGAGGGCGAGCTGGGAACAATGAAGTTCACGGGCGTGCTCCTGGAGTGCTCGTGAGGCTACTTGACAAGGATCGAGAGTGAGGCGTGGCGATGGGAGCAGGGCTCGAGCGACACATGGGCTCTGGATTGGCATGTAGCTCCTGGAAGAGGTGTGGGGAAGAAGGGAAGGGTCTAGGTGCAGAGAGATGATGTCCAGGGGGTTGAGTGAGAAATTTTACACCTCACAGTGCAAGAGAGAGGTATAGAAAAAGAAACAAATGACCAGGACATGCTTGAACTCAAAAGTGTCTAGAATAACCAGAAGTTGTTTTTGATAGTTTTCACCAAAATTTTGAATAGAACATATATAAACTATCATGTCCATTGGGTAGAGGATGAAAAATTGAGTCTAGGGATGGTGGTCTCAAAGTTTTCTAAAAACATTTCTTTCAAAAAAATTTGGAAATTCAAGAATGGCAGAAACTGTTTTTAAATATTTTCTCCACATTTTTCAAAACAACTTGCAAATGTTTTTCTATAAATAAGTCCTACATGACCATAGGCATGTTGGATAATTTTTCCAAGATTTTAGGAAATACTTTTCTTCACAAAATATTTTAAACTCTATTTCTGGCCTTTTGGAAAATGGAAAATAATAAATAGTAAAATGCGTTTAAAACAAATATTTTTGAGTTGGGATGATAGAGTATATTATATAGGTCTCAAAAGTGATTTTTAATAAGCAACTCTTTTGAAAATATTTGAGACACCAAGTGAAAAGATGGTCAAAATAGGAGTTTATTTAATAGGATAAAAACCATGAGAGAAGAATAATTAAAGGTCCATTGGAAAATAAATGGACCACATGGAGGTGATGTATAGGTCATGAAAATTACAATGGTAGGTTCATTGGGTCTGAAAACAATAGGGAGTGATTTGGAGTAACAGGGGCAAAGTGATTCATAATAAAGGAGATATGATCATTAATCAGGGGGTGTCTTCAATAGGACTTTGATAGATGATAACAAAGGGTTTCAATATCCAAGTTAACAACTTGGATAGATAAAATAGATATATATACAAAGATATTTATGAGGATGCATTGTGAATAGAAGAAACTAGGACATAAGAGCATGTCCCCAAAGTTAGAAGTTTAGGAAAGCAGAGGATAAAAAGGACATGTGATGGGATATGATGTAGATGCATGATCTTGTTATAACTAGGTTTTATTTTATTAGAACAGCACACATTAATCAACAAACAAAAATAAATACTCAAGCAAACACAAGATAGGATCATACAACAAGCAGATAAATTAACAAGTCACACAAGATCACTCAACAACTAAGTTCTTCAATTTAATGTCCAGGTGTTTCTCTTAAGTGTTAAATTTTAGGTAGTGGTCAAGACATACCATGACAAGAGGATTTTATAAAGAGGTTCATCTCAGAAGTTGTTACTTCCAAATGAATATAATTGAGGTAGAGCACAAGGGTAACATAGTCCCCTCTTATTGTTTTTGCAAAAGAAGGAAGTGATAAAGAGTTTTTGAAATACTTGCAAAAACATATGGGTTGAAAACAGGTTGGAGATGATTAGCTCCAAAATACTCTTCATATAGTTTTGGAAATGATCTTTTGTTTTTCTCAAAACTTGGCCTTTGGGTTTCTTCTAAAATCAAAACATTTACAAAAATGTTTTTGCCAAAGGAGTGTGATGGATGGAGATGATAAGCATACTTGTTATGACTTGATCACCAATGTTGTGTTTTAATAAAGTTATGATCAAAGGTCGTAATGTTAGTTGTTAACAAACTCAAACAAATACACAATCAACAAGCAAATAGAAAAGAAAACACAAGCATAAGTCAAACATATTAAAAAGTTTTTGTTGGCCCTGATTTTTGGGTTATTGAAAACAAGATTTTCCTGTCCTCCAAGAATTGGGCTGTTACATAGGCGCCGTTCCTACTCCTTCAATCTCACTAAATCAGGGCTGAAGCCTGAAGTATACAAAGTACAATGTGAGTATGGTTTTGCTAACTTGGAGAGGATCAACTTCTCGGTGAGTTGGCTTCTAGCTAATTGTTGTCTATCTGTTTGTTGCTCCCGTCTGGCTTTTTATAGTTTGCCAGATTAGGGATTACAGAAAGAAACCTAGAATACTACGGAAAGTATCTAACTCGGAATGTAAGGAATTCGTATTCTCCTCTAAGCCGCACCACTTTGGGCTGTGGTCCGGGTTCTTCTAGAATCTGGCTTCCTGCGCATCAACTTACTGGGCCGCCCAATGTACTATGATCCATTACCAACATGCCATCTTTCTAATCCGGCTCTTAGGCCAATGCTGGGCATACCCCTAATCGGTATATATCCGACAGGCGCATTGTGTCGTACCTCTGCTCGTAGTACTGCGTCTGCTCCATATAACATAAAGAATGTGGGTGTATTCCGTTGGTCTACTTGGTGTTATTCGTAGACTCCAAAGAACGGGAGGTAATTCTTCTACCCATGCACCTGCTTCTCGTTTCAAAGGTGTGAGTAGTCGTTTTTTCAGCCCTGCCGCGACTAGCCCATTTGACTGTTCCACCTGTCCATTGGTTTATGGATGCGCGACTGAAGCATAAGTGACCATAATCCCCAACTCATTGCAGTAATCTTGCAATTCTTCCACTGTGAAGTTCATTCCGTTATCTGTGATGATGTTGTGAGTTACTCCGAACCTGTGTGCGATAGACCTGATGAATTTGACTGCGGAATCTGCATCTGGCGATGTTGTTGGCATGACTTCTATCCACTTGGCAAACTTATCGACTGCGACGAGGAGCCGACTATAACCTCCACTAGATGATCGATTGAGCGTTACTGCCATGTCGAGTCCCCATTGTGCAAAAGTCCATGCGAGTGGTATCATGTGTAATTGTATGGCTGGTACATTTGGTCGTGTTGCAAATATTTGACATGCTTCGCATCGCCGCACAGTTTCCTTAGCATCACACCCCGCTGTTTGCCAATAGAACCTGGATCGAAAGCTTTATGGACGAGATTTCGGGTCCCCACATGATGTCCACAGGTCCCTTGGTGTATATCCAGGAGTATTTCCCTTCCTTCGTTTGGGGTTATGCACCTCTGCAGTATGTTTGATATGCTATGTTTGTGAAGTCGCCCATCATGAATTGTAAATGCTTTGGCCCTGCGCATTACTCGGCGTGCTTCAGCTGGGTCTTCTGGAAGCTCATTTCGAGTCATGTAGTCAAATAGCGGCTGCATCCATGTGGTCTCCACTTGATTTACTTGTTCGACTATGTCCATGGGCGTAGGTTCCAATCCTTCTTTCCGACTGTTCCTCTTGATTTTCGCTCGAGTGCTCAACTACTTCTGTAGCGAGTACTTTTCATTTAATTGAGGGCTGATCAATTTCTTCATAGAAGACGTCGGGCAGGATCGATGCGCACATGGACCCAATGTAAGCTAAAGCATCTGCTTCAGTATTGCTTCCTCTTCCGATATGTTGTAACTCGCAACCATCGTATTCGCCTTCAATCTTGTTGTACAGTTCGCTGTATGCTGCCATATTGTCTACTGGTGCGTCACACTCCTTCATAGTTTATTGTACAATGAGGTTCGAGTCTCCATAGATAACGAGTCGAGTTGCGCCACAAATTTTAGCCATCTTCATCCCATGAATGAGTGTTCCATACTCGGCTTCATTGTTGGAAGCGTTCTTGAAGTGCATCCGTAGTACATATAGTAGCCTATCGCCTTGGGGTGAGGTGAGTATTACTCCTGCCCCTGCACCAGATACTCTCTTCGAGCCGTCAAAGTACATTGTCCAGCTATTTGACATATCCGGTAGTTTCGTGTAACATCCCAGTGTTTGGGAGGTTAGAAGGATCTAAATCTAATATGTGAATTTGCAAAGCATGCATCTAAAAATACGGAAAATTTTGCCACGAAAGTTTAAACAAACCAAAGTGACAATGTTTCACTTGACATGATGAAATAGGTTTGGATCATCTGGTCAGGAGTACATTTGGAGTGATCTTTATAAATCATCTTACAACTATCAAGTGCACCTTCCTAAGTAAATAACAAAGATGCAATAGAACACAAATGATACAAACAAGTATTAACTTAAACCCTACAATTGGGTAATGACATAATAATTGTATTAACATATTTATCGAATATGTACATATCTCATCAACCATAAAAGAAGTATATAAAAGAAGAACTAAATCTTCTTAAACTACTGGTAAACTTTAATCATTACATATGATCTTTTCAACCTCTATGTCTGTATTATATACACAAAAGAAGAATAAAAGTTTAACTAAATCTAACAAGATCTTTCTACTTTGTCTAGATTATCTTTTTTTCCAATCTTCTCTAAATCCTTCCGCAAGAGAAGCACCCATAAGAAAAGAGGAACTACCACCAGAAGATCAACAGGAAGATTCTTTAGGATGTTCTACAAGTGCTATTCCAATCTATCATAAGAGTATTTGGAAACTCTTATATCTTGATCTGATCTTATTAATTCTCTTGAAATAGTGTGCTATTCCTTTGTTAGTGTTATATAGAAGTAGTTTGAGAACAAGACTAGCTACCTTGTTAACAGATCACTTTTGTATACTCAAACACATGAGTGTCTTACACAAATAAACATAAGATCATATAACCTAGTACATCTCATACAATTGTATATGAGTAGTAATTTGGAGGAAAGTCTGGCCCACTTGTTAACAAATTCTTCTTATATGCATATGGTAACTTGATGTCATAAAACAAACCTACATACTTTCATAATCATCTAAGTAAAATCCTTGCTTGGAGTAATTGGTTGTTTTCACCACAATGGTGAGACAGTTGAGGTTGGAAACCAAGAGAGGAACCTACCTGCAATGGACAAAGGTGATAACAGAAGACTAGTGGCAACTATAGAGAAGAACATCAAGCAATAGAAGTCAACAAGGAGAAACACTAGTTTAACAAGGAAGCCTAGCATAAGAAATTCTCCAGTGAAATATTGAGTGATATTAGTGAAACTATAACCCAATGCCTTGTCAAGACTCATCATAGATGAGGAACAAATAAAAATCACTTTAATGGAAACAATTGGCAAGATAGAAAATAATAACAAGCCCTTGCATCCATATGTCTTCTCATAGGTTGAGGTAGGGGAAAACAAATTAATTCCCTTGTTTTCCAGATCTTTCTCATCCATAATACAAATGGAAAACAACAAGAATTCAACCATACACCCACATGTAAATGATTACATGTTCTAAAACAAATATGGGATAATATCCATAATGGAACCTATGTGGAAAACAAGAAAATAAGATCCCAAAATCATACATGTTTTCCACTTGATCAAGTAATGAAAACAGCAAACATGACTTACACATGATATAAGGAAATGTCCACCAGGCTTGATAAGAAAACCAAAGATGAAAATAGCAAAACCACACAAAGTAAAACAAATCCATTCATTACCTAACACCATTTGGTTTGATATGGAATAAAATTCCCTGTTGATGATTTTCATTATAGTGTATACAAATAGTACCTAGTAGTGATACCAAATTACTTTTTATAAGGAATTGTATACAATATGATCCACTTATAACACACCACATGGGAACCATATGTGTGTTGTGAGAATGTAATATTCATGCCTAAAATAAATTTTAAGACATTTAATAAATTAAATAGAGTGAAAACAATAAAATCACTTAATCTAGCACCCTAAATAAAAGATACAAATATTCTTCAAATTCACCAAAACAAAACATGGTGAGATGTGAAATTTGATAAGGAATTCAAATATGATTTTTAATAATTTTTAAGTTCACAAAAGGCCTAGAAAACAAGCTTTTCTTCTCAGTTTTAGTACCAGAAGGACCTAACTGTTAAAACACAAAACTACAGGGGGTTATTGAAAAGTGGAAATTCTTTTCTTTCTTCTTCACCTCCGGCCAGAAGGCCAGAGGCGTGTCGCCGCCAACATCTTCGATTGCCACCTCCTGCTTGCTCGCCGAGGGGAGGATAAAGCCCCAGGAGACGTCTGCATCGACCACTCCTTCCTCCTCGCACTCGTTGCCTCTCCCTCTGTCTATGTTCCTCGGATGGCCGAAACCCTAGCCCCGCGGTGATCTACTGTTGCCGTCGACTCCGGCCACCCCGCGAGAAACCGAGAGCATCACCGGGTGCGCCATGCTCCTCTCTACCTCCACGAAGAAGCTCGCAAGCCGAAAGGATTGGTGGATGGAGAATTTCTCCATTCCCTTTCGCTCGGTCTCCGGCCGCCGTGGAAGCTCCCCGTCAACCTCGACCTCACCGAGTCTCCTCGACCACGCCATCCGTTCCTCTTGCTCTGGTGAGCACTCCCATGTTCTTAATTGGGTCTAACGCGCGCTAAATCGCCGCCGTCATCGAACCACCGTGAGCACCGCCATGTTCTTTCACGCCGGCGAGCCGCCGGTGACCATTTGGTCCCCGCGCCGCTACCTAGTGGTTCGCCAAGAACCCCTCTAGCTCATGGAACAATTTAATCGAGCCAAAACGCAGCAAATCCACGGATTGAAATCGAGCATAGAAGAATTTGCTCAGAGGTGATGCAATGCTGACTTCAGCTTGACGTCATGGCTATTTTTCTTTTTCTTTCCTTTTATTTTTATTTTAAATCGTATATGACAGGTGGGTCCCACGTGTCAATTCAAAAAGGGCAGGATAGGAATAAAATCATTAATTCAATATCTTTTAAAATACTTATCTGAAAATATTAATAATATACCAAATTAATCAGAAAAATATAATCTAAATGTTTATGAACTTTTTAAAAATGTTTGATAAAATTTTAAATTAAATCATTTAAAATTGAGAAAAATAATAAATAATTCATAAAATCAGAAAAAAGACAAGTTATATTCCAAAATGCTCCAAATGACAAATGCAAGTCATCTATGATGTTTCCAAGGTCATTTGACCAAATTTTCATATGTGTAATATTTTGCCTAATCATTTAATCCATTTAAAATTAATAAATTAATATCTTATTCAAATGTTCCTCAAGGTTATCTTGCGAACTTGACAGCCAGTCCAACTCTCGAGGACAAGATTCATTCTGAACAACTTCGTGATGCTGAAATCAAGAAGATGGTAGAACACATCAAAGAAGGCAAGGAGAAATTTAAGTCCTTCTCAATTGATGACAAGGGAACTGTGTTCTTCGAAGGACGCATTGCAGTTCCTCAAGTTCAAAGTCTCAAAGATGTCATTCTCAAGGAGGCTCATGAAACTCCTCTCTCCATACACCCTGGAAGTACAAAGATGTATCAGGATCTCAAGACGCTGTATTGGTGGCCTGGCATGAAACGTGAAATTGCTCAATACGTTTCTGAATGCGACGTTTGTCAACGTGTTAAGGCAGTTCATCAGAAAACAGCCGGTCTTCTCCAACCACTGAAAATCCCTGAGTGGAAGTGGGACATGATTGAAATGGACTTCGTCACTGGTTTTCCAAAGTCCAAGAAGGGCAACGATGCAATCTTCGTTGTCATTGATCGTCTCACTAAAGTAGATCACTTCTTTGCTGTCAAAGAAACAATCTCAGCTAGCCAGTTAGCAGAGCTCTACACATCAAAGATTGTTCCTCTTCATGGTGTTCCATTGGAAATAAGCTCAGACCGTGGAAGTATCTTCACTTCTCATTTCTGGAAAAGCTTTCAAGAAGCATTGGGCACCAAACTTCTGTTCAGCACAGCTTATCACCCTCAGTCTCAAGGGCAAGTCGAAAGAGTCAATCAGATTCTCGAGGATATGCTCAGAGCATGTGGTCTATCCTTTGGCATGAAATGGGAGGAATGCCTTCCATATGCTGAATTCTCCTACAACAACAGCTTCCAGGCAAGCCTAGGCATGGCACCATTTGAATCTCTCTATGGCCGCAGATGCAGGAGTCCAATCAATTGGTCTGGAGCTGGTGAACGTTCACTCTTAGGCCCTGACATTGTTAAGGAAGCCGAAGAGAAAGTTCGCATCATTCGTGACAATCTCAAGATTGCTCAGTCTCGTCAGAAAAGCTACTATGACAGCAAGCACAGGGATATGATCTATGCACCTGGTGACAAAGCATATCTCCGTGTAACTCCCCTCAGAGGCACTCATCGTTTTGGTGTGAAAGGAAAACTTGCACCAAGATACATTGGTCCTTTCAACATTCTCTCAAGGCGTGCGGAAAATGCCTATCGTCTTGAACTTCCAGAAAAACTATCCAAGGTGCACGATGTGTTTCACGTGTCACAGCTCAAGAGGTGTTTCAAAGATCCAGATCGTGCAGTTGATCATGATTCCATTGAACTGCAAGAAGACCTCTCTTATGAGGAGCACCCTGTTCGAATTCTCGATGAGACCGAGCGTAAGACTCGCAACAAGAGCACCAAGTTCTTGAAAGTGCAGTGGTCTCATCATTCCGATAAAGAGGCAACGTGGGAGACCAAAGAGGATCTTCGCAAGAAGTATCCGGACCTTTTCTCTTCTCAGTAGGAATCTCGGGGCGCGATTCCTTCAAGGGAGTTGCCCGCACACTTTCTCAGGAGTTGGCTTCAGTCAAAGAGCAGCTCTACCTCGCTTTGACTCGTCTGGCGACGTACACCACAGACTTTGTTGGAGACGAGCGCTTCGCACGTTTCGATCAGCCAGTTGGTCGTCGTCTGCCAGATGCTGGAGGTTACGAGCCGATCAGAGGTCCACTCCTTAACCTTGGTGCTGGTTACACTGGGATTCCCCGCTTTGGAGCATAGGGAGCCGATGCTATGTACTTCACCACACCGAGAGTCGGGCTCAGACCACGTCAGATCTACGTGGATCGTCGTTCTACATACTTTCGTGGGCGTCCGCCTCACCGTACCTCTCGCCGTACTACTCACCGCCGTCCTGCGTGATGAGCATGGGAGTACCGATGTATCCGTTCTTAGCTATGTTTAGTTATCCTTTGGCATTCGAACCATTTGTGGTGTGTTGGATATTCTGATGTAATTGAATATGTGATGATGTACCTGTTGGTTATCTATTCATGCGTCGCAATAATCTCTCTTTCGGTTTCCGAGTCTATCCTTTTCTATTGTTGTGCTAAAATGCATTTCCATTCAGGATGCCGCCAACAAGGAACACCCCGCCTGAGCCACCGCCAATCACGGAGCTGTTGACTCAGATGACCCAAGTCATGGCACAGATGGCCCAGTTTCAGACTAACCAGCACAACAACCAGAATGCTCCACGGGTCAGTATCAAGGAGTTCCTCAGTCTGGGTCCGAGAGCTTTCGTGGCCACACGCGAGACTCTGGATGCTGATGACTGGATCCGTGAGATAGCTAAGGCTCCGGAGATTGCTCATGTTGCTGAGGAAGACAAGGTCAAGTATGCCTCCTATCTGCTGAAGGGTCAGGCAGCTACTTGGTGGGAAAACTACCAGACCATGAGAGCTGGCTATCCAATCACCTGGGGTTGTTTCAAGGAAGCTTTCCTGAAGCACCACATTCCAGATGGTCTCATGGAAAGGATGCGTGAAGAGTTTTGCTCACTCAAGCAAGGCAAGCTGGACGTCATCGGCTATCAGAGTGAGTTCAATCGCCTCGCTCGTTACGCTGGTGATGAGGTGTCCACTGAGGCTAAGAAGATGGCAAGGTTCCGCAGAGGTTTTAACCCGGAACTCAAGTATGCCCTCACCAACATCAAGGCCAACAACTTCGAGGAGCTCGTTAACACCGCGCTCAATGAAGAAAATGGGCGCAAGGCGTTCGAGGAATCTTGCAAGCACTCGCGTGAGGGTGGTTCCTCCTCCAACATGACCACCCCTCCGCAGAAGCGCCGCATCTGGGTGCCAAATGGTGCTGTCACTCGGGCTCCATATGCCCAAGCTTCTCCAGGCTTCGCTCCCCGCCCACCCAACCCTGCTCAAGTGCATGATCAGAGGGCTTCGATGGGGCAGCCAAGGCCAGGTCCTCCTCATGTCGTCACTTGCTACAAGTGCAAGCAGACGGGGCACTACGCTGACAAGTGCACGCAGAGGCAGCTACCTCCACCACCACCTCGTCACAACACAAACCAGGCAATGGTGCGTGCTCCCCCGCCTAAGGCCTTCAACTCCAACAACAGGCCTGTCGGGAGGACCGCAAGGGTGAATCATGTCAAGATCGACAAAGCTGAGGAAGCTCCTGACGTCGTTCTCGGTATATTACCCGTAAACTCTTTTCCAGCTAAAGTGTTGTTTGATACCGGAGCATCGCGTTCTTTTGTGTCAAAGATTTTTGCCACAACAAACAACCTAATGGTGGTTCCACTAAGCAATCAAATCACTGTTCACTCCCCGGGATCTCAAATGTTGACTTCCAAGATAAGTAAGGATAATCAAATCCTAATTGGAGGCCACATATTCCTTGCTTCTCTCATGTTGCTGGGAAATTCTGACATTGATGTCATTCTTGGAATGGATTGGCTGAAGGCCAATAAAGCTAAAATTGACTGTGCTCAAAAGTCAATAACTCTGTTCCACCCTTCTGGCCAGATAGTCTATTCTCCAAATGAATCAAGTTCTGTTCAGCTATGCACCCTCGATGCAAAACCTCTTCCTTCAATTGAAAATGTTCTGGTGGTTTGTGAATTCCCTGACGTCTTTCCAGAAGAATTTCCAGGGATGCCTCTGGACAGAGCAGTTGAGTTCGTGATCGAGCTTGAACCAGGTACTGCTCCAATCTCTAAGCATCCATACAAGATAGCTCCTCCTGAACTGAAACTGTTAAAGGAGCAAATCGATATGTACATGGAAAAAGGTTACATTCAACCTAGTTCCTCGGCTTGGGGTTGCCCAACTCTGTTCGTTGCGAAGAAGGATCACACAAAGAGACTCGTTGTTGACTATCGTCCTCTTAACGAGAAAACCATCAGAAACAAGTATCCAATTCCTCGTATCGATGATCTTTTTGATCAACTTGCTGGAGCCTCAATATTCTCCAAGTTGGACTTGAGAATGGGTTACCATCAAATAAAGATCAGAAATGAAGATATTCCAAAAACAGCTTTCACCACTCGCTACGGTCTATATGAATACACCGTCATGTCCTTTGGTCTCACCAATGCACCAGCGACATTCTCTCGACTCATGAATTCTGTTTTCCATGAATACCTCGACAAGTTCGTTGTGGTATATCTTGATGACATTCTTGTCTACTCAAAATCCGAGGAAGAGCATGAAGAACATCTTCGTCTCACTCTCATGAAACTTCGCGAGCATCGTCTATATGCCAAGTTCTCCAAATGTGAGTTCTGGATTCCAGAAGTTGCTTACCTTGGTCATATCATCTCTGCCAAGGGCATAGCTATTGATCCAGAAAAGGTTAAAGCAATTGTTGATTGGAAACCTCCTAAGACGGTAAAGCAAGTAAGAAGTTTTCTTGGCTTGGCTAGCTATTGCCGTCGTTTCGTCCAAAACTTCTCCAAGATTGCCAAACCTCTCACTGATCTCACAAAGAAGGACAAGAAGTTTGTTTGGTCTCCACAATGTGATGAAAGTTTCAATCTCCTGAAGACTAAACTCACTTCTACACCAGTTCTGGTTGGCCCAGATACTACCAAACCTTTCCAGATATTCTGTGATGCATCTCTCCAAGGTCTAGGTGCAGTTCTTATGCAAGAACGTCAAGTTGTGGCTTATGCTTCACGTCAGTTGAACGCACATGAGCTCAATTATCCCACACATGACCTTGAACTTGCAGCAGTTGTTTTTGCCCTCAAGAAATGGAGACAATACTTGTTGGGTAATCGCACTGAAATCTTTTCCGATCATAAGAGTCTGAAATACATCTTCACTCAACCAGATCTAAACCTCAGGCAAAGGAGATGGATTGAAAAGATTAAAGACCCTTGATCTCACCATTTCTTACACTCCAGGCAAGGCTAATGTTATGGCCGATGCTCTCAGTCGCAAGTCGTATTGCAATAATCTCATGATCATGGAAAGCCAACCTCCTCTTCATGAAGAATTCCAGAAGCTGAACCTTGGTCTTGTTCCTCAAGTTTATCTTGCGAACTTGACAGCCAGTCCAACTCTCGAGGACAAGATTCGTTCTGAACAACTTCGTGATGCTGAAATCAAGAAGATGGTAGAACACATCAAAGAAGGCAAGGAGAAATTTAAGTCCTTCTCAATTGATGACAAGGGAACTGTGTTCTTCGAAGGACGCATTGCAGTTCCTCAAGTTCAAAGTCTCAAAGATGTCATTCTCAAGGAGGCTCATAAAACTCCTCTCTCCATACACCCTGGAAGTACAAAGATGTATCAGGATCTCAAGACGCTGTATTGGTGGCCTGGCATGAAACGTGAAATTGCTCAATACGTTTCTGAATGCGACGTTTGTCAACGTGTTAAGGCAGTTCATCAGAAAACAGCCGGTCTTCTCCAACCACTGAAAATCCCTGAGTGGAAGTGGGACATGATTGAAATGGACTTCGTCACTGGTTTTCCAAAGTCCAAGAAGGGCAATGATGCAATCTTCGTTGTCATTGATCGTCTCACTAAAGTAGATCACTTCTTTGCTGTCAAAGAAACAATCTCAGCTAGCCAGTTAGCAGAGCTCTACACATCAAAGATTGTTCCTCTTCATGGTGTTCCATTGGAAATAAGCTCAGACCGTGGAAGTATCTTCACTTCTCATTTCTGGAAAAGCTTTCAAGAAGCATTGGGCACCAAACTTCTGTTCAGCACAGCTTATCACCCTCAGTCTCAAGGGCAAGTCGAAAGAGTCAATCAGATTCTCGAGGATATGCTCAGAGCATGTGGTCTATCCTTTGGCATGAAATGGGAGGAATGCCTTCCATATGCTGAATTCTCCTACAACAACAGCTTCCAGGCAAGCCTAGGCATGGCACCATTTGAAGCTCTCTATGGCCGCAGATGCAGGAGTCCAATCAATTGGTCTGGAGCTGGTGAACGTTCACTCTTAGGCCCTGACATTGTTAAGGAAGCCGAAGAGAAAGTTCGCATCATTCGTGACAATCTCAAGATTGCTCAGTCTCGTCAGAAAAGCTACTATGACAGCAAGCACAGGGATATGATCTATGCACCTGGTGACAAAGCATATCTCCGTGTAACTCCCCTCAGAGGCACTCATCGTTTTGGTGTGAAAGGAAAACTTGCACCAAGATACATTGGTCCTTTCAACATTCTCTCAAGGCGTGCGGAAAATGCCTATCGTCTTGAACTTCCAGAAAAACTATCCAAGGTGCACGATGTGTTTCACGTGTCACAGCTCAAGAGGTGTTTCAAAGATCCAGATCGTGCAGTTGATCATGATTCCATTGAACTGCAAGAAGACCTCTCTTATGAGGAGCACCCTGTTCGAATTCTCGATGAGACCGAGCGTAAGACTCGCAACAATAGCACCAAGTTCTTGAAAGTGCAGTGGTCTCATCATTCCGATAAAGAGGCAACGTGGGAGACCGAAGAGGATCTTCGCTAGAAGTATCCGGACCTTTTCTCTTCTCAGTAGGAATCTCGGGGCGCGATTCCTTCAAGGGGGGGCGTTTTGTAACATCCCAAGTATGAAAATCTCCTTTAGAATGTTTGTTTCTTGTTTATTAATGTTTTGCATCATGTCATCATACCCATTACTTTTGTTTGCATTTGTTTTGCATCTGTTTTCAATTGTTTTCTATTTCAAATTCAAACCAATTTCCAAATCAAATTGTTCATACTTGTTATGTTACAATTTTCCAAATAAAAAGTTCAAATAAAACATCCATTTGTTTCCATTAAAAATTAAAAGCTCAAACTATTAATTTGTTCTTTAATAATTCACTTAATTCAAATTGCATTCAAATTCAATTACAAACAGCAACCATTTTGAAATTATGAAACTTACAAAACAAATCAATCACTTGTTTCAAATAAACTTGAATTTAAAACTTTTAAGTTGATCAAGTTAAATTATTCAATTAATATCAAATTCAATCAAATTTCAAACAAATTGCAAACAGCACCATAATTCAAAAATTTTGGAAAACCAATGTTACACTAGGTTGCTGTTACAATAATTACTCAATACAATTTTTCCTAAAATTTTTCTAACTCAAAAACCCTCTCATCTCTTTCCTTTTCTTATTCTGCAAAAAAAAAACAAACAGAAGAAAAAGAAAAAAAAACGCAGGGGAGATGGCAGGCAGTGGGCTGAGCCCAGCCCACCATCGCTGCAGCCCGCTACCCCTTTCTCCCCCACCTCCGTACGAGCGTACGTCAGCAATGGAGAAAACGACAGAGTTTTCCCCACTGCTCCACCCCACCCCCCTCCTTATCTACACCCCCCCACGGGGCAAAACCCTAACCCTAACCTACCCGCACCCCTTCCCTCTCTCTCCCATCTCCGCCGCCACCGTGAGGAGAGGGCGCCGCCGGGTTTCCTTCTGCCACGGGTCGCCGCTCGCCGAGCTCGCCGCCGTCGCCTCCGTTCCCCTCCGGCCGCGCTGAGGCCACCCCTGCGAAGAGGGTGAGTTCCTCGTTCCATTCCCCTACTCGCCTGCTCGTTTCCGTGCGATACATGCCGCGATCTTCCATGCCAAGATGCAGTCGTTGCTCTGTTCGTCGACAGAGAAGAACATCTGAATGTTCGCTTGCAGTTTCAGTTAGCGCCGCGAGTTAGGTTCAAAACCAACTAGTCCCCGTATACATCCAACCAGCCGCAGCAGCCCACTGGCTGCGCTCGCCGCGCGCGCACCAGCAGCGCACGAGTTCGAATCCCGGCCACCCCCCCTTTTCTGCTCCTTTTTCCAATTTGTTCAGTAGACGTTTCTGAACCTCAACCCCCCTGCTAGTGTTTCTCTGTAACAAACCAAGCAGCAGCGCATTGGTTGCTCCCTTGCGCTTTCAGCAGGAGGGCAGGGGTTCGAATCCCACCCCTGCAGGTTAAAACCCATCTTTTTTTCATTCTTTTTCCTAGATCCAGATCTACTCCAAATCGCACACAGGTCCCTGTAGTTACTTCTAGGTCCCTGTAAATTTTATTCCAAGTCCCTAGCAGCTGTATTAAATGGCAGATCACACCCTAATCTTGTAAAATGCCTAAATAATTCATTACAACTCTAAATTCAACATTTTAAATATGTTTTTCATACCAAATTGAATTCTCTACCCAAATATAAATTTTTTTTACTGTTTTGAATATTTTAAATTGGTGAAATATTTGAATCCTTGTTGAATTCATTTAATTTTGCAAAATTCATAACTTGAGCATAAAAATTCCAAACTCAACAAATAAAATATGTTTTCCATCCCATTTTTCATGTACTTTGCAAATATAAACTTTGTTTCATGTTTTGAATAATTATAATTGGTTAAATAATTTAAACCTTGTTTAAATCATTTAAATTTGCTAAATTCATAACTTGCTCAAATTAAATTATTTTTGAACTTATAAAATATGTTTTCAAACCAGAAAAGTATAACCTTTTCAAATATGAAATTGGTTTACTGTTTTGAACAAATAAAATTTCAAATAAATTCATACTTGAATTAAATTCAATTAAAACTTGTTTAAACTTGTTTAATTCCTAAGTAATTCATTCTAATTCCTTTTTCAATAATTGAAACATGTATTCCACCTAAAATTTTGTGTACTTTCCAAATATGAACTTTGTTATCTGTTTTGAACAATTTAAATTGGTGAAAACAACAAATGCTTGTGTAACACCTTTAAGAAGCCAAAATTCCAATAACTTAATAAATGAATTTCCAAACTTGGTAAACCTTATTTCAAATTGATCCTATTGTTGTTTTCTTTCTGTTTTCCTCATCCATGCATCATGCTAATTCACTTACACATGATGATTAGTGGTAGAACAATTATTTCAACCTTAATTCATGGGCTTTCCATATGTAATCCAAATTGCATATGGGTCCATTTAATTATGTTATGTTACCACGTCAACTAGTTTATCTTTGATGCATCAATTAAATTGACATGCATCATCCCATGATTGTGCATTATGCCATGTTATTGATTGTTTGTCTCTCTGCGTTGTTTGTTTGCTTCTTCTCGAATAGACGACGACGTTGAGACAGACGAGACTTACGACACCCCTTCTGAGGATCTAGCTCAGTACCAGGCTACTGAGTTTGCAGGCAAGTATTCACTCACACGAACCATTGTGTTCCTTTCAACATTGGATACCGATACTTTCCGTTGTCTATTCTGCTAGCCCTATGAATCGTTGCTTCTGTTCGATCCTATCACATGTTATCCTTTAACCCTGATATAGCCTCACCTCCACACCTATAACCCCATTGCTTGTTGCCCGTGTCTTACTAGCATGCTTAGGGTTGTTTCTGCTCGAGTCTGTTACCCGTTACTTTCTGTTGCTATATCTTTATGTTCTGGGGCTCGATGTTTAAAAAATCAATCATGCTAATGTTGTGGTTAATAATAATTTGATGATAAGGCACCGGCAGGAGGCCCGGCGTGGTTTTGAGGCCTGCTAGTGTCGACCCTAATTAGGAAAAGGGTCTTGTCTACTGATCCATGATGAGCGCACTATCCGCATGTGGGAAGCGTGTATGGGCGCCCCCCTCAATTTGATTCGATTCGCATCTCGTCCAAATCGCCTCATTTAGTTCGGGTTTTCCATTTGCCGCATGCATATGTATTTTGCGAACCCAGGCCAGGGTGGAACTTTTGTAGTCGGCATTTAGGGAGACACGTTCTTAGAGTGCTATGAGGGTCCCCTTTTCTTCGTGGGGCTTGATTAGCCGTGAGCTCAATTGCACGGGGTTCTTTGGGCTTGATGCGAAGAAGAGTTGAGTTGTGTTGAGTGCCCCGCTTGGTGGAAGGCATTCCATCTGGCGGGTTATTCTTACGTGTACGGCCAAATTCGTGCACCCCTGCAGGTTAAATCTTCTCGAGAAGCCGTGTTGTCCGCGGTTATGGATGACTTGGTGAAAGTACTGGCTAACAAGTACTCAGAACAACTTACATCTAACTAATGATAACTTGACTAGTAATAGTCTTATTAACACAATAACTTGAACCATCATTAATCCAACTGTGTGAGTTATCCTCGGATTGCTTCTTTGGATAAGGGGCGAGATCCAGGATGGGTTTGTTTGGAGTTAGTTGTAGTTGGTTACGATACGCTATCTTATCCCTTCTCTTAGCCGGAAGTTGTAGTATGTTCTGTAGTTGGTTAGTGCAGCCAGCTGCCGCATCTTTTGTATCACCCTTTTCTTCCGTTGAACCCAAAGCATCTGTACTTGGTGTTGACGGGTACACTATGGTATCTTGTGAGTCTTGCTTGCCAGTACGTTTATGTACTGACCCCTTTGGGGCTGTGGTTTCCGCAGACTACGTTTCCGAGGATCCCCATGGTGGCTACTACGTGGAGTACGACGAGGCTGCTGACGAGTAGATAGCGGACCCGGGCAGGATCCGAGACATCGTGGATGGGCTCCGTCTTTTCGTTTCCGGCCTCTTAGGCCTATTTGGATCTTGTCTGTACTCAGACACTTTGGATGCTTCCGCTGTGTTGTAATGATGAATTGTTGGGACATGTGTCCTCTGGATGATTGTATTTGCTATCTCTGCTCTAGTGAGAGCTATTTGCAACTTATTTCAATCTTTTGTGTCTTAGAGATATGTTGTGATATCACTTGTTCAAATGCCGTTGACGTACCATGTGTGTATGTTATGAAGTACGTCAATGGAAGTGTCCTGATTTCTATGGGATGGTTTGCGCAGACGATGGATAGTAGAGAATGGTTGTCACACGTTTACGTGTTGGCCTGCTCATATTGAGATGCGGGTGCCGGTATGCCCCGTAAGCCATTTGTTCTACTGTTTAGCGGACTGTGAGTATCCTCTAGAAGTCCGGGTGCGACAAATGGTATCAGAGCCTGTCTGCCTGTAGGATCCCTTTTACTGGTCGCAGTTGAGTCTAGAAACTATTTTGTAGCTATATAGGAAAAATGAAACGTGAGAGTAGGAATTCTGCCCTTTTATTTCTTTCCCCACCCACCCTCCCTTTTCTGGTAAGGAAGTGCAACGTTGTTTTCTCTTCTCATCTAAACTTTCAAGTTAGGTTTTCACGTATCCTGGTTTCTCTAGGATAGTTATATCTACTAGACCATAGGAATGGAGGTGGTTGTGACATGATTTATCATGTTGCCTACTCACGATTGAGAACGGAGGCGTGTAAGCCCCGGAAGCAGATCCTCTATTCCTTAAGCAGTAGATATTGATCCTTTAGAAGCCCGGATGGGTTTTCCGTAGTACCTCAGGAGTGTTTTGGTCTCGTGTTTCCCGATGTTGCTTCGATATCCTGTTCTTCTCAACATCCTTTTCGTCCGTTGAAACCTTGTTGTTGCTTTCCACTTCAGTTCTTCTACCGGCGTCTAATCAAAACTTCCCCGATCATCTGCAGATGGATCTCAGGTTCTACCCGCAGGTGGTTCGGATGACTCGTTGCGAGAGCACCGCCGGTTATCCGGAGATGCTGAGAGACATGGTCACTTATCTGGGGTTCCGTTGGGCACCAGAGTACCAGGTCTACGAGCAGCAGCGAGAGTTTGACCAGACCTACTACCAGGCTATCGTCTACATTCTGTCAGATGATGGCATGAGCGTAGTCCACCGCTACGAGGCAGTAGGTTCCACAGTGGATATGGCCGTGCAGCAGGCAGCTTATGTGAGTCTCACCGTCCTTCGTGCTGACTACTGGGGATTTGACGATTCTATCTATCGCCACATCCCCCGTGGTTACATCACTTCGGAGGGAGCTCACTTCACTCTCTACGACAACTTGGATGTTTATGAGCATGATAACTCCAGGCTGCACACCACCGCTCAGTTTGTGAGGCACAGTGACGCAGTTGCCCGCACACTATCTCAGGAGTTGGCTTCAGTCAGAGAGCAGCTCTACCTTGCTTTGACTCGTCTGGCGACGTACACCACAGACTTTGTTGGAGACGAGCGCTTTGCACGTTTCGATCAGCCAGTTGGTCGTCGTCTGCCAGATGCTGGAGGTTACGAGCCGATCAGAGGTCCACTCCTCAACCTTGGTGCTGGTTACACTGGGATTCCACGCTTTGGAGCACAGGGAGTCGACGCTATGTACTTCACCACACCTAGAGTCGCTCTCAGACCACGTCAGATCTACGTGGATCGTCGTTCTACCTACTTTCGTGGGCGTGCTCCTCACCGTACCTCTCGCCGTACTCCTAGTCGCCGTCCTGCGTGATGAGCATGGGAGTACCGATGTATCCATTCTTAGCTATGTTTAGTTATCCTTTGGCATTCGAACCATTTGTGGTGTGTTGGATATTCTGATGTATTGAACATGTGATGATGTACCTGTTGGTTATCTATTCATGCGTCGGAATAATCTCTCTTTCGGTTTCCAAGTCTATCCTTTTCTGTTGTTGTGCTAAAATGCATGTCTATTCAGGATGCCGCCAACAAGGAACACCCCGCCTGAGCCACCGCCAATCACGGAGCTGTTGACTCAGATGACCCAAGTCATGGCACAGATGGCCCAGTTTCAGACTAACCAGCACAACAACCAGAATGCTCCACGGGTCAGCATCAAGGAGTTCCTCAGTCTGGGTCCGAGAGCTTTCGTGGCAACACGCGAGCCTCTGGATGCTGATGACTGGATCCGTGAGATAGCTAAGGCTCTGGAGATTGCTCACGTTGCTGAGGAAGACAAGGTCAAGTATGCCTCCTATCTGCTGAAGGGTCAGGCAGCTACTTGGTGGGAAAACTACCAGACCATGAGAGCTGGCTATCCAATCACCTGGGGTTGTTTCAAGGAAGCTTTCTTGAAGCACCACATTCCAGATGGTCTCATGGAAAGGATGCGTGAAGAGTTTTGCTCACTCAAGCAGGGCAAGCTGGACGTCATTGGCTATCAGAGTGAGTTCAATCGCCTCGCTCGTTACGCTGGTGATGAGGTGTCCACTGAGGCTAAGAAGATGGCAAGGTTCCGCAGAGGTTTTAACCCGGAACTCAAGTACGCCCTCACCAACATCAAGGCCAACAACTTCGAGGAGCTCGTTAACACCGCGCTCAATGAAGAAAATGGGCGCAAGGCGTTCGAGGAGTCTCGCAAGCACTCGCGTGAGGGTGGTTCCTCCTCCAACATGACCACCCCTCCGCAGAAGCGCCGCATCTGGGTGCCAAATGGTGCTGTCACTCGGGCTCCATATGCCCAAGCTTCTCCAGGCTTCGCTCCCCGCCCACCCAACCCTGCTCAGATGCATGATCAGAGGGCTTCAATGGGGCAGCCAAGGCCAGGTCCTCCTCGTGTCGTCACTTGCTACAAGTGCAAGCAGACGGGGCACTACGCTGACAAGTGCACGCAGAGGCAGCTACCTCCACCACCACCTCGTCACAACACAAACCAGGCAATGGTGCGTGCTCCCCCGCCTAAGGCCTTCAACTCCAACAACAGGCCTGTCGGGAGGACCGCAAGGGTGAATCATGTCAAGATCGACAAAGCTGAGGAAGCTCCTGACGTCGTTCTCGGTATATTACCCGTAAACTCTTTTCCAGCTAAAGTGTTGTTTGATACCGGAGCATCGCGTTCTTTTGTGTCAAAGATTTTTGCCACAACAAACAACCTAATGGTGGTTCCACTAAGCAATCAAATCACTGTTCACTCCCCGGGATCTCAAATGTTGACTTCCAAGATAAGTAAGGATAATCAAATCCTAATTGGAGGCCACATATTCCTTGCTTCTCTCATGTTGCTGGGAAATTCTGACATTGATGTCATTCTTGGAATGGATTGGCTGAAGGCCAATAAAGCTAAAATTGACTGTGCTCAAAAGTCAATAACTCTGTTCCACCCTTCTGGCCAGATAGTCTATTCTCCAAATGAATCAAGTTCTGTTCAGCTATGCACCCTCGATGCAAAACCTCTTCCTTCAATTGAAATGTTCGGTGGTTTGTGAATTCCCTGACGTCTTTCCAGAAGAGTTGCCAGGGATGCCTCGGACAGAGCAGTTGAGTTCGTGATCGAGCTTGAACCAGGTACTGCTCCAATCTCTAAGCATCCATACAAGATAGCTCCTCCTGAACTGAAACTGTTAAAGGAGCAAATCGATATGTACATGGAAAAAGGTTACATTCAACCTAGTTCCTCGGCTTGGGGTTGCCCAACTCTGTTCGTTGCGAAGAAGGATCACACAAAGAGACTCGTTGTTGACTATCGTCCTCTTAACGAGAAAACCATCAGAAACAAGTATCCAATTCCTCGTATCGATGATCTTTTTGATCAACTTGCTGGAGCCTCAATATTCTCCAAGTTGGACTTGAGAATGGGTTACCATCAAATAAAGATCAGAAATGAAGATATTCCAAAAACAACTTTCACCACTCGCTACGGTCTATATGAATACACCGTCATGTCCTTTGGTCTCACCAATGCACCAGCGACATTCTCTCGACTCATGAATTCTTTTTTCCATGAATACCTCGACAAGTTCGTTGTGGTATATCTTTATGACATTCTTGTCTACTCAAAATCCGAGGAAGAGCATGAAGAACATCTTCGTCTCACTCTCATGAAACTTCGCGAGCATCGTCTATATGCCAAGTTCTCCAAATGTGAGTTCTGGATTCCAGAAGTTGCTTACCTTGGTCATATCATCTCTGCCAAGGGCATAGCTATTGATCCAGAAAAGGTTAAAGCAATTGTTGATTGGAAACCTCCTAAGACGGTAAAGCAAGTAAGAAGTTTTCTTGGCTTGGCTAGCTATTGCCGTCGTTTCGTCCAAAACTTCTCCAAGATTGCCAAACCTCTCACTGATCTCACAAAGAAGGACAAGAAGTTCGTTTGGTCTCCACAATGTGATGAAAGTTTCAATCTCCTGAAGACTAAACTCACTTCTACACCAGTTCTGGTTGGCCCAGATACTACCAAACCTTTCCAGATATTCTGTGATGCATCTCTCCAAGGTCTAGGTGCAGTTCTTATGCAAGAACGTCAAGTTGTGGCTTATGCTTCACGTCAGTTGAACGCACATGAGCTCAATTATCCCACACATGACCTTGAACTTGCAGCAGTTGTTTTTGCCCTCAAGAAATGGAGACAATACTTGTTGGGTAATCGCACTGAAATCTTTTCCGATCATAAGAGTCTGAAATACATCTTCACTCAACCAGATCTAAACCTCAGGCAAAGGAGATGGATTGAAAAGATTAAAGACCCTTGATCTCACCATTTCTTACACTCCAGGCAAGGCTAATGTTATGGCCGATGCTCTCAGTCGCAAGTCGTATTGCAATAATCTCATGATCATGGAAAGCCAACCTCCTCTTCATGAAGAATTCCAGAAGCTGAACCTTGGTCTTGTTCCTCAAGGCTATCTTGCGAACTTGACAGCCAGTCCAACTCTCGAGGACAAGATTCGTTCTGAACAACTTCGTGATGCTGAAATCAAGAAGATGGTAGAACACATCAAAGAAGGCAAGGAGAAATTTAAGTCCTTCTCAATTGATGACAAGGGAACTGTGTTCTTCGAAGGACGCATTGCAGTTCCTCAAGTTCAAAGTCTCAAAGATGTCATTCTCAAGGAGGCTCATGAAACTCCTCTCTCCATACACCCTGGAAGTACAAAGATGTACCAGGATCTCAAGACGCTGTATTGGTGGCCTGGCATGAAACGTGAAATTGCTCAATACGTTTCTGAATGCGACGTTTGTCAACGTGTTAAGGCAGTTCATCAGAAAACAGCCGGTCTTCTCCAACCTCTGAAAATCCCTGAGTGGAAGTGGGACATGATTGAAATGGACTTCGTCACTGGTTTTCCAAAGTCCAAGAAGGGCAACGATGCAATCTTCGTTGTCATTGATCGTCTCACTAAAGTAGCTCACTTCTTTGCTGTCAAAGAAACAATCTCAGCTAGCCAGTTAGCAGAGCTCTACACAGCAAAGATTGTTCCTCTTCATGGTGTTCCATTGGAAATAAGCTCAGACCGTGGAAGTATCTTCACTTCTCATTTCTGGAAAAGCTTTCAAGAAGCATTGGGCACCAAACTTCTGTTCAGCACAGCTTATCACCCTCAGTCTCAAGGGCAAGTCGAAAGAGTCAATCAGATTCTCGAGGATATGCTCAGAGCATGTGGTCTCTCCTTTGGCATGAAATGGGAGGAATGCCTTCCATATGCTGAATTCTCCTACAACAACAGCTTCCAGGCAAGCCTAGGCATGGCACCATTTGAAGCTCTCTATGGCCGCAGATGCAGGAGTCCAATCAATTGGTCTGGAGCTGGTGAACGTTCACTCTTAGGCCCTGACATTGTTAAGGAAGCCGAAGAGAAAGTTCGCATCATTCGTGACAATCTCAAGATTGCTCAGTCTCGTCAGAAAAGCTACTATGACAGCAAGCACAGGGATATGATCTATGCACCTGGTGAAAAAGCATATCTCCGTGTAACTCCCCTCAGAGGCACTCATCGTTTTGGTGTGAAAGGAAAACTTGCACCAAGATACATTGGTCCTTTCAACATTCTCTCAAGGCGTGCGGAAAATGCCTATCGTCTTGAACTTCCAGAAAAACTATCCAAGGTGCACGATGTGTTTCACGTGTCACAGCTCAAGAGGTGTTTCAAAGATCCAGATCGTGCAGTTGATCATGATTCCATTGAACTGCAAGAAGACCTCTCTTATGAGGAGCACCCTGTTCGAATTCTCGATGAGACCGAGCGTAAGACTCGCAACAAGAGCACCAAGTTCTTGAAAGTGCAGTGGTCTCATCATTCCGATAAAGAGGCAACGTGGGAGACCAAAGAGGATCTTCGCAAGAAGTATCCGGACCTTTTCTCTTCTCAGTAGGAATCTCGGGGCGCGATTCCTTCAAGGGGGGCGTTTTGTAACATCCCAAGTATGAAAATCTCCTTTAGAATGTTTTATTTCTTGTTATTTAATGTTTTGCATCATGTCATCATACCTATTACTTTTGTTTGCATTTGTTTGGCATCTGTTTTCAATTGTTTTCTATTTCAAATTCAAACCAATTTCCAAATCAAATTGTTCATACTTGTTATGTTACAATTTTCCAAATAAAAAGTTCAAATAAAACATCCATTTGTTTCCATTAAAAATTAAAAGCTCAAACTATTAATTTGTTCTTTAATAATTCACTTAATTCAAATTGCATTCAAATTCAAATTAAACTTCCAAACAGCAACCATTTTGAAATTATGAAACTTACAAAACAAATCAATCACTTGTTTCAAATAAACTTGAATTTAAAACTTTTAAGTTGATCAAGTTAAATTATTCAATTAATATCAAATTCAATCAAATTTCAAACAAATTGCAAACAGCACCATAATTCAAAATTTTTGGAAAACCAAAGTTACACTAGGTTGCTGTTACCATAATTACTCAATACAATTTTTCCTAAATTTTTTCTAACTCAAAAACCCTCTCATCTCTTTCCTTTTCTTATTCTGCAAAAAAAAAAGACAAACAGAAGAAAAAAAAAACGCAGGGGAGATGGCAGGCAGTGGGCTGAGCCCAGCCCACCATCGCTGCCAGCCCGCTACCCCTTTCTCCCCCACCTCCATAAGATCGCACGTCAGCAATGGAGAAAACGACAGCGCTTCCCCCACTGCTCCACCCCACCCCCCTCCTTATCTACACCCCCTACGGGGCAAACCCTAACCCTAACCTACCCGCACTCCTCTCCCTCCTTTCCCCATCTCCGCCGCCACCGTGAGGAGAGGCGCCGCCGTTTCCCTTCCGCGGACGGTCGCCGCTCACCGGGCACGCCGCCGTCGCCTCCGTCTCCCTCCGGCCGCGCTGAGGCCACCCCTGTGAAGAGGGTGAGTCCCTCGTTCCATTCTGCTACTTGCCCTCTCGTTTCCGTGCTGTATACACCGCGATTTTCCGGCCATGTTTCCGTCGCTGCCACTAGTCGTCGATGGTTTCCGTCAGAGAAGAACGACTGTTTGTTTTGCTTGCAGTTTCAGTTAGCGCCGCGTGCTAGACTCAAAACCAACCAGCCCCCGTATACTTTCAAACAGCCGCAGCAGCCCACTGGCTGCGCTCGCCGCGCGCGCACCAGCAGCGCACGAGTTCGAATCCCGGCCACCCCCTTTTCTGCTCCTTTTTCCAATTTGTTCAGTAGACGTTTCTGAACCTCAACCCCCCTGCTAGTGTTTCTCTGTAACAAACCAAACAGCAACGCATTGGTTGCTCCCTTGCGCTTTCAGCAGGAGGGCAGGGGTTCGAATCCCACCCCTGCAGGTTAAACCCATCTTTTTTTTCATTCTTTTTCCTAGATCCAGATCTACTCCAATTGCACACAGGCCCCTGTAGTTACTTCTAGGTCCCTGTAAATTTTATTCCAAGTCCCTAGCAGCTGTATTAAATAGCAGATCATACCCTAATCTTGTAAAATGCCTAAATAATTCATTACAACTCTAAATTCAACATTTTAAATATGTTTTTCATACCAAATTGAATTCTCTACCCAAATATAAATTTTGTTTACTGTTTTGAATATTTTAATTTGGTGAAATATTTGAATCCTTGTTGAATTCATTTAATTTTGCAAAATTCATAACTTGAGCATAAAAATTCCAAACTCAACAAATAAAATATGTTTTCCATCCTATTTTTCATGTACTTTGCAAATATAAACTTTGTTTCATGTTTGGAATAATTATAATTGGTTAAATAATTTAAACCTTGTTTAAATCATTT
Organism: Alopecurus myosuroides; assembly: GCA_028641055.1. NCBI lineage: Eukaryota > Viridiplantae > Streptophyta > Magnoliopsida > Poales > Poaceae > Alopecurus > Alopecurus myosuroides. Next base: position 461,406,086 of record CM054057.1, on the reverse strand, counting down.
AGATTTGCTAAATTCATAACTTGCTCAAATTAAATTATTTTTGAACTTATAAAATATGTTTTCAAAGCAGAAAAGTATAACCTTTTCAAGTATGAAATTGGTTTAATGTTTTGAAAAATAAAAAATCAAATAAATTCACACTTGAATTAATTTCATTTAAATCTTGTTTAAACTTGTTTAATTCATAATTAATTCATCTTAATTCCTTTTTCAATAATTGAAACATGTATTCCACCTAAAATTTTGTGTACTTTCCAAATATGAACTTTGTTATCTCTTTTGAACAATTTAAATTGGTGAAAACAACAAATGCTTGTGTAACACCTTTAAGAAACCAAAATTCCATAACTTAATGGGTAAATTTCCAAACTTGGTAAACCTTATTTCAAATTGATCCTATTGTTGTTTTCTTTCTGTTTTCCTCATCCATGCATCATGCTAATTCATTTACACATGATGATTAGTTGTATAACAATTATTTAAACCTTAATTCATGGGCTTTCCATATGCAATCCAAATTGCATGTGGGTCCATTTAATCATGTTATGTTACCATGTCAACTAGCTCATTTTGATGCTTCAATTAAATGGACATGCATCATCCCATGATTGTGCACTATGCCATGTTATTGATTGTTTGTCTCTCTGCGTTGTTTGGTTGCTTCTTCTCGAATAGACGACGACGTTGAGACAGACGAGACTTACGACACCCCTTCTGAGGAGTTAGCTCAGTACCAGGCTGCTGAGTTTGCAGGCAAGTATTCACTCACATGAACCATTGTGTTCCTTTCAAACATTGGATACCGATACTTTCCGTTGTCTATTCTGCTAGCCCTATGAATCGTTGCTTCTGTTCGATCCTATCACATGTTATCCTTTAACCTGATATAGCCTCACCTCCACACCTATAACCCCATTGCTTGTTGCCCGTGTCTTACTAGCATGCTTAGGGTTGTTTCTGCTCGAGTCTGTTACCCGTTACTTTCTGTTACTATATCATTATGTTCTGGGGCTCGATGTTAAACAACAACCTGTTAATTTTGAGGTAATGCTAATTTGATGATAAGGCACCGGCAGGAGGCCCGGCGTGGTTTTGAGGCCTGCTAGTGTCGACCCTAATTAGGAAAAGGGTCTTGTCTACTGATCCATGATGAGCGCACTATCCGCATGTGGGAAGCGTGTATGGGCGCCCCCCTCAATTTGATTCGATTCGCATCTCGTCCAAATCGCCTCATTTAGTTCGGGTTTTCCATTTGCCGCATGCATATGTATTTGCGAACCCAGGCCAGGGTGGAACTTTTGTAGTCGGCATTTAGGGAGACACGTTCTTAGAGTGCTATGAGGGTCCCCTTTTCTTCGTGGGGCTTGGTTAGCCGTGCGCTCAATTGCACGGGGTTCTTTGGGCTTGATGCGAAGAAGAGTTGAGTTGTGTTGAGTGCCCCGCTTGGTGGAAGGCATTCCATCTGGCGGGTTATTCTTACGTGTACGGCCAAATTGGTGCACCCCTGCAGGGTAAATCTTCTCGAGAAGCCGTGTTTTCCGCGGTTATGGATGACTTGGTGAAAGTACTGGCTAACAAGTACTCAGAACAACTTACACCTAACTAATGATAACTTGACTAGTAATAGTCGTATTGACACAATAACTTGAACCATCACTAATCCAACTGTGTGAGTTATCCTCGGATTGCTTCTTTGGATAAGGGGCGAGATCCAGGATGGGTTTGTTTGGAGTTAGTTGTAGTTGGTTACGATACGCTATCTTATCTCCTTTCTGTTAGCCGGAAGTTGTAGTATGTTCTGTAGTTGGTTAGTGCAGCCAGCTGCCGCATCTTTTGTATCACCCTATTCTTCCGTTGAACCCAAAGCATCTGTGCTTGGTGTTGACGGGTACACTTTGGTATCTTGTGAGTCTTGCTTGCCAGTACGTTTATGTACTGACCCCTTTGGGGCTGTGGTTTCCGCAGACTACGTTTCCGAGGATCCCCATGGTGGCTACTACGTGGAGTTTGACGAGGCTGCTGACGAGTAGATAGCGGACCTGGGCAGGATCCGAGACATCGTGGATGGGCTCCGTCTTTTTGTTTCCGGCCTCTTAGGCCTATTTGGATCTTGTCTGTACTCAGACACTTTGGATGCTTCCGCTGTGTTGTAATGATGAATTGTTGGGACATGTGTCCTCTGGATGATTGTATTTGCTATCTCTGCTCTAGTGAGAGACATTTGCAACTTATTTCAATCTTTTGTGTCTTAGAGATATGTTGTGATATCACTTGTTCAAATGCCGTTGACGTACCATGTGTGTATGTTATGAAGTACGTCAACGGAAGTGTCATGATTTCTATGGGATGGTTTGCGCAGACGATGGATAGTAGAGAATGGTTGTCACACGTATACGTGTTGGCCTGCTCATATTGAGATGCGGGTGCCGGTATGCCCCGTAAGTCATTTGTTCTACTGTTTAGCGGACTGTGAGTATCCTCTAGAAGTCCGGGTGCGACAATAATGAAATTCCATAGTGTTCCATTATAACCAGAAAACAATTACCACAACAATATTTTCATTATTAATAAGACCCTAGTGTTTTCACACCTACGAAACCTATCATCACCAGTCATTAGCCAGTTATGTGATGATAGAGTTAGTTGTATTAGTTCCTCATTTTCAAATCAACTTGATGCCATTAGCTCTACACTATTCAACATAAAATAAAATGTGTGTGCTATCTTTTCAATAGTTATTTTCCATGTGTTGTTGTTTTGTTATCTAATCAACTAATAAACACTTCTACCTAAACATGATAACAATTGTTTGCTAAGTAAAAGTGAAACACATGTAAGTCTAAAATAAGTAATAACCACATCACCCCAAATAACGAAACATTTCACCCAAAACCTGTGTGAAAACATTATCGTATCAAATGTGGCTTACACTTGTAAGCTGGGTGTTTTCCAGGGTAATTCACGATGCATCTCATTACTATGCATATATCATCTTGCCAATGTTTTATGTAGTCCTTACCAGGACTACTTTGCTATCTTTCAGATGTCAGAATTGTCTACGTGACCCTCGAACCCCGAAGACATGGATTATTTTTGTTATTTCAATCTCAGGCAAGTTCATTACTTGCTCATATCCTTTGCAGTATTTCATAACGAAATATTTGCAAAAAACCTATCGTATTACCATCTATGCTCAAACGAATGCATGATCCTATTTTTATAATAATATGACTAATTGAATGACTACCCGAGTGGTAGTGTTCTGTTTGGTGGGTGGATGGGACCATGGTAAGATGAATAGGTCAAAGGAAGGTTCCATCTGCATGGGAAAGTATTACCTAGGAATTAACCACAACTTTGGTCAGAACTCGGTGCGCCGTAAATACCGCGTTAACCATGGGTCTTCTATGGGGGGAGTAAGTCAGTTGTGATCTTCTCTCGTTTGCATGTCAACGGACTGCCAGAGACGTACGTTGTAGGTCTTGCGAGACTACATGCACATGGGTGGGAGCCCTTACGTCCCACGTACTCTGGGGTCTATGAGTGTCTGGAAGGGGCGCGTAGATATCCATCGTGAGGGGTGGAATCAGGCGTTCAACCTACTGGCAGAAATGGGTGGGCATGCGTTGTGCGGAGAAGCACGGTTTGGCTTGGACCAACAACTAGGCCCCACACCTGAGTGGGAGTAGACAGGAATGTACACCTGGTTGTGCAACATGGTCTTGGTCGTCCATGCGTAAAGTAACGCACCTATGCAGAGTGTAAAAGGATGTGGCATGTTACCCCTTGTTCCGGGAAGGAACTGCGAACGCTACTAGGAAAGGAAACTCCATGAAGTTCTAGTCCTGTGATGGTCTGGCGGGCATAGTTTTCGGAATTAAAAGCAACCTCTTGAAGAAAGATTTACAAAACCTTGCATTAGCTTATGACTCTTTTGAGTCTAAAGCTATAGTTAGTGCATCAAACCACCCACTGTATATCATGAACTTGCTGAGTAACGCTCGTTACTCATTCGTTCCCGTTTGACCCCCTGCTTAGAGTTGAAGCCTGATGGAATTCGTCATCGTGAAGCATTGTCATCAACAACGCTGATGGAGGAGAAGCTATCAAGGTGTAGATGGAGTCCATTCTTGAAGATTAGTTATTATAAGCTATAGATTAGGGCTGACATCAGCCGTAGTAGTTTAGTTCTGAGCTTGAGTTCTTCTCCAACTTGGATATTCGAATTGTTTCGTCTGATGTTTCATCTGTATGAGATCTTCTTTGATTCTTCAAGGAGATTCTCGAGATTTTGTAATGAAATTTGTATCCTATAGTTTTTCCTGGACCTGCTATGTTTCTGTTGTACTACTCTGAGGGATGTAATATTCATGGATAAGTCCTTGTGTGAGTATTATGTCATCGACTTGCGCACTACACATGCAGTGGTGTGCTAGGTCACCACATTTTGGCTGTTCCAACTCGAGTAATTCTGATACGAAATCTGAGAGTACTTGTGATTTTATAGCTTTTCTGATCTCATAGGTTATGTGTCCTGGTCCGAGCTCGATTCCCCACTTTGCCACTTGTCCTCTTGCATTGTAATTGTTGAGTATATCCGTTAGTGGCGCACTTGAGACCACTGTAATCGGGTGTTCCGGTCGTTGTGTCCTGTAGATCGACCCTTTCTGAGGTCGTTCAACTACTAACACAGTAGTCACCAGATGTCTTGTTGCTGAGATGTACAGCTGCATTGGCTCCTTTTCCTGAGGTGCCACCAGGACAGGTGGAGTAGAAAAGGTTCGCTTGAGGGCATGGAAGGCTTCTTGTTGTTCGGGTGTCCACTTGAACTTGTCTGACTTTTTCAGTAATTTGTAGAAGGGGAGTGCTTCCTCTCCAAGCTTCGCTATGAATCTTCCGAGTGCTGCTATTCTCCCAGCCAATTGCTGTACTCCTTTGATGTTTGTTGGTTCCTTCATTGACAGTATGGCTTTGATTTTTACTGGGTTGGCTTCAATGCCTCTTGCAGACAAGAGGTACCCAAGAAGATCTCCTTGATGGACTCCAAATGCGCACTTCTTCGGGTTCAACTTGATCTGGTATACATCGAGTGTCGCGAATGTTTCGTGTAAGTCATCGATAGGGGTTTCTGACTTATTCGATTTGACCACGATGTCGTCGATGTATACTTGTGCGTTCCTGCCAATCCGTGTTTTGAGGCAGTACTGCATCATGCGCTGGTACGTGGTACCCGCGTTCTTCAACCCGAAGGGCATCCTGGTGTAGTAGTACACACCGAATGGGGTAATAAACGTTGTTTTCTCCTCGTCTTCTCTCTTCATGAAGATTATGTGGTAACCCGAATACGCATCGAGGAAGGAGAGCCTCTCGCAGCCAGCAGTCGAGTCGATGATCTGTTCAATACGAGGTAGCGGGAACCAATCCTTGGGCCAATGCTTATTCAACAATGTATAATCTATGCACATCCGGGGAATCTCTGTATTTTTCTTGGGCACTATGTCCGGATTTGCGAGCCATGTTGCTATCTTGATTTCTTGGATGAATTTTGTTGCGAGTAACCTGTTCAACTCTTCTCCTATTGCATGTTGCTTCGGGTCCGAGAAATGGCGAGTGGATTTATGTATAGGATTTGCATCTTTTTAGAGTTCTAAAGAGTGCTCGGCGAATTTCCTGGGTACTCCTGGCATGTCTGCTTGGGCCCATGCGAAGATTTTCCAGTTCTCACAGAGAAATTCGATGAGCGCGCTTACCTATTGATGGCGTGTGAACACACATTCATTGGGAGACCCCAAGAGGAAGGTATGATGAGTATAACAGCAAGATTTTCCCTCAGAAAGAAACCAAGGTTTAATCGGACTAGTAGGAGAAAGAAATCACTTCTGAAGGTTGTTGACAGCTGATGTTGGCAGGACGCACTACCAAGCTCAGCAGCAACGTGGAATCTGTACATAACACAACCAAGATACTTTGCGCCAATGAAACAATGAGGTTGTCAATCTCACTGGTTTTGCTGAAAACAAAACATTAGACTATAGTGTGGAAAATGATGTTTGTTTGGAGTGAATGAAATGAGAATAGTGTTTGCAATGAAAAAGAACAGTGTTTGCAGTAGGTTGTATTATCAGTGTAAAATAATGTACCGGGGGTCCACAGTTCACTAGTGGTGTCTCTCCATAACAGATAAATAACATGCTGGGTGAACAAATTACAGCTGGGCAATTGACAAACAGAGAATGCACCGTAATGCATATACATGGCATGATGACTACTATGATATCCATTTGGGCATTACAACATGATACATAGACCGTTACGCAACTGCATCTATGACTAATAATCCACCATCAGGACGTCATACTGGCAAACTTTGGGTATCAAGTTGCAAGCAACATATTATTGCATTAAGTAAAGTGTGTAATGTAAACAATACAATTATCCTTAGACAAAGCATTGTTGCTTTATCCCTAGTGGCAACAACACATCCACAATCTTAGAAGTTATTGTCACTCTTCCAGGTTACTAGAGGCATGAACCCACTATCTAGCATAAATACTCCCTTTTGGAGTCACAAGCATCAACTTGGACACAGAATCTACTAGTAACGAAGAGCATGTAAGATCACAAATAACATATATGATATATCTATAATCAACTTGACATAGTATTCAATATTCATTGGATCCCAGCAAACACAACATGTAGCATTACAATAAGATGATCTTGATCATGTTAGGCATCTCACAAGATCTAAACACGATGGCGCAAAAGAGGAGAAGACAAACATCTAGCTACTGCTATGGACCCGTAGTCCAAGGATGAACTACTCACGCATCACTCCGGAGGCATGCATGATGACGAAGAGCCCTCCGGTGATGATTCCTCTCTCAGGCAGGGTGCCGGGAAGAGCTTCAGGATCCTCCCAAACTAGGGTTGACGATGACTGCGGCTACAGAACTTTTCGTGGATGGCGGCTCGGGTATTTAGGGTTTTTCCGAGGAAGACATTATATAGGCGGAAGGGCGATGTCGGTGGGCGCCCAGGGTGGCCACACCACGTGGTGGCGCGGCCAGGGGCGCCGCCACGTGGTGTGGCCGCCTCCCTGGCCCCCTCTAGGTCTCCTTCAGACTCCGTGTACGTGACACCAAAATAGAGACTTTGGCTTTTTTTTCGTCAAATTCCGAGAATATTTCCAGAACAACTTTTCTGAAATAAAAAACATCAGAAAACGGAAACTGGCGCTGTGGCATTTGTCAATAGATTAGTCCCAGAAAATGCATAAAACTTCTATGAAGTGTATAGAAAACGTGTACCAATTGGCATAATATCAACATGGAACGTCAGAAATTATAGATACGTTTGAGACATATCAAGCATTTCCAAGCTTAGTTCTACTCGTCCTCGAGTAGGTTAAAAGATAAAAACAAAATAATTTGTTAGGTGATGTGCTACCAACACAATCTTGATCATCATTATTGTAAAAGAATTGTAAGCTGAGATCAAAGTAATCTAACATAGGCATGATAGATATAATTTTAACAATGTAACTTAGCAAATATGTTGCAACATGAAAAGTAACAAAAACAAAAGATCATGAATAATAATGCACTTAAAGTTATATGTTTGTTTCGAGCATAGAGAAAACGTAGAAAAGTGGTACTCAGCTTGTCCTTAAAGGGGTAGCAAAACATAAATGCCAGGACACCTTCAAAGTTCAAGTGGTGACTAGATACAAATAATTTGAGAGCAAGTAATAACATAATCATGAATCAATCAATAATGAATTTTGGGACTGGTGCACATTATACTTAGAATGACAACTATGCTCTCTTAATTGGTGCATAAAGTTATAAGATGAAGACTCAACATAAAAGTAAAAGAAAGGCCCTTCGCATAGGGAAGCAGGGATTACTCACATGCTAGAGCTTTATATTTGAATAAAACAGAGGTATTGAAAACAATTTTGAGAGAGGTGTATGTCTATGTCAACGAATGGTAATGAAAAACTTATCATAACTCATACCAAGCAAGGTTTTTAGACTTTTGAGAGTCATTTAAATTGCTTTATTAGGTTTGGCACTTCCCCCATCATGCCTTACACAAATCAGGGCTAGCCGTATCCACGGGTACCCACCAGCTTTCATCAAACCATGGGGAAGTGTCTTTTTTATTATATTAATTGGCACCGGCTCTGTGCAAATTTAGGTGAGCACATATTTCATAATCATAAGGTGAAAGAGGGAGAAGAACTTTTCTTGACATAAGACACAATAAACTTTAAACTATTTCCCCATGAGCTAAAACAAGAGCACAAAACAGGTTTATTTTGAAGGTTTTAAAGGTAGCACATGAGAAATTTACTTGGAGTGGCGGTTAAATACCACATATAGGTAGGAATGGTGGAAACGTTTGGCAAACTTTTGTTTTTGGGAGTTGGATGCATGAGTATAGCTCATACTCAGTACACGTGAAGGCTAGCAAGAGACTGGGGGCGACCAACTAAGAGAGCGATAATGGACATAATCATGCATAACGACAAAACAATACTAATCAAAGCATAAATGATATTACAAGTCAAAACTAAATTATCATAGAGGCTAGAGGTGACTGGTTTGTAGTCATAACATGGTGTGAGCATGCACCAAGTAAACCCCAATAAAACATTCGAAGGAGAATACCACAATATTATGCTTCGATATGGTAAAAACAACTCATGATTTCTTTCAATGGCACATTAAGCACTCTCAGATATTTGAGACAAGTGATACGTCTCCAACGTATCTATAATTTCTGATGTTCCATGTAGATATTAAGCCAATTGCTACATGTTTTCTATGCAATTTATATCATTTTTACGGATTTCTTGGGACTAACCTATTAACAAGATGCCACAAGCGACAATTCCTGTTTTATGTTGTTTTTTGTTCCAGAAAAGTTGTTCTGGAAATATTCTCAGAATTGGACGAAACAAAAACCCATGGTCCTATTTTTCTGTCACGTACCCGGAGTCCGAAGGAGACCCGGAGGAGGGCACCAAGGCGGCCACACCATAGGGTGGCGTGCCCCCTTGGTCGCGCCACCATGTGGTGTGGGCCCATCGGGCGCCCAACGAAATCGCCCTTTTGCCTATATATTGATATCCTCGAGAATACACTAAACACTCGATCCTCCGTCCACGAAAAAGTTCTGTAGCCGCTGTCGTCGTCAACCCTAGTTCAGCAGGGTTCTGAACCTCTCTCCGGCACCCTACCGGGAGGGGAAATCATCACCGGAGGACTCTACATCACCATGCCTGCCTCCGGAGTGATGCGTGAGTAGTTCATCCTTGGACTATGGGTCGATAGAAGTAGCTAGATGGTTGTCTTCTCCTCCTTTTGTGACAGCATGTTTAGATCTTGTGAGCACCTTACATGATCAAGATCATCTTATTGTAATGCTACACGTTGTGTTTGCTGGGATCCGATGAATATTGAATGCTATGTCAATTTGATTATATGTCCATCTTTTATATGTTATTTGTGATCTTGAATTCCCTTTGTTACTAGTAGATACTCTGGCCAAGTTGATGCTTGTAACTCCAAGAGGGAGTATTTATGCTCGATAGTCGGTTCATGCCTCCAGTAATATGGGAAAATGACAATAACTTCTAAGATTGTGGATGTGCTGTTGCTACTCTAGGGATAAAACAACAATGTTTTGTCTAGAATAATTCTATTGTTTACATTACGCACTTTATTTAATGCAATAATCTGTTGCTTGCGACTTAATACTCTAAGTTTGTTAGGATGACGCCCTAAGGGTGGATTATTAGTCATAGATGCAGGTGATTATTGTCTATGTATCATGTTGTAATGCCCAAATAAATCTCATAGTAATCATCATGTCATGCATATGCACTGCGGTGCAGCCTTGATGGCTGACGTTGGTAAACCCCAAGAGAAAGGTTGTGAAGAGTGCAGCGGCAAGTTTTCCCTCAGAAAAGAAAACAAGGTTGAATCGACCAGTGGGAGGACAAGCAATCTCTGGAGGTTGATGCAGCTGAGATGGCAGGGCGCACTACCGGTTCAGAAGCAATGTGGAACCTACACAACACAATCAAATAACTTTGCCCCAACGAAGCAGTGACGTTGTCAATCTCACCGGTTTTGCTGAAAAAAGAGGTTAAACGTATGGTGTGGAAAACAATATGAGAACGGTATGAAAGCAGTAGCAGCAATGTGAAAATAGTGGAAGCGGTGTGTGTATTATCAGTATTAGAAAATGGGCCAGGGTCTACAGTTCACTAGAGGTGTCTCTCCATAAAAGGTAAATAACATGTGTGGTGAACAAATTACTGTTGGTAAATTGACAGAAATTAAGGCTGCACCGTAGTGCATATGCAAGACATAAAGAATATTATGTGATTCATGCGGGCATTACAACAAGATACATAGACCGTCATTCAAGTGCATCTATGACTAATAATCCACCCTCCGAATATCATCCGAACAGACGTTGGGTATTAAGTTGCAAGCAACAGATTATTGCAGTAAGCAAAGTGTGTAATGTAAACAATGTAAACTAAGTAAACACTGTTGTTTCTCCCTAGTGGCAACATCGCATCCTCCATCCGTCACGTTTCTGTCACTCGAGCACAGATGCAAAGGAGGCATGAACCCACTACCGAGCATAAATACTCCCTCTTGGAGTTACTAGCATTGATGGGGGGATAGTAACCCGGTAGGCCCACTTCAAGGTATAATCCGGCCCGAGGTGAGCTGAGCAATACCCGGATAGGGGTAAAGAGGTTACTAGAAGGCCCAAAGGCTTGTGAGATGCGTAACCCGGCTTGTGGGTTGCGATAAGGAAAGTTAGGCTTTATATGTGGAGTTCGAGTAGGACTTAAAGATGTGCCTTGAAGGGCAAGTTAGGGGTGTACGGGTGCTTTATAAACCGGCCCCTAGGTTTAGTTTGCCAGAGATTCAAGTCATAGTTGTAACACCTGTTATCGAGTATCCAGTATAATAATATCGAGAGCCGGCGAGTTGCTTTCCGGTTCTTAGATTGCTTTTCGCCATGTTTTCCTTCGAGCTAAACCCTCTCCCGAATACCTGTGTCGACTTGCCCCAAGATCAGTTACCCCAGGTAACATCTGCCGTGATTATCCCACGACAGTTGGCGCCCACCGTGGGGCCTGCGTCCAAAGGTGTTTACATCACGGGAGAAGCTCGGAAGAGCATGAAGAACCTCATCGTCGGAGAAATCTACGTCAACAGCAAAGGAGAGAAGATGGTGGACGATTCTGGCTGGGGGCCAGAGTCGGATCATCTCGAAACCGGATCCATCGTGACGGTCGGCAGCATCAACGTCTTCATCGGTATGGTATGTACTTCCAGTTCGAATTGTGATAATATTGGATCTGACTCTGTGTCAGGGGAAGACACGTATGTCCGATCGGAAAAAGAAGAGTCGATTGGAACGACGGGTCAGATAGAGAGGGAGGATGATACCGAGTCCATACGGGATCTATTGGAGGATCGATACGAAAAGGAAAACAGCGAGGAAGAACAATACGAATCTACACCGGGCATCATGCGCCGGGTTGCAGTTTATGCGGCTCCCGCGACCAATCTCAATCAAGAAAACGCGGCCGCGGCGCCAGCCGGGGCGGTTCAGGCAGCAGCCCAGCAGCAAGGAGCAGTTGACCCGGTCTTGGCCCAGGTCGATGGAGAGTCGGCGTCTGTCACCAGTCGCCCAGCAGACGAGGAGCGACACGCAAATATGTTCGGGTTCCAAGCAAACCGGACACCGGGGGCGGGCCCCTCAAACCCGCGTCACCCGGCTCTGTTTGATAATAATTTGATTTTGGACCCCACGGTCTTGGCCACAGTTATTACCCCGGAAAACGCTGCGGAGCGTGTAAGAGACCTGGACGTGGCTCGTCGTGCATTGGAGCAGCAAAGAAGGCAAGTGGAAGCAGAAAGGCAGGGGATGGTCGCACGGCAGCGCGAATTGGATGACCGAGAGACCCGGCTCCGGGAGGAAACGACAAGGATGCACCAAAGACACCGAACTATGCTGCCGGCAACAGGAGGGGTTATTAACCCGACTGCCCTGGTGTTTACGCCTCAAGATCAGCCGATTCCACCGACGAACCAAGGGACCATACCGCGACTTTCAACGGGAGCACATCCGGTAAACGCGCCAGCCGGGTTACCTCTGCCACCGACAGGGGTGACAGCCGGCAATACCATGCCGCCACCACCATCACGATTCCGCACACCAGCGGGTCATTACAACAATCCCATGGACAACGTGTACGCAGCAACGCTCGCATTAAACCAGATCCCTGTGGGAGACTCGCCTCATGCGGAAGGAACCCGACGAGCAATCGATCTACTACACACCGCGGTAGCACAGCAAGCCAATTATCCGGATCATAGGAGCGGGATGCATGGGACGCCGTACGCCAGCCAGCAACAGGGCCATGTTCAAACGAATGCGGCACAACGAAGGGAAGAGCAGCAGCAAATGCCGCCTCCACCGCGTATCCAGACAGCACCAGTAGTATCAGCAGCGCAGGCGGTGGTGGACAGTTCCAGAGCCAGAAGAGCCGGGGCCGGGTCTGCAGCGCACGAGTTACCGGTGGTGCCGCACCCCGCGGTACCCCCAGCCGGGTCACGCGTTTTCCCGGGCAAGACCGGGCCCCAACCACCCTTGCGGGACCAAAGTGCCTTTCGGACGATATCAGAGCAGAACCTTACCCGGAGAAGTTCAAAGAACCGGGGAAAGTAGTAAATTATGAGCCAACAATGGATCCAGAAACGTGGCTGAGCAGCTATGAGATGGCAATGTCAATTCGCAACGCATCGAGAATCTCCAAGCCAAATTCATGTACTTAATGATGTCAGAGGGAGCAGCAAAGTTATGGTTCACCAACCTACCGGAAAAATCGATCAAATCGTGGGAGGAGCTAAAGACCGCATTCATCAAGCACTTTCATGGGACATGCAGAAAGTTATTTACTATTGATGATTTAGAAAGATGCGTTCAGAAGAAAGGAGAATCGGCACGCAGCTGGGTACGCCGGGTTATGGAGATACTCCACTCGTCTACGGATATCCAGCCTAAGGACGCGCTACAAGCTATGGCAAAAACATGTAAGTACGTTCCTTTAGTACAAAAGCTAACTCGCATGAAATCTAGTAGGAATGCAGCGGAGGTTACAATGGGAGAGTTAATGGATGCGTGCAACAAACACGCTGCAACGGATACCACAGAGGAGGAAGTTGACGACAAGAAAGCAAAAGCAAACGCAAGTAGCAGCGGGAAAACCGGCAATGGGTCGGCGCCAAACAATAATGGAAGTAGCCAAAACAAGCGCCCGTTCGACGGGAATTCCGAGTTTGTAGCCAACACGGAGGCCGGGTCTTCAAGACCTAGATCCGAAGGGAATTTTAATACTGGGAATCACAATGGGGGACACTACCAAGGACCTCCAAGACCAAGCAACAGTTGGGACATATTTAGGATGGCGTGCCCGAAGCATAGCAGGAATGGCAAGCCGGCCAATCATTCACTAGAGCAATGTGCCGACTTACAAAGGTGGAAGAACGAAGAAGTGAACAGAGCTATGCGAGGTGCGGGCCGGGGAGGAGGTCCGGGTCTAGGTGGAAACTTGGGTAACGGGCCGCCCCCAGCCGGCAATCCGCCAGCTGGAAATCAAGGTAACAATCAAAATGGAGCAGGAGGTTTTCAAGCTAACCCCAAACAGCTGGGTCAATATCATGTGCACACTACAGGAGGCTCTAACAAGGATAAGAAGATACTGAAACAAGCAGTTAATTCGGTCTCTTCCGCTGTTCCAAGGTATTTGAGGTGGTCAGAACAAGAGGTAACATGGAGCAGGAAGGATCACCCGGATAGAGTTGATCACCCGGGAGTCTTAGCTTTGGTAGTGGCACCACAGGTCAACGGCTACGAGCTGAAAAAAGTCTTGATGGATGGAGGAAGTAGTATCAATATCCTGTATTGGGAAACTTTTCGGCGAATGGGCTTAAAGGAATCGCAGCTGCAAAAGAGTACAACAGTTTTTCACGGGATAGTGCCGGGTCACTCAGCATGCCCTGAAGGAAAGGTGGCACTGGAAGTAGCTTTTGGAGAGTCAAAGGATAATTATCGAGTCGAGTGGCTTACCTTTGAGGTAGTAAAGTTGCGCAGTCCTTATCATGCATTGTTTGGAAGGCCGGCTTATGCCAAGTTCATGGCAAGACCGTGTTATGTGTACCTACAACTGAAAATCCCGGGTCCCAAGAAGACCATTACAATACACGGAAACCGGGATATAGCAGCTGAGTGCGATGAGGGAGACGCGGCAATGGCCGAGCAAGCCTGCAGGAAGGAAGAGCTCAAACATTACCGTTCTCAGGTAGACCTAGAAGAGAGGACAACGTCAAAAAAGCCAACCCCTGAGGGGGACAAAGCAAAAGTTAGGGCAGAACAAAACCCTAAGATGGTAGGCTTCATCAGGAGCAATACTTTCAAAACTCTCAGCAGGGAAGAAGAAGACGTACCACCATCCGCAGCTGATCACGTTTCAAGGACGATATACCCGGACTGGCTAGCAAATCCGGTACTCATTACGAAAGGGCATAGCAAGTGGAGAATGTGCATCGGCCGTATCAACGCGAGGCCGATTCTCGAGAATAACTAAAGCAGTGTAATGGGCGGCAGGTTTCATACGCACTCTTTTCCTATCCAGGGTACCTAAGGGGACTGGAAGGTTTTTAATGAGGCGGCCTGCTGATTCAAAAAAGAAATTTTTATCAATAAAAGAAGATGGTTTCGAGTCTTATCATGGTCTTTGCTTCAGTTACAAGTAAGTAACATTGTTACTATCAATACATCAGTATCATCGAAATACATTACATGAATATAGGTCTCCGGGGGGTGATCTGCTTCAATAAGTAATCACAAAACCCGGAGACCCGGCCATGATGCCTATGAGTTATGGGGGCTGATTACTCGAAAAAACGGGTACAGCTGCAATCTTATAACTGGACAAAGGAGCCAAATTTCTTGGTTATTCTTACTTAAGCTCGATGTGACTCGCACTAAAGTGGCATGATCTGTTCACGTACGATTACAATCAAACTATGCAGCCCAATGTGGCTTGCTTGATCTTGTTTTTCGTATAGATGCAACGACATGGTATCCACGCGAAAGCCGGCTTACAGTACAAGATAATCAAAAGGGTCATCTAAACCACAAGTCCATGCAGAGTATAAGGCTAGAAAAGCCGGAAGCTCAACAAGTATTAAGCATGACTTCAGTATTTATGTAAAACAGCTATCGGTATTCAGCTTGGTAAATAGCAGTATGTCATCTGAGAAAGGCCACGCCCCCCTAGCTCGTACTTTGGGTCATGGGGACTGGGGACTTCGAAACAGAAACAAACTGTTTAACTACCAAAGTCTGTAATCCTTAATTTCCGAGTATTGGGGACTTAAAGAAAAGTTCGTCTATCAAAACCTACGATACTCGGTTAGCCGAGTCTCAAAAGGAAATTGAAAACAAGAGTTCGAAGTATCGAGAATAAGCTTATAAGTAACACAAGGATCGAGATTATCAAAAGCCAGGGGAGGCAAAGAGTTATCATAAGTTAACAAGCATACAGTCATAGTATCAGCATCAATGGTGCACAGGCGCACCGCAAAAAAAATCATCATAGCAGTCTCGAGAAACGCAAAGCACTAGGCAGCGTCCTACTCGGCGTCCTGAGAGCGGTCCTCCGGGTCTAAGTCTTGGACTTGCTCCTTGGCCTTGCCAGCAGTTTTACCCGGGCTCTTCACATCTGGACGAACAGGCGGAGGCACGGCTGGGGTAGAGGTAGACGGCTTTACGCCCAGCTCTGCTTCCCTCTTTGCAGCCTCTTCCTTCCTCCTGGCCAGATCAGTCGACCATTTGTCCAACATATCAATGGGGGGGGGTGCCTCCACCAGGATAACCTTGCCCTCAGAATCATACGAGCTCATGATCGTGCTTAGATCCATCTTGTCGGCCAAAGCTGTGGCTGAAGGACGTACCGCAGATTGTATAGCTTTGAAATCCTGGGGCTTGAATTTGGATCCGTCAGCTTTAAACTCTGGGAACCCGGATGCTATCTTCGCCGGGTCAAGCTTTGGAAAATAAGCCTTCGCCAGCGTTAAAGCCCGGGTCATCCCAATTCGGCAGGACGAACGCTTCAGTATTTCAATCCATCCAGGTGCTGTGGAAAAGGCCTGTATAAGGGTCTCCTCGCCCGGGTATACCTCAGAAGGCCACTTGATAGCATCCAGCAAAAGTTTCGTGCCGGCAAAAAACGTCCGGAGCATAGTCTTCAGAGTTTTAACTTGAGTAATGGCATTCTCCTCCGGAGTAGCAAGATTAGCACCTGCAATCGAAACATGCAAAAGCATATCAGTAATATTGGCGGCAAGATAGAGATACGCAAATTAATCGCAAATAGCAAACTTACTTAGCAAGATACGGTAAGTGTCCGTAAGTTGAGTCGACAGGTTATTCAGCGAGGACTGGGCAGCATTGTACTTTTTCTTGTATGTGGAGACATCTTTTTTCAAAGTCTTTATCTCCGCTTCAAGGGCCTCCCTACGCTTAACTTCAGCCAGCAGGAGCTGCTCAGCCTTAAGTAACGCTTCATCTGACTGAGTAATCTCTGCCTGCAAAAGCCGGGTAAAGCTATAAGCCGGGTGTCACGATAGTATTTCATCTGAGGAAATGATTACCGAAAAGTATTATGCGAAGTACCGAGGATAATTAAAAAAATTATTATACTCGGGACTTGGGGACTGGATGTATAATAAGGAGCATCAAGTAAAAGTTACCTGATGTGCTGCAGCCATACGTTCTAGGACAGTCCCTTCTGAAGCTTTCATGGCAAGAAGAGCGCTCATCAGCTGGTTAAAGTCAGCGTTATCCGAGTTAGATGGCTCGGATACCTGGAAAGTGGGAAAAGGAGCATTTCTTGTAACAGGAGGTGGCACCCGGGTCATCCGAATGTCGGAGTTTGGTCCCCCTCCCGCGCTTGAAGCTGCTCCCTTCTCCTTCTCGTCTGCGTGTGAAGCGGTTGGATATTCGGCGTTATGCCTAGCTGGCTCCGATGGCGACACTTGCTCGTTGCCAGCCGTGGTGAAGGCATCGTCGGCCGGCTCGTTCTCGACCCGGACCTTAGCCTCGGTGTCCTCCTGGTCGCTACTAATAACCGTGGCTCTGAAGAAGGTGCAAAGGCACAATTAATCTCTGGTTAAAAGAAAAAAGGGATGAAAGCTCGGTATAATATCAGGAAAAGGCGCTTACCCGGTGTTCACCGGGAAGTTCGAGGGGAAGCCGTCACTAGACCCGGAAGAGACTGAAAAATGGCAAGAAAAGTCTGGGATTACGTTACAAAGGAGTGACCGGAAAGAAATTTTGTTTACAACAAATACCAGGATGTTGAACCGGGGGCGGCGAAGCGACCGGGTTAGGGGTCTCGTTGCCCGGATGATTCCGGGTTACTCGGCGCCTAGTCGCGGGTGGCTCCTTCGGTTATGATCAAAAGGGGTGGAAATGGTGTTAGCCCCGGAGTGACGTTATGGGAACAAAAAACCAAAGTGTAAGGATATGAAGTAAAAACCTGGAGGGCTATCCTCTGGGATTTCCTCTTTGTTCCGGTTTTGGTGGTCGGTTCCGGCTCTTCCTCCTCGCTGGTGGGCCCGCCCCTGCTGTCCGATTCTTCTTCTTCGCTTTGGTCCTCTCGCTCTGAAAAATATCCGAGTTACAGCATAAAGAAGAAGAAAAGGCAGGATATAACGTGTGCAAGGGAATCAGGTATGTACCTTCATTCGAGTCAATGACGTCGTCTTCCTCCTCCCCGTCTTCGGAATTAGGAGGGGTATCGACTGTCCAGAAGTCATCATCGGCCTGAGGAGAAGATGCCAGGATAGTGATTAATACCGAGTCAAGAGAAGCGAATAAAAGTAAGTTGTTAGAAGTCAAAATCAAAAGGCGGAAAACTTACTGCGGGGGTTGGATTCTCGAGGGTAAAAGGTTCTAATCCGGCTATGCCTCGGATTACCTCGAGCTTCTCTGTCAAGAAACCCTTAATTGTTTTGTTAATGTCACCTGGAGCAAGGGTGCGGGTAGAGAATCGGATTGGGTCCGTGGTTTGACCCGAGTATTCGCACATCAGCTTCTCACGAATGGAGTTTGGCTGAATACGGAAGCTAACCCAGGTCTTCACCAGGTTTAGCCCGATGAGGCCTCGGGCGGACAAGATGGAGATCCTAGCTAACAAAGGCAAGATCGCCTCTCTGTCCGAATCAGAAGCGAAGGCGTTGAATTTCTCGGAGATGTCAAGTTGACCCTCCGAGTAACCCGGCAACTTCTTTTCACCGGGTGGAGAGGTATCCTGGCAGTAGAAGTACGAAAGCTGCCAGTGCTTTACGTGGGAATTGAGAGAAATAGGAGGCATCAGGGAGTTCTTGCGGCGCTGGATAGAAACCCCGCCGCAAGTGAGAAGTGCGCCGTCGCCGCTTTCGCGACACGGCTTGCACTGAAAAAGTTCGACGAAGAGGGCTAGACTTGGCGGAGTGCACAAGTAAGATTCGGAAAGAACGATAAAATGGGAGATGTTCAAAATGGAGTTTGGACCTATATCGAAGATACGGAGGTTGTAATGGTCTAGGACGTCACGGAAGAAGGGGTGACCCGGAGGCCTAAAGCCCCGGGTCACATGCTCAACAAAACATATTACCTCATCCGTCGCTGGAGAAGGCCGGGTTTCATTGCCTGGCACTCGCCAGTGGATAGACTCCTGTGGAGGTAGGGTTCCAAGCTCGACCAATTCCTCCAGTTTGGCCTTGGTGACGGAGGACTTCCCCCAATTGGCTGATATGGAGTTTGTGGATCTAGCCTTGGCCGGCTGTTTCCCCTGCCTCTTGGGTGCCATGGGGTTGACCTGGTAAAACATTGAAGAAAAAGACGTAAGGAACAAAAACTTGGAAGTTAGCAGGAAAGCGGTTACCTGCAATTTGAACATAATCCGGCTATTGCCTCGCTGGGTCGAGTATGGTTTGTCCGGGTATCAAGTGACCTTACGAAATCCATAGAGCTTTCCGTAGAAGCAAGTGTTTGGAGAAGTTAGGGGGATACTTATATGCTTACCATCTGCGAATGAGCCGGAGGAGTAAGATTTTCTGAGGAAGGAGAACAAGGGCGGAAATCTTAGGTGGCCCGAGCCTAGATTGGGAATCCTATTTCTAAAATTACGACCAAATTAATGATTACTGGAGTTAGGGGAGTAATATGAGCTATGAATCCTATCCATAGGGGCGTTTATGGTAAGTGTCCGTGAGCTAATCCGGCGCGGCCCGATAAATTGCGGACCGCTCGATCCAGATCTAATCTGAGGAAGAACCAAGAAATTGCGAGGGTAAGCTGGAGGATGTAAGGGACTTACCGAAGGAGATTGGAGTAAGGCCTTGCGGAGACAGATGGCGCAAGATTCGTGTCCTTTCGTGACCGTTGGCTGGCGAATCGGAGGCTTGACGGTGGATTCGGGGGCTGGAGCGGCTCGCGCGGTGGCGGAGCGCAAGCGAAGGCGGATGGGCTCCGGCGAGATACGTGGGGTTCCCGTGGTGGCACTCTGCGAGCTTGAGCTTGGGAAGAAGAGAAATGGGGAAAGTGAGCCGTTAAGGGTTGAGTTTGCTTCCTGGGGTTTATTTATAGTAAACCGGGTGGAAAAACTCATCCTAACGGGCGAAACCCGGGAGTTGCGGAGTAATGGTTGGACATTTTGAAATTTGAAAGGCGCATTCCGTGAACGGGCCAATATGATCCCGAGAAAGGGAAAGGGGGAATTTCCTTCCTAGTAACAGCGACAGTTATTGAGGAGGATGTGAAATCATCAAGTTTCCTATTAAGACTCAGGTCTGGAAGATTGAGGGAGAGCCTTTGAGGGAAAGCCGGGTTGCTACCTGATCCCCTGGGTGTCAATCCCAGCCGTTTGTCAGCATATTGTATCTTGATCTTTATGTATTCTTGTATCCAATATTTCTGCAGGGAATAGCCAGCACTTCGAAGAGTAAATCTTGGAAGCCCAGGCTATTCTGGGGACTACTGATGGGGGGATAGTAACCCGGTAGGCCCACTTCAAGGTATAATCCGGCCCGAGGTGAGCTGAGCAATACCCGGATAGGGGTAAAGAGGTTACTAGAAGGCCCAAAGGCTTGTGAGATGCGTAACCCGGCTTGTGGGTTGCGATAAGGAAAGTTAGGCTTTATATGTGGAGTTCGAGTAGGACTTAAAGATGTGCCTTGAAGGGCAAGTTAGGGGTGTACGGGTGCTTTATAAACCGGCCCCTAGGTTTAGTTTGCCAGAGATTCAAGTCATAGTTGTAACACCTGTTATCGAGTATCCAGTATAATAATATCGAGAGCCGGCGAGTTGCTTTCCGGTTCTTAGATTGCTTTTCGCCATGTTTTCCTTCGAGCTAAACCCTCTCCCGAATACCTGTGTCGACTTGCCCCAAGATCAGTTACCCCAGGTAACATCTGCCGTGATTATCCCACGACAAGCATCTACTTGGCCAGAGCATCTACTAATAATGGAGAGAATGCAAGATCATAAATAACATATGCATGAAGATAACATGATAGATTGATAATCAGAAGACATAGCATTCAACATTCATCAGATCCCAACAAACACTACATGTAGCATTACATAAAGATGGTCTCGATCATGTAGGGCAGCACACGAGATCTAAACACGAGGTACAAAGTGGAGAACAGAACCATCTAGCTGCTGCTATGGACCCATAGTCCAGGGATGAACTACTCACGCATCACTTCGGAGGAGGGCATGGTGGTGTAGACCCCTCCGGTGATGAATTCCCCTCCCGGCAGTGTGCCGGGGAGAGCTCGAGAACCATCCCGATCTCGGGATGACGATGACTATGGCCTCGGGTGTTTCTCGGGACGAAGTGGTATATATTTAGGGCTAACGTATCGGGGGGGTATAAATAGGCGAAAGGGCGATGGCGGTGGACACCCGAGGGGCCCACACCGCACCCAGGCACGGCCAGGGGGCGACGCCCCATGGTGTGGCCCCCTCCGGGCCTCTTCGGGACTCCGTGGAACATTCAGTAATTCTAAGACATCCGGGCTTTGAATTTTCCAATTCCGAGAATATTTCGAGAACAACTTTTCTAAAATTGAAAACAGCAAAAAATAGGGAACTGGCTCTGTGGCATCTTGTCAATAGGTTAGTCCGTAAAATCGATAAAAATGACATAAAGTGTATAGCAAACATGTAGGAAACAGCATGAAAACAACATGGAACATCCAAAATTAAGGATATGTTTATGACGTATCAACATCCCCAAGCTTAGTTCCTACTCGTCCTCGAGTAGGTAAACGATAAAAACACATAATTTCTTAGGTGACATGCTACCAACATAAACTTGATCATCAATAATGTAAAAGCATAAGTAATCTGAGATCGCAGAACTTCAACACAAGCATCATAAATAAAATTTTAACAACAATCACCTTGCATCATGAGAAGTAACACAAATAAAAGATCATGAATAATAATGCACTAAAAGATATACGTTTGTTTCAAGCATAGAGATAACATGGCAAAGTGATATTTCGCTTGTCCTTAAGAGTGGGGCAAAACATAAATGCCAGGATACCTTCAAAGTTCATGAGGAAGACTAGAACAAATAATTAGAGAACAAGCAATAACACATCATGAATCAATTAATAATGTTTGTGGGACAAATGCACATTAAACTCAGAATGGCAACTATGCTCTCTCAACTGTGCATAAAGTTAGAAGATGGAGACTCAACATAAAAGTAAAAGAAAGACCCTTCGCAAAGGGAAGCATGGATCAACTCATGTGCTAGAGCTTTTATTTTGTTAAAAAGAGGTATAAAATGTTTGACACTCCTCCCAATCATCTTACACAAACCATGGCTAACCGAATCCTCGGGTGCCTGTCAACAATCACATACCGTGGAGGAGTGTCTATTTTTTAGAGAGGTGTATTCTTATGTCAACGAATAATAAACAAAAAATACACTACGTCACAAGCCAACTAGACTTCACAAGAGCGGCTACCATAGAAAGACGCATCTGGGTAGAAGGTCATCCCTCTTTCTCTTTTGTTTACACGATTATGCTTTGACTCATAAATCAGGGGCAAAAATAGTGAAGAGAATTTGTTGTATTACTTTGGGGCTAGGCGCCCTGCTGCCAGCTCTTCTATCAATTGGATAAGTGGATGAAGCCACTAGTCCAGGGTCTGAAAGTCCAATCAACAAGTGAGATAAAGATTCTCTATTTACGTTCTCATGAGCTAAACAGGAGCACAAAATAGGAGTAATTTTGAAAGTTTTAAAGGTAACACATGAGCAATTTACTTTGGAGTGGCAGTTAAATACCACATGTAGGTAGGTATGGTGAATTTTTTTGGCAAACTTGGATTTTTGGGAGTTGGATGCACGAGTAGAGCTCATACTCAGTACAAGTGGAGTCTACCAAAAGACTGGGAGCGAAAAATCAAGAGAACATAAGAGGCATAATCATGCATAGCGACATAAACATCATTAATCAAAGCATAAGTGGTACCAAAAGTTCAAAAACTAAATGATCATAGAGTCTATAAGTGACTGCTTCATAGTCATAAACATGGTGTGAGCATGTGCCAAGTCAACCAAATAAAACATTCAAAGGAGAACACCACAAATTTATGCTTGAAAGTGACAAGAACAACTCATGATTCTTTCAATGGCACATTAAACACTCTTTGCTATTTGAGACTAATCATGCTACTAATAACCACTAGGATTTAGAATTAACATAACATCTAGCATGATATGAATAAGTCTAGCCACAATCTATACAAGCTTCTACTTGCACCATTATAAATTCTACTACAAGCAGCAGTTTCTTTTCCCTAGAAGCACCATACAAATTATGTTTTAACAAAAAATCTCTAAATGATATAGCAAGCAAACATGAGAGTACTCACACAATTCTACTAAAACTAACATCTCTGAATAAGAAATGCAATGAAAACAAGAGGTAAACAGGAATTTTGCAGCAGCTAGAAGAAAAACTAAGAATACGAGCATAACGGGTGCTCAAATGAAAAAGTGGAGCGTGTCCCTCTCCAAAACAAGGAATGATAGAGTCCAATTATATTATTTCAGCAAGGAAAACAAAAGAAAACAAAAGAAAAAAACATACGCTCCAAGTAAACTTCATATGATGTGACCGAATAAAAATATAGTTTCACTAGAAGTGACCTGATAAATTGTTTATGAAGAAGGGGATGCCTTGGGCATCCGCAAGCTTAGATGCTTGAGTATTCTTAGAATTTTCTAGGATGAACCATGGGAGCATCCCCAAGATTTCCCTTTGCACTCTTCTTGATCACATTATAGGACCCTCTTCTCTTGACCCTTGGAAACTTCCTTCACACCACACTCAAAGAGTAATTCGCATTAGAGGGTTATTGCAACAATCAAAAATCCATGGGTCATGTATGCGAACAAGTTATATTCATACTTTTAAACATTAGCTACAGCCACTGATTTTTCGTGAAGCAAATGAACCCACTTGACATCGTAAAAGAGCAAATGCAAGAAAAATGGCAGAATCTGTCAAAACAAGAACAGTTTGTACGTTGCTCAGATCGAAAAACTTAAAGAACGGAAAAGTTGCGGATTTAGCTGAGGAATAAGCACAAAACATTTCAGGTCATTTTGATCTTTTTGTGAAGTATGCGATTTTCTACGGTGGACAATAGAAATCTGTTTCCTGCGCAGAAATCCAAAACCAACTCCAACTCTCGTCATGAACTTTACTTGGCACAACTAAAACATGAAAATAAAGATACCAAGGAGTTGCTGCAGAAGTAAACAACGCCTTGACTAAAAAAAACAGACAAAAACAAAGAAAAAATAAAACCATGGGTTATCTCCCAAGAAGTGCTTTTCTTTAACGCCTTTTAGCTAGGCCCAGAAAAGTGGAATCAAGTGTTTTCAAGTGAAGAGGCATTCAAATTTTTACGAGGCTTACGTTTACCTTTCTTACCCTTATTCTTGCTTTTAGGGAACTGATGATCTGCACATAGTTTCAGAGTAAAAGTCGTATTCCCTCTCCCCATATCAATAGTTGCTCCTAAGAGCTTCAGCAGAGATCATCCAAGAGTAATTTGGCCCTCTCCTTCACATTCAATAACAAGATAATCAGTGGATACCATTCTTCCTAGATTTTTTTGTAAATATTCCCTCAGCTAACCCATTGGGAATTATAGTGGTGTTATTAGTGAGACATATTTCTTATCCTCCCTCAGAAAGTCTCCAGTATTCAAAGATTCATACATTTCTTTAGGCATAAGACAAAATTCAGACATAATATCACAACGAGCATGAAATGTTTCACCATTAATAGTAACCTTCACAGTAGGGATTATATTTGAAGTTTTAGAGTTTATTGGGACATGATCAAGGTGTTCACGAATAAGATTATGACCTTCCTTTAAGCAAGAAACATGTGTCTCAAGAGTATTCAATCTAGCATACATACTTGCAAAGGCTTTATCAGAGCTACTAGGTGAGTTGTAGGTGGCAATTAATTTTTTTATGGCATTAAAAGTTTGATCTCCATCACAATGAAGGAAATCTCCTCCTATCACAGTATCCAAAAAAAAAATTATAGTAAAGAACAGGACCAAGATAAAAGCTACGCATAAACAGGCTTAGAGTCATTTTAGGTTCCATTTTGCAATAGGAATCAAAAACTCTAGACCAAGATTCCTTGAAACTCTCATCATTCCCTTGTTTGAAAGTGAAGATCATTTCCTCATGTGACAAGGCAGCAGGAACATGGGTACTCATTTTAACAAGACTAAAAACAGGAATAAAACTACATCTAGAATAAGAACTATTTTTTTGTGTTTTTTTGATAAAGAGAAGCAAACAAGACAAAATAAAATAAACTAAGCAAAGCAAAAAACAAAGTAAAGAGATTGGAAGTGAGAGACTCCCCTTGCAGAAATTATCTTCCTCCCCGGCAACGGCGCCAGAAAACTTGATGGTGCAAGAGTTGACGGGGGAGTGGTTGCTTCTTGATGACTTTGAAATCATCGACAATGGCACCAGAAAACTTGTTGATGGATGACGTTGGTAAACCCCAAGAGAAAGGTTGTGAAGAGTGCAACGGCAAGTTTCCCCTGAGAAAATAAACCAAGGTTGAATCGACCAGTAGGAGGACAAGCAATCTCGGAAGGTTGATGCAGCTGAGATGACAGGGCGCACGACCGGTTTAGCAGCAACGTGGAACCTACACAACACAATCAAATCACTTTGACCCAACGAAGCAGTGACGTTGTCAATCTCACCGGTTTTGCTGAACACAAAGAGGTTAAACATATGGTGTGGAAAACAATATGAGAATAGTATGAAAGCAGTAGCACCAATATGAAAACAGTGGAAGTAGTGTGAAAACAGTGGAAGCAGTGTGTGTATTATCAGTATGAGAAAATGGGCCGGGGTCCACAGTTCACTAGAGGTGTCTCTCCATAAAAGATAAATAACATGTGTGGTGAACAAATTACAGCTAGGCAATTGACAGAAATGAAGGCTGCACCGTAGTGCATATGCAAGACATAAAGATTACTATGTGATTCATGCGGGCATTACAACAAGATACATAGACCGTCATCCAACTTCATCTATGACTAATAATCCACCCTCCGAATATCATCCTAATAAACATTGGGTATTAAGTTGCAAGCAACAGATTATCGCAGTAAGCAAAGTGTATAATGTAAACAATGTAAACTAAGTAAACACCGTTGTTTTCTCCCTAATGGAAACAACACATCCTCCACCTGTCACGTTTGTGTCACTCGAGCACAGACGCAAAGGAGGCATGAACCCACTATCGAGCATAAATACTCCCTCTTGGAATTACTAGCATCTACTTGGCCAGAGCATCTATTAATAACGGAGAGCATGCAAGATCATAAATAACATATGCATGAAGATAACATGATAGATTGATAATCATAAGACATAGCATTCAACATTCATCAGATTCCAGCAAACACAACATGTAGCATTACATAAAAATGATCTCGATCATGTAGGGCAGCTCACGAGATCTAAACATGAGGTACAAAGTGGAGAAGACAACCATCTAGCTACTTATATGGACCCGTAGTCCAGGGATGAGCTACTCACGCATCACTTCGGAGGAGGGCATGGTGGTGTAGACCCCTACGGTGATGAATTTCCCTCCCGTCAGGATGCCGGGGAGAGCTCGAGAACCCTCCCGTTCTCGAGATGAAGATGACGGCGGCCTCGGGTGTTTGTCGGGACGTATCGGGGGTATAAATAAACGAAAGAGCGATGGCAGTAGACGCCCGAGGGGCCCACACCACCCCTAGGCGCGGCCGGGGGGGCGCCACCCTATGGTGTACCCCCCCTTCGGGCCTTTTCGGGACTCCTTGTAACCTTCAGGAATTCTAAGACTTCTGGTCTTCGAACTTTCCAATTCCGAGAATATTTCCAGAACAACTTTTCTGAAACTAAAAACAAAACAAATGAGGGAACTGGCTCTGTGGCATCTTGTCAATAGGTTAGTTTGGAAAATTGATAAAAATGACATAAAGTGTATAACAAACAAGTAGAAAACAATATGGAACCTTAGAAATTAAGGATACGTTTATGACGTATCAAGCCTCTATTTCTGTCAATTGCCGAGCTGTAATTTGTTCACCGAGCATGGTATTTATCTGTTTTAGAGAGACACCACTAGTGAACCGTGGACCCCGGTCTATTCTTTTACATTGATAATACAACCTACTGCAAGCAATGTTCTCTTTTACTCCAAACACTATTCTCATTTCATTCACCGCAAACAAACATCATTTTCCACATTATACGTCTAATCCTTTGTGTTCAGCAAAACCGGTGAGATTGACAACCTCACTGTTTCTATAACATCCTAGAATTTTCAAAAAATTCAAAACTAGCATGCATACATCTCTCATTGCATGGTTGCACAAAGGAGCATTTAAAAATTTAAACTTCACAAAACAAAAACCCAAATTGAATTATCACCAAAAATAATACCTTTAAGGACCCGATCCTATTTTTCCCTATATTAAAAATTATTTTGATTTTTCAAAAGTACCAAAACATTTTTAAATAGTTTAAACCTTGCAAATTATAGTTTTACAAATTATTCTAAATAAGTTTGACTCATTTTAGTTTTTCTTTCGGGTTACTTTCATCAAACAAAAGAAAAACAAAACAGAACAAAAAAAAAGGAAAAGCCACCAGGCAGCCCAGCCCGTTTCCCCTCTCCCTTCCATATCCACCGTGCAGCCAGCCCGCTGGGCCACGTCCCTATCGCGCGCACGCGCGCAGAACAACAACCAACCACTGGGCCCTGGGCCCTGCTTACTGGAGGCATGAACCCACTATCTAGCATAAATACTCCCTCTCGGAGTCACAAACATCTACTAGTAACAGAGAGCATGCAAGATCACAAATAACATATATGATAGATCTATAACCAATTTGACATAGTATTCAATATTTATCGGATCCCAGCAAACACAAC
The DNA here is from genome assembly GCA_028641055.1 of Alopecurus myosuroides. Taxonomy (NCBI): domain Eukaryota; kingdom Viridiplantae; phylum Streptophyta; class Magnoliopsida; order Poales; family Poaceae; genus Alopecurus; species Alopecurus myosuroides. The sequence continues at coordinate 461,378,427 of CM054057.1, read as the reverse complement.
ATGTAGCATTACAATAAGGTGATCTTGATGATGTTAGGAAGCTCACAAATCTAAACATGATGGCACAGAAGAAGAGAATAAAACCATCTAGCTATTGATATGGACCCGTAGTCCAAGGATGAACTACTCATGCATCACTCTGTAGGCAGGCATGGTGATGAAAAGCCCTCTCGTGATTATCCCCCTCTATGGCAGGGTGCCAGGAAGAGCTTTAGAACCCTCCCGAACTAGGGTTGACGATGACGGCGGATACGAAACTTTTCGTGGATGTATGCTCGAGTATTTAAGGTTTTCCTGAGGAAGACATTATATAGGCGGAAGGGCGATGTCGGTGGCCGCCCAGGGGGCCCCCACCACGTGGTGGCGCGGCCAGGGGGCGTGCCGGCACATGGTGTGGCTGCCTCCGTGGCCCCCTTAGGGTCTCCTTCGGACTCCGTGTATGTGACAACAAAATAGGGATTTTGGCTTTTGTTTCGTCCAATTCCGAGAATATTTCTAGAACAACTTTTCTGAAATAAAAAATAGCAAAAAACAAGAACTTGCGCTGTGGCATCTTGTCAATAGGTTAGTCCCAAAAAATGCATAAAAATGCTATGAAGTGTATAGAAAACATGTAGCAATTGGCATAATATCAACATGGAACATCAGAAATTATAGATACATTGGAGACGTATCACCTATGCAATAGGCACCGTTCTTGACACGAGTACTGTGTTTGCTGGATCAGTAGGGTGAACTTGATGCTCCACTGTGTCTTTTTTCACGTCGAACTCTATCTCGGGTGCCGTATTTTTTGTCAAAGGGAGGATCGACTGATCAGTCGTGGCGGCAATTTCTGCCAGTTCTCGCTACATTCCGAACGACTGTGAGATTTTGTTAAACTCGATGTTGAAGCTATCTGATTTTTTGTAGTTTCCCCATACTGTGATTACTCCTTTAGGACCTGGCATTTTCACCATAAGGTATGCATAGTGGGGTACAGCCACGAACCTCACAAACGCTGTTCTTCCGAGTATTGCTTTGTGCTGTGATGGCCAGTCGACTACCTCGAAGTCGAGCTTTTCTTTTCTGTACTTGTTGCGTTCTCCGAAGACTACCTCGAGTATTACTGTACCCAAGTGTCGTACTGCTTTTCCTGGCACAATCCCATGGAATGTGTTCTCCAAGTGCTTTAAATTACTTATTGGTATGTTCATCTCTTTCAGGGTTTCTACATAGATGATGTTGATTCCACTTCCTCCGTCCATGAATACTCGACTCAGATCATAGCCTCCAATTTGTCCTTCGACTACCAACACTGCCTTTCCTGGGAAGGGGACTCGAAGCGGGTGATCGGCTCTAGAGAAGGTGATGCTTTCATTCGACCAGTCCAAAAACTCGGGTGTTGCAGGAGCTGAAATTTCTGCTAGATTCACCTGTCTGGTGATGAGCTTTTGGCTTTGCTTGGATGGGGCACCTTTCTGTATCATGTAAATTTTCCCTTTTGGCTCCGGGTATCTGTCTTCCTTTGGATAACCCACCCTAAACTGTTGGTGTACTGCCGCGGCTTGATGTGCTCTGGGTGCTCTTTGCGTTGGAGGTTGTTGCTGCGGTGGTGCGGCTGCTAGTCCTGGAGGAGGTGGTGGCGCACCTATGGCTAACGCTCCTGCGACTGCTGGGGATCCCGCTTGTTGCGCCTCCCTTTGTTTCCCGAAAGATGCCTCCATGAGTAGATTGAATCTACAACAGTCCTTCAACTTGTGGTTTCACCTGGGTACTCCATTGTCATCAGTGTAGAGGTGGTTTGGGCACGGTTCTTTGGGTTGCTGCTCGATCGACATGGGGGGTTGCCCATCTGCCCTGATATTCCGTAGCCTCCACTCACATTTCTGTTCTTGCCTACGGTCCCGTTCTTGTTCGCGCGACTGGTCACGTCCTTGCCGGTGATAGTTATTATTGCGACTTTCCGATAACTCGGACACGACTAACTCGGGTTCCATCTAGTCGAACACCCGGTCCTTCCGCTTCCCTCTTCTGTTCCTATCATTGTTGTACCTTCTGTTTCCCTCATGAGCGTAGGAGGTTTCCACGCGATCTTCCTCAGGTGAGGGTGGGTGGGTGTTGCGTGCTGATTCCTCGCCTTCTGCCTAACAGTTTGCTACTTCCATGAGTTTTCTTATTGTTTTAACTCGAACCTATCTGATGTACTCTTTCAGGTCCATTCGGCGGAGTCCCTCTCTGAAGCTATGGATTGTCGTTTCGTCCGAGATTTGTTCTGCACTATTCTTCAACGCGGTCCATCTCTGTATATACCCGCGGATATTCTCATCCGATCTTTGTCTACATGTCGGGGGGTTACCCCCGAGTAGGGGTAAGGCAAGTGCTAAAGGCAAGGTCAAAGGTGATGTTTAACTGGGTAGATGGCTACCCGGTACTCGCTACCCGGTAGGTTTCTATCCGGCCATACCCACCAATGGCCCAGAGGAGAAATCAAGCAAGTTATGTTCATCCGAGTAAAGAAGTTGGTCCGAGTAGAGGGAGTGAGTTCCTACTCGGGCCAGAAGTCAATGGAGCCGTTCTGACAAGGGATCCCGCGTATCCTGCGTCCGTACCGGCGTGCGGTTCAACTTACGGAGCGCGTGATTATCCGCGCTACGGCGTGGCTACAGTGCGGTAGGCGCCTATCAAGTCCTGTCACTGACAGAGGGGACAGGACAGGGCTAGGGGCCTACCCTATCTCACTGACAAGGGTGGACAGGTCCCATCTCTGAACGGCGCGACGACTTACGGCGCCCGCGTCAGCGAGAAGCCGGAAGCGTGCTCTGTTCTGCAGTGCTCCTGTCACATCAACTGTACCTTTTAGTCTTATTCTATTCGGCTGGGCACCGGTATATAAGGTGCCCTGCCCCCTCCTACCCCCTCCTGCGCGGGGGACGTTGCCTTACGATCCAGTCGACACTCTGGATTGCTTCGCTTCACATAGAGAGAACTAGAGAGCTAGAGTGGCTACTCGGCTGAAGGCCTGATTTGTACTGTGGCTACTCGGTAACACACATATAGAGAGAAAGGCAGGAGTAGGGGTGTTACCTCCACACGAGGGCCCTGAACCTGGGTAAGATCTTGTTGTTTGCGGTGCTTGAGACATCCCACACGCGGCTACTCGCCGTGTGATCCCTCCCTGAGCACCTCCAGCGTCCATCGGCCCCAAACTTTAGCCATCCCATGGCATCTGCCGTGATACCACCACGACAGTTGGCGCCCACCGTGGGGCTACCAGCGGCGCTGGCTGGAGTCCATGTTCCGACGGGACTCATTTCTGCTACTGGGGAGCGCGTGGTCTGTGGCCTTGTCCACAGATTCGGCTCCTTTGACTTCGTCACCGACAATGCCGGAGATTTCGGCGGTAGGCCCATGCCGGCAGACGGTCGGTGCTCTCCTTCGGCTCGCACCTCGTCTACGTCGCCACCACCGTCATCCGCGAGTTCCCAGAGGAGGTGCTGGTCGCGGAAGATCCTCCTGCTGTGCTTGCTGCCCGCGGAAGGCCAACTGGCTGTTCTGCGGACAGCGTGGAGGTGATGGTGACCGGCCCGGCTATCGATGCCGGGAAGGGCGCGGCTGCTGCCGCGGGAGTCATCGAGGAACCTGCTGGCCCAAGTGCTGGCCAGAGGGTCCATAAGCCCTACGAGAAAGACTCGAACATACCTCTTTCCACAACACCGACGATACCGGCATCCGCCGTGCGGATGGGCATGCCGCCTCCCACCAAGCTCGAGCTCATGACCATGAGGGCGCAGCTCGACCAGGAGCATCAAGCGCTGCTCGCTGAACACCTGGAGCTGGAGAAGGCTAGGCTTGAGCTTAGCCTAGACCAAAATGAGTACAACAAGGCCCATGGCTTTACTCCTGTTGTTAGGAAGCCTAGCAAAGTAGGCGCTACTCGTCGCAATTTGGGCGCCGAGATGGCAGTAGTTGGTGAGGTTTCTAGCTAGTCTGCCACTTTAAACACCGCTACTAGGCCCAGATACAGTACCCCCGCCAAAACACTTAGAGCTGCAGAGGTTGTAGCTGCTGAGTTGCCAAACCTTGCCGACGACGCGCGCGCTAGGCAGCAGGAGAGGCTCAATGAGCTAGTGCTAGAAGCTGCTAGGCAGAATGAGGAGTTCCGGAAAGTCAATCCGGGTGCTGGTGCTTCTCAGATTGTGCACTCGCGTGCAGCGGGATCTCATGACCATGCGTCATCACCGCTTCCCAACCGCGAGAGGGACCAGAGTGTGCACTCTGGGAAGAGTAGACAGATGCAGGTGTACGACCCGGCTCTCGCCGCAAAACAGCACGCTGTGCCGCGAGAGTCCGGTCAGAAACACAACTCTGCAGGAGCAGGCTATCAAGCCCATAAAGCTCACAGTAAGAGGCAAGATGGAGATCGTGCAGGCCCTTCTCGGCATCCTCCTGCTCAGCCTACTCGGCAGAGGACGCGGCAGCCAGTTGCAGCACAGCCGCGTGCGGCTGCGCCAGCAGCCAACCCTGTGGTGCAACCTGCTGTTGTGCAGAAGAACAGATATGATGATGGCTACTCGGCGATGGGGCTAGCCGGCTATGCTGACCCAAGAAATGTTGCTGACCGTTTGGGTGACCGCATGTTGGAGCCCAGTGACGCAAGGTACAAGCTGGACCGGATCAATCTGTCCGCGCAACTCGAGAACAAGGGGCCGCCTGGCCCAGAATGCTTTGGCCCTCGTATCATGAATGAGCCATCCGTGAACCACTTTCAGCTGGCTAGGGGGACCAAGTGCTACAATGGCAGCACCAAGCCAGAGGATTGGTTGAGTGACTACGTCACGGCCGTGCACATCGCAGGCGGCAACCGGAGATGGGTTGTGCGGTATGTTCCGCAAATGCTAGAGAGTCCAGCTCGGACTTGGCTCAACAAACTGCCCAAGGACAGTATCAATTGCTGGCTGGACTTCTCGGAAGCCTTCATCAGCAACTTCACCAGCACCTACAAGAGGCCGAATAGGACGCAACAGTTGTCCGCTTGCAAGCAGCGGGAAGATGAGACCGATCGCGAGTATATTACTCGGTGGAGCACCTTGAGGAACACCTGTGAAGGTGTGAATGAGGCCCATGCCATTACTTGGTTTGCTCAGGGCTGCAGGCATGGCAGCATGTTGTGGCAGAATCTGCAGCGCGAGATGCCGAGTACTCTCGCTGAGACCATCAAGATCGCAGATATGTATGCACTCGGCGACCCAACTCAGCCTCTGATGGACTCTCCTGAGCCGAGAAGGAACTACAACAGCAACAAGCGCAGAGGTGACCGGATTGATACTCGGTATGATCCCAAGGAGGTGAATGATGTGACTACGGCTGTTGGGAGTAGCCAAAGGCAAAAAACTGCTGGAGCCCAGTACGGGCAAAACCAGAATCAGGGCCAAGGCATCAAGAAGCCGTACAATGCTCCCCAGCAGGGTAGCGGCAACTCGGATCCGGCTCCGAACTTTGTCTTTGGGAGCATGAGGGATGGGCCATGCAGCTTCCACACTCGGCATCCTGCTAGGCCAGCCAACCACACTACTCGGCAGTGCAGCTGGTGGGAGCAGATCAAGAATGAGGGCCTGCCCCCTCCTCCTCCTCTGCCAGCTGCGAATGCCAATGTGCAGCCTATTCGGGCAGCTGCTCCCAGGCCTGCAGTGTTCCCAAGAAGAGAGAATGTGAACCAGGTGGCTTTATGAGCTAACCGCAACTTCAACAACAACGGCAACCGCAACTACAACTACAACAACAACGACCGCAACCGCAACTTCTACACCCGCAACAACAACAGGAACAACAACAACAACCAAGGCAACAACAACAACGACAACAATGGTGGTGGAGACCGCAACCAGTACCAAGATCACCATGATAGCTACATGATCTTCACCTCCGAGCCCGCCGATAAGCAGTCTCTGCACAGGCGTGCGATGGAGGTCAATGCGGTGATCCCTGCTGTGCCTCATTACCTGCACTGGTGCAACCAAGAGATCACGTGGTCCAGAGCTGATCATCCTAGGGTGATGCCCAACCCGGGTAGCTATGCTTTGGTGGTGGATCCCACATTCTTGGGAACTCAAAAGAATGTCAGGTTCAGCAAGGTTCTGATCGACAACGGCAGCAGCATCAACATTGTGTACAGAGACACACTCGAGAAGCTCGGAATGGCCGAGAACATGTTGCTACCCAGCAGGACCACTTTCCATGGCATTGTGCCGGGAGTTTCTTGCTCTCCAATCGGCCGCGTCTGGATAGACGTCCTATTCGGTACCAGGGAGAACTGCCGCACTGAGAGCTTGTCATTCGAGGTAGTTGATCATCAGAGCCCCTACCATGCCCTACTCGGTAGGCCTGCTCTCAGCAAGTTCATGGCTTCTACCCATGCTGCATACTTGAAGATGAAGATCCCTGGTCCCAATGGAGTCATCACAATCTCGGGTGATTACAAGAGGTCTTTGGAGTGTGCCTCTGCTGGTTCCCAGCTGGCGGAATCCATGGTCATTGCTGCCGAGAAGAAGAAGATGTATGAGGTGGTGGCTATGGCGCAAGCAGCGCAAGGTGGTGCGCCTGGCATGCCGAGTTCCCAGTACGGGACGACGTTCCAGGCGTCCCAGGAGACAAAGAAGGTCCAGGTTGATCCTGAGTTCCTAGACCGTGTTGCCATCATTGGCGCCGGGTTGGGAGAGAAATAGGAAAGCGAGCTCATCCACTTCCTCCGTGAGAATCGGGACGCCTTTTCCTGGTCCAATGAGGATTTGCCGGGTATCCCGAGGGAGTTGGTTGAGCACTCGCTACATGTGCGGCATGATGCCAAGCCAGTTAAGCAGGCTATGCGCCGCTTTGGTGATGAGAGGAGGAAAGCTATCGGTGGTCAGATCACAAAGTTGCTGATAAGCAACTTTATCATGGAGGTATTGCATCCGGACTGGCTAGGCAACCCGGTTATGGTTGAGAAGAAGAAGGAGGACCCCAAGGCCGACACCGCATGGCGTATGTGCGTGGACTACACCGACCTGAACAAGGCCTGCCCCAAGGATCCCTTTCCGCTACCCCGCATAGATCAGGTGATCGATTCCACTGCTGGTTGTGAGCTTTTGTCTTTCATAGATGCCTACTCCGGTTTTCATCAGATGGCTCTCAACCCTGCTGATCAAATAAAGACTGCCTTTATTACCCCGTACGGGGCTTATTGCTATCGTGTCATGTGCTTTGGGTTGCGGAATGCTGGGGCTACCTATCAGAGATGCATGCAGAAATGCTTGCATGATCAAATTGGCAAAAATGTGTAGGTGTACGTAGATGACATTGTCATCAAAACGAATAAAACACATACTCTGCTTAGTGACATTGAGGAAACATTTGCCAACTTGCGCAAGTACAATATGAAGTTGAATCCGACTAAATGCACCTTTGGCGTCCCGGCTGGCAAGCTACTCGGCTTCTTGGTATCCAGTCGGGGCATTGAGGCCAATCCTTCAAAGATAAAAGCTATAGAGAGCATGTCCTTGCCGAGATCACTGAAGGATGTGCAAAAGTTCACTGGTTGCCTGGCTTCTCTGAGCCGCTTCATGGGCAGAATGGGCGAGAAGGCCTTGCCTCTGTATCAATTGATGAAGAAGAGCGACAAGTTCGTATGGACACCGCAAGCTGATGTAGCATTCAAGGAGTTGAAAGCCATGCTGGGTAGCGCTCCCATCTTGGCTAGTCCGCTACCCAAAGAGCCAATGCTGCTGTACATTGCTGCGACCAACCGAGTGGTCAGTGTTGTGATTGTGGTGGAGAGAGAAGAGGAAGGCAAGACTGTGCAGCGGCCAGTATACTATCTCAGTGAGGTGTTGTCCAGCTCCAAGCAGAACTACCCGCATTACCAGAAGATGACTTACGGCGTGTACCTGGGCGCCAAGAAGCTGAAGCATTATTTCCAAGAGCATCCCATCACAGTGGTGAGTTCTGCTCCCATCTCGGATATCATGGGCAACAAGGAGGCAAGTGGCAGAGTAGCCAAGTGGGAGATCGAGCTGGCTGCGTACGCTCCTTCGTACGCAAGACGAGAAGCCATCAAGTCACAGATCCTAGCAGATTTTCTGGTGGATTTCCTTCGCCAGTAGCCAACTACTGGAAGATGCATTTTGATGGCTCCAAAGTGATGGAAGGCCTGGGTGCTGGCGTGGTGCTCACGTTGCCCAAGAGAGATCAACTCAAGTATGTGCTGCAGATCCTTTTCAAGGCATCCAACAATGTAGCAGAGTACAAGGCCATGGTACACGGTTTGAAGGTGGCCAAGGAAGTTGGCGTGCAGCGCATCATATGCTATGGCGACTCGGATCTGGTGGTGCAGCAAGTATCAGGCACCTGGGATGCTCTGGATGCCAACATGGCGTCATATCGGTTTCTGGTGCAAACCATGACTGGTTTCTTTGAAGGGTGCGAGTTCAAACACATACACCGAGCAGAGAATGAGGCAGCTGATGAGCTGTCCAAGTTGGGGTCTTCTCGGCAATACATCCTGTCTGGGATTGCCTTGGAGCATTTGAGAAAACCATCTATCAAGCCATCCCCCAACTCGGAATCCATATTCGTTCCTTCTCTACCCGGCGAGGAAGCTGTTCCCATGGAGATTGACTGGGAGGATGCAAAAGAGAACCCGGGGACTGTCGTCTCCATCCCGGGGACTGGCACCTGCAACCCGGGGACTGTCCCTTCTTACTCGGGGACTGCCCCTCCTAACTCGGGGATTGTCGCATTCATTGAGGGGGTCCTTGCCGAGTGCTTGGGGACTCGGGGACTCATCTCCAACTCAGAGGAGGAAGTGGTGGCTGATCCAATGGAACTGGACGAACCAGTGTTTCCCATCCGGGAGACACCGAGTTGGGCTCTGCCCATATTATACTTTCTAAAGGACGGCACCTTGCCGAATGATGAGGTTACCTCGAGGCAAATTCAGAGAAGATCCAAGGGCTATACAATAGTCAGAGATGTGCTGCATAAAAGAAGTCCTACTGGTGTGCTGCAGCGCTGTGTAGAGCCAGAAGAAGGAGAAGAAATTCTGGTGGAGATACATCAAGGAGAATGCGGTCATCACGCCTCTTCTCGGGCTCTAGTCAATAAGGCTTTTCGGCATGGCTTCTTTTGGCTCACTGCCTTGAAGCAAGCTGAGGATATCGTGAGAAAGTGCAATGGCTGCCAAAGATTTCCATGTAAGATTCATATGCCAGCTTCCGAGATGAAGACCATTCCCATTACTTGGCCATTTGCAGTTTGGTGTTTGGATATGGTGGGTCCTTTCAAACCGGCTAGAGGCAACATGACTCACATCTTGGTCATGGTTGACAAGTTCACAAAGTGGATTGAGGTGAAGCCTATTCGGAAGTGCGATGGAGCCACTGCTGTGAGTTTCCTGAAGGATGTGATCCTGAGATATGGCTACCGCACAGCATTATCACTGATAATGGCACAAACTTTGCTGAGGGTGCTTTTGCAAGGTTCTGCAGAGATAAGCGCATTCGGCTAGATGTTGCATCTGTTGCGCATCCCGCCTCCAATGGGCAAGTTGAAAGAGCAAATGGCATGGTGCTATCCTGCATAAAGCCAAGGCTGATTGAGCCACTGCTAAAAATACCTGGGTGTTGGCTAGACGAGTTGCCAGCGGTGTTGTGGAGTCTAAGGACTCCCCCTAACCGGTCAACCGGCTACACACCATTCTTCCTGGTATATGGAGCTGAGGCTGTGTTGCCCACTGACCTAGAGCATGACTCGCCTCGTGTACCCTCTACACTGAGGCAGAGGCTAGAGAAGCTCGAGAAAATGACGTTGACCTGCTAGAAGAAGCAAGAGAGCTAACTCTGTCACGTTCAGCTGTTTACCAGCAAAAGTTGAGGCGTTATCGCAGCCGGAAAGTAAACCCAAGAGTTTTTCGAGAAGGAGACATGGTGCTTAGGCTCGTGCAGCGCACAGCCGGGATGCACAAGCTTTCCCCTCTGTGGGAAGGGCCTTTCATTGTGAGCAAGGCCTTGCACAATGATGCCTACTATCTAGTTGACGCATAGCCACCCCAGAAGAACAGGCCGGATAGGGCTGGAGAGGAATCCAAGCGCCCTTGGAATGTAGCTCTACTTCGACGTTTTCACTCATGAGCAACTGTGTATGTATCTTCTTATCCGAGTTAAACTCCTATTCGGCAATCTGAAATTGAACTCGGGGACTGCCCTCGCCCAAATTATTCCTGGTGTTTACTCCGTTTTACTTTGTCTATTCGGTTGAACCACTTAGAATTTCAAAAGCATACAAAGTAGTGTGTTTAAACCCACCGGACACTCTGCAACTCTGCTGCTGTCCGCAACCCGGCTTCATGGCAAGCCAGAGAACAAGCCAAAGGGTCAATGAACACATGAAAAATTGCAAAGGAAAGGAAGCGTGTGGCAACCGAATAGAGTGTTTTTTACTGTTTTTTCTTTTCGGCTAAGTGGTGGGCAGCGTTACTATGATTTTTCTAAGTGGCTAAGTATTTGAAACTCCAACTTTGAACTCTTGTGACTCGACTACCAAAAAAGCAACAAGTTACAGGTAAGAGCTGAGATAAAAAGGAAGAGTGGATAAAAAATGCAACTCGGGGACTTGCATATGAATGCAACCCGGCATTGAGCCAGAGTTGCTAAGAACTTCAACTAAGATAAAATTGAGTAGCAACAAAGACTTAATAGTCGGACACATTTGCACCCGGCATCCCGGGGATCTGATAAAAGTTCTAGAGAATAAATTTTTCAGGATTCACTTGGAGGTAGCATCGGTGTTGTCCGCAGCAGTATTATCTGCTTCAACCTTCTCGGCATCAACATCAGCCTTGGCGCTGTCAGCATCAGCTTCAGTGTTGGCGTTGGCAGCTGGTTCTGAGGTTGCAGTGGCAACCGAGATGGGATCCGTGGCCGAGGTGGACGCAGCAGATTGGAAGCTGGGCATCGTTAAGACGCCAGTCGCGCCCAGCTAGGGATCCGCTTGCTGGATCACCATCTCGGTGGTGATGGTGGTCTCCTTGGCGCGGGGTTGCGGCTTCTCGGCGTCGGCGTCAACCTTGGCCTTCCCCTTCTCGGCGGATCCATCAGTGACATCTTCTTCAAACACGCTCAAGCCCTCCGACTCGGCGTCATCGTCATCGTCCCCTTCATCTTCGTCCTCGTCCTCAGGCTCGGTGTCAGGTTCGGGGAGGCCGTCGATGTAGTTGGCGGTGTCGGCATAGGACGCTATCTCGTAGGCCACTGCCTTCCGGCGAGCGACGCAGTCGGGATCCTTGGTCCACTTGGAGTCTTCGCGCATCTTGAGGATCCTGTCAAGGTTGAGGTTCTTGTACCAACTAGTGATGAAATGGAGCAGCTCGTCAGCTCGTGCCCGAGCTGCAGAGGCGCGCCATTTCTTCAACTCGGCCTTCACGCCATCCAGCTTCTCTGCGAGCGCGCTGAAGCTGTCTGGCGCAGATTGATCCGGCCAGAACAGATCGTGAAGCTTGTATGCTGTGGACACCATGGAGGTGCCCAAGCCCTTGAATTGGCGGAGTTGAGTTTTGATACTCAGGACATTATCGTTGACAGTGGACTTGGTGTCAATGGGCATCCCGGATGTAGCTCGGAGTTGCTTTGCCTTCTTCAGAGCAGGCGTGCTAGCGGCTCGGAGATCAGGGAAAATATCTAAAAGAAAAACCAGCAAGAGTTAGAAATGGAGGCGGAGAAAGAGAAAACCACATAGAAAAGCGGCAGAGAAGAGAAACAGCCAGGTGAAGAGAAGGGAAGACTTACGTTTGAGATCCACCAGCAGCGCATCTAGCTTTATCTTCCAGTCCTCCTCGTCGGGAATATGCCCGTCTTCAATGCGGCGTGCGTCGGAGATTTGGAGGATGAGCTGCTCGTTGTGCTTCTTAAACACCGAGATCTCCATCTCAAGAGCCTTCTCTTTGTCCTTGGCAGCTGTCTTGACCTTGTCCTTCTCGGTAGCCTGTTCGAGGGCATCCTGAAGAGCAGATTTCAGCTTCACCTGCATTTCTTCGAACTCAGCTCTCTCGGCATCGCGCTCCTTCTAGATCTCGGCATCTCGGGATTCCAGCTGTTGCCGCACTTCGGCGGGCATCAGGCAGTTAAGGTGTTGTTCCCGGAATTTCTTGTACTCTTCTGCAAAGAGAACAGCAGCGTCAGCAGGGTAACAGAGTAAAAAGAGGCAATTGTGAAGAGAAGGAGAGAAACTCACCTTCCAGAGTGGCAATTTTGCTCTAGGCTGAGGCAGCGAAGACCTCGCAGTCGCGATGCTTCTCCATCAGTTCCTTGAGTTTGCCTGCAGAGTGGCCAAGTTAAAGCAAAAAAGCAAACAAACGGGCGTAAACACAAAACGCACAGACCGAAATGCTATGAGCTTACCTTCCACCTCAGAGATCTGGAGGGTCTTTTCCAAAGCCGCCTGCTCCATCACCTCACCCATCTTCTTCTCGGCTTCAAGAGCCTCGAGTTTGTCCTTGGCAATTCGATGGTTCCAGAGCAGCCGGTGGAACACCTTTGTCCTCTTGAGGAGGCTATTTTGTGGAAGGGAAGAGAAAAAAGTCTAAGTATATTTGGAAGATTTGCCCCGAGTAGACGGCAACTCGGTCGAGTTTTCGCCTACTCGGCCCGAATCTCGGGGACTGGGGGAATGGCTAAGAAGTGAAGAGGTAAAGAGGCAAAGAGAAACAGAAAAGAAGAGAAGAGAAGAGAACAAAGAAATGGCAACTCGGAAAAAGCATGAAAAGGAAAGAACACTTACAACATAGGATTGCTCGACGTCCTCGGCGGCTTTGCGGAGGCAGAACAGGTTCCCGGCCAGTGTGCAGGTGGGGTAAGCGATGGTCATTGGAACAGAGCCAATGTCGGCTTTGTTCCAGTCGACGCGGTAGTGGTCGACGGGACCCAGCGTCAGGCCGTCCCACTTTGGAACGCCGTGGGCATCGCTTTCCCAGACCTTGTCCATGAAGGCTACCCGGTCCAGGACCGCGGCCAGGCCCTTTGACTCGATCTCGTCCTCCTCGGCTTCGCGCGAGTGGAGCTCAGGAACTGGTCGTGGGTCCTTGCCCTTGGACTTGACTTCAACCGCCTTGGCCTGGCCTCCCTTCAAGGCAGAAAGTTTCTTCTCGCCTTTGGCTAGCGAGATGTCGTGTTGCTTGAACACCTCAAGCAGATATTGTGGCCAGCTGGTCTGTGTGAGGACAGCACCTCCGGTACTCGGCCCTTCGCCAGGGCCAGCAGATCCAGCAGCAGCCGCTTTACTGCTAGAGGTGGGCCCGCCGATGGTGAGTTGTGTGCTCTTTGTTGGCTTTCGGCTGGCGCAAGCGGTGGCTTGGGTGGTGGCATCTGGTGCCCGGCCTGTGCAGCTTGGCGCGATGGATTCTTCCTGGTGGGCGCAGCTTCAAGCTTAGCAGTCTTCTTGGGGCTCGGAGCAGTGCCCGACCGAGAAGCGAACGGAGGCGCTTGGCGTGAAGCAGATGGAGGCATTTGCTGAGAAGTGGTCTTGGATGTACTCTGCTTTGGTGGAGGGCTTGGCGCAGTCGATGGAGTCGCCTGCTGGGTAGGCGGCACAGGGGGCTGGCTACCCTGCGCAGTGTCTGCCCGCGCTTGGCTCTGGAGGACTGGCTCCACCAATGTCTTCTCTACCCGCTGCTCGGCAGCGGGATCAGGCTGGAGGTCTGTTACTTCTTCTACCCGCGGCCCGGCCGCGGGGTCAGCTTGAGCGGCAGCTTCAGTGTCCTGCTGCTCGGCGGTGTCGTCTTGCCGCTCCAGCGCGACACTGTCTTGTTGCTGCTGGAGGTTTTCTTCAGTGTCCCCCCCCCCAGTCGTTGCGGCTGGGGGAGACGGTGGCATCTCGTCGTGAGCAGCGTCTTGCTGCTGCTCCATGTTCTCATCATCAACATCTGCACCAGCGCCTGTGTTCTCGGCGCCGGTGTCTTCTTCTAACTTAACAGAAGAGGATGCACGCGTCCTGTCCTGCTGGGCTGGTTCATCGTCCCCGTCTGAGAGTTCGACGAGCTTCTCGAGGTCCATAACAGCTTTCCTCTTGGAGCGAGTGGGAGCTGCTGCAGCATCAGCGTCCAGAGGGGAGCTGGAAGAGGGAATGGTTCAGAGAAGGAGAAGGAGAAAAGCATAAAGAGAAACAGCAACAAAGTGGTACTCGGATGGAGTGACTCATGTCGCACCCTGATTTCTAGGGGATACTCACCGTACGAACTGGATAGCAGATGCTTGGATTATGGGGCATACCTGCTCCCACGTCCCAGCTTCCTGGTAGGCCTGCGCTTAGGCGCGACAACACAAGCCCTGCTATTCCATCGTCGATGTAAACTATCCACTAGAGATCAAAGGCACTTCCGTCGACGTACTTCAAACCATACACACATGGTACGTCAACGGCGTTTAACAAGTGATATCACAACAGATCTCTAAGACACAAAAGATTGAAATAAGTTGCAAATGGCTCTCATTAGAGCAGAGATAGCAAATACAATCATTCAGAGGGCACATGCCCCAACAATACATCATCACATCACAGCGGAAGCATTCAACATGTCTGAGTACAGACAAGAACCAAATAGGCCTAGGAGGCCGGAAACAAACAGACGGAGCCCATCCACGAAGTCTCGGATCCTGCCCGGGTCCGCTATCTACTCGTCAGCAGTCTCGTCATACTCCACGTAGTTGCCACCATGTAGATCCTCGGAAACGTAGGTCTGCGGAAACCACAGCCCCAAAGGGGTCAGTACATAAACGTACTGGCAAGCAAGACTCACAATTCACCAAGGTGTAACCCGTCAACACCAAGCACAGATGCCTTGGGTTCAACGGAAGAGAGGGGGTATAAAAGATGCTGCAACTGGCTGCACTAACCAACTACAGAGATTCTACCACTTCCGGCTATCAGAAAGGAGATAAGATCGAGGATTGTAACCAACTGAAAGATAACTTCAAACAAACCCATCCTGGATCTCGCCCCTTATCCAAAGAAGCGATCCGAGGATAACTCACACAGTTGTAATAATGATGGTTCAAATTATTGTGTCAATAAGCCTATTACTAGTCAAATTATTAATCATGGGGTGTAACATGTTTGATCATTATGTTTAAGTTGTCCTGAGTACTTGTTAGCCAGTACTTTCACCAAGTAATCCATAACCGCGGAAAACACGGCTTCTCGAGAAGATTATCCCTGGAGGGTTGCACCAATTTGGCCGTACACTCAAGAATAACCCGCCAGACGGGAATCAAACCCACCAAGCGAGGTACTCTACACAACCAACCATTCTTCGCATCAAGCCCAAAGAACCTTGGGCGCACGGCTAATCGAGCCCAGAAGAAAATGGACCCTCATAGCACTCTAAGAACGTGTCCCCCTATATGCCGACTACAAAAGTTCCACCCTGGCCTGGGCTCGCAAAAACATGCATGCGGCAAATAGAACACACGAACTAAATGAGGCGATTTGGACGAGATGCGAATCAGGTCAAGTTGAGGGGGGCGCCCATACTCGCTTCCCAAATGCGGGTAGTGCGCTCATCATGGATCAGTAGACAAGACCCTTTTCCTATTAGGGTCGACACTAGCAGGCTTCAAAACCTCTCATGGGCCTCCTGCCGGTGCCTTATCATCAAATTTATTATTAATGGTAACATTAGCATGATTGATTGATTAAACATCGAGCCCCCACAACGTAAAAGATATAGTAACAGTAAATAACGGGTAACAGACTCGAGCAAAAGCAACCTAAGCATGCTAGTAAGACACTGGCTCAAACAATGGTTGTAGGAAGGGAGATGAGGCATTTCAGGTTTAAAGGATTCATGTGATAGGTTCGTAACAGAAAACAACTACTACTAAGGCTAGCAGAAAGAACAACGGAAAGTATCGGTAATCAATGTTGAAAGGAACACAGTGGTTCATGTGAGTGATAACTTGCCTGCAAAACCCAGTAGCCTGGTACTGAGCTAACTCCTTAGAAGGGGTGTCGTAAGTATCGTCGGTCTCAACGTCGTCGTATATCCGATAAGAAGCAAACATACAATACAGAAAAGGTAGACAATCAATACATGGCATAGGTGCACAAACATGGGATGATGCATGTCATGTTAATAGATGCATCAAAGTAACCTACTTGACAAGTAACACAATTTAATTGGATCCATATGCAATGAGAATTGCATATGGAGGCAAATGCTTTAGGTTGAAGCAATGATCTACCTTTGATTAACAAGTGTAAGTAGTTAAACATGATGCATGCATGATGAAACAATCAGAATAACAACAAATAACAATGATAGATGCAAGTGAAAAAGGATTGGAACAA
The DNA here is from genome assembly GCA_028641055.1 of Alopecurus myosuroides. Taxonomy (NCBI): domain Eukaryota; kingdom Viridiplantae; phylum Streptophyta; class Magnoliopsida; order Poales; family Poaceae; genus Alopecurus; species Alopecurus myosuroides. Next base: position 461,362,074 of record CM054057.1, on the reverse strand, counting down.
GTTTTGAAATTATTTGTTAAGGTTGAAGTTTTGGTTACTTAAAGATGTCACACATGAAATTGTTGTTTTCATCAATTTAAAGTGTGCAAAAGAAATAACAAAGTTGATATTTGAAAAGGTTATCAAATTTTAGTTGGATTACATGTTTCACATATTGAAATTGGACTTTGGATTATTTAATTATGAATTAAACAATATTAAACAAGTTTTAATTGAATTAAACAAGAATTAAAATGTTTAGGCAATTTAAATTGTTCAAACCAGGAAACAAATTTTATATTTGAATAGAACATTCAAAAAGGTGTGAAAAACATATTTTATTTGCCCTATTTGGAATTAGTATGAATTAGTTATGAATTATTACAAATGGCACTTGAATTATTTGGATTTGAATTTAAATTGCATTTTGAAAGTTCAAAACAGTACACCAATTGAATATTTGGAAAGAGTATAAGATTTTGAACAGAAAACATATAAAGTTTTTATTTATTAGACTTATGGTTTAAAAGATATTGAATTTTGAAGTTATTGCTCTATTCTGCCAATTAAAGAATTTAGAAAACAAAATAGAAAAGTTTCAATTGTTTTGTTACAGCTACGGGATCTAACCCCAGTCTCTGTCCAGTGGGACCGTGGCCTACGTGGACCAAGCAGCGGTACGCGTGGCCACCAGAGGGGATGACAGGTGGGCCTGCACTTAGGGGAAGAAAATCCCCCAAAAAGGGGTGGCCGCGGGGAATCGAACCGGGATCGATGGCTTGCGCGCGCGCGTCCACTGCGCTGCGCTGGACTGAAGTTTCTGAATGTTACCGCAACTGACGGAGGTTAAGGTAGTTCGATGACGGATAACTGAATTTTTACAGCAGAGCAAGATGCAGTTCAGGCAACGCACGCACAGACTGCGATACAGAGAGGAGGATCGATCGACGGCTGTCTCCGGTGGAGCCCGACAGGGAGAGAACGACCGGGGCTTGAGTTAGCAGATCGGGGCCTAGGGCGGACAGATCGAGAGGGGAAGAGGGCAGGGCGAGCTCACCTGCTGCGGTTGGTCGATGACGAAGGCGAGGCCGCTGCCGAGCGCAGCCATGGCCGGAAAAAATTGTCGGCGACGTGCGGCCTCCACGACCTCTCCCAGGAAACGGAGAGGGCACGAGGATCTCCAGGGGACATCCACCTTCCCATTCCCACCTTCGTATGCTCCTCGAGGTGAAGGTGGTGGCCGGCGATGAGGGACTAAGGTGGAGCTACGGTGGTGTTCGGTGTGGTGTTTGCAGGGTTCAGAGACAGCAGTTCCAGGGAGAGGGAGGAAGATGGCGGCGCGGTGGAAGGGAACTAGGGCTAGCAGAGCTAGGGCAGAGAGAGCGTGGCCGTTTTTATGGAGCAGATGGGCACTAGTACGGCAACACATCGGCGAGGGGGGGGAGGAATCGCACGGTGTTCCTTCTGTTCGTACAGCCATGACATCACCGAGAGGTGGAAGACAGCGACAGGGTACTGGGCCAGGTGGAGGTGGGCTGGGCTGGTTGATGACGGGCTGTGCTTTCTCCCCCCTCTAAACCAGTTGTTCTTTTTACAATTTCTGATTGTTTTATTTTTTTTTGTAGAAAACCCAAAGGAAGGAAAAGATGAGTTTTTGAGTTAGTAAAAAGGTTAGAAAAATTAGGTTAAGTTAGTTAGGTTAATAGCAAACAAAATGCTAACTTTTATTTTCCAAAGTTCAAACTTTAAAATATTGTTTGTAGTTAATTCAAATTGGGGTTAAATTGATTATTAGGTGCTTATAAATGAAACCAACCTTCAATAGGGTGAACCCTATTTTAGCTTAGAACAAAAGGTTAGATTGTTGTGGGCAATTTTATAATTCCAATTGAGTGTTGTTTGAGATTTGAGTTTGAAAACAATTTGGGAATTATTTGTTTGAAATAGAAACACCATTTTAGTAATTGATAACTATGAAATAAAATGACAACAAAGGAGTTGTTTTTATTTGTTATTTTTATTCCAAAAGTTGTAACAGAGCAAGTATGAAAACAAGGCAGTTGAAATTGTTTGATTTTCATTGTGAAAACAAAGAATAACAGATGCAAAACAAAAGGAACAAATGCAACAAATAAGAAACAAATGCAAACAACATGATGACATGATGCAATACTTGAATTAAACAAGAAACAAACATTCTAGGGGTAGTTTTCATACTTGGGATGTTACAAAACGCCCCCCCTTGAAGGAATCGCGCCCCGAGATTCCTACTGAGAAAGGAAAAGGTCCGGAAACTTCTTGTGACACGTGAAACACATCGTGCACATTGGATAGACGTCAAGGAATTTGGAAAACACCGGAACATTTTCAAATAGAGGAAGGGATTTTTGTATGGAGGGTGTATAGCTGGATGGAACTTGATTTATTTGGAGAATAGACTATCTGTAATAAGGGTGGAACAGAGTTATTGACATCAATGCAACACCAAGAATAACATCAATGTCAGAAACATCAACATGAGAGTATCGAGGAATATGTGGCCTCCCATTTAGAATTTGATTGTTCTTACTTATGTTGGAGTCAACACTTGAGATTTCGGAGAGTGAACGGTGATTTGATTGCTTATTGGAACCAGAATTAGGTTGTGTGTTGTGGAAAAGATCTTTGACACAAAGGAATGTGATGCTCCGGTATGAAACAACACTTTAGCTGGAATAGAGTTTAGTAGATGAACGGGGAAAACTTTGATTAGACGCCGGTAGAAGATTTGAAGTGGAAAACAACAACAAGATTTCAACGGACGAAAAGGATGTTGAGAAGAACAGGATATCAACATCGGGGAAAACGAGAACAAAACTCCTGAGGTACTACGGAAAAACCCATCCAGGCTTCTAAAGGATCAATATCTACTGCTTAAGGAATAGAGGATCTGCTTCCGGGGCTTACACGCCTCCGTTCTCAATCATGAGTAGGCAACATGATAAATCACGTCACGACCACCTCCATTCCTATGGTCTAGTAGATATAACCATCCTAGAGAAACCAGAATACGTGAAATCCTAACTTGAAAGTTTAGATGAGAAGGGAAAAAACAACGTTGCACTTCCTTACCAGAAAAGGGAGGGAGGGTGGGGAAAGAAGAAAAAGAACAGAATTCCTACTCTCACGTTTCATTTTTGTTCCTATATAGCTACAAAATAGTTTCTAGACTCAACTGCGACCAGTAAAAAGGGATCCTACAGGCAGACAGGCTCTGATACCATTTGTCGCACCCTGATTTCTAGGGGATACTCACCGTACGAACTGGATAGCAGATGCTTGGATTATGGGGCATACCTGCTCCCACGTCCCAGCTTCCTGGTAGGCCTGCGCTTAGGCGCGACAACACAAGCCCTGCTATTCCATCGTCGATGTAAACTATCCACTAGAGATCAAAGGCACTTCCGTCGACGTACTTCAAACCATACACACATGGTACGTCAACGGCGTTTAACAAGTGATATCACAACAGATCTCTAAGACACAAAAGATTGAAATAAGTTGCAAATGGCTCTCATTAGAGCAGAGATAGCAAATACAATCATTCAGAGGGCACATGCCCCAACAATACATCATCACATCACAGCGGAAGCATTCAACATGTCTGAGTACAGACAAGAACCAAATAGGCCTAGGAGGCCGGAAACAAACAGACGGAGCCCATCCACGAAGTCTCGGATCCTGCCCGGGTCCGCTATCTACTCGTCAGCAGTCTCGTCATACTCCACGTAGTTGCCACCATGTAGATCCTCGGAAACGTAGGTCTGCGGAAACCACAGCCCCAAAGGGGTCAGTACATAAACGTACTGGCAAGCAAGACTCACAATTCACCAAGGTGTAACCCGTCAACACCAAGCACAGATGCCTTGGGTTCAACGGAAGAGAGGGGGTATAAAAGATGCTGCAACTGGCTGCACTAACCAACTACAGAGATTCTACCACTTCCGGCTATCAGAAAGGAGATAAGATCGAGGATTGTAACCAACTGAAAGATAACTTCAAACAAACCCATCCTGGATCTCGCCCCTTATCCAAAGAAGCGATCCGAGGATAACTCACACAGTTGTAATAATGATGGTTCAAATTATTGTGTCAATAAGCCTATTACTAGTCAAATTATTAATCATGGGGTGTAACATGTTTGATCATTATGTTTAAGTTGTCCTGAGTACTTGTTAGCCAGTACTTTCACCAAGTAATCCATAACCGCGGAAAACACGGCTTCTCGAGAAGATTATCCCTGCAGGGTTGCACCAATTTGGCCGTACACTCAAGAATAACCCGCCAGACGGGAATCAAACCCACCAAGCGAGGTACTCTACACAACCAACCATTCTTCGCATCAAGCCCAAAGAACCTTGGGCGCACGGCTAATCGAGCCCAGAAGAAAATGGACCCTCATAGCACTCTAAGAACGTGTCCCCCTATATGCCGACTACAAAAGTTCCACCCTGGCCTGGGCTCGCAAAAACATGCATGCGGCAAATAGAACACACGAACTAAATGAGGCGATTTGGACGAGATGCGAATCAGGTCAAGTTGAGGGGGGCGCCCATACTCGCTTCCCAAATGCGGGTAGTGCGCTCATCATGGATCAGTAGACAAGACCCTTTTCCTATTAGGGTCGACACTAGCAGGCTTCAAAACCTCTCATGGGCCTCCTGCCGGTGCCTTATCATCAAATTTATTATTAATGGTAACATTAGCATGATTGATTGATTAAACATCGAGCCCCCACAACGTAAAAGATATAGTAACAGTAAATAACGGGTAACAGACTCGAGCAAAAGCAACCTAAGCATGCTAGTAAGACACTGGCTCAAACAATGGTTGTAGGAAGGGAGATGAGGCATTTCAGGTTTAAAGGATTCATGTGATAGGTTCGTAACAGAAAACAACTACTACTAAGGCTAGCAGAAAGAACAACGGAAAGTATCGGTAATCAATGTTGAAAGGAACACAGTGGTTCATGTGAGTGATAACTTGCCTGCAAAACCCAGTAGCCTGGTACTGAGCTAACTCCTTAGAAGGGGTGTCGTAAGTATCGTCGGTCTCAACGTCGTCGTATATCCGATAAGAAGCAAACAGACAATACAGAAAAGGTAGACAATCAATACATGGCATAGGTGCACAAACATGGGATGATGCATGTCATGTTAATAGATGCATCAAAGTAACCTACTTGACAAGTAACACAATTTAATTGGATCCATATGCAATGAGAATTGCATATGGAGGCAAATGCTTTAGGTTGAAGCAATGATCTACCTTTGATTAACAAGTGTAAGTAGTTAAACATGATGCATGCATGATGAAACAATCAGAATAACAACAAATAACAATGATAGATGCAAGTGAAAAAGGATTGGAACAAGTTTTGAAATTATTTGTTAAGGTTGAAGTTTTGGTTACTTAAAGATGTCACACATGAAATTGTTGTTTTCATCAATTTAAAGTGTGCAAAAGAAATAACAAAGTTGATATTTGAAAAGGTTATCAAACTTTAGTTGGATTACATGTTTCACATATTGAAATTGGACTTTGGATTATTTAATTATGAATTAAACAATATTAAACAAGTTTTAATTGAATTAAACAAGAATTAAAATGTTTAGGCAATTTAAATTGTTCAAACCAGGAAACAAATTTTATATTTGAATAGAACATTCAAAAAGGTGTGAAAAACATATTTTATTTGCCCTATTTGGAATTAGTATGAATTAGTTATGAATTATTACAAATGGCACTTGAATTATTTGGATTTGAATTTAAATTGCATTTTGAAAGTTCAAAACAGTACACCAATTGAATATTTGGAAAGAGTATAAGATTTTGAACAGAAAACATATAAAGTTTTTATTTATTAGACTTATGGTTTAAAAGATATTGAATTTTGAAGTTATTGCTCTATTCTGCCAATTAAAGAATTTAGAAAACAAAATAGAAAAGTTTCAATTGTTTTGTTACAGCTACGGGATCTAACCCCAGTCTCTGTCCAGTGGGACCGTGGCCTACGTGGACCAAGCAGCGGTACGCGTGGCCACCAGAGGGGATGACAGGTGGGCCTGCACTTAGGGGAAGAAAATCCCCCAAAAAGGGGTGGCCGCGGGGAATCGAACCGGGATCGATGGCTTGCGCGCGCGCGTCCACTGCCGCTGCGCTGGACTGAAGTTTCTGAATGTTACCGCAACTGACGGAGGTTAAGGTAGTTCGATGACGGATAACTGAATTTTTACAGCAGAGCAAGATGCAGTTCAGGCAACGCACGCACAGACTGCGATACAGAGAGGAGGATCGATCGACGGCTGTCTCCCGTGGAGCCCGACAGGGAGAGAACGACCGGGGCTTGAGTTAGCAGATCGGGGCCTAGGGCGGACAGATCGAGAGGGGAAGAGGGCAGGGCGAGCTCACCTGCTGCGGTTGGTCGATGACGAAGGCGAGGCCGCTGCCGAGCGCAGCCATGGCCGGAAAAAATTGTCGGCGACGTGCGGCCTCCACGACCTCTCCCAGGAAACGGAGAGGGCACGAGGATCTCCAGGGGACATCCACCTTCCCATTCCCACCTTCGTATGCTCCTCGAGGTGAAGGTGGTGGCCGGCGATGAGGGACTAAGGTGGAGCTACGGTGGTGTTCGGTGTGGTGTTTGCAGGGTTCAGAGACAGCAGTTCCAGGGAGAGGGAGGAAGATGGCGGCGCGGTGGAAGGGAACTAGGGCTAGCAGAGCTAGGGCAGAGAGAGCGTGGCCGTTTTTATGGAGCAGATGGGCACTAGTACGGCAACACATCGGCGAGGGGGGGAGGAATCGCACGGTGTTCCTTCTGTTCGTACAGCCATGACATCACCGAGAGGTGGAAGACAGCGACAGGGTACTGGGCCAGGTGGAGGTGGGCTGGGCTGGTTGATGACGGGCTGTGCTTTCTCCCCCCTCTAAACCAGTTGTTCTTTTTACAATTTCTGATTGTTTTATTTTTTTTTGTAGAAAACCCAAAGGAAGGAAAAGATGAGTTTTTGAGTTAGTAAAAAGGTTAGAAAAATTAGGTTAAGTTAGTTAGGTTAATAGCAAACAAAATGCTAACTTTTATTTTCCAAAGTTCAAACTTTAAAATATTGTTTGTAGTTAATTCAAATTGGGGTTAAATTGATTATTAGGTGCTTATAAATGAAACCAACCTTCAATAGGGTGAACCCTATTTTAGCTTAGAACAAAAGGTTAGATTGTTGTGGGCAATTTTATAATTCCAATTGAGTGTTGTTTGAGATTTGAGTTTGAAAACAATTTGGGAATTATTTGTTTGAAATAGAAACACCATTTTAGTAATTGATAACTATGAAATAAAATGACAACAAAGGAGTTGTTTTTATTTGTTATTTTTATTCCAAAAGTTGTAACAGAGCAAGTATGAAAACAAGGCAGTTGAAATTGTTTGATTTTCATTGTGAAAACAAAGAATAACAGATGCAAAACAAAAGGAACAAATGCAACAAATAAGAAACAAATGCAAACAACATGATGACATGATGCAATACTTGAATTAAACAAGAAACAAACATTCTAGGGGTAGTTTTCATACTTGGGATGTTACAACTCACCCTTTGGTGGTAGGGGTTGTCTTCTGGCGGTAGTGGTCTTCTTCTTCTCAGTCTTCTTGGTCTTCTTGGCAGCAGGTTCTTGGGCACCACTGCCCATCCTCTTCCGAGTTGTGGGCGCAGCCACAGATAAAGGCTTGACATCGATGGGCTCCTCGTCATCATCGTTCAGCTCACGATCCTCTGCAGAGTAGAAGAGAAAAGGAATTGAGAAAGAGAAAAGGAAATCAGAGTGCGCTACTCGCGGTCAGAGAGGTGAACTTGGTCACCTTCGTCATCCTCGGACCAGTCCCAGATAGACGTGTCAACTTGGTGCTTACCAGGCTGATGGGCGTGAGGGATGCAGAGTGTGTCCTGGGTATCGTAGGTGGTCTCATCATCCTCTTCTCGGTCATCCGACCAGTTGCCCTCGAAGACTTCAACGTCTTCTTCTCCCTGGCTGATGGGCGTGAGGGATGCAGAGTGTGTCCTGGGTGTCGTAGGTGGTCTCATCATCCTCTTCTCGGTCATCCGACCAGTTGCCCTCGAAGACTTCAACGTCTTCTTCTCCCTGGCGATCGATGTGCTGTAGAGGCAAACAGATGGCACAAGTAAGTTGAGTTCTAAGCTAAGGGGTTCTACTCGGAATAGCATGCAAACACAAAGCATATTAAGCTAAGGGATTCTACTCGGAATAGCATGCAAACACAAAGCATATCAAGCTAAGGGGTTCTACTCGGAATAACGTGCAAACACAAAGCATATGTAGCTAAGGATTTCTATTCGGCATGGCGTGCAAACACAAAGCATATAAAGCCAACAAGATATTTGTGATACTCTACTCGGTGCAGCATGCAAAGACTAAGCATATGAAGCTGAGAAGCCATTTACTCGGTATCAGAGTGCAGAAACAAAGCACAGAAGGATAACCTGTTCGATTCGCTTGAGGCGGCTGTACGGCACAAAGCCATACTGCCAGGTGTCGGAGAGTGTTGTCTGCATGATGGATCTCGCCCAGATGGCCACCTCGACTGTGCTGAGCTCGAAGGTGGTTGTCCTCGTGCAGTCTTGGCTTCCTCCCATATAGCACATCTTGTGGGAGCGACGCTGGAGCGGGAGCACTCGGCGCGAAATCCAGCACGCGATGGGATCATCTAGGCGGAATCCCTCATCTTGCAACTCGGCAAGGCGCCGCTCGATCTGGACAACAACCTCGATGTTGCTCTTGGGATTGTAACCCCAGTTCTGCTGGGTTGGCCTTGTGTTCTTCCACTTAGGAAGCCCTATCCGGTCCTAGATTGGCTTCCCCTCTTCCGTGGCGACGTTCTTCACGTAGAGGAAACTGCGCTGCCATTTGCGCACAGTTTCCAGTCCCTTCACGCGTGGGTGATGGCCAGTTTTGCGTTGCAGCATCATGGCGCATCCCGTCTGCGTCATCGCACGGGCGCTCTCGGTGTGCCCAGGATTAGGGATGCTCTGTTTGCGGAAAAGGAAATAGCAAGCCCAACTGTGGATGGTTGGGTAGACGCCAAGAAAGGCTTCACAGACCACGGCATGGATGGAGAGCATAACCATGGCGTTGGGGGAAGGTGATATGGCTGGAGGCCAAAGTTCTTGAGGAACTCGGAGAAAAAGTCAGAGATTGGAAGGCCGAAGCCGCGTTTGAAATGAGCAAGGAAGACGACGAATTCATCCTTCTCGGGCGTGGAGATGATTTCGTTACCTGGCTGCCTGCACCTCACGCAGGGAGGGACGCGATGGGTGTTGACGAGCCACTGGCAGTCCTCCGCCGTGACCTCCGATCCCTCCCAACCGGCGCGGGCGGCGGCATCGTCTTCTCCGCGAGCCATGGAGGCGGAAAGGTTTGTGGGAGATTGGAGTTGGAGATTGAGTGGATGAATTGCTCTCTGTCTCTCTGGCGGCGCGTGGAGCAGCGGCGCAGCAGATGGTTGCGGTGGCGGTGTGCTCGACGGCGGCTGAGAGGCGAGGGGGCGCGAGATCGGAAATGGCTGGAAAAAGGAGAAGAGGGCATCGAGGGGGTATTTATCTCTCCCCCTCGAGTTGCCGTTACCAGCGGATTATTCGCGGATTGATCCTGCACTGAGATCGAGTGGCGTGGGTTGCGCAACCGTTAGAAACGCACACAACGCATATCGCGCGCGTAACGGGCGCAGTTAATCCCACGTCGAGATCGTGGGCACTTGAGTGCGGTTGAAGTGACTTAACAGGCTAGTGGGCCGGGGGTGCAATTATTGGCGCGTGGCCTGCTGTACTCCAGGCACCGAGGCGTCGGGGGCACAGGGGTGTGACACGTGCCCCGTAACGACACGCAGAGGTGTATTCGCACCGTTTGAGCGGGATTGTGTTTCGAGATTTCGCTAAGTTATTTTACTCGGCATCACAGAGGAAGAATACTGTTATTCGGAGAAGCAGAGATGCAAGCAGGAATTGAAGGGCCGTGTGGAGGTGCTACTCGGCCCCGTTCAGTCACGAAGAGAAGGTTGTTTTAAGCTGGCAGGACCCAGTGAACAAGTTCGCAGGACTCTACCAGCTTCGGGGACTAATGTCGAGGGGTTACCCCCGAGTAGGGGTAAGGCAAGTGCTAAAGGCAAGGTCAAAGGTGTTGTTTGACCGGGTAGATGGCTACCCGGTACTCGCTACTCGCTACCCGGTAGGTTTCTATCCGGCCGTACCCACCAATGGCCCAGAGGAGAAATCAAGCAAGTTATGTTCATCCGAGTAAAGAAGTTGGTCCGAGTAGAGGGAGTGAGTTCCTACTCGGGCCAGAAGTCAATGGAGCCGTTCTGACAAGGGATCCCGCGTATCCTGCGTCCGTACCGGCGTGCGGTTCAACTTACGGAGCGCGTGATTATCCGCGCTACAGCGTGGCTACAATGCGGTAGGCGCCTGTCAAGTCCTGTCACTGACAGAGGGGACAGGACAGGGCTAGGGGCCTACCCTATCTCACTGACAAGGGTGGACAGGTCCCATCTCCGAACGGCGGGACGACTTACGGCGCCCGCGTCAGCGAGAAGCCGGAAGCGTGCTCTGTTCTGCAGTGCTCCTGTCACATCAACTGTACCTTTTAGTCTTATTCTATTCGGCTGGGCACCGGTATATAAGGTGCCCTGCCCCCTCCTGCCCCCTCCTACGCGGGGGACGTTGCCTTACGATCCAGTCGACACTCTGGATTGCTTCGCTTCACATAGAGAGAACTAGAGAGCTAGAGTGGCTACTCGGCTGAAGGCCTGATTTGTACTGTCGCTACTCGGTAACACACATATAGAGAGAAAGGCAGGAGTAGGGGTGTTACCTCCACACGAGGGCCCTGAACCTGGGTAAGATCTTGTTGTTTGCGGTGCTTGAGACATCCCACACGCGGCTACTCGCCGTGTGATCCCTCCCCGAGCACCTCCAGCGTCCATTGGCCCCAAACTTTAGCCATCCCATGGCATCTGCCATGATACCACCACGACACTACAAGCCTTTAGCTATCCGACTGTTACTTGTCGTTTGCAAGTGGATCTGAAATTCTAGATGAAATCATACTCGAACTCTTCCCAACAGCTATACTTGTTCTTGGGTCGACTTTTCAACCAGTTTCTTGTTGCTCCAACCAGCTGTAGTTGTATGTACTGCATTGCTGTTGTTTTGTTTCCCTTTTGGAAACTTATGGTTGTTAGGTAATCATCTAGCCATGCCTCGGGTTCCCGATCACCGTCGTATTTGGGTGTTTCGGAATCATCTCGGCTTCCTGGCCTGAGAGATTTCTTGAGTAAAACAGGGAGGGCCGCAGAGTTCCTCGTCATCCGAGTCAGTCGAGTCGTATTCTGGACTCCTATCTCGGGTTTGACCCGTTCTCAGAGGCGGTGTCTCTGCTGCTCTTTCCCTTTTGAGCTTGTCCACCTTATTCTGCGTGATCTGGTCTCGCAGGTTCTTCGGGGTTTCCTCCTTGCGTGCTACTGGAGTAGTCGTAGCTCTTTCTTTCGGCGACTTCACGGGTACACCCACTCGTGGGACGGATGTCTTCGCTTGTAGAATAGATTTCTGCTTTAACTCCGCTCTCGCTATACTGAGGCTTCGCAACATGTCGTCGTGTATTTCTCCACGAGGGTCACTCGGGATGGTTTGATGGACATCAAATATGTTTGAACCTGCAGAAGCCTTTTCTGAGGGGTTCTCGTTACAGTTTTTCCACGTGTTCGGGTTCCTCTAATTCTTGCTTAAGGTCAAGAACCTTTTGAGTACCCTGCATACGGTCACTCAGCATGTTTGTGAGCCTCGATCGCCGCTTGGCCATGGGTGTTTTCTACACCCCGCTACCTGGGCCTTCTGTCGAGTGGCCGTCTGGGAGGCCCTTGTTGTCTAATTCTCTATATATTTTGTTCAACTTCTTTCTGTGCTGGGATAATTTCCACTTGTAGAACATCTGCTCTGCTCGGATGGCATCTTCCATGAGGGGAAGACCCTGTTCAACCAGCAAGGTCACTAGCCCCGTCATTTCTTTTGACACATATACTTGAGGTTTTCCGGCATTGCCTTTCTTGTTTTTAGACGCGAACCCGGAACTGGTAGATGGCTCTCCGAGTCCTCCGTCATCGTCGGTCGGAGATAGGGTTTCCGGCGGAGGGGATTTTTCTGGAACCACGTCGCTGGCATCTTCGCTCTCTCCTTCGTCCTCACCGTATTCTCGTGTCGCATGCATTGCATCGATGGCCTTAGGCGGGTCAGTATTCTCACCTTCACCCTCGCTTTCGGATGATGACTGCTCGACGCACCTTGCCATTGCGACAAAGTGAACATGTGGGTAGATCGGACGATTGCACTCGAAGCTTTTTTCTTCAAGTGTTAGTCGCGAGAATTCTCCCGCGACTACCTGATACGTCATAAACGTATCCCTAATTTCTGATGCTCCATGATCATATTTTGCCAATTGCTACATGTTTTCTCCCTTATTTATAGCATTTTTATATGTTTTCTGGACTAACCTATTAACAAGATGCCACAGAGCCAGTTCTCTATTTTCTGATGTTTTTTAGTTTCAGAAAAGTTGTTCTGGAAATATTCTCGGAATTGGAAAATTCGAAGCCTGGAAGTCCTATTTTCCCCGTAAGCATCCAGAAGACCAAAGAGGAACTGAAGAGGGGCAGCAGGGGGGCCACACCATAGGGTGGCGCCCCCTGGCCGCGCCAGTTTGGGGTGTGGTCCCCCTGGAGCGCCACCGCCTTCGCCCTTTCGCCTATTTAAGCCCCTGGATGGAAAACCCTAGGCACCTCATCAAAATCCCCGAAAAAGTTCCGCAGCCGCCGTCACTGTCAACCGCAGATCAGGGGGGTTCTGAAGCTGTTTCTGGAACCCTGCCGGAGAGGAGATCATTACCGGAGGCCTCTTCATCACCATGCTCGCCTCCGGAGTGATGCGTGAGTAGTTCATCCTTGGACTACGGGTTCGTAGCTATAGCTAGATGGTTTTCTTCTTCTCATATGCCTCCATGTTTAGATCTCATGAGCTGCCTATCATGATCAAGATTGATCTTATGTAATTCTCTATGTTGTGTTTGCTAGGATCCGATGAATATTGACCTTATGCCAAGTTGATTATAGTCTTTATTTGCATGTGTTATTTGTGATCTTGCATGCTCTCCGTTGCTAGTGGTTATTCTGGCCAAGTAATTGTTAGTGACTCCAAGAGGGAGTATTTATGCTCGACAGTGCGTTCATCACTCTTTGTTGCCTTGCTCGAGTGACGGAAACGTGAAGGGGGAGGATGTGTTGTTGCCATCAGGGAGAAAACAGCGGTGAGAGTGCCCACGTGCATAATCATTGCTTACATTACACACTTTGTTTAATGCAATTATCTGTTGCTTGCAACTTAATACCCGAGGCGGTTCGGATGATAACCTGAGGGTGGATTATTAGTCATAGATGTAGATGGATGTCGGTCTATCTATCTTGTTGTAATGCCCACACTAAATAACATAGTAATCTTCATGTCATATTGTGCACTATGGTGCAACCTCTAGTTGTCAATTGTCCAGCTGTAATTTGTTCACCCAACATGCTATCTTTTATGGAGAGACAACGCTAGTGAAACTACGAACCCCGGTCCATTTTTCCACACTGTTAAACAAACCACAACAATTTCCTGCTCTCTTTACTATCTGCAAGCATACACTGTTTTTCCACACTATACGTCTAATCTTTGTTTTCAGCAAGACCGGTGAGATTGACAACCTCACTGTACCGTTTGGAAACGTATTTTGGTTGTGTTGTGTGCAGGCTCCACGTTGTTGCTGACACCGGTGAAGCGCCAGTACCACCGTCAGTGGCATCAACCTTCCGAAGATTCTCTTTCTCCTACTGGATTGATAACACTGGTTCTTAACTAAGGGGAAAAGTTCCTACCGTTGTGCTCATCACACCCTCCTCTTGGGGTATCCCAACGAGTGCAAGATCTGCACCATCAAGGACTTTTTCGGGCGCCGTTGCCGGGGAGAAGGAAGTCCTATGGCAAGGGGAGTCTCTCACTCTCAATCTCTTTATTTTGTTTTTATTGTCTTGTTTTTATTTTAGTCTTGTTTTTATTTCTCTATATCAAAAACACAAAAAAAATTAGTTTATTCTCTATATTGAAAACACACAAAAAATTAGTTTACTTCATAGCTGTTATTTATTTGCTTGCTTTTATTCTGCTAAAATGAGTTCCTCTGAAAATACCAAGTTGTGGACTTCACTAGCACAAACAACAATGATTTTATTTGCACACCTATTGCTCCACCTGCTCCTACTGCTGCTTTCTATGAGATTAAACCTGCTTTATTAAATCTTGTGATGAAAGAATAATTTTCTAGTATTAGTATTGATGATGCTGCTGCTCACCTTAATAATTTTGTTGAACTATGTGAGATGCAAAAATATAAAGATGTGGATGGAGATATTATTAAACTGAAATTATTTCCTTTCTCTTTGAGAGGAAGAGCTAAAGAATGGTTGCTATCTTTGCCTAGAAATAGTATTGATTCATGGACTAAGTGTAAAGATGCTTTCTTTGGAAAATATTATCCTCCTGCTAAGATTATATCCCTCATAATTGACATAATGATTTTTAAACAATTTGATAATGAACATGTTGCTAAAGCTTGGGAAAGAATGAAAACTATGGTGAAGAATTGTCCCAATCATGGTCTGACTACTTGGATGATTATACAAACCTTTTATCCAGGACTGAATTTCTCCTCAAGGAACCTATTGGATTTAGCTGCTGGAAGTACCTTTATGTCTATCACTTTGGGCAATGCAACAAAACTTCTTTATGATATGATGATAAATTATTCAGAGTGGCAAACTGAGAGAGCTCCGCAAGGTAAGAAGGTAAATTATGTTGAGGAAACCTCCTCTTTAAGTGAAAGGCTTGATGCTATTATGTCTATGCTTGTTAATGGTAAAGCTCAAGTTGATCCTAATAATGTTCCTTTAGCCTCTTTGGTTGCTCAAGAAGAGCATGTTGATGTAAACTTTATTAGAAATAATAATTTTAACAATAATGCTTATAGAAATAATTTTGGTGGAAACAATTATAAGCCCTACCCTCCTAATAATGGTTATGGTAATTCTTATGGCAACTCCTACAATAATAATAAAAGCTCTACCTCTGATCTTCAAAACATGCTTAAAGAATTTATTAGTACACAAACCGCTTTTAATAAATCTGTTGAGGAAAAGCTTGGTAAAATAGATGTTCTTGCCTCTAAAGTAGATAGCCTTGCTATTGATGTTGATTTTCTAAAACTCAAGATTTTGCCACAAGATGTTAACCAAAATAAAACTTTGAATGCCATCCAAGTTCAAATAGACAATAATGTTAGATTGATGGCTGAATTACATGCTAGGTGGGAAAGAGAAGAAGAACTAGCTGAAGTTCCAAGTGCTAGTAAACCTCCTACTATCAATGGTAAAGTAGTTGGTGTTAATAAAGTCCCTACTCCTTTGGTGAAACGTGCTAAATTGCCTCAAACTGCTGAAACTACTTCTGATAAAAGTGCTAATTTTTTTAGAAATGTGGGAGATAATGGTTCCATTACCTTTTATGATAATAATATTGATTTTGATGATTTCAATATCTTTGAAGTTATTATGTTTCTACAAAATCTTGCTAGAAGTCCCTATGCTAGTGCCATGAATATGGCCTTTACTAAACATATTACCAATGCTCTCATGAAAGTTAGGGAAGAAAAGTTGAACTTGAGACATCTATCCCTAGAAAATTAGATGATGGTTGGGAGCCTGTCATTAAGATAAAATTAAATGATTTTGATTGCAATGCTTTTTGTGATCTTGGTGCTAGTATCTCTTTTATGCCTCAAAAGCTCAATGATATGCTTGATTTGCCACCGCTGGAACACTGTTATTTGGATGTTCATCTTGCTGATAATGCTAAGAAGAAACCTCTTGGTAGAATTAATGATGTTCTTATTATGGTTAAGAATAACCTTGACCCTGCTGATTTTGTTGTTATGAACATTGAATGCAATGCTTCTTGTCCTATTGTTTTGGGAAGACCGTTTCTTAGAACTGTTGGTGCTGTTATTGAGATGAAAGAGGGGAGTATTAAATATGAACTTTCCCTCAAGAAAGGTTTGGAACACTTTCCTAAAAAGAAGATGAAGCTACCCTTTGACTCTATTATTAGAGAAAAATATGATGTTGATGCTTCTTCACTTGAAAACACTCGAGTTGATTTTTCCATGCCTAGCTGAAAGACTTTAAAGAAAAGCGCTACCGGGAGACAACCCGTTTTATTTCTCTGTTTTCTTTCAGATTTATTTTGTTTTCTTTGGTGTGCTCGCACCTGGGTGTTTTCTATTTCCTTAGCAACCCCTCTGTATATTTTATTTTGAATTTTTGTTGAGCCAAGTAAAGCCACTAGTGGAAAGTTGAGCCTATATTTCGGATTTCTGCGCAGCAAACAGATTTCTGCTGTCCATTGTAAATTCCGCTAAAAATCACAGAAAATTCAAATTGACATGAGATTTTTTGTGCTTACTCCTGAGTTATATACGCAACTTTTTCTATAAGACCACTTTTTTATTTGAGCAACAGAAGATTTTGGAAAAAATCGATCTTTACCTGTTGTTCTGTTTTGACAGATTTCTGCCATTTATCGCATTTGCATCTGAATCTCTTTCTTTTGGTATTATTTTGAGAAAAAGAGTTTTGAAAGAAGTTGTGACAGTATCTAATGTGATTTTTAGTTTTATACTTGTGTTGAAACTGAACCATGTGGATTTATTATTTCGATTGCACTAACGTTGCTAATGAAGATTGTGAGAATTTTGATGTGAAGGAAGTTTTGAAGGGTCAAGAGAACAGGATGATATGATATGATCAAGAAGAGTGAAAAGCCTAAGCTTGGGGATGCCCCGGTGGTACATACAAGCAAATTCCAAGAAGACTCAAGCATCTAAGCTTGGGGATGCCCAAGGCATCCCCTTCTTCATCAACAAATTATCAGGTCACTTCTAGTGAAACTATATTTTTATTCAGTCGCATCTTATGTGTTCTACTTGGAGCGTCTTTTTTTTCAGTTTGTTTTTTTACTTTGCTTTCAGTTTGTTTTACTTTCATAATAATCTTGGTTGGACCCCATCATTCTTTTATTGGAGAGTGACACGCTCCGCTTTTTCTTGAGAATACGGTGTATTCTTAATCTCTGTCTAGCTGCTACATTTATTCATCTCCTGTTTTGCATGCATCTCTTGTTAGAGCTGTTAGTTTTAGTAGTATTATTTGAGTAATCTCATGTTTACTTTCTGTATCATAAAGAGTATTTTTGTTAAAGCATGTTTTTTATGGTGCTTGTTGGGAGAAACAAAAGAAAATTGTTGCTTGAAGTAGAATTTATAACAGTACTAGTAGAAGCTTGTATAGACTGTGGCTAGGACTTTTTCATGCCATGCTAAATGTTATTTTAGTTTTAAAGCCTTGTGGTCATTTAGTAGCATGATTATCATCAAATATCTGAGAGTGTTTAATATGTATTGAAAGATTATGGAGTTGTTCTTCTCATAGTTAAGCATCAATATATGGTATTCTCTTTCGAATGTTTTATTTGGTTGACTTGGCGCATGCTCACACCATGTTTATGACTACAAACCAGTTACGAATAGCCTCCATGATCACTTAGTTTTTGAACTTGTGATACTGCTTATGTTTTAATTAATGATGCTTATGTCGCTATGCATGATTATGGCTCTTATGCTCTCTTGATTTGTCGCTCACAGTCTTTTGCTAGCCTCCACCTGTACTGAGTATGATCTCTACTCGTGCATCCAAACTCCCTTAAACCAAAGTTTTTCCCATTGTGTCCACCATACCTACCTACATGTGGTATTTAATTGCATTCCAAAGTAAATTGCTCATGTGTTACCTTTAAAACCTTCAAAATTACTCATGCTTTATGTTCCTGTTTTTGCTCATGAGGACGTAAATAGAGAATATTTATCTCACTTGTTGATTGGATTTCACACCCTAGACTAGTGGCTTCATCCGCTTATCCAAATGATAGAAGAGCTGGCAGCGGGGTGCCCAACCCCAAATTAATGCATACAAATTCTCTTCACTATTTTTGCCCCTGATTAATGAGTCAAAACATAATTGTGTAAACAAAAGAGAAAGAGGGATGACCTTCTACACCAGTTGTGTCCTTCACCATGGGAGCCGCTCTTGTGAATCCAGTTGACTTGTGACGTACTATATTTTATGTTTACCATTCGTTGACATTAGCATACATATCCCAAAATATAGACATTCCTCCACAAATGTCAAACTTTTAATACCTCTGTTTAATAAAATAAAAGCTCTAGCACATGAGTGATCCCTGCTTCCCTCTGCGAAGGGATTTTCTTTTACTTTTATGCTGAGTCTCCATCTTCTAACTTTATGCACAGTTGAGAGAGCATTTTTGCCATTCTGAGTTCTATGTGCATTTGTCCCATAATCATCAATAATTACTTCATGATATGATATTATTTGTTCTTAAATTATGTGTTCTTGTCTTCCTCTTGAACTTTGAAGGTGTCCTGGCATTTATGTTTTGCCCCAGTCTTAAGGACTATCGAAATATCACTTTGCCATGCTTTCTCTATACCTGAAAAAACGTTTACCTTTCTTTGCATTATTATTCATGATCCTTTATTTGAGTTACTTTTCGTGATGCAAAGTAATTGCTATGCTTGATTATTAACGTTTTATTTATCATGCCTGTGTTTAAAGTCTTATGATCTCAGCGTGCATATGCTTTTACATTAGATTGACCAAGTTTGTGTTAGTAGCATGTCACCTCAAAAATTACTGTTTTATCGTTTACCTACTCGAGGACGAGTAGGAACTAATCTTGGGGGTGCTTGATACGTTATAAACGTATCCGTAATTTCTGATGCTCCATGATCATATTTTGCCAATTGCTACATGTTTTCTCCCTTATTTATAGCATTTTTTATATGTTTTCCGGACTAACCTATTAACAAGATGTCATAGAGCCAGTTCCCTGTTTTCTGTTGTTTTTTAGTTTCATAAAAGTTGTTCTCGAAATATTCTTGGAATTAGAAAATTCGAAGCCCGGAAGTCCTATTTTCCCCGGAAGCATCCAGAAGATCGAAGAGGAACCGAAGAGGGGCAGCAGGGGGGCCACACCATAGGGTGGGGCGCCCCCTGTCCGCGCCAGCTAGGGGTGTGGTCCCCCTGGAGCACCACCGCCTTCGCCCTTTCGCCTATTTAAGCCCCCCGGATCGAAAACCCTAGGCACCTGATCAAAATCCCCGAAAAAGTTCCGCAGCCGCCGTCACCGTCAACACCAGATAGTGGGGTTCTGAAGCTGTTTCCGGCACCCTGCCGGAGAGGAGATCATCACTGGAGGCCTCTTCATCACCATGCCCGCCTCCGGAGTGATGCGTGAGTAGTGCATCCATATTGTTGTAATTCCCGCACTAAATAACATAGTAATCTTCATGTCACATTGTGCACTACGGTGCAACCTTTATTTGTCAATTGCCCATGTGTAATTTGTTCACCCAACATGCTATCTTTTATGGAGAGACACCACTAGTGAAACTACGAACCCGGTCCATTTTTCCACACTGTTAAACAAACCACAACAATTTCCTGCTCTCTTTACTTTCTGCAAGCATACACCATTTTTCCACACTATACGTCTAATCATTGTTTTCAGTAAGACCGGTGAGATTGACAACCTCACCGTACCGTTGGGGCAAAGTATTTTGGTTGTGTTGTGTGCAGGCTCCACGTTGTTGCTGGCACCAGTGAAGCGCCAGCACCACCGTCAGTGGCATCAACCTTCCGAAGATTCTCTTTCTCCTACTGGATTGATAACCCTGGTTCTTAACTAAGGGGAAAACTTCCTACCGTTGTGCTCATCACACCCTCCTCTTGGGGTATCCCAACGAGTGCAAGATTTGCACCATCACTACCTCCCCTAATTGGGGTTGGTCAGAGTCTTCCAAGCGTATCACTCTAGCGCGTCCTGCGGGAAAGTTCATACTTCCGATCTTTAGATCGATACGCGTGTTGGGGTAGTCGATCTCTAGGTGTGAAGCTGGCGAGTACTTGGTGAAGTTGATTGAGCCAAAACGGATCAAGTCCGCTTAAGTCGCTGAGTCGTAGATCGCTGATGGGATCAAAGGAGTCGCGGATCCAACGCCCAAGGTTCCCATAGATGGTGCCAATGTTGAGGATGTGAACTCAACTATCCCCATGGTTAGGGACCCGGGGTTTGATAAAGGAACAGCGCGTTTGTGGACTACTCAATTTGACGGGTTACTGCCCGTCGAGTTTATTTCGATGAGGTGAAAAGGTGTCAATTACACGGGGTGCTCTCTGGAGATTGAATCTCATCTACATCTGAATCTAGGGTTGTCTGTCCTTCTCGTGACCCCCTCCCGTGCTTTATATAGGTAGCAGGTGTCTTAGGGATCGAACATGAGGTGGATTTCGACTCTAGGTCAGTAATTATACTTTCATATTCCTGACAATGGAGTCTTTCCTTCTGTCGTGGCCCAATTCTTTGTTGGCTTCCGCACATACCGCTCGAAGAGCCTTGTAGTACCCCTTAATGGGCCGCACCGGGTACCCTTCTAAGTGAGGTCTCTCGGGTACCCCCAGAACAGTACATGTATTCATTTTTAACCTTCCTCTTACTGAACTTGACATTTCTCTGTCAGTTAACTGTCTAGCTTTTCTCTTGTCACTGGTTCTGTATTGTAGCTCATCCAATTGTTGGTGATCTTTTTCCTAATACTTCATACTTGTATTGGTGTTGGAATCTTGCAATATGACTTCTTTCACTAATGTTTGTACTATGTTAATTCCAATATCGTATCTACGATGTTACTTGATCACTTCATCCAATTTTTGAAGACAATGACTTGTTTCTCTGGCTGTAATTTTCCCAACTGTCTTTGGCTTTCAACTTGTTCCTTTTGAAATTTTTGTTGATTCTCTCTAGCACTGTAACTTGATCAACCAAGTTTTGATCGAGTATGTGGCCTTAGAAACAACAAAATGTCACACCCTAGAGTGTTGGCGACATTCTAAACTTAACGAAACTCCTCTATTTTTGCTTGTTTGCGGGTACTGAAGTTCCACTCCTCCAAGTGTTGAAGATTTAGATTAGGTCTTAGCTTTGGGATTTTATTTTCAATTTTTTTAATTTTTAGTTTTTGTAATATAATATTCCTTTTGTATCAGAAGTATTATAAATGAAATTAAATATGATTTGATCCAATTCACCCTTCTTGTGTATTTTGAATTCCTTGTGTTTAATTTTAAGTTTTGTGAAGAATGATATTTAAATGAATTTGAATTAAAATTTAAAACTTGAACCCAACTCAAAATTCAAAGTTGATTAAGTGATGTTTAGAAAAGATAAGGACTAAAGAAGTAAACCTCGAGTTTTAGGGATCAAACGAACACTAGGGTTAGTTTCTGAAAACCAAAAAGCATAAAGGTGAAATCAACCTCCCTTTGACAAGTTGTAGGCAATCTATTTCCAAACCATAAATTCTCGAAGTATGAACACCTCCACTATCTTTGCACAAAAGCGCGAAAAATATTCCAGAATTCCAAATGCAATGAATGCATAGATGCAAAGACTCCCTAACTATCCCCTCGGAGTCGTAGAATTGCGGGGTCTTGCAGATACCACAATTATTGGATTGTATCAAGGATACTTTTATGATAACTATTCTTTCCCCTTGGGATTCTAGTAATGCCATACCAATCTTTTTCAAAATAATTTTGAGATTCTATTGGCTCGGTGGACCGGCCAGGAGGGTGAATCGATTTTAACCAGAGTAAGTTTGACTTTGTAAGTTAGATCTGGAGGTTACCTTAGGGTTTTATTGCCAGGTAACCGCATAAGCAGGGCTTGATAGTTATCCCCTTGGTTCTTGTGTTCTATTTGGCTTCCGCAACCCCAACTTGTCCGTCGTGTTCTACGTGTTTGTGTGTCAGTTTGTGAAGATCGGGCATCCCACGAGTATGCAACCAAATCATTGGTGGTGGCCAATTCAAACGGAATATCACAAGTCCATCTAGCAGATTCCTTGACTCCCTTGTTGACTCGCCATGCATTCTTGCATTTTTTTACCCTTTATTTTCAGGGAAGCCCCACAGATCAAATTTTATTTAAAAGACAAAAAAATATTAGCATATAAATAGGAATACAAACACCTCAATGGAAAAAGGAAAACATCTAGAGGAGGCTATCTAACCAACTCTTAACAACAAGTGACAAATTTGTCGAAAAATCTATGCACATGAAGATACATGTCATATGAGATTTTTTTTTTTCTTCCAAGCTAAAAATGCAGGCCTCTCATTTCTGAATGTTTTTTCATTTGATCTTCAAATGTTCCAACAAGCAATATAAGCCACTTCCAAGAAGAAAGGTTTAGCAAAAATCCTCCTAGAAATCCTCCCCACTTGAGCTAGGTCGTCACCATCTACCCAGTTAATCTGAAGGTAACTCCAAACTCTTGCACTAAAATTGCACACAAAAAACAGATGTTGCCTATCCTCATAGAAATGATTAGGGCGTGGTTCATAGTGAATGTCACCTCTAACATGCCAATGTCTCGCTGCAACAAGTCTCCAATATTCAGACGATCACTAAGAAGTAACCACGCAAACATCTTGATCTTCATGATACATTTACATTTCCAAAAATTCGGAAAAACTGAAAAAACCACCATAGGCTGATGCACCTAGGCATATTATTTAGATGCAATAAATCAACATTTTCCATTCACAACTCCAAATATCCCTGTTGCTTATTTCAGGCTCAATGTCATTCAACCATGTATTGACCACGTTGAATTCTTGAAAGGCTCGTGAGGAGAGCGGTAGGTGAAAAGAATCAGATATACCTTACGTTGGTATCATCTCCTGGACCAAAATATTTGCATCAATAACAAATGAGAAAAAACTAGGAATCTTTGTCTTAGTGGCACAGAAGAACGACCAAGCTCCCAAAAATCAGATCAGAATAGAACATAACCGCGAGAGATAACTTTGGGCTTAGCAACCATATGATATTTATCTCCGAGCTTAGAAATATCTATCCACCAAAAGGATCCATAGAAATTAACAGAATGACGAATTTGATCTTCGTAATATGAATCCCAGACTAAAGACACCCAAGGAACCTCAGCCCTATTGTAAATTTTATGTAGGTGCTTCATCAACAAAGCTTCATTTTTACTCCAAAGTTCACAATACCAAGCTCTCCCTTCATTTTTGTCTTGCAAATCGACTTCGAAGATGCCAATGATTGTTTTGGAACATCACCATTCCCCCTCCAAATACATTGCCTAATTATTCTGTTCAACTGCTCAATAATACCTTGTGGGATGTTGGAAATAAAAGTCGAGGTAATCAACAAAATCCTAGGCCCCTGAGAAAGGAAACTTGAAGTTGCACAAAGCCTTCTCTCTAGTCTTGTCACATTGGGAGTTAGGTCAAGAATTTTCTTTCCGACCATACTGCCGAGTAACCACACAGAACAAAATGATACGACAATCATTCTCCAAAACTTTTAGATCATCAACCATGTCAATCGCCCTTGTATCGGAATGAAGTTCTCGTATCTTGGTCCCAATGGCTAACCTTATTTCCTGCGCGAATATTTTTGCACATATACACTTGAAAAGTGCATGCCAAATATACTCCTCTTCCCCACATGCATCACAGTAATTTATTTTTCTCTTTGTGCCAGAGTCAAATACCGTCAAATCAAGTCAACTCAAGTTCAATCCTCAAGTCAAGGTCAACAAAATCAAAAAGAAAAGAAAATAATAAGCTGAAGATAAAATCCTAATAAAAGAAGCCCAATGAAATGTACGGATAAGTGGATTAGTATATTTTTTGTTGAGTTGAAAGATAAAAGAGATGAGGGAACACAAGTGGGTTGTAGGATAAAAACAAGTTGTAACACAAACTTCAAAAAACTTTATGAGGTGCATGATAGGCTGTACATAAATAAAATAGTACACCTCTTAGTCAACTATTATAGAAGTTTTCCTAAAAGCTATTGTACAAGCTGACTACTAGACTAGCTATAAATGGCATGACAATGTCATATAGCTAACAGCCGACTGCATTATTTTTTGCTCCGAGACTAAATTCTGGTAGCACAATGTATGGTTTTAAGGTTATTTGTTGTTGGTATCATCTCTTTTTTCGACATTCGAGAGGATGGTAAGATGATAAAGGTAGACGTGTGTCATGTACCGCGTGTCGGAGATCTCAAAGCATCTCCAACGACATCCCCAAAGCACCCTCCCAAAGGTGCATTAGGCCGTCGGACACAAAGTCTCACCACAGCAGCACCCCACAATCGTGGGCTAGGCCTCCAACCTTGGGTGCGTTGGGCGCTGCCGAACATAATGTGAATTACGCCGCGTTAAGAGTATGACACACGGACCCGGTTGAAATCTCATGATCCCTCTAATGATTTTCGTGATGATGATAACACGGATATCTCCTATCTAACAATGTTGTTTAGACTGTGCAGCTATTATCTCAGATGATCATTGTTATATTCTCATCAAAAGATCAAAGAGAAGAACTATATTCTGGAATTACTGCCACTCGATTTTTCAGTATGAAGGCCGGAAATTCCGGAACTTAAAGGGCGGATTATCCGGCCCCCAAACCGGAATTTTCCGGCCCCCCCCCCCTTCCTGGCATTCACGAAAACGACTAAGTGTTTTTCTGCCTGCGCACAGAAGCCAGGGCGGAAATTTGCCCCGGAAATTTCCGGTGCAAAAATCCGGCCCTCTGGGACTTAGCAGAAATTGGATCATTACAAGTTGCCCGCGCACAGAGATGGGGGCGGAAATTCTGTCCGGAAATTTCCGGGCCCGGACATTTCAATTATCCGCCCCCCGGATATTTCAATATTCCGGTCATCAAGTCCTTAGCGATTTTTTCATCATTGACTGATGCCCGCGCACAGAAGGTGGGGCGGAAATTTGCCCCGGAAATTTCCGGAGCAAATATCCGGCCCCTAGTCCTTAGCAGTTTTTCATCAACAAGGTGATGCATGCGCACAGAGATGGGGGCGGAGTATTGGGGCGGAAATTTCCGCCCCCGGATATTTCAATTATCCGCCCCCCCCGGAGTATTCAAATTTCCGGCCAAAGTACACCGGAAATTTCCGGTCTTTACACCGGAATATTTCGGTCCCGCAGGACTGCAACGGTCAGAATTTGGAGGAGCCTATAAATAGCTGTCTTCTTCCTCTAGATAGGTAGCTCGTCCATTCCTCTCTCTCCTCCATTGTTGTAGAGCTCAAAACGCCCCGATCTCCCTCCTCCTCCAACCAAACTCGATGCCCTTCAAGGATCTCATGGAGGAGGACTAGATCTACCTTTCCACCAAGCCAAAACGTGTGTACCCACACCACAACTCTTGGGATCTTGTAATCTCTTGGTTGCTTTGTCATCCAAGGGAAACCCTAGTGCTTGTAGCTTCCACCTTGTAGCAAGAAGCTTCGATTGTTGAGAGCCTCCATCTCACTTGTGGAGTAGCCTCAACCCCTTGTAAAGGTTTGGTCAACGCCTTCAAGTCGACCTCATAGTGGAAACGAGAATCTCCCTCACCGGAGAAGCTCAAGGAGAACAAGGTGTGCACATACGTGCTATTGAGGAGCGCCTAGGTGGCTCCCCACCTCTCCAACGTAGACGTACTTCTTTTAAGAAGGAACTACGGGAAACATATCCTTGTCTCCGTGTTTTTCACTTGTTGTTATCTTGTACTGTTCCTTTATTTCCGCTGCTACTTGCTCCGTACCACCTAGGGAGTTCACTTAGTTGCACATTTAGGTAATCAAGCATTTACTTTCTTAAAGCCCCCATTAAAAGTGAAAAAGAAGTAAAATTTGTAGGTCACCTATTCACCCCCCCTCTAGTTGACCATATTGCACTTTCAATTGGTATCAGAGCCTCGGCTCTTTTATCGGGCTTAACCGCCTAAGAGTAATCATGGTCAACGGAGATGATCGCGAATCTTCTAAGGAGGAGCTCTCCAAAATGGCTGACACTATAGCCAACCTAGAGACAACGGTTTGTACCATTCAAACCCAATTGTCCAAGGTTAGCTCTATTGTGGGCTCGGAGGTTTCCTCCATCAAGAAGATGTTGGAGAACATGATGGGTAGAACCAAGGGGCCGTCTCACTCTCCCCATGTCACCGATGAGGATAGTTCGGATGAGGAAACAAATCCGGATATTTCCGAAATCGAAGAGAACATTGCCAAATCTAAGGCTAAAGCCGCACAAAAGGCTAAAGCCAAAGCTAAGGAGAGTGACGGTGGCTCCAAGTCACAAACGGCTAATGGTTCGGGGTCAAATTCAAAAGTTCCACCACCACAAAACTATGATTCTATCCACCCAATCGTTTCCATGCCACACATCCTTAATGTTGGAGTTCCACCCATCCTTAACACTAACGAATTTTCCTCTTGGAAGTTTGAAATGGAATCTCACATTTCAGGATCGTGTACGGCATTGTGGAGAAGCGTGATCCATGGATTTCATCCTCATGACCCAAGCAACTTGACTCCAAGGGAGGATGTTGAATCTCAACTCAACAAAACTGCTCTCGTTATTATCCAGAAGGCTCTCCCAAGGGAGCATCTCACTCACATCCGCGGTTGCAAGACCGCCAAGGAATCTTGGGACAAACTTGACACCTTGTTTCAAGGAAATGCTAGCATTCAGTCTTCCAAGTATGATGTGGCCATTGACAACTCCGAGAACTTCGTTATACAAGAGGATGAGACTCCTGAAGAGCTCTATAGATGTGACGCCCCGAGATCGGGCACTATGCAGATTTCAGCATTTCCGCCAAAATCCACATAATAACCGATTCCAGGTTGCCACTTGTGATAACATTAAACAGTTCACGAATAATCCACAACAACAACAGAGGAGGTATATACAAGACGACTTAAACGAGTCAAGGATACAACTGATACAATACAAAGATCCAAATAACAGCGGAAGAAACAACATAGCGTCCGACTACGGACAAGATACAAATTGGACTAAGAATCCTGAAGATAACCGATGGCGTCCAATCCCTGCCCAGGCCAAGCCGGAGGGATTCCCAAGCTAACGTCGCCAGACTTCAAACATGTTGACTGCAAATTTGGAATATGCAGCCACGAAAAGGATTCGTGGGTCAGTACGGTTAAGTACTGGCAAGTGGATAACCCATACTCACAAGATACCAGCGTAACCAATCATCACAAGATACAAATACTTTGGGTACAACGGAAAGGAAGGGATTATTGCAAAGAAGCGGCAGCGGGCTGCACTAACTAACTACAGAGACTCGCTACAACATCCGGCTAAAAGAAAGGGATAAGATAGCGTATCAGAACCAACTACAACTACTCACCAAACAATACCCATCCAATGTTACCCCCTACTAAGGAAGCAACCCAAGGAAACTCACACGGTTGATTAAGGTGACATTCATTTTTATGGTGGAGGTAATCTATATTACTAGTCAAGTTATCATCGTTAAGTGTAAGTTGTCTGAGTACTTGTTAGCCAGCACTTTCACCAAGTCATCCATAACCGCGGACAACACGGCTTCTCGAGAAGATTTAACCCTGCAGGGATGCACCAATTTGGCCGTACACGTAAGAATAACCCGCCAGACGGGGGATCAACCCACCAAGCGAGGTACTCAACACAACCCAACTCTTCTTCGCATCAAGCCCAAAGAACCCCGTGCAGTTGAGCGCACGGCTAATCAAGCCCCACGAAGAAAAGGGGACCCTCATAGCACTCTAAGAACGTGTCTTCCTAAATGCCGACTACAAAAGTTCCACCCTGGCGCCAAGGGTTCGCACCTGCATATGCATACGGCAAATGGAAAACCCGAACTAAATGAGGCGATTTGGACGAGATGCGAATCGAATCAGAATTGCGGGGGGCGCCCATACTCGCTTCCCATATGCGGTTAGTGCGCTCATCATGGATCAATGGAAAAGACCCTTTTCCTAATTAGGGTCGACACTAGCAGGCCTCAAAACCACGCCGGGCCTCCTGCCGGTGCCTTATCATCAAATTATTATTACCCAATACATTAACATGAAGTTGATTGAATGGAAACCCAACTATCAAACTAAACAGGTGATAAGACGGACAACAAGACTTGAGCGCAAACAACACTAAGCATGCAACTACGACACGAGGGCCAACACGGTAAACAAACAACAGTTAATAGGAAGTGGAAGGCTATATCATGGCTGGCAGGTAAACATATGATAGGATCGAGACACAAGCATCGAATCATAAGGCTAGCATAAGAATAACGGAAAGAATCGGTAACAAGTGATGAAAGGCAGCCATAGGTAGCAAGTGAGTATACTTGCCTGGAATCCAGCAAGTAGAGGTACATCCGAAGAACTTGTCGTTGCTCACATCATCTCAACGTCCTATCCGCGATGAAGCAACGAACCTCGAACAAACACCGGATGCAACAATTACTTCTACGGCAAAAGATCCAGCATAATCCTATTTTATATGCATGGCATGGCAAGATGCAACAGGGGAAACAACTTAAGCAATTTAATCGGAACCGGAGTCCGGAGAAATAGGAATTGGTTCAAGTTGTTTATCCACACAGCAATCTAAATGTTGTTTAGCATGGCCAATAAGAAAAGAGGTGAGCTAGGCAATTTAAATGGAATGGGGCAACAGTTGAATTAAAATGCCCCATACATTCCATATGTTGCCATTTAGGTGATCATGCATAACAAATGCTAAAATGCACAAGGCAAGATGCAAACAGGAATATGAATGACATGAACATGTTAATGACATGAATCTGATTGGAAAACATACTTTATTGGTTGAGAAACAATTTTAAATGATTTAGTTAAGCACATTACCAATTTAAATGCATTAAATAAGAGGTGAAGCAAATATCCAAATTAAATGTTGCAACCCAGAAAACAAAGTTGATATGCAAGGGTAGCATTTCATTTTGGATGGATTTCATGTTTTGGGTTTTCAATTTGGAGCAAGCATGTGAAAGTTATTAATTAGGATTTTTAATTGATTAATTAAGGCATTTTTAAATGAAATTAATTTTAATTGTCCAAATTGCAAAACAAAGTTGATATTCAGCAAGGTGGTTTCATTTTGAGTGGAAAACATATTTTATTTGTTGAAATTGGAATTTAATTGAGCAAGTTATGAATTTCACCATTTAAATGATTTAATTAAATCATTAAGTAATTGTATTAATTTTATTTATCCAAAACAGAAAACAGATGTTATATTTGGAAAGAGCATGAAATTTTGGATGGAAAACATATTTTATATGTTCCATTTGAATTAAATTTGAAATAGTTATGAATTTAATCAAATTCAAAAGAGTTGTTTGAATTTGAATTTTTGAAACCATTTGAAATGTTCAAAACAGTAAACAAATTGCATATTTGAGAAGTTCATGATTTTCTGATTGGGATGCATATTTTATTTGTGCAATTTGAAGTTAAATTGAAGGAGATATTAATTTTACAATATTTAGGTTCAAATTACCATTTAAAAGAAACGGGACAGGGCATTTTCTACAGAGGCAGGCCCACCCACGCTGGCTGACAGTGGGCCACGGCAAGCGTGGTGCCACAGTGGTGTGGGTGCGAGGTGATGTGGCTGCCAGGGTCAATGACGTGTGGGTCCGTGCGCGCGGGCGGAAAAAATCCCTAAAAGGAAAAGGGGCAGCGGGGGGACTCGAACCCTGCCCGCGGGCGTGAGCGCGGGGGTGCGCTGCCACTGCGCTGTCGTTCGGTTACTGAAAGTATCCGTAACTGACAGAAGATGAGGATTGCATGGTGCGTTAACTGAATTTGCCAACAAAGTTCAGACTTGGAAACGGGAAGGAAACAGAGGGAGGTGACCGGCGGCGATCACGGCTCGCTCGACGGCGAGACCACGCAGAGCAAGAGGGGCAAGAGGAGGAGGGAAATCCCGAAGGCAGCTGCTCACCGGGGAGTTCGTGACGTCGCGGTATCTCTCGACGCTGACGGAGATGGCCGGAAGATGACGTCGGCCGTGCGCACCGTCAGAGGTGTCCGGCGGAGCAGCACGGAAGCGCGTGGCCTCTCTAGGCCGCCTCGGGTCCGAATTTCCCGCGCAGAAGGCGAGGGCGGCGAGGGGATCCCATTCCCGCGGCCGGTTCAGCTCGAGGAGGACCGTGGCGATGGGGCGACGGCGAGTTCTGACGGCGGGCTTCTGCACTTGGTGGGGTTACGGAAACAGAATAGCAAGAGAGGGAGGACGAGAGGGTGACGGCGGCAGGGAAGGAGGAGGGGGCTAGGGCTCGGAGAGGGCTTGGGTTGTGGAGAGGAGAGGTTTTAAGGAGGTGGAGGGATTGCTCCCGGACGTCCCATCGAGCTCTCTGTGACGTGGATACGCTAGATGCGCTGCCGTACGAGGAAGAAGGAGGAGGTGGGCTTAGGTGGTGTGGTTGGGCCTTTCGGCTGGGCTGCCAGGAGGTGGGAAAAAGGGGGGGTTGTAGGTGGGCTAGAGGGCCTGCCTCTCCCCCTTTGGTTTTTGTTTTATTTATTTCCTGTTTACACATTTTTTGTAGAAAGAAAGAGAGAGAAAAAGAGAGAGGTTTTGGGGTTTTCATTTTATGAGTTAATTTCTATTGATTTACAAAACAACAAGTGCAAAGTATGTTAACATTAATTTCAGAAATTTGAAATGTTAATTTGTTTTGAATGTGCTATTTGAATTTTCAAGTAGTGTTTCATAAGGATTTAATTTTTTTGAAATAACCAAATTTATTTAATAAGCTCAACCCATTAAGAAAACTTATTGAATTTAAATGTTTGCAAGATTTTAATTGTTAAACCACAATTGGAACATGCCAAGTATGAAATGGATTTGAATTTGAACTTGAATTTAGGGTTTTGGATAAAAGGTGATTTGTTTAACCAAGCAAATATTAATTCCAATTCAATTGTTTTTATTGGAAAACAATTTGGGTTTGAAAGTACAGGTGCATTGTTTAAATTTTTGTTTTGTTTTTGAAGTGGTTGCAAACAAGGTGCAGATGATGCATGTGATGCAATGCAAAAAAAAAAACAACCAACTTTCTAACTTAGGGAGAACACCCCAGGTGTTACAGACGACACCACTAACAAGGGATTGCGCCCTCGCAATCCACCCACTAACCCGGGAGGGGAAAGAAGTTTGTCTATCGATTCTTCATGCTTCCAGTTGATCTCCTCGACACCACTAACAAGGGCTTCTCGACACCACTAACAAGAGATTCTTGCTCGGGTTGATGACGATGTCCTTCCACCAGGAATCTTCCGATGATCGAACCTATTAGGTTAAAGGCTCAGAAAACGTCCACCCACGTAGGATCCTAAAACTTTGAAAGATTGAGAGTGAGAGAGACTCCAAAACAAATAAGATGAGAGGAGAAATAGAATAGAGATAAGGAGAAAACAAGAATCCTATTGAGATGTTTTCAAAACAGGTTTTGCACAAATAGTTTTTGACACTCTAGATACAACGACAGTTAGCGAGGTTATCCTACAGGCTTTGAGGACCCGTTGCTTCGATAACCATTCGTATCGAAACAATATCGGGAATCGGAAACCATGCTCTGATACCATTTGTGACGCCCCGAGATCGGGCACTATGCAGATTTCGGCATTTCCACCCAAATCCGCATAATAACCGATTCCAGGTTGCCACTTGTGATAACATTACAACAGTTCACGAATATTCCGTAACAACAACAGAAAAGATATATACAAGACGACTCAAACGAGTCAAGGATACAACTGATACAATACAAAGATCCAAATAACAGCGGAAGAAACAACATAGCGTCCGACTACGGACAAGATACAAATTGGACTAAGAGTCCTGAAGATAACCGATGGCGTCCAATCCCTGCCCAGGCCAAGCCGGAGGGATTCCCAAGCTAACGACGTCAGACTTCAAACCTGTTGACTGCAATGTGGAATATGCAGCCACGAAAAGGATTCGTGGGTCAGTACGGTTAAGTACTGGCAAGTGGATAACCCATACTCACAAGATACCAGCGTAACCAATCATCACAAGATACAAATACTTTGGGTACAACGGAAAGGAAGGGATTATTGCAAAGAAGCGGCAGCGGGCTGCACTAACTAACTACAGAGACTCACTACAACATCCGGCTAAAAGAAAGGGATAAGATAGCGTATCAGAACCAACTACAACTACTCACCAAACAATACCCATCCAATGTTACCCCCTACTAAGGAAGCAACCCAAGGAAACTCACACGGTTGATTAAGGTGACATTCATTTTTATGGTGGAGGTAATCTATATTACTAGTCAAGTTATCATCGTTAAGTGTAAGTTGTCTGAGTACTTGTTAGCCAGCACTTTCACCAAGTCATCCATAACCGCGGACAACACGGCTTCTCGAGAAGATTTAACCCTGCAGGGATGCACCAATTTGGCCGTACACGTAAGAATAACCCGCCAGACGGGGGATCAACCCACCAAGCGAGGTATTCAACACAACCCAACTCTTCTTCGCATCAAGCCCAAAGAACCCCGTGCAGTTGAGCGCACGGCTAATCAAGCCCCACGAAGAAAAGGGGACCCTCATAGCACTCTAAGAACGTGTCTCCCTAAATGCCGACTACAAAAGTTCCACCCTGGCGCCAAGGGTTCGCACCTGCATATGCATGCGGCAAATGGAAAACCCGAACTAAATGAGGCGATTTGGACGAGATGCGAATCGAATCAGAATTGCGGGGGGCGCCCATACTCGCTTCCCACATACGGTTAGTGCGCTCATCATGGATCAATGGACAAGACCCTTTTCCTAATTAGGGTCGACACTAGCAGGCCTCAAAACCACGCCGGGCCTCCTGCCGGTGCCTTATCATCAAATTATTATTACCCAAAACATTAACATGAAGTTGATTGAATGGAAACCCAACTATCAAACTAAACAGGTGATAAGACGGACAACAAGACTTGAGCGCAAACAACACTAAGCATGCAACTACGACACGAGGGCCAACACGGTAAACAAACAACAGTTAATAGGAAGTGGAAGGCTATATCATGGCTGCCAGGTAAACATATGATAGGATCGAGACACAAGCATCGAATCATAAGGCTAGCATAATAATAACGGAAAGAATCGGTAACAAGTGATGAAAGGCAGCCATAGGTAGCAAGTGAGTATACTTGCCTGGAATCCAGCAAGTAGAGGTACATCCGAAGAACTTGTCGTTGCTCACATCATCTCAACGTCCTATCCGCGATGAAGCAACGAACCTCGAACAAACACCGGATGCAACAATTACTTCTACGGCAAAAGATCCAGCATAATCCTATTTTATATGCATGGCATGGCAAGATGCAACAGGGGAAACAACTTAAGCAATTTAATCGGAACCGGGGTCCAGAGAAATAGGAATTGGTTCAAGTTGTTTATCCACACAGCAATCTAAATGTTGTTTAGCATGGCCAATAAGAAAAGAGGTGAGCTAGGCAATTTAAATGGAATGGGGCAACAGTTGAATTAAAATGCCCCATACATTCCATATGTTGCCATTTAGGTGATCATGCATAACAAATGCTAAAATGCACAAGGCAAGATGCAAACAGGAATATGAATGACATGAACATGTTAATGACATGAATCTGATTGGAAAACATACTTTATTGGTTGAGAAACAATTTTAAATGATTTAGTTAAGCACATTACCAATTTAAATGCATTAAATAAGAGGTGAAGCAAATATCCAAATTAAATGTTGCAACCCAGAAAAAAAAGTTGATATGCAAGGGTAGCATTTCATTTTGGATGGATTTCATGTTTTGGGTTTTCAATTTGGAGCAAGCATGTGAAAGTTATTAATTAGGATTTTTAATTGATTAATTAAGGCATTTTTAAATGACATTAATTTTAATTGTCCAAATTGCAAAACAAAGTTGATATTCATCAAGGTGGTTTCATTTTGAGTGGAAAACATATTTTATTTGTTGAAATTGGAATTTAATTGAGCAAGTTATGAATTTCACCATTTAAATGATTTAATTAAAGCATTAAGTAATTGTATTAATTTTATTTATCCAAAACAGAAAACAGATGTTATATTTGGAAAGATCATGAAATTTTGGATGGAAAACATATTTTATATGTTCCATTTGAATTAAATTTGAAATAGTTATGAATTTAATCAAATTCAAAAGAGTTGTTTGAATTTGAATTTTTGAAACCATTCTAAATGTTCAAAACAGTAAACAAATTGCATATTTGAGAAGTTCATGATTTTCTGATTGGGATGCATATTTTATTTGTGCAATTTGAAGTCAAATTGAAGGAGATATTAATTTTACAATATTTAGGTTCAAATTACCATTTAAAAGAAACGGGACAGGGCATTTTCTACAGAGGCAGGGCCACCCACGCTGGCTGACAGTGGGCCACGGCCAGCGTGGTGCCACAGTGGCATGGGTGCGAGGTGATGTGGCTGCCAGGGTCAATGACGTGTGGGTCCGTGCGCGCGGGCGGAAAAAATCCCTAAAAGGAAAAGGGGCAGCGGGGGGACTCGAACCCTGCCCGCGGGCGTGAGCGCGGGGTGCGCTGCCACTGCGCTGTCGTTCGGTTACTGAAAGTATCCGTAACTGACAGAAGATGAGGATTGCAGGGTGCGTTAACTGAATTTGCCAACAAAGTTCAGACTTGGAAACGGGAAGGAAACAGAGGGAGGTGACCGGCGGCGATCACGGCTCGCTCGACGGCGAGACCACGCAGAGCAAGAGGGGCAAGAGGAGGAGGGGAATCCCGAAGACAGCTGCTCACCGGGGAGTTCGTGACGTCGCGGTATCTCTCGACGCTGACGGAGATGGCCGGAAGATGACGTCGGCCGTGCGCACCGTCAGAGGTGGCCGGCGGAGCAGCACGGAAGCGCGTGGCCTCTCTAGGCCGCCTCGGGTCCGAATTTCCCGCGCAGAAGGCGAGGGCGGCGAGGGGATCCCATTCCCGCGGCCGGTTCAGCTCGAGGAGGACCGTGGCGACGGGGCGACGGCGAGTTCTGACGGCGGGCTTCTGCACTTGGTGGGGTTACGGAAAAAGAATATCAAGAGAGGGAGGACGAGAGGGCGACGGCGGCAGGGAAGGAGGAGGGGGCTAGGGCTCGGAGAGGGCTTGGGTTGTGGAGAGGAGAGGTTTTAAGGAGGTGGAGGGATTGCTCCCGGCCGTCCCATCGAGCTCTCTGTGACGTGGATACGCTAGATGCGCTGCCGTACGAGGAAGAAGGAGGAGGTGGGCTTAGGTGGTGTGGTTGGGCCTTTCGGCTGGGCTGCCAGGAGGTGGGAAAAAGGGGGGGTTGTAGGTGGGCTAGAGGGCCTGCCTCTCCCCCTTTGGTTTTTGTTTTATTTATTTCCTGTTTACACATTTTTTGTAGAAAGAAAGAGAGAGAAAAAGAGAGAGGTTTTGGGGTTTTCATTTCATGAGTTAATTTCTATTGATTTACAAAATAGCAAGTGCAAAGTATGTTAACATTAATTTCAGAAATTTGAAATGTTAATTTGTTTTGAATGTGCTATTTGAATTTTCAAGTAGTGTTTCATAAGGATTTTTTTTTTGAAATAACCAAATTTATTCAATAAGCTCAACCCATTAAGAAAACTTATTGAATTTAAATGTTTGCAAGATTTTAATTGTTAAACCACATTTGGAACATGCCAAGTATGAAATGGATTTGAATTTGAACTTGAATTTAGGGTTTTGGATAAAAGGTGATTTGTTTAACCAAGCAAATATTAATTCCAATTCAATTGTTTTATTGGAAAACAACTTGGGTTTGAAAGTACAGGTGCATTGTTTGAATTTTTGTTTTGTTTTTGAAGTGGTTGCAAACAAGGTGCAGATGATGCATGTGATGCAATGCAAAAAAAAAAAAAAAACTTTCTAACTTGGGGAGAACAGCCCAGGTTTTACAATAGAAGAGTTGTCACTCTCGCCAATCAACTGAGAGACTTTGGCAAGGAAGAGATCACCGATGAGTGGATAAAGAGGAAATTTGTCAAGGCTATCACACCCTTCGAGAAGAATCTCGCCACTAGTATCCGGACAAGAGCGGACTACAACACTCTCAACTCCATTGGTGTTCTTAGTGAGTTCATCGCAATCTCTCTCACACACAAGAGTGCGGATGATGCTCTAGCTCGCTCTAGAGGGATAGGAAAGTCTCCCAACCTTGCATTGAAGTCAAAGGCAATGGCTCGGGTTGATGAAAGTGAAGAAGATGATGATGATGAGGAAGACTATGAAGATACTTACACGGGAGCTCACAAGTGCATTGCCCTTGCTATGCATGTATATTTGAAGAGATGGGAAGCTCACAAGGCCGGATCTCCAAGGCCTCCACGAAACAAGAACTACAAGAAGAAGGGGGAGCGACCAAGGACATGCTACAATTGTGGTAGCGCTAACCACTTCGTGAAGGAGTGCCCCTTTGAGCCAAGAGAAGAAAACGAAGGCAAGCTCGTTCGCAAGAACAAGACCGAGCCTCCTCAAAACAAGAACTTTGCAAGGAAGGTGCCAAGGGCTCTCTACGTTCAAGAAGGGGCGGTTC
The DNA here is from genome assembly GCA_028641055.1 of Alopecurus myosuroides. Taxonomy (NCBI): domain Eukaryota; kingdom Viridiplantae; phylum Streptophyta; class Magnoliopsida; order Poales; family Poaceae; genus Alopecurus; species Alopecurus myosuroides. The sequence continues at coordinate 461,325,282 of CM054057.1, read as the reverse complement.
TTGAGACTTACATCTCCGGAGATGAAGGAGAAGATGAGGTAGTTGGAGTTTCTCACATCGCCAAGGCCACCGCATCATCACCTTCAATCTCTCTATTCGAATCCCCCAATGAGAATGTGGCTACCCGACCTACATGTCTTATGGCAAAAGCCACTTCGGTATGCTCTCCCAACTCCAAGACCATTGTCACTAACCCTCCTTCGTTATTGGATTGTGTTGAAAATGCTTGTGAGGAGGATAGTGAGTCTAATGAGTTAAGCATATGGCTATCTAGCCTTAAAGGTGAGACTAAGGAAAAGGTGAACTCCCTTTTGAGGCAACTTGATGAGGCTAACTCTCTTGTTGATGAAAAGGAGGAGATCATCATGACCTTAGAAAGCCATGGAGGTCACACTTGCAATGAGCAAGAGCTTGAAAGAGCACTTGATAGTGAGCGTTCCATTCGTGCCTCACTTGAGGAGAAATTGTCTTGTCTTGGAGAAAACTTTGCCATAAGTGTCTCTAAGCTTAGGAAGGAAAATGCTCAATCTCTTGCCTTAATTAAAACTCTTGAACATGAAGAATTGAAGCTAGGAATTGCTCACGAGGAACTTGGCACTCGTCATGAAAAACTTGAAAAGGAGTTCATGTCTCTTAAGGAAATTCATGACAAGTTAACCAAATCTCGTGACAATCTTCTAGCTCAACAATCAAACAAGCAAGTTGTATCCACTTCACTTTCTAGCTTGAATGTCTTGCCTAGCAATGCTTGTAGTACAACTAATCTTGTAGGAAATAAGAAGAATCCCCATGAGATTGCTTCTCAACGTGCCAACAATGGAAAGGAGGGACTTGGCTATATAGCCAAGTCAAAGAAGAAGTACAAGAAGAAGAACAAGAAGAGAGTCACCTCCCCCTCACAAGAAGTAAGATTTGTGAAAGAGGGAGAGGTGACCAAAAGGAAGGAGACCAACGCCATTGTGGGTGGTGAGACCTCTAGGGGGAGCACCACTCACAATAACTTTGCCGGGAAATATAATCCATCTTATGTTCTTATGAAGTCTAGAGATGGTCATGTATATGCTAAATATGTTGGTACTTCTTATGGTGACGATTATCATTGGAGTATTTGGGTTCCTAAGACCCTTTTCGCTAACATGAGAGGACCCATTCAAAGATGGGTCCCTAAATCAAGAAACTAATCTATTGTAGGGAAGTGCTTCCGGTTCGAGCAAATGGACGGTGGATAGTGGTGCATCCCAACATATGACCGGAAGCAATGACGCAATGAGTGATATTCATCCTCCATTACCTCATCTCAATTGCGTTACTATTGGTGACAACTCCGAACTAAAGGTATTGGGACAAAGGTAGCAATCTCAAATGACTTGTCAATTGAGAATGTTCTTCTTGTTGAGTCCCTTGGCTACAATCTCATCTCGGTTCTTCAACTTGCTAAAAGTGGTTTTACCTCTTTCTTTAATAAGGAGAATGTGATTGTCACTTGGGAAACGGCTCTTAAAGTAGCCTTTGTTGGGCATGTCGAGAACGGCATGTATGTAGTGGACTTCTCCAAAGGAGACACGTGTGCCGCGACATGCCTAATGGCTAAAGTTGATGTGGGTTGGCTATGGCATCGCCGGTTAGTCCACACCAATATGAGGACGTTGCATGACCTTCAAAGTGGCAATCATGTTCTAGGACTAACAAATGCTAAGTTTGCCAAAGATCGTGTGTGTAGCTCTTGCGTTCTAGGAAAGCAACATGGATAAGCACATCCCACCAAGACGAACATCACCACATCAAGAATCCTTGAGCTCATTCACTTGGACCTCTTTGGTCCTCTATCATATGATAGTCTTGGAGGCAAGAAGTATTGCTTGGTGATTGTGTATGATTACTCACGATATTGTTGGGTGTACTTCTTCAAGAGAAAGAGTGAGACTCAAAAGCGGGTCATCGAGTTCATCACTTTGGTGGAAAGACAACATAATACAAGCATCATGGCTATCCGAAGTGATAATGGCTCCGAGTTCAAGACCTACACCGTAGAGGGATTTCTTAGTGAGGAAGGCATTGCTCATCAATATTCCACTCCTTACACTCCTCAACAAAATGGTTTGGCGGAGAGAAAGAATCGGACTCTTATGGATGCGGCTCGAACCATGATTGCGGAGTTCTCTTCTCCTTATAATTTTTGGGCCGAGGCCGTCTCCACCGCTTGTCACGCTAGCAACCGATTATATCTCCGCAAGATCTTGAACAAGACCCCGTATGAGATTCTCACGGGCAAGAAGCCGGACGTTTCATACTTCAAGGTCTTTGGATGCAAATGCTTCATTCGCAAGAGAGGGAAACGCTTGTCAAAGTTCGAGACTAAATCCTATGAGGGTATCTTTGTTGGCTATGCCTCAAACGCTCATGCTTATAGAGTCTATAACAAGTCCACCGGACAAGTTGAAGAAGCTATAGACGTGGTATTTGATGAGGATAATGGGTCCCAAGGGGGCCGTATAAATCATTGTATTGTAGGAGATGCAATTCCTCCCATCGTCATAAGAAGAATGGGGATTGGTGAAATAATCCCCATTGAGGGTTACCGGATGACGGAGGGAGAAGGACTATACCCCCACTCAAGTGGAGCCATTGACTACATCCATTGATAACCAAGCTACCCAACAAGATGCACCAAGCCCTCACGCTTCACCACAAGGCCAAGCTAACAATCAAGGTCAAGCTCATGATGAAGGCCAAGCTCACAATGAGGAACAAGATACACACGGTGATGATACAACTCGGAACATAAGGGATCCACCTCCCGTTGATGATCAAGATCAAGGTGGTCATGTCTCCGATGATGAAGGTGATGATCAAGTACTATCCAAGGAAACTTTGGAGGAGATGCTAGCTCGTAGGGCAAAGAGAAGACTAGATAATCTTGCTCGTGCCGGTCACACGGAGGACATGATTCTTGGACAAGTTCGTGGAAGGGTCGTCACAAGGAGGCAACTAGTGGATTTTAGCAAAGCGCATGCATTCGTCTCTCACATTGAGCCAAAGAAGGTCTATGAAGCTCTTGAAGATCAAGATTGGCTTGAAGCTATGCACGAAGAACTCAACAATTTCGAGCGCAACAAGGTGTGGAAATTGGTGCCAAGGCCCAAAGATCGCAAAAACGTCATCGGCACTAAGTGGATATTCAAGAACAAACAATACAAGGACGGCATCGTCATCCGCAACAAGGCTAGATTGGTTGCTCAAGGTTTCTCTCAAGTCGAAGGTGTCGATTTCGGTGAAACATTCGCTCCCGTTGCTCGTCTTGAATCTATTTGCATCTTACTTGCATATGCCTCTCATCACAACTTTAAATTGCAACAAATGGATGTTAAAAGTGCATTTTTGAATGGTCCCATCCACGAGTTGGTTTATGTCAAGCAACCTCCGGGTTTCGAAGATCCCAACCACCCCGATCATGTCTACAAACTCGATAAGGCGCTATATGGGCTTAAACAAGCTCCACATGCGTGGTACGAGCACCTTAAAGAGTTTTTGGTAGATCGTGGGTTCAATGTTGGTTTAATCGATCCCACCCTTTTCACCAAAAAGGTTGGAGGTGACTTGTTCATATGCCAACTCTATGTGGATGATATCATTTTTGGTTCCACTAACGTCGCATTCAATGATGAGTTTTGCAAGCTTATGACGGATAAATTCGAGATGTCAATGATGGGAGAATTGGAGTATTTTCTTGGCTTTGAGATCAAGCAACATCCCGAAGGCACATTCATCAAGCAAGCCAATTATACTCAAGACATGCTCAAGCGCTTCAACATGCACGATGCCAAACCTATGAAGACTCCCATGTCCACGACTATTGACTTGAAACCCGACCCGAATGGTAAAGAGGTAGATCAAAAGGTATACCGCTCCATGATTGGCTCTTTGCTCTACCTTTGTGCATCTAGACCCGATATTATGTATAGCGTTGGTAAATGTGCAAGGTTTCAAGCCTCCTCGAGACAAAGTCATTTTGAAGCGGTTAAGCGTATCTTTCGATATTTAGTTCATACCCCAAACTTTGGTCTTTGGTATCCCAAGGGTTCAAGCTTTCAGCTCATTGGGTATTCGGATGCGGACTATGCGGGAGAGAAGACGGATAGGAAATCTACATCCGGAAGTTGTCAATTTCTTGGCCGCTCATTGGTATGTTGGTCTTCCAAGAAGCAAAACTGCATTGCACTCTCCACCACTGAGGCCGAATACATCTCCGCTGCGAGTTGTTGTGCTCAATTACTTTGGATGCGGCAAACATTGAGAGATTATGGCATCATCTTCGACAACGTTCCTCTCTTGTGCGACAATGAGAGTGCCATCAAGATCGCCTACAATCCCGTTCTTCACTCCAAGATGAAGCACATTGAGATACGGCATCACTTTATTTGGGATCATGTTGAGAAGGGTGATATTGACCTCTCCTATGTTGCGACCAAGGATCAACTCGCGGATATCTTCACGAAGGCCCTTGATGAACCAAGATTTCGGGGTTTGAGGAATGAACTAAATGTGATCGATGCGTCTAACTTCTCTTGAACCCTTGCATGAGTACCTTCACTATATGTGCTATCTAGTCTAGGTGTAGGCATGGACATAGGGGGAGCGTAGTTCAACTCATGAACAAACACTCCACCTATCATGCGTAAAACAATCAAAACGTCATGCATATCTAGTCAATTTGTGACTTATTGTGCTTAAAACGTGAGTTATACTTTTGAGTCCAAGATACATCTTCGCGGCTCCTTGGTATCACTCAAACACGGTGGCTTCGGCCACCAACTTTTTCCTTTGAATTTGTATTTGATGTGATTTTGATGTTTTCCTCGTGTTCGTGCGTTTGTTTGTGTTTTTCGTTTTTGGAGGCTCACGACTTGTTCCATCTTCCACAAAAACTCGGATGGCGTGGGAACACCGGAAATTCCGGCCTAGGGCCCGGAATATTCCGGCCCTCAGACATTTGTCCCAGAAATTTCGCCCATTTCCAATGTGCCCGCTCGCAGAAGGCACACCGGAAAATTGGAGCGGAAATTTCCGGGGTAAATTTCCGGGGTCCGAAATATTCCGTGCCTTAAGCCCCGGAAATTTCCGGGGTTCGAAAATGGACTCGAATAATCCCCCAAATATCCCGCGTGCCCGCTCGCAGAGGGCACACCGGATATTTGGGCGGAATATTCCGGCCCAAATTTCCGACCCCCGGAATATCCGGCCTTAATACCGGAAATTTCCGGTGTGGTTGGTCTGGGGCTATATAAGGACGACGGGAGGGAGCAGTTCCAGATTGCTTCCCTCCCCTCGCCCCCACTCGCCTCCAGCCGCCGCAGCTGCCTCCGAGACTTTCGGGAGGCTTCTTCGCCTCCCCTCCTCGTCCTCTACTCACCTTTTGTGGATCAAGAGACCGCACGTACGCTCCTGTTCATGGATCCCGGTATGTGTACGTTTTCTCCGCAATTTTGGGTTGATTAGATGCGGTGTTCTCCTATCTAGTGTTCCTCATGGTATAGCACGGTTCTTCGTTCCCACACGTATCACCTATTCTCTAGGATTCATCTTTGTACTAGATTCCTCATTCTAGATTCGTTCCAGGCCCAGATTCAGATCTGGATTCGAAAATTTCGCAGACCGGAAATTTCCGCCCTAGGACCGGAATTTCCGCCCCCCGGAAATTTCCCTGAGGCCGGAATTTCCGCACCCATGACCGGAATTTCCGGTCTGTACTGAATCTCGAACAGACATCTACTTGCTTCATTTCCCCAAGTCATGAGCCCCCGTTTTTTATTCTTGTTTGGTTTTCTTTGCATCTTTTCTGCTTTCCTCGCAGATGGTTCCAGCTCTAGGCCCGGCAAGCTGCTCAGTACCCGCAAGCGCCTCCGTCACCTGACAGAAAATGAAGAGGGGACTTATGTTGAGGATAATGAGACTCGCCAGCGTGCGAGGGATGCTGAGAGAGAGTATGAGCGTCAACGTGATGCTGACAGGGCTGCCCGCAAGGCCGGCAGACAGCAAGGCAAGACCGCTCTCAACGTGGGCACCATGTCCATTCTGGAGTTCAAGGCATGGTACACAGAGGGTCCTCAGGACCCCACCATTGATTCGTGCTTTTGGCATGTTGAGCAGGAGACCCTATTCAAGCAGGTGTACACTGTGATGAGCAAGCCCGTGTGCCCCATGAAGGTGATCAACTTTGCTCATCTGGCTGCCAACCCCTCCTACTTCAACAACTCTGTTCAGCTAGCTGAGGTACTTGGTCTGTGTCCGCTTATGGAGACTAGATGCTCTTACAACACCACATTAATCCAGCAGTTCTATGCCACACTTGTCATTGATGATTCTGAAGAGATTGGGATGTCCTGGATGTCTGGCCCTCACTTGCTCACCGCCAACTTCCATGACTTTGCTTCTGAGCTTGGATATCCTTTTTCTGGCCTCAACACTCCCCAGGGTCACCGCATGCATATTCACGGGGTTGAGTATGAGAAGAACAAGCTGGCTGAGTTGTATGGCTCCATAGGTGTGATTGGCTCGGCCAAAGGGCTGTATCCCATATATGACATCCTGCTGTGCATGCTCCGGGAGTCTATTGCCCCAAGTGGTGGCAATAATGATGCTATTCGTGGTGGCTTGGTCAACCTCATGCACCACGCCTTCTTGACCTTCACTGAGAGCGACATGACTGACATGGAGGCCCACAAGATTGATGTGATGGATTTCATCTTCAATGAGATCCACTTTTCTCTCTTCCACCGCAAAGTGCCTCCATATGCTCCCTATATTATGAAGCTCATCAAGGCCCGCTATCCCGCAGCACTCCGTGAGGATCTGGAGCTTGACTGTGAGGAGCACAAGGACGTCACCCTGTACAAGAAGGTTGCCCACACTCAGCAGGCTGCCAGGCTGCACATGATGTGGGTGCCACAGGTCAAGGCCACCGTGATCCTCGCATGCGTCCTCCTCCCCCTGGCAAGAAGAAGCGATCTTGGCTTGTTCGCGCAATTGAGAAGGTGCTGTGCATGAATGTGTGCCTCCACAAGGAGAACTACAGCGCCTACGCGGAGCGCCACAGCATCCTCGAGAACCAGCATCACATCATGACTGCTCTTGGTGCTCCCAATGTGCCACCACTTCCTCCTCCCAGGATTGCCTACAAGAACTGGAACAACCGCGACGTTGACTGGGACATCGGTGTGGATGATGATGAGGACATGGAGGATGTCACCGGGGATGAAGCAGAAGAGGAAGAAGAGGACACCCAGGCCTAGAGTTTGCTCCATGGGACGTAGCTCTCTCTTTTCTCTTTTTGGTATCCTGATGCCAAAGGGGGAGAAGATCTAGATGATCGCGGGCATTTGCTTGGGAGGGTTTCGTTCTTCATTTGCCTTTTTTATCATTTTGTGCGTCTTTTCGAACTTCGTTCTATCGTACTCATTATTCGTTGGTGAACTATTATTATTAGGAGGCATGTCTCCTATATATGCTATCTGTGATGTTTTCGTATCTTGCATTGTTAGTTTACTTCCCCGCAAATACCCGTGTTGTCATCATTCACCAAAAAGGGGGAGATTGAAAGCTCATGATCCCTCTAATGATTTTGGTGATGATGATAACACGGATATCTCCTATCTAACAATGTTGTTTAGACTGTGCAGCTATTATCTCAGAGGATCATTGTTATATTCTCATCAAAAGATCAAAGAGAAGAACTATATTCTGGAATTACTGCCACTGGATTTTTCAGTATGAAGGCCGGAAATTCCGGAACTTAAAGGGCGGATTATCCGGCCCCCAAACCGGAATTTTCCGCCCCCCCCCCCCCTTCCTGGCATTCACGAAAACGACTAAGTGTTTTTCTTCCCGCGCACAGAAGCCAGGGCGGAAATTTGCCCCGGAAATTTCCGGTGCAAAAATCCGGCCCTCTGGGACTTAGCAGAAATTGGATCATTACAAGTTGCCCGCGCACAGAGATGGGGGCGGAAATTCTGTCCGGAAATTTCCGGGCCCGGACATTTCAATTATCCGCCCCCCGGATATTTCAATATTCCGGTCATCAAGTCCTTAGCGATTTTTTCATCATTGACTGATGCCCGCGCACAGAAGGTGGGGCGGAAATTTGCCCCGGAAATTTCTGGAGCAAATATCTGTCCCCTAGTCCTTAGCAGTTTTTCATCAACAAGGTGATGCCTGCGCACAGAGATGGGGGCGGAGTATTGGGGCGGAAATTTCCGCCCCCGGATATTTCAATTATCCGCCCCCCGGAGTATTCAAATTTCCGGCCAAAGTACACCGGAAATTTCCGGTCTTTACACCGTAATATTCCGGTCCCGCAGGACTGCAACGGTCAGAATTTGGAGGAGCCTATAAATAGCTGTCTTCTTCCTCTAGATAGGTAGCTCGTCCATTCCTCTCTCTCCTCCATTGTTGTAGAGCTCAAAACGCCCCGATCTCCCTCCTCCCCAACCAAACTCGATGCCCTTCAAGGATCTCATGGAGGAGGACTAGATCTACCTTTCCACCAAGCCAAAACGTGTGTACCCACACCACAACTCTTGGGATCTTGTAATCTCTTGGTTGCTTTGTCATCCAAGGGAAACCCTAGTGCTTGTAGCTTCCACCTTGTAGCAAGAAGCTTCGATTGCTGAGAGCCTCCATCTCACTTGTGGAGTAGCCTCAACCCCTTGTAAAGTTTTGGTCAACGCCTTCAAATCGACCTCATAGTGGAAACGAGAATCTCCCTCACCGGAGAATCTCAAGGAGAACAAGGTGTGCACATCCGTGCTATTGAGGAGCACCTAGGTGGCTCCCCAGCTCTCCAACGTAGACGTACTTCTTTTAAGAAGGAACTACGGGAAACATATCCTTGTCTCCGTGTTTTTCACTTGTTGTTATCTTGTACCGTTCCTTTATTTCCGCTGCTACTTGCTCCGTACCACCTAGGGAGTTCACTTAGTTGCACATTTAGGTAATCAAGCATTTACTTTCTTAAAGCCCCCATTAAAAGTGAAAAAGAAGTAAAATTTGTAGGTCACCTATTCACCCCCCCCCCCCTCTAGTTGACCATATTGCACTTTCACCGGTGTGTCATCCTCACATAAGTTACGTCGTGTTTAATGGCGCTGCAGCCTTCCATAGCGACGCTGCCAGACTAGCACGACGGAGACGTGTTGCTGGCATTGAACCTCGGGCTGCTTCCCACGCGCCATGGAGATTCGTGCCGCTTCCGGCCTCTTCCCATCACAGTTTCCCGCCCATTCGGCAGGCTATATAAGAAGCCCTGCCGTGTTGCCACCCTCACCGAGCTAGTTAATCTCGCGGACGACACCACCAGATTCTACGCAATGTCTCGAGTGGTGGAGGACGCGCAAAATTGGGAGAGCAGCGAGGAGGAGCCGGAGACGTAGACGTCGTACCTCTTCCTAGACCAGGTCGAGGCGTGGAACTCCATCGCCACTTTCCGCGCCAAGGAGACGTATCGCTAGCTGGGCGCCGCCCTCGCCGAAGCAAACGACGCGGCCTAGGCTGCCGCCATCAAGCGGTCGATCGAGAGCGTGGAGATGGACGAGGCGTACCGCAACGTCTTCGGGTCCGACGCCGACCCCGCGGTAAGAGACGAGGCGTACTAGCAAGTCTTTGGCGTCCCGTACCCTGCCACGCCAGAGGAGGCCGCCCAGGAGGAGTCGGTCGCCCAGCCGGCGGCGTTCCTTGAGACGGAGGAGGCCGCCCAGCAGGCAACCCACGACGACCTGAACGCGCAGGGCATGGCAGCCTTCGCCGGTGGCTTCGACACCTACCGCTATGACATAACGGACGTCGCCGGGTGGAAGAAGGTTTCCGCGGGGCCGGCGAATCGCGATAGCTGAAGAGGAGGTCTCGGGAGAAGATGGAGAAGAGGCAGCACGCCGAGGCGACATCAGAGGAGGTGCATGCAAGTGAGGCGGCAGAGATGAAGTGGTATCTCTATACCGCACACAGTAAGCTCTGCTCTGCAGAGGTGCCTCCGAGGGCGCCACGCTAGCCGAGCAGCATCGGCTTATGGTGGAATAGTGGGCGCAGAGGCGCTGGACCAGGCAAGGCCGCAACAACGGCGAGGCTGGCCCCAGCGCGCCACCTCCTTCCGGAGTCTAGTTTAGTTTTACTTTAAGTTTATAGTTTCATCAGTCTGATTGTACAGATGCTGCCATCTACGAATAAATCGGCCTTTTTACCGAGCGTGCTCGACGACATCACCGGCTCGGCTTCCATCCTCGAGGGCGCCGGTGCAAGCTAAGTGTTTGTGCAACATTGTGTGTGTGGGTGTGTGTGTGAGGGGGAGGGGCAGGAGGGGGTTGGGGGCGGGGCAGGGTGGCGAGGTTCAATGTTTACCGTTGGAAGAGCCGGCCTCCAATTGACCGGACACTCGTCCGGTCATCCTGCAAAGCTGTCCAAATTAGACGCAGCTCGACACAAATTGAAGGGCGCTTTGGAGATGCTCCTCGTTTCTCTGTTATACCATTTGCATTTGACATTTTTGCAACAAGCGATGCGATGATTAGTTTATACAATAAGGACGGATGAAAAAACCATTTTCTTAGACGGTTGCGCACATGGATGTGCCGTACTTCGGACGTGAAATATAAATACAGGTACGGACCCCGTCCAATCCTGTACTTTTCTAATTCTCGGTCTCCAAGAACTTCCATGATTGCTGTATAATAATATCAACCTTGTCCTAGCACAGTACGTCGAGCAGTACCATAATCTTCTGTTTATCAGTGAAAAGGCTAGACGCACCAAAACAACGCACACGGCGAGATATCTCATTGTCTTGAAGTGGCCCCTGTTGAACTCGTCTGACTCTTTGGAGATTAGAACATTTCTTCACCCCGTCGCCATCGACATCTACGGTATCCTTCAAGATGCCATCCACCTACAATTTACAAAGCGAGTCTGTCCTTCCCCTGAAAAAGAAAGGGGTGTGAACTGTCGTAAAAGTGCTTATATATTGACACCATTTTTCTGAGAGTCCTCGTATGGCAGAGCGTGCGTCACTACTTGGTGACTTATCACATGGACGTTCTACCATCCATATCGCCGCTCACTCGAAGGGTTATACGGATATGGAGTAGTATTATTTATGCGGCTTCCTTTTCATTTAAGGTATAATATCTGAACTTTCAAACATAACAAAGAAATGTGAACATAATTGCTCTCGGAGCATCTCAACCGGCACCACAAAACACCCCAAAGGTCCATTCGGGTGCCGGACACAAAATTCCGGCACAAAATCACGCCACAGCCACACCTCCTAATGGTGGGCCGTGCACGATTTTCTGTCCGCACTCCACAATGGGCCTCCAACCTTGAGGGCAGAATGGACGCTACCAGACAGCCCATGGACAACGCCTTCGACATGTAGGGCCCGCCCGTCATAGACGGGAGGGGAAGCGGTTGTCCGGTCAATCTTGATTAATGGCTACGCAGGCAGCGACACCCCCCCCCCCCCCACACACACACGCGCATTCACTGAACGGCCACGCGTCCACCGGCGGGAAGCTTCTCGACGGTTCGCATGCTGCTAGTATAAATACCGTGTTCACCGTGCACTCCACTCACTCACTCTCCTCAGATCCCGCCTCTCCGTCTCCCATGGCGCACAACGACCAAGCCGGGTCTTCCAATGGCGGGTTTTTTGCGCCCACTCGCCGGGGCAACTTTCTGACGATGCCGAAGGCGGTACTGTTCGAGTGGTACAACCTCCCAGTGCCGTCGTACTTTCACGTCCCGAAGAGGGGGAAGACGAGCCCGGGTGGCCGCCTCATTGGCCCCTCCACTACGGCAACGAGCTGACCCTCCGTATCCTGAAGCGGAGGGAGGAGATGACGCAGCCGCAACGCGAGCTGCCCGAGAAGGGCGCGACGAATTACGTGTCGTGGCACCGCTGGTTCCGACGGGAGAGGGAGGAGTCGCTACAGACGTGCGACAGTGACGCGAAGTTCGTAGTAGAGTGCCACAAAAGATGGTGGGAGGGCCGTACCTCGACGAGTTCCTTGACTGGGCGTGGCAGCGCCGCCGGACAGAGCGTCCCCTCCGAACCTCCACGCGCGCACGGAGTAGGTGCTCGCCCTCCGGGTCCTCCGCCACCTGCGAAGGAGCCAAAACTGGAGGTGAAGGAGGAGCCCGGGCTCTTCCTCGCTGCGCTGCCGCAGCCACCAGAGCTCCCGGAGGAATGGCGTGTCCCGGAGGAGTACTACGACCCCGACGATGACGGAGACATGCTGAGGTTCACCGCGGCTCTTCTCCGCTCCACGGAGGAGCAGCCGCCTCCGCGCCACCCACTGGACGTGGCTGACAGCCCTGGGTTTTTCGTCGCCCTACGAGCATCCAAGGAGGCCACGGGGAGGAAGGAGCCTGCCGTGGTAAAGGCAGTGAAGGAGGGGCCGATGGTGAAGGAGGAACCCCTCGACGACATCGTGGAGCAGCTGGACGGCGACGAGGCAGCGGCGCAACGACGGGCGATGCCCAGGACGGCGGCGCACCGTCGGAGAGGCTATATCACCGTCCTCTCCAACGACGAGTAGCCGCCGCCGCCTAGCTAGGTTTAGTTTTTTTCAAATTTATTCAAATTCTTGTAAAAATAGCCAGAATTTGAATGAAATTTAAACCTTTTGGTTCAAAATCTTTATTTCTTGTTGTGGTTTGGGTTCACTGGTATGACGTCACCCTCAACCTGGACACGGGTCCGGCACCCTAATACGGACAAAAAAAAATGAAGGCCGGGAGACATAAGTTGGGGTGCTGATACTCACGCGGTACTGATTCGAAATTTTATCACGCGGCCCATCCTGGACAAGGCTGTGCAGCCCCCGCCACAGCAGTTGTGACACGCGTGTCTCTCGAACGTGGCAAGGTACGAACGCGCGGCCGCGCACATGCCAGGGCAAGGCGAAGAAAAAAGGACGATAGGTGAAACACGCGAAGGGAAAGGGCATCAGTACACGGTACCGGCGTAGCGATTGGGGTGGTGGTGGTACAATCGGCAAGCCGGACCGGAAAGGAATCCAAAAGGACACACCCCGGCGGGCCCTATGCAGGGTCGCGCACCCCAAACCTCTGTCCCAACCACGGCCGCTCTCCCGAAAATCATTTGCTCTCATCTTTAGACTAGTTATAGTGGGGAGTATCATACACAAGTATCATGCATATGATACTAGTACATGATACTACCTCTATAATGCATAGTATCTTATAGTAGTATCATAATCTTATTTTATTTATTATTTTGTAGAATCTCAATGCAAATATGTGTACAAGATTTACATGCAATTAAATTTTCTAGTTTTACGTGTCATGATACGGTATCTACCTATGTTACTATAACCATCTCTCTCCTCCTTAATTACCTGCCACATCATCTTTTTTGTGGGTCCAAGTTGCATGATACCACCACTATGGCTAGTCTTACATACTCCCTCCGATCCATATTAATAGGTGGTGAAGTGGATGTATCTAGCAATAAAACATGTCTAAATACATCCACTTTAGCACCTATTAATATGGATCGGAGGGAGTATTGTAATTTTTCAATTTTGCAGGTTTGTCTTTCTTCATGAGATGGATTTATTGATTCGATCGCTCCCTGCATCTATTACATGATTCGGTCCTATTGCCTACGCCCGCCAACAAGTTGTCCGGTTTTGTACTCTCTTAACAGAAAAGAAAATAAGCCTTGTCACAACGGTCGTAAGAGCATCTCCACAACCAGAAGAGGCGCTATCCATTTCAAAAAAGAAAAAAAAACACGATATACTCAGCGCGCTGTAAAACATTTTTAGAATGTTGATACACTATTTTACAGCGCGACGATTACGAGTCAAATTGCAGCGGCGTAAAAATACAGCGCGAGCAGCGCCGCGTTGCTGAGCATGCGCACAAAAATGCAGAGCGCGCGTTAGGCCGACGCTTGAGCTCAAACAAGCACATATGTAAAATACAAACAATGAATAAAAATCATGCAAACATAACATAAAACTAAATATCATCGGCATAGTTCATGACATAGTTTAAAAGCAAATCCAGGGCATAGTTCACGACAAATTAAAGTTCACACGAACATGCGGAATGACAACTTTCATTCTTCATCGTCTTCCACTTCAACTTCTTCGGTTGCATTGAGATCGGAAACTTGGCCATTGTTTGTTGCACTAGTGACATGAACCGTCGAGTCTTCAACCCTATCATTCCTAGAAGGCATGGAGAAACCATGGAAGCCACGGACCTTTCTCTTTGCAATTTTGAGAATTTCATCACGGGCCTTCCATTTCTCTTCATGCTCGAGCTCCGCATAACAATGATCGAAAACAAATGATCCATTTATAACTTTGTCTTTCTTGGTCTTTTTCCTTCTCCTTTATACAAAGTTTGAGCAATGTTTGCCTCCAAGGAAATAGTTCAACAAAGCAAGTTAGCCATAGAGAACAACCTAGTGCAATTATCCATAGAGAGCAAAGTAGACGTGGAGAACAAATATGAACTTACTATATCTTGTTTATTTGTGTTGGATTCATGGCGTCCGTAGCCGCCAACACACCCGCCCACTTTTGAAAATCCGTTAAAATCACATACCAACGGGAACGAAGAGGTCTTTCGGTGTGATCGGCCAATTGAGGTGTTGAGACTACCAAAGTACTCTTTCATACTCAATCAATAAGCGTCTCTTGTTTGCTCCGTGCCCACGGACGCATCCATGTCCACTTTGTAATATGTTTTGCAAAGAAAAATATATTCTTGTGCGGTGTAGTTCGCCTCTCTTCCTCTTGGTCCATTGTTGTGTATACCCTCCTCTTCCTCGTCAACTCCATCATCATTTTGGGTAAAGCCATAGTTTTGAGACCAATCTTGTTGGGAGCCATAGTTTTGAGATCAATTGTGATGGTTTGGTTCTACATTCATAGTTGACAAGTAGGTGGCATCATCATAACTACACGAAATGAAGGTAAAACACACATTAAGATGGCAATTTCATCATCCATGCTACAATGTTCGAAGTTGACAAATAATTGTACCTTTGGGGCATTCCATGAAAGATGTTGGGCGCATCCGCCCGCGCACCAACATCCACGACAGATGGCGATTGAGGCGGTGGTGGGGATGCGGAGGGGGCGGGCATTGGAGATGCTCCCATCTAGCGCGGGGAGGAAGGCCCTGGTCTTTTTGCTCGACGTGGCGGTAGAGGAGACACCGCAAGGCGCTTCAACACTCCAAAGCAGGTAGGTTTGGCCGTCGGCGCTGACACGGTGGACGGGAGGGCCGCGGCCGTCCTGCGTGTTCGTCCGAGGCGCCATGAACAGCCTGTGCGCAATTCCGCCGCTCGGAATTGGTGCGGCGACGCTAGGGTTTCTAGTCAGCGCGTACGGGGCGGCGGCGTAGGGGGGTGGGTGGCACATCGGAAGAGTTCTCCATCGTCGGTGCTGCGCAAGGAGGGGAGGGGCGGGCCTTCTTCTCTAGCCACGTGGGTGGGAGGAGTGGCGGAGGGAGATCCTGCTGTTGGCAGCGCTTTGGAAATGGAGGCTCCGAGATCGCGTCCTGGAGGCCTGGCTCGGGGTACTATGGACGGCTCGCGTTACCGGGTGTGGTGTGAAGCTTTTTCTAAGCGAAAGCTCTGCGCTTCGGTTCCAACGGCAGCGACGCCTGCGGGTGTCGTAACCCCCTTGGGGGCGATGTTGTGGCTACCTTCTCCACGCTAGAGCTACGGGTGAAAACCCCTTACTGTTTCGGTATCAAAGACGGCGGTGCTATGCGTCTTCACCCTCTTGGGGGCATCGTCGTGGAGCCTCAGTCTCGCACCATGGTCCTCAGTGGCAAGTTTGGCTTTCCTTTATTCTTTTTCGGTTTTATCTTTGATCTGGTGTGTAAGAGGGTTTCCTCGTGACCTTGTATCAGTTCGGCCATTGGGCTTTATTTATAAAGCGGGGCGAAAGCCTGTTTGGAGAAAAAAAATTAAAGTATAACCAAACAAATAATGATATTATTTGATTTAAACTTGCAAGAAATATGAATATTAGAATTTTATACCATCTCTTGTTGGTTTGGTTTGGTTCCTTCTTTAATTTGTTTTCATCATTGTTCGCACATAGTGATAGTATGGCTAACTAAACTTTTCAACCTCATTTTTCGTTCAAATACGATTCCTGAAGAACAGTGGCGGGGTATTTTAGTACCAATCTTCAAGAACAAGGGGAATGTTCAAAGGTGTACTAATAAACGTGGAATAAAGCTGATGAGCCATACTATGAAGTTATGGGAGAGAGTCATTGAGCACCGCATTAGAATATTGACAAGCGTGACCAAAAACCAATTTGGTTTCATGCTTGGGAGATGTACCATGGAAGCCATCTTCTTGGTACGACAACTGATGGAGAGATACAGATAGCAAAAGAAGGACCTTCATATGGTGTTCATTGATTTGGAAAAGGCCTATGATAAGATACCCTCGGAATGTCATGTGGTGGGCCTTGGAGAAACACAAATTCCAATAAAGTACATTATCCTCATTACATATATGTAAGATAACTGAAGTGGGGATGACTCCAGGACCCGTCGAGTGGGCCTGCCCGGTCCAAGGCCCAAAGCGAGGCGCTACTCCGTAGCTCTAGAAGGCCCAGTGGAAGCCCACCCGCGAAACTTGCGGGTCAAGAAGGAAAGTTCCACCGACCTAGAGCTAGGGTTTGTAAACCCCCCCCCCTACCCCGGGACTGTTTGGGACCCAGCTATCTATAGAAAGGCTGGGAGAACCACGGGGAGGGGGGTCCAATCTACCTTCCACCATCATAGCCATAGCTCGAGATCCATCTCTCAGCTTGCGCTCTCACCATTGTAATCGATCTACCCGTAAAACAGATCAGAAGAGCAGGAGTAAGGGCATTACCTCTACGAGGGCCCCGAACCTGGGTAAAACTTTCCCCTTGTTAGCCGACAATTGTCGGCAGCGTCTTATTTGTTCTCTTAATCGAAACCCTACCGGATCATCCGAGGGTCTTGTCGAGATGACTAATCGACAATTGGCGCCATATGTGGGAACGACGGGCGATGGATCCACGACGTCTTTGGCCTCATCTTTGCCAAGCTTCAACTGGATCCATTCGGGTCGCTCGTCTACGCGCCCCACTCGCCGGAATCTCGCCCGGTGTTCAGCGAACTCGAGAAAAGCGTCAGCCTGACGTTCGGCAGCTTCCACTTCCACGCCAGAAAGGCGGGAATCCTGCACTTCCCCGACCAGATCGGGCTCGGCGAATCGGACTCCGAATCCGTCTCAAGCCCGACGACCCTTGAGTCGCCATCTGATGATGTTGGTCGCGACCAAGCGCCCAGCGGTGGCTCCATCCGTCGCAACACGCGCAACTTCCACACAATCGCGACTGAGGAACCCTCCAAATTCGGCGAAAGCCATCGGCCTACGCCTAGGACTCACGAGCCATATCTGGCCCAATTCTGAATGGAAGTATCAACCGAACAACCTGAAGAAACGGAGGAAATCCGAGCAGAGCAGAAACGCATCAAGGTCTCGCGAGCCTCTTGGCTCAAAGCAAAAGCAGCGCTACAATCTGGCCAGCCGATAGAAGCCGGATCCTCTCGAGAAGACCTGACCGCGTATCATTACCACCTGCTGCGGACAGGCCGACTGTTGGCAGAAGCCCGCAAGGACCTAGAAGCATGGAAGGAAGCAGCAGAAGCTTCGAGTGCCGCGCGGCGCTCTCGAGAACTCACTCAACGGGGAACCAGCCTCCAAAGAAAAAGTACGTCTCAAAAACTGCATGCCTGGACCAAGGGTCACTCAGCGAAGTCAGCAAATCACTCGAGACCTCCCTCATGCACGTCAATGAGGAAGGCAACATATGCCCGACAACTCCAGCCGATGCGGTCCTGGCCGCCGCTACGTACTTGCAGGCGAACCAGCCGCCCGAAAACGACCCCCGCGCGGAACAACACCGACAAGTCCAGAAGGGCTTGGTATGGTTGGAGCAGCGATCGCCGCCTAAAATTGAAATCATGCGACAACCCCAGAAGCTGATAAAACCCCTCGGATGGACAAAACACCTCGTAGACGCGAGAGTACGTCACCAAAGAGAGGAGATAAGAGGTCACCTCTCCGCTCTAGAGGAAACGAAGCCATGCGCCGTGGAGATAGCCCGCATAGAGATGAAGACAGCCCACGAAACCGCGATAGCAGCCCGCGGCACCACGGAAGCCGGTCGCGACACCGCAGCAGAGAACTGCGGCAGGAGGATAATCGCGACCGAACTCAACACGACGCGCGTGGGGACATCGCGCAATGCAAGTTCGACAGAGCTCGAGCCCGAAGGAACCGCGCCCGATCGCTATCCACCTCCTCTGACGAGGAAGCTTACGGTGCGATGTGCTTCAGTAGCAAGATCCGCGAGGCACCAATGCCCAAAAGATTCAAACTCACAACAGAGGTCCCAAAGTACGACGGCTCGCAAGAACCCAAGTCATGGCTTTCAGACTATCTTACCGCGGTAAAATGCCAGCGCGGAAACAAGACAACAACCATGCAGTACCTAAACCTGCACCTCGTAGGCGCTTCCCGTAGTTGGCTCGAAGGAAGACCGAGTGCACATTACAGATCCTAGAACGATCTCACCCGCGACTTCGAGAAGAACTTCTAGGCGACGTACAAACGGCCAACATCTATCGAGGAACTGCGAGCATGCAGGCAGAAGAGCGGCGAGTCTACCCGCGAGTATATCCAGAGATGGAACACACTCAAGAACACGGCGGCAAACATATCATAAGAAGTTGTGGTCAAAGCTTTCACCAAGGGTGCTCGACACGCCGCCTTCCGAGAAGAACTGGGACGATCTGGGCCCAAGTCAATCGGAGAATTAATGGCGATAGCAGACAGGTGGGCTAATGGCGAGGAGTCCCTGCGCAACGAGAAAACTTGCTCACCCGCGCCTGAGAAGGACCGCAATGGAGACCGCCGAAAGAGGAAGAGAAAACACTACGACCAGGATGAACAATCGGAACTGGTGACGACGGAGTTCACGAGAAATCGCGACAGCGGATCCCGCGGAAATCACGACTGGAAACCAAAGTCAGACGATAAAACTCCCGAGGAGGACCTTGACGGATACTGCTCTCTGCATCTGTTTACAGATAAGCGCACGGGCAAAACCAAGGCCACTCACCTCCTCAAATACTGCCGAAAGTTCCAGGACATCCTCGACGCATACACGAAGAAGCACAGGGCCGCCGTTAGCCAGAGATAACTGCGACTACCGGGAGGATACCAACTACCACCCCTGCCTCCACCCGCATGTAACATCCCTAATTTTTGAAGGAATTCAAAAATCACAAAAATTTAAAACTTTTGTTTTCCACTAATGAAAGTCACCAAAAACAAATAAAACTCAAACACAAAGGAAACATTATTTGTTATTCCAATATTATTGGAAATGATAATTCAAATATGCCTCTGTTTTCTAAACCTTAAGTCAGCAAAAATAGATAATTATTCAAAGACACTCAAATAGCAAACCTTAAAAATATAAAATAGTTTTCCATAAACATGTTGTTTTACATATTGTTTTCATCTTCTATCAATTGGTAATAATTCATCTTTCAATTATTTGATTTATAAAATATTTTCAAAGCTAAATTTAACTACATCATTTTCAATTACTATATAGAGAATATAGTAATGAAATGTTTTTCATAGATCACTTTCTATTTGAAAATGGGCATTAACTTAGTTAAAAACAATATTTTCTTTAGTTGTGAAAACCTCTGATTTTATTTGACTAATTATGTAAAAAAAAATCTATTTAGGAAATAACAATAATGGACTATTGGCCATTTATTCATATTTTCAATTTTTAATTGTGTTTAAAACAGAACATAATTGTTTTCATTTGAAAGTATTTGTTTTTACAAAATTACAAAAATTTGTTTGAGGTCATTTGGACTTGTAAATCATAAGTTATGAATTATGGAATATAGAAAAGGAAAAGAGAACAAAAAAAGTAAACAGACGGCCAGCCCATCTTCCCTCTGCCTCTTTCTCGCGCGAATCCCAGCAGAGGCCCAATAGAGCAACCCAGCAGCCAGCCCGCCAGCAGCCCGCACCCTCCCCTCTCTCTTCTCTCTCACTGACATGCGGGATCCACAGCTGACGTCATGCTGACGCGAGCTTCCTTCAACCTCCAGCACAAGAAATCGAACCCGTATCGAAACCGATCCTCCTCCCGATTGCTTGCGATTTACGGCACGGGATGGTGGCCGCGAGAGCACCACTATAAAGCCCATGATCCTAGATCCGTTTCCCCTCTCTTTTTGCATCTGATTACGCCGCCGGGCTGCTGCAATGTCTCGCCGGAATCTGTAACCCTAGCCGCCGTTTTGTGTCGATCTCCGCCGGTACAGGGGGTCCCCGCCGCCCAATAATGGCCTCCTCTCTTCCCCTCAAACGTGCGCACCCTCCTGACCCCCTTTCTCTATTTTTAGCACAGCAAAACCACGTCGTCGTCTGCGACCGAGGCTCGCCGGAGCCTCGAGTTCCCCATCTTCACCGCGCCATCGCCCGAGGAAGCGAGCCACGACGTCACCGCCACCATCGTCTTCGCCTTGTCATGCTGCACCTCGCGGACGTCTCCCCGAGGCCAAAGAACCCCATCAGTTTCGTCCCCATCAAATTTCCGACGCCCCGCGCCGCCGCTTCGCCATCGCCGGTGAGATTCCGACCCGGTGAGCACCTCCTACTCCCTGTGACGTTCGATCTAAATCCAAGGGCCAGGATTAGAATTTAGGCCGAACCGGTACCTTGCAATCTCGTGCATTCACTGTTATTTAGATCTAACGGCCACGAGCCACGATCCACGCCGAAGCGGTATTAACCAATCATAGGCCTCCGTTCCATATCCCTCGGATCGCCCTATTTTCTTTTAACAGAGGAGCCCTTGCAAATTTGCAGAAAAGCCCCCCAACTTAGATCTGCAATAACTTTTGAACCCCATGGCCAAATTGAATAATTTTGTACTTTTGAAATCAGCACAATATTTAGAACACATTAGACTCAAAGAAATTCAAATTTGGTACGTGCACACACTTGTTATTTGTAGATCTTTGTAAATATCATTTTGTGAATAACTTTAGATCCATAATTCGAAATTTGACAAATTTGGACTTTTTGAAAAGCCCTGAACATGTAGAATCTTTTAGTACTGGCCAAAATTAAATTTAAAATTGGTTTAAATTTTAAATATGTTTGTTTGATGATTTTTGACATAATTTAAATTTCATTATCCCAAAAACTGTAAATAAATATTCTTGTGAACTTTAGGCCGTGTACTAACAGTCCCCAATGCTCAAAATCATATTTGGCTAAGTGTAAAATGTTGCCTTAGATTTTTGTGCTCTTTTACTATTATGACTTAATTATTTTCAGTAAAGGTTTTTAATATATTTTTCCTTAGCAAAATTTCTCTAAGTGATAACTCTAGACCAGAGACACCAAATACTAAGCCCTTAGGAACTTTGAAATATTTCTAAGTTAAGTTAAGCCAGTTGGTCTCTTGGTGAAAAAACACTAAGTCTGGTTTGGTGAAGACAATGAAGTGAAGGAAAGTACCCCCTCTTTAATCCCCGGAGAAGCTGAAGGAACTACATGAACAAATGAAGGACTTAGCAAATTCAGAAGCATCTCCAAAAGGTAGAAGCACTTGGAAGAAAATTTAGAGGAAACTTCATGAAGACCAATCCCATCTTTTTCTAAGTCTTTCTCCCTTTTATTTTATATTCCCTTAGACTTTATGGTGGCCAAGTTAGATCAATACCAACCTTAGTTTGTGTCAAAACCATCAAGTGTTGCAAATATCAATGAAGTCATCACAACAAGGAGAAAGCTACAAAGGAGCCTGAAGATTTTCCAAGACCAATCGTGTGAAGACTTAGGAATTGTTTTCCAATACTTAGAATTTGTTTTCCAAGTGAGAGAGTTTTGAAGACTTCAACAAGGAGGACTACAAACAAGACCTTTAAAGGACATACATAAAGACTTAGACACAACTCAAGGAAGCAAAAGAAGACTTAGAGAACTCAAGACAGAAATAGATTTGACCAAAACTGTTGTGTGTTCTTTTTTTATCAAAGACCAACCCTTAGTCATAGAGGGAAAACACTAACTACAAATACTTAGTTTATTCTGAGCTTTGAAACTAAATGTTTTCACATGTTGTCATTTGCTATGTTTATTACTTTGTATGTTTTCTTAATTTTTGTATGTTTGTTAGCATGTTTGTTTATTTCATGTTGTGTTTTGAATGTTTAGATTGTACGGAGAGCAACGTTCTTTTGTGAAGAGAAGGTGATTTTTCTTCACCAATTTCAAAGGCAGGTAACACACCATCAACTGCCCATTATTTTTCTATATGCATTAGTTGATTTTTGAGTAGTATGCATTGATAGGAAATTTTAGTAAGTTATATATATATTATGCTATGCTGGTATCCTAGTAGTGTGTAGCCATATATTTACCTTATCCTTATAGCCTTAGAACTTGTTAGATGCTATGCAATGTTACAAATTGTTTTTACTCGAGGTTGTGGAAAAAATTCTAAGTAACAACTTCAATGAACCACCTGGGTGGATTTGGTTGCATGGCTGATGAGAGTTGAGTGTCTCCCCGAGGGGTGTTCACTTGAGGAATGCCACCCAGGAACAAAGTGATTTTGATGTTCCCCAAGTTTAGATTGCTTCTAGTGCAGCCTTTTGTCATATGGGCTCTGGCTTAGTCGACTAAGTTGTGTGGACTCTACATGTGGCTTGACAAGCATATGTAGCAGAATTATAGGTGGAACGGGTCTTGCCGGTTGGTAGTTTTCATGCTTCTGAAAGACTTCGACTCAATTCTCTCCTTTCCTTAATACATTCAGCATGTATAGGATGTTTGGGTGAAAAGAGTACAAGGGTGAAAGTGCACAACCTCTGCAGAGTTAGAAACTAAGATCTTAGCCGTGTCCCAGGTTATGAACAACATCAAGCAGCTGGACAAGGATGGACGGAAGAATCACATCACCATTTTCAATAAGTAAAATTTTGTCCAAGTGAACAGTAGATGTGGTGCTTGGATTTCAATCCAATGTTGCCACCCTTTGAGAAGAAAAGTTTGTTCTACAAAAAAGATAGGAGAAAACTTGCTTTCTGCAAACTTAGCCAAAACTCCACTCAGCCAAATATGCATTTAGTATTAGTCTTGTCATTTATATCCACCATAGTGTTACTTGCCGATACATTAAATTGTATTGACCCCCTTTGTGGCTGCATATTCCATCCTGCAGATGATTCTGAAGACGAGTGAGGTTTCGTTTAGGATCTCGAGTCTAGAGCCAACATATTTTGCATGTGGCACATGAAGAAGATGGGCTCAATGTTTCTATGTTTTCCGATGTAATACTTTGTATTTTTGCTAATCTTCTAAGACTATGCAAGTTGTAATAATCTTTTTGTAAAGACTGGAACTTACGATGTAATAAAAAATGACGCAGTTGCATGATAATTCATTTTGTACCGTGGTGCTAGCAATTGATCCAGGGACTAGCACGGTAACACATGTGTTCTTACATTATTTAAATTAGGAATGCTATAAAATGGTACCCCAGAACGTTGCGCTAGCCGCGCTACCAGCGCCACCCGCCGCAAACCAAGGAACTAACGGATACTCGAATCCACACGGACTCCTCGAAATGATACAGAAGGTCTGCACGTCCCGCAGAGTCCAGAAGACGAACACATGTCAAGTTAACATGGCAGTACATGCTCCACCATCCCAGACTGAATACCTGAAGATGTCGGAGCAACTGATAACCTTCTTCAAAAGAGGACCACCCTCCACGAGTGTATCGACCAGGGCACGCCGCGCTCGTCATCCAGGCGCAAATAGGCAACTACGACCTAGCCCGAGTGTTCATGTACGGTGGCAGCGGAATCAACATCATATACGCGGATACACTCCGCAAGATGAACAAGAACCTGGACGGACTCGCGGAATCAGAAACATCCTTCCATGGGATAGTACTAGGGAAAGCTGTCCGACCACTCGGAACAATCGACCTAGAGGTGATACTCGGAGACCCGAAGAATTACATGAGAGAATTCCTCGACTTCGAGGTGGTTGACTGGCAATCGCAGTACCACGCCATTCTCGGCCGAACAGCGTTCGTGAGATTCATGGCAGTGCCCCATTATGCCTACCTCAAACTCAAACTCCCAGGGGAATACGGCACAATAACCATAAACAGCGACTTCCAGAAGTCAGACAAGTGCGACAATGAGTTCAACGAAATCGCGAAATCCTTCGGGATGCAAGAGGAGCTGGAAGAGCTGGCAAAAACCACGGATAACTCTGTGATGCCGCTCACCAAAAAGAACACCCCAGAACTCGAGTTCAGCCCAAGCAGCGACACTCGAAAACATCAAGTGCACCCGACAGAATCCGCGAAGACGGCGATCGTGTCCACCACCCTATCATCCGCATAGGAAAGCGCGCTCGTCGAACTCCTCCGTGAGTACTGGGAGATTTTTGCCTGGCAGCCCTCAGATATGCCAGGAATACCTAAGGAGTCCGACGAGCACTCACTTGAAGTGTTTAAAGATGCAGAGCCAGTCAAACAGACCACCCGACGCTTTTTCGAGCCAAAACAGAAAGCAGTCGGAGAAGAGGTGAACAGACTGTTAGCCGCCAAGTTCATCAGGGAAATTAAGATTTCCACCTGGTTAGAAAATCCGGTATTAGTCCCGAAGAAAAATACTGACATCCTCCGCGTGTGCATCGACTACATGTCGTTGAACAAACACTGCCCCAAGGATAACTTTCTGTTACCACAGATCGACCAGATCGTGGACTCTATAGCAGGCTGTCAACGCGTGTCCTTCCTGGACGCCTACTCGGGCTATAATCAAATCAGGATGAAGGAGGAAGATGAGGAGAAGACAACATTCATCACACCGCACGGTGTATACTGCTACTAGACGATGCCCTTCAGGCTAAAAAACGCAGGCACAGTATATCAGCGTTGCATGCAAAAATGCCTCGCCAAGCTCATTGACAAGAACGTAAAAGTGTATGTTAACGATATCGTCATCAAGACTCGAGTGGAGGACACGCTCCTCGAGGATATTAGGGAGACATTAGATTCCCTCAGCACATACAGAATCAAGCTCAACCCAACAAAATGCGTCTTCAGGGTTCCCGCTGGACAGCTCGTTGGTTACATGGTCTCTGCCCGAGGACTTGAAGCCAACCCGGAGAAAATTCAGGCGATCTTGACGCTGAAAGAACCGACAAATCTTTGTGGCGTGCAGCAGCTTGCATGGCGACTAGAACCCCTCAGCAGGTTAATCGCAAGGTTAGGCGAGCAAGCGCTCCCTTTCTACAAATTGCTGAAGAAAACGGATAAGTTCGAGTGGACATCAGAAGCGAAAAAGGCGTTCGTTCATTTGAACAGAGTGCTGCAGAGCAAGCGCATATTGGCAACACCACAGGAAAGGGAACCTCTCTACCTTTACCTAGCCGCAACAAATCAAGTGGTCGGCACGGTAATTGTCGTCGAGCGGCCAGAGGACGAAAAAGCATACGACACTCAGAGACCAGTGTACTACATCAGCGAGGTACTCTCGCCGTGCAAAGAGTGATACCCCCACTAACAGAAACTCGCGTATGGAGTGGTCCTCATATCCCGCAAGCTCAAACACTACTTCCAGGAACATACCGTCATAGGTGCTAAACGACGCATCACTCGGTACTATCATGAACAATCCCATGGCATCCGGAAGAATCGCAAAATGGAGCATTGAGCTAGGCGCCTGGGATATCATATACACTGGACGTAACACCCTCAAATCTCAGGTGGTCGTAGAATTCCTGAGCGAGTGGACAGAGCTGCAAACTCCAGGCCCCCAGAATACACGAGCAACTGATCACGTACTTTGATGGATAAAAAAGAAACGAGGGAGCCGAAGCCGTTGTAATCCTCATATCACCAAGGCGAGACAAGCTCCAGTATGTTCTGCGACTCGACTTCCCCCTCTGACGATCCAGCGTCCAACAACGTTGCAGAGTACGAGGCACTCCTACACGGCATGAAGATAGCGATTGCCTGCGGAGCCACCCGATTGATGATATGCGGAGACACAAATCTTATCGTGCAGAGAGACGATGAAGGAGTGCGACGTTGTCGCAGATAACATGGTCGCCTATCGCGACATGTACAACCTACTCGAAGGAAGTTTCAAAGGGTGCAAGATGAAGCACGTCGCATGATCAAGCAACGAAGAAGCAGATAGAGTGGCAAACATAGGGTCAACAAACACCCCTGTTCCACCAGGAATCTACTTCAAGAGAATAAGCAAACAATCAGTCAAGGTAAAAAAGCAGGCAGCAACACCTGCAGCAACAAAAACGGAAGCCAGTCAGCAAATCGCCTTCGTCGAGCTCATCCATAACATCTCAAGGCAAGTCTTCCTGGCCGAGCCAACTTGGATGCAGAAATACCTCGATTACTTGACAAACAAACAGCTCCCAGAAGACATTTGTGAGGCAAGACAAATCGCTCGATGCAGCAAATTCTTTTGGGTAGTAAAAGGAGAACTATACAAGCAAAGCATATCAGGAGTGCTCTAGAGGTCTATCGCACCCGAGGACGGGAAGGAACTGCTCCGCGATATACACCAAGGCGACTGTGGGCATCACGCAAGCTGGAGAGCAATCTTGGGGAAAGCTTTTCGAGCAGGATTCTACTGGCTCACGGCAGCTACAGACGCCGAAGACCTTGTCGAGAGGTGCAGCGCCTGCCAAAAGTTTGCTCCCAAGCCACACACACCGGCCACATAGCTCCACATGATCCTCATCTCCTGGCCCTTCGCTTAATGGGGGCTCGATATGGTGGGACCGCCATGGAAATCAACACCAGAAGGATACACTCACCTGCTGGTTGCAGTCGACAAATTCACGAAATGGATAGAAGCCATGCCGATAACGTCGCAACACGTCGAGTGTGCCGTGAGATTCCTCGACTCCAACGTGTACAGATTCGGTGTTCCACACAATATCATCATAGATAATGGGACGAACTTCACAGCCAAGGAAACCCAGACTTTCTGCAAGGAAAAAGGGATAACCCTCAGCTTCGCCTCCGTGGCACACCTGCAAACTAACGGCCAAGTCGAAGGCTCCAACAGATTAGTTTCGGCTGGCCTAAAGAAGCGGTTGTTCACCCGACTACACACAGCAGCAGGGAATTGGGCCGAAGAACTACCAACGGTGATGTGGAGCCTACGAACAACACCCAACCGATCGACAAACTAAACGCCATTCTTCATCGTATACGGAGCTGAAGCCTGTGTTACCCGAGGACGTCAAGTTTAGTGCCTGATATGTCTCATTGTATCTATAATTTCTGATGTTCCATGTTGATATTATGCCAATGTCTACATGTTTTCTCCCTTCTTTATAGCATTTTTACATGTTTTTCGGGACTAACCTATTAACAAGATGCCAAGTGCTTGTTCCCTATTTTCTGTTGTTTTTTATTTCAGAAAAGTTGTTCTGGAAATATTCTCGGAATTGGACCCCACGAATCCCGAAGTTCCTATTTCCCCCGAAGGCTTCTAGAAGTCCCGAAGAGCCCCGGAGGGGGGCCACTAGGGTGGCGCGGGTCCCCCCTGGCCGCGCCACCTGGTGGTGTGGGCCACCTGGCCACCCCCTGGCAACGCCCTTTCGCCTATATATACTACCCGATGCATAAACCCTAGAGGAATCAACCTTTTCCACAAAATACATCCGTAGCTCCGTCACCGCCGCCGACAAGTTTCGGGGGACAGATCTCTGTTCTCGCACCCTGCGGGGACGGGGAAGTGCCCCCGGAAGCCATCTCCATCGACTCCAACGCCATCTCCATCGCCGTTGTTGTCTCCTATGATGAGGAGGGAGTAGTTCTCCCCCGAGGCTGAGGGCTCTACCGGTAGCTATGTGGTTCATCTCTCTCTCCCATGGTGTGATCTATATGTGATTGTGAGCTTTGTAATCAAGTTTAATAAGTAGATGTTACTCTTCATATTGTGCTACTCAAGTGTTTTATTAATATGAACTTTCGAGTCACCTTGTCCCGCGGTGTGACGGTGACAGTGTGCACATCGTGTGTGTCTCCTCTATGAATTGTGGTGTTTGTCTAGTACCTTCTAGGGAGCTCATAGTGATAGCGTGGGGTTAAATAGACATGGGAATGCTTACTTTAAGGAATGCTTTTTGCAGCCCTACGCAATGATTAGTGTTTGTTATCCAACCGGAGAGGGTTAAGAGTAGCATAGTGAAGAGAAGATATTTATTTATTCATTATGTGATCATTGTTGAGAGTGTCCACTAGTGAAAGTAGGATCCCTAGGCCTTGTTTCCAAGCATTAAAACACCGTTTTTCGCCTGTTCTGCTACATGTTTGCTTGCTGCCATATTTATTTCAGATTGCTATTATTACTTATAACCATCCATATTACTCGCATTGCACTATCTCTTCGCCGAACTAGTGCACCTATATACCTGACAAGTATATTGGGTGTGTTGGGGACACAAGAGACTTCTTGTATCTTAATTGCAGGGTTGCTTGAGTGGGATATCTTTGACCTCTACCTCCCTGAGTTCGATAGACCTTGGGTGATCCACTTAAGGGAAACTTGCTGCTGTTCTACAAACATTTGCACTTGGAGGCCCAACACTGTCTAAAAGAATAGAACCGTGCGTAGACATCAAGGTCTTTTCCGGCGTCGTTGCCGGGGAGGTAAGGTAAAAGGTACTCACATCCTCGGGTGTGAGTGCTCGGAGTTATTTACTTTAGATTCTGCAATTTTGTCTTTTTGTTTCTTGTTTTCACTAGTTAGGCTTATTTTTACTTGTTACTTGTTTTTATCTTTATGCTTAAATGGAAAACAACAACAAAATGAGAGAGCTTTTGAAGAGAAAATTAAAAAACCTATGGTGCTTTATTTGCATGCTAATAGCAATGTTATTAGTATGAATTCTTTGAACACCATTATTGCTAATGCTATTGAAAATTCTAAGCTTGGGGAAGCTAGTTTATATGAAAATGATATTTTTAGTTCCCCAAGCACAGTGCTTTGATGATGAGCCTATGCCTGTTACATATAGTAGTGATCATGATTGAGAAAAGCACAGTACTTTTGATATTGAAAATGACGATATAGAAAGCTCTAAACTTGTGGATGATGTGTTTGAAAATCCTTTTGCTACTGATGATTATATGCTTGATACATCTCCTCCTAATAAAAATGATGATATGTTTACAAATGAACACATTTTGGAGGATAACTATTTTATTGCTTATGATGATATTATTCTTCCTATATATGATGATTACAATGATGAATATGACATTTTCAGTCCACCTACTATTGAGGAGAAAATTTATTTTGATGATACTATGCCTCCTATATTTTATGATTATGGTGATGAGAATAATAATGATAGCTATTTTGTTGAATTTTCTCATGTTGTTATTAATAAGAATGACTATGCTTATGTGGAGAGTATTAATTCTTTTATGCATGTGGCTCGTGATAAGAATGTTTTACGTGATAGCTATATTGTTAATTTTATTCATGATTCTACTGAAAGTTATTGTGAGAGAGGGAAATATGGTTTTACGCATCTCAACAATATAAAGTTTCCCCTCTTTATGTTAAAAAATTTGAAGTTGCACTTATTTTGTCTTCCTATGCTAGTCACTTTGTGCTTTGTTGACTTATTTTTCTACAAGATTCTTCTTCATAGGAAGTGGGTTAGACTTAAATGTGTTTTATATTTGCTTCTTGATGCTTTGTTATTGTGCTTCAGTTCATATTTCTCATGTGAGCATTGTCGAGACATCGTAGTAGACTTCATGGACGGGGGTGCCATGAGCCTACGGGTAGAGACGTGGGGACGTGGTAGCACAACAACCAGGAACACCAAATTTACCCAGGTTCGGTACGTCGCAACTAGGCGGCGTTCCTACTCCTACAATCTCACTAAATCAGGGCTGAAGCCTGAAGTATACACAATACAACGTGAGTAGTGTTTCGCTCACTCGGCGAGGATCAACTTCTCGGCGAGTTGGCTTCTCTATATGTTGTCTTTCTTCTCTCCCGTCCGGCTTTATATAATAGCCGGGTTAGGGCTTAAAGAAAGGAAACCTAGAAGACTACGGAAAGGATCTTAACTTGGAAACCAGGAATCTGCCTTCTACTCCAAGCGGCGCCACTTTGGGCCGTGGTCCGGGTTCTTCTAGAATCCGGCTTCTGCGCGTCAGCGTACTGGGCCGCCTAATGGACTGTGACCCGTTACCAATCAGGCCACCCTGGTAATCCGTCTCTTTAGGACAATGCCGGATATACCCCTAATCGGTATATATCCGACAGTAGCCCCCAAGAAGGATTGAGACTTCATCCTGCCACCTTTCGTCAATTCGCATTCTGCTCCGAGAAATGTTGGCGATTTGTCTTGATTCTTCTTTTTCCCAAAACTTCATAACGCATAACTCGAATTTCATAAAAATCCGGCTTTCTCTTCCACGAGCCTTCGTGGAGAAGGAGTTTCTTGACATGTAACTCAAAACTCGGATTTACTAGAATCCGTGTTTTCTTCCACGAGCCTTCGTGGAGAAGGAGTTTCTTGACATGTAACTCAAAACTCGGATTTACCAGAATCCGGCTTTTCTTCCACGAGCCTTCGTGGAGAAGGAACCTCGTCACATCAGCGATGAAAACGTGCTGACATCACGGACGTTTGGGCTCAGTCAAAATCCTGAAACGTATCTCTGACAGATTCTCACGGGAAACGAGGAGATAGCACTTATCACCCCGCCTCCTTATTTCCCGGGTTTTCTGGTGCGTGACACGCGTCAAAGATCTAACGGTCAAAAGAGCTGTTGCGCGTATCTCCACATTGTTTCGGCTATAAATAACCGCCCTCGAGCACTCCGGTTGCCCTTCCGCTCTCACTCCAGCTTCCATCCCTCAAGCGCCATTGCTCTCGAGCCCAAGTTTCAAGTGCGAGCAGAGCCTGTGCGTCTCGCACCGTCCCCGGAAACTCATCATCGGAGGTTCGGGATCTTCCCCGCGCCTCCCAAAAATGTCTACCGGCAATTCACCGCGTGCCGCTAAGGAGAACACCGTCGCCCGCAACATAGACGAAATCATCAACGACATCGATCCCCTGCTCGATTCCCCGAGCCGCGCCGTCGTGAACGCGCCAGAGGAAACTGCCGGTGGCCTAGTCCACGAGGATCCTTCTCTCGCGGCCGAAAACTTGGTGGCATCATCTTCCGCTCCGCCTCCAGCCTTCACCGCTGAAACGGCGAAAGAAAAGATCATCCTCGTCGGCGAGGAGCTCGCTGCCGCGGCCGCTGCCGGAGCGGAGGACGAAGGAGAGATGTCCGGGAATTGGAGCCGTTGCAACTTCCCTTCTTCCGAGAATAGAGAAGGAGGGGTTGGTTCTGAAAGGCAAATGGTGGCACGAGGAGGACGACTCTGAGCCCTTGCCGAGAGCCGGGGAAAGGGTTCTCCTCACCTCGCACGTCACCCGAGGTATGGGGTTTCCACCTTCTGCCTTTTTCCTCCAAGTTTTAAACCACTACAAAATCCAGCCCCACAATCTTCTTCCAAATTATATTCTATACCTAGCCGGGTTTCAGTCCCTCTTTGAAGGGTACCTAGGATTATAACCTAGGTTAGACTTTTGGCAGTACTGTTTCGGGGTTAAGTGAAACCCGTCTGAGGGTGCACTCCCGACTTGCGGAACCATGTCCTTCACCCTCCGTAGGTTTAGGGGAGGATTGGTTCCCCAAGATTAAAACCCCGGAGTCCGTCAAGTTTTGCACGGGTTCCTTCTTCTACCAACAAGACGTCCCATTTCCTGGAAAGGAAATGGGAATTCCACCTTTTGTCAACTCTGTCGCCACTCCCCAAGACAACTGGGAAGTGGACGCAGTTCAAACCTTGCCGGATGATTTAATGAAAATCAAACGGCGCATCGAAAAACTTGTCTCCTCCACTCCTCCTCTCACTGGAACCAACACAGTTCTGTGTTGGTTCGGGAGACGCATCCAGCCTTTGGCTTATCGCAGAACCCGACTTCTATGCGAATACAAGGGTCCAGAGGATACAATGAGGGGAACGGACAAAGCATTCTCCAGAAGGGACTTCAAGAAGCGGGTTAATCATTTGGTTGCTACTCACGACCAATATGAAGAAAGCCGAGAGATGTATCACGAAGAAAATCCGGCTCCAAAGGTAATACTTTTCTTCTTTGGGCAACTTCTCGGATTTTAATCTTTCTCCGATTTCTAACTTAGCCGGACTCTGTGCATTTTTCCATAGTTCGCTGATCTCACCGACAAGGATCTTCCAACCGATGCCGAACTGGACGCGATGCGTGCCAGCTTTTCTGGCGGACGGAAATGCAAGAAGCCATCAACTGCTGAAGGAGTGGTGGAACTTGATGGGGTTCCCGTCGCTACTTCCAGGTAAATCATCCGGGTTTCCCCTTTTTTATTTCTCTGCTTTTTGTCGCAGGAGTTCTTTTCTTTTTTCTTGGAATTCTAATTTCTCGAAATTGCTTTCCTTTCCCTCTTTTTCCAGCCTTGCTCCTACCTCTCTGAAGCCAAAAAAGCTAAAGAAACACAAGGCAGTTGCTAGCAGAGGGGTGCATCCATCCCCTGTTGCAGCCCCTGCTACCCCAGTTGCCACAGGAGGAGAAAACCAAGGGAGGAAGGGTATCCCTTGCCGACCAGCCAGCCTTTTGCGTCCGAGCCGGATGCGAGGGAAAAGGCGGTGCCGAAAGTGGGAGGCCCTTCTCGTACAGCTGAGGAGGAGCCCATTCCGACTTTTGAAAAGGAGTTCAAGGTAAAGGAGGAACCATTTGACGAACACAGATTTATGCATCCGTGGGCGACCAAATTTTTCGCCCCAGCACCCTTAATCCGTCCTTGGCCAAAAGTCGGGTTTGTTGTAAGGAATAACTTCGTATTTTCACCTCGGCGGGTCATCTAGGACGGCCTCTGCCATGTCGGGATTCTTTTTGCAGAGTATGCAAAAGAATTCAACGAAAACTTGTCGGGTCTGCAACGGATGAGCCAGGTAATATCTCTAGCCCCCAAGCAATAAGTCAAATGTATACTTTGTCTTAATGCTTTTTCATTACCTTGCTTGATTTTTAACATAAGCGTTCTTTTTCTCTTTTTCGTGTTTCAGCAAGCTGCTGAAAACATCAACATGGAAGTTTTCAGTAAACTTACCATCAAGAACAAGGAGGTGAAACCCCTTCTTTCTATTCTTGAAGATAAGGAGGCAGAATTGGCATCCATTCAGCAACAGCTGAGTGAATCAGCAGGTAAAATATTTCTCTGCTTTCAGTTGTGATTTTTCTAAGTAATTATCCGAGTTCTTAACTCTTCCTTTACTTGTTTTTCAGCTTCTTTGGCGAAAGCCAAACAAATTGCTGAAGATGCCGACAATGCCGAGAACCTCCGCCGCGAGAACCTGGATCTTCACAAGATTACTTTGAAGCTCCAGAAGGAACTGGAGGCCAGCCAACTAGCTATTGGCATTGCTGAATCTAAGGCCTCCAGCCAGGCCGAGAAAGATAAAGCTACAATCAGGGACCTGGAAGAAGGCACCAAGATGGATCGGATTCTCGGTAAGTAACTTATATTTTACCGGATTTTTCCTTGTTTCCTCTTCTTGTGTTTTTTCCTAACATTTGTTTTTTGATTGAAACAGAAGGTAGCCCCCTGCTTACCCGGATTGAGAGAGTCCAGGCTTTCGGGAAAATCTTCATCGTGCTCAACGCTGCAGGGATGCTACTTATTAATAAGTACATTCCCGAGAAATCTGGGGAGTTCTTGGAAGTCAGACAACTTCCTGAGGCTATCGTGGAGGTGGCGAACCGCAAGGAGTCGTGGCTCCGCTCCGCGGCTCGTGGTGGTGCACGCATTGCCCTTGGCGTGTGGCGTCTGGCATCCCACAAGGATACACGGATGCTCAGAGTACCTGTATCTTTGATGAAATCAAAGGTCATGCCACCAAGATCGCCAATATGGTGAACATCTCCACCTTCTACCCCGAGGAGGAAATCCCGACAACTCATGAGGAATCCATCAGCGAAAAAGAAGACTCGGATGCCTGAGGAAGCTGCTTGGTCCTGGGTAGAAGATAGGAAAATAGAAGCATTACTGATCCTACAATGTAACACTTATTGTAATGCTATATATTCTTTTATATAAACAAATACTCCGCTTCTGCAGTTAAATTATTAAGTCTTTGCAAGTTTTCCGGGGTTTAATTCCTTTATCTTCTAAGTTCTCGGGTTTGTATGTCTTAACTGTCCTTAGTGTTTGAAATGGCTCGATAGTACATAATCTTCATGCCAAGTGACTGGGTATAACCAATCAGTCAAAACTCGGAAACATGGATCATACTAAAGGCATTTTTACTGACTAGTTCCAGTTACCCAACATAAAAACAATCAGATAATACTTAGAGAAAAAGTAAGGAATTGTGAAAAAAGTATGAAACTCAGGCACGCAGGCACAATCTGGGTTTCCTTAAGCCTCCTTAGGCGGAAAAGCATTCAGTTTTATAACTCCAAGCACGCAGGCACAATTCGGGTTAACATTGAGTATTTTGAAAGATCATTGAGAAATAGATAGGGCGTACTTATGCTTTGTATGAAAACAGATAAAACAGTAATGCATGAATTCCGACAACTTTATTTCATGGTCTCAAAGATGTTTACATAGAAATTGAACTAAGTGTAGAAGAGACGTAACTACTGGATGCTCCAGGGCCTTTTTGTCTCTCCTAGCTCAACATCTATCTTCCTCTTTCTTTTCCGATTCGGACGCTTGGGATCATCTTCCGTGTCTTGAATATCTACAAGATAATAAGATCCATTTTTCATAGCCTTGCTAATGACAAATGGTCCCTCCCAGACTGGGGCTAACTTGTGCTTCCTTTCTTGCACCAATCTTAGCACTAGGTCACCTTCTTTGAAAGATTGATGCCTGATTTTCCGACTATGGTAGCGTCTCAATCCTTGCTGATAAATGGCGGATCTTTGAAGCACAAGGTCTCGTTCTTCTTCAAAAAGATCGACGGCATCCTGTCGTGCACATTCGGCATCTGAGTCATCGTAAGCCTGCACTCTTGGAATATCATGGAGCATGTCCGTTGGAAGCATTGCTTCTGCGCCATAGACCAAGAAGAACGGAGTTTGCCCTGTTGATCTATTTGGCGTCATTCAAATACTCCAAAGCACAGAAGGTAGTTCTTATACCCATGCTGCAGCTGCTCTATGAAGAGGGGATTTGAGTCTTAGGCGTATTCCTTGCAGGATTGAGCTATTCATTCTTTGAACCTGCCCATTGGATTGTGGGTGAGCCACAGATGCAAGATCTAGGCGTATTCCCGCAGTCACAGCGTCAAGTTTCTTGATGGGTTTCGCCTCCACCCACTTGGTGTACTTATCCACTGCAACGAGTAGATGTGTAAGTCCGCCTCTTGCAGTTTTGAATGGTCCCATCATATCTAGCCCCAAGACCGCGAACGACCATATTATAGGGATAGTTTTGAGTGCTTGAGCTGGCATATTCGTCTGTTTGGCGTAATACTGGCATCCGGCACATGTGTTTACTATGTGTTCGGCATCTTTCTTAGCTGTGAGCCTAGAATAACCTTGGACGGAATGCTTTTTTGACTATGCTTTTTGATTGAGCATGATGTCCGCAATATCCTGCATGGATTTGTTGCACAATTTCTTGTCCTTCCTCTGGCGAAATACATCACTGAAAAATTCCGATAGTGCTGCGCTTATACAAGCAACCATTGATTACCGTGTATCCTTTGCATCGGCGTTGTATCTGCCTTGCAAGACCTCGTCTGCTCCATCCGGAAACTTCTGATCGACTAAGAAGTTTAAATATGGAATTGTCCAATCCGGGTTAACGAGCAGAACTTCAATAGACCCAGAAACGAGAGGATAATCAATATCTCCACCTTTGATCGATAGTTCGTGCAAGTGTTGGATAAACACACCAGGTGGTAGGGTTCTCACTCTTTCCGACCCCATGCGGGCTAATGCATCTGCGTTCCAATTTTCTTCCCTTTTGATGTGAAGTACTTCAAATCCAAGGAAGCAAATGACAAACTCGTCCACTGTTCTCCGATACTCGGCCATGATGGGGCTTTTGGAGTCCCATGTTTGGTTTAGGTGATGTTGTACCAAATCTGAGTCACCATAACATAGTATGCGCTTGACACCTATTTCTTTTGCAATATGCAAGCCATGAAGCAATGCTTCGTATTCTGCCACGTTATTACTGGCGTTGAAGTGTATCTGTAATACATACTCCATAATGTCACCTTTTGGGGATTTCAGCACTACACCAGCTCCACCGCCTTCTTTCATCTTGGATCCATCAAAATGCATGATCCACTATTCCGACTCTGGCATTGGTGTGTTTTCCATTGCCTCTGTCCAATCAGCGAGAAAATCTTCCAACACCTGGGATTTAAGTGTAGTCCTGGGTTGGTACTTAATGTCGAATGCAGCTAGCTCAATACCCCCATTTGGATACTCGGCCTGTTGCATCCGCATTGTTAATGATATCCCCTAGTGGTGCTTTGCTTACCACTGTTATGGAATTTCCTTGGAAATAATGGCGGAGTTTTCTAGATGCGAAAAACACGCCATATGCCAGCTTTTGATAATGTGGATACCTTTGCTTTGACTCGGAGAAAACTTCACGAACATAGTATACTGAATGTTGATCTGGTATACTTTGTTCTTCTTTCCGCCTTTCCATAATTATCACAGCGCTAATAACCTTGTTTGTTGCCGTGAGATACAGTAACATAGGTTCTTCATCTTTTGGCGATGCCAAAATCGGTGCTTTCATCAAGGTTTCTTTCAGCTGGGTTAATGCTTTGTCCGCCTCTTCTGTCCACTCAAATTTGTCGGATTTCATCAACAATTTGTATAATGGACGAGCTTTATCTCCTAGCCGGCTTATAAACCTGCTGATTGCGGCTGCAGAACCCGTCAATCTTTGTACATCCTTTAAACACGTAGGCTTTGTGATGTTCAAGATTGCCTTGATCTTTTCCGGGTTTACTTCTATTTCTCTGTGAGAAACGATAAAACCCAGAAGGAACCCCGAATACGCACTTTAATGGATTCAGCTTCATTTTATAAGTGCGCAAATTTTTGAAAGTTTCTCGTAGATCTTCAAGGAGTGTATCTTTTTCCTTGGAAACGACGGCAATGTCGTCCACGTAAACATGAACATTTTTTCCAATCTGACTATGCAAACAACGTTGCATGCAATGCTGGTAAGTTGCACCTGCATTCTTCAGGCCAAAAGGCATGGTTATATAATAGTATGTTCCATACGGGGTTATGAAGGAAGTTTTTAATTCTCTTCCCTCATACGTATTTGATGGTACCCGGAATAAGCATCCAAAAAGCATAAAATCTCAGAGCCAGCAGTGGCATCTATTATTTGATCGATTCGCGGTTATGCGAACCTATCTTTTGGACACAATTTGTTTAGGCCAGTGTAATCTATACACATCCTAAGAACAGTACTATCTTTCTTCGGGACTAATACTGGGTTCGCAGACCAATCAGTATGTATAACTTCCTGGATAAAATCAGCTGCTAAAAGCCGGATAATTTCCTTGCCTATAGCCTTCCGTCTTCTTCCATCAAAACGACGGAGACCTTGTTTGACGGGTTTTGAACCTGGAATTACCTTCAATTGGTGCTCAGCAAGTTCCCTGGGTACTCTCGGCATGTCCGCAGGACACCAGGCGAAAATATCCCAGTTCTCATGGAGGAAATCGATGAGCGCGCTTTCCTATTTGTCGATCATTCCTGTCCCCACTACGACAAATTTTGTCGGATCTTTGGGATCTAGGATAACCTGTCTTGTATTCTCGGAAGCTTTGAACCTATTCGCCGACTTCCGGCTTTCTTTTGTTGTCGGCATTTCCATCGGCGATACTTCCTTTGCCAGCTCTTTTAGTTCTTCCTTTGCTGTTACTTTTTCAGCACAAAGGGCGTTTCCTTTTCCAGCTCGTTAGCCAGTTTGAAGTCTCCTGATATGGTGATTACTCCTCCTTTTGGCCCTGGCATCTTCAGCTTGTTATAAATATAACATGATCTTGCCATGAATTTGACGGAAGCTGGACGTCTCAGTATTGCATGGTATACACTTTCGAACGGCACCACCTCGAATGAGATTTTTTTCTTGTCGGAAATGTTCTCTTTATCCGAAGGTTACATCTAGGGAAATTTCTCCTAGGGAATGTGCTTGCCTGCCAGGAACGATGCCGTGGAAACGTATGTTGCTATGTTTGAGCTGGGTCTCGGAGATTCATAGATGCTTCAGTGTATCCAAGTACATAATATTGATACTGGATCCTCCATCCATCAACACTCTTTTTAGCCTAGTGTTTTGAACAATAGAGCTTACAATTAGAGCTTGTGTGCCGGGTTCTGGGATATTTCCAGGATGATCTGACCGATCCCAGGTAATTAGCGTATTGGAATACTTCAAGAATTTGGGCGTTGGTGGGACAACCGCGTTTATTCTCGAAGTGTTCGCTTTGCTTGTTTTGCTGAGGGAGTTGCCAGGAAAGTTAAATTGCATTCTCCATCGACTCTCGGGAATTTTGGTTCGCTTTTTCGCTGGTGTTCCTGGATTTTTTCATCAGTGTCCGATTCTTTGTCTTCTTTTTCAGCTTCTGGCTTTTGCTTGGAGAATTTCCTCTTGGAGTTCTTTCCTTTATTCTCGGATCCTGCAGTGCCCTTCATATGCTTATTGAGGCGACACTGCGCATTTGTATGGGAAGGCTTCCCAAATTGCGAATTGTGGACACAGTTTTCCGACTTAATCTTTTCCCATTCTTCTTTAGGATAGGAGATGGGCTCTGTGCTTCTTCCTTTCCATTTGCCGTCGGTATCCTTTCCAAAGGTTAAATTTACTTCTTTGGGTTTTGGCTGAGCTTCTGAAGTAGTCTTCTTTTTAGAACGAGGCGTCTTTTTGGCCTGAACCAAAGCATCAATATTTCTACCTCTCGCCCTGATGTCATCTTCGGCCGCTGCGTGTTCATTGGCGGTAGTAAGCATAGATCTGAGATCTTTGTGCTCCTTTGAACCAACCATGAACGGTACAAGACAGGGTTTTAATCCATTGATGAAA
Source organism: Alopecurus myosuroides (assembly GCA_028641055.1). NCBI lineage: Eukaryota > Viridiplantae > Streptophyta > Magnoliopsida > Poales > Poaceae > Alopecurus > Alopecurus myosuroides. Next base: position 461,285,959 of record CM054057.1, on the reverse strand, counting down.
GCATGCATTGTTTGTACATCACTTACTCCAAAGCAACTGTTTTTCATTGTTGTCCATCTTGATATAAAGTCGACATACGACTCGTCTTCAAATTGGACGCAGCGATTTAGCTGGTTGATGCTCTTAGGGCGTTTGTACGTACCCCGGAAGTGCTGACCGAACACTCTAGCCATATCATCCCAGCTATCCACTGTTCTTGACGGAAGCCCGTTAATCCAATCTCTGGCTCCATCCAGCAACATTAGGGGGAGGAATTTTACTGCTTCCAAGTCTGTTCCCTTGCTGATCTAGACGACATTATAGTAATCTGAAAGCCATGTATCCGGGTTTGTACTTCTGGTATACTTTTGGTAAGTTGGACCAACCTTGGCAAAGCCAGAATGTAGGGTTATTCTTCGGATCCTGTTAGTGAAACACTTAGGTACAAAGTATAGATCATCTCTTTCCGCCTTATCGGCGTGTGCGGAATATCTGTCGGCTGAATGGACAGAAGGGGATCTGCTCCTTTCTGGCCCATTGTTGCGCGAATGCGCTCTTCCGGGATTATCCCTGTTTCGTCCGTTATCGTGTCCTTTGGAATGAGGCGGAGTTCTACTCCTTGGCCTTTCCTTATTCCTAGGAGGAGTGCGGGACCTTTCACGTCTGTGAGGATTTTCCTGTCTTCCGGCTTTTCCAGCAGGGCGTCTCGGAGGCGGCATCATTTTTCCGTCTTTCCGGTTTTGTTCCTCCCGATCTTTATGATCGCGGGGTATATTTCCGCCTTTCGGCATATAGGATCCCGTTCTGTACGCTTCATCCCTATTGTCCAGGATTTTCTTATCCTTTTTAGGGTTTCCCTTTTTGTCCTTAGAATCGCCTGAATCTCCAGATTCTCGGGGTCCAGGTGCCCCAGCGGCGCAAGTGGCAGTTTTGCATAGGGCCGAGTCGTCATGCAACTTCCGTGATCTTGCATGACCTCGCTGCTGCTGTTCTAGTGCTTTACCCAGGAAAGCATACACTCCTTGCAGCTTTTCTTCTTTGGAGTACAGATCGTCATTAAGGATGGCGAACGCGGCCTCCGCTTGTTCATCTGTGGTCTTATAGATGCGTTCGCCCTTAGCGTTTACGTCGTCAACATGTCGTTGCCAGGAAGGGTTTTGGAACAATTCCTTTGCTGGCAGTACATCCGGCCTTGCGATTCCGGGTAATCTCGTGGGTTTTATCCCGGACATATTCCGTCTTTCGAATTCTTCAATTTCCTCTTGCTTTGCTTTTACAGTAGCTTGGGCTTTGAGGAGGTTTTCTTGCGATCGGAATAGTTGTTGTTGTTGCCGCATAATGGCTTGCCTTCTGGCTTCCAGCACTTCCGGTGGCTCGTAAGGTCCGACCGAGGTTTGGATCAGATTGATCTCGTTCTGTTCCGACAATTCGGGAACATGGATTTCTTTCTTTTTTCTTTTCCACGGGTGTGACCTCGCTTGCTCCTCCAGCTTCCAGGTTTTAACTAGCATTATCTGCCAACTTTTTCTTCTGGAGTTTCTTGAAGTCTTGTTTTTCTTCTTGGAAGAGGGAGGTTTTTTACCAGGTTCTTCCTCTGCCAATTCCTTGACATCGGGGTAAATAGGGCTGGTTTCACCATCCTCTCTTTCCTCATCTGGTGGAGGTGTTTTGGGGTCTTCCTCGTCTTCAGCATCCGAGCTATCAGTCGGTTTTGCCATAAGTACTTCATGGAAGCCCCTAGTCATAGAGTTAACCTTTCTTTCGAAAGTGTCTTCATCTTCGTCTTCTGAATCTATATCTTCAGATCCGGGTTCCGACTCCAATCTTGCCTCTATGGCGGCTAGTACAGAGTCGGCTTCTGAATTCACCGTTTAATTGGCGGGTATCGGATCTTCCACTGGCTCTGTGGGATTGTTGTTTTCTGCTTCTTCCACGGGATTACTTACTTCCGTGTTTTCAGCGACCTCGGATTGCACCATGCCAGTGAAGAGAAATCTGATTGCAGGCATCTCCGAAGAGGCAGCGAATTCAGGGTTTGGGCGATCTGAGCAAAATCCGGTATCATAGTTTTCTTCAACTGGGTATAGGGCGGGTGGGATAAATTTACATCCACCACAGAATCCCATTGCTTCTGTAGTTAATCCGATAAAGATATTTGCAGATCCAATCGGTAAAACGCAGGAACTTACCAGATGATTCTGTGCTAGCATGTACGATCCATTGTCAAGGAAGCTCCCAATGTCATTGGCAAATTCCAAGCTTCCGACAGTTATGGTACTGCCGATTCCGCCGAGTATCCCCGATCGAAACTTAACGCCTGACGTCGCTGGCCCAACGGTGGGCGCCAACTGTTGAGACATTGTAGTAGAGTTCATGGGCGGGGGTGCCATGAGCCTACGGGTAGAGACGTGGGGGGACGTGGTAGCGCAACAACCAGGAACACCAAATTTACCCAGGTTCGGTACGTCGCAACTAGGCGGCGTTCCTACTCCTGCAATCTCACTAAATCAGGGCTACAGCCTGAAGTATACACAGTACAACGTGAGTAGGGTTTCTCTAACTCGGCGAGGATCAACTTCTCGGCGAGTTGGCTTCTAGCTAATTGTTTATCTGTTGTCTTTGTTCTCTCCCGTCTGGATTTATATAATAGCCGGGTTAGGGCTTACAGAAAGGAAACGTAGAAGACTACGGAAATGATCTTAACTTGGAAAGCAAGAATCTGCCTTCTACTCCAAGCCGCACCACTTTGGGTCGTGGTCCGGGTTCTTCTAGAATCCGGCTTCTGCGTGTCAGCTTACTGGGCCGCCTAATGGACTGTGATCCAGTACCAATCAGGACACCCTGGTAATCCGGATCTTTAGGGAAATACCGGATATACCCCTAATCGGTATATATCCGACAAGCATCTTCCCAAATTATCATGCCTAGATAAAAGGCTTTAAAGAAAAGCACTTCTTGGGAGATAACCCATGTTTTTATTTTTGCATTGTTTTTCTCTATTTTCTTTGAGTCAAGGGGTTGTATACATCTGTAGAAACTCCTTTGTATCTTTATTTTCATGTATTAGTTGAGCCAAGTAAAGCCTCTAGTGGAAAGTTGAGACTATATTTCAGATTTCTGCGCAGGAAACAGATTTCTTCTGTCCACTGTTAAAATCGTATAAAATCACAGGAAATTCAAAATGACCTGAGTTTTTTTTGCGTCATTCTGGGATATATACGCAACTTTTCTTAGTTTACCGCTTTTTTATTTGAGCAACGGAAGATTTTCGAAAAAAAACGATCTTTACCTGATGTTCTGTTTTGACAGATTTCTGCCAATAATTGCATTTACCTCTTAATCTCTTTCTTTTGGTGTTCTTTTGAGAAAAAGAGTTTTAAAAGAAGTTGTGACAGTAGCTAATGTGTTTATGAGTGTTAGGCTTGTGTTGAAACTTAACCATGTGAATTTATTATTTTGATTGCACTAACGTTGCTAATGAAGATTGTGAGAAGTTTGGTGTGAATGAAACTGTCAAGGGTCAAGAGAAGAGGATGATATGATGTGATCAAAATAAGTGAAAAGCCTAAGCTTGGGGATGCCCCATTGGTACATCCCAGCAAATTCCAAGAAGACTCAAGCATCTAAGCTTGGGGATGCCCAAGGCATCCCCTTCTTCATCGACAAATTATCATATCACTTCTAGTGAGACTATATTTTTATTCGGTCACATCTTATGTGCATTACTTGGAGTGTCTTTTATTTTTGTTTTCGGTTTGTTTAGTTTTATTTGCTGTAGCTTATGGTTGGATCTTATCATACTTATGTGGGAGAGAGACACGCTCCAGTTTCATTGCTTAGAACACTCTAGTTTTCATTCTTTTTGTTCTATGAGTGTTCACTTTTTGCTAGTACTGTGTTTAGCCTTTGTTTTCATGCATCTCTTTTTCAGAGCTGTTAGCTTTTGTAGTTAGGTTGTTTTCATATATATGTGCTTGGTTGAGAATAGAAATGCTTATGTGGTAGTTGGTATAGTGGAAAAATTCGCATGGTCTTGTAGGTCACTAAACTGCTTCACTTGAATCACTGCTGTTGTTTTGAGATATTAATTTGCTTAATGGATAAACGGGAAGGACTAGTAAGTATAAACTTTTAATGGTTGGTCTAAGAAACTTGAAACTGTGCCACATTTAAATAACCAACTGATAGAAACAATGGTATATGATTGCTACGAGTGATACATTTCTGATCGGCCTTTTGTTACGCGCTACGGCCGGGGTAGCTAACAGTGACTTGTCACTGCCACGGACCCTCTTGGAGTGATTTGCATAGTGCCTTGTAAGATGATTTTCTTGTTGTAATATTTTAACTCGTGAGTCTATGTTGAGGTTCCTGGCACTTCCACCATCCATATTTGCTAACCTCTTCGGTACTGTGCATTGCCCTTTCTCACATTGAGAGTTGGTGCAAACTTCACCAGTGCATCCAAATCCCGTGGGACGACTTTGTTATCCTACGCATAAGCCCATATGTTCTTCCTCAAAACAGCCACCATACCTACCTATCATGGCATTTCCATATCCATTCCGAGATATATTGTTGCACAACATCCACCTCCATTATGTTACTTGATGATGAGCTTCATGGTTATTTATGCATAGTGCTACACTGGCAGGAGCATGCAGTTAGAGACATCAGAGATATTTCTTTATGAGTTATGTGTACTAAAAGTGTGATGATTCATTATAATATAGGATGTTGCCCTTACCGGTGAGGATATATAATAAAAAATAAAAAAATGAAAAAGCCCAAAAAGAAAAGAAAAAAAGGCCAAAGAGAGAATAAAGAGAGAGGGGTGCATCACTATCCTTTATATACCACACTTGTGCTTCATGTTTAGCACCAATACTTCAGTTTGGAGAGAGTTTTCATATTATCATTCATTCATAACTATGTGGGGAACTTTACATTATAGAACTTGGCTTGTATATTCCAATGATGAGCCTCCTCAAATGAGCTCTAGGTCTTCGTGAGCAAGCAAGTTCGATGCTCCCCCACTAGTTCCATTGGAGAGCTTTCACACACTTATGGCTCTATGTGCATCTGTTGTGTGGAAATCCCTACTCATTGCACATCTTCGGTTGTAAGACTTTCTCTTGTCTAATGACCACTTTCAGCTTTGTGAGCCTTTCTTCCATTGACCTTCCAAACCCCCCATAATGTTCTCTTAGCCATAACATCCCGGTGCCAGGGACCAACGCAGAACACTCGCTTGTTTTTAGTGCGCAAATAGTTTAAGATTCAAGCATTGCATCGTGTGGAAAGCTTGACTTGATCCTAACAGGGGTTGTGAAGATCGTTTGACGTGCATTATATTGTTCTTCTTGAAAGCTTAAATAATCTCTAATAAACTTTGCATGGTTGATAGTCTTTTAGTACTGATTCATTAAAAGTTTTACTTCTTTCTTCTTTGTTTATGCATTACTTGTTGATATCAAATATAGACCACAGCTTTAGTTCATTTGATCCTAGTTTACATGCTCTACTTTACATATTATGATCAAGATTGTGTGGTAGCATGTCACCTCAGAAATTATTTTGTTTTATCGTTTACCTACTCGAGGACGAGTAGGAACTAAGCTTGGGGAGGCTTGATACGTCTCCAACGTATTTATAATTTCTGATGTTCCGTGTTGATATTATGCCAATTGCTACATGTTTTCTCCCTTCTTTATAGCATTTTTACACGTTTTCTGGGACTAACCTATTAACAAGATGCCAAGTGCTAGTTCCCTGTTTTCTGCTATTTTTTATTTCAGAAAAGTTATTCTGGAAATATTCTCGGAATTGGACCCCACGAATCCCGAAGTTCCTATTTTCCCCGGAGGCTTCGAGAAGTCCCGAAGAGCCCCGGAGGGGACCACAGGGTGACCACACCATAAGGTGGCGTGGGTCCCCCTGGCTGCGCCACCTGGTGGTGTGGGCCCCCTGGCCACCCCCCGGCATCGCCCTTTCGCCTATATATACTACCCGATGCATAAACCTTAGAGGAATCGACTTTTTCCATAAAATACATCCGTAGCTCCGCCGCCGACAAGTTTCGAGGGACAGATCTCTGTTATGGCACCCTGTCGGGATGGGGAAGTGCCCCGGGAAGCCATCTCCATCGACTCCACCGCCATCTTCATCGCCGTTGCTGTCTCCTATGATGAGGAGGGAGTAGTTCTCCCCCGAGGACGAGGGCTCTACCGGTAGCTATGTGGTTCATCTCTCTCCCATGGTGTGATCTATATGTGATCGTGAGCTTTGTAATCTAGTTGAATAAGTAGATGTTACTCTTCATCTTGTGATACTCAAGTGTTTTATTAATATGAACTTTGGAGTCACCTTGTCCTGCGGTGTGAAGGTGACAGTGTGCACATCGTGTGTGTCTCCTCTATGAATTGTGGTGTTTGTCTAGTACCTTCTAGGGCGCTCATATTGACAGCATGGGGTTAACTAGACATGGGAATGCTTACTTTAAGGAATGCTTTTTGCTGCCCTACGCAATGATTAGTGTTCGTTATCCAACCGGAGAGGGTTGAGGGTAGCATAGTGAAGAGAAGATATTTAGTTATTCAATCGTGTCATCATTGTTGAGAGTGTCCACTAGTGAAAGTAGGATCCCTAGGCCTTGTTTCCAAGCATTGAAACACTGTTTTCCGCATGTTCTGCTACATGTTTGCTTGCTGCCATATTTATTTCAGATTGCTATTATTACTTATAAACATCCATATTACTCGCATTGCACTATCTCTTCGCTGAACTAGTGCACCTATATACCTGACAAGTATATTGGGTGTGTTGGGGACACAAGGTACTTCTTGTATCTTAATTGCAGGGTTGCTTGAGAGGGATATCTTTGACCTCTACCTCCTTGAGTTCGATAAACCTTGGGTGATCCACTTAAGGGAAATTTGCTGCTGTTCTACAAACCTCTGCACTTGGAGGCCCAACACTGTCTACAATAATAGAAGCGTGCGTAGACATCAGCGCCCCACGAGTTGTCGCATACAGCAAAGAAGCTTCCAACAAGCCACTCGAAGAAGATATGGACGCACTGGACGAGATGAGGGACATCGCCCTCTCAAGATCCGCCGTCTACCAGCAATCTCTGCGCAACCACCACAGTCGCCGCATACGCCACAGATCCTTTGTGGTAGGTGACCTGGTGCTACGACCGAAGCAAGAGAAAGGACACAAGCTAGAGCCATCATGGGAGGGACCCTTCATCATACACGAAGTCATCCCAGGCGGCGCCTATTGCTTGAAAAACCCGAAGACAGGCGACATCTACTCCAACCTATGGAACGTGGCACACCTGAGGAAATTCTATCCCTAGAGAGTATATCACTGTAGCCGGCCACACTGTAGCCCGAGCAAACACATGGCTTCTCAGCCATCGCAATAAAAACATGGTTTCTCAACCATAGCTACAAAGACTATCCAGTCGCAATTTTTATTCTTTATGTTTTCCTTTCTTCACATGCTAAACAAACGGTCACACCCCAACACACGGGGGCTACACCAAACTAGCATCAGCAAAACCTTCGAGTGCTCACGCTTGATAAATATCTTACAAGGTAACAAGGTACACACCTTATAAACACCTTAACTGATCAAATTAACAAACAAGGTCACAAGGTACACACCTTAACACACCTTAAACTAAAACATACAAGGTATATACACCTTATTAACTACAGCTATTGCCTAGCAGACGCTTCTTGAAGCAGTCGCTCAGTTTCCGCCGCGGTCAGTCGAATAATCCGCTCCGCTACATGACGCACAACCTCATAATGAGGGACAAAATCTACAGGTGGCCCTCGGGTGTTAGGGAGTCGCCCCATGGAATTGAAATTGACTTCAGGATGACAAAGACGCACGAAGGCAAGCGCCACCTGAGCACCACAAATGACCTGCTGACGCACACACTCTCGAACATCCCCCACTCGACGAAATAACCTCAGCAAGCCACTCAAGCTATCTGGAACAACGCCAAAGGGATAAAACGCCCGATGGACCGAAGAAAGGGCCTCCCGACAAGATTCAACAAAAAGCTGCGCCTGACTCGCCCGGTATTGTAGGGTAGCCAGGACGAAGCCTCTGCTGCGGTCAGATCAGAAATTGCTCGCGTGAGGGTTGGAGCTGCTTGCCTCATGAACAATGTGATTGTCCACCCAGTGACCCACACACACACCATCAGGATCAACAACTACATGGACAGTAAACGCGTCAAACCACAAGCAGGAATTAACAAAAAGTATCCAGGGGGCTCGCGGGACTTACAAAGCATGCCTTTCGCAACGCTCGCCAGCTCCTCCATCACAAACTGTTCGCGATCTGCAACAAGTTTTTGCTTCGACTTGATAACATCCACCACACCTCGCAGAGCCTTGAGCTTACGCTCGCCATCCGCGACGCGGTCACTAAGTGAAGCAATCATACTGGCATCATATCAACGGCTCAGTCGAAGGAGCAGCTCCACTCGATGAACCTCCGCGCTGGAATACACAACCTGGAAAGAACAACAAAGTTTCAGAGACAGAGTCATACCCCACTCGACGATGTATCACACAAAAGCTTCGAGTGCTCGGGGGCTACTCCCATCGGGAGAACACAAAGTAAGGCGCGATAACAAAACGCTGACACTTTCAAAACATCTCGATTCAAGAACAAAGTACGGGATGCATGCCAAGGTTCATTAGACATAAAACATACAGAAATAGCGATTGATATAAGGAACTACTGAGGTAGCTCCACTCGCAGCAGGCTTCCCACCACGACCACGGGAAACTGCCCCGGAGAGCGTCTTCGCAAGCCTCCCTGCACGATCACCAAAAGGTCGAAGCGCTACCTTTTTGCCCAGCGCGTCTCGAGGAAGCTCCAAGTACACCTTCTCCAGGTCACCCAAGACGCCGTGCGCCAGGGAAAATTGGATAGCCGTCTTGTCTCTGCACTCGGTCTGCGCAAGGGAGTACTCCTAGAGGGGATCATCCTCGCCTAGGAAAACTTGCAGGAGGCCACCAAGATATGGCGGAACCGGCACATCCACGAGCAGGCCTTGGTGCAGTTGTGTCAGCACTTGGGCAACATCGCGGATGAGGAAGCAGGCCTTGTTCCCGTGCTCCTGCAGCTGAGTGCACGTGTCCGAGAAGGCGTCGATTCGAATCACTCCGGGAAGCGCCAGCCCAACTCCAATAGCACCTAAACAAAGATGGAGCAGATAAATGTCAGAAAGAGAAAAGAACGAGCCGCAGTCGAAAGAAATTTGAGCATGACTCACCAGCCAAAGTCTGGGCCAAGGGATGGAGGACACCGACCAAATCGCTGTCGTGCTTCACACTCGCCTCCTCCAGCTTCTTCAAGGCGTCCTGGGCTCCCGCGAGACTGTCAGCTCAATGCTTCTGCGTGGACTCCAATTCCTTTCGAGTAGACTCCAGCTCCTTCTCAAGGTCTTTCACCCGAGAGGTAGCCTCTGCCTTCTCAGACTTCGAGCGACTAACCTCATCTGCAGTATAGATGGCGCGATTAAAATAACAGTTGCGACCAGGAAGAAACGGAACTAGGGCAAAAGGCGTGTGGCAGCTCACTTTGTAGGGTGAGGCCATCCTGGACGAGTTGGTCGCACTCTCCCCGAAGAGAAGCACAATCCACCTCAGCCGAAAGAAACCGACGCCAAAAAGCAGCCAGGGAATCAAGAACGGCCTGCAAAAATTCCTTGCAGAATTAGAGAGATATCACTTGAGCCTATAAAAGACTGTACACAGTCAAGTATAGCCTCGGGGTCTACTCCCATCGGGAGCACTGTCGTGCACCCGATGAAAACCAAGACCAAGAAACAGACCAGAAAAAAATCTCGACTTGAGTCCATAGCCAACTGCAAGCAATTGACCATAAACTCGGGGGCTACGCCCATCGGGAGCACTGTCGTGCACCTGGTAAAAGAAAAAGAGCAAGACAAGTTGTAGGAAAATAAGAACACTTTACCTTGCCCCGCGCGGTGGAGAAGGGATCAGCCGAGCTAGCCGAGATCTGCCTGCTCGCTGACACCCCGACATCTCCAGGCCTTCCACCCACCAAGCTAGGCATCCCGTACTCCGGAACGTCGACTGCCTTTGTTGGGCTCGGAGGTCTTCAAGTGGGATTTGCAGCTGGAGCAGGGTCCGCGACAACCTCCTTCCTTTTCACAGACGGAGTTAAAGAAGCAAACTGATTCGCGCTGATGGTCGCAAGACTGCTGCAAAAGCAAGAATCAGAAAAGAAAAAAGGCAAATTCGTGACAAAGAAGAGAACACACGGAACTCACTCATCCTCATCATCATCGTCAAGGTTGTCTGTGTTCCCGGTGGTGGAGATCCTCGACTGGTGGATGACGGGAGGAAGCACGTCGAGAGGATTCGCTCGGATAGGCTCGTCCTCCTCAACATGATGATCACTCAAGGATTTGTCCTTGGAAGTGACCTCAGCCTCCTTCGGCTTGCGGCGCTTGATACGACGAAGCTGCTCGTCATCTGACTCTTCCTCCTTGTCCACCTCCTCTTGTTCAGAGCTCGACTCAGCGTCCGTGACGCTAGCCTCGGGAGGGGCTTCAACGCTGCTCGCCAGAAGATCTGAGACACCTTCATCCGCAGAAACTGGCGGGTAGCACGTTGCCACGTCGTGATTCTACAAAGACAAAAAGAAGAAAACGAGGAGTTTCAATCAACGAAAACCCAAAACAAGAAGAAGATTAAGGAATTCACCTCAAGCGGGGGGGTTCTCTGCTTCGAATGGGGTGAGAGGGAACGTCGAGTAACCCTCTCCTTTTTCAAATTGGTGATAGCCGTGATCTTCTTGTCGAATTCTGCATTCGAAAGAATGTCGTCGCACGTGCAGCTCCGGTCGTTGATGCTCGTGTACTCCCACAGGGTGGTCGTCCTCTCTTGAAGAAGTTGGACCCTCCAGCGTAGAAACACACTCGCCAGGTTATCCCGTTCAGCGGAGTCCCTTGCTCCTTCTCGCGGAAGCGCGCCACCTTTGCGAGTAGAGGGGTGACAACCTTGACTTGTTCGGCTGAGAGAGAATGCGTCCAGGACTTCTGCCGCTTCAAAACAGCGAACGGCTGGAATTCTAGAATGCCACCCGCGCTGTTGTCGACGACGTAAAACCACTACCGATGCCACCCCTGGGATGAGTCGATGAAGCTCATCTCCAGGTAGGGGACGTCTTTGTTTGCCTGGATCCCAAAGCCTCCTGTCCTCAGCGGCTCCCCAGTTCTTTCGCCTGGAAGGGGCTTCTCCCGAAAGATCCGTACGTGGAAGATGGCCTTCCAGAGCCCCCAGTGCGGGCGAATGCCGAGGAAGCACTCGTAGAGCACGATAAATCACGAGATGTGTTGTATCGCGTTGGAGAAAGATCGTGCAGCTGTATGCCATAGACATACAGCAGCCCGACGATAAAAGGATGGAGAGGGAAGGACAAACCTCGGGCAATGTGCTCCGAGAATGCGACGCGCTCGGTGGCGAGAGGATTAGGCATCTCCTCCTTCTTCGTGGACATCCGAACGCGCTTGGAGTCCTTGGGAGGGAGCAGTCCCTCTCTCTGCATCTCGGCGACGCTTTTCTTCGTAGCATTTGACGAGCGCCAACCGCCCATCTTCTTCACCGGAGCCGCCTTGGAGGCGTTCTTCATATCCTTGCCGAACGCCGCAGTGGTGCCGTGTTTATTGCCTCCCGCCATTGGGACCTAGTTCAAGCTTGCAGAAGAGGAAGTGTGCGCAGAAGAGGAAGAAGACGAATGAGGGCCGGGAAAGTTACTTTTCCCCTAAGGCCCAATATTATACTAGTGCCCAGCCAATGTGAGATGTTGATCCGCAAACGTGGCACCCATTGATACGTAAAAAACGTATCTACTTTTCCGAACACTTTGCTGATGTTTTCCCTTTAAACTTGTGTGTTTTGAATACAACTAACACGGATTAATGCAGTTTTCAGCATAATTACTTTGGTTTCTCGTTTTTGCGCAGAAAACCAACTTCCAGGAAAATACCTGGGAACGAAGGGAAAGTCCATATTTTACCCGAAGACTCCCGGAGCCAGAAGATGAGTCGGAGAGGGGCAACGGGGTGCCCTCACCACCCCTAGGCGCGGCCAAGGTGGGCCCGCGCCTGGGCATGGTGAGCCCACCTCGGGCACCCCCTCGGACTCCCCTTTCGACTACATATGCCCCGAAACCTAAAAACCCAAGGGGGGTTGATCGTTTTCCAGAAAGAAGTCCGTAGCTCCGCCGCCATCGTGAATCCTTTTTAGGGGTTCAGAAACTCCGTTCTGGCACCCTGCCAGGGCGGGGAATCGGAGGAGATCATCGCCATCGTCATCACCAACACCTCTCCATCGACCATCCATGTTTCCCCCATCCATGTGTGAGTTTTCCCCGCTGTAGGCTGAAAGGGATGGTAGAGATTGGATGAGATTGTTCATGTAATAATGTCGTGATTGTTAGGTCATCGTGCCTAGTATCCTCTATTAGTGCTATTGACATTGTTGCAACTTGTTATGCTTAATGCTTGTCACTTTGGGCCTGAGTGCCATGATCTCAGATCTGAACATGTTATTGAATCACGATGATAATTATTGTTTCTTGATCATACCCGCAAGTTGTTTACACATATTGTTGTCTGGAACCCGAGGCCCCGATGTGACAGAAATTGGGACAACCGGAGGGGATGGCTGTGATATGAGGATCACATGTGTTCATGGAGTGTTAATGTTGTGGTCCAGTGTTCTATTAAAAGGAACACCTTAATTACCAGTAGTTCCCTTGAGGCCCCGCTGAAAACGGGCTGGTAGGACAAAAGATGTTGTGCAAGTTCTCATTGCGAGCACGTACGACTATTTATGGAACACATGTCTATGGTTACTTAGTGCTTGGATGCTTTATCTTATTCATCTGCAGTGCCCATGTCTTGATTATTATATGAACTATCTTATCCATGCAACGCCCGTTCATCTATCCCTATGCCTACAGTATTTAATCCCGCTGTTTACTTCAAACACTACTGCTTATGTTTTCATTTCACTACTGCTATTATTTCACCACTGCTGCTACTATAAAACTGTTACTACTGATAAGCCACTGCGAGCAAGTCCACTTTCAGGTGCAGGTGAATTGACAACTCACTTGTTAAGGCTCACAAATATTCTTTGGCTCCCCTTTTGTCGAATCAATAAATTTGGGTTTTACTTCCCTTGAAGACTGTTGCGATCCCCTATACTTGTGGGTTATCAAGACTATTTTCTGGCGCTGTTGCCGGGGAGCATAGCTTTATTTGCGAGCTCACCGGAGAGTACTATTATCTACTGCCTATCATTCATCATGGGTACGACTCGTGATGGAAAGTTTCATATATTACCATCCACTACAAGAAGAGGTACAACTCTGAACACCTCTGTTGCTCTTGATTCACCGTCTGTTATGGGTAAGCTGCTTACACCACCACATACACATGCTACACGTGCTATTTCTGCTGAATCTGAAAATACTTCTGATACTTTTGATGATGCTTCTACTGTGCTTGATGAGAGTGGTTCTGTCGGTCCTTTCTTAGATGCTACTATTGCTAAAGTTAAAAATATTGCAAACACTGAAACTCCTGTTAGAAATCCAGTTAGTCCTGCTGTTTCACCTGAGCTTAGAGAGAATCCTAGTGATGATTTTGATGATTACTATATTGAACTTAATGATGATCTTATTGATGAAATACATGCTATGAAGGATAGAGGTGTTGTTATAAGTCTTATTTAAAGTCGTGTTGTTAAATATAAATTATTTCCTGATGCTAAGTTTGCCACTTCTCCCATTAATATTAGGGATAAGGATTATGATTTCTCTCTTGATTTATCTTATATATCTATTGTTGAGAAAGAACCTTTTTGTGGTACTAAAAATGAAAGTGCTATGAAACATATGAATGAGCTCTCCTGTTTGAGTAGTTTATTATGTGATGATCTTAAGAAACGTAGCTACTTTTTTGCTAAAATATTCCCTTTCTCATTAAAAGATGAAGTTAAAACTTGGTTTCATAATTTGTCTCCAGGGTCTATTGATAGTCCTATTGGTTTGGTTAATGCTTTCTTTCAGAAATAGTTTCATGCTAGTGCTCAACATGCTGCTTTACAAAATATATTTAATTTCAAGCAATTGGAAGGAGAAAAATTGCCTGTATCTTGGGCAAGGTTATGTTCTTTAGTTAGGGATACACCTGGGCATAAGGTAGAAAATAATGAACTTCTTGATATATTCTATAATGGACTAACTATTGAATCTAGGACATGCCTGGATAGTTGTGATGGTTGTGTTTTCAGGCAAAGAACTCCAAATGAAGCTCAGGAATTAATGGCTAAAATAAGCCAAAATCATGATGATTGGACTATGGTTGAGCCCGAGCCGACCCCTACTCCAGTATCAACACCAACACCAACACCCAAGAAGAGGGGAATGATTGAATTAAATGATGAAGTGATGAGAGAAGCCAAGAAATCTCTTAAAGAGAGGGGTATTAAATCTGAAGATGTGAAGAATCTTCCACCCATAGAAGAATTATGTAAGCCAATCCCTCACTTATCCACCATTGAGGTACACTCTCTCCAACATTTTGATAGTAGAGATATTCCCTATAATAAACCTCCTGGTCAATGTTTAGATGAATTTGATAATTATGTTATTAAGCAAGATAATTTTAATATGAGAGTGCAAAATCACCTAATGGAAAACTCTAGAGCTATTGATAATTTGCAGGGTATTATAGAAAGAACCTCTAATGATGTTAAAGTGCCTGTTAAACACTTTCAAATGGTTCAAACTCAAATTGATCAACTTGCTAAAGTGCAAAAATATTTGCTAGTTAATGCTTCTAAAGAAAAACATGCTTATGAAATAAGAACTAGAAGTGGTATTGCTACACAAGAACCTTTATATCCCGAGGAACATCCTAAAATAATTGAACAAGATTCTCAGCAAACTAATAATAATGTTATTCATACTAAGAAGAAAAAGAAGAAGAAACATAAATTGTTGTAGAATCCTCTGAACTTGCTAAATATCCTAATAGTGTATCTATCTCTGATGCTGAAACTGAAAGTGGTAATGAAGAATAATGCTTCTGATAAAGAAGAAACTGGAGAGGAACCTGAAAAGCAAACTAAAAATACAAAGTACACTAAGGAAGATTTTGTTGCTAATAAACATGGTAATGAGAGAGAACCTTGGGTACAAAAAACCAATGCCTTATCCTAATAAGAAACACAAATCAAAAGAAGAAGAACATTACAACAAGTTTTGTGAATGGATGAAACCTTTGTTCTTGCAAATTCCTTTAACTGATGCTATTAAACTGCCTCCTTATGCAAAATATATGAAATATATTGTCTCTAACAAAAGGAAGATTCTTAATGAGAAAATTTCCACTATGCTTGTTAATTACTCTTTTAATGGCAAGGTTCCTAAGAAGCTTGGAGATCCTGGTATACCAACTATTCCCTGTTCTGTTAAAAATAATTTCAAGCAATTGGAAGGAGATAAATTGCATGTATCTTGGGCAAGGTTCTGTTCTTTAGTTAGGGATACACCTGGGCATAAGCTAGAAAATAATGAACTTCTTGATATATTTTATAATGGACTAACTATTGAATCTAGGACATACCTGGATAGTTGTACTAGTTGTGTTTTCAGGCAAAGAACTCCAGATGAAGCTGAGGAATTAATGGCTAAAATAATCCAAAATCATGATGATTGGACTATGGTTGAGCCTGAGCCGACCCCTACTCCAGTATCAACACCAACACCAACACCCAAGAAGAGGGGAATGATTGAATTAAATGATGAAGTGATGAGAGAAGCCAAGAAATCTCTTAGAGAGAGGGGTATTAAATCTGAAGATGTTAAGAATCTTCCACCCATAGAAGAATTATGTAAGCCAATCCCTCACTTATCCACCATTGAGGTACACTCTCTCCAACATTTTGATAGTAGAGATATTCCCTATAATAAACCTCCTGGTCAATGTTTAGATGAATTTGATAATTATGTTATTAAGCAAGATAATTTTAATATGAGAGTGCAAAATCACATAATGGAAAACTCTAGAGCTATTGATAATTTGCAGGGTATTATATAAAGAACCTCTAATGATGTTAAAATGCTTGTTAAACACTTTCAAATGTTTCAAACTCAAATTGATCAACTTTCTAAAGTGCAAAAAGATTTGCTAGTTAATGCTTCTAAAGAAAAACATGCTTATGAAATAAGAACTAGAAGTGGTATTGCTACACAAGAACCTTTATATCTTGAGGGACATCCTAAAAGAATTGAACAAGATTCTCAGCAAACTAATAATAATGTTATTCATACTAAGAAGAAAAGGAACAAGAAACATAAACTGTTGTAGAATCCTATGAACTTGCTAAAGATCCTAATAGTATATCTATCTCTGATGCTGAAACTGAAAGTGGTAATGAAGAGAATAATGCTTCTGATAAAGAAGTAATTGACGAGAAACCTGAGCAAACTAAAAATACAAAGTACAATGGGGAAGATTTTGTTGCTAATAAACATGGTAATGAGAGAGAATCTTGGGTACAAAAAACCAATGCCTTATCCTAATAAGAAACACAAATCAAAAGAAGAAGAACATTACAACAAGTTTTGTGAATGGATGAAACCTTTGTTCTTGCAAATTCCTTTAACTGATGCTATTAAATTGCCTCCTTATGCAAAATATATGAAATATATTGTCTCTAACAAAAGGAAGATTCCTAATGAGGAAATTTCCACAATGCTTACTAATTACTCTTTTAGTGGCAAGGTTCCTAAGAAGCTTGGAGATCCTGGTATACCAACTATTCCATGTTCTATTAAAAATAATTATGTTAGAACTGCTTTGTGTGATTTGGGAGCTGGAGTTAGTGTCATGCCTTTTACTCTCTATGAAGAACTCCTCCTAGAAAAATTGATACCAACTGATATATCTTTGCAAATGGCTGATAAATCCACTGCTATTCCTGTGGGTATATGTGAGGATGATCCTATTCAAGTTGCTAATAATTGTCTGATATTAACTGACTTTGTTGTGTTGGAAATGCCTGAAGATGATAATATATCTATTATTCTTGGAATACCTTTTCTTAGTACCGCAGGGGCTGTTATTGATTGCAATCAAGGAAAAGTTAATTTTAATGTTAATGATAAAGAGCACACTTTTTATTTTCCCAAGAAGATTGATAAGAAATATGGTCTAAATTCAATTGAAAATATTGAGACCATCAAGATTGGAGAATTTTATTGTCCTATTCCAAAGCCATCCAAAGAATATGAGACCGTCATGGTTGGTACTATATCAATCAAGGTTGAGGTAACATAAATATTTGGTGAGAAACAAAGTTTTATTTCATATAAAATTATTTTGGTAGCAATACTTGATCAACCTTGTTAACAAAGTGATTTTAAATGAAGGAAACAATGTTATCACTTCGTTTTCCTTACGTTTTCTTATTCATATGCTCGTTTTCTCTGTGCTTCCGTAAACTATATCATTTTTTCATATTGTTTTCACCATATTCACTCATGCCCACGCACGTTTTCACCTCGTTTTCGCTCGTTTTCCATCGTCTACCCACGTTTTCGCAATCCCCAATCACGTTATCCATATGTTTTCCTCCGTTTTCAGTGGGTATATGTTTAGTAGAGTGTCTTAGAACTGCTGTAGGTTTTTGTTTTGCTGACGTTTTCCATCATTCCATCTTCATTTTCCAGCGGTATTATTATTAATTAAAATTCTGGAAAAGTCTGAAAAATAAAGTTTCTCAAAAAATCCCGAAAAGTTTATATTCAAAGTTTTTGCATAAAAAGGGGCAGAAAGCCACCTGGGGTGACCCCAGGGGGGCACCCAGGCCAGCTCACCATGGCCAGGCGCGGCCTGCCCCTGGGGCGCGCCTGCCTATGGTGAGGGGCCTTCCTGGCCCCCCACTTGCTCTCCCACCTACCACACCTTCCTCTTGCCCGTAGAAACTCAACCAGTTCATCCAAACCCGAGTTTTTGCTGCGTTTCCTCACGATTTTTGATCTCCTTGCTCAGCCATCTTTTCTGCCGAGATTTGGGGAAGTTGTTCTCCGTTATTTGACTCCTCCTATGATCCAAGTAGAATTTTGTTTAGTGGAGTATTTCTTGCGTATTTTGCTGCCGTAGGTGACAGGGTATGTGCGCTTGCATGCTTGTTTGATGCTTGATTAAGTTAGTTTTGATGCATGTTAGTACGCATACAAGTCTCTATAGTAGTTGCTACCATATAGTTGATTCAAATAATTTTTTAAGTTGCTTGTTAAAAATTTCAGAAATGGAGGCAAGTGCATATCAACTTAACCAACATGAGTTAGTGGTAACGGAGATTATGCGAGTTCATCGCGAAGAGGGCGTGTTTCCGGCTGTCTACCCATGCCCAGGGTTCATGAGTGCTGCAGGAATTATGCATGATTTCAAAACATTACTATCTAATGCATGATTGACACATTTCGTTGATGATGAACCAAGCCAATATGAAAAATTGGCTATGTCCGTGGTGCAGAATTTTCATTTTGATTGGCCTTCACCTAACCCCATGGTGCATTACTAAATTTATAACAAACCTGTCAGTCTGCCTTTTAGAATTTTTTGTGGAGTAATTAAGGTGGAGCAGTGGGGAACGTGCGAGAAGATAAAGGGATATCCCAAGCCATTGACGGATTTATATGCAGAAATCTGCGACGGGAGAAGCTTCACGAAGGAGAATGGAAAAATTCGTAATATACATCTCCAATCCATTCTATATTTTGCCCTGTTTATTTCAAAGTGTGTTCTAGCTAGGAAGGTAGCAAGTAAATTATCTGCTCATGATTTAGCATTCTTGTCAGCTGCCTTGAGGAAAGATAGGACTTATAATTTAGGAGCTTTAATTGCTTATCTCCTTGCCACTAACCGTGAAAAAGGAGGAGTTTGTGGAGGTCTCGTTGCCTCCCATTTATTAGCTTTTCATGACGTGTTGCCACATCGCTAAGATGTTCAGTTTCCCTTAGAGAGGCTTGATCTTAATTCCATGTTACAACATCACTTTATTGCTTATGGGACTAACGCGTATAGTTTGCCATATGATATTTCATTCCCTAAGAAATCACGGTGGGGATCCACTAGAGAGCGAGTAGCCCCTTTGCCTGCACGTGCTTTGTTTGACCTTGATAACAGGGAAGGATGGTCACTAAAAGAAGAAGAACTCCATGCGCACATTGAGGAATATCAGCGTGCAGAGGACGCCAAGAGGGAGGCCGCAGCAAATTCTGTCCATCCACCCGACATTGCAGAGAGTTCACGTCAGCTCTCGGATTATGACTACACGCCTTCATTTTCTTCTTCGCGGGAACCTGATTATGAGCATGCCCAGTACGATCCACCGGCGTGGAGCCAATACCATCACTATGATTGAGCCCCACTTAGGCCAAAAGCCTAAGCTTGGGGGGAGGTATACCGACATCACACTCATATATATATATCGTATTCGGTCGGTTCTTTGTACATTCATATTTTCTGTTTCTCTTTTTTTCTTTTGTTATCATTGTTTTGTTTTCGCTTTCCAAAACACAAAAAGACCAAAAATATTTATGTCGTTTCTCTCTATTTGTTTCTTTAGGTTGTTTGCTTTATCCTTTAATTGCAGTTTAATATTCAAAAACCCAAAAATATTTTGTTTTGTTTGTTTGCTTTCTTTTGTTCTTGTTTCATTTCAAAAAACCCAAAAAGATTTTGCTTTGTTTGCTTGTTCTCTTTTGCTCGTGCTTTAATTGAAAAACCGAAAAATATTTGTTGTTCTTCTTTTGTTTTGTAAAGTTTGCTGCAAAGTTCAACAATCGTCTGTGACTCCATTGGAGCTTGGTTTTCATTATATATTATTCGAGCCACAAGTGAAGTGCAATAATGACGATCTATGACAATTCAAGTTGTGGTGAGAGGCTGGTATGAACTCTATTTGTTTTCATTTTTGTACATATACCCATCCATGTGAGCATGCTTAGTTTGTTCGTATAAGATATATGTGATTTAATGGCTCCTTAATAGTTCGTGCTCTCTCATGTTTTGTTCCAATTTACTAATAGTAAATGACATGTCGTATAAATATTTGTTCGTGTTGTTCTATTCGTAGAAGGGTATGACATTGTGGTAGCCTCCTCTAACTGTTTCATTTGAATCGACTTGGCACATGCTCACGCATACTAAGACTGAAAACAAAAAGTCAATAAGCCTCGATGATTTATTTTGCCTGAGAGTTCTAGTATCAATATTATGGCTCAGTTAATTTTACTTTATCGCAAACATGATTATGGTAATTATTGCTCTCTTGATTGTCGCTTCCCGGTCTATTGCTAGTCTTCACTTGCACTGAGTATGAGCTCTACTCGTGCCTCCAAATCCCTGAAAACCAAGTTATTCCACAGAGTCCCCTATAAATTCCTATGCATGGTATTTCCTGCCATTCCAAGTAAATTTGCATGTTCTACCTTTAAAACCTTCAAAATACTTCTCGTTTTGTGACACGGTTTTGGATCATGAGGAAGTAGTATTGTGTTTGTTATCTTCCATGCTAAATTAAGTACCCACCTGACTTTCATGATTCATCTGCTCGTCATTAATATTGCAAAGAGATGGTTAGACCACTATAACAGAAAAATAATGAAAAATAGGCACTCCCCCATGGTATGTGAAAGTTGGAAGGCACCCGAGGATTCGGTTAGCCATGGTTTGTGAAAGCAAAGGTTGGGGGGAGTGTCAAGCTATATATATGTGCATGATATAATTGCCTAATTCGGAACCACTCTCACTTGTTTAGTATGGAAGATAATAAGCAGTATATTTCCATTTGTTGACATGAACAACCACCTCTCAAAATTGTCTTACTTCTGTTTCATGAAAAATGAAAAGATCTAGCGCATGTGAATCCCTGCTTCCCTCTGCGAAGGGCCAATCCTTTACTTATAGGAAGAGTCTCCACCATATTCTTTGAGCACCTTCTTGAGAGCATAATTGTCATTCTTAGTGTGATGTGTTTGTCCCAAAGCATGGTTGATTGTGATAAAATCTTGATACTTGCATCTTTTTATATCTTTACTTCTAGTCTTCCCTTGAACTTCAGAGGTGCCCTGACATTTATGTTTTTTCCCGCACATAAGGGAAAGCGAGATACCACTTTATCAGATCCTATTATAAACATTACAATCCTGCAAATAGTTATGCTTCATGTTGTTTATTATTAATATGTTGTTATGT
The DNA here is from genome assembly GCA_028641055.1 of Alopecurus myosuroides. Lineage (NCBI taxonomy): Eukaryota > Viridiplantae > Streptophyta > Magnoliopsida > Poales > Poaceae > Alopecurus > Alopecurus myosuroides. The sequence goes on along the minus strand of CM054057.1, from coordinate 461,264,637 downwards.
CTTCATGGTTTGCATAGCTATTAAGTGACAGTATCTTGCATGTATCTTATCATGAGCATAATTAAGTATTTAATCATATAGTGAGTATATTTACATCATATGAAGCAAATGTGTTCGTAAAAGTTATTTTATCGCACTCAGTTGTTAACTGAATTGCTTGAGGACAAGCAATAAGCTAAGCTTGGGGGGAGTTGATACGTAAAAAACGTATCTACTTTTCTGAACACTTTGCTGAAGTTTTCCCTCTAAACTTGTGTGTTTTGAATGCAACTAACACGGACTAACGCTGTTTTCAGCAGAATTACTTTGGTGTCTCGTTTTTACGCACAAAATCAACTTTTAGGAAAATACTCGGAAGCGAAGGGAAAGTCCATATTTTACCCGAAGACTCCCGGAGCCAGAAGATGAGTCGGAGAGGGGCAAGGGGGTGCCCTCACCACCCCCAGGCGCGGCCAAGGTAGGCTCGCACCTGGGCATGGTGAGCCCACCTCGGGCACCCCCTCGGACTCCCCTTTCGACTACATATGCCTCGAAACCTAAAAACCCGAGGGGGTTCGATTGTTTTCCAGAAAGAAGCCCGTAGCTCCGCTGCCATCGCGAATCCTTTTTCGGGGTTCAGAAACTCCGTTCTGGCACCCTGTCGGGACGGGGAATTGGAGGAGATCATCGCCATCGTCATCACCAACGCCTCTCCATCGACCATCCATGTTTCCCCCATCCATGTGTGAGTAATTCTCCCACTGTAGGCTAAAGCGGATGGTAGGGATTTGATGAGATTGTTCATGTAATAATGATGTGATTGTTAGGGCATAGTGCCTAGTATCCTGTATTAGTGTTATTGACATTGTTGCAACTTGTTATGCTTACTTCTTGTCACTTTGGGCCCAAGTGCCATGATCTCAGATTTGAACATGTTATTGAATCACGATGATAATTATTGTTTCTTGATCATAACCGCAAGTTGTTTACACATATCCTTGTCCGGAACCCGAGGCGCCGAAGTGACGGAAATTGGGACAACCGGAGGGGATGGCTATGATGTGAGGATCACATGTGTTCACGGAGTGTTAATGCTTTGCTCCGGGGTTCTATTAAAAGGAACACCTTAATTACCAGTAGTTCCCTTGAGGCCCTGCTGAAAACGGGCTGGTAGGACAAAAGATTGTGTGCAAGTTCTCATTGCGGGCACGTACGACAGGAACACATGCCTATGGTTACTTAGTGCTTGGATTCTTTATCTTATTCATCTGCAATGCCCATGTCTTGATTATTATATGAACTATCTTATCCATGCAACGCCCGCTCATCTATCCCTATGCATACAGTATTTAATCCCGATGTTTACTTCAAACACTACTGCTGCGGTTTTCATTTCACTGCTCCTATTATTTCACTACTGCTGCTACTATAAAATTGTTGCTACTGATAAACTACTGCGAACAAGTCCACTTTCAGGTGCAGGTGAATTGACAACTCACTTGTTAAGGCTCACAAATATTCTTTGGCTCCCCTTGTGTCGAACCAATAAATTTGGGTTTTACTTCCCTCGAAGACTGTTGCGATCCCCTATACTTGTGGGTTATCACCCATCGCCACCGCCACGTGTGAAGAAAAAACAAAGAGACAGGGGTGGTAACCCCCGCACGATCTTTTACGAAAAGATAGTGCGTATTTACAACATGGCCAACCGATTAACTGGAGCACGACCGCTCATTTCCGGTCAGAAAGCTGACAAGATGGGCCCCGCGCTCTCTGCCCCACTTCGTCACGTCCCATCGGGAGCAGGCGAGTGTGTGGTGACGTCACTGCGTGCCTCACGACACGAAAACTCCTTCGCATGAGCATGAGGACGCAAATTTTTTTTCGTATGGGCATTTCAACACAAAATCTCTTTCGTATAGGCTTCATAACACGAAATCTCTTTCGTACAATACCAAGGAAAAGAAGATTATTTCGCTCGGAGGATTGCAAAAGATAGCACTTACAGTGCATCCAAGGTAAAATCGCGAGTATGCGGCTCCCACAACTCTACCTCGCGATGTACTCACACATCATTTTAACCCCGGATCATTCGGCCGACTAGGCACATTTGGATGCCGTATTATTTCGAGTACGAAGGTAAGACCCAAGGATCTCTCCCATAAGCCTGGAATCGCACTCGAGTTGCGTCCTCCAGTAAACATTCCGTGTCAGCAACACGAAGAAAAATCCTAGCGGATGCGCAGGGTACCCCTTTAGGGTTAAGTTCGACTTGATAAGACCTCCACAGCCCAGTCGCAACAATCACCTCGCCGAGTTTGAGTCGGAGGTCTCATATTCGTGTAGGCTAGAACTGTTTTTGCTCGATATGCAATTAATTAGCCCTGGTCTTTCGGGAGAGCCAAGCAATTGAGGTGTATCCTTCTGCGAAAAATAGCCAACACAAGGCGCACTTACCACTCGATGCTCAAGTACATCTCATACAGGGTACACGCCCTTGAAGTAAAGAGATTAAAATGACCAATCGTGAAATCTAGGGAACGGACTTTGAGTGCTTACCCGACTATTCTTTGTCGAATAAACACTCGGGGCTACTAACATGGGGATGACTCTAGGACCCGTCGAGTGGGCCTACTCGGTCCAAGGACCAAAGGGAGGCGCTACTCCATAGCTCTAGAAGGCCCAGTGGAAGCCCACCCGCTAAACTTGCGGGTCAAGAAGGAAAGTTCCATCGACCTAGAGCTAGGGTTTGCAACCCCCCCCCCCCCCGGGACGGTTTGGGACCCAGCTATCCATAAAAAGGTTGGGAGAACCACGGGGAGGGGGATCCAATCTACTTTCCACCATCATAGCCATAGCTCGAGATCCATCTCTCAGCTTGCGCTCTCACCATTATAATCGATCTACCCATAATACAAATTAGAAGAGCATGAGTAAGGGTATTACTTCTACAAGGTCCCCGAACCTGGGTAAAACTTGCCCCCTGTTAGCCGACGATTGTCGCCAACTCCTTATTCGTTCCCTTAATCGAAACCCTACCGGATCATCCGAGGGACTTGTTGAGATGACTAATTTACAATAACCTTGTGATAAGTGTTCGAACAAGTGATGGTGATGATGACCCACAAGTGTAGGGTTTCGCAAAAGTCTTTGAGGGTGAATATAGCCCAATTTATTGATTCGACAGAAGAGGGGCCAAAGAATATTTATAAGCCTTAATAACTGAGTTGTCAATGCAATTGCACCTGGAAAGTATCTTGCTTCACACAATTTATTAGTAGTGATAGTGATATAACAGCTGCATTAGTTTAATAGTAACAGTATAAGGAAAACAGTAGTAGCAATAGTAACAGCGAATGTAAATGGAACAAGTAGCAGTGCTAAATCAACATAGGCATAAGGATGGATGTATGGGTGTTGCATGAATGATATTAACCATGTAATAGGGGTAACAAAAGGCAACACAAATATATAAGAGAGAATCAAAGTCACAAACTATCATAGGATTGTTTTCCGAGAATTGTCGCACGTGCTTGCAATAAGAACTTGCACGACATCTTTTGTCCTACCATCCCGTTGTTGCTGGGCCAAAAAGGAACCAATGGTAATTAAGGTACTTGTTCTACCAAGTACCGGAGCAAAGCATTAACATATAGTGGAAACATGTAATCCTCGAACTAAACTCCATCCCCTCCGATATCCCAACAATGTCACCTTGGGGTCTCGGGTTCCGGACAATAATATGTGTATACAACCAGTAGATATGATCCAAAACATCAATTATACTTGTGAAAACATAACATGTTCAGATCTGATATCATGGCACTAGGGCCCTAAGTGACAAGCATTAAACATTCCAAGTTGCAACAACGACAATAAACAATAAGAGTGGATACTAGGCATCAAGCCCCAACAATCTAGTGATCTATTGCATGACTAATCTCATCCAATCCTACCATTCGCTTTGCCTACAATAAGGAATTACTCACACATCGAAAGGGGGAATCATGGAGGGTTGATGGAGAGGTGATGGCGATGATGATGGCTACGATATCCCTCCGATACCCGTCACAGCAGGGTGCCATAACAGGAACTTCTCTGTCCCAAACTATGGTTTTGAGTGTCAGCGGAGCTGTGGATCATTTTCGGGAAAATCATGTGGGGCTTGTCAGTTTCAGGGACGAAGGAGTCCTTATGCCAAAGGGGACCCTAGGGGGTGGTCCCATGCCCCCAAGAGCCCACCAGGTGCGGCCAGAGGGGGGCCGCAACCACCTCCCTCCTGGGGGCAAGTGGCTCCCCTCTAGCTGTCCTTCGGGCTCCAGGAGACTTCCGGGGAAAAATAATTTCTACAAAAAACTAGACACCAAGGGTAATTCTGCTGAAAATAGCGTTAGTCCGTGTTAGTTTGATAAAAATCATGCAAATGTGAGGGAAAACAACAAGAAAAGTGGTTGGAAAAGTACATACGTTTGCAACGTATCAACTCCCCCAATCTTAGCTTATTGCTTGTGCTCAAGCAATTCAGTTGACAAACTGGACGCGGTAAAGAAAACTTTGACAAACACTTTTCAATTAATATGGTGTGCATAAGAATATTCCATGATCAGTATTTAGGAAGTTCATGATAATTTCTATAAGGATAATAAAGCCTACTAACTCATTCTTGCTCAGGAAAATTGAAAAATAACCAGCACTAGACAATATGAAAATATAACATCAACTAGGTTGCAATAATCATAATAAAGCATGGTAAGATGGTAGCCTGCTTTCCCTTAATTGTGTAGCAAAACATAAATGCCAGGGCACCTCTAAAGCTCAAGTGGTGACTAGATATAATAATTCTAGGAGAAACAATATTATAAACATGCAATAGACAATAATATTTTAGGCATTGCACATTATACTCAGAATTGCAATCATGCTCTCCTAGACGGTGCATAAATTGAGAAGGTGGAGAGTCAACATAAAAGTAAAATAAGGCCCTTCGTAGAGGGAAGCAGGGATTACTCATGTGCTAGACCTTTTTATTTTATAAAACAGAAGTATTGAAAACAATTTTGAGAGAGATGTATGTTTATGTCAACGAATGGTAATGAAAAACTTATCATAACCCATGTAAAGCAAAGTGTTTAAACTTTTGAGAGAAGTTTCCGTTTCTTTATTAAGGTTAGCACTCCCCCCTCCCATCTTGCCTCTCACAAACCAGGGCTAGCCGTATCCACGGGTACCTGATATCTACGCACGCTTCTATTCTTGTAGACAGTGTTGGGCCTCCAAGTGCAGAGGTTTGTAGAACAGCAGCAAGTTTCCCTTAAGTGGATAGCCAAGGTTTATCGAACTCATGGAGGTAGAGGTCAAAGATATCCCTCTCAATCAACCTAACAATTAAGATACAAGAAGTCTCTTGTGTCCCCAACACACCCAATATACTTGTCAGGTATATAGGTGCACTAGTTCGGCGAAGAGATAGTGAAATGCGAGTAATATGGATGGTTATAAGTAATAATAGAAATCTGAAATCAATATGGCAGCAAGTAAACAGGTAGCAGAACAGGCGGAAAACGGTGTTTCAATGCTTGGAAACAAGGCCTAGGGATCCTACTTTGACTAGTGGACACTCTCGACAATGATCACATAATTTAATAACTAAATATCTTCTCTTCACTATGCTACTCTTAATCCTCTCCGGTTGGATAACAAACACTAATCATTGCGTAGGGCTGCAAAAAAACATTCCTTAAAGTAAGCATTCCCATGTCTAGTTAACCCCACGCTGTCATTATGAGCGCCCTAGGAGGTACTAGACAAATACCACAATTCATAGAGGAGACACACACGATGTGCACACTGTCACCTTCACACCGTGGGACAAGGTGACTCCAAAGTTCATATTAATAAAACACTTGAGTACCACAAGATGAAGAGTAACATCTACATATTCAACTAGATTACAAAGCTCACGATCACATATAGATCACACCATGGGAGAGAGAGAGAGAGATGAACCACATAGCTACCGGAGAGCCCTCAGCCTCGGGGGAGAACTACTCCATCCTCATCATAGGAGACAACAACGGCGATGGACATGGCTTCCGAGGGCACTTCCCCGTCCCGGCAGGGTGCCAGAACAGAGATTTGTCCCCCGAAACTTGTCGGCGGCGGAGGCGGAGCTACGGATGTATTTTGTGGAAAAGGTCGATTCTTTTAGGGTTTTCCCTCGGGGGAGTATAAATAGGCGAAAGGGCGATGCCGGGGGTGGCCAAGGGGCCCACACCACCAGGTGGCGCGGCCAGTGGGCCCGCGCCACCCTATGGTGTGGCCACCTTGTGCCCCCCCTCCGGGGCTCTTCGGGACTTCTGGATGCTTCCGGGGAAAATAGGAACTTCGGGATTCGTGGGGTCCAATTCCGAGAATATTTCCATAACAACTTTTCTGAAATCAAAAACAGCAGAAAACAGGGAACTAGCACTTGGCATCTTGTTAATAGGTTAGTCCCGAAAAACGTGTAAAAATGCTATAAAGAAGGGAGAAAACATGTAGCAATTGGCATAATATCAACATGGAACATCAGAATTTATAGATACGTTGGAGACGTATCAAGCATCCCCAAGCTTAGTTCCTACTCGTCGTCGAGTAGGTAAATGATAAAACAAAATAATTTCTAAGGTGACATGCTACCACACAATCTTGATCATAATATGTAAAGTAGAGCATGTAAACTAGGATCAAATGAACTAAAGTTGTGATCTATATTTGATATCAACAAGTAATGCATAAACAAATAAGAAGAGAGGAGCAAAAAAAATTAATGAATCAATACTAAAAGACTATCAATCGTGCAAAGTTTATTAGAGATGATTTAAGCTTTCAAGATAAACAATATCATGCACGTCAAACGATCTTCACAAGCCCTGTTAGGATCACGTCAAGCTTTCCACACGATGCAATGCTTGAATCTTAAACTAGTTGCACACTAAAAACAAGCAAGTGTTCTGTGTTGGTCCCTGACACCGGGATGTTATGGCAAAGAGAACATTATGGGGGGTTTGGAAGGTCAATGGAAGAAAGGCTCACCAAGCTGAAAGTGGTCATTAGACAAGAGAAAGTCTTACAACGCAGTTATGCAAGGAGTAGGGATTGCCACACGACAGATCCACATAGAGCTATAAGTGTATGAAATCTCTCCAGTGGAACTAGTGGGGGTGCATCCAACTTGCTTGCTCACGAAGACCTAGATCTCATTTGAGGAGGCTCATCATTGGAATATACAAGCCGAGTTCTATAATGTAAAGTTCCCCACATAGTTATGAATAATATGAAAACTCTCTCCAAACTGAAGTATTGGTGCTAAACATGAAGCACAAGTGTGGTATATAAAGGATAGTGATGCGCCCCCTCTCTCTTTATTCTCTCTTTGGCCTCTCTTTTTTTCTTTTGGGCTTTTTCATTTTTTTTATTTTTTATTATATATCCTCACCGGTAAGGGCAACATCCTATATTATAATGAATCATCACACTTTTAGTATACATAACTCATAAAGAAATATCTCTGATGTATCCAACTGCATGCTCCTGCCAGTGTAGCAGTATGCATAAATAACCATGAAGCTCATCATCAAGTAACATAATGGAGGTAGATGTTGTGTAGCAATATATCTCGGAATGGCTATGGAAATGCCATAATAGGTAGGTATGGTTGCTGTTTTGAGGAAGAATATATGGGCTTATGTGTAGGAGAACAAAGTCCTCCCACGGGATTTGGATGCACTGGCGAAGTTTGCACCAACTCTCAATGTGAGAAAGGGCAATGCACAGTACCGAAGAGGCTAGCAAATATGGATGGTGGAAGTGCCAGGAACCGCAACATAGACTCACGAGTTAAAAGGTTGCAGCAAGAAAATAATCTTACAAGGCACAATGCAAATCACTTCAAGAGGGTCCATGGCAGTGAAAAGTCCCTGTTAGCTACCCCGACCGTAGCGCGTAACAAAAGGCCGATAAAAAATGTATCACTCGTAGCAATCATATACCATTGCTTCTATCAGCTGGTAATTTTAAGTGTGGCACAGCTTCAAGTTTCTTAGACCAACCAATGAAAGTTTCGACTTACTAGTCCTTACTATTTATCCATTAAGCAAATTAATATCTCAAAACGACAGCAGTGATTCAAGTGAAGCAGTTTAGTGATCTACAAGACCATGCAAAATTTTCCACTATACCAACTACCACATAAGAATTTCTATTCTCAACCAAGCAATAACACATATGAAAACCACCTAACTACAAAATCTAACAGCTCTGAACAAAGGATGCATGCAAAACAAGAGCTGGAAGCACTAAAATATCGAAGCATGAATACTCAACAAATATAAGTGAAGCACAAGAGTATTCTACTGTGGCTAGAGTTTTTCATGTCATGCTAGATGTTATTTTAATTCTAAAGCCTAGTGTTTATTTTTGTAGCATGATTTCTATCAAATAGCTGAGAGTGTTTAATGTCACTTATAGCCTCTATGATCATTTAGTTTTTGAACTTCTAGTGCCACTTATGCTTTGATTAATGATGTTTTTGTCGCTATGCATGATTATGGCCATTATTGCTCTCTTGACTTGTCACTCCCAGTCTTTGGCTAGCCTCCACCTGTACTGAGTATGAGCTCTATTCGTGCATCCAACTCCCAAAACCCAAAGTTTTCCAAATGTGTCTGATGACCCACAAGTATAGGGGATCGCAACAGTCTTCGAGGGAAGTAAAACCCAAATTTATTGATTCGACACAAGGGGAGCCAAAGAATATCTGTGAGCCTTAACAAGTGAGTTGTCAATTCACCTGCACCTGAAAGTAGACTTGTTCACAATGGTTTATCAGTAGTAACAATTTTATAGTAGCAGCAGCAGTGAAATAATAGCAGCAGTGAAATGAAAACATCAACAGTAGTGTTTGAAGTAAACAGCGAGATTAAATACCGTAGGCATAGGGATAGATGAACGTGCGTTGCATGGATAAGATAGTTCATATAATAATCAAGACATGGGCATTACAGATAAATAAGATAAAGCATCCAAGCACTAAGTAACCATAGGCATTGTTTCCGTAAATAGTCGTATGCGCTCGCAATGAGAACTTGCACAACATCTTTTGTCCTACCAGCCCGTTTTCAGCAGGGCCTCAAGGGAACTACTGGTAATTAAGGTGTTCCTTTTAATAGAACACCAGAGCAAAGCATTAACACTCCGTGAACACATGTGATCCTCACATCACAGCCATCCCCTCTGGTTGTCCCAATTTCTGTCACTTCGGGGCCTCAGGTTCCGGACAACGATATGTGTAAACAACTTGCAGGTATGATCAAGAAACAATCATTATCGTCGTGATTCAATAACATGTTCAGATCTGAGATCATGGCACTCGGGCCCAAAGTGACAAGCATTAAGCATAACAAGTTGCAACAATGTCAATAGCACTAATAGGGGATACTAGGCACTATGCCCTAACAATCAAGGCATTATTACATGAACAATCTCATCCAATCCCTACCATCCCCTTCAGCCTACAGCAGGGGAATTACTTACACATGGATGGGGGAAACATGGATGGTCGATGGAGAGGCATTGGTGATGACGATGGCGATGATCTCCTCCAATTCCCGTCCCGGCAGGGTGCCAGAACAGGAACTTCTGATCCCCGAATCGAGGACCGGGGTGGCAGCGACACTCTGTTGTGTTTCTGTGGAATATGACAAACCCCCTCGTGTTTTAGGGTTGAAGGCAATATGTAGTCGAAACGGGAGCCCGAGGGGGTCTCTTGGTGGCACACACCACCAGGTGGCGCGGCCCAGGGGGGCGCGGAGGGGTGGTGTGCCCCCCTCTGGCCTCTCTCCTGGCCCCCTTCTGGCTCCCGGGGTCTTCCGGTGTTTTAAGACCAATGGGGACTTTTTTGGGCAATTTCCCCAAATTTGATTTTTCTGCACAAAAACGAGACACCAAGGTAATTCTGCTAAAAACAGCGTTAGTCCGTGTTAGTTGCATTAAAAAAACACACAAGTTTAGAGGAAAACAATAAGACAAGTGTTCGGAAAAGGGGATACATTTTCGACGTATCAGTGTCCACCATACCTACCTACTTGTGGTATTTAACTGCCACTCCAAAGTAAATTGCTCATGTGCTACCTTTAAAATCTTCAAAATTACTCCTGTTTTGTGCTCCTGTTTTAGCTCACGAGGACATAAATAGAGAATCTTTATCTCACTTGTTGATTGGAATTTCACGCCCTATAATAGTGGCTTCATCCGCTTAACCAATTGATTGAAGAGCTAGCATCAGGGTGCCTAGCCCCAAATTAATACAACAAAGTCTCTTCACTATTTTTGCCCCTGATTTATCAGTCAAAGCATAATTGTGTAAACAAAAGAGAAAGAGGGATGAACTTCTACCTAGATGCGTCCTTGTATGGGAGCCGCTCTTGTGAAGTCTAGTTAGCTTGTGATGTACTGTATTTTCTGTTTACTATTTGTTGGCATAAGCATACACCTCTCAAAAAATTAGACACTCCTCCATGGTATGTGATTGTTGGCATGCACCCGAGGATTCGGTTAGCCATGGTTTTTGTAAGAAAGGTGGGGAGGAGTGTCAACCATTTCAAAACCTCTGTTTAACAAAATAAGAGCTCTAGCACATGAGTGATCCCTGCTTCCCTCTGCGAAGGGCCTTTCTTTTACTTTTATTTTGAGTCTCCATCTTCTAACTGTATGCACAATTGAGAGAGCATGGTTGTCATTCTGAGTTTAATGTGCATTTGTCCAAGAAACATTATTAATTGATTCATGACGTGTTATTGTTTGTTCTCTAATTATTTGTTCTAGTCTTCCTCATAAACTTTGAAGGTTTCCTGGCATTTATGTTTTTCCCCACTCTTAAGGACAAGCGAAATATCACTTTGCCATGTTATCTCTATGCTTGAAACAAACGTATATCTTTCGAGTGCATTATTACTCATGATTTTTATTTGTGTTACTTCTCATGATGCAAGGTGGTTTCTATGATTTATTGTTAGAATTTTATTTATCATGCTTGTGTTAAAGTTCTATGATCTCAGCTATGCTTATGCTTTTACAATTTAGATGATCGAGTTCCTGTTGGTAGCATGTCACCTCAGAAATTATGTGTTTTTATCGTTCACCTACTCGAGGACGAGTAAGAACTAATCTTGCGGATGTTGATACGTCATAAACGTATCTATAATTTCTAATGTCACGTGTTGTTTTGATGCCATATGCTACATGTTTTCCTTACACATTATGTCATTTTTATCGATTTCCCGGACTAACCTATTGACAAAATGCCACAGAGTCAGTTCCCTTTTTTCTGTTGTTTTTAGTTTCATAAAAGTTGTTCTAGAAATATTATCGGAATTGGAAAATTCAAAGTCCGGAAGTCTTAGAATTCCCGAAGGTTCCACGGAGTCCCGAAGAGGCCCGTTGGGGAGCCACACCATAGGGTGGCGCCCCTGGCCGCGCCGGGGGGTGGTGTGAGCCCCTCGGGAATCCACCACCATCGCCCTTTCGCCTATTTATTCCCCCCGATACGACAACCCTAGATATGTACCACTTTGTCCAGACAAACACCCGAGGCCGCCGTCATCGTCAACCCGAGATCCGGAGGGTTCTGGAGCTCTCCGTGGCACCCTGCCGGGAGGGGAATTCATCACCGGAGGTGTCTACACCACCATGCCCGACTCCGGAGTTGTCGAGACATCGTAGTAGAATTCATAGACGGGGGTGCCATGAGACTACTGATAGAGACGTGAGGGGGCGGGGTAGTATGACGAACAATGACACCAGGGTTTTACCTAGGTTCGGTAACGTCGCAACTAGGCGGCGTTCCTACTCCTGCAATCTCACTAAATCAGGACTGAAGTCTGAAGTATACAAAGTACAATGTGAGTTAGGTTTAGCTACTCGTCAAGGATCAACCTCTCGGCGAGTTAGCTTCTAGCTTATTGTCCCCTCTTTCTTATCTCCCTCCCGGCTTTATATAATAGCCGGGTTAGGGCTTAAAGAAAAGGAAACCTAGAAGACTACGGTAAGTTCTAACTTGGAAGGCAAGAATCCGCCTTCTACTCCAAGCCGTACCACGTGGGCCGTGGTCCGGGTTCTTCTAGAATCCGGCTTCTGCACGTCAGATTACTGGGCCGCCTAATGGACCGTAATCCATTACCATTCAGGCCAGCCTGGTAATCCGGCACTTTAAGACACCATCTGATATACCCCTAATTAGTATATATCCGACTGTAGCCCCCAAGAAGGATTAAGACTCCAATTCGCCGTCCTTCGTCAAATTCGCATTCTTTCCAAGAAATGTCGGCTCTTCGTCTTGATTCTTCTTTTCCTTCAAATCATGCTTTAACGCGAAATTCGGAGTTCGAGAAATCTGCCTTTTTCTTCCACGAGCCTTCGTGGAGAAGGAACTTCCTACGTCAGTGATGAAATCGTGCTAACGTTAGGGACGTTTGGGTTTCGAGTGTGAAACCCTGAAACGTATCTCTAACAGATTCTCGCGGGAAATGAGGAGATAGCAATAATCACATGTTGATTCTTTTCCTGGATTTGCCGGCGAGTGAGATAATCCAACGGTCTAAAGAGCCGTTAGCGCGCATCGTTAAGGATTTCCGGCTATAAATAGCCCTCTTCGTGCCCTCCGGCAATCCTTCCGCTCTCTTCTCACCTTCTAGCTCAAGCGCCATTGCCCCCGAACCACCAGCAAGAACAGAGCAGAGCACGTACCAATCCAAGCAACGTTCCCGGACTTCTCGTCGGGAGCTCGTGATCCTCGCTGCGCCGCCAAACTATGGACTCACCGTGCGTTTCCCAGGAGCACTCCATCGCCGCGGACATCGACGACATCATCAATACGATGGATCCGCTGCTCGACTCACGGAGCCGTGCCACCGTCGATGTGCCGGAGAACATTTCCGGCGGCCAGGCCTGCAAGGATCCACATCTCGCGGCCGATAACCTGGCCGCATCTTCTTCTATGCCGCCTCCGCCTCTCGCCCCCGAAACGGCGGAGGAAAAAATCACCCTCGTCGGAGAGGAGCTTACCGCTGTGGCCGCCGCCGCCGGAGCCGAGGACGAAGGCGAAACTTCCGGCAATTGGAGCCAGAGCAGCATTCCCTCCTCCCTTCTTCCGACAATGGAGAAGGAGGGGTTGATCGCCAAGGGAAAGTGGCGGTACGAGGAAGAAGAGTCTGAGCCTTCACCTAAGGCCGGAGAGCGGTTTCTCCTCACTTCTCATATCTTACGAGGTATCAGACTTCCGCCATCTGCCTTCTTCCTCCACGTACTCAATCACTACAACATCCAGCCTCACAACTTGACACCTAACTCCATTCTATACTTAGCCGGGTTCCAGGCCCTCTTCGAAGGGTATCTAGGTTTAGCCCCTAGGTTAGATTTCTAGATGTATTGTTTCGGGGTTAAGCGAAACCCCTCTGAGGGCGCACTCCCGACTTGTGGGACCATATATTTTACCCTGCTTAGATTCAGGGAAGATTGGTTCCCCCAAGATAAAAACCTCGGAATCCGTCAAATTCTGGACGGGTTCTTTTTCCCGTTTCCTGGAAAGGAAACGGGGATTCCACCTTTCGCCAACTCTGCTGCCACTCCCCAGGAAAACTGGGCAACCGAAGTAGTGCAGACCGTGTCGCCGGATCTTCTTAGAATTAACGACGCATCGCCAAACTCGTCACTTCCGATCCACCTCTGACCGGCATGGATACAGTTCTATGCTGGTTAGAGAGGCGAATCCAGCCTTTGGCTGACCATGGTCCCCGGCTCTTGTGTGACTATACGAGAACCACAGACGCCATGCGGACGACGAACAAATCCTTGACGGCAAAGGATTTGCGAAAGCGTGTGAACCAATTGGTCGCAGCACGCGATCAATATGAGGAAAGTCGGCCAATGTACACACCGACTAACCCGGCCCCAAAGGTATATCTTTTACATTTTTGGTTTTGCATTTTTTCTTTCTCGGATAATTGTATTAACCCGGACTTTGCCTTGTTTGACAGATTTTTGATCTTCCCGAGACGGACCTCGCAGCTGATGCCGAGTTGGATGCACTGCGTGCCAACTTTGCAGGTGTGCGGAAACGCAAGAAGACTTCCGTCTCCCAGGAAATAATCGATCTTGACAGGGTTCCCGTCACTACCTCCAGGTTCGACTTCCAGGTTTTCTATTTTTGTCAGAAATTTCTTTCTTTGTCTCAGTTCTTTAATTCCCCGGTAATTCTCTTTTTAGCCTGGCTCCCACAACCTTGAATCCCAAAAAGCTAAAAAGGCTTAAGTCTGTGGCCAAAAGAGGGCCACATCCTTCTCATGCAACTGCCCCAGATACTCCAATTGCTACTGCAGAAGAGCATACTGCTGCTACGAACGAAGAAATCCATCAGACCAGCCATCTCAATGTGCCGGAAACGGACACGAGGGAAAGGGCGGCCCCGGAAATGGGAGGTCCTTCTCAGCCAACAGAGGAAGATCCCATTCCCACTTTTGATAAGGATTTCAAGGTCATTCATGAGGGCCTTAGCAATGTCGGGACTCTTTTTGCAGAGTTTGCAAAAGAGTTCAACGAAGCCTGGTCGGGTTTGCAGCGGATGAGCCAGGTAATACCTCTAGCCCCCAAGCAATAAGTCAAATGCATGCTTTTGCCTTAATGCTTTTTTCGCTTTTATGCTTGTTTTTAACGTAAGCATTTTTTGTCTCTTTTCCGTGTTTCAGCAAACTACTGAAAACATCAACATGGAAGTTTTCAACAAACTTACCATCAAGAACAAGGAGGTGAAATCCCTTCTTTCGATTCTTGAGGGTAAGGAGGCAGAACTGGTATCCACTCAGCAACAGCTGAAGGAATCAGCAGGTAAGATATTTCTCTGCTTCCAGTTGTGTAATTTTTTCTAAGTAATTTTTCCGAGTTTTCTAACTCATCTCTTTTACTTGCTTTTCAGCTTCTTTGGCGAAAGCCAAACAAATTACCGAGGATGTCAGCAACGCCGAAAACCTCCACCGAGAAAACCTGGAACTTCACAAGCTTACTGTGAAGTTGCAGCAGGACCTGGAGGCCAGCCAATTGGCCGTTGGCATTGCTGAGTCCAATGCCTCCAGCCAAGCAGCCAAGGACAAGGACACCATCCGAGATTTGGAGAATGCGTTGAACCAGCGCTTGGAGGAGGGCGCCGAGATGGAAAAAATTCTCGGTAAGTACTTTACCTTTTACCGGATTTCCCATGTTTACATCTTTCTCTGTTTTTGCTAACACTTTTTGTGTTTTACTGAAACAGGATATAGCCCCCAGCTTACTCGGATTGAGAAAATCCGAGCTTTTGGGAAGGTATTCACCGCAATCAAGGATGCGGGGATGTTGCTGGTCAACAAATGCCTTCCTTCCAGGTCTGGGGAGTTCTCGAAAGTTGCAAAACTTTCGGAAGCCATCGTGGAGATGGCGGAGTCCCGGGAGTCCACCCTTCGCTCCGCGGGACGTGGTGGTGCACGCATGGCTTTAGGGCTCATGCGCATGCACTACCCAACTGCCAAATCTTGGCGCGTAGCATCCGGCATCCCTCGAGGATACACGGAGGCGCAGAGGGCCAGCATCTTTGATGAAATCAGAGGTCACGCCACCAAGATTGCCAACATGGTGAACGTCTCCATCTTCTATCCGGAGGAAGCTATTCCAGAAATTGACGAGGAATCCAGCAGCGAAGACGACTCGGATGCCTGAAAAAAGTTGCCTGGTCCTGGGAAGGAGAGAGGAAAAAAGAAGCATTACTGATCTTACAATGTAATGTTTTCTATTCTTTTGTATAAACAAGTACTCCGCCTATTGCAGTAATATTACTTAATCTTTGCAAGTTTTCCGGGATTTATTCTTTTATCTTCTAAGTTCTCTTGTTTATATGCTTTAACTGTCCTTAGTGTTTGAAATGACTCGATAGTATCTTAATCTTCATGCCAAGTGACTGGGTATAACCAATTAGTCGAAACTCGGAAACATGGATTATACTAAAGGCATTTTTACTTACTAATTTCAGTGACCCAACATAAAAATAGTCAGATAATACTTAGAGAACAGTAAGGAATTTTTTGAATAAAACTCAGGCACGCAGGCACAATCTGGGTTTCCTTAAGCCTTTTTAGGCTGAAAATCATTCGGTTTTTTTAACACCGAGCACGCAGGCACAATTCGGGTTAACATTGAGTATTTTGAAATATCATTGGGAAATAGATAAAGATCGAATTATGCTTTATACTATAATAAACATGTAAAAAACATAGATGTATGAATTCCGACAACTTTATTTCATGATCTCAAAGATGTTTAGATAGAAACTGAACTAAGTATAGAAGGGACGTAACTGCTGGATACTCCAGGGTCTTTTGGTCTCCCCTAGTTCATCATCTATCTTTCTCTTTCTTTTGCGATTCGGCTTTTTGGGATCATCTTCCGTGTCTCGAATATCTACAAGATAGTATGATCCATTTTTCATAGCCTTGCTGATGACAAACGGTCCTTCCCAAACTGGGGCCAATTTGTGCTTTCTTTGTTGAACCAGTCTTAGCACTAAGTCACCTTCTTTAAAAGAATGATGTCTGATTTTACGATTATGGTAACGTCGTAAACCTTGATAACCTTACGATTATGGGGCAGATTTTTGAAGCACAAGTTCTCGTTCTTCCTCTAGGAGATCGACGGCATCCTGTCGTGCAATTTCGGCATCCGAGTCATCGAAAGCCTGCACTCTTGGGCTATCATGGACCATGTCCGTTGGAAGGACTGCTTCCACGCCATAAACTAGGAAAAACGGGGTTTGCCGTGTTGACCTGTTTGGCATCGTTCGAATACTCCAAAGCACAGATGGTAACTCTTCCACCCATGCTCCAGCTTCTCTATGAAGAGGAGATTCGAGTCTTGGGCGTATTCCTTCCAGGATGGAACTATTCATTATTTCAACCTGCCCATTGGATTGCGGGTGTGCCACAGATGCAAGATCTAGGCGTATTCCCGTTTGTCGGCAATATTTTGTCAACTCTCCAATAGAGAAATTTGTCCCGTTGTCGGTTATTATGCTGTGTGGAACGCCGTATCTCATGACTATGTCAATGATGAAATTTCTGGCAGTTACACCGTCAAGCTTTTTGATGGGTTTTTCCTCCACCCACTTGGTATACTTATCCACTGCAACGAGTAGATGTGTAAGTCCACCTCTTGCAGTTTTGAATGTTCCCATCATATCTAGCCCACAGACCGCAAACGGCCATGTAATAGGGATAGTTTTGAGTGCTTGGGCTGGCATATTCGTCTGCTTGGCGTAATACTGACATCCGGCACATGTATTGACTATGTGCTCGGTGTCTGTCTTGGCTGTTAGCCAGAAAAACCCTCCACGAAATGCTTTCTTAACTATGCTTTTTGATTGAGCATGATGTCCGCAATCTCCAGCATGGATTTCTTGCAGAATTTCTCGGCCATCTTCTGGCGAAGTACATCGCAGAAAATTCCGGTAGTGCTGCGTTTATACAGGGAACCATTGATTACATTGTATCCTTTGCATCGACGTTTTAGTTGTCTTTGCAAGACCTCGTCTGCTCCATCCGGGTACTTCTGATCTAATAAGAAGTTTAGATATGGAATTGTCCAATCCAGGTTAACGAGCAGAACTTCGATTAACTCGGAAACTAGAGGATGATCGACATCTCCACCTTTTATGGATGGTTCGTGCAAATGCTGGACAAACACACCTGGTGGTAGGGTTTTCACTCTTTCCGAGCCCATGCGGGCTAATGCGTCCACGTTTCAATTTTCTTCCCTTTTGACATGAAGTACTTCAAATCCCAGGAAGCAAATTGCAAACTCGTCCACCATTCTCCGATATTCGGCCATGATGGGGTTTTAGCGTCACATGTTTGGTTGAGCTTATGTTGTACCAAATCCGAGTCACCATAGCATAAGATGCGTTTGACACCTATTTCTTTTGCAATATGCAAGCCATGAAGCAAAGCTTCGTATTCTGCCACATTATTGTTGGCGTTGAAGTGTATTTGTAATACATACTCCATTGTATCTCCCTTGGGGGGTTTTAGGACTACACCAGCTCCAGCGCCTTCCTTCATCTTGGATCCATCAAAATGCATAACCTAGTATTCTCACTCCGGCATTGGTGTATTTTCCATTGCTTCTGTCCAGTCAGCGACGAAATCTGCCAACACCTGGGATTTTATCGCCGTCCGGGGCTGGTACTTAATGTCGAACGCAGCCAACTTGATGCCCCATTTGGCTACTCGGCCTGTTGCGCCCGCATTGTTAATTATATCCCCTAGTGCTGCTTTGCATACCACTGTTATGGAATGTCCTTGGAAGTAATGACGGAGTTTTCGAGATGCAGAAAATACGCCATACGCCATTTTTTGATAGTGCGGGTATCTTTGCTTGGACTCGGAAAAAACTTCACTAACATAATACACCGGATGTTGATCTGGTATGGTTTGCTCGTCTTTTCGTCTTTCCACAACTATCACCGCACTGATAACCCTGTTTGTTGCTGTGAGGTACAGTAACATGGGTTCTTCGTCTTCTGGCGATGCCAAAATCGGAGCTTTCATCAAGGTTTCTTTTAAATGGGTTAATGATTTGTCCGCTTCTTCTGTCCATTCAAATTTGTCGGATTTCTTCAACAATTTGTATAATGGCAGAGCTTTGTCTCCTAGCCGGCTTATAAACCTGCTGACGGCAGTTGCAGAACCCGTCAATCTTTGTACATCTTTTAAGCACGTAGGCCTTGAGATGTTTAGGATTTCCTTGATCTTTTCCGGGTTTACTTCTATTCCTCTGTAGAAATGATGAAACCCAAAAGTTTTCTTGAGGGAACCCCGAATACGCACTTTAATGGATTCAACTTCATTTTGTAAGTGCGCAAATTTTCAAAGGTTTCTCGCAACTCTTCAAGGAGCATGTCCTTTTCCTTGGAAACAACGGCAATGTCATCCATGTAAACATGAACATTTTTGCCAATCTAACTATGCAAACATCGTTGCATGCAACGCTGGTAAGTTGCACCTGTGTTCTTCAGGCCAAAAGGCATGGTTATGTAGTAATATGTTCCATATGGGGTTATGAAGGAGGTTTTGATCTGGTCCTCTTCCTTCATACGTATTATATGGTACCCGGAATAAGCGTCCAAAAAGCATAAAAGCTCAGAGCCAGCAGTGGCATCCATTATTTGATCGATTCGCGGTAACGCAAATCTATCTTTTGGACACAATTTGTTCAGGCCGGTGTAATCTATACACATCCTAAGAACAGTACTATCTTTCTTCGGGACTAATATTGGGTTTGCAGACCATTCAGTATGTATAACTTCCCGGATAAAGTCAGCTGCTAATAGCCGGATAATTTCTTTGCCAATAGCCTTCCGTCTTCTTCCGTCGAATCGACGGAGACCTTGTTTGACGGGTTTAGATCCTGGAATTACCTTGAGTTGGTGCTCAGCAAGTTCCCTGGGTACTCCTGGCATGTCCGCTGGACACCATGCAAAAATATCCCAGTTCTCACGGAGGAACTTGATGAGCTCGCTTTCCTATTTTTCGGTCATGCTAGTTCCCACTACCACAAACTTTGTCGGATCTTTGGGATCTAGGATAACCTGTCTTGTATTCTCGGAAGATTTGAAGCTGTCTGCCGGCTTCCGGCTTTCTTTTCCTGTCGGCATTTCTGTTGGCGATACTTCTTTCCCCAGCTCCTTCAGTTCTTCCTTTGCTATCACCTTTTCTGCACAAAGGGCGTTTTCTTTTTCCAGCTCGTTTGCCAATTTGAAGTCTCCATTTATGGTGATTACTCCTCCTTTTGGCCCTGGCATCTTTAGCTTGTTATAGATATAACATGATCTTGACATGAACTTGGCGAAAGCTGGACATCCGAGTATTGCGTGATACACGCTTTCGAACGGCACAACAGAAATGCTCTTTCTCTCCAAAGGTTATGTCTAGGGAAATTTATCCTAGGAATCGTGCTTGCCTGCCAGGATCGATGCCGTGAAAACGTATGTTGCTATGATTGAGCTGGGCCTCGAAGATTCGCAGATGCTTCAATGTATCCAGGTACATTATGTTGATGTTGGATCCTCCATCCATCAGCACTCTTTTTAGCCTAGTGTTTTGAACAGTAGGGCTTACAACTAGAGCTTGCGTACCGGGTTCTGGGATGTTTCCGGGATGATCAGACTGATCCCAGGTAATCGGTGTGTTTGAGTACTTCAAGAATTTCGGGGTTGGTGCGATAACCGCGTTTATTTCTCGAAGTTTTCTCTTTGCCACCTTCGCCGAGGGAGTTGCAAGGAAAGTTAGGTTGCATTCTCCGTCAACTCTCGGAAACTTAGGCTCGCATTTTCGCTGTTGTTCTTGGATTTGTTCATTAGTGTCTGATTCACTGTCTTCTTTTTCAGCTTATGGCTTTTGCTTGGAGAACTTCCTTTTGGAATTCTTTCCTTTGCTTCCGGACCCTGCACTGCCCTTCATATGCTTGTTGAGCCGGAATTGTGCGTTGGTGTGGGTGGGTTTCCTGAATTGCGAATGGTGGACAACAGTTTTCCGACTTAATCCTTTCCCAGTCTTATTTTGTGTAGGCGATCGGTTCTGTGCTTCGTCCTTTCCATTTGCTCCCATTTTCTCTTCCAAAGGCTATATTAACTTCTTTGGGCTTTTGCTGTGCTTCTGGAGTTGCTTTTTTTTCAGGACGAGGGGTCTTTTTGGCTTGAATCAAAGTGTCGATGTTTCCACCTCTCGTTCTGATGTCGTCTTCGGCCGCTGCGTGCTCATTTGCGGTTGTAAGCATAGATCCGAGATCTTTGTGCTTTTTTGAACTGATCATGAATGGTACGAGTCCGGGTTTTAAGCCATTGACGAAAGCATGCATTGCTTGTACGTCAGTTACTCCACAACAGCTGTTTTTCATTGCAGTCCATCTCGACATAAAGTCCACGTATGGCTCATCTTCAAACTGGGTGCAGCGGTTTAGCTGGTTGATGCTGTTGGGGCGTTTGTATGTTCCCCGAAAGTGCTGAGTAAAACTCTATCCATATAATCCCAGCTATCGACAGTTCTTGACGGGAGCCCGTTGATCCAATCTCTGGCTCCATCCAGTAACATAAGGGGGAGGAATTTTACTGCCTCTAAGTCTGTCCCGTTGTTAATCTGGACGGTCGTGTAGTGGTCTGAGAGCCAGGTATCCGGGTTTGTGCTACCGGTATATTTTTTATATGTTGGACCAACTTTGGCGAAGCTACAATGTAGAGTTATTCTTCGGATCCTGTCAGTGAAACACTTAGGCCCGAAGTATAGATCATCTCTTTCTGCTCTATAGATGTGTGCGGAGTATCTACCGGCTGAGTGGATAGAAGGGGATCTACCTTTCTTTTCCATTGTTGCGCGAGCGCGCTTTTCCGGGATTATCTCTGTTTCCTCCATTATCATTCCTTTTGGGATAAGGTGGAGTTCTACTCATGTGTCTTTCCTTATTCCTAGGGGGTGTACGGGATCTCTCACGCCTGTGAGGAATGTCATGTCTTCCGGCTTTCTCAGCAGGGCGTCTAGGAGGCGGCATTGCTTTTCCGTCTTTCCGGTTTTGTTCCTCCCGACCTCGGGGGTTAATTCCATCTTTCGGCGGATGGGATCTGGTTCTGGACGCTGCATCCTTATTATCGGATTTTTTCTTGTCCTTTCTCGGATCTCCTTTCTTCTCTTTTAAATTACTTGAATCTCCAGGTTCTTCAGGTCCAGGTGCTCGAGCGACGCAAGTGGTTGTTTTGCATAGGGCTGAGTCGTCATGCAACTTCCCTGATCTTGCTTGTCCTCGTTGTTGCTGTTACAATGCCTTTCCTAAGAAAGCATACACCCCTTGAAGTTTTTCGCCGTTGGAGTACATGTCATTGTTGAGGATGGCGAACATGGCTTCCGCGTTTTCTGCTGAGGTTTTGTATATAGGTTTTCCCCTGGCATTTGTGCCGTTTACTTGCTTTTGCCATGCCAGGTTTTGAAACCGTTCCTTTGACGGCAGTACTTCCGGTCTTGCGATTCCGGGTAGCCGTGTAGGTTTAATGCCAGATCTATTCCTTCTCTCGTACTCCTTGATTTCTTCATGCTTTAACTTAATGTCAGCTTGGGTTTTCTGGAGGTGTTCTCGAGTTCTGAATAGATGTTGTTGTTGCCGTTGGAGGGCTTGTCTCCTAGCTTCCAGCACTTCAGGGGGTTTGTGAGGTCCCACTGGTGTTTGAAGTAAATCCTGTTCGTCCTGTTCTGACATTGGCGGAACAGAGATTTCCTTCGCTTTCTTCTCCGCAGGCTTAACTCCACTTCCTGCTCCTGCTTCCAGGTTTTCATTGACTGGATCAGCCAATTTTTTCTTCCGGAGCTTGTACTGGAGTTTCTTGGAAGCTTTGTGTTTTTTCTTGGAAGAGGGAGGTTTTTTACCAGGTTCGTCCCATGTCAATTCCTTGACATCCGGGTATGTTGCAGTGGTTTCCCCCTCCTCTCTTTCCTCATCTGGCGGAGGTGTTCTAGGGCTTTTCTGACTTTCGGCATCCGTGTTTTCAGCCGGTTTTGCCATCAGTACTTCGTGGAATCTCTCTTGAAAGGATTTGACCTTTCTTTCGAAAGCGTCTACATCTTCATCTTCGGAGTCGAACTGGTCCGATCCGGGTTCCGACTCTAATCTCGCCTCAATGGCGGCTAACACAGGATCAGCTTCCAAGTTCGTCGTCAGATTGACGGATGTCGGATCTTCCACCTCTATTGTGGGACTGTTGGCTTCTGCCTTTTCCACGGTATTGCGTTCGTCTGTGTTTTCGGCGAGCTCGGATTGCACCATACCGATAAAGTGCGATTCAACATAATATCGGCGATCTGAGCAAAATCCGGCGTCATAGTCTTCTTCGACTGGGTATAGGGCGGGTGGGATAAATTTGCTTCCACCACAGAATCCCATTGCCTCTGCAGTTAATCCGATAAATATGTTTGTAGATCCGATCGGTAAAACGCAGGCACTTACCAGATGATTCCGTGCTGGCATGTACGATCCGTTGTCGAGGAAGCGCCCAACGTCGTTGTCGAATTCCAGGGTTCCGACAGTTATGGTACTGCCAATTCCGCCGAGTATCCCCGGTCGAAACATAGTGCCTGACGTCGCTGGCCCCACGGTGGGCGCCAACTGTCGAGACATCGTAGTAGAATTCATAGACGGGGGTGCCATGAGACTACTGATAGGGACGTGGGGGGACGTGGTAGTATGACGAACAATGACACCAGGGTTTTACCCAGGTTCGGTACATCACAACTAGGCGGCGTTCCTACTCCTTCAATCTCACTAAATCAGGACTGAAGCCTGAAGTATACAAAGTACAATGTGAGTTAGGTTTAGCTACTCGTCGAGGATCAACCTCTCGGCGAGTTAGATTCTAGCTTATTGTCCTCTCTTTCTTATCTCCCTCCCGGCTTTATATAATAGCCGGGTTAGGGCTTACAGAAAAGGAAAACCTAGAAGACTACGGTAAGTTATAACTTGGAAGGCAAGAATCCGCCTTCTACTCCAAGCCGTACCACGTGGTCCGTGGTCCGAGTTCTTCTAGAATCCGTCTTCTGCGCGTCAGATTACTGGGCTGCCTAATGGACCGTAATCCATTACCATTCAGGCCACCCTGGTAATCCGGCACTTTAAGACACCATCTGATATACCCCTAATTAGTATATATCCGACAGGAGTGATACGTGAGTAGTTCCTCCTTGGACTACGGGTCCATAGCAGTAGCTAGATGGTTGTACTTGATGGTGCAGATCTTGCGCTCGTTGGGATACCCCAAGAGGAGGGTGTGATGAGCACAGCGGTAGGATTTTTCCCCTTAGTTAAGAACCAAGGTTATCAATCCAGTAGGAGAAAGAGGATCTTCGGAAGGTTGTTGCCACTGACGGTGGTGATGGCGCCCCACCGGTGTCAGCAACAATGTGGAACCTGCACAAAACACAACCAAAATACTTTGTCCAAACGGTACAGTGAGGTTGTCAATCTCACCGGCCTTCCTGAAAACAAAGATTAGACGTATAGTGTGGAAAATGGTGTATGCTTGCAGTAAGTAAAGAACGCAGGAAATTGTAGTGGTTTGTTTAACAGTGTAAGAAAATGGACCGGGGTTCATAGGTTCACTAGTGGTGTCTCTCCATAAAAGATAGCATGTTGGGTGAACAAATTACAGCTAGGCAATTGACAAATAAAGGTTGCACCGTAGTGCACATTCCTGACATGATGACTACTATGATATTTAGTGCGGGCATTACAACAATATACATAGACCATAATCCAACTGCATCTATGACTAATAATCCACCCTCAGGTTATCATCCGAACCCCCTTAGGTATTAAGTTGCAAGCAACATATAACTGCATTCAACAAAGTGTGTAATGTAAGCAATGATTGTACACATGGGCACTCACACCGCTGTTTTATCCCTAGTGGCAACAACACATCCCCCCCCCCGTCATGTTTCTGTCACTCGAGCACAGGCGAAAAGGAGGCATGAACCCACTATCGAGCATAAATAATCCCTCTTGGAGTCACTAGCAACTACTTGGCCAGAGCAACCGCTAGCAACGGAAAGCATGCAAGATCACAAATAGCATATGCAATAAAGACTATAATCAACTTGGCATAAGTTCAATATTCATCGGATCCCAGCAAACACAACACATAGAATTACATAAGATCAATCTTGATCATGTTAGGCAGCTCACGAGATCTAAACATGGAGGCATATGAGGAGGACACAACCATCTAGCTACTGCTATGAACCCGTAGTCCAAGGATGAACTACTCACGCATCACTCCGGAGGCAGGCATGGTGATGAAGAGGCCTCCGGTGATGATTTCCTCTCCGGCAGGGTGCCGGAGGCAGCTTCAGAACCCCCCTGATCTAGGATTGACGATGACGGCGGTTGTAAAACTTTTTGGGGATTTTTGATCACGTATCTAGGGTTTTCCAACCGGGGGGAATAAATAGGCGAAAGGGCAGAGGTGGTGGAGCCCTGGGGGCCCCACACCACCCCGTGGCGCGACCAAGGGGGGCGCGCCACCCCATGGTGTGGGCCCCTGGTGCCCCTCTTCGACTCCTCTTCGATCTTCTGGATGCTTCAGGGGAAAATAGGCACTTCGGGCTTTGTGGGGTCCAATTCCGAGAATATTTCCAGAACAACTTTTCTGAAATAAAAAACAAAGCCTGTTAGAGCTCTCTTCAACCTGCTCATGGCTAGATCGATCGGTTTCGGGTCAAATAGGACTAAGTCATTTCTCAATCAAGAATGCTAGTGAAGTTTTTCACTTTGCTATACGGATTTCTTGTTCAACACGTATTTTTAACACCAAGTCTTTAGCTAGACCCTTGTGCTTTATAATTATATCACCAGTGGGTGTAATCCCACGAATTGCGTTTAACGGACGGCTGAGCAATGACTCGTACCTGTGCCCAAAATGGCTGCACCTCCCTTTCGAGGTACCCAAATGGAACGGTTTGATATCATCAACATACAACAACAGAATAGCACGTCCTCGAGGATAAACTGATACGAACATGGTCGAATCAGACTCTTCCTGAATCCGAAGCCTAGTAGTTTTCCTTCTTTCACGGCCATCCCTTGCAGTTCTCAACTGGGCCTCTGAATCTCCTCAGGTTTCACCTTTGCGAGTCGAAGTAATTTCCGGAAAGGCTTCTACCTATCACCCTCCGGGTGAGTTTGAGAGCTGTGTTTTTTCCAACGTTAATAGCATTTCGCGAGAAGAGCTGTATAGAACTCCGGAAAGAGACCTTTGATGAAGTCGGCATCCTTCCAAGTGGCATTTGCTTGATCTAGGTACCGAGTCTGTTATGCGTACGTCTTTTCGGACTCTTTATTTGTTTGTGGACAACCCATTTTTTACATTGAGCAGGCAGGGCCTTTATCTCCCTAGCTAAGGTTGGTACAATCCCTCCCTAATTTTTATCAATAATTAGTTTGATCTTGCCCTCTGGATCACGCTGGGTCCTTGCTTGTTCCAACGTCATGCTAGGAATGTATCACGTGCCCAAATAGGGTGGGTAGGCCCAACCACCACACTACACGTATAGACGCGAACCCCCCTCCTTACTCCCTGGAACCTGTTGCGAAGAGCTTGCAAAGGTGCCAAGGTTCAGATCCGGATCCTAGTGGAGATGGTTCGATCGCTAACAAAGACAGGGGGCCCCCTTTGCTGAACAGATGTATAGAGAAAAAGGGTGACCCACATCGCAAGGGCTTTCCGATTGTGTGAATCAGAGCCCAAGAGAAGCACCAGGAGCTGTTACGCCAGGCGCGGTAGCATGGATATTTTGTACCCATTGAGCAAAGATAGCTTGATCGGGTACCCGAAGCTCGCTTTGAGGAAGCAGTGCCATTTGGTTTTTCCTTCTTTCACGTCCATCCGCGAATGATTTGAGAATTCTTTTCATCACTGTTTGGAGAAAACAGGGAACTGCCACTTGGCATCTTGTTAATAGGTTAGTCCCAGAAAACGTGTAAAAATGGCATAAAGAAGGGAGAAAACATGTAGCAATTGGCATAATATTATCATGGAGCATCAGAAATTATAGATACGTTGGAGACGTATCAAGCATCCCCAAGCTTAGTTCCTACTCGTGCTCGAGTAGGTAAACAATAAAACAATAATTTCTGAGGTGATATGCTACTAACATAATCTTGATCATAAAAATGTAAAGGCATATGCAAACTGAGATCATAGAACTTTTAACACAAACATGATAATGGAACTTTAATAATAAAGGAAACCAATCACTTTTCATCATGAAGATTATCTCAAATAAAGGATCATGAATAATAATGCAAAGAAAGATAAACGTTTGTTTCAGGTATAGAGAAAGCATGGAAAAGCGATATTTCGCTAGTCCTTAAGAGTGGGGCAAAACATAAATGCCTGGACACCTTCAAATTTCACGAGGAAGACTAGAGCAAGTACTTTAAGAACAAAAAATATCACATCATGAAGCAATTATTGATGTTTATGGGACAAATGCACATAGAACTCAGAATGGAAAAAATGCTCTCTCAACTGTGCATAAAGTTAGAAGATGGAGACTCAACATAAAAGTAAAAGAAAGGCCCTTCGCGGAGGGAAGCAGGGATCACTCGTGTGCTAGAGATTTTTATTTTATTAAACAGGGGTATTAAAAGTTTGACACTCCTCCCATCCATCTTTCACAAACCATGGCCAACCGAATCCTCGGGTGCCTTCCAACAATCACATACCATGGAGGAGTGTCTATATTTTGGGAGATGTATGCTAATGTCAACGAATGGTAAACAGAACATACAGTACGTCACAAGGCAACTAGATTCACAAGAGAGGCTCCCATATGAAGGACTCAACTGGTATACAAGGTCATCCCTCTTTCTCTTTTGTTTACACAATTATGCTTTGACTGATAAATCAGGGGCAAAAATAGTGAAGAGATTTTGTGTGTATTAATTTGGGGCTGGGCACCCCGCTACCAGCTCTTCTATCATTTGGATAAGCGGATGAAGCCACTAGTACGGGGTGTGAAATCCAATCAACAAGTGAGATAAAGATTCTCTATTTATGTCCTCGTGAGCAAAAACAGGAACATAAAGCAGGAGTAATTTTGAAGGTTTTAAAGGTAACAAATGAGCAATTTACTTGGAGTGGCAGTTAAATACCAAATGTAGGTAGGTATAGTGGACACAATGGGAATTTTTTTGGTTTAAGGGAGTTGGATGCACGAGTAGATCTCATACTCAGTACATGTGGAGGCTAGCAAAAGACTGGGAGCGACAAATCAAAAGAGCATAAGAGCCATAATCATGCACAACGACATAAACATCATTAATTAAAGCATAAGCGGTATCACAGGTTCAAAAACTAAGTGGTCATGGAGGATATTCGTGACTGGTTCATATTCATAAACAAGGTGGGAGCATGCGCCAAGTCAACCAAATAAAACATTCGAAAGAGAATACCATAAATTTATGCTTCCTTATGACAAGAACAACTCATGAATCTTTCAATGGCATATTAAACACTCTCAGATATTTGAGGCTATTCATGCTACTCAATATCCACAAGGCTTTAAAACTAAAATAACATTTAGCATGGCATGAAAAAGTTCTAGCAACAGTCTATACAAGCTTCTACTTGCACCATTAAAAATTCTACTTTAAACAGCAGTTTCTTCTCCCAACAAGCACCATACAAGATATGTTTTAACAAAAATACTATTTATGATATAGCAAGCAAACATGAGAGTACTCACATAACACTACTAAAACTAACAACTCTGATAAGAGATGCATGCAAAAAGAAGCTAAATAAATGCAACAGCCAGACAAAGATTAAGAATATAAAGTATTCCCATGAAAAAGCGGAGCGTGTCACTCTCCAATAAAAGAATTCTGGGGTCCAACCAAGATTATTGCAAAACTGAAAACAAACTGAAAGCAAAAAAATAAAATACGCTCCAAGTAAAGCACATAAGATGTGACCGAATAAAAATATAGTTTCACTAGAAGTAACCTGATAATTTGTCGACGAAGAAGGGGAAGCCTTGGGCATCCCCAAGTTTAGACGCTTGAGTCTTCTTGGAATTTTCTTGGATATACCATCGGGGTATCCCCAAGATTAGGCTTTTCACTCTTCTTGATCACGTCATATCATCCTCTTCTCTTGACCCTTGAAAACTTCCTTCACACCAAACTTCTCACAATCTTCATTAGCAACGTTAGTGCAATCGAAATAATAAATTCACATGGTTAAGTTTAAACACATTCCTAACACTCAGAAACACATTAGCTACTCTCACAACTTCTTTTAAAACTCTTTTTCTCAAAAGAACACCAAAAGAAAGAGATTAAGATGCAAATGCAATTATTAGCAGAAATCTGTCAAAATAGGACAGCAGGTAAAGATGATTTTTTCAGAAAATATTCTGTTGCTCAAATAAAAAAGTTGCCAACTAAGAAAAGTTGCGTATACAGCCCAGGATTATGCACAAAAAAACTCAGGTCATTTTGAATTTTCTGTGATTTTATACAGAATAAACAGTGGACAGCAGAAATCTGTTTCCTGCGCAGAAATCCGAAATATAGCTTCAACTTTCCACTAGAGGATTTACTTGGCTCAACAAAAACACAAAATAAACAATACAGCGGGGTTTCTAAGGAAATATACGACACCCAGGTGCAAAGAAAACGAAGGAAAACGGGCTGAAAACAGAGAAATAAAACAGATTGTCTTCCGGTAGCGCTTTTCTTTAACGCCTTTCAGCTAGGCATAGAAAGCAACTCAAGTATTTTCAAGTGAAGAAGCATCAACATCATAACCTGCTATAATAATAGAGTCAAAAGGTATCTTCATCCTCTTTCTAAGAAAGTGTTCCATGCCTTTCTTGAGGGGGAATTTATATTTAATACTCCCCTCTTTCATATCAATAACAACATCAACAGTTCTAAGAAAAGGTCTTCCCAAAATAATAGGACTAGAAGCATTACATTCAATATTCATAACAAAAAATCAACGGGGACAAGGTTATTGTTAAGCATAATAAGAACATCATCAATTCTACCAATAGGTTTCTTCTTAGCATTATCAGCAAGATGAACATCCAAATAATAGTGTTCCAACGGTGGTAGATCAAGCATATCATAAAGCTTTTGAGGCATAACAGAGATACTAGCACCAAGATCACACAAATACTTGCAATCAAAATAATTTACTTTTATCTTAATGATACGCTCCCAACCATCATCTAATTTCCTAAGGATAGATGTTTCAAGTTTCAGATTTTCTTCCCTAACTTTCATGAGAGCATTGGTAATATGTTTAGTAAAGGCCATATTCATGGCACTAGCATTGGGACTTCTAGCAAGCTTTTGTAGGAACATAATAGCTTCAGATATATTTCAATCATCAAAATAAATATTATTATCATCAAAAGTAATGGGACAAATATCTCCCACATCTCTCAAAATTTTAGCACTTTTATCAGAAGCAATTTCAGCAATTTGAGGCAATTTAGCACGTTTCACCAAAGGGGTGGAGACTTTTTTGACACCAACTACTTTACCTTTGATAGTAGGAAGTTTACTAGCACTTGGAGCTTCAGTTTTACTAGTGTTGGTGATAGTGCAAACTCTAGCAATATTATTCTTTCTAGCCAATTCATCTTCTCTTTCCCACCTAGCACGTAATTCAGCCATCAACCTAACATTATCATCAATTCAAACTTGGATGGCATTCAAAGTTTTACTTTCTTTAACATCATGTGGCAAAACCTTCAGTTTTAGACAGTCAACATCAATAGCTAGGCTATCTACTTTAGAGGCAAGAACATCTATTTTACTAAGCTTTTCCTCAATAGATTTATTAAAAGCAGTTTGTGTGCTAATAAATTCTCTAAGCATATTTTCAAGATCAGAGGTAGAGATTTTATTATTAATTGCTATAAGAATTAACATAACCATTATTAGGAGGATAGGGCTTATAATTTTTTCCACCAAAATTATTTCTATAAGCATTATTGTTAAGATTATTATTTCTAATAAAGTTCACATCAACATGCTCTTCTTGAGAAACCAAAGAGGATAAAGGAACATTATTTGGATCAACTTGATATTTACCATTAACAAGCATAGACATAATAGCATCAAGCCTTTCACTCAAAGAGGAGGTTTCCTCAACATAATTTACCTTCTTACCTTGTGGAGCTCTCTCAGTGTGCCACTCTGAATAATTTATCATCATATCATCAAGAAGCTTTGTTGCATTGCCCAAAGTGATGGACATAAAGGTACCTCCAGCAGCTGAATCCAATAGGTTCCTTGAGGAGAAATTCGGTCCTGCATAAAAGGTTTGTATAATCATCCAAGTAGTGAGTCCATGAGTGGGACAATTCTTCACCATAGTTTTCATTATTTCCCAAGCTTTAGCAACATGTTCATTATCAAATTGTTTAATATTCATTATGTCACTTCTCAGGGATATAATCTTAGCAGGAGGATAATATTTTCCAATGAAAGCATCTTTACACTTAGTCCATGAATCAATACTATTTCTAGGCAAAGATAGAAACCATTCTTTAGCTCTTCCTCTCAAAGAGAAAGGGAATAATTTCAGTTTAATAATATCTCCATCCACATCTTTATAATTTTTGCATCTCACATAGTTCAACAAAATTATTAAGGTGAGCAACATCATCAGTACTAACACCAGAGAGCTCTTTCATAACAAGATTTAATAAAGCAGGTGTAATTTCATAGAAAGCAGCAGTATGAGCACGTGGAGCAATAGGTGTGCAAATAAAATCATTGTTGTTTGTGCTAGTGAAGTCACACAACTTAGTATTCTCGGAAGAACTCATTTTAGAAAAATAAAAGCAAGCAAATAAATAACAGCTATAAAGTAAACTATTTTTTTGTGTTTTCGATAAAGAGAAGCAAAACAAGACAGAAATAAAAACAAGACAATAAACAAAATAAGAAGGTTGAGAGTGAGAGACTCCCCTTGTCAGAAGACTTCTTTCTCCCCGGCAACGGCGCCAGAAAAAGTCCTTGATGGTGCAGATCTTGCACTCGTTGAGATACCCAAAGAGGAGGGTGTGATGAGCAAAGCGGTAGGAGTTTTCCCCTTAGTTAAAAACCAAGGTTATCAATCAAGGAGGAGAAAGAGGATCTTCGGAAGGTTGATGCCACTGACGGTGGTGATGGCGCCCCACCGGTGTCAGCAACAACGCGGAACCTGCACACAAGACACAACACAACCAAAATACTTTGTCCCAACGGTACAGTGAGGTTGTCAATCTCACCGGTCTTGCTTAAAACAAAGATTAGACGTATAGTGTGTAAAATGGTGTATGATTGCAGTAAGTAAAGAACGCAGGAAATTGTAGTGGTTTGTTTAACAATGTAAGAAAATGGACCGGGGTTCATCGGTTCACTAGTGGTGTATCTCCATAAAAGATAGCATGCTGGGTGAACAAATTACAGCTGGGCAATTGACAAATAAAGGTTGCACCGTAGTGCACATTCATGACATGATGACTAGTATGATATTTAGTGCGGGCATTACAACAATATACATATGACCGTAATCCAACTGCATCTATGACTAGTAATCCACCCTCAGGTTATCATCCCAACCCCCTTAGGTATTAAGTTGCAAGCAACGGATAACTGCATTAAACAAAGTGTGTAATGTAAGCAATGATTGTACACGCGGGCACTCACACCGCTGTTTTCTCCCTAGTGGCAACATCACATCCTCCCCCGTCACGTTTCTATCACTCGAGCATAGACGAAAAGGAGGCATGAACCCACTATCGAGCATAAATACTCCCTCTTGGAGTCACTAGCAACTACTTGGCCAGAGCAACCGCTAGAAATGGAAAGCATGCAAGATCACAAATAGCATATGCAATAAAGAATATAATCAACTTGGCATAAGTTCAATATTCAGCGGATCCCAGCAAACATAGCACATAGAATTACATAAGATCAATCTCGACCATGTTAGGCAGCTCACGAGATCGAAACATGGAGGCATATGAGGAGGAGACAACCATCTAGCTACTTCTATGGACCCGTAGTCCAAGGATGAACTACTCACGCATCACTCCAGAGGCAGGCATGGTGATGAAGAGGCCTCCGATGATGATTTCCTCTCCGGCAGGGTGACGGAGACAGCTTCAGAACCCCCGGATCTAGGGTTGACGATGACGGCGGCTGCGGAACTTTTCTGGGATATTTGATCACGTATCTAGGGTTTTCCATCCGGGGGGAATAAATAGGCGAAAGGGCAGAGGCGGTGGAGCCCTGGGGGCCCCACACCACCCCCTCACACGGCCAAGGGGGTGCGCCACCCCATGGTGTGGGCCCCCTGGTGCCCCTCTTCGACTCCTCATCAGTCTTGTGGATGCTTCCGGGGAAAATAGGCACTTTGGGCTTTGTGGGGTCAAATTCCGAGAATATTTCCAGAACAACTTTTCCGAAATAAAAAACAACGGAAAACGGGGAACTGGCACTTGGCATCTTGTTAATAGGTTAGTCCCAGAAAACGTGTAAAATGACATAAAGAAGAAAGAAAACATGTAGCAATTGGCATAATATTATCATGGAGCATCAGAAATTATAGATACGTTGGAGACGTATCATTACTCTCCACTTTATGCCTCATGTTTAGATCTCGTGAGCTGCCTCAGATGATCGAGATCATCTATTTGTAATGCTACATGTTGTGTTTGCTGGGATCCGATGATTATTGAATGCTATGTCTGTTGGTTATCAATCTATCATGTTACCTTCATGTGTATATTATTTATGATATTGCATGCTCTCTGTTGTTAGTAGATTCTCTGGCCAAGTAGATGCTAGTGACTACAAGAGGGAGTATTTATGCTCGATAGTGGGTTCATGCCTCCTTTGCATCTATGCTCAAGTGACAGAAACGTGACGGATGGAGGATGTGTTGTTTCCATTAGGGAGAAAACAACGATGTTTACTTAGTTTACATTGTTTACATTACACACTTTGCTTACTGCGATTATCCGTTGCTTGCAACTTAATACCCAACGTTTGTTCGGATGATATTCGAAGGGTGTATTATTAGTCATAGATGCAGTTGGATGACGATCTATGTATTTTGCTGTAATGCCTGCATGAATCTCATAGCAATCTTTATGTCATGCATGTTCTTTATCTGTCAATTGCCCAACTGTAATTTTTTCACCATGCATGGTAGCTATATTTTATGGAGAGACGCCTCTAGTGAACCGTGGACCCCGGTCCATTTTCTCATGCTGATAATTCACACATTGTTTCCACTGCTTTCACACTGCTTCTACCGTTTTCACACTTCTGCTACTGTTTTCATACTGTTCTCATATTGTTTTCCACACCATACATTTAACCTCTTTGTTATCAGCAAAACCGGTGAGATTGACAACCTCACTGCTTCGTTGGGGCAAAGTTAATTGTTTGTATTATGTAGATTCCACTTTGCTGTTGAACCGGTAGTGCGCCCTGCCATCTCAGCTGCATCAACCTTCCGAAGTTACTCCTTCCTCCTACTGGTCGATTCAACCTTGGTTTCTTTCTGAGGAAAACTTGCTGCTGCACTCTTCATACCTTCCTCTTGGGTTCTCCCAGCAAACGTGTGTTCACACACATCAGCGGCCAGGGGGGCGCGCCAGCCTCATGGTGTGGCCCCTGTGGCCCCCTCCGGGCCTCTTCGGGACTCCGTGGAACCTTCAGGAATTCTAAGACTTCTGGACTTAGAATTTTCCAATTCTGAGAATATTTCCAGAACAACTTTTTTGAAACTAAAAACAACAGAAACAGGAACTGGCTCTATGGCATCTTGTCAATAGGTTAGTCCCGGGAAATCGATAAAAATGGCGTAAAGTGTAAGGAAAACATGTAGCATATGGACATGAAAACAACAAGGAACAACATCAATTAAGGATACGTTTATGACGTATCAAGCGACCAACTAGGAGAGCAACAACGGTCATAATCATGTATTGCGACAAAACAACATTGAATAAAGCATGGATGTAATATTATAACCCTGAAAATAAGAGATCATCGAGGCTAAATTGATTTTCTTGTAGTCTTACATGCCTGAACATGTGCCAAGCCAATCCAAATAAGTTCTTTAGAGGGGAATATCATCAAATTATACCATCTTATGAATAAAACAACACGCGTGACATTCCAATAACACACTGAGCACTCCTAATCATCTGATACTAATCGTAAGAAAGCATGACGTGCTAAAGCAATAATATACATACAACTATCTATCATGATGAGCTAATATAAGATCAAGCGAATAAACATATGTACAAAAATGACGAAAAAACAGTTCATACCAGGTTTCTAATCATGTCCACTTTATCATACATCGTCATTATTGCTCTACCACTTGCACAACCGTATAATAATAATAATAATAATAATAATAATAATAATAATAATAATAATAATAATAATAATGAAGCTCAAGCGCCATCGTGGACATGAGATGAACTCTACAAACAACTATACAATAACAAGAAGAAGACAAAATATTTTTGTTGTTTTCCAAAGGTGAAATAAAGAGAAAACGAGGAAATATTTTTGTTGTTTTTTAGTCTTTAAGAAATAGTAAACAAAGAGGAGAGAAAACACGAACAAAGAGACACGAAAGGAAAATAACGAGGGAAAACCTGAGAAACAAGAAAGCAAGAAGAAAGAGAAGACGCGGAGAGAAGAAAACCAAACAAAGAGAACAAATCAGAAATGTTTTTGGTGTTTCCTGAATAAGCGAAGAAGCGATAAAAACGAGGAAACAACAAGTTACAAATCTTTTTTCGATTTTTCAAGAGGAAACAAAGGAATACAAAAGAAAGAGAAAACAAAGCAAAACCGAAAAGAGCGAGAACACGAAGAAGAAAACAACTTAAAATCGAAAACAAAATAAGAAACAAATACAAGCAGGTCTAAAAGAATATACAAATTATGAAATAATACGCCAACATAAATATTGAATAGGATCATAAAGCAAGTTTCAGCGTATATGTATACCCGCAAGCTTAGGCTTTTGGCCTACGGGTAGTCCTAGTTCTAGGGGTTCCACCCTGACGTCTCAGGCTGCTACTACATGTACTCGTACTGCTGGTATGGTATGAGATGCATGTCCCACGTTGCCTGCTACAGCGAGAGTCCTTCCATTGAAGGCAGCTGAGATGAATATACCCCCTCCTGATAAAACAAGGAAGGGTCCTCCATGTACGCAAAGAAGGATGGCGTAGTGAGCTCCTCCTCGTGTGCCTCCTGCTGGGTAGCTGGGTCCACATAGAATGTCGTCCTGAGGTACTCGTCCAAAATATCCTTGTAGATGAACCATCCGTACCTGGAAACATCAAACAAAGAAGGAGCAGACAGACTCACATAGCGTGGTTTAACGTCACCTGCCTCAAATAAAAGTTTATACTTAAAGTCACCATAAGCGCTCTTGGATTTAAAGAAACCATGTGGCCATAAAGTAGCAAAATCTAATCCAGGGTGAACACTTCATCATCAGGGTCTAAAGGCACATCGGTTTGAGCAAAGAAAATATGCAAACAACAATGCCTCCAAAATAAGGTCCTCTATTAGCATTGTTGACAATACATCTAGCATTTTGCGGACCAACGCTAAAAGAATAATATTTTTCAATAGCAGCAAGCATGATGAAAAGATCAAAACTTGTGGAGTTCCTGATGTTCTCTATGACAAGAACTACTCTTGCAAGATAATAAGCAAAATAACTGACAACTGGGAATTTCAGGCAAGAGTTCTTACTGTGTTGCACAGTTCTCGTGTCCTGGTGGCATAGCTTAGAATACAAATTATGGAGATTAGTGGAGTTTGTTATCCTCCCAGTTTGCCCAATGTTAGGCACGTTAATCACCCAGCAAAAATCATCAAGGGACATTGTTCTCTTTCTATCATAGAGAGAGAACTCCACATATGGGTTAACACCACCAAAGAACTTGAAGGTTTGCACAAATATGAAGGTTAGTTTCCGGTATTGGGCCACTTTTCTTTTCGCGAAGTCTAGCAAACCTGCATTAGAAACAAGGTCATAAAAAGAATCATAGATACCCAAATCCGTCAAGAGTTGATTGCAAGGATGCGTGGAATCTCTCACATCCTTCATTCCGTCGAAGTTCAGCATACTAAGATCAACAATATCTTTGTTGAGAGAAGGTCTCATACTCTCATGGTTGATTTCCTTTTGGAAGACCTAGTATCTCTTGAGGAGGAAGGAGCAATCTTCCCTCCAAATCAGCTTCCAAACTTCTTCATACTCCTATTCTGATTTTTTAGCAAGCCCAATAAAATTTAACTATGAGGATAAATAGGCAAAAACTTAGGAACATTACGAGTTTACCTTAACCACTGCAATCCGCTCATCAGGTACGAATAGGATCATGATATATGTTTTCTATTCTAGATAAGTTATCAGTAACAAAATTATCAACACCTTTTTTATTAACAACATGCAAATCGAAACTCTTGTAACAAGAGAATCAATCCAATAAGCGCAGGCTTAGCATCTTTCTTTTTCTGTAAGGTATATATTTTAAGACAATCTGATTTTCTCTTCATGAATTATGTCTTTGTTTTGATAATCCGTGGTCGGATCTATACTAGACATGTCACCGCACTGGGTACAACTGCCATTAAGACACATCACTAGAAACATAAACGTGTTACACCAATGAGTGCAACGTGACGACGAAGCACGCATGTCCGTCTAGTAAAATGAAATTTTGGAAAAATCGTAGAAATTACTCACGCTGTCTTAAAATGATTGTCGCTCAAATGGAGATATTTATATGTATTTTCAAAATTAGATACATACATTTAAATAACAATTATTTTGATACGGAGAGTGTAGAACCATACGAATCAAGCGGTCACTATAAAAGAAAATCGTACGCGAGGATGAAAGTATAGTATGAGCAACTAGAGGGGAGGTGAATAGGTGCTACGACCAATTTTAATTTTCTTTCACAATTACACTTGACACAAAGGTAAATTCTCTAGATGATGCAACTACGGTGAATTTGCTTATATGACAAGAACAAGCACAATAACAATACAAGCACAAGTAAAGGAGGAAGGGAATGAGGTAGCCGATATGAAGCACACGGAGACACGATGTATTCCCGAGTTCCTCCTTGTTAAGAGAGTACGTCTCGTTGGACAGGTGTGAGCTCGCCACGAAGGCCTACTCAACGTCACAAAGGCCTCACCCTATTCTCCGATGAACCCCGCCACAAAGACCTAGTCCACCTTCCACTATTTATCCCTTTTGAGGCGGGAATCGAGTCCTTTACAAACAAGCTTGGGGCACACACCCACAACCAAATTGGGATCTCCCAACAATCACAAATCACCAACGAGTGTAGCAATGGAGTCTAGGTTTTCCACAAGAAAACCCTAGACTAGATCCCTCTAGAATATGAGGGGGAAATGAAGATCGGCTCAGTGAAGATGTAGATCGGGGTCTTCTCCTTCAATCCTCCAAGTATCAATGAGTTTGGGTGGAGGGATTGGAGAAATCTAGCTTTTGGAGGCTCAATAAATGCTTGTCTTCAATGTTGGTTCGAGCAACCCTTTGGGGAAGAAGGGGATGGGTATTTATAACACCCTCCCCAAACTAGCCATTTGACCCTTTTTCATGCCTAGAGGTACTACCGCTGGGGTCAGCGGTACTACCGCTACTTGGTAACATAAGCGGTACTGCAGCGACCCAGTGACAGGGTGCGGGCGGTATCACCGCGGAAGTATCGTGGTACTCCAGCAGCGATACTACCGCGAGTGCCCACCGGTACTACCGCTGGCCACTTCTTCGAAATAAATCGAAGTGGCTGGCGGTAGTACTAGGGCACTACCGCTCTAGTACCGTAAACGTTACTGCGAGAAAAATCTCGCTGGCGGTACTTTGACCGGTACTGCCAGCGGTACTACCGTTTCCTGGAAGCAGCGATACTACCGCCGTGCAAGGCTTTGCTCCTCAACCAAGTTGAACACAGCAGCACTACCGAACCAGTACCGCTGAAGTACCACTGGATGCAGTAGCCATTTTAATCTGGCGGTACTTCTGGCGATACTGGGCGCGGTACTACTGTTTGATGTGCAGAGCGGTACTACCGCTAAGGCGCCCAGTACTACCGCTGGATCAAGTTGATCTTGGTGGCTTTGTCTTTGAACACTCTTCACCTTTTTGCGTCTAGATGATATTTCCTAAAATACTTTGACTCACTGTTAGATACTTACTAGTGTTGTTATCAACTCTAAAACCTAAGAGAGATCAAAATACAAATGCACTTTCAATCTCCCCCTTTTTGGAGATTGATGACAACACCGCTAAGGGAGGTCTAAAAAGTTTGGAAGAGCACTTCTTGAGAGAGTGAAGCATCAAGAATATTTGCTTAATGAGGCAAACTTTGTTCTCTTTTAGAATGTGTGCTCCCCCTAACTTTTAGAGACCAAGCAAGGATATATATGATATAACAATATGAATACTTGCCAAATAAAATATAACGATAACAACCATAAAATCCATAACACCAAACGGTTCAACACCAATAGCACACACCACACCAAACATCAACCAAGTTTGACAACACAAACACAACCCAAGCAAATGAAGCGGTCAAAAATAGAACTCTCTCCCCCTTTGGCATCAAGACACCAAAAAGGGAAGAGGCAATGCTAACGTTCCTGTAGGTCACTCGTTGGGGCTAGAGGCACTAGCTGGGCTTTGGAGACCACGCTCATCTTCGGAGTTGACATCTTCTACCTCATCGTCAGTATCACCACGAGTCCACGGCTCATGAGAAGTAGTAGCATCATCAAGAAGATCTAGATCCACCCACGTGCTGCCTTGCTTTGACTTCCACTCCTTGGAGGTGGTGATCCTATCCTCAGAACCAGGGCAAACATGCACCCCAGGATGGGCAAACATGTCACGTGTAAGCGGACGCTCCTTCTTGCTATGCACATGAGCAAGATAGGCTTTGTTCTCCATATCAATCTGACAACAAAACACCTTCTTCAGAGTCGAGGACATCCACTTGCGAAAGATATTCTTCTGAGCTCTACCCTCCATATCGAAATCAGAGTCACTAGAGCCATCAGTGTACGGACCAAGATCCTCCGGACCTAGCAGGGGAGTGGCATGCTTATAGACTCGAAGATCCTTGACACGATGAGCAGTGAGCTCTTGGTCATTTTCCAAGAGAGCATCAAAAAGTCTGGCATTTCGCCAAGTGGTGGCAATGAGCTTGAACACCAAAGCAGCAAACACATGAACTCTCCTCCTCATCACACAGTTATACATTTCATATCCATCACATCAAGCCGAAGGCCATCACCACTATGCCTATGAGTGTAAACCATCAAGTCATTGAGTGAGCCATGAATTTGATCAAAGTTGCCAACACCGGGAGTCAACGTGTTCCTGAAGATCCTGTGGAGGATATCATATACTGGCAGAAAATTCTTGGACTGACCAACCACAACACGACCAAGGATATACAAATCATATCCATCAATGAGTTTGGGTGGAGGGATTGGAGAAATCTAGCTTTTGGAGGCTCAATAAATGCTTGTCTTCAATGTTGGTTCGAGCAACCCTTTGGGGAAGAAGGGGATGGGTATTTATAACACCCTCCCCAAACTAGCCATTTGACCCTTTTTCATGCCTAGAGGTACTACCGCTGGGGTCAGCGGTACTACCGCTACTTGGTAACATAAGCGGTACTGCAGCGACCCAGTGACAGGGTGCGGGCGGTATCACCGCGGAAGTATCGTGGTACTCCAGCAGCGATACTACCGCGAGTGCCCACCGGTACTACCGCTGGCCACTTCTTCGAAATAAATCGAAGTGGCTGGCGGTAGTACTAGGGAACTACCGCTCTAGTACCGTAAACGTTACTGCGAGAAAAATCTCGCTGGCGGTACTTTGACCGGTACTGCCAGCGGTACTACCGTTTCCTGGAAGCAGCGATACTACCGCCGTGCAAGGCTTTGCTCCTCAACCAAGTTGAACACAGCAGCACTACCGAACCAGTACCGCTGAAGTACCACTGGATGCAGTAGCCATTTTAATCTGGCGGTACTTCTGGCGATACTGGGCGCGGTACTACTGCTTGATGTGCAGAGCGGTACTACCGCTAAGGCGCCCAGTACTACCGCTGGATCAAGTTGATCTTGGTGGCTTTGTCTTTGAACACTCTTCACCTTTTTGCGTCTAGATGATATTTCCTAAAATACTTTGACTCACTGTTAGATACTTACTAGTGTTGTTATCAACTCTAAAACCTAAGAGAGATCAAAATACAAATGCACTTTCAATCTCCCCCTTTTTGGAGATTGATGACAACACCGCTAAGGGAGGTCTAAAAAGTTTGGAAGAGCACTTCTTGAGAGAGTGAAGCATCAAGAATATTTGCTTAATGAGGCAAACTTTGTTCTCTTTTAGAATGTGTGCTCCCCCTAACTTTTAGAGACCAAGCAAGGATATATATGATATAACAATATGAATACTTGCCAAATAAAATATAACGATAACAACCATAAAATCCATAACACCAAACGGTTCAACACCAATAGCACACACCACACCAAACATCAACCAAGTTTGACAACACAAACACAACCCAAGCAAATGAAGCGGTCAAAAATAGAACTCTCTCCCCCTTTGGCATCAAGACACCAAAAAGGGAAGAGGCAATGCTAACGTTCCTGTAGGTCACTCGTTGGGGCTAGAGGCACTAGCTGGGCTTTGGAGACCACGCTCATCTTCGGAGTTGACATCTTCTACCTCATCGTCAGTATCACCACGAGTCCACGGCTCATGAGAAGTAGTAGCATCATCAAGAAGATCTAGATCCACCCACGTGCTGCCTTGCTTTGACTTCCACTCCTTGGAGGTGGTGATCCTATCCTCAGAACCAGGGCAAACATGCACCCCAGGATGGGCAAACATGTCACGTGTAAGCGGACGCTCCTTCTTGCTATGCACATGAGCAAGATAGGCTTTGTTCTCCATATCAATCTGACGACAAAACACCTTCTTCAGAGTCGAGGACATCCACTTGCGAAAGATATTCTTCTGAGCTCTACCCTCCATATCGAAATCAGAGTCACTAGAGCCATCAGTGTACGGACCAAGATCCTCCGGACCTAGCAGGGGAGTGGCATGCTTATAGACTCGAAGATCCTTGACACGATGAGCAGTGAGCTCTTGGTCATTTTCCAAGAGAGCATCAAAAAGTCTGGCATTTCGCCAAGTGGTGGCAATGAGCTTGAACACCAAAGCAGCAAACACATGAACTCTCCTCCTCATCACACAGTTATACATTTCATATCCATCACATCAAGCCGAAGGCCATCACCACTATGCCTATGAGTGTAAACCATCAAGTCATTGAGTGAGCCATGAATTTGATCAAAGTTGCCAACACCGGGAGTCAACGTGTTCCTGAAGATCCTGTGGAGGATATCATATACTGGCAGAAAATTCTTGGACTGACCAACCACAACACGACCAAGGATATACAAATCATACATCTCAGTGGGGGCCATAGACTTCTCGAGGTAAGGAATCCGGAAGAAAGTAGAGTGAAAGGAAGCATCGGGAATCTCCCCAAAGTCCTGCAGACCTGGCACAGTAGCAAACTCAGCCCATGAAGCAGAAAACTTCTGATTCTTGGTCATCCAAGTGATCCTACTCTCATCGGTATGGAAATATAGCGTGGCATAGAATTGGTCCACGAGGTGCTCATCATAATCTTCATTGATCTCGATCAAATCCAGAAGACCAAATTCCTCACAGACCTCCAATTCCTCACCAAAGTAGTCCATCTTTGATCTCGTGAAAGGAACATTGATGGAGTATTGAGTCACTACCTTGTTCCTGTTCACCGGCTACTCCTCATAGAAAATCCTCTCCTGAAAACGAGTCTAGAAGCACTCATTTGCCCTAGCTTCCCTAGGCTTGTTGTAGGGGTTGTTCCTCCTTTCTCTGTGGAACTGCTCATCGGGCATGTTGACAACTGATTTGTCTTTAGCAGCCTCTAATTTCATCAGCACGGACCTCTGTCTCCTTGTCAGGTTACCCTATGGCATGACCTCTGGAGTTTCATCTTCCTCGGGATTCTTCCGAGTCCTCTTAGCCGCACGTTTGCGACCTCCACCCTTAGAACCACTAGCACCTGCTCCTAAGAAATCATAGGGGGATAGCAATGATATAAGGTTAACTTCAATCAAAATAATCTACGAGAAAATCCACACAAGAAGTAGATGTGCAAAAACTCCAGGAAGCGGTAGTACCGCTGGGGTCCACGGTAGTACCGCTGTCTCCAGCAGTTCCAGCCATAGCGCTAGTACCGCCGTTGCCAGCGGTAGTATTGATGCGGGCGGATCTGCCATGTCTCCCAGTGGGACAACCGACTCCAAACTAGAGAAAGTGCACCAAAAGTTCTTAGGGAATGTACTCGACTAGGAATCACAACGAACTACTTCTAGACTAGGAGATCTCTGGAACCCTAATCATCATCATCTCACAAGATTACTCGAGGGAGAGAGGTATGAATGGGTTACCGTAGCTCATCATCGTGGAGAAGGAGTTGGGTGCGATCCCCGGGCTTCCTCCCGTGTGATTGGAACACTCAATCACCTGAGAGAGCCCTCCCCGGCGGATGGAAGACTTGGAGGCGGCGAGATCCGGTGTGGAGAGAGGATGAGGGCGAGAGAAGGTAAATGGGTAACCCCCTCTCCGAGATCCATATTTATCCCCTCGGATTTTCACCGCAGTGGTAGTACCGCCGTGCTCAGCGGTAGTACCGCCCACCTGGGACTACTGGAGCCAGGAGGTAGTACCGTTGTTGGGTCTGTGTTGGGCACGAGCCCCTGCAGCGGTAGTACCGTGCATGGCCACCAATAGTACCGTGCGCTGGGTACTACTGTCAGTTATAGCGGTAGTACCGCTGCAACTAACGGTAGTACCGCTAGCCGGATCTTACTTCCGCCAAGAGATCAAAGTGATTAAAATTTTCGGAAGAGAAAATGTCTAAGGGGGAAATATTTGGGATTGGGATAAGAACTCAAACTAAGATGGTACTACACACTCCAACTTTTGCAAGGAAGACAAAATTCGAATAAGGAAAAGAGAGAGTGTGTTTCCCAAACAACACGACACACAAAACATAAAGAGAGAAGGAAAAAACAACGAATAACACCACAAAAAGAACCAAACAAGAACCAACTCTTCAAGAGAAGAGGTTGGTGGCCTAAGCCACCATGTAAGAGAAGATGGTATGTCACAGCGAAGATATATCTTGGGTACATTGCCAATTCTCGACATTAAAGCTCACAATTCAACATTAGAAAAAGAGAGATAACAATGAATATTTGCTTTGGGCATAATGGGGGGAGGGAGAACCCAATGTGTTAGGATAACACTCCCACTATGTCCATGCCTACACCTAAACCCAAACACGTTTCATCTATGGGGGTGTGTGCAAGATCTTCAAGTCAAACTCCTAGAATCAATAATGTTTAGTTCATTCCTCAAGAACATGAATCTTACATCGTCGAGTGGCTTCGTGAAGATATCCGCGAGATTGTCCTTGGCGGGCACATAAGCTAGTGCAATATCACCTCTTGCCACATGGTCTCGGATGAAATGATGGCGAATCTCAATATGCTTCGTTCTTGTGTGTTGCACGGGGTTGTAGGCGATCTTGATGGAACTTTCATTGTCACACATGAGAGGCACCTTATCCAAATGAACGTCATATTCCTTGAGAGTTTGCCTCATCCATAGTAATTGGGTGCAAGCACTTGCGGCAGCTACATACTCGGCTTCGGCGGTGGAGAGAGATATGCAATTTTGCTTCTT
Organism: Alopecurus myosuroides; assembly: GCA_028641055.1. Taxonomy (NCBI): domain Eukaryota; kingdom Viridiplantae; phylum Streptophyta; class Magnoliopsida; order Poales; family Poaceae; genus Alopecurus; species Alopecurus myosuroides. Next base: position 461,220,083 of record CM054057.1, on the reverse strand, counting down.
GGAAGACCAACTCACCAAATACCTACCAAGAAATTGGCAAGCCTCAGAAGTGGAATTCCTATCATCTTGATCCCCCGCCCAATCGGAATCCGTGTAGCCCTTGGGAGAGAATTGTGCCCCCTTTGGGTACCACAAACCAAACCTTGAGGTATGAACCAAATACCGAAAAATCCTATGGACCGCCACTAAGTGGCTTTCCTTAGGAGCCGCTTGATACCTTGCATACACACCTACACTCAAAACGATATCGGGCCTAGATGCAGAAAGATAAAGCAAAGAACCACTCATAGAACAATACAACTTTTGGTCCACATCTTTACCATCCGGTTGCGCTTGAGGTGGTACTTGACTTGCATAGGAGATGGCTTTATTTTTTCACCTTGGAAATTAAACCTCTTGAGAATGTCTTGGGTATAATTGGCTTGAGAAGTGAAAGTCCCACGACCCAATTGCTTAATCTCAAAGCCAAGGAAGAATTTAAGCTCTCCCATCATGCACATCTCGAACCTGTCAGTCATAAGCTTTGAGAACTCATCATTGAAAGCTTGGTTAGTTGAGCCAAATATAATATCATCCACATAGAGTTGACATATGAAAATCTCTCCCTTTACTCTCTTTGTGAAGAGAGTGGGGTCGATCTTCCCAACTTCAAAACCACGGTCATCCAACAAATCTCTAAGGTGCTCATACCACGCACGTGGTGCTTGTTTAAGTCCATAGAGCGCCTTATCGAGTTTGTAGACATGTTTAGGAAAGTTGAGGTTCTCGAACCCCGGAGGTTGCTTAACATATACCTCCTCTTTGAGTGGACCATTCAAGAAAGCACTTTTGACATCCATTTGTTGCAATTTGAAATTATGCGAAGATGCATATGCAAGAAGGATACGAAAGGACTCAAGGCGAGCCACGGGAGCATAGGTTTCATCAAAGTAAATGCCTTCAACTTGAGTGTAACCTTGAGCTACCAATATTACCTTGTTCCTTATAACAATCCCATGCTCATCTTGCTTGTTCTTGAATATCCACTTAGTTCCAATAACATTGTGGCAATCTTTGGGCTTCTCAAGTAATCTCCAAACATTGTTGCGCTCAAAGTTATTAAGCTCGTCATGCATATCTTCAACCCAATCGGAGTCCTCAAGAGCTTCATACACTTTCTTTGGTTCCACCATAGATATGTGAGCTTGATGCTCACTAAAATGTGCCAATTGACTTCTTTTGGATCTTCTAGCTTGAATATTTTCCAAGACCTTGTTGTCTTGGGCATCAATTTGCTTCAAAGCTCTTCTTATCCTTCTAGCACGACGGGCTTCGATCTCCTCATTATTGCGAGGAGGGATCACTTGATCATCTTGATCATTTGGGTCCCCGTCTTGACCAAATTGGCCTTCATCATCATCATCAACAACTTCTTCAACACTAGCTTAAACTTGAGGAGAGGAGGATGAGGATGGTTGATCTTGGCCTTGACCTTGACTAGCATGAATGATAGGAGTGGTTGCATCTTGCATAGTAACTTGGTCAATACGAGGAGGGTCTTCAACATGTTCTTGGGTAGGTGCATCACTTGGCTCCTTGGATTGTTCTTCTATTGTAGAGGAGGGCTCCACTTGGGTAGAGCATAGTCCTTCTCGGGTCGCCATAAGGTGTCCCTCAATGGGGCGGAAAAATCCCACACCCATCCTTCATATGGCTTCTTGAGGCATTTCAAAATCTACATTAGAAACATGAAATTGCGCCACTTGGGAGCCATCATTTTCCTTGAAAACCACACTACAAGATTATTTGACAATCCGTGAGGCTTTGTCAAAGACTCTATAAGTGTGGGACTCAGCACTGTAACCAACAAATATACCCTCAATAGTTTTGTATTGAAATTTAGACAACCTAACACCCTTGATCAAATAGAAGTACTTACAACCGAATACACGGAAGTAAGAGACGTTGGGCTTGTTGCCAGTGAGGATCTCATATGGACTCTTGTACAAGCCCTTGCGGATGTAGAGGCGGTTGGAGGAGTGGCATGCGGTGGATATGGCCTCGGCCCATAAATATTGGGGAGAAGAATACTCCGCCAAAATGGTCCTTGCCATATCCAAGAGAGTGAGATTATTCCTTTCGGCAACACCATTTTGTTGAGGAGTGTAAGTGGCGGAGTATTGATGACGAATGCCCTCAGCACTAATAAATTCATTCAAAGTGTAGTTCTTGAACTCTGAACCATTATCACTCCTAATAGCGATGATTTGCACATTGTGTTGACGTTGCACTTGGTTGGAGAAGTCGTTGATGGTTGTTGAGTCTCACTCTTGCACTTGAAGAAATAAACCCAAGTGTATCTTGAATAGTCATCGACAATCACCAAGCAATACTTCTTGCCACCAAGACTTTCCTCGGGCACGGTACCAAAGAGATCAACATGGAGAAGCTCCAAGATCCTTTTTGATGAAATAATAGTCTTGGCCTTGTGCGAACTATCATGCATCTTTCCTTCAACACACGACCTACAAACGCGATCTTTGGAAAAGGAAACATATTCTTTTAGTCCGACAATAACGCCACATTTGTGAAGACTTCGCAAAGTTCTCATGTTGACATGGGATAAGCGGCGATGCCACAACCATCCCATGTCTGCCTTTCCGAAAAGACACATTGATTGAGAGTTAGTAGACTTCGAAAAGTCCACCACGAACAACTCATTTTCAACATGTCCCACGTATGCGACGTACAGAATCTTGCTCCTCAAAAGGACCACAATATCTTCATCAAAAAAGACAGAGAAACCCATCTTTCCAAGAGAATGGACCGAAAGTAAATTGAAACCCAGGGATTTGACAAGCATGACGTTCACGATAGTGATATCGGGAGCGATCACAATCTTGCCAAACCCCGATACCTTAGACGAGGATGAGTCTCCATAAGTGACGGTTTCTTGAATGTCATTTGGGCGCAACTCCGTTACATGTTCTTTGCTTCCAGTCATATGACTAGTGCACCCACTATCAATTATCCATTTAGACCCACCGGAAGCATAGTCCTGCAAGAGATCATTGACTAGAGTTAGCACTCGAGGAGGGTCCCTTGATGTTAGCAACAAGGGTCTTTGGAACCCAAATGGTATAGTCAATGTAACCCTCAATAAGACCAACATATTTAGCTTTCACAACACCATAATAATCAATATATAAGAAATGGTGTGGATTATTAGTTCCCGCGGAAATGCTACGAGTAGTGTTGTCCCTTACGACACCACTACTTGAAGCAACATTTCTAGCTTGTGCGGGTGTGCTACGAGTAGTGTTATCCCTAATGAATACACCACCCGAGGCACCATTATTGGACTTCTTATTGCTCTTCTTATTCTTGTTCTTCTTCTTGGCAACATAGCCAAGACCTTACTTTCCCACTTCTGACCTTGGAGCACTCAATTGTGGTCTAGTAACAACCACATGAGGGCTAGGGGCAACCACTTGTGGGGTAGAGGCCACAACCTTCTCAACTTGAGGGCCTTTGCCCTTGAGCCTTGCTAGCTCATCCTTCAACCTAGCAGTTTCCTCAATAATATTTGCATGATCACAATAAGAAGTAGAGGTGCTAGGGTTGTTAAGTTGATTAAGTTGAGTTTGAAGGTGTCCATGCAACTCTTTGAGGGAAGAATGTTGACTCTCCAAATCTTTGTGAGCCTTGGTTAGTTTTTCAAACTCCTCGGTTAGTTTACCATGACCAACACCAAAGTAAACATTATCCTTTTTAGCCTTTTTATATTTAGCAATTGCAAGGCCACGTTTATTAGTGATATTAGAAACAAGTTCATTATGTGACTCTTCAATAAATTCAAGTTCCTCCTCAAGAGAAACTCTCCCATCATGCTCTTCTTCAAGAGTCATAGTGAGGGATGCTATCTCATCCGCATCCCTTCTTTCGATCTCACCTTTCTTCTCAAGAGCTTCATGGGCCTCTCCCAATTGGCTCATGAGATGATCAAAATACTTCTTGGTCTCCCCTTGTATGTTATACATAAAACGTTCCAAAGAGAGAATTTCATCTTCTACTCTAAGACTAGCATGATTTTCAAGTTCACTTGGGGTCTTAGAGTTGGGAGAAGGTGATACCTCCGAGGCCTTAGCATGAAGCACTTGGAATTTGGGTGAGGATGATTCTCATTGGGGGATTCAAAGAGAGATGAAGATGATGGAGTAGAAGTAATAGCAAGAGAGTCCACTTCACTTGTGGTTTCTTCTTCTTCATCACCACCGGAATCATATTCCTCTTGAGTCACTAGCACAAACTTTGTGGGAGACTTCTTGTTGAATGGTTTCTTCTTGAAGTGAGGTTTCTTGTAGTCAACCTTGGACTTGTCCTTGCGAATGAGCTTGCCACCATGGATTTCTCTATTTTCATAGGGACACTCCGCAATGAAATGGTTCTTATCTTGACAATTGAAGCAAGACCTCACTCGTTGAGTCCCATCATTGCCATAGCGAGACTTGGTCTTCTCCTCAACATATGCCTTCGCCTTGGGAGGATTCCTCCAAAACTTTTGCACGGTGAGAGCAATAATATCCTTGAGCACGGGATCATATTCTTGATCCTTCAATGGAGCCACCTCCTCATGGCCCTCTTCTTCATACTCAACCTCTCTTGACACAACCTTGGCCTTCAGAGCAACCGATGCCCCTTTGTGCATTCCTACGACCCTAGCACGGTTGTCAAGAGCATTCTTGGTTTGCACTTGAAAGGAGCACATATCTTGCATAACTTGGGTTGAGGTCAAAGAAGCAAAGTCATGTATTCCTTGAATGTTCTGCAAGTCCGCGGGCTCAAATGGCATGAGAGCAATCATGTACTTCCTTTTGATCCAAGCATCATCCATCTACTTGGCACCAACAATGGAGAATGCGGTGGCAAGAGTCATGAGCCTTCGGTACATGTCTTCATGGCTCTCTCCATCATGCATATAGAACCCTTCGGAGTCATTGCTCAAGGCATCATAACTATTCCTTTGCATGCTTTCATTGCCCACAAACATGACAACAAGAGCGTCGCATGTTTCCTTGGCGGTGTAATATTGTTGAAGATGCGGCATGTGGTTAGGACCCACGGCTTGTTGAAGAATTGACAAGGCGGTGTAGTTGAGTTGACAATCTACGACTTCTCTTCTTGTCAAGTTCTTGGGGTCATGAGGCTTGTATCCATCACGAGTGACCCTCCAAAGCTCTATATAAGAAGAGTTCAAGTGAGTCTCCATGTAATATTGCCATTCACGAAAAGAAAATGCATCAATTTTAGGTGGATCTCCCCTAGGAATTATATGAGGATGTGGGACGGGAGGATCGGGATAATAGCGTCCTTTGACGGATTTATATTCTTCATCTCCTTCCGTACCATTATCGGTGGAACTTTCAGCGGAAGCATTTTTAAATGGATCACCATCATCCCTTTTCTTGGCGCCCTCCGGATTTTCGTCTGGAGGAGATGAGCCGGTGATGCATGTAAAATGCATACATGAACTTTGCATGTTATTACTTGTTTTTCCTACATATTAGCAACTTATATTCATGTTTTATAATGATTTGGGGGATTTTCTAAACAATCCCCCTTCTTTTGGTTCTAACCCTGTTTTTCCAGAAAACGTACTTTTTAGTGTTTCAGACTTTCCGGGAGCTTCAGGACTCCAAAAAGGGCAAGGCCAAAGAGCACGGTTCAAAATTTTCGAGACGAAGACCATGGGCCAAAGTAGAGGGCCAAAAGGCCAACAAGGTGGCAAAGAGGACCCTCCACGCGGCCAGATTCCTTGGCCGCGTGAGAGGCCCCCTTTTTGCCCCCGTGGCTCCGATGCCGTCGATCTTTCTTCTCCCGAGTGTCTCGTGACCTAAAAACGACTATATAAAGGGTCCCCTGGCCTTTTCGAGGATGAGGCGGCGTCGAGAGACGAAACCACGAAACAGAGAGACAGAAGGCTGCCGCCGGAGAAGATCAGAGGGGGGAAACGCCGCCGGGATCACCCCCGGAGGGCTCCACCCCCCTCCGGCGTGTTCATCATCAACATCTACAGCAAGATCAGCTCCATCTCTCCACTGTAATCTCTTGGCAAACACGATGTATGATGCAATACTATATTCCCTTGATGTATTGTGTCTCCCCGTCTATGTTTGAGTAGTGAATTGTTCTTGGCAATGGTGAAATAGTTCGTTGATTGGTTGCATACAAGTTTGTTATCTTCTATGATTGTCTTTATGTACAATATATGAGTGCACGCATATGTTGGGGAATGCATGTAAGGTGATCACCGGTAGCATAATGGAGTGGTGGTGACTTGGGAGTGACAGTAACCTGAGACCGAGACACAAAGTTAAGTTATTGGGGGATATATATAGGGGACCTTAGAACGTAAGGCTATGGTGGGACTTTATGTCTTAATCAATCTTGTGCAGTCATTTACTTGGCCACATGATCCATCATAAGGGGTTGTAGATCATTTACTTGACTATACCTATTCATGGCTCCTTCCTAGAAGAAACAACTAAGACTAAAACATGTGCTTCACTAATTGTGACAACCACACGAACGAAACACCTATTGCTAGAACACTTGCTCTCTTGAGATACTTGAGATATTTGCTGCTTGCTACTTGTGAAACTTGCTTAGAAACTTGCATTTTAAACTTGCTTCACTAGTTACTAGACAAACCACACTCCACGTCACTTGCTTTTAATTAGTTAGTTCCTTTTAGTCAAACTTATTGCTTTGCATAAACAACCATATAAGAGGGTTATAGGGCTTTAGAGAATAGATAGCTTACCTTCAGCTCCTCGTGGGTTCGACACTCAAATACTTATCGAAAGGTACTACAATTGATCTCCTGCACTTGGGAGTCATCAAGCACTTTTCTGGCGCCGTTGCCGGGGAGCGTTGTGCTAAGCTTTTATTCTTGTTTGCATTGCATACTAACATATAAACCTAAAACACAAAAAAATTGTAAAATAGAAAACAACCAAACAATTTTAGAACTGTATAATATCTACCTTGAATTAGGACATGAAGTGTTTGAGGAGAAATTGAAAAAATATTTGCACAACAATCATATTTGTGGTAGTACTAATTCTTTGAACACCTTTATTGCCAAGGAAAACCTTGAGCTTGGGGAAGTTTGTCTTGATGAATATGATATTTTTAGTCCCCCTACTATTGAGGATAAAAATGATATACTTGCTGATTCTATGGAAAGTTTTAAGCTTGGGGAAGTTGGTTTTGATGAGCATGATATTTCTAGTTCCCCAAGCTTGGAGGAGAAAATTCACTTTGATGATACTATGCCTCCTATATATGATGATTGCAATGAAAATTATGAATGTTTAACTCCCACTATCACTAATGAGGATTTTACTTATGTGGAGAGTAGTGATTCTTTTATGCATGTGGCTCATGATAAGAATGTTTTATGTGATATTCATATTGTTGAATCTATTCATGATGCCACTGAAAATTATTATGAGAGAGAGAAACATGGTTACACATATTTCAACAATATTAAGTTTCCGCTCTTTATGCTGAAAGTATTGAAGTTGCACTTGATCTACCTTTCTATGCTTGCTATTATGTGCTTCTATGCTTTCTAGACGATGCAACTACGGTGAATTTACCTATATGACAAGAACAAGCACAATAACAATACAAGCACAAGTAAAGGAGGAAGTATACCTGGCCAAAGTTCGGGCCGGGCCGGGCTTCGGGCCGGTCCTAAAAAAAAATTAGCGGGCAAAACTCAGGCCCGAGCCCAGCCCGACCCGACTGTCGGGCTGCAGAAATCGGGCCCGAGACCGAGAATGCCCGTCCAAGCCCGCTCGGCCCGGCCTGCCCGCGGCCAAAAACGTGTTTCTGTCGGGCCCGAGCCCGGCCCGGCCCGACCGTCGGGCTTAGATTCCCAGGCCCGAGATTTTCGGGCCGGGTCGGGTCGGGTCGGGCTGGCCAGGCCGGGCTGCCCATGCCCAGGTATAGGAGGAAGGGAACAAGGTAACCGATATGAAGCACACGGAGACACGATGTATTTCCGAGTTCCTCCTTGTTAAGGGAGTACGTCTCGTTGGAGGGGTGTGAGCTCGCCACGAAGGCCTACTCAACGCCACAAATGCCTCACCCTATTCTCCGATGAACCCCGTCACAAAGGCCTAGTCCACCTTCCACTATTGATCCCTTTTGAGGCGGGAATCGAGTCCTTTACAAACAAGCTTGGGGCACACACCCACAACCAAATTGGGGGCTCCCAACAATCACAAATCACCAATGAGTGTAGCAATGGAGTCTAGGTTTTCCACAAGGAAACCCTAGACTAGATCCCTCTAGAATATGAGGGGGAAATGAAGATCGGATCATTGAAGATGTAGATCAGGGTCTTCTCCTTCAATCCTCCAAGTATCAATAAGTTTGGGCGGAGGGACTGGGAGAAATCTAGCTTTTGGAGGCTCAATAAATGCTTGTCTTCAATGCTGGTTCAAGCAACCCTTTGGAGAAGAAGGGGATGGGGTATTTATAGCCCCCTCCCCAAACTAGCCGTTTGACCCTTTTTCGTGCCTAGCGGCACTACCGCTACCTGGTAACATAAGCGGTACTGCAGCGATCCAGTGACAGGGTGCGGGCGGTACCACCGTGGAAGTACCGTGGTACTCCAGCAGCGGTACTACCACGAGTGCCCACCGGTACTACCGCTGGCCACTTCTTCGAAATAAATCGATGTGGCTGGCGGTAGTACTAGGGCACTACCGCTCTAGTACCGTAAACGTTACTGCGAGCAAAATCTTGCTGGCGGTACTTTGACTGGTACTGCCAGCGGTACTACCGCTGGCGGTAGCGGTACTACCGCCGTGCAAGGCTTTGCTCCTCAACCAATGTGAACACAACGGTACTACCGATCCAGTACCGCTGAAGTACCGCTGGATGCAGTAGTCATTTTTACTCTGGCGGTACTTCTGGCGGTACTGGGCGCGGTACTACCGCTTGCTGCGCAGAGCGGTACTACCGCTGAGGCGCCCGGTACTACCGCTGGATCAAGTTTATCTTGGTGGCTTTGTCTTTGAACACTCTTCACCTTTTTGCATCTAGATGATATATCCTGAAATACTTTGACGCACTGTTAGATACTTACTAGCGTTGTTATCAACTCCAAAAACTAAGAGAGATCAAAATGCAAATGCACTTTCAGAGGACCAATCAATACCGTGTTTGTACGTGAAGCTAGAAGCTGAAACCTAGACAAAAAAGGCCACCAGATCTAGGCTCCCAGGCCGCTGCCGACACCGGCCCCCGCGGCGCTGGCGGCGCCCCGGCCGTCCAAGACTGGGGGGGGGGGAGGAGGCAGACCCCGAAGGGCCTTCCTTCGTGCGGAGCGGAGGTCCTTGCGGCGGTCGCGCATGGCGCTCCATTTCGGCACGTCACGGCGGACTGGAGGAGGGAGGGCAAAATCGACGGAGCTCTCGCGGTGTGGCGGAGCGGTGGAGCAGCAGCGCGGTGCGATGGCATGGCGAGTTGGAGTAGCGCCAGGGCGTAGCGGCTGTCGACGACCCGCAAACCCGACTGGTCCCGATCTGGGCTGAAGGGAGGCAACCGTTGCGTCTCCGGCGTGGCAATGGTGCGGGCAGCGTGGTGCGTCGGTGGTGCCCTGGTGCAGGCACTGCGTGCTGCTTGGGCGGCCGTCGCCTTGGGAGGGAGGGGGCCGATGCATTCGGCAGGAGGTGTGGGTGTTGCTTGTTCTCTGCTGGGTGGGAGACGAATGTCATCACCTTTTTGGTGGTTGTTGCATCCTCCTGAAGGTGGCCCGACTAAGCGTTGACGGCGTATGACTGTGCGAGGGCCTGGTGTGAGGTCGAGTTGGTGGTGCCTGGAGGGAGATCAATGGCGTTGCTCGGTGTTGCATCCTCCGAGGAGATGAATGGCACTCTGCTCAGCGTTGCATCCTCGAGGAGACGAATGGCGTTGTGTCAGCGTTGCATCCTCCCTTCCAGTGCGGGGATGTGGAGGAAACGGAAGAATCACCAACATTGCGTCGAGCCGGTTGGGGAGGTGAGGTCGGCCAATGCAGGCAGTCCCCTTTTTCTTCTTCAACAACAACATGCACATCTTCTTGCTGGGTGGTCTCGGTGGGACTTTGGTCGTCCGGGGAGAAATCCTTGCTTCGCTGACGACGGCGGCGCCTGTGGGTGTCGTCCCCTTCTTGGAGACATCGTCACGCCCTCGACTGTGCTTCACCTTCCTCGAGCATCTCGATGTCGTTCCCTTGTTGGAGGCGTTGTCTTTGTTTGCTCGAGGAGCTACCCGTTGGGTAGGCTGGGTTGAATTCCCATGCCTTTGTGTGCACCAGGTGTTGTGCGTTGTTGCTGTCGTTGTTAGGGAGTGGTTTTTGATCGGTTTCATGTTAATTAACCCTTGTGTGGTTTTTGGATCCGGTTTCCCTCATAAACTGGATGAACATTCTTTCTAATCAATAAATTTAGCCGCTCTCCTACTAACATTAAAAAAAAAGCTGAAATATCACATCTCGTTAGGAAAAAAACCAACTTTCTCTACTGTTACTGTTCAAAAAAAACTTTCTCTACTGTTTCTGAATATTCGTACACGTGTCATGTCAAGGAGGAGTACTAGTACAATAATTCAGCACCGTCGCGAGGACAGATCGGGGTAGTAGTACATACGATGCCAATTGTACGTACCGGCACCAACAGGCAAAGCGACGCGAGAGGACGGGCAGGGGGGACGCACCGGCCGGGTGAGCTTTGCAGTTTTGCAGGCAGCGGTACGCGTACGAGTGGCTGTGCGGTGGACAGGCCCGAGGGAGGCCAGCACCAGCAGCAGTACTACTAGTACTGCCCCCGTGCCTATCGTGATGCGGCTTTCCTTCCCCTCCCCACCCGCTCGCCCGTACGGCCCGCGGCGTGGGACGGCGGGGCACCACCACCCACCCCACCCCGCTCTCCCTTTCACCCCTGCCCGCCTCGCCAATTACGCGCCCCCTGCCACGCCCTTGCCGCGGTACGACGCTACACGCTAGCGTGCCTAGCTAATCCCAACCCGAAAGAGCCCCCGTGCGCGAGGCTGCTTGTCCCGGCTCGATTCGTCCCCCCCCCTCTCCCCCCTCGGTCTCCGTCTCCGCTTTCCTCTCCCCTCATCACACCCTTCCCCAGCGCCGCGCTCTCGCGCTCCGGCCGCCGTTTTTCTACCATTTCTTCCGGGTGGTTCCCTTCTCCCGCTGCCGTTTATGAGGGCGAGGTGAGAGGTTCGTTTCGGGGGGGACTTTTTCGCGTGAACTGTCGTGTGTGCCAAGGTACGTAACTACCTTCTCCTCCTATCGAATCTCCCGCTCTGCTCGTCGGCCTGGCCGTCTCCGATCATCGGTTGTGACCCCTGCTGCGCCGCTGGGCTTGTGCAGATCCGAAGGTTAGGCCGAGCGAGGGGTATATCAGTCGGAGGGCCTTGGGAGATGCAGAGGGAGGCGGGGCCGCAGGTGGCCTCCCCGCTCTACCTGCACCAGATCCAGAAGCAGCTGCCTCCCCATGCCACGCCGGCCAAGAAGCGCGGGAACCCGTGGCCCGCGACGGGGTCGTCAGAGAACACGGCCGCCGTGGGGCCTGCCGCCGCGCGCGGCGGCGGGAACTGGAACCCCAGGATGTGGGACTGGGACAGCCGCGCCTTCACCGCGAAGCCCTCCTCCGACGCGCTCCGTCACGCCGGCGGGCACCAACATCAGCAGCCGCCGGCGGCGATAGCTGCTCAGGCGCCACGGCAGGGGGGTGCCGGTCAGCTGAGCCTTCAGCTGGGCCTGCGGGAGGAGGCAGCAGCGATCGCGATGGACGTGAGCCCGACGACTACCATCTCTTCTTCGCCTTCTCCGCCCGCAAGGGGGACGCCACACGAGCAGGTTGTTCGGCCTACCAAGAGGGTCCGCTCTGGATCGCCCGGAACTGGTTCCGGAGGAGACGGAGGCGGCGGGAGTGCTAACGGAGGCGGCGGGAGCTATCCGATGTGCCAGGTGGACGATTGCCGCTCGGATCTGACCACCGCCAAAGACTATCACCGGAGGCACAAGGTGTGCGATGTCCACAGCAAGACCACCAAGGCTGTGGTCGCCAACCAGATGCAGCGCTTCTGCCAGCAGTGTAGTAGGTAATCATCGTACCCGTATCACCCCCCAAAATATTTAGTGCCATCATACAGTACGTTGTTATGATGCCACTTTTAGGGATTTCCTTTACGTTTATGATGCTACCAGTTGCTATGGGGTGCATACTGGTTCTGAGAAACTCTTCTCAACCTGAAAGTTGCTTCTTCTGATCCATCATTTAGGTTTCACCCGCTTTCGGAGTTCGACGAGGGTAAGAGGAGCTGCAGGAGAAGGCTTGCCGGCCACAACCGACGGCGAAGAAAAACCCAGCCAACAGATGTTGCTTCACAGTTGATGCTACCTGAAAACCAAGAAAATGCAGCAAATCGGACACAAGATATTGTCAATCTGATAACCGTCATTGCACGCTTGCAAGGTACTTTACCTGCTCCTGAACTCGACACACTCTTTCACTATTCGGGTGATTTTAACCTCACTACTGTTTTTACTTCCTCTCCAATGATAGGTGGTAATGTTGGCAAGCTACCTAGCATCCCTCCCATGCCAGATAAAGAGAATCTGGTTCAAATTATAAGCACAATAAACTCAATAAATAATGCAAACTCTCCCGCAAGGTCTCCGCCATCAGAAGTCATTGATTTGAATACCTCGCATGGACAACAACAAAATTCTGTTGAAAAGACAACAAAGGTGATCGACAAGCAAGCTGTGCCATCGACCATGGACCTGCTAACAGTTCTATCAGGTGCCCTCACCCCGGAGACCAATACATCTCAGTCACAAGGGAGCAGTGACAGCAGTGGTAATAACAAGAGCAAGAGTCATTCAACAGACCCAGCTTGTGTTGTGAATTCCCATGAGAAATCAATCCGATCTTTTCCTGCAGCTGGCATGATAAGAAGCAACAGCACCCATGGAAGTCCAGACCGAGATACCCATCAATTCTTGTCACTACGGTTGTTTGGAAGTACCGAGGAATACATTCCTGCAAAGATGGACACCACAAACAAGTACCTGTCTTCCGAGAGCAGTAATCCTATGGACGAGAGATCTCCATCGTCCTCTCCGCCTGTAACCCACACCTTTTTCCCTACCCTTTCAGTAAACGAGGGCATTAGGCATCCTCGTATTGCAGACTATGGGGAAGACACTGCAACAGCTGAGATTAGCACCACTCAGGCATGGTGTGCACCACAACTTGAGCCTTTTCAAGGATTCAGAACGGCCAACAGATAATGGTTCACCGCCGAACCCAATGTATCAATCATGTAACGCCTCAACATCTTGTTCAGACCATTCACCGTCAACATCAAATTCAGATGGACAGGTAATTTACGTCGACGCTTGCTGTTTCAATTGATTATGTAATTAGCCAGGACATCGTTTGTTATTTTAACAATGCTTCGATCTTATATTTGCTTGATTTGCCATTTTGTAGGACCGTACTGGTAGGATTATATTCAAGCTCTTTGGCAAAGAACCTGGCTCAATACCTGGAAACCTTCGTGATGAGGTATGAGGATCATGAAATTGTGTACTAACATGCTACATCACAGCACCTCATCCAGCTCGTTTCAATCACCATATAATTGAAATGCTTTTCCTTTGTTTATCAGGTTGTAAATTGGCTGAAACACAGCCCCACTGAAATGGAGGGTTACATTCGCCCTGGTTGCCTAGTACTATCCATGTATCTGTCCATGCCAGCTATTGCATGGGATGAAGTAAGTTTGCTGACATACTAGCACAAAAAAACATGCAATAAAATTGCTACAAAATCTAATGGTGTTACGTAAATGCAGTTTGAAGAGAATTTTCTTCGGCGAGTAAGCTCCTTAGTCCAGAATTCTGATTTGGATTTCTGGAGAGAAGGAAGGTTTTTAGTTCGAAGTGATAGTCAGTTGGTGTCGTACAAAGATGGTATGCATAACTACTATTTTTCTGTTAATTTTCTTCTCCGTTCCTGCTCATGTAAAGGCACTTTTGGGTGTTTTTGACTATGAGTCCGCTTCGTTTGACACGAAATTTGTATTCCAGGAATGACCCGCCTATCAAAATCATGGAGAACATGGAATACCCCTGAGTTGACCCTTGTGACACCAATTGCTGTTGTTGGTGGGAAAAAGACGTCCCTCGTTCTGAAGGGCCGAAATCTAACAATCCCGGGCACACAGTGAGTCCCTGTTGTAAACTCATTTCTGACCCTACACGATTATTGTGAATGTTTGTGACTCACCATGCACTCGGTATCTATGCAGGATCCACTGTACTAGTACAGGGAAGTATATATCAAAAGAGGTGCTATGCTCCGCGTACCCGGGTACCATATATGATGATTCAGGTCTTGAGACCTTTGACTTACCAGGAGAACCAAATCTTACTCTTGGGCGTTGCTTTATTGAGGTTTGTCCGACTACTATTCTTGCCGTTGCTCTAGATATGTAAATATTATTACTAGTTAGCACCCGGAAGCTTTTTACAATTATGAATCTTCATTAATGCAGGTTGAGAACAGGTTCAGAGGAAACAGCTTCCCTGTTATTTTTGCGAGTTCGAGCATTTGTCAGGAGTTGAGAAACCTTGAGGCTGAGCTTGAAGATTCACAACTTCATGATGTATCTTCAGATGATCAGGTTCATGGTGGTAGGCAGTCAAAGCTAAGGAAGCAAGTTCTGCATTTTCTCAATGAACTTGGCTGGCTCTTTCAGAAAGTTGCTTCTTGTGCACCTTCCACGAAATCAGATGTTTCTGCTTCGGAGTTTGTCCAATTTTCTACTGCACGGTTCAGATATCTTCTGTTGTTTTCAAATGAGCGGGACTGGTGTTCCCTTACTAAAACATTACTGGATATACTTTCCAAGAGGAGTTTGTTTAGTGCCGAACTATCACAGGAGACTCTTGAAATGCTCTCGGAGATTCATCTTCTGAACAGAGCAGTGAAAAGGAAGAGCAGCCGCATGGTGCATTTGCTTGTGCAGTTTGTCGTAATTTGCCCTGATAATTCCAAACTGCACCCCTTCCTTCCGAATCATCCTGGCCCAGGTGGTTTGACTCCATTACATCTTGCTGCATCCATTGATGACGCGGAGGATATAGTTGATGCCTTGACAGATGATCCTCAAGAGGTCTGTCCTGTATAGTTTAACATGTCTTGGTCTTAGTTTTTTTCACATTAATAGTTCTTCTGACCTTTTGCTTAAATCCCTGCAGATTGGTTTGAGCTGCTGGCAATCAACACTAGATGATAATGGGCAGTCTCCTGAAGCCTACGCAAAGTTCAGGAGCAATGATTCGTACAATGAACTTGTGGCACAAAAGCTCGTGGACAGGAATAATAGCCAGGTGACCATTATGCTGAACGAAGGTGATATTCGTATGGATCAACGAGGGAATGTTGGTGAGAAGAATACATCTGGGATGCGCACATTGGAAGTAAGATCTTGCAACCAGTGCGCCGTCTTGGAGTCTGGCTTGCTAAGGCGCCCCATGCATTCTCGAGGATTGCTGGCTCGTCCCTATATCCATTCAATGCTTGCCATAGCAGCAGTCTGTGTGTGTGTCTGTGTGTTCATGCGAGCTTTGCTGCGGTTTAATTCTGGTAGGTCCTTCAAGTGGGAGAGGCTGGATTATGGTCCTACATAGATTTTGGAGGGCACCTTATTATAGCCAGGTGGTGTTATTAAGGGAAAGCTTATAAGAACCAGAGGGTATGGAACCAGATAGCTTTTAACTACTCCAATTTCCTTCCCATGGAACTTTGTCCATGCGTAGGGATGGTGGACTGTAATACTGTATTTGCAAGGATAAACCCTCCCGAAAAAAAAAGCGAGTGTTGGCTGGGGATTGGTCGCTGCACTTGAGGGGGGAGTTAAGAATCAAGAAAAGGGGAGGTCTGGAACCCTGCCAAAAGATAAGCTTGGGCAGAGTTGGCACATAGTTTATGTGATAAAGACGGTATCACAGCGCTTTTCATCAAAGATAAGGTGGAAGGCAACAATAGTCCTGGGCTAGATGAGTAAGTAACCCTTGGTTTCTTTTTTGCTGGTGTAAGTGTGGATCTGCTGTTTCATGTATCATAAGATGGTGTTTATTTATCTTGATCTTGTTCTCACTACATTTTTGTTTATGAAATACGGTGTTTAGCATGTTACTACTGTTTTTCTGCTGTCTTTAGAGGGGTATAAATGGAGAGGTATCGTCTGACAGTGTCTTTAGCTAAATAGAAGATGATGCAGGTTTATGCACGTATGCAGATGTATTGTTTTATTTGATTACTTTTCAACTCTATGGGGTTCCCGTTTTGATAAAAAGCCTGGATAACTTTCTTCTTTCTAAAATTTTATTGCATTGATGCCGATTCTGCTCCTGTATGCATCTTTCATGAAAAGAGAACTACTTCTCTTCCTGTATTAAATTCGTTAAGAGAGAACCATATGTTTGCTGTTAATAATACATCATAAGTTAGTTGGTCGACATAGCCGGGCATGAGATAAAGATGGTGCTTATTTGATGGAACACCATAGGGAAACAGTGATGCAACTAAACCCCGTGGTGGCCCGGGTTGGGGCGGGACCTCAGTGATGCGAATGAGATGCCGGCGCTTTTGGGGATCGCCCCTGTGCGTGGATCGCCGAACGGACACGGCGGCCAGATTCCGGCGAAGTTGGCACGTTCCGGGCAGAGGGGGCGGACCCAGAACCATGCGTGTTACTTTCCCGGGGTCAGTTACACGGTGCAGTTCCGCGGCCCGTGTCGCGTGGCCGATGGCTTTCGTCCTTCCCACATGGCTGTCGGGCTGGACGCTTGCTTCCTGGCCATATGCACACACGATGCCAACCCCGCCTCTCGCCTACAGCGACGGCAGCGTCCTGATCGATGGATTCGACCGCCTCGATCCGGTCCGCTTTACGGTCGACCATCTAGTGGCGACATAGGTAGCACCGCACAGCAGGAGAGCATGTGAGAGCTCCTCTTTCCTCCCGGCAAGTTGCTCACGCTCTCGCTCACCGTCCGCTGCGTGCGTGCATGCGTCGCCGGGTCGGGCGCCTAACCAAGATGGACCACGCTGTTGCGTGCCGCCTATTGCCACACTACCGATCGTTCGAGGGCGGTGCATCATTCACGGGTAGAGAGGTTAGGGGCCTGTGGCGTGGCGTGCTGCTTTTGGGAGCGAAAGTGGCCGGCTTCTCCATCCCGTTCCGGGAGTAATGTGCAACGGAAGCGAGCGCACCTACGGCTACACCCGAGAAGCCGGCGTCGTCACGGCGGTGGAGGAGCATCCGTCTACGTCCGCCCGCGGATAAGTTTCGCTCGGCAGGCAGTTGCATACAAAATAAATAAATAAATCCAATTATACATTTCAATAGTCTAACCTCGAGAGTCTGCATCACCATCTCTTGGCTCTCTCCAGTTGGAATAGATCATCCTAAAAAAGAAGCCGAGTTTAATGTAAATTGTCCGTAGGGTCAACTGTGGTTTTGTAGCGTAAGCGGCAGGCGCGGTGAGCACCCCGAACCTGGCTGCTAGCTAGCACGTCAACTGTAGCGTCAGCCACTCGTCCCGTCCAGCGCCTTTTCCACGCTACCCTGCCTGGCTCCCACCACCATGCCGGCGTCGGCGGTGCGACTCTAGATGCTTCAACCCCGTTCCGCTGCACCTCCACGTGAATCCGTGATGATTGATTTTTGGGCCGATTACACGTGATACGATACGATCGATGGGCGGAAATGATTGCACGACCGGTCGACACGTACGGCCCTCTACAGAGGCGGCTAGCCTGGGCGAGGGCCGGTCACTGCCCGCGGGGCACGGCTGCTGATGACCGATCCCACTGGCCGGACCAGTAGTAATTGTCACTAGTGGATGGCAGGATGCGTGGAGACGCGGGACACCGGCCCCTCGCCCGCTCGTCCGCAGGACGTACGATCACGACGGCCCCGCGGCGAGCGTCGATCCGTTTGTGATCGATCTATCCACCCCGGGAAAGGCGGGACGGACGCTGCGACAGCTCCTGCGGCCGGACGCGCGCGGTGAGTTTGACCTGATGGGTGGATCATCATCATCCGTGATGGATGAGCGGGCGTTTCGCTTGGTATCGGCCCTGAGCGCCGACGGAAACAGATCGATTGATCTCTTTGCCTTTGCACACGTTTCACGGGACTAGTTAGCTTGCACGTGCACGCACGTATCTATTATATTCAGCCAAATTCAAATTGGTTTATGTGGGAAGTAACCAAGATCATGTGTCGAGCTAAAAAGAGAGATATGACAGGTTTGAGGTTTGCATATTAAAGTTAGTAGCTTATAGTAAATGATAGATAAGCTTGCCAATCAAATAGTCTACATGTTGGTTTAGCTGAAGAGTCAGATTCGAGTTGTCGAGGCCGTATGGACGATCCTCGATCAGTGAGATCATCATGTACATGGGAATGGACACCTTTTGGATCATTTTGTATATGATGTTTTGAAAGAACTACGTAGTAATGTTTCAGAAGCACATGTCATTACTTTAGGAAGCATATATATGCCAGTAGGAGAGATTATCATAACCTTGATTGTCTAAACCAACTTGAGTACGAAAAATATGCTTAAATGACCTGGCATGTTTCCAAGTCAGAAGCACATCAGATTTTTCCTTCTATATTCATTTTTAACCTACCACTGCAAAACTTATAATTCTTCATCACGAATTTACCACTTTAAAACTTATGATTCTTCATCACTGAGCTGGGCCATTGTAGATAGGAGAACTTTAGGTAGATATCAAGAGAAATATAGTAAGGATGAAGATTAGACAGAGGCACAGTAGCTGACATTCCTTAATGAATTAAATTTACCAAACACCTGTGACCACAATGACAAAGATTTTTTTCATTACTTTGAACCGAAGATCTAATTCTCTGCTGTCCATATAACCAAGACATACACGGCAATATAATTGTAGAGGAAGACGTAACTTCTCACTTGTACGAACTGAATTACAACCTGTAACAAAACGAAGTACAGTTCAAAACACAATTTTAAATTCTATTGAAAGTAGTATGAGAAGATAAGAAGAGTATACCATGTGGAGATTTGTTCATTGGGTAGTTTTTGGAGTCCAATCTTCAATTTGATATACCGACAACAAATATTAGCCAGTAAAGATTATGGTAATCATGCATTTTTTTTAGGTAAAATCATGCATATGGTTGGAACAACAACAAATTTCTTATTCTCCAAACACCATGATATTATTATACGAAACCAAATATTGAATTCCAACTCTGAAGATGACTCGTCGAGGAAGAGCTTTGACGAAGCATGACATTTTCTCGTCTAAACAATGTTCCGCTTCGGAAAAAAAAAATCTAAATATTGCTTTCACTTATCTAAACCTTTGCATGTTTCATTCACAAATTCAGAAGACTGCAAATACAATAGAAATCAACAAAAGTCATTCAAATTCTCTGAACCGTTCCCTGTTGATGATTTTCATGCATCAGTACCAAAGGTAGCACACAACGGACCAGTCATAGAATCAGGTTAAGTAGGATGCCTGCAGACTGACAAGGCAGAGAAAAAAAAGAAAGAGTAGAGCGTAGGATTCAGAGCTGCTAGGCCAAGTCGGGGTAGCTTGGGGTGGCAGATGGTTCCAGTGCATAGAGCAGGTACTCGGAAGCGTCGTCTTGGCAGTCGTAGAGAGGCAAAGTGGGTCGGACCAGGAGGGGTTCGGGGGCAGAATTGCTAGCAGCGTTGACAGCCGGACCTTGTGGCGACTCTGATGGCAGGAGCTCCAGGAGGCGAAGAGCTGACAGCGGCTCGTGGCAAGTAGTCTTGGCTTTCGCAGAGAGGCAGAGCAGGTCGAAGCAGGAGCTGCTTAGGGACAAGGTTAATGGCGGCGTACATAGCCGGATCTCGTGGTGACTCTGGTGGCAGCACCTCCGGGGAATGATGAACTGACAGCGGTGGCAAATCCAGGTGATGCCAGCGGCCAAATCAGGAAGCGCCGGAGATGGGGGAGGGCTAGAACACGGGAGGTCCCCGAGTTCTGAGACGTGGGGATCCGCGGCGGATGGTTCCGTTCCTCCGCTGGCAGAATTTGTGGAGATTGTTTTTTTTTTTTAACCGAGTAACCGAATTGTGTGAGACGTAGGCGGAAATTAAGGGTGGGGAGAACCAATCATTCTGGACCGTGTGATTTGTCTAGATGAACGTCCGAGATTCAATTTTCCCACGAAGTTCTTCTTTTTATAAGTAGTGGAGATGGGTGGCCGGGCGGCTCACAATGAACAGCGGTGCAGGACGGTTGACGGGGAAATACTACATAACTGCACCACATCCCAGGACTGAACAGAAACTCCAAGGAGTTCTTTTTTTTTTCTTTCTTTGCCAACTTAAATAGGACTCTAAGTTGTGAAAAAAATTGAAGTTTTTCTTAGGACATCTCCTAAGGGTTGTTTATTTCGCCCGGACCGGCCCGATTTGAGCAGCCCAACCGAAAAACAGTCCCCTACGGCGCTGCCTAAACGGAACGTGGTCCGTTTTTTTTGTCCGGGGCCGCTCATATCCGGCCCAAATCTGATCCAGATTTGATCATCGTCCGGACACGTCGGGACAACGCTCCTGTCCTATTTTCTTCTCTCCTGGACACGTCGGGCCCGCTCGCAACATACCCCTCCCCCCGCGTTTCCCCATCCTCGTCCCACCTCCGCGCCGCCGCCGGCCGATTTGGCCACCCTCGGCCGCCGCTCGCCCAACCCACCGGCTCAAAATAAAGCCCACTCTGCCCCCGCCGCCGGCCACCCCTAGTCCTTCACGCGCGTGGCCGCCCTCGCCCGTGGACGGACTGCGCCAGGAGTGCACCCGACCGGCCGCACGCAAGGTGCTCGTCCATTTGCCTGGACCGAGGACAGCACCGTTCCGGCCGAAAAAAATGGCCGATTGTTGTAATGTCCCAGCGTTTAGGAACTCACGGGGGGTAGAATATAAATTTGTGCATCTGCATGCATGTGTTTGAAAAACCTGAATAAATTTTCCGCAAAGTTAAAACCCCGGAGTGAATAAGGTTCTACTCAGTAACTGATGCTTTGATAGAAGTTGTTACTGTTAGTAGGTGGAATTTTGACATGACCTCTGGGTAATATTTGAAATTGAAACATTAGTGTTTGAATTATTTAAATGACTTGAATGAATTGAATTTAGGACAACTTGAATTTTGAGTTGGAATTTTAATTAAATTTAAATCAAATTGAAAGGAGGAGTTCATATCCTAAGTTTAAATCATTTGAATTCAATCACTATATTAAAAAGGAAATACTCCTAAAATATCAACAAGAATAATAAAAGAAAACATATATGCTTTATTGATAATAATATAAAGATTACAAAGTTTGTTACAAAGGATAAAAAGAAATAAAGATTACAATAGCTTTGCAATTAAGCTAATACAAAAATTAAACCTAGGACTAAACCTAGCTACTCCAGTGTATCTAATTCTTCAAAACCTGCAAAACAAAACATTAAACCAAAACACCAGGTGTTAGTGGGGGGGGGGGGGGGTTAGTACCCTCAGAATGTCAGTGAGATGCACTGATGGGTCATCATAGGGTTTAAAGAAAATAAGGTAGTATCTGTTCTTTAGATTTGCCTCAGACCAGCATCATAGGCATGTTCCTGGAAATACAACTGGCAACATCAAATTTAAATCACCAGGCAAGGATAAGGGCAGTGAGTAACCAGTGCGGCAAGGGATGAGACCAACCAGGTACTGGAAAATATCCCCACACTAGGTGGCAGTACGTTGCTTGCTCATGAAGCAGCAAGCAGCTTAGTCACTTATAAGCACACAGCACACTCAGACCACAACTTTGGTGCTGTCGAAACCAAACCTGGAGTATAAAACCTCCATCAACCGTAGGGGATGAGGTCACACCTCATAGTTCCTGCTCAAGCACAAAACACCAGGAAAGTATAACATCCAATCAAGCAAGCCAATAGTTACTGGAGCAATTGTTTGCAATCTTGCAAGCAAGCAAACAAGGCCAAGGTACCAGGGAGCACAAGGAGGAAATCAAGCATTCCACAAGCACCAAAATCCACCAACCACTTGATCTATAACCAAGGTGAATTCCTGAGTACCATCTAAGCCAAATTTTTGGCTAAGTTGCACATAGGATAGGTTGGGGTGCTAGAACCCTCAGATTGGCATAGTAGTGCTATGCTAAGCTCATCACTGGGCATTATTTATCAAGCAAAGTATCTGTTCCTAGCTTAATAAGGGCCTCAGGCTATGCATCACTGGCTTGGGGCAAAAGAATCAAGTGGAAGTATCTGTTCTTAATTCATGAGGATCAAAGAAGGAAAAGAAATCATAAATAGTGTCTGTTCTTATCAGTTGATACCAATAGTTAAGACAGAGAGGTGTATAGCACTGGATGTGGGACAGAGTAATAACTAGAAGCACTAGTTGTGCCACACACACACTCACACATGGTTGCTGGGCACCAGATCCAAGGATCTGATACCCCAGAACCAATGGAAGCATGAAAGTAAAACAATAAACAGATACCAACATTGAGGGCATATTCTCTGAAGAAAATTCAGAGTAACACCTCTCAAGTATCTAGCACATCCACAACACACTAGAAATTTTATACCTAGCATTAAGAAATGTTAACCAACAACCAGTATCAGGAATCCATCAATTGGAGCCAATCTTAATGGTACCAGTACACAGAAGCGGAATTGGAAGCAATTCCAAGGTAATTTACCACTACCAGCAACAGATTCACCACCACAATCATCTCACAACACAAATCATCAGAGGAATAATTTAGGGCACAATAAAATTCCCATCCAACACAGAGCCTAGCAAGTAATTCATGCAGCACATATCCAGTAAGCATTTGGAAACCATCCAATGCTATCAATCGAACACTAGGGCACAGGAAGCATCACAGGGAGGCACAACACGAATCAGCTCGATGGCTGACTCCAGAGCAAGGAGAAAGAAGGAATCCGTGAGAGAGAGAGGAAGATTAGAGGGCAGTGAGAGAGGAGAGCCACTTACAGATGGTCACCATCGTGGTGACCACATCCGGTTGGAGAGTGAAGCACGGCGGCGGAGCCGCGGTTGCCCGTAGACCGTCCCGGCGGCGGCGTCCCCGGAGACGTAGCCGCAGAAGCACAGCAGCAGCGCATCAACTCCAGCAACCACGACGTGGAGCCACGGCTACCGAAGAGGTGGAGAAGCACCCAGAAACCTAACCCTAGGGTTAGGGTTCGAAGATCCCCACGGGAGCCTCACGGGAGAGGAACAGATCGAGGAGGAAGACGTGGGAGCAAGCAGAGAGGAGTTAGGGAGGCGCTAGGTCACGGTGGCGTACGGTGGAGGCCGGAAGAAAACGCCGGAGGAACGGGATCGCGTCGCCTTCCGCGTCGCCTCACGCGGAGAAGGAGGGGATAAGGCGCGGGGCGGGTGCAAGTGTGGTGCGGCTGGTCTGGTCCAGCCTGACCAGACCAGGGGGTTAGGCCCAACCCTAACCCCGGGGACCACCTGTCAGCCCTAGGGGCAGACAGGTAAAATTTGCTAACTTTTAATAAAGGAGTTAGAAAAAAAAATATAAACATATATAAATTTCAAATTTAGAATACCAATTAAATCAGTACAAGTTTTATTTAAACACCAAAATAATTATAGCCTTAATACTTGATTATTGGAGAACAATTAATGTATTCTAACAATTGTTAGAATAAATATTTCAATTAATGGCTATATCCATTTAAATTTCATTAGCTAGTAATTTTAGAAAAAAACATGTCATTACCCTGTTTCTGAGAAAAACAATAAGTAACCAACCAGTTAAAAATTAAAATAATAAGAGTATATGAGTTATAACAAAGAAGCATTAATTATAAAGAGTTGGGTGATTAAGCAAAACAATTTGAATTAAATAATTAATATGGTCTTTCCAAAAATTGCATACATCTCCTCGTTATACATAATAGCATCATTTGCTTCTTTAAACATTGTCTTTACCGGACAATGATGGAATTTTGTAGAACAAGGAAGTCAGGATCCACCTCAAGCTTCAGACTTCATTACTTATCCGTATCCAGGCAAGTTCATCACTTGCTCATGTCCATTGAATTATGTCATAACAACTATTTTCAAAATCCTATCGTATTACCACCTACTCCAAAAAGAATGCATGATCCTATTTTTATAATAATATGACTAATTGAATGACTACCCGAGTGGTAGTGTTCTGTTTGGTGGGCGGATGGAACCATGGTAAGATGAATAGGTCAAAGGAAGGTTCCATCTGCATGAGAAAGTATTACCTAGGAATTAACAACAAATGCCGTCAGAACTCGGTGCGCCGTAGATATCGCGTTGACCATGGATCTTCTATGGGGGGAGTAAGTCAGCCGTGATACTTTTCTCGTTCGCATGTCAACGGGCTGCCAGAGACGTGCGCTGTACTCTCGCGTAGGTAGTGCGGGACTACATGCACATGGGTGGGATCCCTTAATTCCCACGGACTCTGCGGGTCTATGATGGTCTGCCAGGGGCGCGTAGATATCCATCGTGAGGGGTGGAATCAGGCGTTCAACCTGCTGGCAGAAATGGGTGGGCATGCGTTGTGCGGAGAAGCGCGGTTTGGCTTGGACCAACAACCGGGCCCCACACCTAAGTGGGAGTGGACAGGATTGCGCGCCTGGTTGTGCAACATGGTCTTGGTCGTCCATGGGTAAAGTAACACACCTCTGCAGAGTGTAAAATGATGTGGCATGTTACCCCTTGTTCCGGGATGGAACTGCGAACGCTACAGGAAAGGCAACTCCATGAAGTTCTAGTCCTGTGATGGTCTGGCAGGCATAGTTTTCATTATTAAAAGCAATCTCTTGAAGAAAGATTTGACAAAACTTGCATCTGTCTAGACTCATTAGAGTCAAGGACCGTAGTTAGTGCATACATTACTTCTGTACTTACAGGAACTTGCTGAGTAACGCTCGTTACTCATTCAATCCCGTTTGACCCCTGCTTAGGTTATGAGAACCTAGAAGAAGCATCTTTCAACATACTTGGAGGCCAGGAGGATATCTTCTACGAAGAACCGGACCTCTCCGGTGGAGTAGAAGGAGTTGACTATCTCATCCAGTACGGAGCAGACCCCAACGGGAAGGAGTCCGACTAGGTTTAGTCTAGTCTAGATAACTACTTATTCACGGTTGAATCGAGCAGTCATAGACTCTTTCATTGGCTGTTGAGTTCCCGTGCTATCAACTGTTTACTTTTCAGTGAGCGTTCTAACTTAATAATGGATGACCTCCATGTGAGCTCATTCTGTTGTCAGTACTCTATGTTTGTAATATATTTGGTGTATGTCAATCAGACCCGCAATGTTTCTGCTGTACCACCCTGAGGGATGTAATATTTGCGGAACGGTGTTCTGTGAGTGTTATATCAACGACTAGCGTACTACAACATGCAGTGGTATGCCGGGTCACCACAGCTGGTATCAGAGCAATTGCTTTGACCTTAGGTTGGAAACCTAGTAAAGGGATATACCCTGTCGGGTTTTAGAACGTACCAATAAAGAATTCACTGGAAGTATGATAGGTATTCACTTGAGAATACTCTGGTTATATTCCAGTATGTTGAATCTTTATGAGGATCTAATCATAATATTTATGTTACTTGTGATCAGTGATCATGAACGGCGGAAGTTCCGGAAGAACGGAGTGGGTAAAGCATGAGAGGCTGGATCAATACCATGGGGAGTTGACCGAGCAACTGCGAGCCTTGCTTCGAGCGTTCGGATGCGACACCAACATTAAAGTCAACACTTATACGTTTAAAGATGGGGAAGTAGTCTTGAAGTATAGGGTATTAATTTTAATACCTAGAGAGTTAACCCCACATGTGACCACACCTAGTGGTGAAGGTAGGAATCAGATGGCAGCCTACCAGCAGGTCTTAGTGGAAGCTTTAGCTACCATCCGAGAGTTTAAGGCTAACCAGTTATCAGGCACTAGTCTTACAGCTATTCCACACGACCACTTAAGCACAGAGTTGGCACTCGATCATTCTGTGCTAATTAAAACCAAGCCCAAGCTAGCCACAAGTCTTTTAGATCGTTATAGGAAACTGGTGGGATCCTTCTACAAGACACATCAGGTCATCGTTGATGATAAGGATGGAATGTTGAAGGACTTAACCAACCCACCTAGTCATGACCAAAAGGGGAAGCAGAAGGCTCAGGAGAGCAGTGAACCTTATTATACCCCAGGACCTGAGGCCGCTAGGAAATCCCATTATGATAGGCCGTCCAGGTATTCTACCACACCCGAACACATTCACTACCCTGTTATACCACAGAGTGAGCCAGAACCATATGATCCGTTTGATATATCGGATACACCCGGAGACATAAAACCAAATACTTTTGGTGGGGTCCCAGAATCAGATTCCTTCATGGAGAACTCTGATGGCTGGAGGTATGACTGGTATCCTGGTACCAGCCGGCATCCGATTCCTTGTGACAACATGTCAGAGGAGGAGGAGCAGGATAGTGTGGAGATAGTGGCAGCCGAGGAGGCGGAGATAGTCGCCATAAATATCTCATCTGACGAGGAGGAGCCGGATGAAGTCCAGTCGATGCAGGAGGAACCGTTTGATCATAGCCACTGCACGAGTACCACCTGTTTTGCAGAAGGTGAAGCTTCGCAGTACACAAGTACCAACGAGTTTGTGTCCTATCTTGACAACTATCTGGATAATGACTGGCTCTCTTTGAGCGATAATCAGTCTATGGATACATCTGACACGGATTACGTGCCAACCGGGAGGTCATTTTATCCGGAGGCGGTGCACAGGACTCCACGTTACACCGGGTGGACTCCTGGTATGTACTCCGAGTAGTACAATGACGTTCAAGGAGAGGATGTAAGGGCTCTAATTACATAGTAGTTTGGAATTTTGAGCCGTGTACTTAAATAAGGGTCGGAATGTTTAAGTGACCCAGTGGTGTTTCTTACGGTTGTACTCTAAGTATTCACTGCGGTGAAGGCTTGTATCAACTTATAAGTACATGTATAATATGTGTAGTATGTTGTTTGTATCTGGATTTGGATTTTGCTTCTCTTGTGTGATTAGTGTTGCATGTGAAGTGAGGCTCAGAAAGCATAAGCATGATGTAATTATGATTTTTTTCGCTTCATATTGCAGGACTAAAGGGTTATGGAGAGTGGCGAGCCCAGTGTGGCTGATGCTCAGCGTCAGGAGAGAGAGAACAAGGCTAAAGCTGATGAGGATGCTGCAAGAGCCGAGTTGCCACCACCACTACCACTCAGGCCACTGGCGGAGCAAAGCTTCATGGAGTACATGCGATTTGTACAGGAGAACCAGAACAAGTTCATGCAGGAAATGCTTAACCAGGTGGGACCTGGGCGAGCAGCGGAACCTAGAAACCTCACACTGTCAGATTTCCTTAAGACCAAACCAGCACCGTTTGCTACGGCCAAGGACCCCATGGAAGCTGAAGACTGGTTGGTTGACACAGAAAGGAATCTGAAGGCTATTAAGGCCAGTGATGAAGAGAAGGTGCGCTTCGCTACACACCTTCTAAATGGTCCCGCAGCAGCATGGTGGGATAATCAAATCATTATGAAGCCACCAGGAAGGGAATTTACATGGAATGAGTTCAAGGAGAAATTCAGGGAATATCATGTCCCTGATAGTGTCATGGAAATCATGAGGAGGCAATTTGAGGATCTTCAGCAGGGGACGCACCAGATGATATGGTACGTCAATGAATTCAGCAGACTGTCTCGTTATGCCGCTGATGAAGTGGATACAGATAAAAAGAGAATCAAGAGATTCTTGAGAGGGATGGATCCTTATGCAGCCATGCAATTAAGGACTTCCAAACCAGCTAACTTCCAAGAGCTGATGAACTCTGCAGTCACTTGGGAGAATGACTACAAGTTGGTTCAGTTAAACCGACAGAAGAAGGCCAAGTTCGAGCCCAAGAAGTTCCAACCCAGTAGACCAACTACAAACTTGAGCTTCAAGCCAAGAATAAAGTCAGGAGGAGCCCCAAATAATCGTGGACCATTCAACCCGAGGAATAAGGTTATCTGCCATAATTGTGGACTTCCGGGACACTTCAAGAATGAGTGTAAACAGCCTAGAGTTGTATGCTTTGGGTGTGGAAAGGAGGGACACATTAAGCCAGATTGCCCTAATCAGGCAACTAAAGGAGGGTTCAACAAGGGTGGAGCAAAGCCTGGAGGAGCCAGCGGATTCTCTACTGGAAGTGGTAGCAGCGGGAAGAACGGAAATGGCAAAAGAGCTAGAACCTTCAGGAAACTGAATTGCACATCCCTCGAGGAGGCTGACAACTCAGATACCGCCGTACTAGGTACGCTCAGTCTTCTTACCCAATTTGGCAAAGTTTTATTCGATACCGGTGCCACCACATCATTCATCTCTAGTTATTTTGTGGATAAGTATGGGGTAAGGTGTTCACGTTTAGAATGTCCTCTTACCGTTATGACGGCGGGAGGTACGCTCGTAGTTACGCGTGCTAGGCCAGATCAAGTCATCATGATCTGTGGTTGCACATACTACGCGGACCTATTTGTTATTCCTTTGAAGAACATTGATGCTGTTCTTGGAATGGACTGGATGACGGAGAACGGAGCTTTGATTGATTGTGAGGAGAAGACAGTTTCTGTTAGAAGACCTGGAGGAGGAAGAGTTACTTATCAAGCAGATAAACATACGCATGTAGAGGCAGAACTCCAACTCAACTCACTCAATGAAGCTAAATTAAAAGATATACCAGTAGTCAATGAATTTCTAGATGTTTTTCCAGCAGAATTGCCGGGAATGCCACCAGACAGGGAGATAGAGTTTACCATTGACTTGATACCAGGTACATCACCCATTGCTCAGGCACCATACAAGATGGGTCCTAAGGAGTTAAAAGAACTTAAAGAACAGTTAGATGAACTGGAAAGTAAGGGATTCATCAGAGAAAGTGTTTCACCATGGGGATCACCCGTGATATTCGTGGACAAGAGAGATGGAGGCAGAAGAATGTGTGGTGATTTTAGAAACCTGAACAATGTCACTATCAAGAACAAGTATCCATTACCAAGAATACAAGATCTATTTGATCAGGTTTACGGAGCTGGAGTGTTCTCCAAGATTGATCTCAGATCAGGGTACCATCAGATCAAGATTAAACCAGAAGATGTACCCAAAACAGCCTTTGTTTCAAGGTACGGACATCATGAATACTTGGTTGTTCCTTTTGGACTGACCAATGCACCCGCTATTTTCATGAATTTGATGAACAAGATCTTCATGCCATACTTGGATAAGTTCGTGATTGTGTTCATCGATGATATCTTGATATATTCAAAGAACAAGGAAGATCATGCCAAGCATTTAAGAATAGCGTTACAAGTTCTGAGGGAACATCAACTCTATGCAAAATTCAGCAAGTGTGAGTTCTGGTTAGACCAAGTGGAATTTCTTGGACATGTTATCAACAAAGAAGGTATTGCAGTAAATCCAGACAAAGTACAGTCAGTCTTAGATTGGAAGGCACCAACCACTGTCAAGGAAGTTCGAGGATTCCTTGGAATGACCGGGTATTATAGAAGATTCATTGAAGGATTCTCTAAAATAGCTGGGCCAATGACCAATTTGTTAAGGAAGAATACTCCTTTTATATGGTCAGATAAGTGTGAAGCCAGTTTTCAAGAGTTAAAGAAACGACTAACAACAGCTCCAATCTTAGCAGTACCAGAACCGGGCAAAGATTACACTGTTTATTGTGATGCATCCAAGAATGGATTGGGATGTGTGCTCATGCAAGATCGTAAGGTAATAGCTTATGGTTCAAGACAGCTCAAACCACATGAAGTTAATTATCCAACGCATGGCTTAGAATTGGCAGCAGTAGTGTTTGCTTTGAAGAGATGGAGGTCATTTCTCTATGGATCGAAGTGTGAGCTTTACACAGACCATAAGAGTCTCAAATATTTCTTCACTCAGAAAGAGTTAAATATGAGGCAAAGGAGATGGTTATAATTGATCAAAGACTACGATCTTACTATCAATTATACACCAGGGAAAGCCAATGTGGTAGCCGATGCTTTAAGTCGGAAGAGTACTGACAGTCAACCAATTCAATATGAGTTACCAAAAGAATTTCAAAGAGAAATTGAACAAGCAGAGATTGAGGTACTAGAGGTACAATCTTTGGGAGGCTTGTATACCATGCAAGTCATGGAAGAAAGAACAAGTGATCTCAAAAATGAAATAATTCGGCGGCAAGACGAAGATCCATTCATAAAAGAAGAGATCCAAAGAATTGGGGAAGGAAGACCTTCCGAATTCCACTTAGGAGAACATGGTTCTTTATGGTTCAACAAAAGGCTTTGTGTACCTGATATTCTGGAGATTAAGAAATTGATACTTCGGGAGGCACATGAGACGCCGTACTCTATACATCCTGGAAGTACCAAGATGTATATGGACCTCAGAGATGTATTTTGGTGGAACAATATGAAAAGAGAGATTGCCAAGTATGTTTCTGAATGTCACACATGTCAAAGAGTAAAGGCTGAACATCAAAGTCCGGCAGGACCATTACAACCTTTGGAGATTCCTGAATGGAAGTGGGAGGAAATTGGTATGGATTTCATTACAGGGTTACCAATGACTAAAACCCAAAAGGACATGATATGGGTCATTGTTGACAGGCTGACCAAGAGTGCACATTTCCTAGCAGTCAACCAGAAGGATAACGCTGAGAAGCTGGTGAATGTTTATGTCAAAGAGATAGTTAGTAAACATGGTATTCCAAAGAGAATAGTCTCAGATCGTGGATCCGTGTTCACTTCAGAATTCTGGAAGAAGATACATAAAGCTCTGGGATCTCAATTAGATTTCAGTACTGCTTATCATCCTCAGACCGGAGGGCAAACTAAAAGAACTAATCAGATTCTCGAAGACATGCTTCGGGCATGTGTCCTTGATTTTGGAGGATCATGGGATGAACATTTACCGTTAGCAGAATTCTCATACAACAATAGTTATCAAAGCAGTCTTAAGGCAGCACCCTTTGAAGTACTGTATGGTCGAAAGTGTAGGTCACCGATTTGTTGGTTCGAGACCGGAGACAAGTCTGACTTTGAACCAGATTACATCAAGGATCAACAACGGGTTGTTGATATCATCAGAGACCATTTGAAAATAGCTCAAAGCCGTCAAAAGAGTTATGCAGATAAGAAGAGAAGAATATGGGAACCAGAAGTCGGGGATTTGGTATATCTCCGAGTCAGTCCAATGAAAGGGCTTATGAGGTTCGGTGTTAAGGGAAAATTAAGTCCTCGGTATATAGGACCCTACAAGATCCTAGCTCAGAACAGGAATGTAGCTTATACCCTACAGCTACCGGATCGGTTAAAACAAGTTCATAATGTTTTCCATGTATCCCAACTCAGAAAGTGTTTGAAGGAGCCGGAAGATTCGGTTAATCAAGAGGAGTTAGAATTGGAATCAGACCTCACATATGTCGAGGAACCAGAAAAGATTCTAGCCGAAGATTGGAAGAGACTCCGAAACAGAGCAATCAAGTACTGCAAGGTACAATGGAAACATCATCCTGAACGTGAAGCTACCTGGGAGAAAGAAGAGGAACTACGACATAACTACCCCGAGCTATTCAGGTATTACTGTTACAACTTCGGGACGAAGTTCTCGTTAAGGAGGGAAGACTGTAATGTCCCAGCGTTTAGGAACTCACGGGGGGTAGAATATAAATTTGTGCATCTGCATGCATGTGTTTGAAAAACCTGAATAATTTTTCCGCAAAGTTAAAACCCCGGAGTGAATAAGGTTCTACTCAGTAACTGATGCTTTGATAGAAGTTGTTACTGTTAGTAGGTGGAATTTTGACATGACCTCTGGGTAATATTTGAAATTGAAACATTAGTGTTTGAATTATTTAAATGACTTGAATGATTTGAATTTAGGACAACTTGAATTTTGAGTTGGAATTTTAATTAAATTTAAATCAAATTGAAAGGAGGAGTTCATATCCTAAGTTTAAATCATTTGAATTCAATCACTATATTAAAAAGGAAATACTCCTAAAATATCAACAAGAATAATAAAAGAAAACATATATGCTTTATTGATAATAATATAAAGATTACAAAGTTTGTTACAAAGGATAAAAAGAAATAAAGATTACAATAGCTTTGCAATTAAGCTAATACAAAAATTAAAC
The DNA here is from genome assembly GCA_028641055.1 of Alopecurus myosuroides. Lineage (NCBI taxonomy): Eukaryota > Viridiplantae > Streptophyta > Magnoliopsida > Poales > Poaceae > Alopecurus > Alopecurus myosuroides. The sequence continues at coordinate 461,187,674 of CM054057.1, read as the reverse complement.
CTAGGACTAAACCTAGCTACTCCAGTGTATCTAATTCTTCAAAACCTGCAAAACAAAACATTAAACCAAAACACCAGGTGTTAGTGGGGGGGGGGGGGTTAGTACCCTCAGAATGTCAGTGAGATGCACTGATGGGTCATCATAGGGTTTAAAGAAAATAAGGTAGTATATGTTCTTTAGATTTGCCTCAGACCAGCATCATAGGCATGTTCCTGGAAATACAACTGGCAACATCAAATTTAAATCACCAGGCAAGGATAAGGGCAGTGAGTAACCAGTGCGGCAAGGGATGAGACCAACCAGGTACTGGAAAATATCCCCACACTAGGTGGCAGTACGTTGCTTGCTCATGAAGCAGCAAGCAGCTTAGTCACTTATAAGCACACAGCACACTCAGACCACAACTTTGGTGCTGTCGAAACCAAACCTGGAGTATAAAACCTCCATCAACCTTAGGGGATGAGGTCACACCTCATAGTTCCTGCTCAAGCACAAAACACCAGGAAAGTATAACATCCAATCAAGCAAGCCAATAGTTACTGGAGCAATTGTTTGCAATCTTGCAAGCAAGCAAACAAGGCCAAGGTACCAGGGAGCACAAGGAGGAAATCAAGCATTCCACAAGCACCAAAATCCACCAACCACTTGATCTATAACCAAGGTGAATTCCTGAGTACCATCTAAGCCAAATTTTTGGCTAAGTTGCACATAGGATAGGTTGGGGTGCTAGAACCCTCAGATTGGCATAGTAGTGCTATGCTAAGCTCATCACTGGGCATTATTTATCAAGCAAAGTATCTGTTCCTAGCTTAATAAGGGCCTCAGGCTATGCATCACTGGCTTGGGGCAAAAGAATCAAGTGAAAGTATCTGTTCTTAATTCATGAGGATCAAAGAAGGAAAAGAAATCATAAATAGTGTCTGTTCTTATCAGTTGATACCAATAGTTAAGACAGAGAGGTGTATAGCACTGGATGTGGGACAGAGTAATAACTAGAAGCACTAGTTGTGCCACACACACACTCACACATGGTTGCTGGGCACCAGATCCAAGGATCTGATACCCCAGAACCAATGGAAGCATGAAAGTAAAACAATAAACAGATACCAACATTGAGGGCATATTCTCTGAAGAAAATTCAGAGTAACACCTCTCAAGTATCTAGCACATCCACAGCACACTAGAAATTTTATACCTAGCATTAAGAAATGTTAACCAACAACCAGTATCAGGAATCCATCAATTGGAGCCAATCTTAATGGTACCAGTACACAGAAGCGGAATTGGAAGCAATTCCAAGGTAATTTACCACTACCAGCAACAGATTCACCACCACAATCATCTCACAGCACAAATCATCAAAGGAATAATTTAGGGCACAATAAAATTCCCATCCAACACAGAGCCTAGCAAGTAATTCATGCAGCACATATCCAGTAAGCATTTGGAAACCATCCAATGCTATCAATCGAACACTAGGGCACAGGAAGCATCACAGGGAGGCACAACACGAATCAGCTCGATGGCTGACTCCAGAGCAAGGAGAAAGAAGGAATCCGTGAGAGAGAGGAAGATTAGAGGGCGGTGAGAGAGGAGAGCCACTTACAGATGGTCACCATCGTGGTGACCACATCCGGTTGGAGAGTGAAGCACGGCGGCGGAGCCGCGGTTGCCCGTAGACCGTCCCGGCGGCGGCGTCCCCGGAGACGTAGCCGCAGAAGCACAGCAGCAGCGCATCAACTCCAGCAACCACGACGTGGAGCCACGGCCACCGAAGAGGTGGAGAAGCACCCAGAAACTTAACCCTAGGGTTAGGGTTCGAAGATCCCCACGGGATCCTCACGGGAGAGGAACAGATCGAGGAGGAAGATGTGGGAGCAAGCAGAGAGGAGTTAGGGAGGCGCTAGGTCACGGTGGCGGTGGCGTACGGTGGAGTCCGGAAGAAAACACCGGAGGAACGGGATCGCGTCGCCTTCCGCGTCGCCTCACGCGGAGAAGGAGGGGATAAGGCGCGGGGCGGGTGCAAGTGTGGTGCAGCTGGTCTGGTCCAGCCTGACCAGACCAGGGGGTTAGGCCCAACCCTAACCCCGGGGACCACCTGTCAGCCCTAGGGGCAGACAGGTAAATTTTGCTAACTTTTAATAAAGGAGTTAGAAAAAAAATATAAACATATATAAATTTCAAATTTAGAATACCAATTAAATCAGTACAAGTTTTATTTAAACACCAAAATAATTATAGCCTTAATACTTGATTATTGGAGAACAATTAATGTATTCTAACAATTGTTAGAATAAATAATTCAATTAATGGCTATATCCATTTAAATTTCATTAGCTAGTAATTTTAGAAAAAAAAACATGTCATTACCCTGTTTCTGAGAAAAACAATAAGTAACCAACCAGTTAAAAATTAAAATAATAAGAGTATATGTGTTATAACAAAGAAGCATTAATTATAAAGAGTTGGGTGATTAAGCAAAACAATTTGAATTAAAGAATTAATATGGTCTTTCCAAAAATTGCATACATCTCCTCGTTTTACATAATAGCATCATTTGCTTCTTTAAACATTGTCTTTACCGGACAATGATGGAATTTTGTAGAACAAGGAAGTCAGGATCCACCTCAAGCTTCAGACTTCATTACTTATCCGTATCCAGGCAAGTTCATCACTTGCTCATGTCCATTGAATTATGTCATAACAACTATTTTCAAAATCCTATCGTATTACCACCTACTCCAAAAAGAATGCATGATCCTATTTTTATAATAATATGACTAATTGAATGACTACCCGAGTGGTAGTGTTCTGTTTGGTGGGCGGATGGAACCATGGTAAGATGAATAGGTCAAAGGAAGGTTCCATCTGCATGGGAAAGTATTACCTAGGAATTAACAACAAATGCCGTCAGAACTCGGTGCGCCGTAGATATCGCGTTGACCATGGATCTTCTATGGGGGGAGTAAGTCAGCCGTGATACTTTTCTCGTTCGCATGTCAACGGGCTGCCAGAGACGTGCGCTGTACTCTCGCGTAGGTAGTGCGGGACTACATGCACATGGGTGGGATCCCTTAATTCCCACGGACTCTGCGGGTCTATGATGGTCTGCCAGGGGCGTGTAGATATCCATCGTGAGGGGTGGAATCAGGCGTTCAACCTGCTGGCAGAAATGGGTGGGCATGCGTTGTGCGGAGAAGCGCGGTTTGGCTTGGACCAACAACCGGGCCCCACACCTAAGTGGGAGTGGACAGGATTGCGCGCCTGGTTGTGCAACATGGTCTTGGTCGTCCATGGGTAAAGTAACGCACCTCTGCAGAGTGTAAAATGATGTGGCATGTTACCCCTTGTTCCGGGATGGAACTGCGAACGCTACAGGAAAGGCAACTCCATGAAGTTCTAGTCCTGTGATGGTCTGGCGGGCATAGTTTTCATTATTAAAAGCAATCTCTTGAAGAAAGATTTGACAAAACTTGCATCTGTCTAGACTCCTTAGAGTCAAGGACCGTAGTTAGTGCATACATTACTTCTGTACTTACAGGAACTTGCTGAGTAACGCTCGTTACTCATTCAATCCCGTTTGACCCCTGCTTAGGTTATGAGAACCTAGAAGAAGCATCTTTCAACATACTTGGAGGCCAGGAGGATATCTTCTACGAAGAACCGGACCTCTCCGGTGGAGTAGAAGGAGTTGACTATCTCATCCAGTACGGAGCAGACCCCAACGGGGAGGAGTCCGACTAGGTTTAGTCTAGTCTAGATAACTACTTATTCACGGTTGAATCGAGCAGTCATAGACTCTTTCATTGGCTGTTGAGTTCCCGTGCTATCAACTGTTTACTTTTCAGTGAGCGTTCTAACTTAATAATGAATGACCTCCATGTGAGCTCATTCTGTTGTCAGTACTCTATGTTTGTAATATATTTGGTGTATGTCAATCAGACCCGCAATGTTTCTGCTGTACCACCCTGAGGGATGTAATATTTGCGGAACGGTGTTCTGTGAGTGTTATATCAACGACTGGCGTACTACAACATGCAGTGGTATGCCGGGTCACCACAATTGTGGGGACGAGTTCTTTTTTAACAACGTCCTCATGTACTCGTCCTCCTCCTCCGACGACTCCGAGGGCGAGAGTGACATCCTCGTCGCCACCCTTGTGGTCAATGACCACATTGCAAGGATGCGACCAGTTTTCAGAGGGTCCATCTTCGGGCATGCGCCTGCCTTGGACAGGGATAGAGAAGCTGGCCATATCCAGTTGTACAATGACTACTTCCATCTCACCAATCCAGTCTACAGTGCCAAGTTATTCCGGCGCCGTTTCCGGATGAGAAAATACCTGTTCAACCCCATTCGAGTTGGAGTCATGGACTACGATGATTTCTTCAGGTGCAAACCGGACGCATGTGGTAAGCTTGACTTCTCCTCTTATCAAAAATGCACTGCAACAATTAGGATCCTTGCGTGTGGAGTTGTTGCAGACTTGGTTGATGAGTACATGCGCATGAGTGAATCCGTATGGCTGAATTCAATGTACAAATTTTGTGAACTTGTTTTTCAGGTCTTTGGCCCGAAGTATTTAAGCGAACCAACTGTTGAGGACACTCAACGACTGTTGTCGATAAACGAGTCCAGAGGTTTCCCTGGGATGCTTGGAAGCATAGACTGTATGCACTGGGAGTGGAAGAACTGCCCATTTGGTTGCCAGGGGTAGTACAAGTGACATGTAGGGGAGTGCATTGTCATTCTTGAAGCTGTTGCATCACATGATCTCTGGATTTGGCACTTTTTTTTAGCATGGCAGGTTCTCACAATGATATCAACGTGCTGCAGCGCTCTCCGATGTTTGGTCGACTCGCGGCTAGCAACACTCCCGAGGTGAGCTATCAGATCAATGGCTATAAATACACCAAGGGATACTACTAGCTGATGGTATCTATCCCCAATGGGCTACTTTTGTGAAGACTATCTCCAATCCTCAGGGAGAGATGAGAAAAAGGTTCGCGAAAGAGGAGGAGAGTGCTCGGAAAGATGTGGAGCGTGCCTTTGGTGCGCTTCAATCTCGATGGGCTATTGTTCGGCACCCTGTTAGTACATGGAAACCAGAGATTTTGTGGACTGTGATGACATCTTGTGTGATCATACACAACATGATCATAGAAGATGAGCGCGACGACAGTCTTTACGATAAAAAACTGGGAGTTCCAAGGTCAGAATGTTGAGCCTCAGCCTGGCGTGTCAACATTTCAGGAGTTTCTCCAGTTTCACATTGAGCTGCGTGGTCGCGACGTGCACACCCAACTTCAGGATGACCCTGTTTAGCATGTGTGGAACTTCGTCGGAGGCCAATAGCACTATGCATTTTGATTTTATTTATTTATGTTAATTCATCCGGTTGTGTTGTAAAACTATGAACTTGCCATATTTGTTGAACTCTCAAATTTGGCATACAATATTTCAATTTATTGCGAAGTTGAGTTGTTTAAGAGATAACAATTGTGAGAAAAGGGAAAAAAGGAACAATCCCCAAGTAAGCAGCCCGTAGGGTGCACTGCCCAGAAACGGGCGGACAGTGGCCCGGACGGCTGCTTATACGGACCAAAACGGGACAAATCCGGTCCGGATTTGAGAAGCCCCATAGTAGATGTACTTAGCCCAGGCATGTCTACTTACTTGGTTATGAAAGGCCCGAACATGAGTCAGGACGCTGCGACAGCTCCAGCGGTCGGACGCGCGCGGTGAGTTTGACATGATGGGTGGTGGATCATCATCGTGGGGTGACTGATGCATGAGTGGGCATTTCGCTTGGTATAGGCCGTGAGCGCCGACGGAAACAGATCGGTTCAAACAAATTCAGTTCCATAATTCATCAAGGACAATTACAAACTGACTACAAAGAACAAGAAAGCTACATTAAAGATAGTGCTACATTTTCACAATACAATATCATATCATTAAGTTGAATCTATGTTGGCAAGACGAAATTCTCGAGGAAGATGACCAACTAAACGATTACGACCTCTTGACAAATATACCCACCCCATTTTATCTCTGATTTCAGGAGTACCATATTCATCAATTGGTCTCCGAACTCCGGGATGGGCAACAACATTTGCTAGTGATCAAAGATTTCAGAAACATTTGCTTGTTGAGTGTCCTACAACATTAAAATCAAAATCAATCTTTGAACAATCTCCTGCACACTACTAGTCACTAGACAAATAGGCATCAAAATTAAACTGAAAGCAAATCCAAAGGGGAAATTAACATCTTTGTGGCGTTCCCTCTTCGGATTTATGGAGGTTGCTAAAGCAAGCGCCACTGCTGCTGCGGCTTCTTCCTTCTCGGCATGTATCCACTCGGCCTCTTCGTCGGCATCCATTAGAGAAAGGCAATGATCAAACGGGGAGGTGACACACTCACACACAGCCGACCGGGAGATGACGTGCAGTGCGGGCGGGCCTTCGCATCGGCGGGGAGTCGGCCGAGGCACCGGGCGGAACGTGGCGGTGGCCCGCGAGGGCAGCGCAAGCCGCACGCTGGCGGCGCGCAGTCCTGGATGGGCGGCGAGCGGGGATGGTGGCGCGCAGGGAGTAGGCGAAGAGGGGAAATAGGCGCAGGACGGCGAGGCAGTGGCGCGACCCAGGCCGGACAGCAGTGGCGGCACGCATGGAGCGAGCGGAGCGGGCGGAAATGCGTCGGGAGAAAAGGCAGGGATGGGGTGCGGTGCGGGCACAATTCTTTTTCCCATAGCCTTTTCTTTTTTTCCCATGTAGCTATTTTTTCTCGCCTGATCTGAGCCGGGTCGGCTGCCCCTCCTCGACCCCCTACTGGCGTCGCCCCTGCTTGGGTCGATACAGAGATACACATGGGTTCACCAGGTTTCAAGCCCCAGGGTCACGCCAGGAGAATGGAAATCTCCAGTGAACTCACGTGTTCATCGAGATGGGGAGGAGGAGAGAGGTTCACCCACACGGGTTCTATTACAAAGTAGTTCTTTGATGCCCTTCCTCAATGCCGACTACCTACCCTAAGTAGTGGTCAGCGCTGCCGTGTACCGCCCTTCCTTCGGGCCATTGGTTGGGCCTTTCGATGCTTGCTGGGCCTTGCATAGCTCCTGACGCTTGGCGGACCGTCAGAAGTCCCGAGGTCCGAGGAGAGGATATGGGCCGTGACAATACCCCCTCCTAAAGCACCATCTTGTCCCCAAGCTCGTTCCTCTGGGAATTCCTCGACAATCGCGAACATGTGCTCCCATGACGTGCAGTTTTCTGGCGGCCCTATCCATTGTAGCTTGACTTCTGGAACCATCTTGTTGCCACGCTTGATGAATCTCTCTGCCAACACTGCGCACGGCCGAACTGAAGTTTTGTCAGTGATGTAATGTGCTGGGAGATTGGCGCTTATTAGGTCTGATGGTTTGATTGCTTGTTTTAGCTGGGACACGTGTATCACCGGGTAAATGCGGGTGTCAGGAGGTAGTTGCAGCTTGTATGCTACTGAGCCAACTCGCTTGAGGATCTTCCATGGCCCAAAGTACCGAAAACCGAGTTTCTGAGAGGATCGCTGTGCCACTGAAGTTTGTACATACGGTTGTAGTTTCAGGTATACGAAATCCCCCGCCAAGAACTGTCTCTCGGTTCTCTTCTTGTCTGACTGTGCGCGCATCCGCAGTTGTGCTCGTTCCAGATGCTGTTTAAAGATGGGGATGAGTAGTTGACATTCATGCAGCAGTGATCCACATCTGTCACTGCCGGTTGTAGCGAATTCTGAATGCCGAAGTGCCTGGGTTTGTGGCCATATGATATGTCATAAACGTATCTATAATTTCTGATGTTCCATGTTGTTTTCATGCCATATGCTACATGTTTTTTTTACACTTTATGTCATTTTTATCGATTTCCCGGACTAACCTATTGACAAGATGCCACAGAGCCAGTTTCCTGTTTTCTGCTGTTTTTAGTTTCAGAAAAGTTCTTCTGCAAATATTCTTGAAATTGGAAAATTCGAACCCCGGAAGTCTTAGAATTCCCGAAGGTTCCACGGAGTCCCAAAGAGACCCGTAGGGGGGCCACACCATAGGGCGGCGTGCCCCTGGCCGCGCCTAGGGGTGGCGTGGGGCCCTCGGGCATCCACCGTCATCGTCCTTTCGCCTATTTATTCCACCCGATACGTCAACCCTAAAAATATACCACTTCATCCCGAGAAACACTCGAGGCCACCGTCATCGTCAAACCGAGACCGGGCGGGTTCTGGAGCTCTCCCCGGCACCCTGCCGGGAGTGGAATTCATCACCGGAGGGGTCTACACCACCATGCCCGCCTCTGGAGTGATGCGTGAGTAGTTCATCCTTGGACTACGGGTCCATCGCAGTAGCTAGATGGTTGTACTATCCACCTTATGCCTCATATTTAGATCTCGTGAGCTGCCTCACATGATCGAGATCATCTATTTGTAATGCTTCATGTTGTGTTTGTTGTCATCCGATCATTATTGAATGCTATGTCTGTTTATTATCAATCTATCATGTTATCTTCATGTGTATGTTATTTATGATCTTGCATGCTCTCTGTTGTTAGTGTATGCTCTCGCCAAGTAGATGCTAGTGACTCCAACAGGGAGTATTTATGCTTGATAGTGGGTTCATGCCTCCTTTGCATCTGTGCTCGAGTGACAGAAACGTGACGGATGGAGGATGTGTTGTTGCCATTAGGGAGAAAACAACGATGTTTACTTCGTTTACATTGTTTACATTACACACTTTGCTTACTGCGATTATCCGTTGCTTGCAACTTAATACCCAACGTTTGTTCGGATGATATTCGAAGGGTGGAATATTAGTCATAGATGTAGTTGAATGACGATCTATGTATTTTGTTGTAATGCCCACATGAATCTCATTTTAATATTTATGTCATGCATGTTTTTTATTTGTCAATTTCCCAACTGTAATTTGTTCACCACGCATGTTAGCTATCTTTTATGGACAGACACCTCTAGTGAAATGTGGATCCCGGTCCATTTTCTCATACTGATAATACACACACTACTTCCATTATTTTCACACTGCTGCTCCTGTTATCATACCGTTCTCATATTGTTTTCCACACCATACATTTAAACTCTTTGTTATCAGCAAAACTGGTGAGATTGACAACCTCACTGCTTCGTTGGAGAAAAGTGAATTGTTTGTGTTGTGTAGGTTCCACGTTACCGCTGGACCGGTAGTGCGCCCTGCCATCTCAGCTGCATCAACCTTCGGAAGTTACTCCGTCCTCCTACTGGTCGGTTCAACCTTGGTTTCTTTACTGAGGAAAACTTGCTGCTGTGCTCATCAAACCTTCATCTTAGGGTTTCCCAGCGAGTGCAAGTACTGCACCATCAAAGCATTTTCTGGCGCCATTGCCGGGGAGTAAGAGAATTTCTGCAAGGGGAGTCTCTCACTTCCAATCTCTTTACTTTGTTATTGTTTTGTTTGTTACTTGCTTTATCATGCTTGCTATCAATGGTTGATTTCTGTGAAACTAGATCTTATTGGCAAGGTGGGTTCTTGGATGAACAATAAAAATATTACAAGGTACACCGCTTGTCAAAAAAAGGGATCCACTTATGGGAGAAAATTAATAAATTGCATAACTATGCTAAAAATCTGTGCTCTATTTATGATGTTACTTATTGTTTTGATGAAGCCTACTGCTGTAGGAGGTATAAACACCTCCCTTTTCAATGCGAGTATAATGATGATGTTACCATATCGTCTTATGTTAAGGGATATTATGGCTTTGATGATGTGGAACAAATTGAGGAATTTATTGCTTGGACGGGTGCATTCGAAATTGCTTATTTGCTTAAAAATATTGATGATGCACCTTGTAGATACGAGATTTATGCTATACTTGAATATTGCTTTGATAATTACAATGATTGTAATTACTACGTACTTAAATATCTTAATATATGCTCTCCCCCAATGGAGGAGACTAATACCTTGTAGGATCCTATGGAAGAAGAAATTGCTGAATCTGGCAGCTCATTGGATGAAAAAGAGGAGTTGAGTGATGATCAAGAGGAGGAAGAATGGAACCCATGTCTACCTCCCAATGATAGTAACTCTTTAACTCATACCTTGTTTTATGACAATCCATGCTATTTTGATAAATCCTATGATAATCCTCTATTTATTCCAATTATTGATATGCATGATAATGAGTATGTTTGTTTAGAAAATTTATATGATAATGCTCTTGATGATGGTCCTATGTTACTTGATGTTATAAATCATAATGCTACTTAAAATGGGAATTCTATTAGTAGTCCCATATATTTTATGAGTGATCAATCATCTTGATTTTCTATTGCTCAAAGTGGGAAAGAAGAGGTCTTTATATTTAATTTTGATCCCACTATTTTTGAGCTTGATATGAATTGTGTGCTTTTAGACCATGACAAAAATGTTTTATGTGATAATTATCTTGTTAAGTTTGTTCATGATGCTAGTGAAAATTATTACGAGAGAGGAAAATATGGTTGTAGGAATTTCCATGTTACTAAAACACCTCTTTTTTTTTTGAAAGTTTTGAAGTTGCTCTTGTTCTACCTTCCCATGATTTCTAGTTTGAGATTCATTAATTTATTTATTTTACAAGATTCCTATGCATAGGAAGTGGGTTAGACTTAAATTTGTTTTATACTTGCTTTTTGCTGCTTTTTTTTCTTTATTCATATTTCTCATGTGAGCATCTTCTCCTTTTGAAAACACGTGAATCCACTTTTGTGGGCCTACCTAAAATGCGTTAAAGAAAAGCACTTCTTGGGAGATAACCCATGGTTTTATTTTTGCTTTGTTCTTCTCTGTTTTCTTTGAGTCAAGGGGTTTTATACTTCTGTAGCAACTCCTTTGTATATTTATTTTCATGTTTTAGTTGTGCTAAGTAAAGTTTCTGACGAGAGTTGGAGTTGGTTTTGGATTTCTACGCAGGAAACAGATTTCTGCTGTCCACCGTAAAAAATCGTATAAAATCCTGAAAGATCTGAAATTTTTTGTGATTATTTCTTAGCTAATTTAGAAACTTTTTCGTTCTTTAAGTTTTTTGATCTGAGCAATGTAAGTGCCCCCCAAAAAATTGTCTTTACAGACCGTTCTGGTTTTGGCAGATTCTGCCATTTTTCTTGCATTTGCTCTTTTACGATGTCAAGTGGATTTCTTTGCTTCACGAAATATCAGTGGCTGTAGCTAACGTTTAAAATTATCAGTAGCACTTGTGACCATGCAGAATCCATGATTTTTTGTTTGTTGCACTAACCCTCTAATGTGAATTACTCTTTGAGTGTGGTGTGAAGGAAGTTTTCAAGGGTCAAGAGAAGAGGGTGATATAATGTGATCAAGAAGAGTGCAAGGTCAAAGCTTGGGGATGCCCCCGTGGTTCATCCCAGAAAATTCTAAGAAGACTCAAGCATCTAAGCTTGGGGATGCCGGGCATCCCCTTCTTCATCAACAATTTATCAGGTCACTTCTAGTGAAACTATATTTTTATTCGGTCACATCATATAAAGTTTACTTGGAGCGTCTGTTTGTTTTCTTTTGTTTTCCTTGCTGCAATAATATAGTTGTACCCTAGCATTCTTTGTGTTGGAGAGAGACACGCTCCGCTTTTTCGTTTGAATACTTGTTATGCTTGTATTCTTAGTTTTTTTTTCTAGCTGCTGCAAAATTCCCGTTTAGCTCCTGTTTTTCTTGCATCTCTTATTTAGAGTTGTTAGTTTTAGTAGAGTTGTGTTAATACTATCTTGTTTCATTGTTGCATCTCTTGGAGAGTTTTTGTTTATTATGAAATGCTTGGTGTTGGAAAGCAGTAGTACAGTTTTCGTGCTCATAACGCTGCAGTAGAAGCTTGTATAGACTGTGGCTAGACTTTTTCATGTCATGCTAGATGTTATTTTAATTCTATAGCCTAGTAGTTATTTTTGTAGCATGATTTGTCTCAAATAGCTGAGATTGTTTAATGTGGCTTAGAAAGAATCATGAGTTGTTCTTATCATTTTGAAGCATAAATTTATGGTGTTCTCCTTTGAATGTTTTATTTGGTTGACTTGGCGCATGCTCACACCATGTTTATGACTACAAACCAGTCACGTATAGCCTCTATGATCATTTAGTTTTTGAACTTGTAGTACCACTTATGCTTTGATTAATGATGTTTTTGTCGCTATGCATGATTATGGCCATTATTGCTCTCTTGATTTGTCGCTCCTAGTCTTTTGCTAGCCTCCACCTGTACTGAGTATGAGCTCTACTCGTGCATCCAACTTCCAAAAACCAAATTTTTCCAAATGTGTCCACCATACCTACCTACATGTGGTATTTAACTACCACTCCAAAGTAAATTGCTCATGTGTTACCTTTAAAACCTTAAAAAATAACTCCTGTTTTTTGCTCCTGTTTTAGCTCATGAGGGCGTAAATAGAGAATCTTTATCTCACTTGTTTATTGAACTTTCACACCCTGGACTAGTGGCTTCATCCGCTTATCCAATTGATAGAAGAGCTGGCAGCAGGGTGCCCAGCCCCAAAGTAATACATCAAATTCTCTTCACTATTTTTGCCCCGAATTTATCAGTCAAAGCATAATTGTGTAAACAAAAGAGAAAGAGGAATGACCTTCTACCCAAATGCGTCATTCTATGCGAGCCGCTCTTATGAAGTCTAGTTGGCTTGTGACATACTGTATTTTTTGTTTACCATTCGTTGACATATGCATTCACCTCTCTAAAAAATGTTTTCAATGCCTCTGTTTAACAAAATAAAAAGCTCTAGCACATGAGTGATCCCTGCTTCCCTCTGCGAAGGGCCTTTCTTTTACTTTTATGTTGAGTCTCCATCTTCTAACTTTATGCACAGTTGAGAGAGCATGGTTGCCATTCTGAGTTTAATGTGCATTTGTCCCAGAAAAATTATTAATTGATTCACGATGTGTTATTGTTTGTTCTCAAATTATTTGTTCTAGTCTTCCTCATGAACTTTGAAGGTGTCCTGGTATTTATGTTTTGCCCCACTCTTAAGGACAAGCGAAATATCACTTTGTCATGTTATCTCTATGGTTGAAACAAACGTATATCTTTCAAGTGCATTATTATTCATGATCTTTTGTTTGTTTTACCTCTCATGATGCAAGGTGATTGCTATGATTTATTGTTAGAATTTTATTTATCATGCTTGTGTTTAAGTTCTATGATCTCAGCTATGCTTATGCTTTTACAATTTAGATGATCAATTTTATGTTGGTAGCATGTCACCTCAGAAATTATGTGTTTTTATCGTTTACCTACTCGAGGAAGAGTAGGAACTAAGCTTGGGGATGTTGATACGTCATAAACGTATCTATCATTACTGATGTTCCATGTTTTTTTCATGCCATATGCTACATTTTTTCCTTACACTTTATGTCATTTTTATCGATTTCCCGGACTAACCTATTGACAAGATGCCACAGAGCCAGCTCGCTGTTTTCTGCTGTTTTTAGTTTTAGAAAAGTTGTTCTGGAAATATTATTAGAATTGGAAAATTCAAAGCCCGGAAGTCTTAGAATCCCCGAAGGTTCCACGGAGTCCCGAAGAGGCCCGGAGGGGGGCCACAGCATAGGGAAACAACGTTGCACTTCCTTACCAGAAAAGGGAGGGTGGGTGGGGAAAGAAATAAAATGGCAGAATTCCTACTCTCACGTTTCATTTTTCCTATATAGCTACAAAAATAGTTTCTAGACTCAACTGCGACCAGTAAAAGGGATCCTACAGGCAGACAGGCTCTGATACCATTTGTCGCACCCGGACTTCTAGAGGATACTCGCAGTTCCGTTGAACAGTAGTTGATTGGATTACGGGGCTTACCGGCACCCGCATCTCTTACGAGTAGGCCAACACACGTATGTGTGACAACCAACCCCTACTGTTCATCGTCTACGTAAACCATCCCATAGAAATCAGGATACTACCATTGACGTACTTCATACCATACACACATGGTACATCAACGGCGTTTAACAAGATGATAACACAACCTATCTCTAAGACACAAATAAATAGAAATAAGTTGCAAACAACTCTCACTAGAGCAGAGATAGCAAATACAATCATCCAGAGGACACATGTCCCAACATAACATCATTACATCTCAGCGGAAGCATTCAAAAGGTCTGGGTACAGACAAATCCAAATAGGCTTAAGAAGCCGAAAACGAAAAGACGGAGCCCATCCACGTAGTCTCGGATCCTGCCCAGGTCCGCTATCTACTCGTCAGCAGCCTCGTCAAACTCCACGTAGTAGCCGTCACGGGGATCCTCGTAAGCGTAGTCTGCGGAAACCACAGCCCCAAAGGGGTCAGTACATAAACGTACTGGCAAGCAAGACTCACAGTTCACCAAAGTGTAACCCGTCAACACCAAGCACAGATGCCTTGGGTTCAACGGAAGGAAGGGGTGATAGAAAAGATGCGGCAGCTGGCTGCACTAACCAACTACAGAACATGGTACAACTTCCGGCTAACAGAACGGGGATAAGATAGCGTATCGTAACCAACTATAACTAACCACCAAACAAACCCATCCTGGATATCGCCCCTTATCCAAAGAAGCAATCCGAGGATAACTCACACAGTTGGATTAATGATGGGTCAAGTTATCATGTCAATAAAGCTATTACTAGTCAAGTTATCATTAGTTAGGTGTAAGTTGTTCTGAGTACTTGTTAGCCAGTACTTTCACCAAGTTCACCATAACCGCGGAGAACACGGCTTCTCGAGAAGATTTATCCCTGCAGGGGTGCACCAATTTGGCCGTACACGTAAGAATATCCCGCCAGACGGGAATCAAACCCACCAAGCGAGGCACTCTACACAACTCAACTCTTCTTCGCATCAAGCCCAAAGCACCACGTGCTGTGCGTGCGCGGCTAATCGACCCCCACGAAGAAAAGGGGACCCTCATAGCACTCTAAGACCACGCCGCCCTAAATGCCGACTACAAAAGTTCCACCCTGGCCTCGGGTTCGTACCTGCATATGAGTGCACCAAATGGAAAGCCCGAACTAAGTGTGGCGATTTGGACGAGATGCGAATCGAATCAAATTGAGGGGGGGCGCCCATACACGCTTCCCACATGCTGATAGTGCGCTCATCATGGATCAGTAGACAAGACCCTTTTCCTAATTAGGGTCAACACTAGCAGGCCTCAAAACCACGCCAGGCGTCCTGCCGGTGCCTTATCATCAAATTATTATTACCTCAAAATTAACAGGTTGTTGTTTAACATCGAGCCCCAGAACATAATAGAAATATAGTAACAGAAAGTAACGGGTAACAGACTTGAGCAAAACAACCCTAAGCATGCTAGTAAGACACGGGCAACAAGCAACAGGGCTATAGGTGTGGAGGTGAGGCTATATCAGGTTTAAAGGATAACATGTGATCGGATCGAACAGAAGCAACGATTCATAGGGCTAGCAGAAATAGACAACGAAAAGTATCGGTAACCAATGTTGAAAGGAACACAATGGTTCATGTGAGTGAATACTTGCCTGCAAACTCAGCAGCCTGGTACTGAGCTAGATCCTCAGAAGGGGTGTCGTAAGGCTCGTCTGTCTCAACGTCGTCGTCTAATCGAGAAGAAGCAAACAAACAACGCAGAGAGATAAACAATCAATAACATGGCATAATGCACGATCATGGGATGATGCATGACCATTTAATTGATGCATCAAAATAAACTAATTGGTATAGTAACAACATGATTAAATGGACCCACATGCAATTTGAGTTGCATATGAAAAGCCCATGAATTATGGTTGAAACAATTGTTTTATAACTAATCAACAGGTGAAGGTGGATTAGTATGATGCATGGATGAGGAAAACAGAAAAATAACAACAATAGAAACAATTTAAGATAAGGTTTACCAAGTTTAGAAATTTATTTATTAAATTAAGAAATTTTGGTTCCTTAAATATGTTACACAAGCATTTGTTGTTTTCAGCAATTTAAATTGTTCAAAACATATAGCAAAGTTCATATTTGAAAAGAACACAAAATTTTGGGTGGATTACATGTTTCAAATATTGAAAAAAGGATTTAGGATGAAGTAATTATGAATTAAACAAGATTAAACAAGTTTTAATTGAATTAAATTCAAGTATGAATTTTATTTGAATTTTATTTGTTCAAAACATAAATTCAAATTCATATTTGAAAATTTTATATTTTTCTAGTTTGAAAACATATTTGATATGTTCAAAAATAATTTAATTTGAGCAAGTTATGAATTTAGCAAATTTTAAATGATTTAAACAAGGTTTAAATTATTTAATCAGTTTTAATTATTCAAAACATGAAACAAAATAAATATCTGAAAAGGTGGTTTGAAATAGCATGGAAAACATATTTTATTTGCATTATTTGGATTAAGTATGAAATAGTTAGGAAATTATTCAAATTTCAAATGAATTGTTTGAATTGGCAATTTGAATGCATTTGAATTATTCAAAACAGGAAACCAATGGTTTAAATAGATAGATAATTAAATTTGGTTCAACAAACATATTTTATTTATATTAATTGGATTTGTAATTTAAAAGTTATTAGCATTTTCATTTCAGGGACCAATCTGTGATAGAGTTGGACCTAAACTTAAAAGAAAATTGGGCAAAAAACATTTCCTACCATGCAGTGGCTAGCCCAAGCCACTGACAGGGGCCCCTGGGCCAGCGTGGATGCACGCGTGGCAGCACTGCCACAGACAGGTGGCCCCTGCCTATCAGTGGCCCAGCGCAAAATTTTTGGGTTTATTGCGAGCGCCAGGGCTCGAACCCGCGCCGCGGAAGGCGTGCAGTGGAGCGTTACCACTACGGTGAGCGTTCGTTCTTGTCAGTATACGCGACGCTGACAGGATAACATTCAGTTATCGAATCTGAATTTCTGCGCGCGCGTTTGACTGAACCTGACAGAGATCGACGGTGGCCGGCGGTGATCAACGCGGCTGCTGCCGTACTGGCTCGCTGCCGGGCTCGTGTGCGTGCTGGTGTTGCTCGCGCAAGCAAGAGAGGAAGAAAGGAGGGGGAAACGACTGCTCACCCTCGCCGTTGAGGTAGCAGAGGCTCGGGGCAGGTTGCTGTCGCCGGCGGCAAGGGAGAGGATGGCGGCGGCGCTGTGGACTCCCTCCGTGCACGCTGGGGTGTCGACGACGACGAGGAAGCTGCGGCGGTGCGATTCCCGCGGCTAAGTTGGGAGGTGGAGCACGGCAACGACGGCGGTCATGGTGGATTCAGAGGTGGGCTCTCCGGTGAGGTATAGAGAGGTGGGTGGTTGCAGCGATGGAGGAAACGGAGGGGAAAACGGCGGCGAGAGGGGAATAGGGTAGGCCTAGGTGGTCTAGGGCTAGCAGGGGCTCGGGGGTAGGGTTCTTATAGGGGCGGCAGGGCGCTGCTGGCCGTCTGCTCTGCCGTACGCCAACGTGGCTGCAGCGGATGCGCGCCGTACGCGGAGAAGAAACCCCGAAGGGGTACCGGGCCGAGGGGGAAGGTAAGGTGGGCTGGGCTTCCCCCCCTCTGTGAGCGTTTTTCTCTTTTTTAATTTGTTCTGTTAGTTTTTTTTTGCAGAAATAGAAATAGGAAGAAGACTAGGGTTTTTTGAGTTAGAAATTTTTAGGGGAAATTTTGTAAAATCTCTTTATTGCAATAGCAACACTTGCCAAGTTTTGGTTTTCCAAAAATTCAAAATAAAAGTGCTGTTTGTAAATTGATTCCAATTTGAATGATTTTGGGATTAAGTGATTATTGAAAACAAAAATTTAAATAGGGTGAACCCTATGGTTTAAATGGAACAAAAGGATTAGAATTGTTTTGGTAATTTTCATAATTTCAACTTGGGTGCTGTTTGTGATTTGATTTGAATTTTGAATAACATTTGAATAAATTGATTGATTAAAAGCCACCATTTTTAATAGTTGAACCTTATGGATTAAATGGAAACAATTTAGGTTTTGAGTTGAACTTTTTATTTGAAAAAGATTGTAACATAACAAGTATGAACAAAGGTTTGAATAATGTTTGAATTCCAATTGTGAAAACAGAGAAAAACAGATGCAAACAAAAGGAAAACAAAGGCAAACAAGGAATGAGTATGATGAAATGATGCAAAACTTTAATTAAACAAGAATCAAACATTCTAAATGGAAGTTTTCATACTTGGGATGTTACAAAACGCCCCCCTTGAAGGAATCGCGCCCCGAGATTCCTTACTGAGAAGAGAAAAGATCCAGATACTTCTTGCGAAGATCCTCTTCGGTCTCCCACGTTGCCTCTTTATCGGAATGATGCGACCACTGCACTTTCAAGAACTTGGTGCTCTTGTTGCGAGTCTTACGCTCGGTCTCATCGAGAATACTAACAGGGTGCTCCTCATAAGAGAGATCATCTTGCAGTTCAATGGAACCATGATCAACTGCACGATCTGGATCTTTGAAACACCTCTTGAGCTGTGACACGTGAAACACATCGTGCACCTTGGATAGTTTTTCTGGAAGTTCAAGACGATAGGCATTTTCCGCACGCCTTGAGAGAATGTTGAAAGGACCAATGTATCTTGGTGCAAGCTTTCCTTTCACACCAAAACGATGAGTGCCTCTGAGGGGAGTTACACGGAGATATGCCTTGTCACCAGGTGCATAGATCATATCCCTGTGCTTGCTGTCATAGTAGCTTTTCTGACGAGACTGAGCATTCTTGAGATTGTCACGAATGATGCGAAATTTCTCTTCGGCTTCCTTAACAATGTCAGGGCCTAAGAGTGAACGTTCACCAGCTCCAGACCAATTGATTGGACTCCTGCATCTGCGGCCATAGAGTGCTTCAAATGGTGCCATGCCTAGGCTTGCCTGGAAGCTGTTGTTGTAGGAGAATTCAACATATGGAAGGCAATCCTCCCATTTCATGCCAAAGGAGAGACCACATGCTCTGAGCATATCCTCGAGAATCTGATTGACTCTTTCGACTTGCCCTTGAGACTGAGGGTGATAAGCTGTGCTGAACAGAAGTTTGGTGCCCAATGCTTCCTGAAAGCTTTTCCAGAAATGAGAAGTGAATATGCTTCCACGGTCTGAGCTTATTTCCAATGGAACACCATGAAGAGGAACAATCTTTGCTGTGTAGAGCTCTGCTAACTGGCTAGCTGAGATTGTTTCTTTGACAGCAAAGAAGTGAGCTACTTTAGTGAGACGATCAATGACAACGAAGATTGCATCGTTGCCCTTCTTGGACTTTGGAAACCCAGTGACGAAGTCCATTTCAATCATGTCCCACTTCCACTCAGGAATTTTCAGTGGTTGTAGTAGACCGACTGTTTTCTGATGGACTGCCTTAACACGTTGACAAACGTCGCATTCAGAAACGTATTGAGCAATTTCACGTTTCAGGCCAGGCCACCAATACAGTGTTTTGAGATCCTGGTACATCTTTGTACTTCCAGGGTGTATGGAGAGAGGAGTTTCATGAGCCTCCTTGAGAATGACATCTTTGAGACTTTGAACTTGAGGAACTGCAATGCGTCCTTCGAAGAACACAGTTCCCTTGTCATCAATTGAGAAGGACTTAAATTTCTCCGTGCCTTCTTTGATGTGTTCTACCATCTTCTTGATTTCAGCATCATGAAGTTGTTCAGAACGAATCTTGTCCTCGAGAGTTGGACTGGCTGTCAAGTTCGCAAGATAGCCTTGAGGAACAAGACCAAGGTTCAGCTTCTGGAATTCTTCATGAAGTGGAGGTTGGCTTTCCATGATCATGAGATTATTGCAATACGACTTGCGACTGAGAGCATCGGCCATAACATTAGCCTTACCTGGAGTGTAAGAAATGGTGAGATCAAAGTCCTTAATCTTTTCAATCCATCTCCTTTGCCTGAGGTTTAGATCTGGTTGAGTGAAGATGTATTTCAGACTCTTATGATCGGAAAAGATTTCAGTGCGATTACCCAACAAGTATTGTCTCCATTTCTTGAGGGCAAACACAACTGCTGCAAGTTCTAGGTCATGTGTGGGATAGTTTTGCTCATGGGAATTCAACTGACGTGAAGCATAAGCCACAACTTGACGTTCTTGCATAAGAACTGCACCTAGACCTTGGAGAGATGCATCACAGAATATCTGGAAAGGTTTGGTAGTATCTGGGCCAACCAGAACTGGTGTAGAAGTGAGTTTAGACTTCAGGAGATTGAAACTTTCATCACATTGTGGAGACCAAACGAACTTCTTGTCCTTCTTTGTGAGATCAGTGAGAGGTTTGGCAATCTTGGAAAAGTTTTGGACGAAACGACGACAATAGATAGCCAAGCCAAGAAAGCTTCTTACTTGCTTCACCGTCTTAGGAGGTTTCCAATCAACAATTGCTTTAACCTTTTCTGGATCAATGGCTATGCCCTTGGCGGAGATGACATGACCAAGGTAAGCAACTTCTGGAATCCAGAACTCACATTTGGAGAATTTGGCATATAGACGATGCTCGCGAAGTTTCATGAGAGTGAGACGAAGGTGTCCTTCATGCTCTTCCTCAGATTTGGAGTATACAAGAATGTCATCAAGATATACCACAACGAACTTGTCGAGGTATTCATGGAAGACAAAATTCATGAGTCGAGAGAATGTCGTCGGTGCATTGGTGAGACCAAAGGACATGACGGTGTATTCATATAGACCGTACCGAGTGGTGAAAGCTGTTTTTGGAATATCTTCCTTTCTGATCTTTATTTGATGGTAACCCATTCTCAAGTCCAACTTGGAGAATATTGAGGCTCCAGCAAGTTGATCAAAAAGATCATCGATACGAGGAATGGGATACTTGTTTTTGATGGTTTTCTTGTTAAGAGGACGATAGTCAACAACGAGTCTCTTTGTTTGATCCTTCTTTGCAACAAACAGAGTTGGGCAACCCCAAGCCGAAGAACTAGGTTGAATGTAACCTTTCTCCATGTACATATCGATTTGCTCCTTCAACAATTTTAGTTCAGGAGGAGCTATCTTGTATGGATGCTTAGAGATTGGAGCAGTACCTGGTTCAATCTCGATCACGAACTCAACTGCTCTGTCCGGAGGCATCCCTGGCAACTCTTCTGGAAAGACGTTAGGAAATTCACAAACCACCGGAACATTTTCAAGTAGAGGTAGAGGTTTAGCATCGAGGGTGTACAGCTGAACAGAACTTGATTCATTTGGAGAATAGACTATCTGGCCAGAAGGGTGGAACAGAGTTATTGACTTCTGAGCACAATCAATCGTAGCTTTATTGGCCTTCAACCAATCCATGCCAAGAATGACATCAATGTCAGAATTGCCAAGCAGAATGAGAGAAGCAAGGAATATGTGACCTCCAATTAGAATCTGATTTTCATGACTGATCTTGGAAGTTTGCATAGTTGCTCCAGGGGAGTTTACTACTAGCGGGGAACCCAAACCAACAAAAGGTAGTTTAACTGCTGTCGCAAAGATCTTTGACACGAAAGAATGCGATGCCCCGGTATCAAACAACACTTTAGCTGGGTTAGAGTTTACGGGAAATGTACCGAGAACGACGTCAGGAGCTTCCTCAGCTTTGTCGACCTTGACATGATTCACCCTCGCGGTCCTCCCGACAGGCCTGTTGTTGGAGTTGAAGGCTTTAGCCGGGGGAGCACGCACCATTGCCTGGTTTGTGTTGGGACGAGGTGGCGGTGGAGGTAGCTGCCTCTGAGTGCACTTGTCAGCGTAGTGCCCCGTCTGCTTGCATTTGTAGCAAGTGACGACACGAGGAGTATCTGGCCTTGGCTGCCCCATTGAAAACCTCTGACCTTGCATGTGAGCTGGGTTGGGTGGGCGGGGAGCAAAGCCTGGAGAAGCTTGGGCATATGGAGCCCTAGTGACAGCACCATTTGGCACCCAGATGCGGCGCTTCTGCGGAGGGGTGGTCATGTTGGAGGAGGAACCACCCTCACGCGAGTGCTTTCGAGACTCCTCGAACGCCTTGCGCCCATTTTCCTCATTGAGCGCGGTGTTCACGAGCTCCTCGAAGTCTTTGGTCTTGATGTTGGTGAGGGCGTACTTGAGTTCCGGGTTAAAACCTCTACGGAACCTTGCCATCTTCTTAGCCTCAGTGGACACCTCATCACCAGCGTAACGAGCGAGGCGATTGAACTCACTCTGATAGCCAATGACGTCCAGCTTGCCCTGCTTGAGTGAGCAAAACTCTTCACGCATCCTTTCCATGAGACCATCTGGGATGTGGTGCTTCAGGAAAGCTTCCTTGAAACAACCCCAGGTGCTTGGGTAGCCAGCTCTCATGGTCTGGTAGTTCTCCCACCAAGTAGCTGCCTGACCCTTCAGTAGGTAGGAGGCATACTTGACCTTATCTTCCTCAGCGACGTGAGGAATCTCCAGAGCCCTCGCTATCTCACGGATCCAGTCATCAGCATCCAGAGGCTCGCGTGTTGCCACGAAAGCTCTTGGGCCCAGACTCAGAAACTCCTTGATACTGACTCGTGGAGCATTCTGGTTGTTGTGCTGGTTAGTCTGAAACTGGGCCATCTGTGCCATGACTTGGGTCATCTGAGTCAACAGCTCCGTGATTGGCGGTGGCTCAGGCGGGGTGTTCCTTGTTGGCGGCATCCTGAATGGAAATGCATTTTAGCACAACAATAGAAAAGGATAGACTTGGTAACCGAAAAGAGAGATTATTCCAACGCATGAATAGATAACCAACTGGTACATCATCACATGTTCAAATACATCAGAATATCCAACACACCATAAATGGTTCGAAAATGCCAAAGGATAACTAAACATAGCTAAGAATGGATACATCGGTACTCCCATGCTCATCAGGCAGGACGGCGGTGAATAGTACGACGAGAGGTACGGTGAGGAGCACGCCCACGAAAGTAGGTAGAACGACGATCCACATAGATCTGACGTGGTCTAAGAGCGACTCTAGGTGTGGTGAAGTACATAGCGTCGACTCCCTGTGCTCCAAAGCGTGGAATCCCAGTGTAACCAGCACCGAGGTTGAGGAGTGGACCTCTGATCGGCTCGTAACCTCCAGCATCTGGCAGACGACGACCAACTGGCTGATCGAAACGTGCAAAGCGCTCGTCTCCAACAAAGTCTGTGGTGTACGTCGCCAGACGAGTCAAAGCAAGGTAGAGCTACTCTCTGACTGAAACCAACTCCTGAGATAGTGTGCTGGCAACTGCGTCACTGTGCCTCACAAACTGAGCGGTGGTGTGCAGCCTGGAGTTATCATGCTCATAAACATCCAAGTTGTCGTAGAGAGTGAAGTGAGCTCCCTCCGAAGTGATGTAACCACGGGGGATGTGGCGATAGATATAATCGTCAAATCCCCAATAGTCAGCACGAAGGACGGTGAGACTCACATAAGCTGCCTACTGCACAGCCATATCCACTGTGGAACCTACTGCCTCGTAGCGGTGGACAACGCTCATGCCATCATCTGACAGAATGTAGACGATAGTCTGGTAGTAGGTCTGGTCAAACTCTCGCCGCTGCTCGTAGACCTGGTACTCTGGTGCCCAACGGAACCCCAGATAAGTGACCATGTCTCTCAGCATCTCCGGATAACCGGCAGTGCTCTCGCAACGAGTCATCCGAACCACCTGCGGGTAGAACCTGAGATCCATCTGCAGATGATCGGGGAAGTTTTTGATTAGACGCCGGTAGAGAACTGAAGTGGAAAGCAACAACAAGGTTTCAACGGACGAAAAGGATGTTGAGAAGAACAGGATATCGAAGCAACAACGGGAAACACGAGACCAAAACTCCTGAGGTACTACGGAAAACCCATCCGGGCTTCTAAAGGATCAATATCTACTGCTTAAGGAATAGAGGATTTGCTTCCGGGCTTACCGCCTCCGTTCTCAATCATGAGTAGGCAACATGATAAATCATGTCACAACCACCTCCATTCCTATGGTCTAGTAGATATAACTATCCTAGAGAAACCAGGATCGGGAAAACCTAACTTAAAAGTTTAGATGAGAAGGGAAACAACGTTGCCACTTCCTTACCAGAAAAGGGAGGGTGGGTGGGGAAAGAAGATAAAATGGCAGAATTCCGTACTCCTCAAACGTTTCATTTTTCCTATATAGCTACAAAAATAGTTTCTAGACTCAACTGCGACCAGTAAAAGGGATCCTACAGGCAGACAGGCTCTGATACCATTTGTCGCACCCGGACTTCTATAGGATACTCGCAGTTCCGTTGAACAGTAGTTGATTGGATTACGGGGTTGACCGGCACCCGCATCTCTTACGAGTAGGCCAACAAACGTATGTGTGACAACCAACCCCTACTGTTCATCGTCTACGTAAACCATCCCATAGAAATCAGGATACTACCATTGACGTACTTCATACCATACACACATGGTACGTCAACGACGTTTAACAAGATGATAACACAACCTATCTCTAAGACACAAATAAATAGAAATAAGTTGCAAACAACTCTCACTAGAGCAGAGATAGCAAATACAATCATCCAGATGACACATGTCCCAACATAACATCATTACATCTCAGCGGAAGCATTCAAAAGGTCTGGGTACAGACAAATCCAAATAGTCTTAAGAAGCCGAAAACGAAAAGACGGAGCCCATCCACGTAGTCTCGGATCCTGCCCAGGTCCGCTATCTACTCGTTAGCAGCCTCGTCAAACTCCACGTAGTAGCCGTCACGGGGATCCTCGTAAGCGTAGTCTGCGGAAACCACAGCCCCAAAGGGGTCAGTACATAAACGTACTGGCAAGCAAGACTCACTGTTCACCAAAGTGTAACCCGTCAACACCAAGCACAGATGCCTTGGGTTCAACGGAAGGAAGGGGTGATAGAAAAGATGCGGCAGCTGGCTGCACTAACCAACTACAGAACATGGTACAACTTCCGGCTAACAGAACGGGGACAAGATAGCGTATCGTAACCAACTATAACTAACCACCAAACAAACCCATCCTGGATATCGCCCCTTATCCAAAGAAGCAATCCGAGGATAACTCACACAGTTGGATTAATGATGGGTCAAGTTATTGTGTCAATAAAGCTATTACTAGTCAAGTTATCATTAGTTAGGTGTAAGTTGTTCTGAGTACTTGTTAGCCAGTACTTTCACCAAGTTAACCATAACCGCGGAAAACACGGCTTCTCGAGAAGATTTATCCCTGCAGGGGTGCACCAATTTGGCCGTACACGTAAGAATATCCCGCCAGACGGGAATCAAACCCACCAAGCGAGGCACTCTACACAACTCAACTCTTCTTCGCATCAAGCCCAAAGCACCACATGCTGTGCGTGCGCGGCTAATCGACCCCCACGAAGAAAAGGGGACCCTTATAGCACTCTAAGACCACGCCGCCCTAAATGCCGACTACAAAAGTTCCACCCTGGCCTCGGGTTCGTACCTGCATATGAGTGCACCAAATGGAAAGCCCGAACTAAGTGTGGCGATTTGGATGAGATGTGAATCGAATCAAATTGAGGGGGGCGCCCATACACGCTTCCCACATGCGGATAGTGCGCTCATCATGGATCAGTAGACAAGACCCTTTTCCTAATTAGGGTCGACACTAGCAGGCCTCAAAACCACGCCGGGCCTCCTGCCGGTGCCTTATCATCAAATTATTATTACCTCAAAATTAACAGGTTGTTGTTTAACATCGAGCCCCAGAACATAATAGAAATATAGTAACAGAAAGTAACGGGTAACAGACTTGAGCAAAACAACCCTAAGCATGCTAGTAAGACACGGGCAACAAGCAACAGGGTTATAGGTGTGGAGGTGAGGCTATATCAGGTTTAAAGGATAACATGTGATCGGATCGAACAGAAGCAACGATTCATAGGGCTAGCAGAAATAGACAACGGAAAGTATCGGTAACCAATGTTGAAAGGAACACAATGGTTCATGTGAGTGAATACTTGCCTGCAAACTCAGCAGCCTGGTACTGAGCTAGATCCTCAGAAGGGGTGTCGTAAGGCTCGTCTGTCTCAACGTCGTCGTCTAATCGAGAAGAAGCAAACAAACAACGCAGAGAGATAAACAATCAATAACATGGCATAATGCACGATCATGGGATGATGCATGACCATTTAATTGATGCATCAAAATAAACTAATTGGTATAGTAACAACATGATTAAATGGACCCACATGCAATTTGAGTTGCATATGAAAAGCCCATGAATTATGGTCGAAACAATTGTTTTATAACTAATCAACAGGTGAAGGTGGATTAGTATGATGCATGGATGAGGAAAACAGAAAAATAACAACAATAGAAACAATTTAAGATAAGGTTTACCAAGTTTAGAAATTTATTTATTAAATTAAGAAATTTTGGTTCCTTAAATATGTTACACAAGCATTTGTTGTTTTCAGCAATTTAAATTGTTCAACACATATAGCAAAGTTCATATTCGAAAAGAACACAAAATTTTGGGTGGATTACATGTTTCAAATATTGAAAAAAGGATTTAGGATGAAGTAATTATGAATTAAACAAGATTAAACAAGTTTTAATTGAATTAAATTCAAGTATGAATTTTATTTAAATTTTATTTGTTCAAAACATAAATTCAAATTCATATTTGAAAAGTTTATATTTTTCTAGTTTGAAAACATATTTGATATGTTCAAAAATAATTTAATTTGAGCAAGTTATGAATTTAGCAAATTTTAAATGATTTAAACAAGGTTTAAATTATTTAATCAGTTTTAATTATTCAAAACATGAAACAAAATTCATATTTGAAAAGGTGGTTTGAAATAGCATGGAAAACGTATTTTATTTGCATTATTTGGATTAAGTATGAAATAGTTAGGCAATTATTCAAATTTCAAATGAATTGTTTGAATTGGCAATTTGAATGCATTTGAATTATTCAAAACAGGAAACCAATGGTTTAAGTAGATAGATAATTAAATTTGGTTCAACAAACATATTTTATTTATATTAATTGGATTTGTAATTTAAAAGTTATTAGCATTTTCATTTCAGGGACCAATCTGTGATAGAGTTGGACCTAAACTTAAAAGAAAATTGGGCAGAAAACATTTCCTACCCTGCAGTGGCTAGCCCAAGCCACCGACAGGGGCCCTGGGCCAGCGTGGATGCACGCGTGGCAGCACTGCCACAGACAGGTGGCCCCTGCCTGTCAGTGGCCCAGCGCAAAATTTTTGGGTTTATTGCGAGCGCCAGGGCTCGAACCCGCGCTGCGGAAGGCGTGCAGTGGAGCGTTACCACTACGGTGAGCGTTCGTTCTTGTCAGTATACGCGACACTGACAGGATAACATTCAGTTACCGAATCTGAATTTCTGCGCGCGCGTTTGACTGAACCTGACAGAGATCGACGGTGGCCGGCGGTGATCAACGCGGCTGCTGCCGTGCTGGCTCGCTGCCGGGCTCGTGTGCGTGCTGGTGTTGCTCGCGCAAGCAAGAGAGGAAGAAAGGAGGGGGAAACGACTGCTCACCCTCGCCGTTGAGGTAGCAGAGGCTCGGGGCAGGTTGCTGTCGCCGGCGGCAAGGGAGAGGATGGCGGCGGCGCTGTGGACTCCCTCCGTGCACGCTGGGGTGTCGACGACGACGAGGAAGCTGCGGCGGTGCGATTCCCGCGGCTAAGTTGGGAGGTGGAGCACGGCAACGACGGCGGTCATGGTGGATTCAGAGGTGGGCTCTCCGGTGAGGTACAGAGAGGTGGGTGGTTGCAGCGATGGAGGAAACGGAGGGGAAAACGGCGGCGAGAGGGGAATAGGGTAGGCCTAGGTGGTCTAGGGCTAGCAGGGGCTTGGGGGTAGGGTTCTTATAGGGGCGGCAGGGCGCTGCTGGCCTTCTGCTCCGCCGTACGCCAACGTGGCTGCGGCGGATGCGCGCCGTACGCGGAGAAGAAACCCCGAAGGGGTACCGGGCCGAGGGGGAAGGTAAGGTGGGCTGGGCTTCCCCCCCCCCCTCTGTGAGCGTTTTTCTCTTTTTTAATTTGTTCTGTTAGTTTTTTTTTTGCAGAAATAGAAATAGGAAGAAGACTAGGGTTTTTTGAGTTAGAAATATTTTGGGAAAATTTTGTAAAATCTCTTTATTGCAATAGCAACACTTGCCAAGTTTTGGTTTTCCAAAAATTCAAAATAAAAGTGCTGTTTGTAAATTGATTCCAATTTGAATGATTTTGGGATTAAGTGATTATTGAAAACAAAAATTTAAATAGGGTGAACCCTATGGTTTAAATGGAACAAAAGGATTAGAATTGTTTTGGTAATTTTCATAATTTCAACTTGGGTGCTGTTTGTGATTTGATTTGAATTTTGAATAACATTTGAATAAATTGATTGATTAAAAGCCACCATTTTTAATAGTTGAACCTTATGGATTAAATGGAAACAATTTAGGTTTTGAGTTGAACTTTTTATTTGAAAAAGATTGTAACATAACAAGTATGAACAAAGGTTTGAATAATGTTTGAATTCCAGTTGTGAAAACAGAGAAAAACAGATGCAAACAAAAGGAAAACAAAGGCAAACAAGGAATGAGTATGATGACATGATGCAAAACTTTAATTAAACAAGAATCAAACATTCTAAATGGAAGTTTTCATACTTGGGATGTTACAATTTATGCTTGATAGTGGGTTCATGCCTCGTTTGCATCTGTGCTCGAGTGACAGAAACGTGACAGATGGAGGATGTGTTGATGCCATTAGGGATAAAACAACAATGTTTACTTCATTTACATTGTTTACATTACACAGTTTGCTTACTGCGATTATACATTGCTTGCAATTCAATACCCAACGTTTGTTCGGATGATATTCGAAGGGTGGATTATTAGTCATAGATGTAGTTGGATGACGATCTATGTATTTTTTTTAATGCCCGCATGAATCTCATAGTAATCTTTATCTTTATTTGTCAATTGCCCAGCTGTAATTTGTTACCACGTATGTTAGCTATCTTTTATGGAGAGACACCTCTAGTGAACTGTGGACCCCGGTCCATTTTCTCATATTGATAATACACACTGTCGATGAGTCATGTAGACAAATCCCTCGGATGATCCGGTAGGGTTTCGAGTGGTGGAACGTAATAGACGCTGGCAGTTACGACGGCTAACAGGGGGCACGATTTACCCAGGTTCGGGGCCCTCGTAGAGCTAATACCTTACTCCTGCTTGTCTGATCTGTATTATGATGATAATGGTTACAATGGTGGTGCACAAGTCGAGAGATTAGATCTCGATCTATGGCTATGGTGATGAAAGTCTAGATTGGATGTCCCCCTCGGCTGGCTCTACCAGCCTTTTTATAGGTGGCTGGGTCTCAAGCCGTACCCGGGGGGGGGGGGGGGTTACAAACCCTAGCCCTAGTCGGTGGAAGCTTTCCATCTTGTCCCGCAAGTCTTGCGGGGGGCTGCTGCTGGGCCTTCTAGAGCTACAGGGTGGTCTTTTGCGGTGGGCTTCAACGCTGGGCCTTAGATCAGGTAGGCCCATCCGACAGGCCTGGAAGTCATCCCCACGTCACACACACTGCTTCCATTGTTTTCACACTGATTCCACTGTTTTCACACTGCTGCTCCTATTTTCATACTGTTCTCATATTGTTTTCCACACCATACATTTAACCTCTTTGTTATCAGCAAAACCGGTGAGATTGACAACCTCACTGCTTCGTTGGGGAATGTGAATTGTTTGTGTTGTGTAGGTTCCACGTTGCTGCTGAACCGGTAGTGCGCCCTGCCATCTCAGCTGCATCAACCTTCTGAAGTTACTCCTTCCTCCTACTGGTCGATTCAACCTTGGTTTCTTTACTGAGGAAAACTTGCTACTGTGCTCATCAAACATTCCTCTTGGGGTTTCCCAACGATTGCAAGTCCTGCACCATCAAAGCATTTTCTGGCGCTGTTGCCGGGGAGTAAGAGAATTTCTGCAAGGGGAGTCTCTCACTTCCTATCTCTTTACTTTGTTATTGTTTTGCTTGTTACTTTCTTTACCATGCTTGCTATCAATGGTTGATTTCTGTGAAACTAGATCTTATTGGCAAGGTGGGTTCTCGGATGAACAACAAAAATATTATAAGGAAGCCGCTTGTCACAAAAAGGGATCCACTAATGGGAGCAAATTAATAAATTGCATAACTATGCTAAAAATTTGTGCTCTACTTATGATGTTACTTATTGTTTTGATAAAGCCTGTTGCTGTAGGAGGTATAAACACCTCCCTTTTCAATGTGAGTATAATGACGATTCCCGTATTTTGTCAACTTGTCCACCACCACCAGAATCGTGTCAAAGTGATAAGAATTGGGAAGACCTTCCATGAACTCCATACTCACCGTGTGCCATGCTTCGTCAGGTATGGGAAGTGGCTTGAGCAGCCCTAGCAGTTTGCAATGCTCCACTTTAGCATGTTGGCAGATGTTGCACTGTCGCACGAATTGGTCGATGTCTTTGCGCATATTAGGCCAAGAAAATAGGTGTTTCACCTTATGGTAGGTCAAGAGATTTACCGAGTGCCCTCCCAGACCACTGTTGTGTAGAGCCTGTAGCACGACATTATGCGCCGCCGTGTGCGAACCCAGCCACACGCGCCCTTTGTACCTGATGACTCCGTCCTGCAACGAGTAGAACTGGGTGTTTGTTGTCGTCAGGATGAGCTCACGTAGCAGCTTCTGTGCCTTAGGATCAGAGGCATATCCTTCCACTACTGTTTCTATCCATCGCCGGGTCATAGATGATATTGTAAAACTTCTCTCTATGTCAGGACGGCGAGAGAGAGCATCGGTGCTCTGTTTTCCGCCCCTTTCTGGTAGATCACTTTGTACTGCAAACCCATTAGCTTGAAATAGGCCTTTTGCTGAATAGGTGTCGTGATTTTGTGATCCATTAGGTGCTCCAGGCTTCGCTGGTCAGTCGGAATCACGAACATTCTGTGTTGTAGATAAACTCGTGAGCAGTCGATGGCTAGGAGAATTGCCAGACATTCCTTGTTGTATGTCGATAGTGCTTGGCTTTTTGGGACCAGTGATTTGCTAAGGATAGCCACTGGGTGCCCCTGTTGCATCAGTACGGCGCCAAACCCTTTGTCACTAGCGTCGGTTTCCAACATGAATTCATGCTGAAAGTCCGTCATTGCTAGTACTGGTGCATCCGCAAGAGCGTCCTTGAGTGACTGAAAGAAAGCTTGCTCGTCTTCTGTCCAAATGAAGGGCATGTTCTTTTTGAGTAAGTTCATGAGGGATCAAGGCATTGCGCCAAAGTTTTTAATGAACCTGCGATAGTAGCCTGGCAGCCCCAGGAAACCCCTCATCTACTTTGTGTTTGTTGGTCTGGGCCATTTCTCGAATGCGACAATCTTGGCGAGATCTGTGGCCACTCCATCTTTGCTGATGATGTGTCCAAGATACTCGAGTGATTGCTGCGCAAAGGTACATTTGCTTCTCTTGACGAATAGCTCGTGTTTTGCTAGAAGCGCAAAAACCTCTCTCAAGTGTAATGCATGTTCCTCCAGGGACTAGCTTTATACTTGGTAGCAGTGCAAACACCTCTCTTAAGTGTAATGCATGTTCCTCCAGCAACTTTCTGTATACTAGGATTTCATCCACGAAAATCAACACAGACTTACGGATTTTTTCTGAGAAGACCTCGTTCATTGCTGATTGGAAAGTGGCTGGTGCTGTCGAGAGCCCAAATGGCATGACTCTGAACTCAGAGTGCCCATTGTGTGTTTTGAAAGCCGCCTTGCCCTCGTCTTCTTCTGCCAGGTGCAATTGATGGTAACCTGCGCACATGTCTAGTTTTTTGAACACGCATGCTCCTGCCAATTCATCTATGAGTCCCTCAACCACTGGCATTGGATATTTATCAGGCACTGTCAATGTGTTGAGGAGTCGGTACTCGACGCAGAAACGCCAACTCCCATCTGTTTTCTTGACGAGGAATACTGGTGATGCGAATGGGCTATGGCTGGCCCTGATGATTCCTTTCGTGACATTTCTCGGATCTGCCACTCGATCTCGTCTTTCTGTTGAGGAGTGTAGCGATAGGGGCGCACACTGACTGGCTTCACTCCTGGTTGTAGTGTGATGTGGTGGTCAAATGCTCGGTGAGGTGGCAACTCCTGTGGCTCCCCGAAACATCCCTCATAGTCAATCAGGACTTGTGTAATTACTTTTGGAACTTTTCCTGTTACCTTTCCTCTTGCTATACTGGGCACCGCTGAATCACCTGTGCCAATTGGTCTGATTGGAGCAGCTTGTGAAGTTGGCTGCCTGATATCTACTTGCATTTGTCTGTTCTATTTTTTATCCCTCTCAAGGTTATGCGTTTCCCAGCGTGGCGAAACCGCACTGTCTTCTTTTCCCAACTTATCCACATGTCACCACAGGCTTTCAATCAGTCCCCCAAGATCATTTCATACCCCTTTGTTGTTGTGGCTCTCAAATTGCTCGCTCGATTCTATGTGTGTTGGATCGCTAGCGAGAGAAAGAGAGACACAAGGTGTTTCGTGCTGCGTACTGCGATTGCATCTTTTCTTATATTTCCACACTACTTATCTGAATACAAATGCTAGGGCCAACTAACTGCCCAAGAAACCAGCTCCATCGAGCATCTACTGGGCGTGCCATCCCACGCCCCGCACGGTGTGCTGGTGATCCTACTAAACAGGAAAGAAAAGGTCTAAGCCTATCCTTGTACGCGTGATCAGAGGCGATCAACACACACATTTATTCTTCTGAAACGCTACAGGTGCAAGTTCAGAGTAGAACTGATGTGCATGGTTTATACTACATTTCACCCCCTTAAACCTGCACCCTGACCACTCCTAGTTTCGCCCTCATCTCCACGAAACGAGTCCTCCCCAATGCCTTGGTCAAAATGTCTTCTAGCTGCTCATCGGTCCGGACATGGTCGACATCTAGCTTGCCATCTTCTATGCATTGGCGAATGTGATGAAATTTTATATCTATGTGCTTACTCCGGTCATGGCGAACCAGATTCTTGCTGAGAGCGATCGCGGATTTGTTATCTATGAACAACTTGAACTTCTCTGGTGATCGTCCCATCAGATCACCTAGCAGGCTGCTCAGCCATTGCCCCTGGCTAGTGCCCGATGCCACTGCGACATACTCCGCCTCACAGGAAGACATGGCAACAACCCTCTATTTCTGCGAGGACCAGGTGATCACACTACTGCCGAGGATGAACACCACCCCTGATGTACTCTTGTGATCATTCACGTCCCCAGCTAGATCACTGTCGGTGTACCCGACCAACTCTGGCGTACCTACACCATTCCTGTAACAACAACCGTACTCCAGCGTACCGCGGACATACCTCAGTATCTGTTTCACCAGAGCCCAGTGTTGCACTCTTGGTGACTCCATGAACCTGCTTGCCACGCCTACCGACAGAGCAATATCTGGGCGTGTGTTCACCAAGTACCTGAGACAACCGATGACTCCACGATATTCAGTAGCATCCATCTTGCGTGCCCCATCTTCCTTTGACACCTTCAGTCGTGTCTCCATTGGAGTGTGGCATGGGTTGCACTCTCCCATCCGAGCTTTCTCCAATATTTTTTTTCTGCATATGCCCTCTGACAAAGAGTGATCACTCCATTTTCCTGTTTCACCTCGATCCCAAGGTAATAGGATAGAAGACCGAGATCACTCATCTTGAACAGGCGTTGCATCTGCTCCTTGAACTTCTTGATCTCGCCAGCGTCTGTGCCCGTGATGATTAAATCATCCACGTACACACCGGCTAGCAAGTAATCTTGGTCACCACCTCGACGATACACTGCATGTTCGAGTGGGCTGGGAGTGAAACCAAGATCACACATGGAAGAGTCCAGTTTTGCATACCACGCGCACGGCGCCTGTCGGAGTCCGTACAATGCTTTGCTTAACTTCAGAGCAGAGTGTGGACTCTCCTTATCAACGAAACCTGGTGGCTGTTGAACATACACCACTTCTGCAATTTCTCCATTCAGAAAAGCAGACTTGACATCCATGTGATGGACTTCCCAGCCTCCATGCGCAACCAGAGCAAGCAGATCTCGAACTGTTTCCATCCGAGCGACAGGTGCAAAATCCTCATCAAAATCCACCCCCTGGCGCTGTGCATAGACCTTTACGACCAACCTGGCTTTGTGCTTCACGATGTTACTTGATGGATCCTTTTTTAGCTTGAAGACCCACTTCAGTCCAATTGCACGGTGGTCAGCTGGGAGTGTGCACAGTTTCCATGTGTCGTTGTCCAAAATACAGTCAAGTTCCTCCTCCATTGCCTTCTTCGAGGCCGGGGAGTTCATGGCTTCGTCGACACTTGCAGGTTCCTCTACTGCGACCAGGGGCAGCACCTCCGGATCTTCTCCTTCTTCTGACTTGAGATCAAGTGCCGCGCCCGGCGTGTTCTGAGTGTCTGTCTGCACAACAGTGGTGTCATACACATTTGATACCTTGCGGTAGCGTCGTGGCCCATCTCCCTCGTCCGCGGCGTCAAGCGCACTGTCGTGAGACAGTGGCATACACCACTACACGGCTGGAGAACCACTTGCTTCTGGAGTCCCTACCTCAGATGCTCCTGGCGTGCACGACGTGGCTGCTGTGTGTGGTGACCACGAGCGTGTGACGCCGTCGTGACAGTGGCCTCCTCCATCATCCTCCACTCTCTCACCCTTGTCCAGGGAATAGAACATAGTGAAGCTGGATGGCACTGCCTCGCCATGGTCGCTGTCCTGTGTCCTCCAGTCCCAGCTGCGCTGCTCCTCAAATTCCACATCTCGAGTGACATAGAGTTTCTTCTCCACGGGTCGTACACACGGTATGCCTTCGAGCCTTCTTCGTACCCCACGAGCACAGTGAGCACGGAGCGATCTGACAGCTTGGAAATGCCCGGGCCGGTCTTCTTCATATGAGCGACACATCCGGACGTGCGCATGTGTTCGACCGTGGGTTTTCTCTTGTGCCATGCCTCGTATGGTGTGATCCCACTCAGGCACCGAGTAGGCGCACGCTTCAGCACATACACGGCGCTCTTGACGGCTTCTCCCCGGAACAAAGCTTGCATTCCCATGGCCTTCAACATGCACCGCGCCATCTCAACGACCGTCTGGTTCCTCCGTTCCACGATGCCGTTTTGCTGCGGTGAGTACGACGCTGTGGTGAAGAGCTCGATTCCCTCCGTGTTGCAGCAGGCCTTGAATTCCCCTGAGTTGAACTCGCCACCGCGATCCGAGCGGAAAGCTCGCAGCTTGTAGCTCTGCTGCGACTCAGCTCGTTTCTGCACTCGCCTGAACCGTGCGAACGCCTCATCTTTTGTCTTGAGCAGATCCAACCACATATACCTTGTGTTGTCATCAACGACCAGTAGAAAGTACTGAGAACCTCAAGCTGTAGAAGGTTTGATCGGTCCACACAGATTCGTGTGCACGAGGTCGAGACAGTGTTTTGACCTGTATCTGCTCTCCTGAGGAAAAGGCATCATGTGCTGCTTGCCGATGGTGCATCCGTCGCATATGGCGTCGACGTGCTCCATCTGCGGCATCGCGCGCACCATGCCCCGCCTGGACATGGCATTGACAGCACGGAAGTGCAGATGGCCCAGCCTTGCGTGCCACAGCCACGCTGGGCCGTCCACTTTCGACAGTAAGCAGATGGGTGTTGTGATGTTCAGATTCAGAACATACAGTTGGTTGCTTGTCCTCTTGACACGCACCATCAGTTGGTTCTGCTGATCGTAGATGGTCAGGAAGCCTCGCTTGAGATGGTCTCGCAGCCGTTCTCGTCAAGCTGACCGATGGAGAGGATGCTTGTGCGCAGCTTGGGGATGAAATACACCCGAGAGAGCACCCTCTGATGCCCGTCAGTGCGACAGAACAACACATTGCCCTGACCGCAGATCTCCACCATGGAACCATCTCCGAATCTCACGGTTCCTCTGATCCCTTCATCAAGAGTGACGAAGGCAGCTCTCGAGCATGTCATGTGACTACTCGCTCCAGTATCCAGGTGCCAGCCGTCGCCGTCTGCAGCCACAGGCACGACTCGTTCCTCGTTGAGAAAATCGACATGCCGATCTTCAGGGAGAGCGTCCGTGGAGCGCGGCATGGGGACGGTGATCACTGCATCCTTGCGCCCGCTCTCCTCCGCGGTAGCCAGGCGTCTGCCAGATGAGCGGCCTCCGCTGGCGCTGCTTCTCCCTTCTTCTCGCGGTCGTGATGCGCCTTCCGGCACTCCTTTTCCTAGTTACCGGGTTTGCCACAATAGCGGCAGTTCCCGGGTTTGCGCGTGTTGGCAGTGTCACCGCCCTTGCCACCGGTCCTGCCGCCGCTTTGCTGCTTGGGCTTGCCGCTCCCTTTCGCCGCGGAGAGGAACTGTCCCTGCTTCTGTCGAGAACTCCACTCTTCTGGGGTAAGGAGGAGCTTGCCGCCAGACTCCGGCTCCGGCTCGCTGTGCCCGTCTGAGACTGACAAGCGGCCGCACAGCTCCTCAATCGACATGTCGTTCAAGTCAAGGAGTGTCTCGATGGAGCAGGCCATCTACGCATACTTCCCGGGCACGATCCGCAGGAATTTCTGCACCGCGTCGAGCTCGGTGATCGTGTCACCGAGTGACTGCAGCTCGGTCACCACGTCGGAGAGGCGCAGTGAAAAGTCTTCGATGGCCTCGCCGCTTCTGAAAGCGAGGTTCTCGCATTCCTTGTGAAGCCTCTGTCGACGCGTCTCGCAGACGCGATCTACACCCACTCGCTTCGTCTTGATGGTTTCCCACGCTGCTTTGGCGTTGTCCTTCGCGGCGAGCACCGGCACCATCTCTGGTGGGACGAAACGCAGTATCGCGCCCAGTGCTTGCCGCTCATGCCGATCGTCCTTGTCGTCGGCGATTCCAGGGTCGATCGCGTCCCAGAGACGCGCGCCCTGCAGCTGAACCCTCATCAGGATCGCCCACTCCGTATAGTTCGTACGGGTGAGCATGGGGAGGTACATCGCCCCTTCGCCGCTGCCGCTCTCCCGCACAACCTCCCGTACCACGATCTCGCGGGCACCGCTGCTCTCGCCGCGCCGGACGAGACTGCGACCACGGCTGCCGCTGCGATCCTTCGGTGGTGGAGTTGCGGACTTCGCGGGTGCCTTCGAACTCGATCTTGATCGTGACTGCGCGTCCGTCGGCTTGGCGTCGGCCATGGCGATGAACCCCTCTCAGGCTCTGATACCAAGTGTTGTTGTGGCTCTCAAATTGATCGCTCGATTCTGTGCGTGTTGGATCGCTAGCGAGAGAAAGAGAGACAAAGGGTGTTTTGTGCTGCGTACTGCGATTGCAGCTTTTCTGATATTTCCACACTACTTATCTGAATAAAAAATGCTAGGGCCAACTAACTGCCCGAGAAACCAGCTCCATCGAGCATCTACTGGGCGTGCCATCCCACGCCCCGCACGGCGTGCTGGTGATCCTACTAAACAGGAAAGAAAAGGTCCAAACCTATCCTTGTACGCATGATCACAGGCGATCAGCACGCACATTTATTCTTCTGAAACGCTACAGGTGCAAGTTAGAGTAGAACTGATGTGCAGGGTTTATACTACACCCTTCATGTCAAACACCCAGAGTGTGGATGAAAAGACATTGGTCTGGCAATGCCAAATTACATCAGGTACATCCGTTGACCAGACGGCCCATAAAGGACCAGCATTCCTTTGGATTACTCTGTCAGGCCATCACATCCTGGTTTACACATGCATGTGCTCGCAAAGTGTACCTGTCTCGTTCTCCACAACCCAAACCACCTCGCCATCGTACGCAGGAAGATTTTTTCCCCGATGAATCCAGCATGGAGAACTTTCTCAACCCAGTTACACCTCCAACCGGCCTATCTAAGTGGCGAGTCCGCGTTTTGTCTACCTTGTGGCGGTATAAGAGTAAGTTCAATAGTAGAGCTAACAGCTGGCTATAAGAAATTGCCACGTCACCTATAGTCAACTATACAGTCAACATGTACAATAGTAAGCTATAAAAATGGGTTCCTCTATTGATACATGGCTCACCTCTCAATCTCACAAGGTGACTAGGAGCACGTGCTACAGCTAGCTCTTGCATTAGAGCCCACTCCCTCTCTCTCTTCTCTTCTCTCTCCCATGTCACCAAAAAAATTATTCTAATCCTTATAGGTCGCTTACATAAATTTATTGTACTTGCTCTAAAAGGGCCTAGAAGACGTGCATCCCAAGAAGCACCTTCAAGAGGGCAACAACATTGAAACGCGCTGCTGCTGCCCCGCAAGCCTGACAGGGTTTCCCTGATGCTCGAGCAGGAAGTCCAGCCAGCGTCATGCCAATACCTCCAAGGTGGTAGTGGCACCCTCGGGTGTCGCCA
Source organism: Alopecurus myosuroides (assembly GCA_028641055.1). Taxonomy (NCBI): domain Eukaryota; kingdom Viridiplantae; phylum Streptophyta; class Magnoliopsida; order Poales; family Poaceae; genus Alopecurus; species Alopecurus myosuroides. Next base: position 461,149,245 of record CM054057.1, on the reverse strand, counting down.
TTGAAACGCCACCACTGCTCGATCCGGCAAGCCGGACCTACGTTACCCCCGGTGCTCTAGGAGGAATTGCCGCCAGGGTCATGCCGAGAGCCATGAAACAACATGTATGCATGTATGGTCCTAACTTTTGTTTGAACCATGTAGGAAGCTGCATTGTTTTTGTTGGAATTTTGGCCCAAATGGACCAGCCCATTTAATATTCCAGAAATTCCTAATAAATCCTAGAGGCCCACTTGGCCCATTCGTGTATGGCAAGAGGTGGGACAAATGTTTAGTCCCACATTGCTAGTTGAGTGGAAGTTTTACCTGTTTATAAGGGAGGGCTTTCCACTTGTTGTATGAGCATTAGAAAGAGATGACTACACGCGCGCTCCTCCTCCGCCGCCCGCCTCGCCACGCCTCGCCTCGCCTCGTCACGACGCGCGCGCGCCGCGGGTTGCGGGAATGCCTCGAGCCGAGAGCCGATCTCTCTCTTTATTTTGCCACACGCACGAATTAGAATATGAACAGGCACACTGCCTGTTTGCCTTCCCGACTCTTCGTTTCATCTTCTCGCGTGGCCTGTTCGGCTTCTGCTCTGTGCCTATAAAATCAGAGGTCGCTCCTCTCCAAAGGACACACAGCAATACACTGCCTTCTCATTTCCACAGCCTTGCGCCACCGCTCAAGTCTTCCCCATCCTGGCCTGCGGCGTGCACCGCCGGTCGGGACAGTAGGCCTCCGAAACCGCGCTACTTCGAGTCCTGTACGGGAGAAGGGCGATAAGGTTTTTGGGGAGCGCTCTGCGCGACTACTGGCTTCTTCATCACGGACGACAACGACATCTTCCCGAACGACGACTTCTTCCCGGAAGTCGACGATCTCTTCGACGACATGGGCGACAACGTCAACAATGGTCCCGCTGCTGCACCAGCTCCTGTTCAGTATGTGCTCATGTCTTCTCTGTTCAATCTCATGTTTCAGATCCTACTAGAATTCCTAGTTCTAGCAATTGGAGTAGATTTGTTTTCCCCAAATTCTATACTATGTATGCTTGTTGCCTACTGTCTGAAAATTCATATGATTAAACCATGCATGCCCTTTGTCTACTCTACGAAAATTCAAATGTCTACTTTGACTATTGCAATTGTAGTTCTGCTTTACCTACTGTTTCTATTAATTAAATTATATGGTAAATTGCTCATATTTCCAACAATCCAAAAACCTTATTATAGGCAATTTACCCCAACTGGATTTGCTGCGTCTATGAGGCCACCTGTGTTTGAGGGCGCCAATTATAAGAGATGGCGCGTGAGAGCAGTTCTCTGGTTTCAATCCATGAACTGCTATGACGCCACTCTTGGCAAGCCTACGGGTGATCTTGACCCTCAACAGGAGGCAAACTATGAGAAAATGAATACCCTCTTTAAGCTTGCTCTGATCAGTGTTCTTGGAGATAACATTGTTGATGCTTATGCGTCATTTGACAATGGCAAGGATATGTGGGATGCACTTGAGGCAAAATTTGGTACCGCAGATGCTGGCACTGAACTGTATGTCATGGAGCAATTCTATGACTATAGGATGACTGATGAGCGCTCCGTGGTTGAGCAGGCTCATGAGATTCAGTCACTCGCCAAAGAACTTGAGCATTTCACTTGTGTGTTACCGGACAAGTTTATTGCCGGAGGCATTATTGCCAAACTTCCTGCCTCATGGAGGAGCTTTGCTACGTCTCTGAAGCACAAGAGACAGGAGTTTTCTGTCTCTAATCTCATCGGGACTCTTGATGTCAAAGAAAAGGCAAGAGCAAAGGACACACGTGCTCGAGGTGCTGATGGAAGTTCTAGTGCCAACCTGGTACAGAAGAGAAACTTCCAAACCCACAAGTTCAGAAACAAGAACAAGTTTGAGGGTAAAGGAAAGTTTGATGTGAAGAACAAGACACCACATTCTACCAACTTCAAGAAGAAGTATGAGAAGAAGAAAGGAGTCTGCCATGTTTGCGGTGATCCTGAACACTGGGCTCCCAACTGCCCGAATCGCTTTGACAAGCGTCAACATGGGAAAGGCGGCAAGACCGTCAATGTTGTCATTGGTGATACTGAGATGAAGGACGCAGGGTACGGTATATTTCCTACTGTTCTTTCAGTATGTCATTCTCCTGATTGGTGGATTGATACGGGCGCCAATGTACATGTATGTTCTGATATTTCCATGTTCTCTTCTTATCAGGCAACAGGAACTTCTTCCGTGCTGATGGGCAACGGCTCACATGCTTCTGTTCGCGGTGTTGGTACGGTCGATCTGAAGTTCTCTTCGGGGAAGACTGTACGACTGAAGAACGTGAACTATGTGCCCTCTATAAATAAGAATCTTGTTAGCGGTTCTCTTCTGTGTAGAGATGGCTACAAGCTTGCCTTTGAGTCGAATAAATTTGTAGTGTCCAAGTTTGGAACCTTTGTTGGTAAAGGATATGAATGTAGTGGTTTGTTTCGCTTATCTTTGACTGATGTCTGTAATAACGTTGTAAACCATGTTTGCAACAATGAATCAAATTTATGGCATTCACGTCTTTGTCACATCAGTTTTAGCTGCATGACACGACTATCCAAATTGAGCTTAATTCCCCACTTCACACCTATTAAGGGTTCTAAGTGCCGAGTGTGTGTGCAAGCTAAGCAACCTCGCAAGTCCCATAAAACTGCAGAGGCGAGGAATCTGGCACCACTAGAGCTCATACATTCTGATCTCTGTGAAATGAATGGTGTGTTAACAAAAGGTGGAAAGAAATATTTCATGACGTTAATTGATGACTCCACCAGATATTGTCATGTGTATCTTCTGAAATCAAAAGATGAAGCTTTGAGTTTCTTCAAAATTTATAAAGCTGAAGCAGAAAACCAACTTGATCGAAAGATTAAGAGGCTAAGGTCTGATCGGGGTGGAGAGTATTTTTCCAACGAGTTTGATTCCTTTTGTGCGGAACATGGTATAATTCATGAGAGGACGCCTCCCTATTCACCTCAGTCAAATGGGGTGGCTGAAAGAAAGAATCGTACTCTAACTGATTTGGTTAACGCCATGTTAGATACATCGGGTCTTTCCAAGGCATGGTGGGGGGAGGCTATTCTGACTGCGTGTCATGTCCTAAACCGAGTCCCTACAAAAGACAAACAGATAACTCCATTTGAGGAATGGGAGAAGAAAAGATTAAAACTCTCTTACCTACGACCTTGGGGTTGTTTGGCGTTAGTCAACATTCCATTCCCTAAGAAGCGCAAGGTTGGACCAAACACTGTGGATTGTGTTTTTCTGGGATATGCTTTTCATAGCATTGGCTATAGATTCTTGATCATAAAATCCGATGTGTCTGACATGCGTGTTGGTACAATTATGGAGTCAAATGATGCGACTTTCTTCGAAGACATTTTTCCTATGAAGGATATGTCTACTTCGTCACATCAGGAGATTCCTAATTCATCAAGTCAAGAATTAGTTCCACTTCCTGAACCTACCATTTCGATGGAACACGTTGAAAATCCTATGGAGGACAACAGTGAAACTCCCAAAAGAAGCAAGAGACAGAGGACTGCAAAGTCCTTTGGTAATGATTTCATTGTATACCTCGTGGATGATACTCCCAGTTCCATTTCAGAGGCCTATGCATCTCCAGATGCTGACTATTGGAAGGAAGCCGTCCGTAGTGAGATGGATTCCATTTTGGCTAATGGAACTTGGGAAGTCACTGATCGTCCTTACGGGTGCAAACCTGTAGGATGCAAGTGGGTGTTCAAGAAGAAGCTTAGGCCTGATGGTACTATTGAGAAGTACAAGGCACGGCTTGTGGCCAAGGGTTATACTCAAAAGGAAGGTGAAGATTTCTTTGATACTTACTCACCTATGGCGCGCCTGACCACCATTCGAGTTCTACTTTCGCTGGCTGCTTCACATGGTCTTCTTGTTCATCAAATGGATGTTAAGACCGCTTTCCTAAATGGAGAGTTGGAAGAGGAAATTTACATGGACCAGCCAGATGGATTCGTGGTAGATGGTCAGGAAGGAAAGGTGTGCAAATTGCTGAAATCTTTATATGGCCTTAAACAAGCGCCTAAGCAGTGGCATGTGAAATTCGAAAGAACTTTGACTGCAGCAGGTTTTGCTGTAAATGAAGCTGACAAATGTGTGTACTATCGCCATGGTGGGGGCGAAGGAGTCATTCTTTGTTTGTATGTTGATGACATACTAATCTTTGGAACTAACCTCAAAGTGATCGAAGAGGTTAAGAGTTTCCTATCTCACTGTTTTGAGATGAAAGATCTAGGAGTTGCTGATGTTATCCTTAACATCAAGTTACTGAGAGATGACAATGGTGGGATAACACTGCTTCAATCTCACTATGTTGAGAAGGTCTTGAGTCGTTTTGGGTATAGCGATTGCAAGCCTTCACCAACTCCATACGATCACAGTGTGCTACTTCGTAAAAACAGAAGAATTGCAAAGGATCAACTTAGATACTCTCAGATTATTGGCTCGCTTATGTATTTAACTAGCGCTACGAGGCCTGACATCGCGTATGCTGTAAGCAAACTTAGCCGATTTGTTTCAAATCCGGGCGATGATCATTGGCGCGCTCTTGAGAGAATCATGCGCTATTTGAAAGGCACTGCGAGCTATGGGATTCACTATTCTGGGTACCCAAGGGTACTTGAGGGTTATAGTGATTCAAATTGGATATCTGACGCTGATGAGATAAAGGCCACGAGTGGATATATATTTACACTTGGTGGTGGCGCTGTTTCTTGGAAGTCTTGCAAGCAGACCATCTTAACGAGGTCAACTATGGAAGCAGAACTCACAGCATTGGACACAGCCACTGTTGAAGCAGAGTGGCTGAGACAGCTCTTGATGGACTTACCTGTGGTTGAAAAACCTATACCCGCTATCCCGATGAACTGTGATAATCAAACTGTGATCATCAAAGTAAACAGTTCTAAGGACAATATGAAGTCATCAAGGCATGTGAAGAGGAGACTAAAATCTGTCAGAAAAATGAGAAACTCCGGAGTTATTGCATTGGATTATATCCATACATCTAAAAACTTGGCAGACCCCTTCACAAAGGGTCTATCGCGTAACGTGATAGATAATGCATCGAAGGAGATGGGTATGAGACCCACAATATAAGTTGTTCACTATGGCAACCCACTCTATGTGATCGGAGATCCCGTGAATTAGAATTGGGAGACAAGCTGTTGATCAACTGAGAGGAGAGTATCCCTACTTTTTATACCACTCCATGAAGATGCAATACTCTCCTACTCTGCAAGGCAGGTTGATGTTTATCTTAATGTGTTCTAAGTGGCTTATTTAAGCAGAGATGTTGTCCTGCAGAACATCCTTTGAAGAACACACCTATGTGAGTCTGACTGTCAAACGTCGCAGTCCATGAGAGTTGGGTGCTCTCTAATAAACTCATGAAAGGTCAAGGAGTATGACGCATAAGCTCCACCCGCGGGGAAGTCTTGCGGCAGCCTAGTATCGATCAAGGCTTTATGTGAAACTAGATTCGCAGAAAACTTGCAGTTCAAGGCGCAGTCCACTGTCCAAGTTGCTTACTAGTGTAGCATAGAGTTCTAGGTGGAAGTTCAACTTCACAGTCTCCACTAAGCATCGGTATATAAAACAATGTTTTGGAACCAAAGGCAAATTTTGTGTGCCTCTGGGATCTGGTGGGGGATTGTTGGAATTTTGGCCCAAATGGACCAGCCCATTTAATATTCCAGAAATTCCTAATAAATCCTAGAGGCCCACTTGGCCCATTCGTGTATGGCAAGAGGTGGGACAAATGTTTAGTCCCACATTGCTAGTTGAGTGGAAGTTTTACCTGTTTATAAGGGAGGGCTTTCCACTTGTTGTATGAGCATTAGAAAGAGATGACTACACGCGCGCTCCTCCTCCGCCGCCCGCCTCGCCTCGTCACGACGCGCGCGCGCCGCGGGTTGCGGGAATGCCTCGAGCCGAGAGCCTCTCTCTCTCTTTATTTTGCCACACGCACGAATTAGAATATGAACAGGCACAGGAATCTGAAACGAAACGCTTTGCTAAGTGGGTTTTGATTACGGAGGCTGCTCAGCTTCGGCTGCTGCCTGTTTGCCTTCCCGACTCTTCGTTTCATCTTCTCGCGTGGCCTGTTCGGCTTCTGCTCTGTGCCTATAAAATCAGAGGTCGCTCCTCTCCAAAGGACACACAGCAATACACTGCCTTCTCATTTCCACAGCCTTGCGCCACCGCTCAAGTCTTCCCCATCCTGGCCTGCGGCGTGCACCGCCGGTCGGGACAGTAGGCCTCCGAAACCGCGCTACTTCGAGTCCTGTACGGGAGAAGGGCGATAAGGTTTTTGGGGAGCGCTCTGCGCGACTACTGGCTTCTTCATCACGGACGACAACGACATCTTCCCGAACGACGACTTCTTCCCGGAAGTCGACGATCTCTTCGACGACATGGGCGACAACGTCAACAATGGTCCCGCTGCTGCACCAGCTCCTGTTCAGTATGTGCTCATGTCTTCTCTGTTCAATCTCATGTTTCAGATCCTACTAGAATTCCTAGTTCTAGCAATTGGAGTAGATTTGTTTTCCCCAAATTCTATACTATGTATGCTTGTTGCCTACTGTCTGAAAATTCATATGATTAAACCATGCATGCCCTTTGTCTACTCTACGAAAATTCAAATGTCTACTTTGACTATTGCAATTGTAGTTCTGCTTTACCTACTGTTTCTATTAATTAAATTATATGGTAAATTGCTCATATTTCCAACAATCCAAAAACCTTATTATAGGCAATTTACCCCAACTGGATTTGCTGCGTCTATGAGGCCACCTGTGTTTGAGGGCGCCAATTATAAGAGATGGCGCGTGAGAGCAGTTCTCTGGTTTCAATCCATGAACTGCTATGACGCCACTCTTGGCAAGCCTACGGGTGATCTTGACCCTCAACAGGAGGCAAACTATGAGAAAATGAATACCCTCTTTAAGCTTGCTCTGATCAGTGTTCTTGGAGATAACATTGTTGATGCTTATGCGTCATTTGACAATGGCAAGGATATGTGGGATGCACTTGAGGCAAAATTTGGTACCGCAGATGCTGGCACTGAACTGTATGTCATGGAGCAATTCTATGACTATAGGATGACTGATGAGCGCTCCGTGGTTGAGCAGGCTCATGAGATTCAGTCACTCGCCAAAGAACTTGAGCATTTCACTTGTGTGTTACCGGACAAGTTTATTGCCGGAGGCATTATTGCCAAACTTCCTGCCTCATGGAGGAGCTTTGCTACGTCTCTGAAGCACAAGAGACAGGAGTTTTCTGTCTCTAATCTCATCGGGACTCTTGATGTCAAAGAAAAGGCAAGAGCAAAGGACACACGTGCTCGAGGTGCTGATGGAAGTTCTAGTGCCAACCTGGTACAGAAGAGAAACTTCCAAACCCACAAGTTCAGAAACAAGAACAAGTTTGAGGGTAAAGGAAAGTTTGATGTGAAGAACAAGACACCACATTCTACCAACTTCAAGAAGAAGTATGAGAAGAAGAAAGGAGTCTGCCATGTTTGCGGTGATCCTGAACACTGGGCTCCCAACTGCCCGAATCGCTTTGACAAGCGTCAACATGGGAAAGGCGGCAAGACCGTCAATGTTGTCATTGGTGATACTGAGATGAAGGACGCAGGGTACGGTATATTTCCTACTGTTCTTTCAGTATGTCATTCTCCTGATTGGTGGATTGATACGGGCGCCAATGTACATGTATGTTCTGATATTTCCATGTTCTCTTCTTATCAGGCAACAGGAACTTCTTCCGTGCTGATGGGCAACGGCTCACATGCTTCTGTTCGCGGTGTTGGTACGGTCGATCTGAAGTTCTCTTCGGGGAAGACTGTACGACTGAAGAACGTGAACTATGTGCCCTCTATAAATAAGAATCTTGTTAGCGGTTCTCTTCTGTGTAGAGATGGCTACAAGCTTGCCTTTGAGTCGAATAAATTTGTAGTGTCCAAGTTTGGAACCTTTGTTGGTAAAGGATATGAATGTAGTGGTTTGTTTCGCTTATCTTTGACTGATGTCTGTAATAACGTTGTAAACCATGTTTGCAACAATGAATCAAATTTATGGCATTCATGTCTTTGTCACATCAGTTTTAGCTGCATGACACGACTATCCAAATTGAGCTTAATTCCCCACTTCACACCTATTAAGGGTTCTAAGTGCCGAGTGTGTGTGCAAGCTAAGCAACCTCGCAAGTCCCATAAAACTGCAGAGGCGAGGAATCTGGCACCACTAGAGCTCATACATTCTGATCTCTGTGAAATGAATGGTGTGTTAACAAAAGGTGGAAAGAAATATTTCATGACGTTAATTGATGACTCCACCAGATATTGTCATGTGTATCTTCTGAAATCAAAAGATGAAGCTTTGAGTTTCTTCAAAATTTATAAAGCTGAAGCAGAAAACCAACTTGATCGAAAGATTAAGAGGCTAAGGTCTGATCGGGGTGGAGAGTATTTTTCCAACGAGTTTGATTCCTTTTGTGCGGAACATGGTATAATTCATGAGAGGACGCCTCCCTATTCACCTCAGTCAAATGGGGTGGCTGAAAGAAAGAATCGTACTCTAACTGATTTGGTTAACGCCATGTTAGATACATCGGGTCTTTCCAAGGCATGGTGGGGGGAGGCTATTCTGACTGCGTGTCATGTCCTAAACCGAGTCCCTACAAAAGACAAACAGATAACTCCATTTGAGGAATGGGAGAAGAAAAGATTAAAACTCTCTTACCTACGACCTTGGGGTTGTTTGGCGTTAGTCAACATTCCATTCCCTAAGAAGCGCAAGGTTGGACCAAACACTGTGGATTGTGTTTTTCTGGGATATGCTTTTCATAGCATTGGCTATAGATTCTTGATCATAAAATCCGATGTGTCTGACATGCGTGTTGGTACAATTATGGAGTCAAATGATGCGACTTTCTTCGAAGACATTTTTCCTATGAAGGATATGTCTACTTCGTCACATCAGGAGATTCCTAATTCATCAAGTCAAGAATTAGTTCCACTTCCTGAACCTACCATTTCGATGGAACACGTTGAAAATCCTATGGAGGACAACAGTGAAACTCCCAAAAGAAGCAAGAGACAGAGGACTGCAAAGTCCTTTGGTAATGATTTCATTGTATACCTCGTGGATGATACTCCCAGTTCCATTTCAGAGGCCTATGCATCTCCAGATGCTGACTATTGGAAGGAAGCCGTCCGTAGTGAGATGGATTCCATTTTGGCTAATGGAACTTGGGAAATCACTGATCGTCCTTACGGGTGCAAACCTGTAGGATGCAAGTGGGTGTTCAAGAAGAAGCTTAGGCCTGATGGTACTATTGAGAAGTACAAGGCACGGCTTGTGGCCAAGGGTTATACTCAAAAGGAAGGTGAAGATTTCTTTGATACTTACTCACCTGTGGCGCGCCTGACCACCATTCGAGTTCTACTTTCGCTGGCTGCTTCACATGGTCTTCTTGTTCATCAAATGGATGTTAAGACCGCTTTCCTAAATGGAGAGTTGGAAGAGGAAATTTACATGGACCAGCCAGATGGATTCGTGGTAGATGGTCAGGAAGGAAAGGTGTGCAAATTGCTGAAATCTTTATATGGCCTTAAACAAGCGCCTAAGCAGTGGCATGTGAAATTCGAAAGAACTTTGACTGCAGCAGGTTTTGCTGTAAATGAAGCTGACAAATGTGTGTACTATCGCCATGGTGGGGGCGAAGGAGTCATTCTTTGTTTGTATGTTGATGACATACTAATCTTTGGAACTAACCTCAAAGTGATCGAAGAGGTTAAGAGTTTCCTATCTCACTGTTTTGAGATGAAAGATCTAGGAGTTGCTGATGTTATCCTTAACATCAAGTTACTGAGAGATGACAATGGTGGGATAACACTGCTTCAATCTCACTATGTTGAGAAGGTCTTGAGTCGTTTTGGGTATAGCGATTGCAAGCCTTCACCAACTCCATACGATCACAGTGTGCTACTTCGTAAAAACAGAAGAATTGCAAAGGATCAACTTAGATACTCTCAGATTATTGGCTCGCTTATGTATTTAACTAGCGCTACGAGGCCTGACATCGCGTATGCTGTAAGCAAACTTAGCCGATTTGTTTCAAATCCGGGCGATGATCATTGGCGCGCTCTTGAGAGAATCATGCGCTATTTGAAAGGCACTGCGAGCTATGGGATTCACTATTCTGGGTACCCAAGGGTACTTGAGGGTTATAGTGATTCAAATTGGATATCTGACGCTGATGAGATAAAGGCCACGAGTGGATATATATTTACACTTGGTGGTGGCGCTGTTTCTTGGAAGTCTTGCAAGCAGACCATCTTAACGAGGTTAACTATGGAAGCAGAACTCACAGCATTGGACACAGCCACTGTTGAAGCAGAGTGGCTGAGACAGCTCTTGATGGACTTACCTGTGGTTGAAAAACCTATACCCGCTATCCCGATGAACTGTGATAATCAAACTGTGATCATCAAAGTAAACAGTTCTAAGGACAATATGAAGTCATCAAGGCATGTGAAGAGGAGACTAAAATCTGTCAGAAAAATGAGAAACTCCGGAGTTATTGCATTGGATTATATCCATACATCTAAAAACTTGGCAGACCCCTTCACAAAGGGTCTATCGCGTAACGTGATAGATAATGCATCGAAGGAGATGGGTATGAGACCCACAATATAAGTTGTTCACTGTGGCAACCCACTCTATGTGATCGGAGATCCCGTGAATTAGAATTGGGAGACAAGCTGTTGATCAACTGAGAGGAGAGTATCCCTACTTTTTATACCACTCCATGAAGATGCAATACTCTCCTACTCTGCAAGGCAGGTTGATGTTTATCTTAATGTGTTCTAAGTGGCTTATTTAAGCAGAGATGTTGTCCTGCAGAACATCCTTTGAAGAACACACCTATGTGAGTCTGACTGTCAAACGTCGCAGTCCATGAGAGTTGGGTGCTCTCTAATAAACTCATGAAAGGTCAAGGAGTATGACGCATAAGCTCCACCCGCGGGGAAGTCTTGCGGCAGCCTAGTATCGATCAAGGCTTTATGTGAAACTAGATTCGCAGAAAACTTGCAGTTCAAGGCGCAGTCCACTGTCCAAGTTGCTTACTAGTGTAGCATAGAGTTCTAGGTGGAAGTTCAACTTCACAGTCTCCACTAAGCATCGGTATATAAAACAATGTTTTGGAACCAAAGGCAAATTTTGTGTGCCTCTGGGATCTGGTGGGGGATTGTTGGAATTTTGGCCCAAATGGACCAGCCCATTTAATATTCCAGAAATTCCTAATAAATCCTAGAGGCCCACTTGGCCCATTCGTGTATGGCAAGAGGTGGGACAAATGTTTAGTCCCACATTGCTAGTTGAGTGGAAGTTTTACCTGTTTATAAGGGAGGGCTTTCCACTTGTTGTATGAGCATTAGAAAGAGATGACTACACGCGCGCTCCTCCTCCGCCGCCCGCCTCGCCTCGTCACGACGCGCGCGCGCCGCGGGTTGCGGGAATGCCTCGAGCCGAGAGCCTCTCTCTCTCTTTATTTTGCCACACGCACGAATTAGAATATGAACAGGCACAGGAATCTGAAACGAAACGCTTTGCTAAGTGGGTTTTGATTACGGAGGCTGCTCAGCTTCGGCTGCTGCCTGTTTGCCTTCCCGACTCTTCGTTTCATCTTCTCGCGTGGCCTGTTCGGCTTCTGCTCTGTGCCTATAAAATCAGAGGTCGCTCCTCTCCAAAGGACACACAGCAATACACTGCCTTCTCATTTCCACAGCCTTGCGCCACCGCTCAAGTCTTCCCCATCCTGGCCTGCGGCGTGCACCGCCGGTCGGGACAGTAGGCCTCCGAAACCGCGCTACTTCGAGTCCTGTACGGGAGAAGGGCGATAAGGTTTTTGGGGAGCGCTCTGCGCGACTACTGGCTTCTTCATCACGGACGACAACGACATCTTCCCGAACGACGACTTCTTCCCGGAAGTCGACGATCTCTTCGACGACATGGGCGACAACGTCAACAATGGTCCCGCTGCTGCACCAGCTCCTGTTCAGTATGTGCTCATGTCTTCTCTGTTCAATCTCATGTTTCAGATCCTACTAGAATTCCTAGTTCTAGCAATTGGAGTAGATTTGTTTTCCCCAAATTCTATACTATGTATGCTTGTTGCCTACTGTCTGAAAATTCATATGATTAAACCATGCATGCCCTTTGTCTACTCTACGAAAATTCAAATGTCTACTTTGACTATTGCAATTGTAGTTCTGCTTTACCTACTGTTTCTATTAATTAAATTATATGGTAAATTGCTCATATTTCCAACAGTTTTCATGAAGGACGTGTTATTGAACTCCTAAGTTAGCATCACGCTGATATAATTAACAAGAGTTTACAGGGCTCTGAATGTGATAAATTAAGAGAGAATAAAGGCCATAGATGGCCAATGTACAAACGACCTCAAAACAAACTCGACCTCAGATAAAAAAACTCGACGTTTCAAACAAGCAAGTAGAACATTTTACCATCACAAGTACCATCAAATTTGGACGGATAGTGTATCCGGATGGAAATACTGATGTTGCATGTAAATTAAGCTCCTTGTGGTGGTATAAAAGGGCCTAGAAGTTGCATGAGGACGAGAACATGAGTGATGAATTCCCCACCTGTGCTCAGATGCTTGGAATGGAAAGCACCTCCACAACGAGGCGCCATGTTATAAAGCATCTCCACCCAAACCGTGGCGACGAGGTTCCAGCAGTCAGCTTCTGCTGTATGGATGTTAATGAGCTCCCACGCTGTGTCACATGCGCGAGGCAACAAAAGAGAAACGAGAGTTCTCAATTTGTACTCTAGAGGCTGCTGTGCAGCTCTCGGTTGGCTGGTGCTGGATGAAGATTGATGACCTTCTTTGTTAGCTTCAAACACCATCTTGATAGCTTCCTCCTCACCGATATTAACATGCATCTCTATAATTTTCTTCATTTTCATATGAACTTTGTTATGTAAGAGCTCTGAGCTGCTTGTAAGCATCACGCCACAATTGAAGACAAGATACATGATATAATTAGACAGCTCCCTGCTCATCTTCTTGATTTGCTGATCAGCTGGGTTGATGGTAGTGTCTTCTTGGAAGTACAATATGTCGGTTGCAATGTGCCAGATCAGCACACTTGTCGGTAAATCCACATCGTTGATACTCTTTTGTAAACAAGAGCCTGCAGACATTGCAAAATCTGAGTCTTGTTGGCTATTAATCCAATTTCGGAGTGCTAATTGAACACGGAAGCTGGCAAAGTTCCAGTATTGTTCCCTTGTTCCAAAATCTAACATTTTGTCGAGAACGAACTTCTTGAGATCATCGGAAATTGGGACATGATATGTTTTTTCATCTAGATGCTTAAGAATCCACTCGGGCACAAATGGCATCATGCATGTAGCATCTTGTCTTGTGAGACATTGAATCATGTTGTACTGCCCTAGCATTTCAGACCAGTGTTTTCTTTCACTATGAAATGCAGATACATAGGATATGATTGAGACAATGAGAGATGCCACCTCCAAGATTATGGCCCCAATGAGCAAAATGTATGACACAAGGACATCGGCTCGGCTGTAGATTTGGCCCTTTTGAACAAGGAAGAACAACACTAGTGTTGTCGAGGTTGAAAGAAATGGGAAGGCAAGGAGGAAGGCAGAAACTATAGAATGTAAGAGAAGGAAAAATGTAAAAAAGGTCAAACAACAACAACAAGAAAAACAGATCCCTTCTATGGAAGAAAAACGAACTGGGGCCTTTGTGTAGAGACGTTCATAAACGAGAACGAGTCTCGTGCTGACATAATTGTAGACCTTGTAGCGGTCTTTCTTGGATCTCAAATTTTTTAGTTTGTCCCGTACTGAATCCTGGGAAGCTTCAATGCTAGCTGCGTCATTGATTGGAGTATCTGCTACCAACGAAATCGCAGTTGAAGAGGCATGTTCAAATCTTTGAGCTGAATTCCCCCTCCTACCTCCATTAAGCATATCAGATAATCTGTACTTCCAAATATAACTTAGCATAAGGTACGCTCAGCATACTTGAAGCACCCAGAGAGGAAGATGAGTAGCATGGCAGCCAGGAGCCGTCTATCCGGCCAAGAAGTCCGGGATACGACGTAGCCAGCCATAGCTACTTGGGTGACCAACCCAAGAAGATGGCGCCTCCACAGCTCGTTGTCCTGCATGGAGAAGGCAGTCATGGTATCCTGCCCGCCTAGGTGGAGGAGTACAAACGGTGCCCAGAAGAAGAGTAAATTGTGGCGTGGCTCGTTCGCATGGACTGCAAGATGCCCGAGGACGAAAATGGCCACGCAGTCGGCGGACAAATATGCCAGCCATAGAAGCGACCTAAGGATGCGTGACGCACTGCGCATCCGCAAGCCTGACGCGAAGAAGAGAAAGACTTGTAGGCCAAAGCTTACGAGTATTAGGCACTGGATCGCCCATTCGTCCCAGAGCTTCCCCAGCGAGGAGTTCAAGCTGAAGCCGAAAGGAGAAGGAATATATTAGTCGTCACTCGACGCTCATGGCTCGACAAACTCATATCGTACTGAAATATTGGGGTTTGATCCGTACATAGGTAATTTGAAATATAAATAGTTAGGCTGATGGACCTAAAATAAGATGTAAACGCCGCGCTGGAGGAGGAAGTTTCCTTTTGGCCATGCATGTTTCAAACAATTTAATATTATGCCAATGACCACAACTATATTTTAGAAAAAAAACTATCCAAAGTTCCTTTTTTTACCGTGTTGCAACAATATGACAACAGATCATCACACAAATCCAAAGTTTGCATAAACTAGGAGCATGTTCTACTTTATGCAAAATTTTATTCCTGCAAACAAGTTCAGTTCGACTGTGTGATCTCAAAATCTCAGATGGTGGTAGAGTGTATGCATGTGTCTTGTAACGTATTCAACTAGCTAGACAACATGTACTATAAGGACATTTGTATTATAAAAGTACAAAAGATCGGAGGAGATGATACTGTTTTAAAGTTTGTGAACACGTGAGCAATTCAGCTCAAAAGTAAATAACATTGGCAACGCGGCATCATAGGAATATGTATATATAACGCACGCACCTGGGTTGAGTTGCGGGAGGGGCGGCGTAAATGCAGGAGTCTTGGCGAGCCCTGAGAAGCCTCATGGCAGCAGGTTTCGTTGATGGTTTTTGTTAGGAGTAGATGATGAATGTGGGCGGGATGATACGTGTTATAGAGCACCAATCTATCCATTGATTCCTTGCTTGGACTGGTGCGGCTTAGCTTTGCTTGCAGCTGGAGAGTGGAGAGTGGAGAATGTATTAATGCCGTGGTCTCTTTGCGTGCGTCCGTGATGGATTGATGCCGTGCGTGCGTGCAAGAGACACAAAACAGATCCACAGAATGTGGCTCGGCCCGGGACAAACACATTTCGTTTTTCTACTGTATAAACATCCGGCCCAATACAAGCCCGTTGTACGGCCCGCAAGATTAGTAACTGAAGGATATTATTTGTTTTTGGAAATGGAGAACGAACACCAGTTTGTACGTCAGAATGATACACACAGCCAAGTAGTACTAGTTAGAGGAGGATGCATTACAGTAATTCTCTACTCGAGTAGATTGTAGGTACCTATGGAGCTCAAACTCAATGTGCATGCGTCTCTTGCCGGTAAAACCAACGCATGCACTATTCATACGTTTTCCCTTTCTCTTGACATCTGCACACGGTTACCGTCCTTAGAAAAAGATATTACCGCGGGGATAGTGTTCAGGATTGTTAAACGATAATTTGGGGGAACAAGCTCAACCCTCTAGGGGTGGTTGTCTCATATATTTATAATAGGCTAAAGGACAATACATGTATAATACGTACAGTTTACAACATGCTATACAAAGTCTAACACCCTCGCTCAATCTCAACTCACTCCTGACGTGTCAAGAAGGTTGAGATTGCACCTACAGACCTCAAACATAGGCAACGGTAGTGGCTTGGTGAAGATGTCTGCAAGTTGATCCTTTGAAGAAATGAACTTGATTTGTAATAGCTTCTGCGCGACACGTTCCCTCACAAAATGATAGTCAATCTATATGTGCTTGGTCCGTGCATGAAACACCGGGTTTGAAGATAGAAACGTTGCACCGATGTTGTCGCACCATAGAACTGGTGGATGAGGTTGAGAAACGTGCAACTCCTGAAGGAGGGACTCAACCCATATAAACTCAGCAGTTGCATTGGTAACAGCCTTGTACTCGGCTTCTGTACTGCTGCGGGAGACAGTGGATTGCTTACGTGCACTCCAAACGATCAAATTTGGACCCAGGGACACAACATATCCCCCCGTAGAGCGCCTGTCGTCTGGAAAACCATCCCAGTCAGCATCAGAGGAGGAAGAAAGAACTCCTGATGAACTGGAACGCAGATAAAGACCAAAAGACACATTGAAGCGCACATAACGCAAGATATGTTTAACAACAGACCAGTGCATTACAGTAGGAGCATGAAGATACTGGCACACCCGGTTGAACGCAAAGGACAAATTCGGACATCGTCAGATACTGCAAGCCACCAACAATACTACGGTACTTTGTCGCATCCTCAGAAGACAAAAGAGCACCATCAGCTCGCGAGAGCTTGTCAGTGGAGGACATGGGCGTTGGTGACAGATTGCACTTAAGCATACCAGCACAACGCAAGAGATCAAGAGAATACTTCTTCTCGATGAGAGTAAGACCTGTAGACTTATGAGCGATCTCAATACCCACGAAGAAGTGCAGCTAGCCCTAATCTTTGACAGCAAAAATCAACACCAAGAGCAGAAATAAGAACATCTGCAGCCGTCGATGAAGAACTAATCAGGATGATGTCGTCCACGTACACAAGCAAGTACATGGTCACCCTCCGCCGCTGAAACAAAAACTGTGAAGTGTATGTCGTCGTCGATGGAACGAAGCCATGGGCACGAAGAGCAGAAGCCAAGCGAGCGTGCCAGGCACGAGGCGCTTTCTTCAGGCCATAGAGAGCCTTCGTCAGACTACATAGGTGATGGGGCTGAGCATGATCAACAAATCCAGGTGGCTGCCACATATAAACCTCCTCCACAAGGAGACTATGAAGAAAGGCATTCTGCACGTCAAGCTGACGGAGAGACCAATCTCGAGAGACTGCCAAAGACAGACGAAGCCGAATAGTGGTAGGCTTGACAACAGGGCTGAACGTGTCCTTGTAGTCCAGTCCATAGCGCTGTTTGAAGCCCTAAGCCACAAGACACGCCTTGTAACGCTCAAGACCCACTTCGAATCAATGAAGTTGACGCGAGGTGGAGGGGGAACAAGTGTCCATGTCTCGTTTTGCAGTAGAGTCTAATAATCCTGTTCCATAGCAGCCCTCAAGTGCGGAATACTCATAGGTGGCGACGGAGGAGTCCAGCTTCTTGACTTCGCTGAGCTGCCGACGGAGCGCCATGGCGCGACATGGAGACGGAGGCGAAGGCATGCTCTAGGGTGGTCCAAGCATCCATGGAGGTTGCGGTGAAGAGGACGAGACCAGCGACCCCCTCATCTATGGAGCCCTGGATAGCAGAGAGGATCGCTTGATCCTGCTGCACCCACACGCGGTGCTCTGGGTTGATGGCCGGGCCGTGCATGGTCGTGATCACCTGTGGAGGACATGGAAGAGAACCGTCAACGTATCCTAGAAGGTCATGGTTGCGGAGCAGCGGTAACAGCTTACCACGTCAGAACAGGTAATTGTCCGGTGTCAGCCGGATGGTGATTTGGTTGGCAAAGTGGAATGGCGCCGCGACAGCAGTGGCCGAGGCGGCATGAGTGGCGACGACGACGTGGTCCACGACCGTGGGTGGGGCGGTGGGTGCCGGCGCAACATGTCCTGCCATGGCCATTGGCAAGGCGGCGAGAGCGGAGGCGGCGGATGTGGCCACCAAGCCCCCCCCTGAGGACGTCGGAGGAGCGGGTGAGGCGGACCAGCCGGTATTGGCCGCGGGTGGCGCCAGTGGCGGTGCCATCTATGTGGCGACGGAAAACGCCTAGGAGGCCTCGGTGGTACTCGGTGGCGGGACCGGGGCCGAGAACATCGAGCCCACCACGGTGGTGCTGAAGAATTGCGGCACCGATGGAGCTAGTCATTGTGGATGGGCGTTGAGTAGGGCGGCGAGCGACGCCGGAAGGTACCCGACGCTAGCGGCACCCGAGGAGGCGAAAGTGGTCATGGCCGCGGCCAAGGATGGCGGAGGCGGCCGAAGCAGGGGTGGGGGCGGCGGCTAGGGTTAGGGTGCGGATAGGGTTAGGGTGGGTTGGATCGGTTTAGGCTGATACCATGTTAAACAATGATTTGGGGGAACTAGCTCAACCCTCTAGGAGTGGTTGTCTCATATGTTTATAAGAGGCCAAATGGCAATACATGTACAATATGTACAGTTTACAACGTGCTATACAAAGTCTAACAAGTATACAATTCTTTGGGACCAGACGACAACCAGAACCATACCACACCAAATTACATTAGAGCAAATCCAACGGCCCCTCCAAAATGGTCCGATTTGGTCCGCACGGACCGAAGAGAATGGATACGTTTGGGAAACGCCACATGATCGGGGCGATGTCTTGTTAGCTTTATATAAGGTACAAGGCTTGGCGATCAAGGTACAAGGCTTGGAGATCAAGCATGACCGCGACAGAATTAGTAACGAATCATACTAGGTGATTCGGTCCGCTAGCCTAGGTACAACTATACATGAGATATACGTACATGTGTACGTGCAAAATAACATATGTTAACATTCCCCCTCAGTTTGTGCGTCGAGTGGATGAACACATAAACTGGACCGGAATTCCGTAAACAACGACGTGCCGAGACCCTTTGTCATGATATCCGCGTACTGATGGGTAGAGGACACATGAAGAACCTGGACTTGGCCAAGAGACACCTTCTTTCAAAGAAAGTGAATGCCGATTTCGATGTGTTTAGTTCGCCAATGTTGAACAGGGTTAGAAGCCATGTAGACGGTGCTGCCATTGTCACAGAAGACCACGGTGGCAGATGTCAAGGGGTGGCGAAGCTCGCCAAGTAGCTGGCGGATCCAACACCATTCAGCGACGGCGTGAGCAACGGCCCGGAATTCCGCCTCCACACTCGAGCGTGACACCGTGGCTTGGCCCTAGGAGGACCACGAAACCAGGTTGTCACCGAGATAAATGCAGTAGCCGGGCGTAGAGCGCCGAGTTTCAGGACACCCAGCTCAGTCGGCATCGGAGTACACGGTGAGAGACGATGGCGAGTAGCGGGACAAGTGCATACTGTAGTCCATGGTGCCCTTTGTCGCGACCCCGGACCCAAAGGTATACATACTGTTATGCGCTCCTAGTCATGGACCCACAAGGGATTCAGGGTTACCAGTCCCGGCTGCAACAAACAACAGCAGGTAGACCGGATTCATCGGCACGCAGGACGGATAATATCGGTACTACTACTCCTTGTGTCCATGCTAGTCATAACCAACTATGTATATCAAAGCATCCACGAGTCGTATGAAACTGAAGGAACGGGACCAAAGCTATACATATATGATATGTGTCCAGGAAGTGCAACAACAATCGAGGGTTACTAGGGTTACCAAGCCTAGGCCGAATAAACATCGGCAGGCGTGCTCAGAATTGGATCATCGGTCCCACAACCCCTCGGCTGCGACAACTACGCAGGCATAGCCAAAACTGTATAACGATGAGCTCGAAACCAACAACCGATCAAAGCATTAACTCTAGACATGAAGCTGTACAAAGCAAGTTTTACTAGAGTATAGCTTTACAAACAGAGGTCACACGACCCAACATTACATCAGACAACGGAAGGAAAATTATGTTGCTAGTCAACAAGAACCAAAAAGGCCTAAGAGGCTGCAGCATGATGCGACGTCTCAGCCCATAGATTCCAGGCTGCTATCTAGGAACCCCAAACTACTCGTCGATGTCCACGCTCAAACCACCACTAGGGTGAGATCTTCACCTGAACCGAAATTAAGCAAATCTGAGTACGGGAGGTACTCAACAAGACTTAGTTAACCTATTATGTATCTGCTATTTTCATAAAGGGTTTTATGAAGGTTAATTTGAGTAAAGCAATCTTTGTGTTCCAAATCGAGGAAGAATAGCACGTCTCATGGAGTATTTTCAAAACAGATGAGGAATCTATTCAACTAATGTAATCATCATCTTTTCATTCCAGAAACATCATTTCCCAGCATCTCATTCTACAAGGATTACCCCTCTCGGCATCTCCGAGGAGGCACCCTTCAACCATTGCCAACATATTTTAGTCTCTCGTTCATGTTATCTATGATCTCGTATCTTCCACCAAGTCGTCCGTAACCGTGGACACGAATTCTCGAAAAGATTGCCCTGCAGGGATGTACACTTTACCCACACGTACCATCCGACTCTTAATGCCACACGTACTCTCTTCCTAGGAGCGCGACAGAGGGTGGTTGGCCACGACCTTTACCTTGCTCGACCCTATCCATAAGTCAACCCAAACAGGGCCACCACGTCAACAGGAAGTTGGCCACCTCCTGACGGCACCTGTTCTGTGAGTCGGGATCAAGATTCATGTACGTCCATCACTTGTCCCGGTCACTTCCTAAACACCTCCAAAAGGTTTTTGACTCACACACAGATGGAAATCCCAAACTACGTGACCCATGGATGTGGCCAAACAAGTTAGTTAGTCGAGCGCGGTCTGTTAAGCCCGGCGTGTGGTTGTACGCTCAGTCTTGGTTTATTCGGCGAGACCTTACTCCTAGGGTTGGCAAGTACATGACAAAGAACCACTTCCCAAGTAGCCTCCCGTCCAAGCCTTAATCAAGTTAACCATGCAATGCTCAACTTTCCACGTCATCATATCATACTAGGTTTTCGCAACTCTGATTCATCAACCGGATGGAGCAGAGCCAAACAAACATGTAAAGCTAAGTGAAACATATATAAGGCTCTGGCGGTGCGCACAAGCAAACCCTATGGCGGCTAGGAGCAGTGGATCCGGGTATTTAGGCTATGCATTATATAGGAGAACTGTATCTACTGACATCAAATACTTTGGAATCGAATGCAAAGTACGAGAATCAAAAGTCGTTGGAAAACATATATGAGCAGATTAGAGGTTATGCTTGACTTGGTTATAAGAAAACCAATAGATATATCTTCTGGAATAAGTGCTTGACTTGTCGGTTAAGATCAAGTATTCGCCATCGGAATTACTGGTATTCACTTCCGAGCGCATTCTACCGAGGAGGAATAACACCGAAAAGAAAAACAACTATCAAACATGGCATAGATTCAATGCGCAATATGTATGCATGAACAGGTTAACGCATTGAGGTAGAGCCCTAAGCATGTTCGGTGAGTTTCTAGGGTCCGCATGATAATTATGCAATTTTAGTGAAATTAACCCGGAAATGGAATTGAGAGGGGCACTTCGGGCAATTCTAAGCGTGTCAAATTTTAATTACTCAAATGGGTTTGAAAACATCATAACTAGGTTGCAATTGTCATTCTGAGTATTTTGGTATATAACTTGCAATATGTCAAATTTATCGAATAAAAACTTATTTTTAAATGAATTTAAACAAATTCAAATAATTCATATTTTTGAACTATGTCAAACATGTTTGAAAATGGCATAATTAAATAGTTTATAATTTTCCAAACATTTCATATTTTTCTCATATTTTTCTGATGAATATTTTAATAGTTATTGATTTTCCAATATTAATTCATTTTTTGGAATTTAAATAACAGAGGTCCCACGTGTCATTCATTTTCATTTTTGAGAAATAAAAGAAAATACAACTGGCAGGCTGACGTCGACGGGTGACGTCACCCGACCCTGTTCTTCACAAATGGATCTCCAATCCATCGATTGTGCGCGCGATTTGGAAAACAAATTATACCACGAGAGAGAGGGGATCACAGGGAGTCAAGGGGTGGCGGCGGATGACCAAATGGTCACCGGAATCCTCGCTGGCGATGATGGGCGCGGCGGAGGACAACAACGCACGTCGGCAGAAGGTTACAGAGGAAGGGAGAGGGAGGCAAGGGCACCCACGGGTGCGGGGGCTCACTGTGATGCTCGTTGGGCGGTCAGCGAGGCCGAATGAGCGATGGAGGCACCAGAATCGGAAGAGGGCACGTCGGCTAGAGGTGAGGAAGACACGGACGTCGACGGGGATACTGCCCTTCTCGGCTCGATTCCTTCCACGAGAAGATAGAGGAGAGGACGACGGTTTTGGTGGTGGTCTTGGTTTGCTCCGGAATGGCCTCTAGCGACGGCGTCGACCAGCGGCCCGTCGGTCTAGGGTTAGGGTTTCAGGTTTTGGGGATACACAGGGAGAGAGGAATTCAGAAGTGAGGAGCAGGAAGCTGGTACGAATGGGATGCCTTCCGGGGTCTTATCCTCGGTAGAGGAGCAGACATAAGGTGGCCTGAGTGACATTGATGACCAGCTCGTCTACTGGCCAGAGGAAGAAGAAATAGAAGAGCCATTTTATGAAACCCCCTCGAGTTTCTAGTATTTGCAAATTGGTTCGTTTCTTATAAAACAGAACTGAAACATAATTTTTGAGGGCCTTTTTGCAAACATTAAAATTGGCAAAAATAATTTTTGAAATCCTCACAAAATTTCCAACCTCGCCATGTAAAGGTTTTCCCAATTTGAAAATGTTTTGAATTCACATTTGCATTGATCACTTTAAGTGATTTTGGGCAATTTTTATTAAAAATTAAAATTAAAACTTGGTTCAAATTTTACATGCATGCTATGACATGAACACAACACCACAACCCTAGTTCATGACAAAGTTGGGATGTTACAAATCTACACCCCCCTTACAAGAATCTCGTCCCGAGATTCCTGAAGGATAAAGAAAGAAGGAACACTGGTTTTGAATAATCTTCACGAACCTTATGGTTCTCTTCTTGAAGAGGTTGATCCGTAGCACCGGGAAGTGTTGAGCAACCACACCTTAGGTAAGAGGGAAAACTCTTAGGAATTGATCTTCACGAAGATCGAGTATCTCATGACTAACTCACAGGATTATTGTTCACGACAACACTTGAGCTAGCAACCATGAAACACGTCAAGGTAACGGAGGGAACTAAGAGAAGGTTTCAAGTTTGTAGACGATTGTTCTTGGAAGGATTCAAAATATGAACTTTGCATAAGACTTTAAATTCTTTTGGAAAAGAAAGGTTGAATAACTTATGAAACTAAGGTTTTACTCTTTACTTCAAACAGAGTAACGAGATGGAAATAATTGTCTTAGATACCACAAAGTAATATGCGTGGACGAGGAAGAACATGAGAACACACTGGAATAGTGCGTCGAAGAAAGTTTGATACAGGAACATGTTCAATCTTTGGAGTGGACACGGAAGATAAAGGAACTTTCAATCATTCCATAACAGTTTCTTGAAATCCCGGTCGATGATTGTGATGTTACTTCACAACACAAGGATGAGTAAGCAAAATATGTTGGCAACATAACAAAGAAGAAATTCCTGGTCACACCATAAAGATGAGTAACCAAAGGGGATTGGAACACCGAAAGGAATAAGGAATCTATTTCCTATTGTGGTTTGGAGGTAGCAATACATCTACCACATGGTTAATACCCCATGGCTGAACTGACTGACAAATTCACACAACGTGTGAGATGATGAGGACATCAAGTATAAACAACAGAGAAGGAGAATGGTTCAGCAATGGCTAAAGATCACCATAAGATGTTTCTCGTGTTGAATTTGTTTCCACGGAAGGGAATGTTTTGGAGGATTGACATAGAGAGACATAGGAAGACCCACTTCCAAATTTTCCTTGATGTACTGGATACCGACAACAGGCTCATGACAAGCCTTCTATAGGTCATCAAGTGAAAGTCGAACTTCAGTTTGGAAGAAGGGTGAGGGAAAATTCTAGAATAAGCCACACAAGAATCCTCACGGAGAGTGGTTGTTCTTACAAATTCAAAAGATTACAATTTAGGCCTTCCGGATAATTGTGTCAACCACAACATCAACCATGCCGAATTTTCAAACGGATCTATGTCGAAACCCTTGAGGAAACACCAACCATTGTTGCTGCTTGAGATTCAGCTCTGGTTAGTGGGTTGATAACTTAGATTTAGTATGTTTGATTGAAGAGGTTGCACAATTTACCAACGAGATATATTTACTAGATTCTCAAGATATCGACTACAATGTCAAGCTCCAACTGATGAGCAAGATTGCAAATGCATGTATTGGCAACTTGTGAAAGACGATTGCACCTACATGGATTACTTGCAACGAAACACATCGGAGTCCTTGTTGGGAAAACAACTAAGAAGATAAAGGAATTATTGAACTTCTTCTTTCATGGAAAATCAGTCGTTGGCTTAATGTGGAAGAAAACATTTCCAAGAAATGGAGGTAACAACCTACCATCTGAAGAATAGTCCACACATGCATGACCAACTTGGAATTATTCCCTAAGGAACAAGAAAACTTTACTCGGATCCACGACGACCACTTTCACCATAAGCACACGAACCAGAGTAAGTCACTTTGAATATCCAGAACGCAAACTTCATGATGAAACAAAGATGGTTCTCAGAAATTCCCCAAGATTAATGCCAATTGTTCAGCATGAACCTCTTGCAACTTGAAGGAAATAGGATTGTCATCGATGGGCTCGACAACACGCTTATCAAGATACTCCAAGCAGAGGGACTCGTATGTTACATGAATGAGGCAAAGTATTGGTCGGACTAAAGGACATGAAGGTGTACTAAAAAAACACCATGAGTGAAAACACCATCAAGATAGTCCTTGTATCTAAACTTGATATGATAATAGCTCAAATCAAATCGAAGGTTTGTGAGGTAGCATGTCCATAAAGGAGATACTATCCTTCTTAAATACGAACAGAACTGGACATCGCATTTCGAAGGAACAAGTTATGAAGAGCTCTTGTCTTTTAACTCTCGAAGTTGTTGTTTAAGCTCAACCAACTAGTCCATGGTATCCAACAAGGTTTCTTGGAGAAAGGAGTAGTTCAGATTACCCCTGGTGTAGACATCACGGTCAGGTGAGAACCTGGTGATACTTCTAGAAAGACAACCATAATATCACAACCTACTGGTATGTCTAGGAGTTTAAAAGGAATCTTGCTTTTCAAAGCAATCAATATGATCTTGAGAGCTTCGATGTGAACCTAACTCTCTAACCGAGAAATTTGCACCGGAATGGACGGATTTGGTAACATGGTCAACTTTAAGTAGAGACCGGATGGCCAATAGTGCTAAGAAGGATACAAATGTTTTCTAAGTTTTTTCAAAGCAATTAGAATTGCTAAGAATATCTGATACACACATCAATGCACACCAAACATTCTCGAGCATTTAAGCTTGTAGGAAGGCGAGTAAAGACCTGTAAGAGCATCACTTCATCAATAAGGTCATAAAAATTAACACGACCTCTTGATATATAAGAGTGTGATACTCGAAGGTAGAACAGAACAGGAGCTTATGAACTTCTTTAATCCGCGAATTACAAAACTTTAACCTGGTCCTAGATATGAACAAGGTATCGGAGTTTGTTTCTCGTGAAAGTCTAAAGTGGAATGTTCTGACGGAACACAAGAGCAAATGCATTGGAAGACTCCAACACACATATGCAACTTGGTGTCCAAAACCACGAACAAATCTCGAAAGGCAACTAAAGAGTAGGATCGTGCTCCGGAGAATCTAGAGACCATGGAGAATGCACATGGTAGTACTCTTTTGTAAAATCCATGCTAAATAGATAGGTATAGCTAAATCAAGAACAAAGATGTGATAATCATAAAGCTTGTCGTGATCCTTTTGATTCCAAGAGAAAAACTGTCGCTATGAGAGTTAGAATTACCTAGCCATCATGAGGTAGAAAATTTTCCTCGGGTTCAACAGAACGAATCTTGGGTTAAACGTCAGCATCTTGTACTGATAGAGTGAGCATCACATGGCTATAAAACCACAACGATTCAACCCACCACAATTCGACACATTTCGGGACCTTCGGTTCAAGTCCAAGGGTTACGAACATAGAGGAAAGAGTAACTACTATCGGAGTGCCTTAAAGGACACTATGACTAGCGATCATGAAGTATCTTTAAAAAGCCAAACATAACTCCGGAAGAATTGGAGCGAAATATAAAGGATACATTCGAGATGAAAGGAAATCTCGAGATTTCTTGATATGAAACTTTAGAACATAAGAATGCAGAATCCACACAACTCTGAGAGATCATGATGGAAATAAATCTCCCAAATTAAACAAAAGGAAGTCAAAGTATGGAACACACATGACTCTAGAAGCTCAACACTAGGTCAACTTGGGTAAAAGAAACGTCTTGCCAAAGAAGGCACCTAGGTTTTGAATGACTAGGAGAGATAGCAAAACCTTTTCAAATCAAACCAGGTAAGATGACACAGAGTTAGAGCGATACCAGACAAGGAGTAAAAAGAATCCTAAAGATATTTTCACAATTCATTTGAAGTTTCAAAATAGTTTTCACGATCACTAGACTCAACATCGGCCAAGCAATAAGGTTTTCCTACAAGCAGTCATGCTCTGATACCATGACCTGTCGCGACCCCGGACCCAGAGGTATACATACTGTTATGTGCTCCTATTCATGGACCCACAAGGGCTTCAGGGTTACCATCCCCGGCCGCAACAAACAACAGTAGGTAGACCGGATTCATCGGCACACATGTCGGATAACATCGGTACTACTACTCCTTGTGTCCACGCTAGTCATAACCAACTATGCATATCAAAGCGTCCACGAGTCATATGAAACTGAAGGAACGGGACCAAAGCTATACAGAGATGCTATGTGTCCAGGAAGTGCAACAACAATCGAGGTTTACTGGGGTTACCAAGCCCAGGACGAATAAACATCGGCATGCGTGCTCAGAAATGGATCATCGGTCGCACAACCCCTCGACTGCGACAACTACGCAGGCATAGCCAAAACTGTATAACGATGAGCTCGAAACCAATAACCGATCAAAGCAGTAACTCTAGACATGAAGCTGTATAAAGTAAGTTTTACTAGAGTATAGCTTTACAAACAGAGGTCACCCAACATTACATAAGAAACGGAAGAAAAATTATGTTGCTAGTCAACAAGAACCAAAAACGCCTAAGAGGCCGCAACATAAGGCGACGTCCCAGCCCATAGATCCCAAGTTGCTACCTGGGAACCCCAAACTACTCGTCAATGTCCACGCTGAAACCACCACTGGAGTGAGATCTTCACCTGAACCGAAACTAAGCAAACCTGGGTACGGGAGGTACTCAACAAGATTTAGTTAACCTATTATGTATGTGCTATTTTCATAAAGGGTTCTATGAAGGTTAATGTGCGTAAAGCAATCTTTGTTCTCCAAATAGAGGAAGAATAGCATGTCTCATGGAGTATTTTCAAAACAGAAGACGAAGCTAGTCAACTACTGTAATCATCATCTTTTCATTCCACCAACATCATTTCCCAGCATCTCATGCTACAAGGATCACCCCTCTCGGCATCTCCGAGGAGGCACCCTTCAACCATTGCCAACATATTTTAGTCTCTCGTTCGTGTTATCTATGATCTCGTATCTTCCACCAAGTCGCCTGTAACCGTGGACACGACTTCTCGAAAAGATTGCCCTGCAGGGATGTACACTTTACCCACAGGTACCATCCGACTCTTAATGCCACGCGTACGCTCTTCCTAGGAGCGCGGAAATAGGTGGTTGGCCACGACCTTTACCTTGCTCGACCCTATCCATGAGTCAACTGTAACAGCCCAATTTTTGGAAGACAGGAAAAACTTGTTTTGAATAACCCAAAAATTAGGGCCAAGAAAAACTTTTTAATATGTTTGACTTGTGCTTGTGTTTTCATCTCTATTTGGTTGTTGTATGTGTTTGTGTTTGAGTTTGTTAACAACTAACATTAAAAACAATGATCATAACTTTCTTAAAACACAACCCTGGTGATCAAGTCATGACAAGAAAGCTTACCATCTTCATCCATCACACTGCTTTGGCAAAAACCTTTTTCAAAGTGTTTTGATTTTAAAAGAAACCCAAAGACCAAGTTTTGAGGAAAACAAAAGATAATTTCCAAAACTATATGAAAAGTATTTTGGAGCTAATCATCTCCAACATGTTTTCAACCAAGATGTTTTTGCAAGTATTTCAAAAACTCCTTCTCACTTCCTTCTTTTGCAAAAACAATGAGATGGGACTATGTTACCCCTGTGTTTGACCTAAATTATAATCTTTTGGAAATAACAAGCTTTGAGATAAACATTTTTACAAAACCCTCTTGTCATGGTATGCCTTGATCACTACCTCTAATTAACACTTGAGAGAAA
The DNA here is from genome assembly GCA_028641055.1 of Alopecurus myosuroides. Taxonomy (NCBI): domain Eukaryota; kingdom Viridiplantae; phylum Streptophyta; class Magnoliopsida; order Poales; family Poaceae; genus Alopecurus; species Alopecurus myosuroides. The sequence goes on along the minus strand of CM054057.1, from coordinate 461,120,678 downwards.
CACCTGGAAACTAATTTGAAGAACTCAGTTGTTTGAGTGATCTTGTGTGTCCTGTTATTTTATCTGCATTGTTGTGTGATCTTACCTTGTGTTTGCTTGAAGTATTTATTTCTGTTTGTTGATAAGTGTGTGCTGTTTTAAAGATAATAAAACCTAGTAATAGCAAGATCAAACATCAATACCATATTCCACCTCATGTCCATATCATCTTCTGTTTTCTTAAAAATCTCCAACTTTGGGGACAGACTTCTATGACAAATCTTGAGATGATCATCATACATCTCATTGTATATATCTATGCTATCCCTACAAGTTGATTATTCTGGATGTTGAAAACACTTTGGTATCATCTATCAAAGTCATTTAGAAGACATCCCTAAATATTGATCATATCCATATATCTTGATGCACTTTTTCTGTGTTAATCAAAATCACTCCTTATTGTTTTCAGGGCCAATAAACCTACCCTTGTCATATTCATGAACCATACCTCACCTACTTATGGTCTATTTATTTTCCAAAGACCATTTGATTATTTATCTCTCATGGGTTTTAACCTATTAAATAAACTCCTGTTTTCACCCTTCTTCCACTTGGTGCCTCAAAACGTTTCAAAAGAGTTGTTTATTAAAAATCACTTTTGAGACCTATATCATGTACTATCTCATCCCAACTAAAAAAATACTTGTTTTAAAAGCATTTTACTATTTATTATTTTCCATTTTCCAAAAGGCCAGAAATGGACTTTGAAATATTTTGTGAAGAAAAGTATTTCCTAAAATCTTGGAAAAATTACCCAACATGCCTATGGTCATGTGGGACTTACTTATATAAAGATATTTGCAAGTTGTTTTGAAAATTTTGGAGAAAACATTTAAAAACAGTTTCTGCCATTTTTGAATTCCAAAATTTTTGTGAAAGAAATATTTTCAAAAACTCTTGAGGATACCACCCCTAGACTCCATTTTTTATTATCTATCCAATGGACATGATTTTGCACACATGTTCTATTCAAATTATTTGTGAAAACAATCAAAAACCACTTCTGGTTATTTTGGACATGATTGTTTTCACACATGTTTTGATCTATTATTGGACCCTATCCACCTCTCTCTTGTCCTGAGCAGTAGTAAACATCTTGCTTCACCTTCTGGACATGGTCTACCCACCCATCTCTCTCTCTCTCTCTTTCCCTCTAGCTCATCCACTAGCATGTGGACAATGATGGTGCTCACCCTCCTCTTCTTAGTCCACCTCCACAGTGCATTCCTGAAGCAGCCCTTGCGCCAGCACATCCCTCTCACCCCCGTGATCACTCTGGAAGAAACCCACCCCCTCTGCTTGTCCCTTTCCTCCATTTCCATGAGGTGTCCATGGCGTTCTGGACGCGCTCGCCACGTCCATCGCGTTCCGCCACTTGGAACTCATGCCCGAGCTCGTGGCCTCATCACTTAGCTCCGCAAGCTCTCCAGTATCACACCCGTGACCCTCACTTTCCCCCTCTCCCCTCCCTTGCCCCTTGATCCTCTGTCGAACACCTGCGGGTGGGAGCTCGGAGCCCAGGCTCCCGATCACTACGAGCCACCTCCTCCCTCTCTGGTCGTTCCTAGAAGACCTCATTGACATTCTCCACGAATAAGGCAACCCGTGCTTCTCCCTCGATGCCCGCACGCGAGCCGCCGTGGTCGCCGTGGGCGCCGTCCGCCGAGCTCTGCGGCCAGGCCTCCCCGAGCTATCTCCTCGCGGTAGAACGTGTTCATACTGCTCCACTACTCCTCAATCGACCTATAGTGCAAAAATCCCCCTCGCTCGTGTCTTGTTCGCCGACATCGAGCACGGCATGGCCGCCGGTGACCTTCTCATCAAGCTCCAAGCACTGGGCGCCTCTGGCCCAGAAGTTTCCTTCCCTTCCCTCCTTGGATACTCGCACTGCTCGATCCTCTCTCAATTTGCTTTTCCACCTACTGCAGGGGCGCCACCAACCTCGACCTCGGTTCGCCGCCGCGGATCCCCAGCGGCAACCTTGCTCTCGTCTTTTCCGTCAAGCGCAGGTGGTGGCAATGGACCCGCGATGTCGCCGCGAGCCTCCTGGTGCAAGCTGCGCTTGCTGGCGAGCCTTAGCGCCACCTACGGCGAGCTCGCAGCCTCCTGCCGCCATCAGGGACGGACTCCTCCGTGCGTTTTGGTCGCCGCCGGCGCGAAACGCCACGGGCTAAGCTCCTCCATCAGATCTGCATCCAACGGGTGCCTTTAAAACTTGTGCCCTTCTGATCTTCACCGTTGATCCGCGATCGGACAGCCGCGTACCGCTTCGCCGCGCGCGCGCTAGCCAGCGGGCCGGCCTGCCTCCGTGCGGTCCGTTTCCTCGCAGATCTGGCCCAGTTTCATTTTTTCTGCAGGTTGTTATTCTTTTTCAAACATACCTATTTCTGTCTGTTTACTTTAATTCAAAACAAAAATGTAAATGAGCAAGTATTGCCAAACTAAAAATCACAGTTGTAGATCTACAAAATCCTAACCACCTCCAACTTGTAGATCTGTATTTTGAGCAATAGTTTAGGAGAAATAAAATAAATGGCAGAGACACTCTTTAATACCATTTTTTTCATAACTTGAGTTTTAAGTATCCAAATCATGCAAACTAAACTGTTATGAGTAGCCCTTGATATTATCTATCTGTTTCAGTTGGCCTTGTGTTGACTTGAGTTGTTATGTGAAAATGACATGCATGTTAGTTTTTTAGGCCAGAGAGCACTTCTGTGAATTATTTAATTTTATTGGTGATGAGTTTTGAAGTGAATCCAACTGTGTTGCTTTGCTAATGACTAGGATCACCTAATGCTAGTTTTTCATGATGTTAGGAGTTACAGAATAAGATTGGTGCAATATTTAGTGTTTAGCCATCTTCTGCTTATTATTGCTATGCCTTTATTAAATTGTGTGTTATATTATTCTTGTTATAAAATTGATTCCTAGCATGTGTAGGTATTTATAAATGTTTAAAATGTGTCTTAAGTGTTTCACTAGTATGGTATGGTTTGTGTGTGAAAACCATGTTTGTTATAGTTTTATTCTCATATGGGTGTTTTTCCTAGTATTAATGGGTTAAATCATGTTGTTCTTCATATTGGTGTGATGACTTGAATAAATGCTTTAGTATTTTTATCCATAGAATAGCTACTGTTATTTTTGCATGTTATACTTGCTTGATTGATTGAATAAGGTCTAGATCATGTTGGCATGCCATGCTAGTTTTAGGTGATTTCTTCCATAATAGTTATTTGCATGCTTAGTTTTTGATAAATTGTTTAGGTTGTTATTTTCATATTACTAGCATGTATAGGTGTTTTTTTCTCTGTTATTTGGATGCCATCATACATATCCATCATGTTAGAATAAATCATGTTTAATGATCTCTTATGGTTATGCATGTCTGCTTGTCTAAATAGCCTTTTTCATGTCTAGTTTTAATAGTTGTTTTGCTCCATGATTATCTTCATGCATTGAGTGATTCCATGACATGATTGGTACTGTTTTGTCTCTGTTATTAGGTTGCTTAGCTACTGGTTATATTAATTCTCCATGAATTAGAAAAGCATGTGTTACTTTGGGCTTGTAGTATTGCTTGATAATATTTTCCTATGCATGTGTAGGTGTTCCTAGGTTGTTTTCTTGTTAATTTGCTCATCCTCATGAATGACCAGAGAGTCATCTAACCTTATTTGGACATGTTATGAGAGTGGCACACCCACTGGACCCATGCCATTTTGGTTGAGGATTCATAACATCAAATCTAGTGTTATTCATGTGTGTTGTCTGTGCATGTTTTGCTTGATGGTGTGCACCCTAGTAATTTTGTTTGTGAGTGTACTTGTTGATGAAATGCTTGCTGTATGTTTACATTTTATCAAGTGCTTGCCATTGTTTGGTTCTGATTGGGTGTTTTCCTTTTTGCGTTTACGACGTTAGATAACGAAGACGGTATTATTTCCCGGAGAGGTTTTTATTGCAACTCTTGTTTATCTCAGGAGCAAGACCAAGACCAGTGCCAAGGCAAGCCATTCTAAATGCTTGCTGCTGTTTTACTTATCATTATCTATCATGCATGTTTTACTTCTGAAGTTTTACAAAAGTTTGATTCAAAAACTATCTTCTTAAGTGGACTATACCACTATCTGTTTTTATGTATCTAATATGCTATATCCAATATATAATCTTGGTGTTACCAAGCCCTTTAGATATTTTAATATCATCACTTAATCAACTTAAGTCCCCTAGTGGACATTTTAAGTTGATGTTTTTGGGAAACAAAAGCTTGGAAAAACCCCGAGGAAAGGTGGGACCTTGTCCGAGGGAGGTTTGTGAAGAAGGAAATGTTTTCGACTTGTTTTCCAAAAATGACACATAACCTAGTCTTCGCCGAACAACCAAGCCATGCTGCCACATTACCCCAATATGGGAACGGGGTCTAGCTAATTGCTTGTCGGTGTTAGTCCGTGTCTACCTCAATGTGCTATAGGGGTTAGAGTCCCCCGAACCGAATTGTCGCCAGGAGGGAGAAATGGGACATCAGAAGTGTGGGGGATTAAGTTCGCCACCGGTTGCAACGGTTGGGTCTCCTGCCATGGCGGTGTGTTGTCAGGGGAAACCGGATCGATACGGCTGACTCACTCGGTGCCAGGGAGAACAAACCCAGTTGAAGAGGTAGTCATTTACTAGCGCTGACATAGTGGATGGTTAGGACCAGTTATCCGATGTTTGCATACTGTCTCGGACGGTCCGTGGTTGTTCACGGCGGATGTACTGGATCTTGTGGATTGTGTACACCTCTGCAGAGTAAAACTATTCAGAATAGCCGCGTCCTCGGATATGGACAGTTGAATGGCCATGTAGCTAGCATTGTGTCAATGTTTTCGAAAAGCTGGAAAAGTGTTTTGGAACTTGTACCTGGGAGGTACGTTGAAAGGGAATGATTGTACCTTTGAAGGTACCGGATAAATGAGGATCTTAAGATGTGTGTTTCCCAAAAGTTTTGCAAAGAGAAATGTTTTCTTTAAAATAGAATGCTTTATCAAAACCTTGTGGACATGCTATATCTACAAGAGAAATGAAATATCTTTTGAAGTACTAGTCTTCAACAAAGAAAAATGAAACTTGTTGCAACCGATGATGGGTCTTAAATTCATCATGGATAGATGGCCCTCAATAAAGCCTTGCCCTACCACCTTTATAAATGCATACTTGCATGTGTAGCTTTCATTTAGGGTGACTTGCAGGAGTACATTCAAACGTACTCATGAATGGTTTCGTCCCTGGCTATTGTCTTAGTCATATTTCGAGCAGAAACCCGGAGAACCTGAAGAAGATGGTGTCGCTGACGGCTATGCGAACTAGGAACGTCTCCGAGTCAGTAGCCTGTAGGTAGTCAAGGCGTGACTTGGGTTTACCACGAGTGTGTTTTGTAGTCTTCCGCTGTTTTTAGTGTGTGTTCCTGCCCTGCGTGGCAGTTGTTTTTCAACTGAGTCAAGTGACCAGTTGTGTAAGCCGTGTATTCGTGTAGTGGATGTTGTAATCTGCAATGCCAACTCGAGTATGTTGTTCACGACTAACTGATCATGGGATCGTGAATGTATGCATACTGGAGGTCTCGGACTGCTAGTCTGGGGTCCCCACAGAGTTGGTATCAGAGCCATCCTGACTTTAGGAGACCTTAGTTTAGCATGGACGTCTGATAGGAAACAAAACTATTTTTGTAAAAAACTATATTATTGCCTAAAAAGTTTTATCTAAGGAACCCTAAGCATGGTTTCCATTTTTCTCATATTTTCGAAAAAAATTATTGCCTTGTTTATAAAACACTTTTTAAAGAAAACCAGAGAAAATAGTAAACATACCTTTTTACCCTTTTGTTTTCATGGCTCAAAATGTTTTGTAAATAAATGAACATGAGTTATAAAATTTTGGTTTTCATTTAAAAGTATATCAAAAAGTTCTCTTCTGTTATTTTCTCTATTAAAAAGTTACATACTTGGCGACGTCCCGAGAAGACCGTAGTAGTTAGCAACCCGAAGAAAAAGAAGCTTCCTTCCGAAGGCCTCAACATCAAGATGAGATAAAGAGGAGACTTCAACAACCCTTTTGTCGACCCAGCCTCATAGGAATTGATAGGTTTCACTCAGTTGTTTTACCTGAGCTACCCGTTCTTCAGCGGTAATAAACGTTTGCTGGTACTAAAGGTACCTTGTTTGCCGATTGCCTGGGTGCTAATTATGTGTTTTTACTCTTGCGTTGTGTTTTTACTTGCTCCCTTGTTGTGTGTGTTTTCGACTTATTTTTCATGTGTGTCTCACAAGCACGCCTTTTCGGCAAAACAAAGCCACCACACTTTTACCTCTTGTTTTATTCCTATTTGTTTGCAAAAAACTCTTTTTGCCATGTCAGCCTTAGTTATACTTTTGGTATCTCTTCAAAAGTCTGACTTAGCAAAATCCCTTTAAAAAAACGTTTTATCTCCCATTCCCTCGTGAGAACTGCAAGATTGTGGAGCGCTCTCTACTCCAACCCGAGAGCCCAAGATCTCTTAAATCTTCTTCAAGATGGACGACGGACTTCACGCGCCATTTTGTGCAACTACATCAAGAGCTGTCATGAAGAACGACAAATTCAGATTCAAGCCCGAGAAGACGCGAGATGTGTCTCGCGACAACAACAAAAACTTTTACCAGACTAACACTTCTAACATAACTATCTAATTTTAGACTAACATCTAACCGAAAGTTTGCTTAAGGCACCAGATAGTTTTTCCCGAGGGAAAGCTAGCTATGTGATACTAAATCACCTGTGAAGACGCCTACAAAGCTCCATGAAGATCAAGACCCAACAAATTCTTCCACGACCTGCCGTCGCCACCAAGCAAAATTGAGACGAAGACGAAGATAATCCCCGACAATCTACGAAGACTAATCAAAGGGGGGAAGCATCTGCACTTCAACGCGGTCAACCACTAAAAAAAAGGCATATAGGAGTTTCCTAACGGCTTTCCTAACAGTAATCGGAGAGAGTCAAGTCTACGGACCTGACGCCCTGTGAGGCCAGATGGTTGCCGTGGGTAACTATCTGCGATACCCCTAAAAGAAGACCACGTACAGACAACGACAGAAGATCTACGAAGCAGCAAAATCAAGACCCTTCATTAGCTTGTGCCGTTCCACCAACATCAACAATAAGGACATGAAGTGTCAAGCGAACATATCCATCTCCTCGACAAGCAACATTCATACAACATCAACACCTCGAGTTCTCAGAAGACCTACCCGTCAAAGGATCTTCATTTACATAAATTGAAAAAGCCCGAGACTCTTGTTTTTAGTTACACTCTTAAGAACCCACTTACGAATCTCGGGGACGAGATTCATTTTTAAGGGGGGAAGAGCTGTAACAGCCCAATTTTTGGAAGACAGGAAAAACTTGTTTTCAGTAACCCAAAAATCAGGGCCAACAAAAACTTTTTAATATGTTTGACTTATGCTTGTGTTTTCATCTCTATTTGGTTGTTGTATGTGTTTGTGTTTGAGTTTGTTAACAACTAACATTAAAAACAATGATCATAACTTTCTTAAAACACAACCCTGGTGATCAAGTCATGACAAGAAAGCTTACCATCTTCATCCATCACACTGCTTTGGCAAAAACCTTTTTGAAAGTGTTTTGATTTTAAAAGAAACCCAAAGACAAAGTTTTGAGGAAAACAAAAGATAATTTCCAAAACTATATGAAAAGTATTTTGGAGCTAATCATCTCCAACATGTTTTCAACCAAGATGTTTTTGCAAGTATTTCAAAAACTCCTTCTCACTTCCTTCTTTTGCAAAAACAATGAGAGGGGACTATGTTACCCCTGTCTTTGACCTAAATTATAATCTTTTGGAAATAACAAGCTTTGAGATAAACATTTTTACAAAACCCTCTTGTCATGGTATGCCTTGATCACTACCTCTAATTAACACTTGAGAGAAACACCTGGAAACTAATTTGAAGAACTCAGTTGTTTGAGTGATCTTGTGTGTCCTGTTATTTTATCTGCATTGTTGTGTGATCTTACCTTGTGTTTGCTTGAAGTATTTATTTCTGTTTGTTGATAAGTGTGTGCTGTTTTAAAGATAATAAAACCTAGTAATAGCAAGATCAAACATCAATACCATATTCCACCTCATGTCCATATCATCTTCTGTTTTCTTAAAAATCTCCAACTTTGGGGACAGACTTCTATGACAAATCTTGAGATGATCATCATACATCTCATTGTATATATCTATGCTATCCCTACAAGTTGATTATTCTGGATGTTGAAAACACTTTGGTATCATCTATCAAAGTCATTTAGAAGACATCCCTAAATATTGATCATATCCATATATCTTGATGCACTTTTTCTGTGTTAATCAAAATCACTCCTTATTGTTTTCAGGGCCAATAAACCTACCCTTGTCATATTCATGAACCATACCTCACCTACTTATGGTCTATTTATTTTCCAAAGACCATTTGATTATTTATCTCTCATGGGTTTTAACCTATTAAATAAACTCCTGTTTTCACCCTTCTTCCACTTGGTGCCTCAAAACGTTTCAAAAGAGTTGTTTATTAAAAATCACTTTTGAGACCTATATCATGTACTATCTCATCCCAACTAAAAAAATACTTGTTTTAAAAGCATTTTACTATTTATTATTTCCATTTTCTAAAAGGCCAGAAATGGAATTTGAAATATTTTGTGAAGAAAAGTATTTCCTAAAATCTTGGAAAAATTACCCGACATGCCTATGGTCATGTGGGACTTACTTATATAAAGACATTTGCAAGTTGTTTTGAAAATTTTGGAGAAAACATTTAAAAACAGTTTCTGCCATTTTTGAATTCCAAAATTTTTGTGAAAGAAATATTTTCAAAAACTCTTGAGGCTACCACCCCTAGACTCCATTTTGTATTATCTATCCAATGGACATGATTTTGCACACATGTTCTATTCAAATTATTTGTGAAAACAATCAAAAACCACTTCTGGTTATTTTGGACATGATTGTTTTCACACATGTTTTGATCTATTATTGGACCCTATCCACCTCTGTCTTGTCCTGAGAAGTAGTAAACATCTTGCTTCACCTTCTGGACATTGTCTACCCACCCATCTCTCTCTCTCTTTCCCTCTAGCTCATCACTAGCATGTGGACAAAGATGGTGCTCACCCTCCTCTTCTTAGTCCACCTCCACAGTGCATTCCTGAAGCAGCCCTTGCGCCAGCACATCCCTCTCACCCCCGTGATCACTCTGGAAGAAACCGACCCCCTCTGCTTGTCCCTTTCCTCCATTTCCATGAGGTGTCCATGGCATTCTGGACGCGCTCGCCACGTCCATCGCGTTCCGCCACTTGGAACTCATGCCCGAGCTCGTGGCCTCATCACTTAGCTCTGCAAGCTCTCCAGTATCACACCCGTGACCCTCACTTGCCCACTCTCCCCTCCCTTGCCCTTGATCCTCTGTCGAACACCTGCGGGTGGGAGCTCGGAGCCCAGGCTCCCGATCGCTACGAGCCACCTCCTCCCTCTCTGGTCGTTCCTAGAAGACCTCATTGACATTCTCCACGAATAAGGCCACCCGTGCTTCTCCCTCGATGCCCGCACGCGAGCCGCCGTGGTCGCCGTGGGCGCCGTCTGCCGAGCTCTGCGGCCAGGCCTCCCCGAGCTATCTCCTCGCGGTAGAACGTGTTCATACTGCTCCACTACTCCTCAATCGACCTATAGTGCAAAAAGCCGCCTCGCTCGTGTCTTGTTCGCCGACATCGAGCACGGCATGGCCGCCGGTGACCTTCTCGTCAAGCTCCAAGCACTGGGCGCCTCTGGCCCAGAAGTTTCCTTCCCTTCCCTCCTTGGATACTCGCACTGCTCGATCCTCTCTCAATTTTCTTTTCCACCTACTGCAGGGGCGCCACCAACCTCGACCTCGGTTCGCCGCCGCGGATCCCCAGCGGCAACCTTGCTCTCGTCTTTTCCGTCAAGCGCAGGTGGTGGCAATGGACTCGCGATGTCGCCGCGAGCCTCCTGGTGCAAGCTGCGCTTGCTGGCGAGCCTTAGCGCCACCTGCGGCGAGCTCGCAGCCTCCTGCCGCCATCAGGGATGGACTCCTCCGTGCGTTTTGGTCGCCGCCGGCGTGAAACGCCACGGGCTAAGCTCCTCCATCGGATCTGCATCCAACGGGTTCCTTTAAAACATGTGACCTTCTGATCTTCGCTGTTGATCCGCGGTCGGACAGCCGCGTACCGCTTCACCACGCGCGCGCTAGCCAGCGGGCCGGCCTGCCTCCGTGCGGTCCGTTTCCTCGCAGATCTGGCCCAGTTTCATTTTTTCTGCAGGTTGTTATTCTTTTTCAAACATACCTATTTCTGTCTGTTTACTTTAATTCAAAACAAAAATGTAAATGAGCAAATATTGCCAAACTAAAAATCACAGTTGTAGATCTACAAAATCCTAACCACCTCCAACTTGTAGATCTGTATTTTGAGCAATAGTTTAGGAGAAATAAAATAAATGGCAGAGACACTCTTTAACACCATTTCTTTCATAACTTGACTTTTAAGCATCCAAATCATGCAAACTAAAATGTTATGAGTAGCCCTTGATATTATATATCTGTTTCCGTTGGCCTTGTGTTGACTTGAGTTGTTATGTGAAAATGACATGCATGTTAGTTTTTAGGCCAGAGAGCACTTCTGTGAATTATTTAATTTTATTGGTGATGAGTTTTGAAGTAAATCCAACTGTGTTGCTTTGCTAATGACTAGGATCACCTAATGCTAGTTTTTCATGATGTTAGGAGTTACAGAATAAGATTGGTGCAATATTTAGTGTTTAGCCATCTTCTGCTTATTATTGCTATGCCTTTATTAAAATGTGTGTTATATTATTCTTGTTATAAAATTGATTCCTAGCATGTGTAGGTATTTATACATGTTTAAAATGTGTCTTAAGTGTTTCACTAGTATGGTATGGTTTGTGTGTGAAAACCATGTTTGTTATAGTTTTATTCTCATATGGGTGTTTTTCCTAGTATTAATGGGTTAAATCATGTTGTTCTTCATATTGGTGTGATGACTTGAATAAATGCTTTAGTATTTTTATCCATAGAAGAGCTACTGTTATTTTTGCATGTTATACTTGCTTGATTTATTGAATAAGGTCTAGATCATGTTGGCATGCCATGCTAGTTTTAGGTGATTTCTGCCATAATAGTTATTTGCATGCTTAGTTTTTGATAAATTGTTTAGGTTGTTATTTTCATATTACTAGCATGTATAGGTGTTGTTTTCTCTGTTATTTGGATGCCATCATACATATCCATCATGTTATAATAAATCATGTTTAATGATCTCTTATGGTTATGCATGTCTGCTTGTCTAAATAGCCTTTTTCATGTCTAGTTTTAATAGTTGTTTTGCTCCATGATTATCTTCATGCATTGAGTGATTCCATGACATGATTGGTACTGTTTTGTCTCTGTTATTAGGTTGCTTTGCTACTGGTTATATTAATTCTCCATGAATTAGAAAAGCATGTGTTACTTTGGGATTGTAGTATTGCTTGATAATATTTTCCTATGCATGTGTAGGTGTTCCTAGGTTGTTTTCTTGTTAATTTTCTCATCCTCATGAATGACCAGAGAGTCATTTAACCTTATTTGGACATGTTATGAGAGTGGCACACCCACTGGACCCATGCCATTTTGGTTGAGGATTCATAACATCAAATCTAGTGTTATTCATGTGTGTTGTCTGTGCATGTTTTGCTTGATGGTGTGCACCCTAGTAATTTTGTTTGTGAGTGTACTTGTTGATGAAATGCTTGCTGTATGTTTAAATTTTATCAAGTGCTTGCCTTTGTTTGGTTCTGATTGGGTGTTTTCCTTTTTGTGTTTACGACGTTAGATAACGAAGACGGTATTATTTCCCGGGGAGGTTTTTATTGCAACTCTTGTTTATCTCAAGAGCAAGACCAAGACCAGTGCCAAGGCAAGCCATTCTAAATGCTTTATGTTGTTTTACTTATCATTATCTATCATGCATGTTTTACTTCTGAAGTTTTACAAAAGTTTGATTCAAAAACTATCTTCTTAAGTGGACTATACCACTATCTGTTTTTATGTATCTAATATGCTATATCCAATATATAATCTTGGTGTTACCAAGCCCTTTAGATATTTTAGTATCATCACTTAATCAACTTAAGTCCCCTAGTGGACATTTTAAGTTGATGTTTTTGGAAAACAAAAGCTTGGAAAAACCCCGAGGAAAGGTGGGACCTTGTCCGAGGGAGGTTTGTGAAGAAGGAAATGTTTTCGACTTGTTTTCCAAAAATGACACATAACCTAGTCTTCGCCGGACAACCAAGCCGTGCTGCCACATTACCCCAATATGGGAACGGGGTCTAGCTAATTGCTTGTCGGTGTTAGTCCGTGTCTACCTCAATGTGCTATAGGGGTTAGAATCCCCCGAACCGAATTGTCGCCAGGAGGGAGAAATGGGACATTCAGAGTGTGGGGATTAAGTTCGCCACCGGTTGCAACAATTGGGTCTCCTGCCATGGCGTTGTGTTGTCAGGGGAAACCGGATCGATACGGCTGACTCACTCGGTGCCGGGGAGAACAAACCCAGTTGAAGAGGTAGTCATTTACTAGCGCTGACATAGTGGATGGTTAGGACCAGTTATCCGATGTTTGCATACTGTTTTGGACGGTCCGTGGTTGTTCACGGCGGATGTACAGGATCTTGTGGATTGTGTACACCTCTGCAGAGTAAAACTATTCAGAATAGCCGCGTCCTCGGATATGGACAGTTGAATGGCCATGTAGCTAGCATTGTGTCAATGTTTTCGAAAAGCTGGAAAAGTGTTTTGGAACTTTTACCTGGGAGGTACGTTGAAAGGGAATGATTGTACCTTTGAGGCACCGGATAAATGAGGATCTTAAAGATGTGTTTTTCCAAAAAAAATTGCAAAGAGAAATGTTTTCTTTAAATAGAATGCTTTATCAAAACCTTGTGGACATGCTATATCTACAAGAGAAATGAAATATCTTTTGAAGTATCTTCTTCAACAAAGAAAAATAAAACTTGTGCAACCATGATGGGTCTTAAATTCATCATGGATAGTTGAGCCCTCATTAAAGCCTTCCTACCACCTTTATATATGCATACTTGCATGTTTAACTTTCATTTAGGGTGACTTGCAGGAGTACATTCAAACGTACTCATGAATGGTTTCGTCCCTGGCTATTGTCTTAGTCAGATTTCGAGCAGAAACCCGGAGAAGCTGAAGAAGATGGTGTCGCTGACGGCTATGCGAACTAGGAACGTCTCCGAGTCAGTAGCCTGTAGGTAGTCAAGGCGTGACTTGCGTTTACCACAAGTGTGTTTTGTAGTCTTCCGCTGTTTTTAGTGTGTGTTCCTGCCCTGCGTGGCAGTTGTTTTTCAACTGAGTCAAGTGAGCAGTTGTGTAAGCCGTGTATTCGTGTAGTGGATGTTGTAATCTGCAATGCCAACTCGAGTATGTTGTTCACGACTAACTGATCATGGGATCGTGAATGTATGCATACTGGAGGTCTCGGACTGCTAGTCTGGGGTCCCCACATCAACGCAAACAGGGCCACCCCGTCAACGGGGAGTTGGCCACATCGTGACGGCACCTGTTCTCTGAGTCGGGATCAAGATCCGTGTACGACCATCACTTGTCCCGGTCACGCCCTAAACACCTACAAAAGGTTTTTGACTCACACGCAGATGGAACTCACAAACTACATGACCCATGGATGTGGCCAAACAAGTTAGTTGGTCGAGCACGGTCTGTTAAGCCCCGCGTGTGGTTGCACGCTCAGTCTTGGTTTATTCGGCGAGACCTTACTCCTAGGGTTGGCATGTACAGGACAAAGAACCACTTCCCAAGTGGCCTCCCATCAAAGCCTTAATCAAGTTAACCATGCAATGCTCAACTTTCCACGTCATCATATCATACTAGGTTTTCATAGCTCCGATTCATCAACCGGATGGAGCAGAGCCCAACAATCATGTAAAGCTAAGCAAAGCATATATAAGGCTCTGCGGTGCGCACAAGCAAACCCTATGGCGGCTAGGAGCAGTGGATCAGGGTATTTAGGCTATGCATTATATAGGACAACTGTATCTACTGGCATCAAATACTTTAGAATCGAATGCAAAGTAAGAGAATCAAAATTCATTGGAAAACATATATGAGAAGATAAGAGGTTATGCTTGCCTTGGTTATAAGAAAACCAACAGATATATCTTCTGGAATAAGTGCTTGACTTGTCGGCTAAGATCAAGTATTCGCCATCGGAATTGCTGGTCTTTACTTTGGAGTCGCATTCTACCGAGGAGGAACAACACCGAAAATAAGAACAACAATAAAAAATGGCATCGATGAAATGTGCAATATGTATGCATGAATAGGTTAATGCATTGAGGTAGATCCCTAAGCATGTTCGATGGGTTGCTAGGGTTTGCATGATAATTATGCAATTTTAGTGAAATTAACCTAGAAATGGACTTGAGAGGGGCACTTCGGGCAATTCTAATAGTGTGTCAAATGTTAATTGTTCAAATGGGTTTGATAATATCATAACTAGGTTGCATTTGTCATTATGGATATTTTGGTATATAACTTGCAATATTTTAAATTTATTGAATAAAAACTTATTTTCTCTATTTTTAAATGAATTAAAAAAATTCAAATAATTCATATTGTTGAACTTTGTCAAACATGTTTGAAAATGTCATAATTAAATAGTTTAAAATTTTTCAAACATTTCCATATTGTTCTCATATTTTTCTGATTAATATTTTAATAGTTATTGATTTTCCAATATTAATTCATTTTCTGGAATTTAAATAACAGAGGGCCCACGCGTAAGTCATTTTCATTTTTTAGAAATAGAAAATACGACTGGCAGGGTGATGTCAGCGGGTGACGTCACCCAGCCTTGTTCTTCACAGTTGGATCTCTAATCCATCGATTGCGCGCGATTCGGGAAACAAATTATACCACGAGAGAGAGGGGGTCACGGGGAGTCAAGGGTGCGGCGGCAGACAACGACGCACGTCGGCAGAAGTTACAGATGGAGGGAGAGGGAGGCAAGGGCACCCACGATTGCGGGGCCTCACTGTGATTGTCGTGGGGCGGTCAGCGAGGCCGGTGGAGCGGTAGAGGCGCCGGAATCAGAAGAGGGTACGTCGGCCGGAGGTGAGGAAGACACGGACGGTGACGGGGATACCGTCCTTCTCAGCTCGATTCCTTCCACGAGAAGATAGAGGATAGGACGACGGTTTTGATGGTGGTCTTGGTGTCGGATATATACTGAATAGGGGTATAGAAGATGGTAGACAGAGAGCCGGACTACCAGGGTGGCCTACGTGGTAATGGGCTTAGGTCCATTGGGCGGCCCAGTAGTCCGACGCGTAGAAGCCGGATTCTAGAAGAACCCAGATCACGGCCCGCGTGATCTGGCTTGGAGGAGAAGACGGATTCCTTACTTTCCAAGTTACAAGTTAAACGTAGTCTTCTAGGTTTCCTGCTCTGTAAGCCCTAATCCGGCTATTATATAAAGCCGGACGGGAGATAGATTAAAGAGGCACAAGTTAGATACAAGTTCAAACCCTACGCAACTCGCCGAGAAGTTCATCCTCGTCGAGTAGCTAGATCTATTCCCTCACACTGTAACCCTGTTATACGGGCTTTAGTCCCAATTAGTGAGAAGTGCAGGAGTAGGTACGCCGTACTGTCGCGACGTACCGAACCTGGGTAAAATCCCGTGTTCTGTGTTACTACGCTATCCCGTTACCCCACGTCTCTACCGTAGTCTCATGGCACCCCCGTCTATGAAAACTACTACGATGTCTCGACAGTTGGCGCCCACCGTGGGGCAAACGACGTCAGGCGTGAAATTCCGATCTGGGATACTCGGCGGAATTGGAAGATCGATCACTGTCGGAAGCTTGGAATTCGACGACGACGTCGGGCGCTTCCTCGACAACGGATCCTACATACCGGCGCAAAACCACCTGGTAAGTGCCTGCGTGTTACCGATTGGATCCGCTAACATCTTTATCGGACTAACTGCAGAAGCAATGGGGTTTTGCGGTGGAAGCAAATTTATCCCACCCTCCCTATACCCAGTCGAAGACGACTATGATCTCGGATTCTGCTCAGATCGCCGACAAAACAGTGATACACACTTTATCGGCATGGTGCAATCCGAAATCGCTGAAAACACGGATGATGGAAATCCCGTGCAAGAGGCAGACAACAACCTACCCGTCGTAGAGACGGAAGAACAAATACCCGTCACAGAGACGGAAGATCCGACACCCGTCAACCAGACGATGAACTCGGAAGCAGAGTCCGTGCTTGCCGCCATTGAGGCGAGATTGGAGTCGGAAACCGGATCGGATAACTTCGACTCCGAAGACGAAGACGACGATGCCTTCGTAAGAAAGGTTAAGTCCTTTCAAGAGGGATTCCATGAAGTGCTAATGGCAAAACCAGCTGATACAACGGGTGCCGACAGCCAGGAAAACCCTAAAACCCCTCCGTCAGTGGAAGAGAGAGAAGACGGAGAAACTTCTCCGATATTCCCCAATGTTAAGGATATGACAGAAGATGAGCCTGTCAAAAAACCTCCTTCTTCCAAGAAAAAGCACCGTGCTTCTAAAAAACTCCAATACAAACTCCGGAAGAAAAAATCAGCCGATCTCGCTGATGAAAACCTGGAAGTTGGAGATATTAGCGGCACAAAACCCGCGGAAAAGAAATCTAAGGAAATCATTGCTCCGCCAATGACAGAACTGGAAGAGCAAGAGCTATTACAAACACCAGTGGGACCAGATGAACCCCCTGAGATGCTGGAAGCCAGGAGACAAGCTTTCCAACGGCAACAGCAACATCTGCTTAGATCTCGGCAACATCTCCAACAAACCCATAATGACATCAAAGTCATGAAGGAAGAAATAGAGGAGTACGAGAGAAAGCATAGATCTGCCTTAAAACCTACTAGGTTACCCGGAATCGCAAAACCGGAAGAACTGCCGCCAAAAGAAAGGTTTTATAACCCATCTTGGCAAAAGCAGTTAAACGGCAAAGATGCCAAGGGCGAGCCAATATACAAAACCGCAGCAGAAAACGCGGAAGCAGCATTCGCCATCCTAAACAATGATCTGTACTCCAACGGGGAAAAACTCCAAGGGGTGTATGCCTTCCTAGGAAAAGCATTACAGCAGCAGCAGCGAGGCCAAGAGCGATCAGGGAGGCTGCATGATAATTCCGCCCTCTGTAAAACATTTACCTGCGCTGCTGGAGCACCTGGACCGGAAGAACCCGGAGATTCGGATAAAAAAGAGGATCCGAGAAAAGACAAGAAAAACCCCGACAACCGGGACGCAGCGTCTAGAACCGGACCTCATCTCCCGAAAGATGGATATAAACCACACGATCGGGAAGACAAACACCGGAATGACGGCAAAATAATGCCACCTCCGAGAAACCCAGCTGAAAAAGCTGGAAGATATGATATACCTCACAGACGTGAAAGATCCCGGACACCTCCTAAGGATAAGGAAAGGCATAGAAGCAGAACTCCGCCTAAAGGACGTGAACACGGAAGAGATAGAGATAACCTCGGAAAAGCGCGTCCGCGCAACAATGGAAAAGAAAGGAGCAGATCCCCTTCTGTCCATTCAGCCGGGAGATATTCTGCACACATTGATAGAGCAGAAAAGGATGATCTATACTTTGGTCCTAAGTGTTTTACTGACAGGATCCGAAGGATAACCCTGCATTCTGGCTTCGCCAAAGTTGGTCCAACCTACCAAAAGTATACCGGCAGTACAAACCCGGATACCTGGCTCTCAGATTATTATACAGCCGTCCAAATCAACAATGGGACAGACCTGGAAGCTGTCAAGTTTCTTCCCCTAATGTTGCTAGACGGAGCCAGAGATTGGATCAATGGTTTACCATCAAGAACTGTCGACAGTTGGGATGATATGGCGAGAGTATTCACTCAGCATTTTCGGGGAACATACAAACGCCCAAATAGCATCAACCAGCTGAACCGTTGCACCCAATTTGAGGACGAACCATACGTGGATTTCATCTCCAGATGGACTGCAATGAAGAATAGTTGCTCTGGAGTAACTGACGTACAAGCAATGCATGCTTTCGTCAATGGCCTAAAACCCGGACTTGTACCGTTCATGGTTGGTTCTAAACAGCACAAAGATCTCGGATCTATGCTTACAACCGCCAATGTGCATGCTGCAGCCGAAGATGATATCAGAGCAAGAGGAGGCAATATTGAGTCACTAATACTCGCCAAGAAAACCCCTCGTTCTGACAAAAAAGGAACTCCAGAGTCAACAACAAAGCCCAAGGAGGTCAACATAGCCTTTGGAGGAGAAAAGGTGAATAAGTGGAAAGGCCGCAGTCCAGATCCAATCAATTACACTCCCGAAGAATGGGAGAGAATTAAGTCGGAACCCTGCGTCCACCACTCGCAATTTGGGAAACCAACCCACACAAACGCGCAATGCCGGCTAAACAAGCATATGAAAGGCAATGCAGGATCCGGAAATAAGGGGAAGGGTTCCAAAAGGAAACCTGCCAAACAAAAGCCAGAAGCTGAAAAGAAGACAGTGAATCGGACACTGATGACAAAATCCAAGAACAACAGCGAAAGGGCGAACCCAAATTTCCGAGAGTTGACGGAGAAGCAATGTTAACTTTCTTAGCAACCCCGTCAGCAAAGGTAGCCAAAAGAACACTTCGGGAGATAAACGCAGTTGTTCCTGCGACCCCGAAATTCTTGAAGTATTCCAACACACCGATAATCTGGGATCAGTCTGATCATCCCGGAAATATCCCTGAACCCGGCACACAAGCTCTTGTTGTAAGCCCTATTGTTCAAAACACTAGGCTAAGAAGAGTGCTGATGGATGGAGGATCCAGCATCAATATAATGTATCTGGATACGCTGAAGCACTTGAAGATCTCCGAGTCCCAGCTCAACTACAGCAGTATACGCTTCCATGGCATTGTTCCTGGCAGGCAAGCACGATCCCTAGGAGAAATTCCCCTAGATGTCACCTTCGGAGATAAAGATCACTTCCGGCAGGAAAAAGTATCCTTCGAAGTAGTGCTGTTCGAAAGCGTGTATCACGCAATACTCGGACGTCCGGCTTTCGCCAAATTTATGGCAAGATCTTGCTATATCTACAACAAGCTGAAGATGCCAGGACCCAAAGGAGGAGTAATCACCATTGCCGGTGATTTCAAGCTGGCAAACGAGTTGGAGAAAGAAAACGCCCTTTGCGCTCAGAGAGTTATAGCGAAGGAGGAACTGAAGGAATTAGCCAAGGAGGTGTCGCCGAAAGAAATGCCGGCAGGAAAAGAAACTCGGAAGCCAACAGATAGCTTTAAGGCGTCCGAGAATACAAGACAGGTAATCCTAGATCCCAAAGATCCGACAAAATTCGTCGTCGTAGGGACTGGGATGACTGACAAATAGGAAGGCGAGCTCATCAAGTTCCTCCGTGAGAACTGGGATATTTTTGCCTGGTGTCCAGCTGACATGCCAGGCGTACCCAGGGAACTTGCTGAGCACCAACTCAAGGTTATTCCCGGATCAAAACCCGTCAAACAAGGTCTCCGTCGATTTGACGGAAGAAGACGGAAGGCTATTGGCAAGGAAATTATCCGGCTTTTAGCAGCGGATTTCATCAAGGAAGTAATCCATACTGATTGGTCCGCAAATCCGGTATTAGTGCCGAAGAAAGACACCACTGCTCTTAGAATGTGTATAGATTACACAGGATTGAACAAGTTGTGTCCGAAAGATAGGTTCGCGTTCGATCAAATAATAGATGCCACTGCAGGCTCCGAGCTTTTATGCTTTTTGGATGCATACTCCGGGTACCACCAAATACGCATGAAAAAGGAAGATCAAATCAAGACTTCTTTTATAACCCCGTATGGGACGTACTATTACATAACCATGCCTTTTGGCCTGAAGAACGCAGGTGCAACCTACCAGCGTTGCATGCAACGCTGTTTGCATAGTCAAATTGGCAGAAACGTTCATGTTTACGTGGACGATATCGCTGTCGTAACCAAGGAAAAAGATACACTCCTTGAGGATTTGCGAGAAACTTTCGAAAACTTGCGCACTTACAAGATGAAGTTGAATCCATCTAAGTGCGTATTCGGGGTTCCCTCAGGAAAACTTCTGGGTTTCATTGTTTCCCACAGAGGAATAGAAGTTAACCCGGAAAAGATCAAGGCAATCCTGAACATCTCAAAACCAACATGTGTAAAAGATGTCCAAAGATTGACGGGTTCCGCTGCAGCCGTCAGCAGATTTATCAGTTGGCTGGGGGCTAAAACCTTACCACTCTACAAGCTGCTGAAAAAATTCGACAAAGTCAAGTGGATTGCGGAAGCCTGGGAACGTCTAGAAAGTTATGTACCTTTCCGTACTAAGTTCAATTCTATGTAAACATCTTTTGAGATCATGAAATAAAGTTGTCGGAATGCTGTCATCCATATTCTTTATAAGTGTAAAGTGTTTCCGCCTCATCTATTTCCCAATGATCTTACAAATTGCTCAACGTTAACCCGAATTGTGCTTGCGTACTCGGCATTACAAAACTGAATGATTTTTCAGCCTATTAACGGCTAAGGGGAAACTTGAATTGCCTGTGTGCCCAAGTTTCACTTAAAACTTTCCTTGAATTCTCTAAGTCTTATCTGACTGTGTGTGTGTTGGGTTACTGGAACTAGTTAGTAAAAATGCCTTTAGCATGATCCATGTTTCCGAGTTTCAAAACTGCTTGGTTCGTCCCCAGTTACTCGGCATGAAGATTCATATTGCTATTTGAGCCATTTCAAACACTAAGGACAGTTAAAACATACACACCAGAGAACTTAGAAGATAAAGGAATGATCAAAACCCAAAAAACTTGCAAAGAATTTCATAATTTAAACTGCAACAGACGGAAGTTTCATTCATACAAAAGAAGCATTACATTTTGGATTACATTAAAAGAACAGTAATGCTCCTATTGTCTATTTTTTCTATCCAGGTTCCAGGTAACCCTTCAAGCATCCGACTCCTCCTCGCTGCTTTCGTCTTCGGGGATTGGAGGGATCTCCGCTTCTGGATAGTTGACGGCGATATTTACCATGGAGGCAATCTGGGTGGCGTGGCCTTTGACTTCACCAAAGATGGTGTTTCGCTGCGTATCCGTGTATCCTTGAGGGACACCGGACGCAACGCGCCAGGATTTAGCACTAGGGTAGTGCATGCGCATGAGGCCAAGGGCCATGCGCGCACCACCCCGTGCAGCGGAGCGAAGGAGAGATTCCTTAGACTCCGCCACCTCCATGATGGCACCCGGAAGTTTTTCAACCTCCGAGCACTCCCCAGATTTTTCGGGAAGAAACTTGTCCACCAGCTGCGTTGCAGCAGCCTTGATCAAATTCCATGTCTCCCCGAAAGATCGGATGCCTGCAATCCGAGTGCCATCTGGGGTATCGCCTGTTTTTTCCAGTAAAATACCTAAAAAAGTTAGATGGAAAAACAGAGCAAGTAAAACTTGGAAAGACGACAAATGAATAAGAGATTTACCGATGAGCTTGTCGATCTCGGAAACTTCCTCCAGGCGAAGGTTCAGAGCGTCGGTCAAATCCCGAATGGTGGATTTGTCCTTCTCCGCCTGCTCGGAAGCCTTGGAATTAGAAACTCCAAGGGCCAGATTACTGGCTTCCAAGTCTTGTTGTGCTTTCACAAGGTTCTTGTGAAGCTCAACATTCTCCTTGCGGAGAATTTCGGCATTGCCAGAATCTTCTGCTGCTTGTTTAGCTTCAGCTAATGCAGCTGAAAAGCAAGGGAAAAATCCGAGTTAGCCAGCTCCTCGGAAAAAACTTAGGCAAATAATTGAATTGGAAATTTCAGGAGGAAAATGTTTACCTTGTGTTTCCGACAATGCGAGCTTAGCTGATTCCAGCTCTGCTTCCCTTTCTTCAAGAATAGAGAGAAGACTTCTAATGTTGCACCCTGATTTCTAGGGGATACTCACCGTACGAACTGGATAGCAGATGCTTGGATTATGGGGCATAACTGCTCCCACGTCCCAGCTTCCTGGTAGGCCTGCGCTTATGCGCGACAACACAAGCCCTGCTATTCCATCGTCGATGTAAACTATCCACTAGAGATCAAAGGCACTTCCGTCGACGTACTTCAAACCATACACACATGGTACGTCAACGGCATTTAACAAGTGATATCACAACAGATCTCTACGACACAAAAGATTGAAATAAGTTGCAAATGGCTCTCATTAGAGCAGAGATAGCAAATACAATCATTCAGAGGGCACATGCCCCAACAATACATCATTACAATACAGCGGAAGCATTCAACATGTCTGAGTACAGACAAGAACCAAATAGGCCTAAGAGGCCGGAAACAAACAGACGGAGCCCATCCACGAAGTCTCGGATCCTGCCCGGGTCCGCTATCTACTCGTCAGCAGACTCGTCATGATCCACGTAGTAGCCACCATGTAGATCCTCGGAAACGTCGTCTGCGTAAACCACAGCCCCAAAGGGGTCAGTACATAAACGTACTGGCAAGCAAGACTCACAGTTCACCAAAGTGTAACCCGTCAACACCAAGCACAGATGCCTTGGGTTCAACGGAAGAGAGGGGATATAAAAGATGCTGCAACTGGCTGCGCTAACCAACTACAGAGATTCTACCACTTCCGGCTATCAGAAAGGAGATAAGATCGAGGATTGTAACCAACTGAAAGATAACTTCAAACAAACTCATCCTGGATCTCGCCCCTTTTCCAAAGAAGCAATCCGAGGATAACTCACACAGTTGTATTAAAGGTGAATCAAGTTATTGTGTCATCAACCTATTACTAGTCAAGTTATTAATCATTGGGTGTAACATGTTGGATCATTATGTTTAAGTTGTCCTGAGTACTTGTTAGCCAGTACTTTCACCAAGTAATCCATAACCGCGGAAAACACGGCTTCTCGAGAAGATTATCCCTGCAGGGTTGCACCAATTTAGCCGTACACTCATGAATATCCCGCCAGATGGAGCGGCCACTCCACCAAGCGGGGCACTCAACACAATCCAACCCTTCTTCGCATCAAGCCCAAAGCACCTTGGGCGCACGGCTACTCGGGCCCAGAAGAAAATGGACCCTCATAGCACTCTAAGACCGTGTCCCCCTATATGCCGACTACGAAAGTTCCACCCGGGTACCAAGGGCTCGCAAGATCATGCATGCAGCAAATGGAAAACCCGAACTAAATGAGGCGATTTGGACGAGATGCGAATCGGGTCAAACTGAGGGGGAGCCCATACTCCCCAAATGCGGGTAGTGCGCTCATCATGGATCAGTAGACAAGACCCTTTTCCTATTAGGGTCGACACTAGCAGGCCTCAAAACCACGAAGGGCCTCCTGCCGGTGCCTTATCATCAAATTTATTATTAATAGCAACATTAGCATGATTGATTGATTAAACATCGAGCCCCCACAACGTAATGAAATAGTAACAGAAAGTAACGGGTAACAGACTCGAGCAAAACAACCTAAGCATGCTAGTAAGACACGGGCTCAAACAATGGTTATAGGTATGGAGGTGAGGCAATATCAGGGTTAAGGGATTCATGTGATAGGATCGTAGCAGAAACAACTACTACTAAGGCTAGCAGAAATAGACAACGGAAAGTATCGGTAACCAATGTTGAAAGGAACACAGTGGTTCATGTGAGTGATAACTTGCCTGCAAACCCAGTAGCCTGGTACTGAGCTAACTCCTTAGAAGGGGTGTCGTAAGTATCGTCGGTCTCAACGTCGTCGTGTATCCGAGAAGAAGCAAACAAACAAGGCAGAAAGATAAACAATCAATATCATGGCATTGTGCACAATCAAGATGATGCATGACAGTTTAATTGATGCATCCAAAGGAAATAGTTGACAAGATAGAAACAGGATTAAATGGACCCATATGCAATGGGACTGCATATGGAAAGCCCATGAATTATGGTTGAATTAATTGCTTTACAGCTAATCATCATATGAAAGTGGATTAGCATGATGCATGGCTGAGGAAAATAGCAAGATAACAACAATTGAATCAAATAGAAATAAGGTTTAACAAGTTTGGAAATTCATTTATTAAGTGTTGGAATGTTGGTTACTTAAAGGTGTCACACAAGCATTTGTTGTTTTCATCAAGTTAAATTGTTCAAAACAGATAACAAAGTTTATATTTGAAAAGAAAACAAGATTTTAGTTGGAATACATGTTTCACTTGTTGAAAAAGGATTTCAAATAAATTATTTATGAATTAAGCAAGTTTAAGCAAGAATTAAATGAATTTAATTCAAACATGAAATTATTTGAATTTTTATTTGTTCAAAACATTGAGTGAAGGTCATATTTGAGAATGTTATGCTTTTAGGGTAGGAAAACATATTTTATATGTCCCAAAAGAATTTGATTTGATCAAGTTATGAATTTAGCAATATTAAATGAATTAAACAAGATTTAAATTATTTAACCAATTTTAATTATTCAAAACATGAAACAAAATTTATATTTGGAAAGGTGGTTTAATTTTGCATGGAAAACACATTTCATTTGTGGAAATTGGATTTAAAATGAGCAAGTTATTATTTTGGCAATTTTAAATGCAATAAATAAGAAACAGTTGTTTTCAGCAATTTAAATTATTCAAAACAGCAAACAAAATTTATATTTGGAAAGTACATGAAAAATTGATTGGAAAACATATTTGGTTTGTGAAATTTGGAATTTTTATGAACAAGTTATGAATTTTGCAAGTTTAAGTGAATTTGACAAGTTTTCAAATATTGCACCAATTTAAAATATTCAAAACAGTAAACAAATTTTATATTTGGATAGATCATTTAATTTGGTACTGAAAACATATAAAAAATGTTGGATTTGGAGTTAAAATGATTTTATTATGCTATTTACAAAATTTGGGGTAAATCTGCCATTTTTAGTGCACTAGGGACTTAGGAAATATTTTTCAGGGATCTAGATATAATTTACAAGGACTTGGTTGTGATTTCTATGAAGTGTTGTGACAAAACAAATGAAAATAAAAAGTTTTGGGTTAATGGTTGGGAGGGGGACTCGAACCCACAACCTGCTGATGCGCTCCAGGGGTGCTAACCAGTGGGATGGTGCGATTGTGTTGACAGTATGGGGCTGCGGGGGAGCTTATGGTTCAGAAACGGCCCTGAACCCAATTCGGAAAAATAGCCAGAAAAGGTGGGGAGCTGGGGATCGAACCCAGCACCTCCAGGTGCGCGCATAGGGCCTTTGCCAGTGCGGCTACTGCTGTTTTTTGCTAGAAGGGGGACTCGAGGGGGTTAAGATGTAGTTTAGGCGCGGGATTTTCTCTGAATCTAAGAACCGATCTCTGTATCTCGATGGAGCAGGCAGCAGCGAACGCAGCGCTCGGCTGCTGCTCGCCGGAGGGAAAATAGGGAGGCGCCGTGGGGGTGTGGCCAAGGGAGAGATGAGGGGAGGGAAGGAGAAGGAGGAGGCTCACCTTGGGGGGCTGGAAGGATGCGGATCGGGGCGGACAGCAGGGAGCGGTCGGTGCCGGTCGTGGGCAGCAGAGGTGGCGACATGGACATGGCGGCGGCGCTCGGAGGCTCTCCGGCCAGCGCCGAGGGCACGGCGAGGGAGATGGAGCCGTGGCGGTTCCATTCCCGCCGCTTGCGCGGCCGGAGGTGCCCCGGACGGCCGGCGATCACCGGAGCCAAAGGAGGCCACTTTCGGGTTCAGAAAAGAAACAAATTTCAGAGAGAGGCAGAGGGGATCTGGGGAGGAAAGGAAGAGGGTGGCGGCTTGAGGAGGAAGAAGAAAGCTAGGGTTTCGGAGGGGGATAGAAATAGAGGAGGAGGGGGAGCAGGTAGGGGGGAACGTGGCGTTTTCTCCTCCACAGGAGCTTACCTGCTCCCTGCTCTCGTCCGTACGAGGAAGACGAAGGACAGGTGGGGTACTGGGCCAACAGAGAAATAGGTATATGGGCTGGGCTGCTGGGCTGCTCCCTCTCCTGCGTTTCTTTTCTTTTTATTATTTGCTTTCCTGTTTTTTTTTGTAGCAAGAGAGAGTGGAAGAGATAGATAGGTTTTAGAGTTGCAAAAAATTTGGGAAAATTACTGTGAGTTAATTAGGTCAAGGCCTACCAAAAGTCAACTTTGGTTTTTCAAAAACATGTGAAATTTGGTGGTGTTTGGAATTAGCTCACATTCAGGGTACTTTGTTATTAATTAAAATAGTATTGAAAACAAAGGTTTTTAATAGGGTGAACCCTATTGATTAAAGTGATTAAAATTATTAGAATAGATTGGTAGTTTTAATGATTTGGAAATTGGTGCTGTTTGCATTTGAGTTTGAGTTTGAAAACAATTTGGGAAATATTTAATTGAAATGAAAGAACCAATTTATTTGTTGCTCAAAGTGGAAATAAAATGAGAACAAGTTGGGTTGTTTTTATTTGTTATTTTTATTCCAAAAGTTGTAACAGAGCAAGTATGAAAACAAGGCAGTTGAAATTGTTTGATTTTCATTGTGAAAACAAAGAATAACAGATGCAAAACAAAAGAAACAAATGCAACAATATGATGACATGATGCAATACCTTAATAACAAGAAAACAAACATTCTAAAGGCTATTTTTCAGACTTGGGATGTTACAAAACGCCCCCCCTTGAAGGAATCGCGCCCCGAGATTCCTACTGAGAAAAGAAAAGGTCTGGATACTTCTTGGGAAGATCTTCTTGAGCTGTGACACGTGAAACACATCGTGCACATTGGATAGTTTAACTGGAAGTTCAAAACAATAGGAATTCCTGGCAACTCTTCTGGAAAGATATCAGGGAATTTGGAAACCACCGGTACATTTTCAAATAAAGGGAGAGGTTTTGTATCGAGGGTGTATAGCTGGATAGAATTTGATGCATTTGGAGAATAGACTATCTGTAATAAGGTTGAAACCGAGTTATTGACATCAATGGAACACCAAGGATGACATCAATGTCAGAATCAGCAACATGAGAGAAGCGAGGAATATGTGGCCTCCCATTAGAATTTGATTTCTGTGTCTGAATTTGGAAATCAACATTTGAGATCCCGGGGAGTGAACAGAGATTTGATTGCTTAGTGGAACCAGAATTAGGTTGTTTGTTGTGGAAAGATCTTTAACACAAAAGAATGTGATGCTCCGGTATGAAACAAAACTTTAGCTGGAATAGAGTTTAGCAGATGAACGGGGAAAACTTTGATTAGACACCGGTAGAAGAATTGAAGTGGAAAACAACAACAAGGTTTGAACGGACGAAAAGGATGTTGAGAAGAATAGGATAACGAAGCAACACCGGGAAAACGAGATCAAAACACTCCTAAGGTACTACGGAAAACCCATCCGGGCTTCTAAAGGATCAATATCTACTGCTTAAGGAATAGAGGATCTGCTTCCGGGGCTTACACGCCTCCGTTCTCAATCGTGAGTAGGCAACATGATAAATCATGTCACAACCACCTCCATTCCTATGGTCTAGTAGATGTAACCATCCTAGAGAAACCAGGATTCGTGAAATCCTAACTTGAAAGTTTAGATGAGAAGGGAAAACAACGTTGCACTTCCTTACCAGAAAAGGGAGGGTGGGTGGGGAAAGAAGAAAAAGAACAGAATTCCTACTCTCACGTTTCATTTTTCCTATATAGCTACAAAATAGTTTCTAGACTCAACTGCGACCAGTAAAAAGGGATCCTACAGGCAGACAGGCTCTGATACCATTTGTTGCACCCTGATTTCTAGGGGATACTCACCGTACGAACTGGATAGCAGATGCTTGGATTATGGGGCATAACTGCTCCCACGTCCCAGCTTCCTGGTAGGCCTGCGCTTATGCGCGACAACACAAGCCCTGCTATTCCATCGTCGATGTAAACTATCCACTAGAGATCAAAGGCACTTCCGTCGACGTACTTCAAACCATACACACATGGTACGTCAACGGCATTTAACAAGTGATATCACAACAGATCTCTACGACACAAAAGATTGAAATAAGTTGCAAATGGCTCTCATTAGAGCAGAGATAGCAAATACAATCATTCAGAGGGCACATGCCCCAACAATACATCATTACAATACAGCGGAAGCATTCAACATGTCTGAGTACAGACAAGAACCAAATAGGCCTAAGAGGCCGGAAACAAACAGACGGAGCCCATCCACGAAGTCTCGGATCCTGCCCGGGTCCGCTATCTACTCGTCAGCAGACTCGTCATGATCCACGTAGTAGCCACCATGTAGATCCTCGGAAACGTCGTCTGCGTAAACCACAGCCCCAAAGGGGTCAGTACATAAACGTACTGGCAAGCAAGACTCACAGTTCACCAAAGTGTAACCCGTCAACACCAAGCACAGATGCCTTGGGTTCAACGGAAGAGAGGGGATATAAAAGATGCTGCAACTGGCTGCGCTAACCAACTACAGAGATTCTACCACTTCCGGCTATCAGAAAGGAGATAAGATCGAGGATTGTAACCAACTGAAAGATAACTTCAAACAAACTCATCCTGGATCTCGCCCCTTTTCCAAAGAAGCAATCCGAGGATAACTCACACAGTTGTATTAAAGGTGAATCAAGTTATTGTGTCATCAACCTATTACTAGTCAAGTTATTAATCATTGGGTGTAACATGTTGGATCATTATGTTTAAGTTGTCCTGAGTACTTGTTAGCCAGTACTTTCACCAAGTAATCCATAACCGCGGAAAACACGGCTTCTCGAGAAGATTATCCCTGCAGGGTTGCACCAATTTAGCCGTACACTCATGAATATCCCGCCAGATGGAGCGGCCACTCCACCAAGCGGGGCACTCAACACAATCCAACCCTTCTTCGCATCAAGCCCAAAGCACCTTGGGCGCACGGCTACTCGGGCCCAGAAGAAAATGGACCCTCATAGCACTCTAAGACCGTGTCCCCCTATATGCCGACTACGAAAGTTCCACCCGGGTACCAAGGGCTCGCAAGATCATGCATGCAGCAAATGGAAAACCCGAACTAAATGAGGCGATTTGGACGAGATGCGAATCGGGTCAAACTGAGGGGGAGCCCATACTCCCCAAATGCGGGTAGTGCGCTCATCATGGATCAGTAGACAAGACCCTTTTCCTATTAGGGTCGACACTAGCAGGCCTCAAAACCACGAAGGGCCTCCTGCCGGTGCCTTATCATCAAATTTATTATTAATAGCAACATTAGCATGATTGATTGATTAAACATCGAGCCCCCACAACGTAATGAAATAGTAACAGAAAGTAACGGGTAACAGACTCGAGCAAAACAACCTAAGCATGCTAGTAAGACACGGGCTCAAACAATGGTTATAGGTATGGAGGTGAGGCAATATCAGGGTTAAGGGATTCATGTGATAGGATCGTAGCAGAAACAACTACTACTAAGGCTAGCAAAAATAGACAACGGAAAGTATCGGTAACCAATGTTGAAAGGAACACAGTGGTTCATGTGAGTGATAACTTGCCTGCAAACCCAGTAGCCTGGTACTGAGCTAACTCCTTAGAAGGGGTGTCGTAAGTATCGTCGGTCTCAACGTCGTCGTGTATCCGAGAAGAAGCAAACAAACAAGGCAGAAAGATAAACAATCAATATCATGGCATTGTGCACAATCAAGATGATGCATGACAGTTTAATTGATGCATCCAAAGGAAATAGTTGACAAGATAGAAACATGATTAAATGGACCCATATGCAATGGGACTGCATATGGAAAGCCCATGAATTATGGTTGAATTAATTGCTTTACAGCTAATCATCATATGAAAGTGGATTAGCATGATGCATGGCTGAGGAAAATAGCAAGATAACAACAATTGAATCAAATAGAAATAAGGTTTAACAAGTTTGGAAATTCATTTATTAAGTGTTGGAATGTTGGTTACTTAAAGGTGTCACACAAGCATTTGTTGTTTTCATCAAGTTAAATTGTTCAAAACAGATAACAAAGTTTATATTTGAAAAGAAAACAAGATTTTAGTTGGAATACATGTTTCACTTGTTGAAAAAGGATTTCAAATAAATTATTTATGAATTAAGCAAGTTTAAGCAAGAATTAAATGAATTTAATTCAAACATGAAATTATTTGAATTTTTATTTGTTCAAAACATTGAGTGAAGGTCATATTTGAGAATGTTATGCTTTTAGGGTAGGAAAACATATTTTATATGTCCCAAAAGAATTTGATTTGATCAAGTTATGAATTTAGCAATATTAAATGAATTAAACAAGATTTAAATTATTTAACCAATTTTAATTATTCAAAACATGAAACAAAATTTATATTTGGAAAGGTGGTTTAATTTTGCATGGAAAACACATTTCATTTGTGGAAATTGGATTTAAAATGAGCAAGTTATTATTTTGGCAATTTTAAATGCAATAAATAAGAAACAGTTGTTTTCAGCAATTTAAATTATTCAAAACAGCAAACAAAATTTATATTTGGAAAGTACATGAAAAATTGATTGGAAAACATATTTGGTTTGTGAAATTTGGAATTTTTATGAACAAGTTATGAATTTTGCAAGTTTAAGTGAATTTGACAAGTTTTCAAATATTGCACCAATTTAAAATATTCAAAACAGTAAACAAATTTTATATTTGGATAGATCATTTAATTTGGTACTGAAAACATATAAAAAATGTTGGATTTGGAGTTAAAATGATTTTATTATGCTATTTACAAAATTTGGGGTAAATCTGCCATTTTTAGTGCACTAGGGACTTAGGAAATATTTTTCAGGGATCTAGATATAATTTACAAGGACTTGGTTGTGATTTCTATGAAGTGTTGTGACAAAACAAATGAAAATAAAAAGTTTTGGGTTAATGGTTGGGAGGGGGACTCGAACCCACAACCTGCTGATGCGCTCCAGGGGTGCTAACCAGTGGGATGGTGCGATTGTGTTGACAGTATGGGGCTGCGGGGGAGCTTATGGTTCAGAAACGGCCCTGAACCCAATTCGGAAAAATAGCCAGAAAAGGTGGGGAGCTGGGGATCGAACCCAGCACCTCCAGGTGCGCGCATAGGGCCTTTGCCAGTGCGGCTGCTGCTGTTTTTTGCTAGAAGGGGGACTCGAGGGGGTTAAGATGTAGTTTAGGCGCGGGATTTTCTCTGAATCTAAGAACCGATCTCTGTATCTCGATGGAGCAGGCAGCAGCGAACGCAGCGCTCGGCTGCTGCTCGCCGGAGGGAAAATAGGGAGGCGCCGTGGGGGTGTGGCCAAGGGAGAGATGAGGGGAGGGAAGGAGAAGGAGGAGGCTCACCTTGGGGGGCTGGAAGGATGCGGATCGGGGCGGACAGCAGGGAGCGGTCGGTGCCGGTCGTGGGCAGCAGAGGTGGCGACATGGACATGGCGGCGGCGCTCGGAGGCTCTCCGGCCAGCGCCGAGGGCACGGCGAGGGAGATGGAGCCGTGGCGGTTCCATTCCCGCCGCTTGCGCGGCCGGAGGTGCCCCGGACGGCCGGCGATCACCGGAGCCAAAGGAGGCCACTTTCGGGTTCAGAAAAGAAACAAATTTCAGAGAGAGGCAGAGGGGATCTGGGGAGGAAAGGAAGAGGGTGGCGGCTTGAGGAGGAAGAAGAAAGCTAGGGTTTCGGAGGGGGATAGAAATAGAGGAGGAGGGGGAGCAGGTAGGGGGGAACGTGGCGTTTTCTCCTCCACAGGAGCTTACCTGCTCCCTGCTCTCGTCCGTACGAGGAAGACGAAGGACAGGTGGGGTACTGGGCCAACAGAGAAATAGGTAGATGGGCTGGGCTGCTGGGCTGCTCCCTCTCCTGCGTTTCTTTTCTTTTTATTATTTGCTTTCCTGTTTTTTTTGTAGCAAGAGAGAGTGGAAGAGATAGATAGGTTTTAGAGTTGCAAAAAATTTGGGAAAATTACTGTGAGTTAATTAGGTCAAGGCCTACCAAAAGTCAACTTTGGTTTTTCAAAAACATGTGAAATTTGGTGGTGTTTGGAATTAGCTCACATTCAGGGTACTTTGTTATTAATTAAAATAGTATTGAAAACAAAGGTTTTTAATAGGGTGAACCCTATTGATTAAAGTGATTAAAATTATTAGAATAGATTGGTAGTTTTAATGATTTGGAAATTGGTGCTGTTTGCATTTGAGTTGGAGTTTGAAAACAATTTGGGAAATATTTAATTGAAATGAAAGAACCAATTTATTTGTTGCTCAAAGTGGAAATAAAATGAGAACAAGTTGGGTTGTTTTTATTTGTTATTTTTATTCCAAAAGTTGTAACAGAGCAAGTATGAAAACAAGGCAGTTGAAATTGTTTGATTTTCATTGTGAAAACAAAGAATAACAGATGCAAAACAAAAGAAACAAATGCAACAATATGATGACATGATGCAATACCTTAATAACAAGAAAACAAACATTCTAAAGGCTATTTTTCAGACTTGGGATGTTACATCTAACTTCTTTATTCTTGATGGTAAGCTTCCTGAAAACTTCCCTGTTGATGGCTTCGGAGGTTTGCTGAAACATAGCAAGGAGAAGAATGAGTACAAAAAGCATCAAAGCAAAAAGCACGCATTTTAATTAATGCTTGGGGGCTATAGTTATATACCTGGCTCATGCGCTGCAAACCTGCCAAGTTTTCTTTGAACTCTTTCGCGTATTCCGCGAAGAGATTCCCGGCTGCGTCCAAGCCGTCATTGATAGCTTTGAAATCCTTGTCAAAGGTGGGAATTTCCTCGTCGAAAGTCCGAGTTAATTTTTCCACCTCTGGGGCCGCCCTTTCCCTCGTGTCCGGGTCGGACACAATGGGCTGGCTGGGCTCTGGGGGCTTGGTGGTGGGGGCTGCAGTAGGCTCTTCCGCCATCGTGCTTGGCGTGTCCGGGGCGACGGCGGGAGAAGGTTGGCTGCCTCGGCTGGAAGAAACCTTGTATTTCTTCAGCTTCTTCGGCTTCAGGGTGGAAGGTGGCAGGCTAAAAACATAAAAACCCGGAAAAGGTCAAAACACCGAAGATGGATGAAAAAAGTTCCCATAAAAGAAAAATCCAGAAGAAAGAACCTGGAGGTGGCGACGGGGATTCCGTCAAGATCGATGATTTCGTCCGAGGAAGTTATCTTCTTGCGCTTGCGTCCACCTGTAGCGGCGGTGCGCAGCGCGTCCAGCTCAGCCTCAGACACCAAGTCCGAGTCTGAAAGATCCTCGAACTGTCGAACAAGCAAGATCAAAATCAGAAGCTAGGAAATCCGAGATAAAATAGAACTGTACCCAAATGACTGAAAAATTACCTTGGGAACCGGATTTTCGGCCGTGTACATTGGCCGACTCTCTGTGTATTGGTCCGCGATGCGACCAACTGGTTGATGCACCGCCTAAGTTCCTTTGCGGGCCAATCCTTGGCGGATGTCCGCATCGGATCGTTGACTCCCGTGTATTCACACAGGAAACGGCCGCTGTGGTTGGCTAGTGGCTGGATCCGCCTAATCAGCCAGCATAGAACCGTGTCCATGCCGGTTAGAGGCGGATCCATGGAGGTAAGCTTGGCGATGTGCCGCTTGATCTTTAGCAGATCTGGCGGCAGAACTTGGACGGCTTCTGTTCCCCAGTTATCCTGGGGAACGGCGGCGGAGTTCACAAAAGGTGGAACCCCGACGGCCTTTTTAGGAAAGGGCACGTCGGGATGATAGAAGAAAGAACCCGTCCAAAATTTGACGGATTCTGAAGTTTTGATCTTGGGGAACCAATCCTCTCGGAATCTCCGAAGAGTGAAGGATATAGTTCCGCAAGTTGGGAGTGCGCCCTCCGAAGAGTTTCGCTTAACTCCAAAACAGTACATCCAGAAATCTAACCTAGGTTCTAGCCCTAAGTAGCCTTCGAACAAGGCCTGAAAGCCGGCCATGTACAGAATGGAATTGGGGGGAAGATTGTGGGGCTGGATGTTGTAATGAGAGAGAACCTGGAGGAAGAAAGAAGATGGTGGAAGTCCCATACCTCGCAAAAGGTGGGAAGAAAGGAGCACCCTTTCGCCATCTCGTGGCGCGGGTTCAGTTTCTTCTTCTGGCAGCCGCCATTTCTTCTTGAGAACCAGGCCCTCCTTTTCCAAGTTTGGAAGGAGAGCCGGGGGAATACTGCAGGCACTCCAGTTGCCTGCAGATTCCGCTTCCTCGTCCGCTCCGGTGGCGGCGGCAGCGGCGGCCTCCGCGGCGGCGAGCTCGTCGCCAAGGAGTTCGATCTTTTCCTCTGCCGTTTCAGGTGCAAACGGCGGGGTTGTCGCGGCGCTCGATGGCGCAATGTCCGCGGCGGTGGAAGCGTTTTCTCCACCCGCCGCGGAAGCAGCAGTCTTCTCCAGCTCGCCGCCGGCGTGCGTCTGCAATCCCGGCTGCGGATCCAGATCGTTGACAAGCTCGTCGATGGCGGTGCGGGTTGGTGACGACGGAGAGGAGGCCATCTTTCGGTGGTGCTTTGCGTTTCGGTGCGTTTGATGCTAGGTGCGCCTGGGACAAGGACTTGCTCTCGAGCTCGCGTGCGCAGCAATGGCGTGGGCAGTGAGGGAGTGAGGAAAGTTTCGGAGGAGGACGATGACGGCTATTTATAGCCAGAAATCCGTTTAGATACGTGCCAACGGCTCTTTCGACCGTTGGATGTTCGACGCGTGTCGCTCGCCGGAAACTACGGGAAATATAACGACAGGGGAATGATGGCTATCTCCTCGTTTCCCGTGAGAATCTGTCAGAGATACGTTGCAGGGTTTCCCGCGTGAAACCAAGCGTCGCCTGCGTCAGCATGATTAAAGCGCTGACGTTAGAAGTTCCTTTTCCGCGAAGGATCGCGAGAAGAAAAGCCGGATTTTCATAGTTCCGAGTTTTATGTTACCATCTCCTTCAAAAGGAAAGAAGAAAGAATCAAGACTGCTGAATTAAGATTTCCCGGACAAAATGTATTTGGCGAAAGACGGAGAATCAGAGTTTTGATCCTTCCTGGGGGCTACTGTCGGATATATACTGAATAGGGGTATAGAAGATGGTAGACAGAGAGCCGGACTACCAGGGTGGCCTACGTGGTAATGGGCTTAGGTCCATTGGGCGGCCCAGTAGTCCGACGCGTAGAAGCCGGATTCTAGAAGAACCCGGATCACGGCCCGCGTGATCTGGCTTGGAGGAGAAGACGGATTCCTTACTTTCCAAGTTACAAGTTAAACGTAGTCTTCTAGGTTTCCTGCTCTGTAAGCCCTAATCCGGCTATTATATAAAGCCGGACGGGAGATAGATTAAAGAGGCACAAGTTAGATACAAGTTCAAACCCTACGCAACTCGCCGAGAAGTTCATCCTCGTCGAGTAGCTAGATCTATTCCCTCACACTGTAACCCTGTTATACGGGCTTTAGTCCCAATTAGTGAGAAGTGCAGGAGTAGGTACGCCGTACTGTCGCGACGTACCGAACCTTGGTAAAATCCCGTGTTCTGTGTTACTACGCTATCCCGTTACCCCACGTCTCTACCGTAGTCTCATGGCACCCCCGTCTATGAAAACTACTACGATGTCTCGACACTTGGTTTGCTCCGGGGCGGCCTCTAGCGACTGCGGGGACCAGCGGCCCGTCGGGCTAGGGTTAGGGTTTCGGGTCCTGGGGATACACAAGGAGAGAGGAATTCAGAAGTGAGGAGGACGAAACATGCACGAATGGGACACCTTACGGGGTCTTATCCTCGCTAGAGAAGCATGCATGAGGTGGCCTCAGCGACTTCGACGACCAGCTCGTCTACTGGCCGGAGGACGAAGAAACAAAAGAGCCATTTTATGAAAATACCCCCTGGAGTTTCTGGTATTTGCAAATTGGTCTGTTTCTCTTTAAACAAAACTAAAACCGAGTTTTTTAGGGCCTTTTTGCAAACATTTAAATTGGCAAAAATAATTTTTGAAATCCTCACAAAATTTCCAACCTCACTACTTAAAGGTTTTCCCAATTTGAAAATGTTTTTAATTCACATTTGCAGTGATCACTTTAAGTGATTTTGGGAAATTTTTATTAAAAATTCAAATTAAAACTTGGTTCAAATTTTACATGAATTCTATGACATGAACATAACACCACAACACCACTTCATAACAAAGTTGGGATGTTACACCCTTGACGTAGCGCAGGATCGGTTTCACCGGGTTGAGATGAGGCTCCGGAGGCACATGCATGTAAAGACACGCCTGCTAGACAACATGGGTGATGTTGGGGCGGGTGAGCGTTAGATAGTGCAGCGCACCGGCGTAGCTGCAGTACTCGGTTGGATCAGCAAGTAGAGGGCCGTCGTCAGCGGAGAGCTTGCAACAGACGTCAAGGTGGGTCGTGCTAGGATTGCAATCGACCATGCCGGCACGCTGGAGGAGCTCGAGAGGGTACTTCCGTTGGGAGATAACCATGCCTGACGAAGTCCGAGTAACCGAGATGTCAAGGAAGAAGGCCAGTGCACCAAGGTCGGTCATCACAAACTCCGAGTGCGGCTGCTGAGTAAGGAACCGAAGGAGGTGATCAGAGGAGGCGGTGCTGATAATATCATCCACGTACAGTAGGATGTAAGCCATGTCCTGTCTGTGCTTGTAGATGAAGAGGGAAACGTCTGACTTGGAAGCGGCAAAGCCAAGACGATGCGCGAAGTGGGCGAACCGCTGGTACCATGCGCGCGGGGCCTGCTTGAGGCCATAAAGTGACTTGTGGAGTCGACAAACATAGTCGGGGTAGCGAGCATCGACGAAGCCTGACGGCTTCGGGCAGTAGACCTCCTCGTCGAGATTTCCATGGAGGAATGCATTATTGACGTCGAGCTGGTGAATTGGCCACGAGCATGACACCGCAAGGCTAAGGACGACGCAGATCGTGGCCAGCTTGACGACGGGGCTGAACGTATCATCGAAGTCGATCCCCGGTTGTTGAGAAAAGCACAAAACACCCACCGGGCCTCGTAGCGGGCAAGGCTGCCATCCGAGTGGAACTTGTGCTTGAATATCCATTTTCCTTAAACAATATTAGCACGAGCTGGACTGGTACCAGTGACCATGTCCCATTAGCAGCGAGATCCTCAAATTCATCATGCATCGCGCGCCGCCAGTTTGAGTCAAGAAATGCACCCCGGTATGTTTTGGGAACATGAGACGGAACGGAGTGAAAAGCGGTGAGGTTCAACCGACCAACAGGCTGGAAAAGACCCCAGTTTTGCACGAGTGTTCATGGTGTGGGTATTAGAGGGACACAGTGGTCGATGAATGACGACGGGAGGGGAAGAATCGCTGGGCACGGAGGTGTGCGAGCTAGCTGGGCTAGGCGAGGAGGCAACTGAGGCCGGCGGAGGGCTAAACGGGACAGGGGAGTGCAGTGGAGAAGATGGGCCGGAAAGAGGCCCAACTGGGTTGGTGGGGGCGCGCCGATGAGGGGAAGCTGGAGGAGTGCCATGCACAGGGGGTTGCGGATGCCCATGCATAGCGGGTGGTGCTGGGAAGGTGTGATTGACACGAGACGCATGTGTGGGCTGTGTGGCAGCGAGATCGAGCAATAAATCGAGCATAGCCTGGGTGTTGGTGGGTCGGTCTGGTGATAGGGAGAATGGGAAGACGGACTCGTCGAAAACAACTTGACGAGAAACAATTACTCGACGAGTTTGTAGATCGAGGCAACGGTATCCTTTATGGTTGCTACAGTAACCGAGGAAAACGTAGGCGACAGAACGCGGAGCGACTTTGTGTGGGGCAGTGGCGGACTGGTTGGGATAACATAGGAAGCCAAAGACGCGTAGAGAGGCATAGTTTGGCGCGGTGTCGTGGATACGAACAAATGCGATGGCGAAACTGATACGTCTCCAACGTATCTATAATTTCTGATGTTCCATGTTGATATTATGCCAATTGTTACATGTTTGCCGTATGTTTTCCTACGTTTTCTTACGTTTTCCGGGACTAACCTATTAACAAGATGCCAAGTGCCAATTCCCTGTTTTCTGTTGTTTTTTATTTCAGCAAAGTTGTTCAGGAAATATTCTCGGAAATGGACCCCACGAATCCCGAAGTTCCTATTTTCCCCGGAAGCATCCCGAAGTCCCGAAGAGCCCCGGAGGGGGGCCACAGGGTGGCCACACCATAGGGTGGTGCGGGCCCCCTGGCCGCGCCACCAGGTGGTGTGGGCCCCCTGGCCACCCCCTGGCATCGCCCTTTCGCCTATATATACTCCCCGATGCATAAACCCTAAAAAATCGGCAAAATTCCACGAGACCTTCCGCAGCTGCCGTCACCGTCAACCCAAGTTTTCGGGGGACAGATCTCTGTTC
The DNA here is from genome assembly GCA_028641055.1 of Alopecurus myosuroides. Taxonomy (NCBI): domain Eukaryota; kingdom Viridiplantae; phylum Streptophyta; class Magnoliopsida; order Poales; family Poaceae; genus Alopecurus; species Alopecurus myosuroides. The sequence continues at coordinate 461,082,138 of CM054057.1, read as the reverse complement.
TGGCACCCTGCCGGGACGGGGAAGTGCCCCCGGAACCATCTCCATCGACTCCACCGCCATCTCCATCGCCGTTGTTGTCTCCTATGATGAGGAGGGAGTAGTTCTCCCCCGAGGCTGAGGGCTCTGCCGGTAGCTATGTGGTTCATCTCTCTCTCCCATGGTGTGATCTATATGTGATTGTGAGCTTTGTAATCTAGGTTAATAATTAGATGCTACTATTCATCTTGTGCTACTCAAGTGTTTTATTAATATGAACTTTGGACTCACCTTGTCCCACGGTGTGAAGGTGACAGTGTGGACATCGTGTGTGTCCCCTCTATGAATTGTGGTGTTTGTCTAGTACCTTCTAGAGCGCTCAAGTTGACAGTGTGGGGCTAACTAGACATGGGAATTCTTACTTAAAGGAATGCTTTTTGCAACCCTACGCGTTGATTAGTGTTCATTATCCAACCGGAGAGGGTTAAGAGTAGCATAGTGAAGAGAAGATATTTAGTTATTCAATTATGTGATCATTGCTGAGAGTGTCCACTAGTGAAAGTAGGATCCCTATGCCTTGTTTCCAAGCATTGAAATACCGTTTTCCACCAGTTCTGCTACTTGTTTGCTTGTGCCATATCTATTTTAGATTGCTATTATTACTTATAACCATCCATATTACTCGCATTTCACTATCTCTTCGCCGAACTAGTGCATCTATATACCTGACAAGTATATTGGGTGTGTTGGGGACACAAGAGACTTATTGCATCTTAATTGCAGGGTTGCTTGAGAGGGATATCTTTGACCTCTACCTCCCTGAGTTCGATATTGGGTGATCCACTTAAGGGAAACTTGCTGTTGTTCTACAAACCTCTGCACTTGGAGGCCCAACACTGTCTACAAAAATAGAAGAGTGCGTAGACATCAGAAACCTAAGGGTTGTGAAGGTCGCACGTTGACTATATTGGTGGCTGCCGCGAGTGCTTCAACCCAGTAGGATGGCAGCATGGATTACTGAAAAAGGAGGGTGCGGGTGAGGTCGTTGATAGTACGTATTGCACGCTCGGCCTTGACTTTTTGAGCGGATGTATATGGACATGAAAGGCGGAGATGAATACCATGAGTGGTGAAGAAGGAGGTGACGGTAGAGTTGATGAACTCAGTTCCATTGTCGGCTTGCATGGAAACTAGGGGCCAGGAAAATTGTGCGAGCATTCGCGACAAAGTTAATAATTATGGCGGCGGTCTCGGATTTGCGTGTGATAGGAAAAGTCCACATAAAATGCGAGAAATCATCGATAACAGTGTGGTAGTATTTAAAACCAGAATTACTCAAAACTGGAGATGTCCAAAGTCACAATGTATTAATTGAAACCGTGCAACACTTATCGAGGTAGACCTAGTGAAGGGCAGTCGTACATGCTTTTCAAGTTGGTAGGCTTGGCAAACATGCGAGTGTGCTTTATTACATGGTATAAAAGACTTCTTATGAAGGTGCGACATTGCATCAAGACCTGGATGACCTAAACGATGATGCCATAGCTCGATGGAGGGGTTGGCGAGGAGACAATGGGCGTGGTGGTTGATGGCCGAGAAGGGGAAGACGTAGACATCACCACGGCTATCGCAGCGGAGGAGCATGACCTTAGTTCAAAGATCCTTAACAGAAAAACCAAGAGGGTCAAATTCGATAGAGCAGCCATTATCAGTAGTAAAGGGACAGATAGAAAGAAGATTCTTGACAAGATTAGGAAGTACTAAAACATTGGATAGAGTAAGAGTGCGAGTGGAAAGAGGGACAAAAGCATGACCGACATGGGATGTGGTCATGGTGAAGACATTGCCCACGGTGACAAGAGTAGGAGAAGAGGAAGGAGAGAGAAGTTGGAGCATACCGGGGTCGGAGGTCATGTGCACGGTGGAGCCGGAGTCCATGGCGTACTCACCGCCGTTGGTGGATGGTGTGGCGGAGGAGGAGGTGGCTGCGTTCTTCAAAGCAGCCATGAGGGTGGAGCAGTCCCAAGATGGAGCGCCGGTGTAGCCGGGGATGGTCGGCGCGTTGGTGCCGAATGCCTAGCCATACAGGGGGCCAGGGAGGTGAACGCATGGGCGGGAGGTAGTGCAGGAGCAGGAGGCCGGCCCAACAGCCAGTCCCGTGGCCCTGGGTGCACCTCCTGCCTGGGTGGCACCTCAGCGCCACGCGTGCCGCTGCCGCTCTACGTACACGACGTAATCGACGTCCACGGTGACTCCAGTGACAACGACGATGGCGGGTGATGACCCACAAGTATAGAGGATCGCAATAGTCTTCGAGGGAAGTAAAACCCAAATTTATTGATTCGGCACAAGGGGAGCCAAAGAATATTTATTAGCCTTAACAATTGAGTTGTCAATTCAGCTGCACCTGAAAGTATACTTGCTTGGAACAATTTATCAGTGGTAACAATTTTATAGCAGCAGTAGAAATAAAATAATAGCAGTAGTAAAATAGTAACAACAGTAGCAATCGCGGAAAACAGCACAATGGGAAGTACCGTAGGCATAGAGGGAATGGATGGACGGGCGTTGCATGGATAACATAGGTCATGTAATAATCTAAACATGGGCATTGGATAATAATAATAAACCATCCAACTTCTAGGCAAACCATAGGCATGTGTTCCAATATAGTCATATGTGCTCGCAATGAGAAACTTGCACAACATCTTTTGTCCTACCATCCCGTGGCAGCGGGGCCTCTAGGGAAACTACCGGTAATTAAGGTGCTCCTTTTAATAAAGCACCGGAGCAAAGCATTAACACTCCATGAATACACGTGATCCTCACATCACAACAATCCCCTCCGGTTGTCCCAATTTATGTCACTTTGGGGCCTTGGATTCTGGACAATGACATGTGTAAACAACTTGTAGATATGATCAAGAAACATAATTATACTCATGAAACAATAACATGTTCAGATCTGAGATCATGGCACTCGGGCCCTAGGGACAAGCATTAAGCATAACAAGTTGCAACAACGGTAGAAAACACTAACAATGGATACTAGGCACTATGCCTTAACAATCTGACATTATTACATGATCAATCTCATCCAATCACTTCCATCCCTCTCAGCCTACAGCTGTGTTTACTCACACATGGACGGGGGAATCATGGATGGTTGATGCAAAAGAAGAGGCGGTGTCGATGGCGATGATCTCCTTCGAATCCCCGTCTCGGCAGGGCGCCAGAACAGGAACTTCTGATCCCCGAATTGAGTTTTGAGGTGGCGGCGGTGCTCTGTTTTGTTTTTGTGGAATATGACGAAACCCCCCTCGATTTTTAGTTTACGGGGCATATGTAATCGAAAGGGGAGTCCGAGGGGGCGCCGGGTGGCCCACACCACCAGGCGGCATCGCCAAGGGGGGCTTCAGGGGGTGGTGTGCCCCCTCCTGGCCCCTCTCCAGGCCTCCTTCTTGCTCCCGGAGTCTTCTGGTGTTTTAAGCTCAATGGGATTTTTCCTGGGCAATTTCCCGAAATTTGATTTTTCTGCACAAAAATGAGACACCAAGTTAATTCTGCTAAAAACAACGTTAGTCTGTGTTAGTGGTATCCAAAACTCACAAGTTTAGAGGAAAATAATAAGGAAAGTGTTCAGAAAAGGAGATACGTTTTGGACGTATCAACTCCCCCAAGCTTAGCTTATTGCTTGTCCTCAAGCAATTCAGTGATAACTGAGTGCGATAAAAGACTTTTACAAACACATTTGTTTCATATGATGTAAATATACTCACTATATGATCAAGTGCTTAGGCAATTCACAATAAGATGTATTCAAGATAAAAGTCACCTAGCAGTTATGAAAACCATGAAGAGATGCCAACAAACTAATAATAAACAACATGAAGTATATCAATCTGCAAGATTGCAATGCTCATAATAGGGTATGATAAAGTGTACTCGCTTGCCCTTAATAATGGAGCAAAACATAAATGCTAGGTCACCTCTGAAGTTCAAATGAAGACTAGAAATAAAGATATCAAAGATACAAGCATCAAAGTTATACCACAATCAACCGTGTTTTGGATAAGCACATTACACTAAGAATGAAAACCATGCTCTCAAGAAAGTTTGTAAAGCGATAAGGTGAAGACTCAACATAAAAAATAAAAGAAAGGCCCTCCGTAGAGGGAAGAAGGGATTAACTCATGTGCTAGAGCAATTTAATTTATTAATTAGAGGTATTAAAAATATTTTTAAGAGAGGTGTATGCTTATGTCAACGAATGGTAAATAGACAATACAGTATGTCACAAGACAACCAGACTTCACAAGAGCGGCTCCCATAGAAGGACGCACCTGGGTAGAAGGTCATCCCTCTTTCTTTTTTGTTTATACAATTATGCTTTAGCTGATAAATCAGGGGCAAAAGTAGTGATGAACCCACTAGTCCAGGGTGTGAAATCCAATCAACAAGTGAGATAAAGATTCTCTATTTACGTCCTCATGAGCTAAAACAGGGGCACAAAACAGGATTTTTTTGTGAAGGTTTTAAAGGTAGCACACGAGAAATTTACTTGGAGTGGCAGTTAAATACCACATATATAGGTAGGTATGATGGACACATTTGGCAAACTTTGGTTTTTGGGAGTTGGATGCACAAGTAGAGCTCATACGCAGTACAGGTGAAGGCTAGCAATAGACGGGGAGCAACAATCAAGAGAGCAACAACTATCATAATCATGCTTGCGACAAAACAAAATTAACAGGGGCATAAAAATGATACAAATACTCCGAGGAAAAATAAATCATAAAGGCTTAATTGACTTTTTGTTTTCAGCCATAGCATGCGTGAGCATGTGCCAAGTCGATTCAAGCAAAACAATCAGAGGGAGATAACACAATGTCATACCCTTCTATGAATAAAACAATGCAAGCAAACATTCATATGGCATGCTATCTTATATTAATAAGTTGGAACTAAACACGTGAGAGCACGAACTATTAAGAATCAATTAAATAACATACACCTTACATGGACGAACTAAGCATGTTTACACGGATGAATATATGTACAAAAAAAAGAGAGTTAATACCAGCCTCTCACCACAACTTGGATTGTCGTAAATCGTCAATACTGCTCTTCACTTGTGGATTGAATAATATAAAATGATAATCAAGCTCAAATGGAGACACGGAAGTCCGATGAACTGTGCAACAAACTTTAAAAAACCAAAAAAGAACAACAAATATTTTTGGGTTTTCGAGTTAAAACAAGAACATAAAGAAACAAGCAAACAAAAGCAAAATATTTTTGGATTTTTGAATACTAACCCGAAACGAGAAAAGAAAGAAAACCAACAAAATAAACTAAAGAAGAAAACAAAGAGGAACAACATAAATATTTTTGGACCTTTTGTGTTTTGGAAAACAAGAACAAAACAATAAAACAAAGAGAAACGAAAAAAGCGAAAGAAAACAAAAAACAAACGAAAGAAACGAAAACATGGATATACAAAGAATCGACCGAACATGGTATATAAATGAGTGTGATCTCACTATACCTCCCCCAAGATTAGGCTTTTGGCGTAAGTGGAGATCAATCACGGCGCGGGAAGTATCTCCACTGTGGTGGGTCGTCTCTCGCATGGTCGTACTCGGGCGCCCAAGAAGAAGAAGAAGCAGCAAGCGCATAGTCATATCCAGAGTGCTGGTACGGGATCCTCGTGGTATCGGAGGGCAGGACGAAATCACTATCGTCCCCCTCTCTGGCATCCTCCCCTTGCTAGGGGTGGTGCTCAATGTATGCATCGAGCTCACTCTCAGAAAGCATCCATGCTTGCCTGTCATTAAGATTAAACAAAAGAGGTGGAGGCAAAAGTACTACTCTAACAGTTTTGGTCACTCTACACCTGGATTGTTTGGAGAAGGTTATTCCAAAAGATAAATTTTTCAGGTGAGAATGGGTAGAAAGAAACTTATGTTGAATCATGGAAACAAGGTCCAGCCTCTCTAAAGGAAACTGCGGGTCTAGAGGGTGTGGCTCCAAACCATGAAAAGCTAGCAAGCGCGAGGCAATAAGACCTCCACAAATCCCGCCCTTCTCACGGTTAAGCGAGATACGGTAAGCAATTAAAGCACCAAAGTTATAAGACCTATCACGTCTTAAGGCAGCTGAAATAAAAGCCAAATCATAAACATATAGCTTGTTGGCAGTTTTTCTAACTAACACACATTTAGAAACAAAATAAGCAAAGTATCAAATGCTAGGGAGTTGAATTTCTCGTATTTTACCACTCTCCCTTGTGAAGCTTCTGCCTTGGCAAATCTACTCATATAAATCCAGAAGTGGTTTAGGCTGCCCTCTTATCTTCTCACATGAACCCCACTCTGGTACCTTGATAGCTGCACAAAAATCACGAAAAGGCAAGTCTACAGCTTTATTGTATATTTTATAATGGACCATAGGGTTAGTTGAAGACCATCTAAAGTGGAAATCCTGCACCATAGACATAGTTAGTTTAACATGTTGGTTAGGTTCATCCGCAATGAAGCGGTCCAATCTTGCATTATGCACAAGGGTAAATCTTGCAGAATTCCCGTAATCCGCATGAATTCCTGGCATGGATAGATCGATGGAAATACTCTTTATTCATGGTGCACGGGCATGACCTCATGCAACTCTAACTCATGCTGGTTTACTTGATGTACATTGTGCTCCATCTCTGAAAATTTTCAACAATAATCACAAAAATTGATTTCAAGCAACTATAAGGTGGAAACTACCATAGAGACTTAAATGCACCAAAACTATATTATTTCTACTCAAAACAAGCATGCAAACTCACATAAGTTGTCACCTACAGTACCAAAATACTCAAGAAATACTTCACCAAACAAAATTCTACATGGATAATCGGAGGAGTCACATACCGGAGAGCAAATGCACAAAATTTCAGCACAAATGATGGGCTGAGCAAAGATATCGAAAAATCTCGAGGAAGAACAACAACAACTCGGGTTCCAGGAAATGTTTTGAGTTTGGGAGGTGAGAGAAGGAACTTTGGCGGGGGAAAGAGTTAGTGGGGGGCCAGGGGGCCCCACACCATGTGCTGGCGCCAGGGTAGGCCACGCCACCCCATGGTGTGCCTGACTGGTGGGTCCCCCTGGGGCCTCTCAGGTGTCTCTCTGCCTCATTTTTGACGTAAAAATTTATTATGGTTTTTTCTGGAATTTTTTGGAGAAACTTTATTTTTGAGGTATTTCCAGAATTACAATAATTAATAAAAACCAGAAAAAAGTGAAAAGGTGGAAAACAAAACCAAAACCAGAACTACAGAGATTCTATGACACTCCAATAGAAAGATAACCAAGGAAAACAAAGGTGGAAGTGGTGAAATAAAATATAGATGGCGAAAACATGCATAACCATAATAATCAGGGTGAAAACATGAATATGGATAATGGAAAACATGATTGTACTAAAGTAGCAAGGTGACAACAGAAGTAAACATGGTGAAAACATAGTGAAAACATTTTCCTCTTCATTCAAAATCATTTTGTTAACAAGGGTGATCAAGTCTTGTTACCAGAACAATTTTCATATGAAGCAAAACTTTGCTAATCACTAAATAATTATGTTACCTCAACCTTGATAGACATAGTCCCAATCATAATAATTTCATATTATTTTGGTGGCACTGGAATGGGACAGTAAAATTCTCCAATCTTGATGGTCTCAATATTTTCAATTGAATTTAAACCATATCTTCTATCAATCTTCTTGGGAAAATAAACAATATGCTCTTTATCATTAACATTAAAAGTTACTTTTCCTTGATTGCAATCAATAACAGACCCTGCAGTGTTAAGAAAAGGTCTCCCAAGAATAATAGACAAATTATCATCTTCGGGCATTTTCAACACAACAAAGTCAGTTAATATCAGACAATTAGTAGCAACTTGAACATGAACATTCTCACATATACCAACAGGAATAGCATTAGATTTATTAGCCATTTGCAAAGATATATCAGTATGTATCAATTATTCAAGAGAGAGTCTCTTATAAAGAGAGAAAGGCATAACACTAACTCCAGCTCCCAAGTCACATAAAGCAGTTCTAACATAATTATTTTTTATAGAACAAGGGAAAGTAGGAATACCAGAATCTCCAAGCTTCTTTGGAACCTTTCCATTGAAAGAATAATTAGCAAGCATAGTGGAAATTTCCTCATTAGGAATCTTCCTTTTGTTAGAGACAATATCTTTCAAGAATAAGGAGGCAGTTTAATAGCATCAATCAAAGGGATTTGCAAAACCAGAGGTTTCATCCACTCACAAAACTTTTTATAATGTTCTTCTTCCTTTGATTTTTGTTTCTTATTAGGAAAAGGCATTGCTTTTTGTACCCAAGGTTCTCTTTCATTACCATGTTTATTAGCAATGAAATCCTCCTTAGTATACCTTGCAGTTTTAGGTTGCTTTTCAGGTTCAGCTATAGTTTCTTCTTTATCAGAAGCATCACTTTTATCATTACCACTTTCAGTTTCAGCATAAAAAATAGACATACTATTAGGATCTTTAGCAGGTTCATGAGATTCTACAACATTTTTATGCCTCTTCTTATTTCTCTTATGAGGAGAACTATTGTTTTTAGGTTGTTGAGAATCTTGTTCAATTCTTTTAGGATGTCCTTAAGGATACAAGGGGTCCTGAGTAGAAACACCACTCCTGGTAATTATTTCACAAACATGTTTATCTCTAGAAGCATTAGCTAACATGTCTTTTTGCACTTTATTAAGTTGATCAATTTGAGTTTGAACCATTTGAAAATGTTTAACAAGAATTTTAACATCATTAGAGGTTCTCTCAATAATACCATGCAAATTATCAATAGCTCTAGAGTTTTCCATAAGGTGATTTTGCACTCTCATATTAAAGTTTTCTTGCTTAACAACATAATTATCAAATTCATCTAAGCATTGATCAGGTGGTTTAGAATAGGGATATCTCTATTATCAAAGTATTAGAGAGAGTGTACCTCAACAGTTGATGGATGCGGAACAGGCTTACATAATTCTTCTATAGGAGGTAAATTCTTCACATCTTCAGATTTAAGACCCATCTCTTTAAGAGATTTCTTGGCTTCCTTCATCACTTCATCATTTAATTCGATCATCCTCTCTTCTTGGGTGTTGGTGTTGGCTATGGTGTAGGTGTAGGCTCAGGTATATTCCAATCATCATTATTTTTTGGCTATTTTAGCAATTAATTCCTCAGCTTCTTCTGGAGTTCTTTTTCTGAAAACACAACCAACACAACTATCAAGGTATGTCCTAGATTCAATAGGGCTAGATCTTATTAAAGAACAAAACCTTGTCCAAGATTGAGGAAAATTTTCTCCTTCAATTTTCTCAAAGTTAAAGATGTCCTGCATAGCAGCATGTTGGGCACTAGCAGGAAAATATTTTTTGAAAGAAAGCATTAACCGAACCCATAGGATCAGTAATAGATCCATGTGAAAGATTGTTAAACCAAGTTTCAGCTTCATCTTTCAATGAGAAAGGGAAGATCTTGGTAACGAAATAAGTACGCAATTTAGTATGATCAGAAAATAAACTACTCAATGATGAAAGCTCATTAATGTTCTCCATAGCACTCTTACTTTCAGTTCCACAAAAAGGTTCCTTCTCAACAATAGATATATAAGATAAATCTAGAGAGAAATCATAATCCTTGTCTCCAATGTGTATGGGAGATGTGGCAAACTTAGCATCAAGAGAAGATTTATATTTCACAGCATGTCTTGCAAGAAGACTCTTAAGAGCACTTGCACGAGTAGTAGCACGAGGTTTTTCAATAAAATCATGATTAAGTTCGATATAGGTTTCATCAAGATCATCAATAAACTCAGGTGAATTAGCAGGTGTACTAGCATTTTCAACAGAAATTTCAGCATTTTCAATTTGTTTGGATTTAGCAATAGTAGCATCTAGGAAAGGACCTAGAGAACCAGTATCATCAAGCACAGTAGAAGCATCATCAAAAGTATCATAAACATTTTCAGACTCAGCAGAAGTAACAGTACGTGTAGCATGTGGTGGAGTAAGAAGCTTACTCATAACATACGGTGAATCAAGAGCAACAGAGGTGTTCAGAGTTGTACCTCTTCTTTTAGTGGATGGTCATATAGAGAATTTTCCATCACGAGTCTTGCCCATGATTAATGGCTTGCAGCAAACAATATTACGATCAAGTGAGCAAATAAATAAAGCAATGCTCCCCGGCAACAGCGCCAGAAAATAGTCTTGAGGACCCACAAGTATAGGGGATCGCAACAGTCTTCGAGGGAAGTAAAACCCAAATTTATTTATTCAACACAAGGGGAGCCAAAGAATATTTTTTAGCCTTGACAACTGAGTTTTCAATTCAGCTGCACCTGACAGTATACTTGATCGCAACAATTTATCATTGGTAACAGTTTTATAGCAGCAATAGAAATAAAATAACAGCAGTAGTAAAATAGTAACAACAGTAGCAATCACGAAAAACAACAGGATGAGAAGTACCATAGGCATAGAGGGAATGGATGGACGGGTGTTGCATGGATAACATAGGTCATGTAATAATCTAAACATGGGCATTGCAGATAATAATAATAAAGCATCCAACTTCTAGGGAAACCATAAGCATGTGTTCCAATATAGTCATACGTGCTCGCAATGAGAAACTTGCACAACATCTTTTGTCCTACCAGCCCGTGGCAGCGGGGCCTCTAGGGAAACTACCGGTAATTAAGGTGCTCCTTTTAATAAAGCACCGGAGCAAAGCATTAACACTCCGTGAACACACGTGATCCTCACATCACAACCATCCCCTCCGGTTGTCTCAATTTCTGTCACTTTAGGGCCTCAGGTTCCGGACAATGACATGTGTAAACAACATGCAGATATGATCAAGAAACATAATAATACTAATGAAACAATAATATATTCAGATCTGAGATCATGGCACTCGGGCCCTAGTGACAAGCATTAGGCATAACAAGTTGCAACAACTGTAGAAAACACTAACAATGGATACTAGGCACTATGCCCTAACAATCTGGCATTATTACATGATCAATCTCATCCAATCCCTTCCATCCCTCTCAGCCTACAGCGGTGTTTACTCACACATGGACGGGGGAATCATGGATGGTTGATGGAGAAGAGGTGGCGGTGTCGATGGCGATGATCTCCTTCGAATCCCCGTCCCAGCAGCGCGCCAGAACAAGAACTTCTGATCCCCGAATTGAGTTTCGAGGTGGCGGCGGCGCTCGGTTGTGTTTTTGTGGAATATGGCGAACCCCCCTCGTTTTCTAGGTTACGGGGCATATGTAGTTGAAAGGGGAGTACGAGAGGGTGCCGGGTGGCCCACATCACCAGGCGGCACGGCCAGGGGGCGCCAGGGGGTGGTGTGGCCCCCTCCTGGCCCCTCTCCGGGCCTCCTTCTGCCTCCCGGGGTCTTCTGGTGTTTTAAGATCAATGGGATCTTTTCTGCGCAATTTCCTGAAAGTTGATTTTTCTACACAAAAATGAGACACCAAGATAATTCTGCTGAAAACAACGTTAGTCCGTTTTAGTGGTATCCAAAACTCACAAGTTTAGAGGAAAACAATAAGGAAAGTGTTCAGAAAAAGAGTTACGTTTTGGACATATCAGCGGGCTCGGCGAGTACCTCGACGAGCTTGACGTCATAGAGGCGGAGGAGCTCCCGCCCGACGACGGGGAGGAGGACCAAGCCATGGAGGTGGAGGAGGACCAAGCCATGGAGGTGGAGGAGGAGGACCAGGTCGAGGAGCAGGAGGCCGCGGACCGCCGCCACGCCATCGAGGCCTTGATGGAGGCACATGCCAAGATGTGGCCAGATTTGGCGGCCAACATCGAGGCATCGGCGGGCCAAGGTGTCGTGGTTACCGTGGCATGCCCGCGAGGCGAGGCTCCGATGGGCTCCTGCGCCCGTATGACCGCAGACCCCTCCCACGCCAGAGACTCCGACCCCGGAGCAGGCGACGGCCCAGAACGTCGACGACGATGACGACGAGTAGGCGCTCCGGCCGGCGGGAGGCCTCAACGGCGGCCGGCGGCGCATCGGCAAAACCTAGCTGCTAGCTAGGTTTTTTTTGTTTATATTTTTATGTATGTAGTGGCCTTCAGGCCAAACTGTATGCATTGGCCTTCGGGCAATATATGAAATGCATCTTAGTTTAAATTAAATTCACGTTTTCTTTTTGTTTTCAAATTTAATTTGGGCAATGCGTTGGGATGATTTGGTCTCAAATCGGGGTCCGGCCCAGCGCGGGTCCGCGGACCACCATAAACGGATCAAAACAGGACCGATTTTGGTCCGATTTAGGGGGAGCGTTGGGTATGCCCTTAGGGTTCCCAATTTGCTTTTTGGTTTTGGGAACTAGTTCCCTACACCATAGGGGTGGTTACAAAACCAGAATAAGTGGAAACCGGAGCAAGGAAGTGCTTCGATGGCAAAAGTGGGTTTCAATCTGTTTGTGTCTTACCGGACCCATAATGAAGTTGTGATAGGCTGGGAGGAGAGAATGAGCGAGAAATAAAATTGTTTTTAAGTTACTTGTGTCAGTATCGGGACCCACGATACATGAATTGGGAACCAACAACGTTGTAGAATAGTTGCTATATTTCACACGGTTGCCAAATAGTACACGGCGTGGGATTTAGCTATTTGAACATTGTGGCTGCCCTTATGTGCTTGGTTGGTTTGGCAAGCCACACCACACGCGTCAACTTGTTCCATTCGGAAAAGATCTGCCATTTTTCAGGGAGACCTGCTGAACATTTCAGTTACCCCATCCAACCCATTTTAAATGTCGAGGGACACAAACATACGAATCACAACTTTCTGGCTATAGGAATGGCACTCTTTTAGGATCAGAGGGAGTACCGTTAAAGCGCATGACTGCCTTGCGTTAGAAATGGATTGGTGCGTGTCACCAGCGCCTATCAGATAACATCATTTCATCTTCTGACGCACAAGCGACAGTAACAGTCAATTTTTTGCATAAAGAAAGAAAGATGCTTACTCCTAGTATTATTTTTCCGGATGGTTGCAGCTGTCCAAATGTTAATCATATATTCCTTTCAGTCCTACTCAGGTTCTTGGCAATCCTCTTGTCGTCCTGCTGCACCTTGGTAGTACTACTACTTATTCCAAGACGCGTTTAGGGATATATGTATATTACCTATGGTTGGCATTTGCCGAGTGCCAACAGTTGTATATAGAGAAGGAAGTACAGACCATTGACCAAGAGCTTTGTGATTCGCTGAGAGATTTTGGTGGTTGCTTGTATCGGCCTATTACGACTGAGCGAGTTGGACGATTGGATCTGTTGACCAGCTGCTCTGTTCTTGCCGGCCAAAATGGACGAAGGCACTAAGCTACTTATTTTATTTTTATGGTGGGGATCGGCTGGTTCCTAATTTTCTTTTTAAATGAGGCAAAATACTTGTCATTTCCATTAACAAAAGAAGAAGTTACTTTATTAGCGGAAAATCGGCCGAAAACCGAACAACACCCTAGCCGGCCGTCATGAAACACGACCACCGTGAGGGCACACAACCACGCTTACTACCCACACAATCTGCACACACCACCGAAGCGAGATTCATCGTTGAGATTGCCCTCTCGTGTCATCCTCATCACTCTGCAGCGACTACGACTTCACCAGAAGAAGACTACCAAGGAGACCATCAACGAAATCGCGTCGGAAGCCCATGCCGGTTTATGCTAAACAAATAACTCTTCGCGCAGAGGAAGACAACTCCAATCATGCTGATGAACTCCAAAGAGGAGATGCTCGAGACTTGCGTCCAAGAAGATCTTTGCCACGGACCGCTCGTGCAGATCATCGCACATCGGTAAAAGGTAGAGGCTTGAGTAACATAGCAGCTCCGACTTCACAGCCTCGAGAGATCATCACAAAGACATTTAGACACGCTGGAGCACTGATTTGATATTGCCGCGACGACACCATTGCTCACCACCATCGTCGTTGCCAATTCAGACGCCATACAGAACCTTCACATTATCAACCGCTGCCAACCACGATGTCGTGAGAGTCTAGCCCACGGGAAAGAATGCATAAGCCACCATCTTCGAAGTGACGCCCTCAGGAGGGGAGGCGACGTGGCTCGACGCCGTCGTCCGACCCTGCATATCACCACATGTCACCCGAAGAGGAGATCCGAGGCTGAGGAGAACGATAAGCTCTACGACGACCCCTCAAGAGGGAGAATGGCGTTTTACCCGGAGCAACCAAGACTCCTCACCATGCAGCCGGACCGAGGTGGGGGAGACCTGTAGCGCCACCGACTTGCACACCCACTGGCCGAGTCACATCATGTGTGATGGCAATGCCACCGCAACACATGAGCCAGCATCCTCACCACCAACAGGAGGCCGACGGGCCAGAGCGGGTCAGACCCGAATCTGGCGCCCCGAGAGCAGACGACGCGTAGCACCCGCGGTTGAGCGGCTCCACACCAGCCGACCATGCCACGAGGAAGCAGGATGGGGGGAGGGAGGGCGCCACTTCACCCTGTCGCACCGAGCGGGGGAAGCCCGTCGATGCCGCCGCACCGGGCGGACAAAGACGCTAGTCGAGGGGACACTTGAAGCCTGCGAGGTAGGAGTGGCACGCCAGGGAGACGTTATCCGATGAGGACGGAACATCGGCCACACCAGGGCCGAGCCATCCCCTACCTAGATTCTGAGAGAGACGCCGCGTGGAGTGACGCCACATGCGCGTGAAGGCCCCGCCGTCGACGTACGCCACACGCGCTTCGCCCGGCGGTTTCCTCGGCGGTGGCGCGGCCAGGGGTAGCCGGAGAGGAGGGAGGCCGGCGGCACGGATTTTCCCGTGTCACCGGGGAAGGGGGGGGAGGGGAGGGGGCGACTTAGGAGCCGGGAAGAGTAATAGCTAAGACTAACAAAGTTCGTCCTACTCCATTTCAATATAGTGCATGTTAGTTAGATCGAAAATCCTCAACCGGTGACACAAATAACCTCATGGAACAAACAACATCTTTACTCAGAGACAAGAAGTGTGATATTGATATCATTTTTTTAGCTAAATTTGTTTGTAAGATGACGCGAGGTACCTCACCAAACAAACCCAAACAATCTACGTTTTCTCAGCGTGAATAAATTGCACATTATCAGCGAACATGGCATGTATTTTCTTCAACATCTCCGAAGAAGCTTCATAATGCCGAGGAATCTTTTTATCCACGTGTTATGTGCTTGTAAGGATGTAACATCACATAGGTATTGATTGGCCAAATACGAAGGAAAGGGGTCAGTATGAAAAGATTATTTCAACAGTCAAGATTTGACGATCGCTGGGCCAGATAAAGTCCTGGCAGTTTTTTTCTAAAAAAACAAAGTCCCACACAGGCACGCTTCATAAGTGTATAAGTGGCAGTCAGCAAGCAATTTATCTTGGCAGAGCAAGGACTTTTGTTAGGTAAGGAAAATATTTAGTTCCTCCCAATCTCTGCACTGAAAAATGTATACAGTCGGCATCGAGTACTGCAATGTTAAATCGTTTAGACATGACAGATAAGAACATACTACTAGAAGACAATCAGCCACTATGTGTGTTAATGGTGCAACTGAAGTCCGAAAATTTCGATCACACCGCTTCTGAAGATTGGTATTTGCTGGATTACAGATTATGGCAAAAGTTTAACTATAAGAGCATGCACGCATCACCGGTGTAATTTCTATCACGTAAATTCAGATGGTCAATGCCCTCACATCTGAAGCAAGCCAATGCAAGGGAATAGTCAAGGGGAAATATTCCCAGTGAGGCTTTGTTCGGTTCGTTGGGATTTAGTCCCCTAGCGGATTCAATCCACCCAGGGGTTGGGTGATCCCCGATCCCTCACCCAATTCCCTGCTGTAATTAAACCCCCAAATTTCCCTTGCCTTTCTCCTAAAGTTCACGTTCGGTTAGTCCACCTCAGTTTCCACATCTTGCAACTGATATACTATGCAGTTGCATGGAAATAAAACGGGTGTAGCTGCTCCCCAAGCCGCTTTACACTGCATGGCTAAAACAAACCCATAGCTTAACATTCTTCTTTGCCAATATTTAACCAAATTTCTTCATAAATAAATATCAAATTTCTTCTTCACCAATATTTAACCAAATTTCTTCTTTGCCAATATTTAACCAAATTTCTTCATTATTAAATTCCTAGGAGATATATCTGGTACATAGAAGAAGAGGCCGATAGCCAATACAACATCGCATACGACACAAAAAGCAACCACACAAGTTACACACAGCAGCAGCAAAGGCCTCGCCTTGCCTAGCAAAGAGCCTCCAAGCCACGTCTCGACCAATGTCGGTCACCTCCGAGAAGGAGCAATTTTTCAGGACTGCCCTAGCCGGCGTACCTTCCACCCTTTGCGCCTAGAGGAGTCGGCAAGCGGAAAGACAGCACTTGACCGGTGCCGACGAAAGCTCCATCTTGGAAGCACCGCCGATGGCGTGGATTGCACCTAGAGGCATAGGGCAGCAGCAGACACCAAAGCGACGCGTCGCCGGAAGTTGTGAGCTCCACCAAGTTGTGTCTGATAAAGCGATGCTCTTTACAAAGTAACGACGTCGAGGACGCCGCCATCGCCAATCCAGCTTGCTAGCTCCGGAGATAACTCCCCAAGGGTGAGTGAGATGCCGAAACTCCTCGACGAACGCCTCCAAGGAGGAAACAACACCCGAAGGCGCCGTCAATGCCGGCGCCGAAGATCGGGCAGGGCTTTCGCCCGGAGTGCCGCACATCTGTTTCCCACGCCTGTGGAAACTTGGTACTTGTTGTCTATAAGTTGAATCCAAAAGCTAGATTAATTTTTCTTATCAAATGATTATCCGGTACTAAGATTTAACAATTCATCACACATAAAACAACGAAGGCATACCTTCTTGCCGCTCTAGTTATACCAGTGAATCCTTACAAATAGCCCACTCCACCAAAATCACCACATGTTAGAACTCCTAATCCTAATTCAGAAATCCCCACCGCGGCCTCTGAATTGAGTGCGCGAGAGAGAAAGGCGTTTATGATAGGATCTACGATCAGATTCATTCCAATTCCTAGTGCTTACAATATTCTCCCTGAAGACATCATCTCGGTACTAGTCCAGAGAATAATAAAACAATCACAGTTGTGCAGCAGCAGCTTAATAAATCAATTATGTTCTCTAGCAGCAGTTTGCAAATAATAGCAGTATTTTTTTTTTTTTGCAATCAACAATTCAGTCAGCAAGTACATAATGACAAGATATATATACGATCCACCAATGCACTACACAAGTAAGAGGAAGGTGGTATTTTTTAGCACAAACAAGCATATCTAATGTTCATGTAAAACCAAGGAGCTATCGTTTGTGGGATACAGTATCAGAAAATGCATAGTGCTTCAGATAATATTTTCCATTCCCATGTTAAGAACAACTCTACATATCACTTTTGAGACGGTTAAACACGGATTGTACCCTAGTCTCAGACTGACGTTTCAGTCCAGTATAGACTGATGATTGTCAAGACCGTGACGAAAGAAGTGTAAAGCCATAACTGGACCAGAATCACAAAGAAATAAGGACTGATAAGAAGCATCAGGTAACATACTTGGTGACCAGGGATTTCTGCATAAACAAAATTCAGGGACACAAAATCAAGTATCCTGAACAATATTCAGGGACACAAAATTCAGGGACTTCTACAGAAGGTGTGAAAGGAACAAACATATGTCTGATCAAGTTTATGGTGATGTGATGATATGCTATAATTTGGCATTCATTCATCTCATCATATTACAGCCGTACAGCTACGGTTTACCCAGTCCAGGAGCTTCTGCTCTGCTCACTGTGGAGTGGCATTAGCCGAGTACATACTTGGCACTGCTAACACAACAAATATCTCAATGTGCAAGCTTCATTGGCATACATTCATATGTTTAAAATGTATCTGAATTTTCATCTAGAAAAAATACAATATATGTTTCTTTCTGTTCATTTGAAGAATTAAGTGCTGAATTGTTTTCCTGGTGTTCTCTAATCTAACATGAAGGCGATATCTGAACACCCAACTAAACAACAGAAAAAACAAACATGAAACGCATCACATGCATTGACTCTAAGATAGTGGGTTTAAGTGGCCTGGGGGGCTTATTATGTAATATCCCCCCAGACTTCATTTCCTCTTTGAGATACATGGTGTATGGCCATGCATCAGCAGCAAATTAAGCAGACACAACGTTTATCAACAACCAGATTTAGCGCACTACAAGATTTCCAAGCACAGCAGTAAAAGCAGAGGTGTTGGATGGATCTGGTCACCTGCTGCAACAAAAAGTATGGGGTTCAGAGTTGGAGGAAGAAACCAAAGGCTGCACAAACGTTTTTTATTGTTTGCTCTCTCACCCTTCGGCAAGCCTGTGGACAAGGTCACTGAAGTGTTTGCAGGTTTCTTTCTTTTCTCTACCACAATTGCCACCGGTTTCTTTCTTTTCTATATTTACCACAAATCTAAGAAGAAAAACCTAGAAATTATAAGAAGATGAGAGGGATGGAAAGGGAGGAGGAGGGTCTTATCAGTGTGAATCCTCCGTACATGAGCACTAACGCCGGATGTGGCGTCTGGCGGTAGCCGTCGAGGTCGTTCACCTCCAGGTCGCTTCCGAGCTCCCTCCACCGCCGCTGCCTCCAATATCGCGCCTACAGGGGATGGAAGGGAGGAGCATGCCGCCTAAATATCCTCTGGGGTGGTCGCCTCCGCCGCTCTTTCCGTCTGTGTCGCATCCCCGCCGCCGGCGGCGACCGTCGCCGCATCAAAATCGCGAGACAGGAAGATTCGGCCGATGGCGTGGTCTTCTTTTTTGGGTACCGGTTCGGGAAATTTTCCACGGGTGGCGACTCGATTGTTTTTACCCCCGTGGATAGATGGGGTTTGCGAGGGGATGGGCCGGGATCTAAACCCGACCGGGTATAACCGAATGCACATTGAGCAGTAGGCAGGGATCTATTCCCGGCTGAGCCGAACCACGGGGATCGAAGGGGATTAGGCCCCGATCCCGGCCGGGGAGGGCGTAACCGAACAAGGCCTAAATGGGCTCTTCAAACGTTGACTAGACATTGGAAGATAGAAGTTCCGAGCATATAGACACT
Organism: Alopecurus myosuroides; assembly: GCA_028641055.1. Taxonomy (NCBI): domain Eukaryota; kingdom Viridiplantae; phylum Streptophyta; class Magnoliopsida; order Poales; family Poaceae; genus Alopecurus; species Alopecurus myosuroides. The sequence continues at coordinate 461,062,930 of CM054057.1, read as the reverse complement.
GTTCCGCCGATATCTCGCACGGGTCAAACTTGCGTGTAGAGTGGTGGATTTGATTCACTTAATCTATACCTTGATTGAAGTACAAGAAATTTCCCAATACTAGCCATATTTACTTGTAATACCACTACTAGCATATTTTGTAGGGGAAACGGTGTTATGTAGAAAAATGTTGAATGGATTTGTTTTCTGAGGATGGATAGGAAATGTGGCACCCTTTTGTTGGGAAAAAAAAACAATGGCATGCTTAATTGTGCTTGTATGAAAGAACGAACCATCCAATCCACTAACAGCAATATCAAATGCCCCATTTCAGACAGGGTGTACACGCATCCGAGGTGGCCCGTGACTAAAAAAGAGACGACCGCGACTCCGGCTGGGTATTACTATATGTTCAGGTCACGAGGAAGGCTCCAAACTGACCAAAGCAGCTACTCATCACCAGCATACGTCGTCGCAGCCTGCAGGATCCGACGCACGAACGACGGCGACGGACTGAAACTGTACCACCATGACCGCCCCAATTTCGATGCTTTTTTTTGGAAGCGATCCTGATTGCCAAACGCGCCGAAAAAACCGAGAAACTCTACAACGAGACCAGCAGCCACCGTACCGTTTCCGACGCATGTGTTTAAAATACGTTCTAGTAGTAGCGTGTCAGTGTCAGCTGATCGTAGTATAGTACGCCGTTGCACTCCACATTTCTTCCCCGAGTTTGCCACATGAACTCCTCCTCGGTCTAGCTCTGATTGATTTTTTACATAAATAACCTTTGGGCGTAGCAAATTCATGTTCTAACCCCTGGCACCAAATTTTCGAAAATTAACCCTTTTTCATAACGCTCGCCTATAGGGCGTTATGCTCTCTAGCATAACGCACGACGCCTAGGAGTTATTGGCCGTGCCACCGTGGCCGTGGACTTCCACGCGGCTACCACCATAACGCCCTGGACGGGGGGGTGTTATGCCCCTGACACCATAACGCTCTGGATTGAGGCGTTGTGCGAGTGAACTTAACCGGCGTACGGCCCCTCCCAATTTAAAACAACCCGCCTCCTTCTCTTGTTTGTTCTTAGCGAAAAGAGGACCCCTTCGTCGCCTCTCACCTTCCTCTCTCAAATCCCCTCCCAAATTTCAAAGACCGGAGGCCTGTTTACTAGGATTTGGATCCCCTTTGAGTTCTCAAGGTATTTCTCTAATTCTTCCCTCTTTTTGTTGGTTCAAATCCTCACATTTGGTTCTCTATCTATTCCGATTCCTATTTTATCTAGTCTTGTTAGTATTAGCTAACCAGTAGTACACTAGTGGTTTTATTTGGTTATTTTGACTAGTTTTGTTAGATTGAAAACCTTAATATATGGCTAGCTAGGTTTTGTAGTAGTATATTAGAAACCCTCATGTATGGCTAGCTAGATTTTGTAGTGGTAGATTACGTTATTGTTTGTGCGGTGTTGTATAGTAGTTATCGATGTTTTTGTTATCGCAATTTTCGTTTCGGACTGAGGTAAATATGTTGAGTTATAGTGACATTTTCGTTGGAATGATTTCTAATTGCCACATTTTATTTCAAGAACAGAATAACACTTTGATATTTGTATTGGTAGACGACAAGGACCACAAAACGCAAGGATGATGCCCCTGGTCTTAGCAAGGGCAAGAATGTGAAGACAAAAGCAACGCATGCAACTACTTCAAAGGGCAAGAAGGTGAAGGCCAAAATTACATGACCATGGGTTTGCATGAATGGGAAGAGACTAGAATGAAGGTAGACCCTTATTTAACACCAAGAGAGGAGCTAGCTGATACCTGTTTTTGGAACAAAGAATAAGCTAAAGTGTTTGAGGTTGTCATTCAAAACAAGAGCATCGAGGTTGTGAGCCAGAACCACGTGGATTTTGACTACATTAAGGGCTACGATTACCAGTTTGGAAATCTCATTTCCCTATATGAGACCATGGGGTTAGGAAGATCATGAAATTTGAACAAGTCTACAATGCTGAAGTGGTGAAACAATTTTATGCAACCATGTTCTTCGTGAAATATAGAGACAAGACAATAAAGTGGATGTGCGGTGATGACATGCTTAGTGCCCCCTTCATTGACTTTGTCAAAACAATTCGCTATGAGGAACAATATGCAGGGCGAAGAGCAGTTCCATGCTATGGTAAGGGTGCTCCGCCAAGTAAGACATGCCTTTAGTGGCACTGTCCCGAAAGCACACACTCAAAAGATATTGGTAAAATTCTTGGACTAAACCCAAGGTATTACTATTTGATGAAGCTCCTGAACATCACAATTTGTCTCAAGGCCGGCAACTTAGGAGAAATTAGCAGTCATGTCATCCAACTGTTGTACCATGCTCGTAATTCCGGTGACGAGTTAAATGTGATACAATGGATGTACGAGACAATGAGGCATGTGGTCAAGAACCGGCGATCTCTTTACTATGCATCTTTCATCTATGCATTCATTAAGTACGTGAGAGCCAAGAGGTATAATCAGCTAGCACCACTTAAGGAATTGTTTCGAGCAAATGTGGCTCATGAATCATATGAACACAAGGCGAAGCGCATCTCAAGGGTCGTCGATGTGAGTGCATCATCTAGTATCACGCAGGGAAACCCTAGTGGGCTACGCGAATTTTTCAGCCAGTTTTGGAATATGTGCAAAGCCAATTATGACCCGACCCATTGGATGCATCAACTTGAGAAAAAGCATTTGAGAGTGTTTCGGCACAACGTGGATTCGACGATGTTCCGGGAAATGGGAAAGACTTGGAAGATAGTGATAAAGAAAATTTCCCTACGCCACCACTAACCGATGATGACTTCTGCGGTTTGGGTGGTGGACCACCTAACTTTTCTAACAGATAGAAGTATGGTGGTAGCGACTCATCTAGTGCAGAGTAGTCTATCTCTAGTCTATTTGTGCAATGATTTAATTTCAAGACTTGTCATGTTTGCATTGTTGTTTTACTTCGTGAAATTGTCAATATTTATGAATCAATGTTATGAAATATTGTGCCGTGTCTTGCTGTGTTATTCGGTATTGAAAATTCACATATTTTTTACAAATCCGTCCACGAATGAAATAGGCCAAAAATTCCTACAAGAAAACATACAATATAACGCCGCAATATAGAGTGTTATGTAACTAAGAACAACACCTCAATCTAGGGCGTTATGCACTTTACCGCGCAGAATACCGACATGGCCTCCGCTCCACTTCTGTTAGGGGTAGGGGTTTGCAAGGATTTTGAACGAAATTTCGCCCTGGCGGCATAACACCCAAGTTCAAGGCGTTATGCGCCTATATGCTTGGAGGTCGACTTCTTCTTCCGGCAGGGCTCTGTTAGACAATGGACATAGCCCGGACTTTACCCGGAAGTCCGATGCAAAAAGGATACGGATGTCGCCTAGAGGGGAGGGGGTGAATAGGCTTTTAAAAATAATTACGGTAAGGCTTCAATAAATGCGAAATAAAACTAGCGTTTAATTTGTCAAACCAAAACCTGAACAAATTAGGTTCACCTATGTGCACCAACAAGTTATGCTAAACAATTCAAGCAACTATGTGATAGAAAGATATATTACTTCAAGCTCGATGAATATCACAAAGTAAATTGCATAAGTAAACAGATTGGGTATAGAAATAACCGAGACACGTGGAGATGATGATTTATCCCGAAGTTCACTTTCCAATGAAAGTTAATCTCCGTTGGAGAGGTGTGGAGTCACAATAACTCCAAGCGCCCAATGGCTCACCTTATTTTTCTCGTACCTCCACAAATGCGGAGTGCCATGATCCACTAGGGAAACCTTGAGGGAGGTCACCGATTCCGTACAAGGTTGGGGAAATCTCCACAACTTAATTTGAGCCTCCCAGCAATATCCTGCGAGCTACCAGAACTCCGAGATAGCAACAAGGTCCCGAAAGCTTCTAAAACTTCGAGACAACAACAACTGTCTAGGGCACTCCAAGTACCCAAGAGTAACAAGCTCTAGGGCACTCCAAGTATCCAAGAGTAACAAGCATCTCAACTTCAACTTCTAGGTATTGCCGTGGAGAACTCAAACCGATGCAACCGATGTAATGTCAAGAACACAACAAGTGCTCAAATCCCACCAAAGCAACAAATTCTATATGGGGGGAGGGATAAGAGAGGAAGAACAAACAAGAACTCACCAAATGAATCTCCAAGATCTAGATCCCAAAGGCTTCCCCTCACTAAGAGGAGAGATGGTTTGGTGGAAATGTAGATCTAGATCTCCTCTGTCTTTTCCCTTTAGTTAGAGGTAAGAATCATGGAGGAATAGAGAGAAAGAAAGCTTCAAAAGGTAAACAATGGTGGGGGAAAACTTGCTAAAGAAGTGGGCAACCGAGGAAAAAGGCCACTTAAATAGGTCCCCCAAAATACTTTCTGTTGGGGAAAACTGGGAGTTCTCGGCCTGAAAACCCGGCCAGGCCGGCCTTTCTGCATCCAGGCCGGCTACCTAACAGAGCAGCCTGGCCTAGGCTGGCCTCCTAGTTTCCAGAAAAGTGTCTACACTAAACCCGCGATATCTTTTACATCCGAACTATGTTTTCTATGATCTTGGGCTTGTTGAAATCACGACAACTAGCATAACCATATTATGCAAACAAACATCATAGTCCATGATGTCTACGCATGCTTTTATTCTTGTAGACAGTGTTGGGACTCCAAGTGCAGAGGTTTGTATAACAACAACAAGTTTCCCTTAAGTGGATCACCCAAGGTTTATCAAACTCAGGGAGGTAGAGGTCAAGGATATCCCTCTCAAGCAACTCTGCAATTACGATAAAAGAAGTCTCTTGAGTCCCCGACACACCTAATACAAATTTCAGTTGTATAGGTGCACTAGTTCGGTGAAGAGATAGTGAAATACAAGTAATATGGATGATTATAAGTGATAATAGAAATCTGAAATAAAAATGGCAGCAAGCAAACATGTAGCAGAACTGGTTGTAAATGGTGTTTCAATGCTTAGAAACAAGTCCTAGGGATCATACTTTCACTAGTGGACACTCTCAACAATAATAACATAATGGAATACATAAATATCTTCTCTTCACTATGCTACTCTGAATCACTCTCCGGTAGGATAAGGAACATCAATTCATTGCATAGGGCTATGAAAGCACAGCTTAAAGTTGCATTTCCCATCTAGTTAACCCCACGCTGTCACCTTGAGTCCTAGATGGTTCCAGGAAAATATCACAATTTCATAGGGTCATCCAACACAAAATATATAAATCATGATAAGCCACACACGGTGCACACACTGTCACCTTTACACCGAGGGACAAAGGTGTCTTCAGAGATCTCATTAACAAAACCACTTGAGTAGCATAATAGATAAAGAGTAAGATCTAATTATTCAACTATATTACAAAGCTCATATCACATAAAGATCACACCATGGGAGAGAAAGATGAAACTCGTAGCTACCGGTAGAGCCCCCAGCCTTGGGGGAGAACTACTCCCTCCTCATCATGGGAGTCAACAACGGCGATGAAGACGGCAGTGGATTCGATGGAGATGGCTCCGGGGGCACTTCTCCGTCCCGGCAGGGTGCCAGAACATAGATTTCTGTCCCCCAAAACTTGTCTGCGATAGCGGAAGAGCTATGGAACTTTTCGTGGATGGAGGCTGGTTAGTTTAGGGTTTCTGCATCGCGGGGAATAAATAGGAAAAATGGTGATGTCGGCGGGCGCCCGAGGGGCCCACACCATGTGGTGGCACGGCCAGGGGGTGCCACCAGGGGTGTGGCCACCTCATTGCCCCCATCCGGGTCTCCTTTGGACTCCGTTGATGTGCCGGAAAAAATAGGACCCTGGGATTTTGTTTCGTCCAATTCCGAGAATATTTCCATAACAACTTTTCTGAAATAAAAAAATAGCAGAAAACAGGAACTGGCGCTGTGGCATCTTGTTAAAAAAATCGCGGATTACCTTCCAAGTTATAATTTATTGGTTTTTGGAAAATATGAAAAATACCGAGCCGAAGAGGAGTTGGAGATGGTGCCCAAAGGCACCACACCACCTGGGGACGCGGGCCCACCCTTGGCCGCGCCACCCTATGGTGTGGGCGCCCTGGGGCCCCTCTCTGACTCGTTTTTGACCTGGACTTTCATTTTGTTACGCATATTTTTGATATATAACCCCCCGGACCCCCCGAGGTCCGTATATAATTTTCTCATCGTGTTTCTGTTTCGAGCTTTTTCTACCAGGTTACATCTTGAGATTTAGAGCCACAATGTCCTCTCCCGGATATCCCAATGATAGTTTCTGTGAAAACATCGTCAACCCGTACATGAACGAGTTGAAGATGCATCACAAAGAGTTGCTACTCAAGGATGGGGAGGTGCAGATTGAAGATGTTCGGGGCCCTAAAGGAGTAGGCAGTCTGGAAGCTAGGATGGAAGAGTTGGAGCAAGAAGTCTTTAGGTACAAGAAGATGGCAGAGCGTGAAGTTGAGATCATCCACATGATAAAGACAGAATAGATCGCTGAGTACAAGAAGGAGACTTTGAAGCTTTGGGAGGAGATTTTCTCACTCACCAAGACCACCAACGATTTGCAAGCACAACTCGATGATGTGCAGAATCGGAACTGTGAGTATGAGAACATGTTTAAACGTATAAGCTCTGCTGCTAGTTTCAGAATGTTGGAGACCACGACATCATTTGTGGATGGAGAGCCTTTACCTTGGAAGTCTGATGATGAGAAGGATTCACCACCACCACTACCAAAGAATTGATTCGCCATTGGTATTGGCATCCCCTTGGCTTGTTCCATGCTTGGGGGAGTGCCGCGGTATCACTTTTATCTTTCACCCTTTTTACCTTTAAAGTAGAGTCATATCGTGATTAGATAAAATACCATATAGTATGGTTTCCAGTATGGAAGTGTCACTGCTTAGTTGGTTATCGTTGTATCTCTTGGTTTGAGTTGTCGTAATGAAATATCAATGAGAAGTTTCATCATCTACTTGTTCTACTTTATTTTAGTTTGCTATTTTTTTATGTGATTGATCTTGTTATTATTATTGGTATCAATTTTGGAGCTTCAAGATAATCTAGTTGGTTTTGGAAAACTTAGCATTGGTAGTAGCAACAATTCATTGAGACTTAAGTAGAAAATAGGGAGTTGCATGTAGATATATTATTCCATGATCTTTCTTTCTTGTTAGCTCATAAGCTTAGTATTATCAAATAAGTTTGTTTGCACCTTCAAGGAAGATTGCATGGTTGGCTTTATCATATATGTTTTTGTTTGTTTTACTTTGATTCTTATGCTTGCTACCCAACCTTGCTAGCCAAAAACCTGTACTGAGAGGGAATGCTTCTCGTGCATCCAAACCTTGAGTCCAAAACCTTGCTACCCCACCATACCTACCTACATGTGGTATTTCACCGCCACTCCAAGTAAATTGCTTGTGTGCTACCTTTAAACCTTCCAAATTACACCTGTTTTGTGCTCCTGTTTTAGCTCATGAGGACGCAAATAGAGAATCTTTATCTCACTTGTTGATTGGATTTCACACCCTCGACTAGTGGCTTCAACTGCTTATCCAAATGCTAGTAGAGCTGGCAGCGGGGTTCCTGGCCCCAAATAACAATACAAATTATCTTCACTATTTTCCCCCTGATTTATCGGTCGAAGCATAATTGTGTAAACAAAAGAGAAAGAGGGACGGCCTTCTATACCAGTTGCGTCCTTCTATGGGAGCCGCTCTTGTGAAGTCTAGTTGTCTTGTGATGTACTGTATTTTCTGTTTGCCATTCGTTGACATATACATACACCTCTCAAAATTTAGACACTCCTCCATGGTTTGTGATTGTTGGCAGGCACCCGAGGATTCGATTAGCCATGGTTTGTGTAAGAAATGTTGGGAGGAGTGTCAACCATTTTATACATCTGCTTTACAAAATAAAAGCTCTAGCACATGAGTGATCAATGCTCCCATCTGGGAAGCGCCTATTTTTTTACATTTATGTTAGAGTCAGTAAACCTACTTCTCTCGGTCTTAAGAAAACATTTGAGTTGTTCTGATTCATCCAGCTACCTGTTGATTTACTCAATCATGTTCTTTATTGTTCTTTCTTTCTACAAATGCTTTTATCTGTTTGAATACTACTTTGAAAGTTACCAATGCTTGCAAAGATACCGTTATAATTGAGCATGATAAACTCTACAATATATCTCTACTATAAAGACTCTGATCGAAAGATAAGTACACTGTTAATTGTTCTCTGACCAAGAACGAAGTTTTCCTTTACCAATTGTGATTTACTTTCTGCACCTTTATTGTTACTTTACTTGTTTCAAGTTTGATTATATGAGAGGAATTTGTTGTCTAAAATTACTTGTCCTTGTTAGATGTGATGCCTCTTGTCCTTATTTTATTTATCGGCACCTCACTCCATAAACCTCTGGTCATGTTTACTTAGTTTAGTTTCGCTTGGGGACAAGCGAGGTCTAAGCTTGCGGGAGTTGATACGTCCATTATGTATTACTGTTTCTATTGTTATTTTCTGTTATTCATCGATATATTTCATGTTATGATGCATCACTTATGTTATTTTATCTTATTTTGCATGTTTCATAATTTTTCGAGAATAAACACAGGGACCAGAAATCTGATGGAAAAAGCACCATCGAGATACCCTATTTCAGAAGATCATAAGAAGAGGGGGGGACACCGAAGATGTCTTATAAGTCCATATGAGGAAGCCAACCATGAGGAGAGCCAGAGGGGGGCACCAGGGGCCCACACCATGGGGTGCTCCCCCCTCCCCGTGGCCGCGCTGCCAGGTGGTGTGGCCCCCCTGGCCCACCTCTGGTTGACCTCTTTCGCGTACTTGACCCCCAGGTAACCATAAGCCGTAGACTATCATCAAAGAATTATTCCTCCGCCCCCTCAGGGCAGAAAACACCAGAGAGAGAAAAGCTCTCCGGCAGGGAGAAATCTGTCGGGGATATTCCTCTCTGGAGAGAAGAAATCATCTCCATCGTCACTGTCATCGCTCCGGGCATCATCAATATCGTCATCGTCATCATCATAACCACCAGCACCATCACCCTCAACATACACCTTCATCCCTCTGTAACAATTAGGGGCCTCTATCGTTGTTTTACATTAGATCTCTCTCCCGGTGTGGATTACTTGTTAGTAGTTGATGCTTGTGAGATTTATCGGTGTTAGCACTTTATGACCAGATTGTTATTATCCATTATTCACCTATGATTGTGATCCTTATTATGTCTTGTGAGTAGTTCTCTTAGTTCTTGAGGACATGGTGATGCATGTAAAATGCATAGATGAATTTTGCATATTTTCACATGGTTTTCTATTACATATTGCATCATATAAGGGTATAATTCAATATTTTATAGTATTTTGGGGTTAAATTACAAAGTCCCCAAACTTTTATGGAATTAACCCTGCCTGTCAGAAACCCCGTTTTCTATATTTTTGACGTTTTAGGGGCAAACTTCCGCGAAATCACCTGAAAATCTGCGGGGGTCATTTTCTTGGAAGGAGAAGACTTGCGGGCGAAGGATCCACGAGAATTGGGCAAGGAGGCCCAAAAGAGGACCCTCCACGCGGCCAGATTCCTTGGCTGCGTGAGAGGCCCCCTTTTGGCCCCTGTGGCCCCAATTCCTTCCATCTTCGACTTACCGACTCCGTCTTGACCTAAAACCGACTATAAAAAGGGTCCCCCGTACCCTTACGGAGGGGAGCGCCGCCAAAACACCAAAACACCAAAACAGAGACCTGGAGTTCCAGATTGGAGGGGGGAAACTCCGGCGGGGCGCCGCCGGTGTGATCTCCTACCCCTCCAACATCATCTCCATCGACATCTCCATGAAGAGGGAGTAGTCCACCCAGGGCTATGGGTTTGTGGAAGTAGCACTTGTATCTCTCTCTCTATGTGCTTCACTAATTAGATCCGTATGAGCTGCCTCACATGATTACGGGCACCGTTGTAATTCCTATGTGGTGGATCTTTTCTATGAGTTATTGAATCTGAGATTGCAATTGTTTCTCTTGAGTTATTTGAGTAGATGTATCTTATGTACCCCGTTCTTATTTGCTAGCTTTGATCAATCTAGTTCTTGAGAGCGTGTGTGGGGTGATGGGTGCATTAGTTGGAGTAACGGGGGTGGCTAGTGCTGTGAAAGTGACAGAAGTTCAGCGATCTACTTAGGTTTTTTTAAACCTTTCTTAGTTACCTCACTAGGGATAAAAAGGAGTACCTTGTTACCGGGGATTTGAAGTGACACTAATCAATCTCCATGACTAGATCTAGCAAGTTCTTACTTCAACTTCATGTCACATTGCTTAAAGCTATACTCTGGTTTTTCCTTAATTATCGAGGTGTTATGATTTATTTCGCATCTTGGTGGAGTATAAGAGGGATCAATATGACCATAGAGATCTCTATGCTAGGACGTAATTCCCATATGAAAGTACTCAATGTTAAACATGTTATTGTAATCTCACATGTAATTCTTTATGTCCACCGTCTACTACTTTATTTGAGAGAATGCAAGTGTGAAACCATGAACCCGGTCCTATTTTAAATATAAGAAAACACTCTAGTTACTTTACTGCAATTTACTTTACTTGCACTTTACTTTACTTGCATCTCCAATTCGAATTTACATTTTCTCCATCACCACTTGCATCACAAAAATACAAAAAACAATCCATTGCATATTTATTTTCTCATTTGCATTTAGTAGTAGATTTAATTATTGCATATTTACTTTCAGTTTTGCATTGCAATTTAGAAGTCTCACACCTTGTGCTTGACAACCACTTGGTGAGGTTGAGGGCACAAAACTCTCTATTTGTTTGCAGGATCCTGGAGGAAGCTTGGAAGACAACAACTGAAATACTAGCTCCCCAAGAGTTCGATATAAACCCTCGAGTCACCCTCGTGGGGAAGAAGGCTTGCCACTAGCTACACACTCTGTACTTGGAGTCTCAACCTAGCCATCAAGCATTTTTCTGGCGCCGTTGCCGGGGAGCCATAGGTGAAGGAGTTGTCCAAGGGAGCTCACAAGAAGTCTTCATCACCAACAAGGTGTGCAAACACCTAAGCGTGGGGAGGTTGCACCTACGTGAGTACCGTCCTTTCTATCTCCACCTTCTTTCAAGTAGATTTTTTTGTTTCTTGTCTTGTTTTTGTTTTTGTTCTTGTTTTTGGTTTGTCTTGCATATTTTATTTTAGTTTGCATTTTATTTTTGCATTTAGTTATCTAGTTTATTTTAGTATTTCGAATTTTCTTAGTTACTTTACTTTTCAGTTTTGCATAAAAAATTAAAAACTACATAAAAAACTTGGAAAATGGAGCAGAGAACTTATTGGCCATTCAGTGTTAGGAATTTCCCTCAAGAGCTAAATATTCCCGTTGAAAAATTAGAGGTAGATCCTAGTGTTATTAAAATGATTTATGAATCTCGTTTCTATGGAAAGCCTAAAGAAGACCATTTGTTCCATCTTAAGAAATTTGATGAAAGATGTAAAACTTTGAACTTGAATCATGCAAACATCAACACTACTAAAGTTAAACTCTTTCCCTACTCACTAGGAGGCAAAGCATTAGATTGGATATTAAGACGGCCTCCTAGCAATTTTACTACTTGGTTCAACTTAAGGGCTGCATTTATTGAAAGGTTTTGTCATGCTGAAAAGAATTACAATGTTAAACAATTGCTCATTACCTTTAAACAAGAAAAAGATGAATCAATGATACAAGCATGGGAGAGATTTAGAAGTAGAGCATATGGAATAGGGCATGGATTTAGAGATTGGATACTTATGCATATGTTTTATAAGGGACTTTCTGAAACTTCTAGAGCCTTTTTAGATAATGAATGTGGGGGATCTTTTACTAGTACTAATGCTGCAAATACCCATGTTTTGCTTGAAATTTTCCTCTTAGAGGTTAAAATTAAAGAGAGCTTAAAAAGGCTGAAGTACCCGAGGATATTTTTGATGATCGCTATGAGATTTTTAATATGCATAATAGAAAAGGAAAAGTAGAGGAAATTATGATGCTTACTGAAATTTAGGATCCATTGCATGATTTAGAAAAAAGTAGCTTGCAAGAACTTATTGCTACTCTACAAAAATTTGCTAGTGATCCCACAATAAATGTTAATCAACCTGGCTTTGGATCTTATATTGCTAATCATGTCTTGCAAGAAAAAATTGCCAGGTACAAGAATGAGGCCATGATACCTCGTAAGCTTGGGGATGCATGGATCCCCAAGGTGCTAGTTTTAATTGGAAAAGAAATTCACCATGCTATGTTAGATCTAGGTTCTAGTGTATCGGTACTCTCTAAAGAATTATATGAATTGCTAGAACTAGAAAATTTAGAAAAGTGCTCAAGTGAATTTGTCCTTGCTGATAACTCGACTAAACATGCTATAGGACAAGTAAAGATGTTATGATTGAATTGCACATGACTTTCGTACCCGTTGATTTCATTATTATGGATATGGGGGATAAATCCCCTAGTCCTATTATTTTGGGTAGACCTTTTCTTCGTACTACAGGTGCAATCATAGACTCCAAGAAAGGGAATGTCAAGTTTCAGTTCCCTCACAAGAAAAGCATGGAGCACTTCCCAAGGAAGAGGGGCACGCCACTACTAGGGAAAAGGCTACCGCAGGAGAACCAAATTATGCTACCGCAGGCGAATATTGGTTCGCCTGGGACCACATTGCCATCGGTAATGATTTACCGCAGGCGAACTTCAAAATGCGCCTGGGGTAAGTTGACATACCCCAGGCGAAAAGGCCCTGTGCGCCTAGGGTAAGCCTTTTACCTGAGGCGAATAGGCACTGTGCGCCTGGGGTACAGATTCGCCTGGGGTATGATTTCTTATTCGCCTGGGGTATGGTTTTGTTGTGTCAAAAAATAAAAGAAACGAAAATAACAGAATTACAGCATATTGACAGAAATAAATATGAAAATGACAGCAAAATAACAGAAATATTCTCGATCATCAACACATAGTCTCGAACAATAGTCTCGATCATCACCAAATAGTCTCGAAGCGATAGTTTAGTTACAAGCATAGTTCAAACACTAGAGGAGTACACATAGTTCAAACAAATCGATAGTTTAGTTATCTAGACAAGCAAAACAACAAGTAGCCTCAACACTAGTAGTACAAGGAGTATAAGCACAGCGATGGCGAAGGTGGTCATCCGGGCCCTCGTCTTCTCCGTCTTCTCTCTCGCTAGGTAAGTGGCGTATCGAGCTTCCGCCTCCACCATGGTCTTGTACCCCTTGTAGATGTTGCCGCTGAAACCGTGCACCTGTCTCCGGCATTGGTCCCAGTCGTCGTAGACTCCGGGAACCCTACCGACATACACAACATACCATGTCATCTGTGCATAGGACAAAAATACGAGTTTAGCATCGAAAGTGATAATAGACCGCAAATAACTATCAAAAAATAGAAGCATCAAGGTTTACGAATAAAACACGACAAATAAAGGACTACAAGTTATATGATGCAAGTGTATACTAACATTTTGTCAATCCTATAGTCTCGGCGGGAACGGACGAACGCCTTCTAGCGTGTTGAATGTACGGGTGTCATGTTGCTCTCGTAGGTGTGCTTCTATGTCACGGTTGCTCGGTGGTGCGTGGCCGTGGAAGAACAAGCCACCCCGAGTGATGACATCCGACGAGAGTATCGTGCAGATCCTCCGCTGAATGCGACGGAACTCAGCCCGCACATATTCATCGGGGGTGTTGGCCATTTTTGTGGTCGGCTCTCGGAGATGACTTGGTAGCTGGGCCTGTTGGGCATCCTTTAAGTACTCCCTCATCTGAAAGATGACATACCAAGCTTCCAACTCAGATTCTTGCTCCGATTGCTTGAGGCAGGGGAAGCTTGTTACGTGGGTGCACACGTAGGCGCCTCGGACTATTTTCTCCTTTTTTTAGGGGCTTGCCTAATCGGCGGTGAAGCCGTTGAGGGCACTATTAAGAACAACTCTTATGTCGGTGTAGTCCTTCTGCACCGCCCTACCCGCATCGAGATAAGTGCATTGCGACCAATGCGGTTCCATGACGATGAGTACGCATCCTCCGTTTCTGCGCAGAACATTTCGAACAAGCCATCAATATCATCAATCGGAATACTAAGGAGATTCTAGAAATAATGTAACGACGTGAAGCGGAGAGGACTACTTACTTGGGAAAGTATGGCATGAGAATGGCGTTCTTATCCTTGTTATCTATCAAAAACCCCGTTATGTAAGTCGTGATAAGAACCCGGTCCGCATGTGGCCGCAAGTAGTCCTCATTCATGTAGTAGGGGTCCATAATCGCGATGTGCGGGGTATTCTCCATGACCATATCGTGCGCCATGCTGAGCAATACCAGGCGGACAATGCTTCGGTCGAGCTTTCCCAAGTGGAAGACCTTGAATATGTATTCGTATCTGATGAAGAACACCTCTGCGGGATTTGAATCCACAAAGCCCACGGATCGGGGCACCTTGACCACGTATAGCGGGTAGGAGGGATGTTTCTCACGTAGAAGTTCATTCTCTTTGAACAAAATCCCGTCGTGGATGGTCCTCATGTCACCACCCATGACAGCGACAACGTCTGGCGGCAGCATCGGCTGACCTATCTCATGCACCTTCCTCCACGGGACGGCGGGCGGCAAACGGTCCAGGACTCGGGAGACCGCTGGCTGGCTACTAGAGGAGGCACCACCTTTATTCTTGTTTCCCGGCCTCTTCCGATTCTTCTTCGGCCTCAAGCAGATGGGAGTGCCGCTTTGTTTTACCGCCTCCACGGCCGTAGCACGGAGTGTATTCGGGGTAACCAGCGTATGCTGTGGAGCCGTAAAGGCCGTCTGCTCCTCGGGAGTTTCTTGGGAATAGGTTAGCTTCTTCTGGATATCCGGTTTTCTGGTGGGTAACTCAGAAGAACCACCTCCCTCTCCGTCATCTACCTTCTTCTGGATATCAAGAGTTCTGGCTGGTAACTCCGGAGGAACCGGCTTCTCGCCATCCAACTGATTTATGAAATCGTCAATGGGAGCAAGTTCAATATCCATGTAGTCGTCATGGGTCTCATGCTCGTGATGTTGCTCGTCATTGGACGTCTCGTGCTCGGGAGGAGGAGGATCCACCGGAGGTGGAGAGAGGACATTGCCATGTTGGACCTTGTCTTGTTGGCTTGCCGCGGGCGCAACCGGTGTAGTGGTGACGGTCATGGCTTGGCTTGGCGCCGACCCTGACGTCGTGTTCAGCGGAATAAGGGCTTTCGGCCATAGCAAGATTTGATTGTCCAGTTGGCCGAGATTCAGCTCGCTGTCGGCATCGGCGGGTTGATTAGGAGGATACAAGTTCTCGAATCCCGGTAGCACCAGATCGACGCAAACCCGAAGCTCGTTGGCCGGTATATCTCTGCAGTGGTACTTGCGGGATAGTGGCTGCAAGATGCTCCCCTTTGCAACATCCTTCAACTCGCTGCCCACTTTTAGCAGGAAGGTGCAACCCGTCGAGTCAGCCTGCGATAACATGCATGGATAGGTCAGAGAGTAGGGTTATATTGAACTGGCTACAGCTTGAGACGGTCAATAATTTACCGTGAGGGCATTGAGCTCGGCTAACGCCGACGGACCACAGGTGATGGTGGGCTCGTCGAGAAACGGGGTGGTGGCCGCGCCGGACACGGCCGACGGTCCATCGGGGGCAGGCGCGTCGGGCACGGCGGGGGCGACAGGCACGGCCGACGTCGACGGACCACCGGCGGCGGCCGCGGCGGGCACGACCAACATCGACGGTATGTTGAACGTCGGTAACGGCCCCTGTGAGCCCCCGGCGACGTAGCCACATATTTTTTCAAATACGGCGGAGATGAGCGCATTCATCTTTTTCCCCACCGTTTTCTCAATTTTCTTCTCCATGTTTGTTTCCAAGTCATGTACCTTCTTCTTCAGCGCCTCCGTCTCCTCGCTCTTCTTCGCCGCCCGCGACTCCTTAGTGTTGGGCTCAGCCAAGCCATAGTTGGCGTGCTTCTTATTAAGTCCGCCGCCGGTGATACGTCCTAAGTGCGGCCTTTTCAGAGGGTCCTGGATCTTTGCCTTGTTGTACCCCCTGATGAAAGGCTTATCCCACGCGACTTTGGCCGTCGACGTCTGCGACGAGGAAGATTCAAGTTGTTGTTCTTCTAGCTGCAGAAGCAACATATGAACGGTTTGGAAATGGTTTCGTACTAGAATGAAATCATGGACTTGATGATGATGAGTTTCATGAAATGGTAAATTTCTTACCACTAGCTTCTCAACATTCTTCACGCTATCGTCCGTGACCAAAATAACACCCTCCACCATCTTCGGGTCCGAGACAAGTTCCCCGGTCGGAGTTACTTTTCTGTACCTCGACCTCATGAATTTCTGGAATTGCGGGTCATGGGCATACTTGGCGTAAGGATTCTCAATCCCTTTTTCAATGTAGGCCTGGTCCTCTTTCGCCCAAACTGGCTCCTTCCCGTCGTAGCCACGACAGCCGAGATTGTGGTGACCGATGTTCTTCGACGCTAGCTCCTTCCCCCATTCCGTTTGATTCTTAGTGAAATCAAGCGACTCGTTATTTAGGAAAGTCTTGAAGTCATCGGGCGTAATCCGCGGGAAGTGGCGATGGATCTCTTCGAATGGTGTCGATTCCCTAATCATCGCCCTCACCATAGTCTTGTAATTGCTCAGGGCTTTGGTGAATCTAGTGAGGGCGAATTTGTTCACGAGGTTGCCCTTCAGATTCTCGTTGTTGTAGGGGGGCGGGAACTCGTACCGCGCGTGCAGCCTCGAGATGAGTTGGGCGCGCAGGGTTGGCTTCTTCTTGAGAGTCGGCTCGTTGACATTGACGACGTCTCGAAGTATCGCGCCAAGTTGGAGGAAGTACCCCTTCACAAGGTCCAATGGCCTCACAGGCGTGCCACTGGAAGGGTCCACCTCCGTAAATTTCTCTCGAACGGTGCCGACCTTGTTCGGAGCTCGCTTCCAACGCTTGTTTCCTGTCGTGCTGCTCCCTGAGGGACCCCCGGCGCCACTATCAGTGGTTTCCTCCTCGCCACCGGTGAGCCCGTCATCATTGTGGGCCTCGACATCGGGGGGCTGGTCAGTTTGTGTCCGATCTTCCTCTTGCGACTCTCGGGCCATAAGGATGTAGTGGTCCAATAAAGCCGGATCCGTAGTAGAAGAAGACATGCCTAGCAGTAGACAAAACGTATACGGTTAGTCACCGGAAAAATTCGGCATGACCTCGCCTATAAATGGTCATGCCGGAGTGCCAGAAATTCGCCGGAACGGAAATGAATCAACGTTCCGGCAAAACATTGGCACTCAATGTACCTGCAACATAAATTGAATGCACACATGGCCACAAAAACAGTTTCTTGCATTGCTGTCATCACATGGCACAAAAACTCTCAGGAAATTCATATATCTGTGGCATCATGCAATTTGTGTCATGCAAACTTTGTTAACTAAAATTTCAGCAAGAATTTAGAACTTGCTTCCTGGAGTAACTTAAACTGAACATATTGGAATAGATAAATTATTGCTTGTGCTAATAGTTTCACTAGAGTACTTCTAGCAAAGACTAAATTTGAAACACTAGAAACAACAGCATTTATCAAAGCAACAACAGCATTTTTTCAAACACTAGAAACAAGTAAGTTGTTTCTGTAAATAATGTTGGGCAGCAAAAACAACTAAGTGGTAGGTAATATCTCAAGATAAAAGTGTAAGCTATAAGCTGAAAAACCCAAGCCAATCAACAACTTGTTATTGAGATAAACCCCTGTTTTGTGCACTCTACAAGCTGAAAAACCGTAGGTAATAATTTCTGAAATGAAGATGACACAATGATATAACCCCTGTTTTGTGCACTCTACAATCTGAATAAGTGTATGTGTATTTATATACCCAGCCCAAACCTGAGAAAAACACATATGCAAGCAACTGCAAGCAAGTTATGAATTTTATTCAGTCTACCACTTAACAGTTTGATAAATTAGCACTTGGATGTGCATCTGATTTTATTGATTTGGCCATGGACATCATTCGGTGGAATTTGATTATACATGCGTTTGTATGGGGCACGGTAGCAGCAACTGCAGGGGAATGCACGGTAGCAGCAACTGCAGGGCCATGGACATCGATCGATGTCTAGATGGAGGGGTAGTTTGTAGGGGAAAGCAACACTACTTCACACGGGAGTTGGAAGAGAGGGGGGGGCTGACCTGGGTTCGTCGTGGGCGTAAGCGACGGCGGCGTGGGTGACGACGGCCGGCGTGGACGACAACGATGAGAGGGACGGCGCGCGGCGTGCTCCCGCTCCTCCTCCCCTGCTGTTCCCGCTCCTCCTCCCCTGCTGCTCCTGCTCCTCCTCCTGCTGCTGCTCCCGCTCCTCCTCCTGCTGCTCGACAACGATAACGACGGCGTGCGGTTTGGGGATCGAGAGGAAGTGTGCGGGCGCGCAAGATCTAGAGAGAAAGGAAGTGTGCGGGCTGGGGGGGTTAGCAGAGCGAGGACTTACAGGCGCACAACGAGTGATATGCGCCTGCGCTACCCTTTACCCCAGGCGAACAAAACAAAAATGCGCCTGCGCTAAAGTTCGTAGCGATTCGTTATGCGCGGGCCCACAGAGCCATACCCCAGGCGCATAACCTAGAAAATGCGCCTGCGCTAAACTTTAGAACTGGTTTGTTATACAAACCGGTCCTAAAGGCCTTGCGGCCATTTGCTGCACGGAGGGGGGCCCAGAGGACAGACCCTTTAGAACCGGTTTGTATCACAAACCGGTACCAATGTGCTTCGCTTGATGCCCTGTTATGCGCTGGCCACAGAGCCATACCCCAGGCGCATAACCTAGAAGATGCGCCTGCGCTAAAATTCGTAGGGTTTTGGTTTGCGCGGGCCCATATAGCCTTAGTCCAGGCACATGTTCTGTCAGAAGCGCCTGTGATAAAGATTACCCCAGGCGCATATTCTCACATATGCGCCTGTGCTAAGATTTTCTAAATTACACAGCCCACCCCGGCCCGGGACACATCGAGCAATACGAATGCTATTATATGGGGCTCCCACATTGTTTTTCACTTAAAAATTACATACATATGAAAGTTAACATGTGCAAAAATATTTAGTGTCGCATCGAGCGTAAATAGATTGATTTAGCGAGATACCGCAAGTGTTTCTCTCTGAAAACACATTGTACATAGTAGCTATTAGCATGTTATATCGCACATATCGCGAGTATTTCCCTCTCTCAACCTTTCGTCACAATCTTACTCTTGCCTTTCTTGGTCAATGTTGAATACGTGACCGCCATATCGTGACTTCTTCTTGTGAATGGAAGACCCCTAGGTAGTGTGGTCCTGCTTCTTCTTGTGGTGTATGGTGCATCGTCTTCACCGGGTTCTTCCATCATCGGGTCTCCGACTAAGCCGTCGAATTCCTTCTCATCGGCGACTCCATCCATTCCGACGAGGGCCCTTTTTCCTCTCCTTACGACAACACGACTAGGCTTTGCCGGGTCGGTTATGAAGAAGCATTGCTCCACATGCTTAGCCAATACCCAGGGCTCATTTTGCGCGGTGGGGTTCTTGGACTTGGGTTTGTTGGCTTCATACATCGACATAGTGGTGAAATATTCGTCTTCTTTCGTGACGTTTGTAGCCCATCTGACATGGAACATCGGCAGCTTTACCCCAACGTAGTCAAGCTCCCAGATTTCCTCGATCTTTCCGTAGTATCTTCTAATCTCTTCGCTCGTGTAAGATTCCATTGTTATAGACGAGTTTTGATAGTCGCTACTTTTGTCTCTTTCCTCCGTGTAGAATGTGTACCCATTGATGTCGTATGCTTGATAAGTCATCAGATTGGGCGCGGGGCCATATGACAAGGCCAATACAATTTTATCTTTCTGACATGTCATTGGCGGGGGATCGGCATCAATCTGTTTCTTGAACCATGTCGCGAAAGAGGAGTTGTGTGCTCTAAATATCTCATCTTCCGTCATCGGCCTGCGAGCACTATTTTTTATCGCGGTTTTGTGCTCTTCTATCCAAGGGTCGACATCGTCGATGTGTTGTAACACTACTAGGTGGGCCCTTTCAAAGTCGGCTCTCCGACCACAGGAGTCCGCGTCCATTACCCTTTTGCCAGTGTTGTGGCCTACCCCCATGAACCTGTCAAGATGCTTGTTTGCGGGCAAACCAACAGCTGGATTCTCATCGCCTAGAAAATTCTTGCAGAAAGAGATGCATTCTTCGATGAGAAATCCCTGGACGATGCTTCCATCCGGGTGTGCCCTGTTACGAACGAATGATTTGATGATCCCGTTCATTCTTTCTAACGCCATCATGTTGTGCAAGAATGCCGGCCCAAGATTGGTGATATCGTCCATGATATGGACCAAGAGATATACCATAATATCAAAGAAGGCAGGTGGGAAGTACATCTCAAGCTCGCATAGGATGGTGACGATCTCTTCCTGCAGCCTTCCGAGTTTCTTCACGCTTATCGACTTCCGAGTGATGACGTCGAAAAAGTTACAGAGGCCAGTGAGCGTTTGACGGACGTGTGGTTCCATTATCCCTCTGATTGCAACCGGAAGTATCTGCGTCATCATCACGTGACAGTCATGAGACTTCATCCCGCTGAATTTTTTTTTCTCCGCGTCTAGGTATCTGCTTATCAGCCCCGCGTAACCTAAGGGAAATTTCACTCCGAGGAGGCATGTGAATATTTGCGCGAGCTCGTCGGGGCTTAGAGTGAAGCAAGAGGGTTTCAGGCGGTGAGTTTGGTGTTTCTTAGCCCTTTTCCTCTTGCGGTCGTCCATCTCCTCCACCTCATCCTCGTCCTCCTCCGTCTGTTCACGCGTAGAAGGTGGTAAGTGAAGCTCGCTCCTGATATTCAGGACCATCAGGTCGTATCTTGATTTTGGCCCGTCTTTGGTCCTATCTGGCATGTTGAACAGGGTGCCAAGCAACCTCTCACACACATTCTTCATGATATGCATGACATCAAGGCAGTAAGGCACTCTGAGGATTGGTCAGTACCGCAAGTCCCAAA
The DNA here is from genome assembly GCA_028641055.1 of Alopecurus myosuroides. Lineage (NCBI taxonomy): Eukaryota > Viridiplantae > Streptophyta > Magnoliopsida > Poales > Poaceae > Alopecurus > Alopecurus myosuroides. The sequence goes on along the minus strand of CM054057.1, from coordinate 461,041,779 downwards.
ACACGGACCTCCTTTTCCATACCCTCAAGAGCGGTCCTTCTGGCGGAGGACACTTTTTCTCTCCTCGCTTCCGCTTCTGTACCTTTCCCGACGGAGGACACGTTTTCCAATTCTTCAATAGAGTATCGATCTCTTCTCCTCTTCTCTTGCGTGGAGGTAGATCGAGCTCATCTTTACCGTTGAACAGGTCTCCGCGCTTTCTCCACGGGTTTTTCTGTGGTAGCCACATTCGATGCCTCATGTATACGGTTTTAGAAGATCCGGGATCCTTATGTAGCTGTAGAAATGGGGTAAATTCCATGCACCTGACACAAGCCTTGTGTCCATGGCACACCTGAGACGCAATATATCTGTATCCGAGATAGTCCTGCACCGTCGTGATCAGTGCGGATCTCATACGAAAAGTTTCTTCTTTGAAGGCGTCCCATGTTTCCACCCCTTCCTCCCACAACGTGTCTAGCTCCTCCTTCAATAGCTCGAGATACAGGTTGATATCGCTCCCTGGCTGGGTCGGCCCTTGAATCAGCATACTCATGTGTATGTACTTCCTCTTCAGACACAGCCACGGGGGGAGGTTGTACATCCATACAAACACGGGCCAGGTGCTATGTTTGCTGCTCTGGTTGCCAAACGGATTGAGACCGTCGGTGCTCGCACCAAGCCTGATGTTCCTTGGGTCGTTCCCGAATTCTTCATCGAATGTGTCTAATGCTTTCCACTGACGTGCATCCGAAGGGTGTGTTAGCACTAGTTTTTCAACACGTTCTGGATCGCTCAGCACTGCCTTCTTTCTGTCCTCGTGCCAGCGCATGATCTTTGCTTCCTTAGGGTCCACGAAGTACCGCTGCAGACGGGGAATGAGTGGAAAGTACCACACAACTTTCCTAGGAGCTTTCTTCGTCCCCCTCTTGTAACGATCAGCACCGCACACCGGACATTTGATCTGGTCCGCGTGCTCGTTACGATAAATTATGCAGTCACGGACGCAAGCGTGGTATTTTGTGTGCGGTAAATCGAGGGGGCACACGATTTTCTTGGCCTCCTGTAGACTACTAGCACATGTGTTTCCTTCAGGTAAGTGCGTCTTCAGGTATCGCAGAAGATCGTCCATGCTTGTGTCGGTCCATCCGTGTTTTGCCTTTATCTCTAGAAGATCCAGAGCTACTCTCAAGCGTGACTCCTCCGCCCCGCGACTTGCGTCATACAACGGAGTTGCAGAGTCTATCTCTAGTTGCGTGATCTTAGATTTACGTCTGGCGTCGTTCGACGTGTTCTTGAGAGGAAGATCTTGAACATGAGGGTCCCGCACGACTGAAGTTAGCGGAGTGTTCATGTCCTCGTCTTCATGTTGTTGATCACCATGACTCCCTTCTTCTTCATTATAGTCGTCTCCGTCGACAGCCTCTTCGTCCTCTCCATTGTCATGTTCAGACTCCTCCTGATCATCTTCACATGTCGCCGCCCAATTGGTCTCGACGTGATCATCGTCTTCATCATCATCCATCCACTTAGTGTGGCCCTCCATGAAACTATACCTGAGCAGGTGCTTCTCCACATTACCAGAATCTGGTTTGAACAAAGACCCCAGCTTGCATTTCCGACACGGACACTCTATCTCGGTGCGGTTGTTTCGATGCATCTCGGCCGTCGCGCGTCGCACGTTCCTATGCACCACGCTTGTCCTCATCGCAATGACCATTGCTACAAAATGCAAGAGAGAGAGGTTTCATTAACTAGATCCGGTTTTCACAGAAAATTTCGGCATGACCTTCCTACAAAAGGTGTAACGCGGAGCGCCAAAAATTTGCCGAAAAGGAAATGAATCAACATTTCGGTAAAACATTGGCAACTCATCCTCATGGCAACACAATAAAATGAAAAAGAGAACGAATTATCATCCACCGACCAATCCCACGCACCTATTAAGATGACACACAATGCAAAATATATAGACGCGATGACGACGTCGAAGATCACCGGAGAGACGACCGATAAGAGAGTGATAGATCTAGAAGTAGCTAGTGGTGCATTTGTGGTGAGATCTAGTGTCCGGTTAGTAGATCTAGTGGAGAGATTTGGAAGAGGGAAAGTGGGGGTAGCATACTAGCTAAAATATAACAAACATGATTGGTTAAATTAGCTAAAAATGGTGGAGGCGTGTGGGGGATTGAGCTAGGAGCACTAATGGGTCGAGTTTGGACTAGTGAGTGAGTGAGTGGGGTGGATAGGGGTGGTGGTGGGTGGCTGGCCGCACTTATTGAGGACAAAGATTACCCCAGGCGAATATGGCATGGAATGCGCCTGCGCTAAGGGGTGCTACCCTAGGCGTTTCTTTATCCCAGGCGAACAGAGATGTCGTGCGCCTGCGCTAATGGGAGCTACCCCAGTCCACTTTTTACCCCAGGCGCTTCTGCCCAAGTTCGCCTGGGGTATTTGTTATACCGCAGGCGAACCGGTATGCTATTCGTCTGGGGTAAAGGAAGAGTACCAGGGGCGGCGGTGGTGGCCCTGCCACACTTTACCCCAAGCGCTTCTGAGTTTGGTTCGCCTGGGGTAACAGGATTACCCCAGGCGCACCGTTTACATGTTCGCCTGCGCTAATTAGCCCAGGCGCATCGGTTTTCGTGTTCGCCTGTGGTAGGATATGCTGCTATAAGCAAATCTCTAGTAGTGCGCTGAAGAACAAGCTCCCTCATGAGCTTTATCCCTCTTGATTATCAAGTAAGTAAAGCCTAACTATATGGCTATAAAGAAAGCGCTTTATGGGAGGCAACCCAGTTGTTTTTGTTTGGATTTTCCTAGTGTCCTCTTGCTGTCTCAAGAGATTAGTTTTTTTGTTTTAATTCTGGAGTTTTCAATAAAGATTCAAGTCAAACCCATTTGGACTTATAAGTTGCTATCCTAGTGCATGAAATTTCTGTTTCAGCACGAGTCTGCTCACCGTATGATTTTACGTTTTCTATTGGTATGTCGGATTGAGCTAATTCTTTAGTATGTTCTGCAACTTTTCGTCCTCTGTAAGGCCAAAAATTGGATTAATTTTTTGACGAGTCTAGCTTAGGAAAAAACGTTCGTTTTGCTGCTGCTGCTTTTCTGGACAGATTCTGCCTTCTTTTGTTTTATGCACTCTTTGGGCTTGGGAATCGTATTTCCATGATTCTTTCAAGCAAGAGAGTGAACATACAACATAATTAACCTTATTTTATATCTACTGGAGAATTGGATTTGGAATTTTGCACAGCAACCATGTGATTTGTTTGTCCTTGCTAATCTCACCCCACAGAAAAAGAATGGGAGAAACATGTTTTGTGAAGTTTTTTTCACAGGGAATAGAGGAGCTGCGCCTCAAGACATCCAATAATGGTGAAAGCCATAAGATTGGGGATGTGATGAACACCCCACTGGAGCTACACTCTTTTGGTTAGCACACGTCTACTTTCTGTTTTTCTAAGCAAAGCATTTATCGTAGAGACTTGAAGCGTCTAGTTTTTGTTTTTATTTTTGTTTTGATAAGACCACCACCATCATTTTATATGAGATTGAGCTACTGGAGTTTGGGGTTGGAATGTATTGGATGCTAGTATTATGACTTGGAATAGGGATGCCATGGTTGATTTGAAGAGCTACATATGTTTGCATGATTTATAGGCTTTTTATGTGTAGAAATTTGCAATAATGTTGTCTTGAGCTATCTCTTATTCATGTCCTTGATGTTAATTGCTGGTTTATTTAGTTTGTCATGAAATGAGTAGTTCTATGGACATATGAATGCATAGTAGCTGGTCAACTATCTCCCTCTTGCTAGCCCAAAAATTTAAAAATTCCAACAAGTAAAAACTTGTTTCCAACACTCCTTAGCCAAGTATTTCCAGTGAGTCCACCATATCTTCCCATTAGCTTCGTTGCTATTCCGAGTATGTTCACCATGTTATTGTGTTATTTATGTTCTAAATTAAGATATTCACTTTATTAATTGTCATGGGTTGATCTTGGGATAGGACTCTCACGAACTTTTGAACGCACACTTTACTTTTTATGCATCTAATAAACATGACCCAATAATGGGAGCCACAAGTTGTGCGTTTGACAAGTGTGTGGTTTGGAGCTAGCTATAAACATGTATCACCGGAAAGCTTTCAACATTGCACAAAAAAAATTACATTTGGTTGATATCATGTACTTTTGTTTTTGGACTCCTGCCATGCCGAAATGAAATAGAGGAATAGTAAGTTTTGATGAGTAAGTATCTATATGACTAGAGAAACGCATTGGGCCGCTAACCCAAGCCATGCTTTATCATGGTGGAAATTTACTTACAGCTTGAGTGACTCTACAACACATCCTATAATAAAATAAGAAGCTATGCATAATAGTGAATGAAAATAAAAAGGATGATGAGTCTACTCCGTTTGTTCATCTTGTCATTGTAACATGGGCTTGTTTCCATGTCATGGGGCAAGAGGTACCTCTTTGCGGTTCTCTATGATGTCATTAATACTTATTATGATTGTACAAAGCTTATTAGGAATCTTGAGTTGAGTAATCATGGAGTAGGTTTTCACACTCACGGGGCATGAGGCTTTCAACCACCTTGTCATTCTCATTACTTCAATACTCACAATTTTAAGATGCTAGTGATAAAGGGGCAATGAGAGTCCTAGATCAATGGATACCACATTTCAATTAGTTATTTTAGTTGAATAATTTAGAGGCTAAATAAGACTTGATCATGTTTTACCTCTACTCAATTTTCTCGAAAGTGTCCACCATATTTTCTATTCTCCATTATGCTATTCTTTGACCAATATAGGATTTTATTTTTCATTTTGTGTATGCATTTGGTCCATAGTGCTTTTATTTCATTATACACTTTGTGAACTTTCATGAAGCATCTTTGCTTGCATATTTGATATTTCTTACAACATTAATTGTATATTGCTACTCATTTCTATTATTAATCATTTGATTATACGTAGCATGAATAATCCTCCTTGCTATCCCATGATTGTTTCAATATGCAAAACCCATCTTAGTTTTATCACCTTCATACTCGAGGACGAGCATGGGTTAAGCTTGGGGATGTTGATGCATGTAAAATGCATAGATGCATTTTGCATATTTTCACATGGTTTTCTATTACATATTGCATCATATAAGGGTATAATTCAATGTTTTATAGTATTTTGGGGTTAAATTACAAAGTCCTCCAACTTTTATGGAATTAACCCTGCCTGTCAGAAACCCCGTTTTCTATATTTTTGACGTTTCAGGGGGCAAACTTCCGCGAAATCACCTGAAAAACCGCGGGGGTCATTTTCTTGGAAGGAGAAGACTTGCGGGCGAAGGATCCACGAGAATTGGGCAAGGAGGCCCAAAAGATGACCCTCCACGCGGCCAGATTCCTTGGCCGCGTGAGAGGCCCCCTTTTGGCCCCTGTGGCCCCAATTCCTTCCATCTTCGACTTACCGACTCCGTCTTGACCTAAAACCGACTATAAAAAGGGTCCCCCGTACCCTTACGGAGGGGAGCACCACCGAAACACCAAAAAACCTAAACAGAGACCTCGAGTTCCAGATTGGAGGGGGAAACTCCGGCGGGGTGCCGCCGGTGTGATCTCCTACCCCTCCAACGTCATCTCCATCGACATCTCCATGAAGAGGGAGTAGTCCACCCCAGGGCTATGGGTTTGTGGAAGTAGCACTTGTATCTCCCTCTCTATGTGCTTCACTAATTAGATCCGTATGAGCTGCCTCACATGATTACGGGCACCGTTGTAATTCCTATGTGGTGGATCTTTTCTATGAGTTATTGAATCTGAGATTGCAATTGTTTCTCTTGAGTTATTTGAGTAGATGTATCTTATGTACCCCGTTCTTATTTGCTAGCTTTGATCAATCTAGTTCTTGAGAGCGTGTGTGGGGTGATGGGTGCATTAGTTGGAGTAACGGGGGGTGGCTAGTGCTGTGAAAGTGACAGAAGTTCAGCGATCCACTTAGGTTTTGTTAAACCTTTCTTAGTTACCTCACTAGGGATAAAAAGGAGTACCTTGTTACCGGGGATTTGACGTGACACTAATCAATCTCCATGACTAGATCTAGCAAGTTCTTACTTCAACTTCATGTCACATTGCTTAAAGCTATACTCTGGTTTTTCCTTAATTATCGAGGTGTTATGATTTATTTCGCATCTTGGTGGAGTATAAGAGGGATCAATATGACCATATAGATCTCTATGCTACGACGTGATGCCCATATGAAAGTACTCAATGTTAAACATGTTATTGTAATCTCACATGTAATTCTTTATGTCCACCGTCTACTACTTTATTTGAGAGAATGCAAGTGTGAAACCATGAACCCCGGTCCTATTTTAAATATAAGAAAACACTCTAGTTACTTTGCTGCAATTTACTTTACTTGCACTTTACTTTACTTGCATCTCCAATTCGAATTTATATTATCTCCATCACCACTTGCATCACAAAAATACAAAAAACAATCCATTGCATATTTATTTTCTCATTTGCATTTAGTAGTAGATTTAATTATTGCATATTTACTTTCAGTTTTGCGTTGCAATTTAGAAGTCTCACACCTTGTGCTTGACAACCACTTGGTGAGGTTGAGGGCACAAAACTCTCTATTTGTTTGCAGGATCCTGGAGGAAGCTTGGAAGACAACTGCTGAAATACTGGCTCCCCAAGAGTTCGATATAAACCCTCGAGTCACCCTCGTGGGGAAGAAGGCTTGCCACTAGCTACACACTCTGCACTTGGAGTCTCAACCTAGCCATCACATGGGATAAGTCATGATATTAGTAGTAAAGTTACGTTGAAGTAATATCTCGTGGTTCAGTATTTAAGTTGTGGTGCTATTCTTCTAGTGGTGTCATGTGAACGTCGACTACATGATATTTCACCTTTATGGGCCTAGGAGGATGCATTGTGTATTTATATACTAATTGTGGGGTTGCCGGAGTGATAGAAATCTAAATCCACGTTAGGAAACCAATGCACGAGGGAGCGTAGAATCCCGGAGTTTTAAGGCTGTGGTTAGATTTATCTTAATTACTTTCTTGTATTTGCGGATGCTTACGAGGGGTATAATCGCAAGTATGTATTAGTCCTAGTTGGGAGGTGCATTAGCATAGGTTCATCCACATAACACTTAACGAACCAATGGATATTAATCGACCGTAACAAAGTGAAAGCACTTGAGGAAATTCCCATGTGTCCTCGAGAACGTTTGGTAGTCATAAGTAACACAATCGGCTTGTCCTTTGCTCTCAAAAGGATTGGGCCACTCGCTGCAATATTATTTACTCCACTTTATTTATCTGCTATATCCGAAACAACCAAAAACCCGTTTGCTAGTGTTTACAATGAATCCTCTATCCAACCTGCTCGTCAACACCTTCTGCTCCTCGTTGGGTTCGACACTCTTATTTATTGAAAGTACTACGATACACCCCCTATACTTGTGGGTCATCAAGACTATTTTCTGGCGCCGTTGCCGGGGAAGGAAGCGCTATTGGTAAGTGAACATGGTAAGAGAAACTTTTACTGTGAGTGTTGTTTTTATTTATGTATGCTGTTTTATTTCATTATGGTGAGTACTTTTGGTTCTCTATTTGGGGGTACTTCTAACATTACTAATAGGTTAGTTGGTAACCCGTTATCTGCTGAATTAGATACTTATAAAATTCCTATGAAAATTGTTGGACGTGTTATGGATAACTGCTATTACGGTGATGAAACTGTCCATCGCGGTGATCATTTTCTCTTTATACATGAATTATGCGAGTTATTCAGGTGTGCAGGTATTACAATGGATTAAGTTAAAAGGAAACTATTTTCTTTATCGCTGAAAGGAAGAGCTGCTGAATGGTTCAAATTACTGAAGAATGGTGAATCTATTGGATGGGAGGAAGTTTTTCCTCTCTTTTATTCTAAATTTTATCATCCTAGTGAAATTCATAAAGACTGGAATCAAATCTATAATTTCTGGCCTCATGATGGAGAGGGTATTGCCCAAGCGTGGGGGAGAATGAAGTTATTAATGCTCAAATGTCCCGTTCATGAACTCCCGTCTAATATTGTTATCAATAATTTTTATGCAAGGTTTTCTCTTCATGATAAGGATTTATTGGATGCTTCTTGTTCTGGATCATTCACACGTATGAAGGAAGAAGCTAAATGGGATCTTCTTGACCGTATTCAAGAAAACACTAAAGGATGGGAGAACGACAAAGGTAGAAAGTGAGGTATAAATTATTATTATGAATGCATTAAATCTTTTATGGGAACCAATGATTTCTATGATGTTAGTGTTGTTTGTGGTCTTGATTCTCAAATCTTTGCAAAATGTCTTAAAGCTTTTGCCTCCTATCTTGATATTCCTAAAAAGAATTATCACAAGTATCATGCACCTTATAAAGATATTGTTCCTTCTAGTAATATAGAAGTGCATGCTGTGAATCCTGCTGTTCCGGAGCCATATGTTGAAAAATGCCTTTCCCTGCTAAGGTGAAAGAACACTCTATGGTGGCTAGTGTGGTTAATAAGAGTAATAAGAAATCTATTGAACCTGATGAAAAATAACTGTTGAACTTGCTGTAGCAATAGTAAAAGATCTTGTTTGTGGAAATGTGGAGAATGAACACATTTTCTTATGTGAGGATGCTTCTAATATTGTTTCCCATCCTCATAGACCTAAGAAAACTAGTGGTCCTGTGCGTAATGTTAAGATTGGTGATCATTGCTATTATGGTTTGTGTGATATTGGTGCTAGTTCTAGTGCTATACCTTATGAGCTTTATAGAGAAATTATGAATGAAATTGGTTCTTGTGAGCTTGAAGATATTGATGTAGTTATTCAGCTTGCTAATAGAGAAACTATTTTTTTGATTGGTATTGTTAGAGATGTGGAAGTTTTATGTGGTAAGATTAAATATCCCACTGATTTTCTACTACTTGGTAAGGCTGCTAGTAAAACTTGTCCTATTATTTTTGGTAGACCTTTCTTGAACACTTGTGGTGCTACTATAGATTATAAAAGAGAGAAGATTTTGACTAAATTTGATGCAAAATCTTATCAGTTCAATTTCTCCAAATTTGCTAGAGCACCTTATGAATCTAAATTACCTGATGAGAATTTTAAAGTTGAACAACTTGCTTCTATGCTCTTGCTCCTAACAATGCTTTGCATCAATATATGGAGGACTGATACGTCATAAAAGTATCCTTAATTTCTGATGTTCCATGTTGTTTTCATGCCATATGCTACATGTTTTCCTTACACTTTATGTCATTTTTATCGATTTCCCAGGACTAACCTATTGACAAGATGCCACAGATCCAGCTCCCTGTTTTCCGTTGTTTTTAGTTTTAGATAAGTTGTTCTGGAAATATTCTCGGAATTCGAAAATTTAAAAGCCAGAAGTCTTAGAAGTTCCGGAGGGTCCACGGAGTCCCGAAGAGACCCGGAGGGGTGCCCGGGAGCCACCACACCATAGGGGCGCGGTTCCCCCTCTAGCCGCGCCGGGATGTGGTGTGGGCCCCCTAGCCACCCCCCGACTTTGCCCTTTCTCCCATAAATACCCCCTGATGCATAAACCCTAGATGAATCGGCCTTTTCCACCAAAAACATTCGTAGCTCCGACGCCGCCACCGACAAGTTTCGGGGGACAGAAATCTTTATTCCGGCACCCTGCCGGGACGGGGAAGTGCCCCTGGAGCCAGCTCTATCGACTCCACTGCCATCTTCATCGCTGTTGCTGTCTCCTATGGTGAGAAGGGAGTAGTTCTCCCCCGGGGCCGAGGGCTCTACCAGTAGCTATGTGTTTCATCTCTCTCTTCCATGGTGTGATCTTCATGTGACCATGAGCTTTGTAATCTAGTTTAATACGTAGATGTACTCTGCATCTGTTATGCTACTCGAGTGGTTTTGTTATGAGATCTCCGTAAACACTTTGATCACGGTGTTAAGGTGACAGTGTGTGCACCGTGTGATTTAGCATGATATTTATATCTTGTGTTGGATGACCCTATGAAATTGTGGTGTTTGTATAGTACGTTCTAGAGAGCTCATAGTGACAGCATAGGGTTAACTAGACATGGGAATGCGACTTTGAGGAGTGCTTTTTCCAGCCCTACGCAATGAATTGGTGTTTGTTATTCAACCGGAGAGTGGTTCAGAGTAGCATAGTGAAGAGGGATATTTATGCATTCAATTGTGTTATTATTGTTGAGAGTGTTCACTAGTGAAAGTATGATCCCTAGGCCTTGTTTCTAAGCATTGAAACACCGTTTACAATCAGTTCTGCTACATGTTTGCTTGCTGCCATTTTTATTTTTAAGATCGCTATTATCACTTATAATCATCCATACTGCTTGTATTTTACTCTCTCTTCTCTGAACTAGTGCACCTATACAACTGACAATTGTATTAGGTGTGTTGGGGACACAAGAGACTTCTTGTATCGTGATTGCAGGGTTGCTTGAGAGGGATATCTTTGACCTCTTCCTCCCTGAGTCTGATAAACCTTGGGTAATCCACTTAAGGGAAACTTGCCGCTGTTCTACAAACCTCTGCACTTGGAGGCCCAACACTGTCTACAAGAATAGAAGCGTGCGTAGACATCAAGATCTTTTCTCGCGCCGTTGCCGGGGAGGTAAGGTAAAAGGTACTCACATCCTCGGGTGTGAGTGCTCGAAGTTATTTCCTTTAGATTCTGCAATTATATCTTTTTGTTTCTTGTCATCACTAGTTAGGCTTATTTTTACTTGTTCCTTGTTTCTATTTTTACTAGTAGCCTTAATGGAAAACAACAGAAATATGAGAGAGCTTTATAATATTTATCTTGAGTTAGGACATGAAGTGTTTGAAGAGAAAATTAAAAACCTATGGAACTTTATTTGCATGCTAGTAGCAATGTTATTAGTATGAATTCTTTGAACACCATCATTGCTAATGCTATGGAAAAGTCTAAGCTTGGGGAAGCTGGTTTTGATGAATATGATATTTTTAGTCCCCCAAGTTTTGAGGAGGAAATTTTCTTTGATGATACTTTGCCTCCAATATGTGATGATTACAATGATGAATATGTTATTTTCAGCCCACCTACTATTGAGGAGAAAATTAGTTATGATTACAATATGCCTCCTATGTTTGATGATTATGGTGATGAGAATAATAATGATAGCTATTTTGTTGAGTTTGCTCCCACTGCTATTAATAAGAATCACTATGCTTATGTGGAGAGTAATGATTCTTTTATGCATGTGGCTCGTGATAAGAATGTTTCTTGTGATAGTTGTATTGTTAATTTCATTCATGATGCTACTGAAAGTTATTATGGGAGAGGGAAACATAATTTTATGCATCTCAACAATATCAAGTTTCCCCTCTTTATGTTGAAATTTCTGAAGTTGTACTTCTTTTGTCTTCCTATGCTAGCCACTTTGTGCTTTATTGACTTGTTTTTCTACAAGATTCTTTTTCATAGGAAGTGGGTTAGACTTAAAATTGCTTTATATTTGCTTCTTGATCCTCTCTTTTTCTTCAATTAATATTTCTCATGTGATCATTTTCTCAAATTATCATGCCTAGCTAAAAGGCGTTAAAGAAAAGCACTTCTTGGGAGATAACCCATGGTTTTATTTTTGCTTTCCTTTTCTCTGTTTTTTTAGTCAAGGGGTTGTATACTTCTGTATCAACTCCTTTGTATATTTATTTTCATGTATTAGTTGTGCCAAGTAAAGTTTCTAGCGAACGTTGGAGTTGGTTTTGGATTTCTGCGCAGGAAACAGATTTCTGCTGTCCACCGTAAAAAATCATGAAAAATCTAGAAATATCAGAATGACCTGAATTTTTGTGTGGAATAGAAGCGTGCGTATACATCAAGGACCATGAGAGTGAGGTCTTTATGGAAGAGAGAAATGAGATTGAATATATTCTTCTTCGTCAACCGGTGATACAAAAGCATAATTTACCTGTAGAAGACTTGGGTACTACCACCCAAGGAGGATCATGTCTTTGATTTAAAACCTCTGCCTGATGATCTTAAATATGCTTATATTGATGATAAGAAAATATATTTTGTTATTATTAGTGCTAAACTTTTAGGTGAAGAAGAGAAAAGATTATTGGGAATTCTGAAGAAACATCGTGGAGCTATTGGATATACTCTTGATGATTTGAAGGGAATTTCTCCTACTATATGTTAGTATGCTATTAATATTGAACCTGATGCAAAGCCAATAATTGAACATCAACACCGTTTAATTCCTAAGATGAAGGAAGTGGTAAGAAATGAGATATTAAAACTCCTTGATGCTGGTATTATTTTTCGTATTGCTGATAGTAGATGTGTGAGCCCTTTGCATTGTGTCCCTAAGAAGGGAGGAATGTCTGTTGTGCCTAATGAAAACAATGATCTTATTCCGCAAAGAGTAGTAGTTGGTTATAGAATGTTTATTGATTTTAGAAAGGTTAATAAAGTTACTAAGAAAGATTGTTATCCTTTGCCCTTTTTTGATCAAATGTTAGAGAAGTTGTCTAAGAAAACTCATTTTTTGCTTTCTTGATGGTTATTCTGGGTTTTCTCAAATTGCTGTTAGGAAGCAAGATCAAGAGAAAACAACCTTTACTTGTCCTTATGGTACTTATTCTTATAGACGTATGCCTTTTGGTTTGTGTAATGCTCCTGCTACTTTTCAAAGATGCATGTCTGCTATTTTTCATGGTTTTTGTGAAGAAATTGTCGAAGTATTCATGGACGATTTATCCGTCTATGGAACTTCTTTTGATAATTGTTTGCACAACCTTGATAAAGTTTTGCAGAGATGTGAGGAAACTAATCTTCTTCTTAATTGGGAGAAATTCCACTTTATGGTTAATGAAGGAATTGTTCTTGGACATAAAATTTCTAAAAGAGGTATTGAAGTTAACAGAGATAAAGTGGAAGCCATAGAGAAAATTCCCTGTCCCAGGGATGTTAATGGTATTCGTAGTGTTCTTGGTCATGCTGGTTTTTATAGGAGGTTTATTAAAGATTTCTCTAAAATATCAAAGCCTCTTACTAATCTTCTCCAAAAAGATGTACCATTTGTTTTTTATGATGATTGTAAGAAAGCTTTTGAAACTTTAAAGAAGGATTTAACTACTGCTCCTATTGTTCAACCACCTGATTGGAATCTACCTTTTGAAATTATGTGTGATGCTAGTGATTTTGCTGTAGGTGTTGTTCTTGGACATCGCGTAGATAGGAAGTTGAATGTTATTCATTATGCTAGTAATACTCTTGATGCTGCTCAAAAGAATTATGCTACTACTGAAAAAGAGTTCTTAGCTGTAGTTTTTGCATGTGATAGGTTTAGTCCTTATATTGTTTACCCAAAGGTTACTATTCATACTGATCATGCTTCTATTAGATAACTTATGGAAAAGAAAGATGTTAAGCCTATGCTTATTAGATGGGTGTTGCTTTTACAAGAGTTTGATTTGCATATTGTGAATAGGAAGGGTGCTGGAAATCATGTTGCTAATAACTTGTCTAGATTGGAAAACATTACTTTTGTCCCTATTCTTGTTAATGGTAGTTTTCCAAATGAACAATTGGTTGCAATAAAGGTAAAACCCCAAGATAGTCCATGGTATGCTGATTATGCTAACTTTACTATTTCAAAGCATTTGCCTCCAACATTTACAGCTCAACAAAGAAGAAAATTCTTCTATGATTTGAGGCATTATTTTTGGGATGACCCACATTTATATAAAGAAGGAGAAGATGGTGTTATGATAAGATATGTTCCAAATCATGAACAACGTGAAATATTGAAGAAGTGCCATAGTAGTGCTTATGGAGGACATCACGCTGGAGATAAAACCGCACGGAAGGTTCTACAATTAGGTTTCTATTGGCCTACTCTCTTTAAAGATGCACCTAAATTTGTTTTATCTTGTGATGAATGTCAAAGAGTAGGAAATATTTCTAGACGTAATGAAATGCCTATGAGTTATTCTCTTGTTATGGAACCTTTTGATTGTTGGGGATTTGACTTTATGGGTCCTTTTCCTCCTTCGAATGGTTATACTCACATTCTTGTTGTTGTTGATTATGTTACTAAGTGGGTAGAAGCTATACCTACAAAACATGCTTATGGTGAGACCTCTTTAAAAATGCCTAAAGATGTTATTTTCCCTAGGTTTGGTGTGCCTAGATATCTTATGACTGATGGAGGTTCTCATTTTATTCATGGTGGTTTTAGAAAGGCCCTTGCTAAATATGATGTTAATCATAGAATTGCCTCAGCTTATCATCCTCAAACCAATGGGCAAGTATAATTATCAAATAGAGAAATTAAATCTATCTTGCAAAAGGCTGTTAATAAATCTAGGAAGAATTGGTCTGATAAGTTGAATGATGCTTTATGGGCTTATAGAACTGCTTATTAAAATTCTATGGGTATGTCTCCTTATAAAATGGTTTACGGAAAATCTTGTCACTTGCCTTTAGAATTAGAACACAAAGCTTATTGGGCAGTGAAATAATTAAATAAAGATTTTAAACTTGCTGGTAAGAAAAGAATGCTTGATTTGAATCATTTAGATGAATGGAGATGTGAAGCTTATGAAAATGCCAAGCTCTTTAAAGAGAAATTTAAAAAATGACATGATAAAAGAATCCTTAAAAGAGAGTTTCATGTTGGTGAGAAAGTTCTATTGTATCGTTCTCGTCTCAGATTTTTTGTAGGAAAATTACTCTCTAGATGGGAAGGACCTTATATTATTGAAGAAGTGTATCGTTCGGGTGCAACCAAAATTGCTTCCCTCAAAGATAACACTACACAAGTGGTAAATGGGAAAAGACTCCAACATTATATTTATGGGGATTCCTATGATGAAGATGTTGATGTTATTCAAGTAATGACTCCGGAGAAGTTCATTGGAGGGAAGATTCCAGAATCTGCAGAGTATGTTTTGGAATAGGTAATAGTTCTCTTAAGAAGAAAAATCGCGGATTACCTTCCAAGTTATAATTTATTGGTTTTTGGAAAATATGAAAAATATTGAGCCAAATAGGAGTTGTAGATGGTGCCCGGAGGCACCACACCGCCTGGGGGTGCGGGCCCACCCTTGGCCGCACAACCCTATGGTGTGGGCGCCCCTGAGCCCCTCTTTGACTCGTTTTCGACCTGGAATTTCCTTTCCTTGCGCATATTTTTGCTATATAACCCCCCGGACCCCCCGAGGTCCATATATTGTTTTCTTGTCGTGTTTCTGTTTCGAGCTGTTTTTGCTAGGTTACATATTCATATCTAGAGCCACAATGTCCTCTCCCGGATCTCCCAAAGACAAAAAAAAATATAACGTCTTCAACCCGTACATGAACGAGTTGAAGATGCATCCCAAAGAGTTGCTGCTCAAGGATGGGGAGGTGCAGATTGAAGATGTTCGGGGCCCTAAAGGAGTAGGCAGTCTGGAAGCTAGGATGGAAGAGTTGGAGCAAGAAGTCTTTAGGTACAAGAAGATGGCAGAGCGTGAAGTTGAGATCATCCACATGATAAAGACAGAATAGATCGCTGAGTACAAGAAGGAGACCTGCAAGCACCAAGACCACCAACGATTTGCAAGCACAACTCTATGATGTGCAGAATCAGAACTATGAGTATGAGAACAGGTTTAAACGTACAAGCTCTACTGCTAGTTTCAGGATGTTGGAGACCAGGACATCATTTGTGGATGGAGAGCCTTTACCTTGGAAGTCTGATGATGAGAAGAATTCACCGCCACCACAGAAGAATTGATTCTTCATTAGTATTGGCATCCCCTTGGCTTGTTCCAAGCTTGGGGGAGTGTCGCGGTATAACCTTTATCTTTCACCCTTTTTACCTTTTTAGTAGAGCCATATTGTGAGTATAGAAAATATCATATAGTATGGTTTGCAGTATGGAAGTTTCACTCCTTAGTTGGTTATCGTTGTATCCCTTGGTTTGAGTTGCCGTAATGAAATATTAATGAGAAGTTTCATCATCTACTTGTTCTACTTTATTTTAGTTTTCTATTTTTGTTATGTGATTGATCTTATTATTAGTATTGGTATCGATTTTGGAGCTTAAAGATAATCTATTTGGTTTTGGAAAACTTAGCAATGGTCAGTAGCAACAATTCATTGAGACTTAAGTAGAAAAGAGGGAGTTGCACGTAGATATATTATTCCATGATCTTTCTTTCTTGTTAGCTCATAAGCTTAGTATTCTCAAATAAGTTTGTTTGCACCTTCAAGGAAGATTGCATGATTGGCTTTATCATATATGTTTTTGTTTGTTTTACTTCGATTCTTATGCTTGCTAGCCAAAAACCTGTACTGAGAGGGAATGCTTCTCGTGCATCCAAGCCTTGAGCCCAAAACCTTTCCATTTGTGTCCAACATACCTACCTACATGTGGTATTTCACCGCCACACCAAGTAAATTGCTTGTGTGCTACCTTTAAACCTTCAAAATTACACCTGTTTTGTGCTCCTGTTTTAGCTCATGAGGACGCAAATAGAGAATCTTTATCTCACTTGTTGATTGGATTTCACACCCTAGACTAGTGGCTTCATCCGCTTATCCAAATGCTAGAAGAGCTGACATCGGGGTTCCCAGCCCCAAATAACAGTACAAATTCTCTTCACTATTTTTGCCCCTGATTTATCAGTCAAAGCATAATTGTCTAAACAAAAGAGAAAGAGGGATGACCTTCTATACCTGTTGCGTCCTTCTGTGAGATCCGATCTTGTGAAGTCTAGTTGGCTTGTGACGTACTGTATTTTCTGTTCGCCATTCGTTGACATAAACATACATCTCTCAAAATTTAGACACTCCTCCACAGTTTGTGATTGTTGGCAGACACCCGAGGATTCAGTTAGCCATGGTTTGTGTAAGAAAGGTTGGGAGGAGTGTCAACCATTTTATACCTCTGTTTTACAAAATAAAAGCTCTAGCACATGAGTGATCAATGCTTCGCTCTGCGAAGGGCCTATCTTTTACATTTATGTTGAGTCGGTAAACCTACTTATTTTTGTCTTAAGCAAGCATTTGAGTTGTTGTGATTCATCCAGCTACATGTTGATGTACTCAATCATGTTCTTTATTCTTCATTGTTTCTAAAATGCTTTTATGTTTTTGAATACCACTTTGAAAGTTGCCAATGCCTGCAAAGAGACCGTTCTAGTTGAGCATGATAAACTTTGCAATATATGTCTAGTATAAAAACTCTGATCGAAAAATAAGAACACTGTTAATTCTTCTCGGGCCAAGAACGAAGTTTGCCTTTACCAATTGTGATTTAATTTTTGCACCTTTATTGTTACTTTACTTGTTTCAAGTTTGATTATATGAGAGGAAGTTTTTGTCTAAAATGACTTGTTCTTGTTAGATGTGATGCCTCTTTTCCGTATTTTATTTATCGACACCTCACTACATAAAACTATGGTCATGTTTACTGAGTTCAGTTTCGCTTGGGGACAAGCGAGGTCTAAGCTTGGGGGAGTTGATAGTCCATTATGCATCATTGTTTTATATTGTTATTTTCTGTTATTCATCGATATATTTCATGTTATGATGCATCACTTATGTTATTTTATCTTATTTTGCATGTTTCATAATTTTTGGAGAATAAACACCGGGACCAGAAATCTGATGGAAAAAGCACCGTCGAGATACCCTATTTCAGAAGATCGGAAGAAGAAGGGGGGACACCGGAGATGTCTTAGAAGTCCAGATGAGGGATCCAGCCACAAGGAGAGCCAGAGGGGGGCCACCAGGGGCCCACACCCTGGGGTGGCGTCCCCCCATGGTCGCGCCACCAGGTGGTGTGGCCACCCTGGCCCACCTCTGGTTGACCTCTTTCGCGCACTTGACCCCTAGGGAACCCTAGGCCGCAGACTATCATCGAAGAATTATTCCACAGCGGCCTCGGGGCGGAAAACACCAGAGAGAGAAAAGCTCTCCGACAGGGAGAAATCTGTCGGGGAAATTCCTCTCCGGAGAGGGGAAATCATCGCCATCGTCACCATCATCGCTCCAGGCATCATCAAGATCGTCATCGTTATCATCATCACCAGCAGCACCATCACCCTCAACATCCACCGTCATCCCGCTGTAATAATTAGGGGCCTCTATCGTTGTTTTACATTAGATCTCTCTCCGGGTGTGGATTATTTGTTAGTAGTTGATGCTTGTGAGATTTATCGGTGTTAGCACTTTATGACCAGATTGTTATTATCCAATATATCACCTCTGATTATGATCCATATGATGTCTTGTGAGTAGTTCGTTTAGTTCTTGAGGACATGGGAGAAGTCGTGATGTTAGTAGTGAAGTTATGTTGAAGTAATATCTCGTGGTTCGGTATTTAAGTTGTGGTGCTATTCTTCTAGTGGTGTCATGTGAACGTCGACTACATGATACTTCACCTTTATGGGCCTAGGAGGATGCATTGTGTATTTGGCTACTAATTGTGGGGTGGCCGGAGTGACGGAAACCTAAACCCATGTTAGGAAACCAATGCACGAGGGAGCGTAGAATCCCGGAGTTTTAAGGCTATGGTTAGATTTATCTTAATTACTTTCTTGTATTTGCGGATTCTTATGAGGGGTATAATCACAAGTATGTATTAGTCCTAGTTGGGTGGTGCATTAGCATAGGTTCACCCACACAACAGTTCACTAGCCAATAGATATTAATCGACTGTAACGAAGCGAAAGCACTTGACGAAATTCCCTTGTGTCCTCGAGAACGTTTGGTAGTCATAAGTAACACAAACAACTTGTACCTTGCTCTTAAAAGGATCGGGCCACTCGCTGCAATATTATTTAGTGCACTTTATTTACTCACATTTTGTTTATCTGCTATATCGAAAACAACCAAAAACCCGTTTACTAGTGTTTACAATGAATCCTCTATCCAACCTGCTCGTCAACACCTTCTGCTCCTCGTTGGGATCGACACTCTTATTTATTGAAGGTACTACGATACACCCCCTATACTTGTGGGTCATCAAGTGTCTCTGGAGATCTCATTAACAAAACCAGTTGAGTAGCATAATAGATGAAGAGTAACATCTACTTATTCAACTATATTACAAAGCTCATGATCACATAAAGATCACACCATGGGAGAGAGAAATGAAACACATAGCTACCGGTAGCTACTCCCTCCTCATCATGGGAGTCAGCGATGGCGATGAAGATGGTGGTGAAGTCGATGGAGATAGCTCTGGGGGCACTTCCCCGTCCCAGCAGGGTGTCAGAAGAGAGATTTGTATCCCCCAAAACTTGTCTGCGATGGTGGTGGAGCTACGGAACTTTTCATGGATGGAGGCTAATTTTGTTAGGGTTTCTGCATCGGAGGGAATAAATAGGCGAAAGGGCGATGTCGGTGGGCGCCCGAGGGGCCCACACCATGTAGTGGGGCGGCCAGGGGGTGCGCCACCAGGTGGTGTGGCCACCTCATTACCCCCGTCCGGGTCTCCTTTGGACTCAGTTGACGTGCCGGAAAAAATAGGACCCTGGGATTTTGTTTCGTCCAATTCCGAGAATATTTCCAGAACAACTTTTCTGAAATAAAAAACAACAGAAAACAGGAACTGGCGTTGTGGCATCTTGTCAATAGGTTAGTCGAGAAAACATCCGGAAAATGAAGGAAAACATGTGAAAACATAAAGGTATTGGATAGAAAAGAAGCATGGAGCATCGAAAATTATAGATACATTTGAGACATATTATTCCATCATTGGAAGATAAAACCAAATGATGAAAGGTTTGACCTCTCTATGAAGGAACAACTCGTAAAACCTCCAATATCAAAACTGCAATAAGTTTTTCATACAAAATCTGTTTTTGATGAACTTTTCTTGAAGAACATGACAAGCTCTAAACCCACACATGGAGAAAACATAAATAGGAACCAATAAATATGATTCCAAGTATGCAAAGGTTTGATCTCTCTTCGAATGATGCGATCAAGTTGCTAATATGAGAGCCCCTCTTGATAGTACGGTTATCTATCCTATAACCCGGTCTCCCAACTATGCTATGAGACCGGTAAAATAGAAAACCTATCAAGATCATAACTTTGCCTTGAGAATTCCACCTGAGATAGATCATGAAGATCTTGACCTCCTCAAGATGGAACATCTTTATTTTTTTTCGATGTGCTCGGTGAAGACACATAGATTTCTCCCCCATACACCACTATGGGAGAGGATCTTTTAAGTCCATCTTCACTTGGACATTATCTCCAAAAGAGTGGCAAGGTCCAAGCATGTGATCTCTTGGATATGCTCCCCTTGGACTTGCACTTCTCAATTTTGATGACGATCCTCACTTGACGTCATCCACCATGGGCTATATGAAATCTTACTTTTGATGCAATCCCATGGAAAGATACCTAGCCCCAGATAGATGTACCACACACACATAATTGGTTATAATCACAAAGCTATATGAACGATTACTTACCATACCAATATCCCACATGGTACATCTTCTAGCTTTGTGAGTTGATCAATATTAACCATCGTTTAGCACTTTGCCTTGATCAAACTTGTATCTTTTCTTTTCTCTTCATAATAATGATTCTTGAAGGTAAAGATGAATGTTCACATAATATTCTTCTTCAAGACATAATTGCAATATGCTCAACTCTCTCATGACCAAACTTGGCATATTCACATGAATAACACCTTGGTCATCACTTGATCATCTTGAATCCAACACATGGACATCAAGCATTTCCTATGGACAAACTCTACGAGTATAGCTCAATGCAACCATTAGTCCATAGTGATTGTCATCAATTATCAAAACCATGCATGGGGCACCATGCCCTTTCAGCTGCCAGAAGCATAATGCCCCTATTAGGTTAAGTTCCCCCACAGGCTTCCTATCGCCACTCCCACCCGTTCCCCATTTCCCAGAGAAGGCCGCCGCCGCCCTGTCGTCTACGGCTCTGCAAGGGCTCCGCCACCCCTCCTGTTCTAGGCCTCCTCCTCCCCACGCCCTCTGAGCTCGTCCTCCCCACACTCTCCGAGCTCCTCCTCCCCCCACCTAGCCTCTCCTCCTCAACTGAGATCCTCGTTACGAGCTCATCGTTGCCTTGACCATGCCTAGTTTGCCTAACAGCGAGAGTTCCCACAACTCGTGGATGGGTCTTGTAAGTATTCTCACCAATTTAGGGTTAGGATTGTGTTAATTGTGGTAGGATTAAGGTAGTGGTAATTTTTCGAGGGTTAGGGTTTTAATGCACTATATTCGTACTTTGTAGCTCCACGAGGTTGATTATGTTCCCGACACGATCGAGTACCCTTCGTGGTGTGAGATAGCGCTTGACTCAACTGAGACTTCCCACCTTAACAATGCGGCACCGGAGAGATTCGTTACTTTTGGAGGGACAAACACATGTCGTCATTTCTATGCGTGTTATGTTCGGAATGTAAGTGGGATACCAAGATGAATTTGTGTGTGTGTGTGTGTGTGTAGGATGACATAAATTGTGGATTTATGCGTTGGGTGGATGTTGTGTGGGAACCAACGCCGGAGAGTTCTATTGAAAGACTCTGGCACATGTAAGAAGAGCAACAATGCTAGAATAAATGAAAAGATTCATAATGGTAAGTTACTGCAGGAATTGTCCAACGAGAAGAATAAGCTTGATGAAAAATAAAGGAGCTTAATAAAAGATACGAATGGATGGTTTGATTCCATGGAGAAGAAGTTGCACCTAGAAAACTTGGAAAAAATGAAGAAAGAAGCCATTGAGAAAGAAGTCACAGAGAACGAAGCCACTGAGTTGGAGGAGTTAAAGAAAAGGCTCGAGGAGATGCAGAAAGAGAGATATGCATTTCATAATGAAGTGGTGATGATGAAACAAATGCATATAACTGAAGCTCAGAGTAGCAAAAGCAAACAACACGAGTGGGAGCTACAAAACAGTGCACTGAAGGAGGAAGAAAAAAAAGCTAGAGTACCAGTTGTTCGACCTTCTGAAATCGTTCTTAGCTAAAGAGAACAAGCTGTAGAGGACAAACATACTATGCGACGAGTGAGGAGAATGCGCTTCCTTGTATTAACCATTTTATTTATGCCCTCTTAGTGCGTTAAAACTATATAAGGATCACATGTGTGAACCTTGTTAATGGGTTGTAATTTAGTGGATTGTAATGTTTTACTGAACCCTGTCTTTCGAACTATTTATGCTTATAATATATAAGTCTATGTTGCATTCGTACCATGTGTTGCTTAGGTTTGTTTCTAAACCGTTTCAGAAAAAAGCAAAAAAAAAAGAGATAGAAAAGAAATAACGCCCCGCACAGGGGCGTTTTGTTTAACAATACGACGCCTTGCACGGAGGTGTTATGCCCTGAGTCAAGGATATCCGGTTGTTCTTCCGCTTGGTCTCTGTTCGAGAAAGGAATTATAGAGGAAAAGGAAAGGAATTCTGAGGTCATAACGCCCCTGATTGGGGCGTTATGTTGTTCAATAAAACGCCCCACTCGGAGGTGTTATGACCTGAAAGCTAACTTCCCGGGCTTATTCTATTATGTTTTGTAGGAAAAAGAAGGTGCTAATTTTTTTCGTAACTCGTAGAGTTAAGAACGACAAAGTCATGTTATTTGCACAAACACAACAAAATACCAAAGTTCATAACATTAGTATAACACCCGAATATCACATAGTGCAATCCACTACAATGTTTTAAACGAAATCCACATAATGGAGCACATGCCAGAGTTTACTCTATAGTACATAATGACCGATTCAGATAGCTACTATGTCGACCTAGATCACTTCCCCTTTTCCTTTCTCTTGGAACTGCACTCTTGTTTCTGTTTCTCGTCCCTTGCAAGTCTAGCCTTGTAAAATACCCTATCCCTAAAAATTTTGTGCTCCCTAGCTTGATTTGCCGTCTCCAGTGCCCATAACTTATTCGTCCGCTCTTCAAAATTCTTTTGGCGTTGCTTCTCCGCATGTTTGACCGTTTTCTTCTGATGCCATTGGTACGACCACTACTCTTCCTTCATTTTAAGATTTCTCGCCCTCTCCCCCTTTTCTTCTTCCCTCTTCTTAAGTGTAAGTTCAGATGCGTCTTGCTCTTTCACCTTCCTCAAACCAACTTCCAACCACCCTGGCTTCTCACCTTCATCGTCTGAGTCGTCCATCCAATTCATTGTTGACTTGTTGGGTTGAGAAGCCGGCATGCCTACGAAAAATACAAAGTAAAACTTACTACGGAGACAACACATGATCATAAAAAGCAACAAAAAGTGTAGAATATTATTATTTATCTTAGCACCACCCTCTACCTCTACGTTTAGGCCTAACCACTTCTTCGACTCCGAACGAGTGCCCTAACCCTCTACGTCTATTCACAACATAACCATATCCTCCATCACCGCCATTATCAATGCATTGTGTACTAGTTACTCCACCATGACCGCTTGTACCATCACCATCAACAATGGGGTCACCACGTCCGTGGGCCCTCCACAAACCAGTACTTGTTTGACCACCATGACCCCGTCCATGACCTCTGTCACCGCTTGGACCACCTCCATTGACATTTCTTCAACCAAAAGGAGCGCCATCACTGTTTGGTACACCGCATTCGTGGGCGCCAACATTTCAGAAGCCACTTGGGCCACCATATCTATCACCATTGCCATGACCACGATCTTGGCCACCCTCAGCATTTACTTCGCTCGCACCGCCATCTTCACCATTTCCTTCTCCGTGGTTGCTAACATCACTTCGGCCACCACGTATACCATGGCCACCATTGCCACGACCACGATCTTGGCCACCCTAAGCATTTCCACCGCTCGCACCGCCATCTTCAACATTTCTTTTCCATGGCCACTAACTTTTCTCTGGTCACTTCGGCCACCATCTCTACCAAGACCACCACTGCCACGGAAATCCTCAGCATTTCCACCACTCGCACCGCCATCAACAACATTTATTTCTCCGGTGATCCCGGCCAAATGCATGCATAAAGGCTCTTGCTTCCTTAGCCGTCGGACCATCATCGTCAATTTCCTCTTCCGGCCCTTCATAGTCTGAGTCCATTGTATATGCTCATGAGTATGGGATGGCAGTGTCCATTTACTCTTCGAAACAATTTGCTTCCACATCTCCAACATTATGGTTACGAAAGCAATGTTCGCTTGGATTGCCCTCACCCTCTTCAAGCACAAACTCGGCACGGCCCTCAGGCTCATAACCGCCACCATTATCGCCCTAGGGCTCATCTCCCTCGGCACGCCTCTCGGACTCATCATGGCCACCATCATCATCATCGTAGTCATCACGATAATCATTATTGCAATAGGGGTGTCGAATCCCTGACTCGACAAGTCCCTTAGGTGACCCTATCGGGTTTCGATTAGGAGAACTCATGAGCGCTGGCGAGATCGTCGGCTAGACAGGGGGCGAGATTTACCCAGGTTCGGGGCCCTCGTAAAGGTAAAACCCTTACTCCTGCCTCTTGTCGATCTGTATTGGATGATTAGATCGGTTACAGGCTGCTCGAATCGAGAGTAGATCTCGAGTTCCGAGGCTTTTTGGTCGTGCGGTATTACTTGGTCCTCTCCTTGAGGGCTCTCCTGGCCTTATATAGATGGCCAGGTCTCGAGTCCTACCCGGAGAGGATTCAAACCCTAGCTAGGTCGGTTACAAAACTACCTAACTTAACCCGCAAGTTTAGCGCGGGTGGGCTTCTGGTGGGCCTTCTGGAGCCTTCCAAGGGCGCCTCTTCTTGGGCCTTGACATTGGGCCTGAGAGGGGGTGTCCTTACCCGCAGGGTCCAAGATCTATGTCTTCGTCAGTAGCCCCCGAGCGTGTGCTCGACTGGGATTTATTTCCAGTCGGGTAGACGGTCAGACCTTTTTTTTTTTTGATCTCCTCTTGGAAGTTCAGCTCGACAGTTGTTGTCTTCGAAGGGTGTGTCCCCTGCATTGTAAGTTATAACGCTCGAGTATCGAGCAGCATAGGTGCCTGTTTTTGCGGCTTTAATTGCAGAAGGATGTGGCACAGTAGCTTGGCTCTCCCGAGAGATCAGGGCCAATTAATTGCGACTAGGGCAAAAACATTCCTGGCCTACACAGATTCGAGACCTCCGACTCGAACCCGATGAGGTGATTGTTGCGACTGGGCCGTTGTGGACTTATCGAGTCGAACTTAACCTATGAGGATACCCGGCGCGTCCGCTAGGATTTTTCTTCGTGTTGTTGACACGGAACTATACCGGAGGACGCAGCTTTCGAGTGCGATTCCAGGCCCAAAAGAGAGATCTTTCTGGGTCTTACCTTCGTATTCGAAGAATACGGCATCCAGATGTGCCTAGTCGGCTGAACAATCCAGGTTCTTATGATGTAGAATTATCATGTATAGGAGAAGCAGGTTTTTCCTACCCGATTTGAGTTATTTGAGCTCCATACGAAAGAAATTTCGCGTCGGAAGAAAAAACTACGCCCGTATGAAAAAGTTTTCATTCTCGGGATGTTGTGCTCATACGAAAGAGTTTTCGTGCATAGGGTGTTTTTCTCTTGTTCGAAGAGGTCTTGCTTTGTAAACTGTTCATGGAAGAGTTGCTTTTATCCGAAGGAATTGCTATTCATACGAAGATGATTTCGCGTTTGAACTTCCAATCGAAAAGAATTTGGTTTGGAATGACGAATGCCATGACGTCATGGCGCACTCCTCTTCTCCCGATGGGACGTGACGGAGTGGCAGCAGAAAATGGCCCACCTTGTCAGCTTTTTGACCGGGAAACGAGACGTCGTTCCCGGTTTTTACGCGAGACGCGCAGTAAATGCGCACGATCTTCTGTTAAGATCGTGGCACGAAACAGCGCAGGCCGCCGCTTCGTTTCATCCTTACGCGTGGCGGCCGTGATGGGTGCCACGTAGCGCATCGTACGGCCGAGATTGCCTTGTCCCGTGTATAAATACGGGTGTTAACGCTGCGGTAAAACTTTCCCAGCTCTCTGTCTTCATCTTCTTCCTCGCGCCCATCTTCGTCTTCCTCGCGCTCAAGCTCTCGCTGCAAACAATGGCTGGCGGAAAGAAGCGTGGCGCTGCCGGTTCTGCATCCGGCGAACCTTCTGCGCAACCCGCGCCCCGCGCCGGCGACTGGCGTTCTCCCAACACCACCGCAAAATGCATCAAGGAGATGCAGCGGGAGGGGTTGCTGCCGGCGGAGACGGAGAAGCGAGTCCGCCTCGGGAAAAAAGAAGAGGTACCCAATCCTCAGTCGAACGAGCGCGTGGTCTTTGTGGACCACGTGACTCGGGGCCTTTCTTTTCCCCTTCATCCCTTCTTCCTCGGGTTGCTGTGTGTCTATGGCATACAGCTTCACGATCTCCCCCCGAACGCGGTGCAGCATATTACGTGCTTCATCGTGTTCTGCGAATGCTATCTCGGCATTCGCCCGCACTGGGCGCTGTGGAAGGCGCTCTTCAAGGTCCGGATCTTCCGCGAGAAGTCGCGGGTGGAGTCCGAGCTAGGCGAACCGCTTCGCACCGGCGGCTTCGGGATCCAAGCTCGACAAGAAGGCAACTACTTCAACATGCACTTCGTCGACTCCGCCCAAAGCTGGCGGAAAAGGTGGTTCTACGTCGTCGACAACAGCTCGGGTGGGATTGTAGAGTTCCACCCGTTCGCTGTTTTGACCAGGCGAAAGTCTTGGGGGCACAAGATGTCAACCGAAGAGACCCAGACTGTTGCGCCTTTACTCGCGAGAGTAGCCGCTCTTCGGGACCAGACCGCGGGAGTTGTGCTCAATGGGATGCATCTGGCGAGCATCTTTTTGAAGTGCAGGATCCAGCCACTTCAACAAAGGCCCTCCGCCATGTGGGAGTATCAGGGCTCAGAGGATCCCAGTCGAGTAAGCCGCGAGGAACTTTCGAATGTAGAATTCGAGAAGAAAATCGCGGGTATCACCCGACTGAAGGTGGGAGAAAAATTCCCCGATTGCTCTGTTCAAGCCTTCGCCGCCTCAAATCCTCCCCCAGCCGAGGTTAGTTTCTTTCTCTTCTTTCGTCTTTGTGTTGTTCCTTTTTTTCTCCGTTCAGAGTCCTAGTCGATAAGATTTTCCTTGTCTTCTTCTTGCATTTGCAGAGCCTAGCCATGGCGGACTGCTACCCGCCAACCACGGGGGAAGCCGCCTCAGAGCAAGTGTCGAGCCATCAAGACGGCGCGATTGACACCAGCGTCGCCAATGCCTCTTCGAGTTCAGAGCACGATTCTTCGGATGATGTTGCGGACTCGAATGGCGCTCCGACGAAACATCGTCGGGTAGATGAGGACGAAGCTACCTCCAAGGACAAATCCTTGGAAGCATCGCCCAGTCAAGCTCCTATCCGTGCGACTCCACTTCGCTCCCTTGCTCCTTCGCCCTCGTTCCCAGTGATGACGCCCGCTTGGAACGCGGACTTGCTGGATGACGACGAGGATGACGAGTAAGTGTTTTTTCCTTAATCTTGGTCGAACATTTTCTGTGCTTCAATATCGATTGTTTCTATCTTTCGGTGCAGTCTACAGATGATCAGTCCTCGCAGGTACGCCGCTGCGGTTCCTCCCGAGAAGAGAAATAAGGCCAAGGATGCGGGTGAAACTCCCACCGCGGGCACCGTCCAAAACTCTCCCAGAGCGGCTCCTGAAGCTACGACTGTGGAGCGTGGAGCCCCCAGTTTTGCCGTCAGGACTTCAGCTTCTAAGGAAGTGACGGACAGCTCCGTGGATCCGCTCTTTCGCGCCACCGGCCAGGTAAAACTTCGTCTTCTGTCTTCAAATTTTTATCGGGTGCACGACAGTGCTCCCGATGGGAGTAGCCCCCGAGGCTGTAGTCGACCGCATGCGGTCGGCTACAGGCTCAAAGTCTGGTTTACTTCTTCTTCACGATTCCATTTTTATCGGGTGCACGGCAGTGCTCCCGATGGGAGTAGCCCCCGAGGCTGTAGTCGATTGTAAATAATCGGGTACAGACTCAAATTTAATCCATTTAACTCTTCCATCTTCGTGCTTTTTGCAGTCGCTCGTTGATTCTCTTGCGGCGATTGGTCGCCGCGTCGTTCTCGCTGAATCGGATTGCGAGTCCCTTCGAACGGACCGTAGCCGACTTCAAACTGAAAACGACCTCCTCAAGGGTAAGTTCTATTATTTCTTTGTCTTCACTGTCCTGTGAATTCTTGATTTCTGATAAGCATCTTTTCGCAGCTCAACTTGAATTTTCGGAGTCCGAAAGGGTCAAACTTTCTGAGCAGCTAACTGCTCGGGAGGCTGACCTGACGGCCGTTCGACAAGAGCTGGAGGCTTCCCGCATGCAATCAGAAGATTTTAATCGACAGCTTGCGGATGCGCGGAAGGCCCTGAAGGAGCAAGTTGAAGCTGGCAGTAAAGCCGACAATAATATTGTCGAGTTCCTCCGTCCCCTCGCGGAACGTTTTGCGGGTAAGTGCATTTTGCGACTTCTGATATTTTATTCCACTGAACTTTGCTAAGTTCGGTCTTCTTTGTTTATAGGTCTTTTGGACGTCCCTCTAGAGATCCCTGGGCTTCAACGGGTGGACGTGCTAACCGACACACTTGCACAACTCAAGAGACATTCCGATGGAATTCTCTCTCTGATTAACGATGCCTCCCAGGCATTGGTGCAAGTGCATGGTCGCATCGTTGCCGGCAGCACTCCTACGCCTGCGCTAGATGATCTGCTGAAGGCTTTTTCGGAAGGCGGTCTTCTGGATGCCTTCGCAGTCGCTCAATCAGAGGCTGGCGCGAAGACTGCGATCCAATTTGCTCTGGCGCACGGAGTCGAAGGGTTGGAGGAGGCTTACTCGTCCCTTCCAGTCGATCCTTCCACGGGCAAAAAGGTACGGCTCTCCCGTTTTGGCGAGCAAGCCGCCATTCTTGCTCGGAAGCTTTCTGAGATTTTTGCTCGGAAGAAGGGAGGGTCGACTGGCCAATGTAGCCTCGTAGTTTTTTTTTTATTTCCTTCCTTCAATGTAATGAACCTTGGGATGTATTCCCGTACCTTTGTTGTCCTTGATCGAAGCATTTATCCTTTGGAATTTTTATTCTTTTTGTTTGTGCCTTGTCTCCCGATGGGAGTAGCCCCCAAGCGTTTTTTGTCAGATGTGCGACTAGAAACAACTCGAGTAGGGCATCTCACTTCTTTCCTTGTACTTCTTCCAGGCTACTGTGTTTGCCGCGGAAACTTCTGGTGGACGTGGTAATCCAGTAAATCCACTTGTGGCCGCCGTGGGCACTTTTGCTGGCCTCCGTGATAAGGTTCATGAGGGTGAGCGTAGGCTGAAAGCTCTGCGCGGGGTTGCTGATGTGGCGATATCCAAACAGAAATTGGCGGATGAGCGCGAACAATTTCTGATGGACGAACTATCTTCAGTCGCGAGGGAGTTGCTATGTAAGTGGTGCAACCCCCGTGCATTTTTCCTCCTTTGTATTCTTCAGCTGACTAAGTGCGTCTGCCCTTCAGTTGTTAGACCGGATGACAGGGAGGAAAAGCAGTGGGTGGAAAACCACATTCATCAAGAGGCTAACAGCCCGAAACCTCATGCGAATAACTTCTGGTCTGATCGCAGTCGAGGGTTTGTGATGGCCACCTTGAAATTCCGTGTTCTGCAGGCGAGAATTCTCGTGGGTTCTTTTCACGAGGTCTTAATCGCGATGAATGCAGCTTTTTATCCACTCGAAAGGGGTCCCGAAGACTGGAGCTATCTACTCAGGCTGTTTAGTCGGGAAGGGGAGGTTCGCACGTGCGTACGCAAACAGATGACGTGCGGCGCGGTTGTTGCTCTCTCTTTTGTCCGAATATGGCATCCTGAGATAGATTTGAACTCCGCAGCTCGGCGCCCAGATTATGCAATCGAAGACATCACACCGTTTTATGATGCTGTACGCCCTGCAGCCGAGAAGATTATCCGAATGACCTCTGAAGAGGTAGATAGGGTCTTAGCGACTGAGAATGCTCAGCGTTTTGACTGATTTGTCGGATGTGAATATCCTGTAAACTGTTTATAGTTTGTAAAAATTGTTGTAAGGTGTGTAACCTTGTATTTGATGATATTTCTTTGAGATGCTAAGTTTTTAGGTGTAGCCCCCGTGTGTGCGATGGGGTGTGTACCTGTGACTTTTAGCATGCAGTAAACAAGAAGCTTCGGGTAAATATGATGAGAAAATCATGTATTTTTATTGCAATGACTGAGAAGTCATGTATTCGAGCTACAAAATTGGCTAGTATAGCCTTATTGTTGTAGAAACAAGTAAACCTAGGGGTAGAATTTGCGGAGTTGTGCAATATTCCATGGATTGGAATAGATTCCTCCGGTCTCTGGATTCTTGAGCCTGTAGGCTCCTCCTGGGATAACTTCGTGTACGATGAAGTGTCCTTCCCAAGGTGGTTCGAGTTTGTGTCCTTCCTTCTGCTTGAGCCGCAACACTAAGTCACCTACCACGAATGACCTGTGGCGTATGCGGCGACTGTGATAGTTGCGTAGCGATTGTTGATAAACTGCGGATCTTGCGAGTGCGATGTCCCGCATTTCGTCGAGTGCATCCATATCTTCTGCAAGTGCTTTGTTGGAGGTTTCTTCGCTGTAGGCCACAACCCGTGGGGCGCTGAATCGAACTTCCTCGGGAAGGACTGCTTCCGCCCCGTATACCATAAAAAATGGTGTGTATTTTGTAGACCTGTTTGGGGTTGTCCGGAGGCTCCAGAGTACGGAGGGTAGCTCCTCTGCCCAATGCCCTGCTGCGGGGTGCAGACGGTCGAGTAGTCGTTTCTTGATCCCAGCCGAAACTAAGCCGTTGGATCTTTCGACTTGTCCGTTCGTTTGCGGGTGGGCGACCGAAGCAAACTTGAAATTGATGCATTTCTCTTCGCAGAACTGCTGTGTTTCCTTTGCCGTAAAGTTTGTGCCGTTATCTGTAATGATGTCGTGTGGCACACCAAATCTGCATATGATGGAATCGAGGAACTCCACGGCGCATTGGGCGCTAGCCGAAGTTACTGGTCTTGCCTATATCCATTTTGTGAATTTGTCGACTGCGACCAGCAGGTGTGTATATCCACCGGGTGTGGATCTGCGTAATGGTCCAACCATGTCTAGCCCCCACTGTGCAAAGGGCCAGGCGATGGGTATCATGTGCAACTCCGTGGCGGGTGCGTGTGGCTTTGGTGCGAATCGCTGGCAGGCGTCGCATCTATCGACCAGGTTTTTTGCATCGGTGGCTGCTGTTAGCCAGTAGAATCCTGCTCGAAAGGCTTTTCCCAATATCGCTTTCCAGCTAGCATGATGTCCGCAATCACCCTGATGTATGTCCCGGAGTAATTCCTTGCCGTCTTCGGGTGCGATGCAACGCTGAAGTATTCCCGAGATGCTTTGTTTATATAATTCTCCGTTAACCACCCGAAAGGATTTGCTACGCCTGATTAGCTGTCGAGCCTCTCGAGGATCGGCCGGGAGCTGTTTGTTTAGCAGGTAGTCGAGATATTTCTGCGTCCAGACTGGTTCGACCAGAAAAACCTGCCGTGATATGTTATGAGTAAGCTCGAGAAGCGCGATTTGCGGGCTGACCTCTGTTTCCGTTGCTGCGGGTGTTTCTGCGGGTTTCTTCAGTTTGATCGATCTCTTAATCATCCGCTCGAAATATATCCCTGGCGGTATGGGTGTGTTCGTGGAACCCATGTTGGCCAGTCTGTCTGCTTCTTCGTTGCTAGATCTTGCAATGTGTTTTAGCTCGCACCCTTTAAAGCTTCCTTCGAGTAGGTTATACATGTCGCGGTATGCAACCATGTTTTCAGCAATGGCGTCGCATTCTTTCATTGTTTGCTGCACTATGAGGTTGGAATCGCCGTAGATCATTAATCGGGTAGCTCCACAGGCGATTGCCATCTTCATCCCGTGCAATAGTGCTTCATATTCTGCGTCATTGTTCGATGCTGGGTCATCGGGTGGAAAATCCAGTTGCAAGACGTACTGCAGTTTGTCTCCGCTAGGTGAGATGAGGACGATTCCTGCTCCTGCTCCTTCGTTTCTCTTGGATCCATCGAAGTACATTATCCAATTGCTCGTATACTCGGGTGGCCCGGGTGTTTGCAGCTCTGTCCATTCGCTGATGAATTCCACGAGAACTTGGGATTTGACTGCGTTGCGTCCAGCATAGGTGATGTCCCAGGCGCCCAGCTCGATGCTCCACTTTGCTATTCGTCCGGATGCCATAGGGTTGTTCATGATTGTCCCGAGTGACGCATCATTAACCACTGTGATGGCGTGTTCCTGGAAATAATGTTTGAGCTTTCGAGCTGTGAGAACAACCCCGTATGCGAGCTTCTGATAGTGAGGGTAGCGTTGTTTGCATGGCGAAAGTACTTCGCTGATGTAATATATTGGTCTTTGAACTCCGTATGCTTTGCCGTCTTCAGGTCTTTCGACTATGATCGCTGTGCTGATGACCTGGTTTGTAGCGGCTAAGTATAGAAAAAGTGGCTCCCTTTCTTGCGGTGTCGCAAGGATGCGCCTGCTTTGCAAGGACCGCTTCAGATCTGCAAACGCTTTTTTAGCTTCGGGTGTCCATTCGAATTTGTCCGTCTTCTTCAGTAATTTGTAGAAGGGTAATGCCTGCTCTCCCAATCGTGCGATGAATCTGCTCAGGGCTGCTAGTCGTCCTGCGAGCTGCTGTACTCCGCGTAGATTGGTTGGCTCCTTCATAGTCAATATGGCTTGTATTTTCTCCGGGTTGGCTTCAATGCCTCTGGCGGATACCAGGTACCCGAGAAGTTTGCCTGCGGGGACACCGAAAACGCATTTGGTCGGATTGAGCTTGATCCGATATGCGTTAAGGGCGTCGAATGTTTCTCTGATGTCCTCGAGGAGTGTGTCCTCCACTCGAGTTTTGATGACGATATCGTCTACGTACACTTGTACGTTTTTGCCAATGAGATTGGCGAGGCATCTTTGCATGCAGCGCTGATATGTTGCGCCTGCGTTCTTCAACCCGAAGGGCATTGTCGTGTAGCAGTATACACCGTGTGGTGTGATGAAAGCCGTCTTCTCCTCGTCTTCCTTTTTCATTCGGATTTGATTATATCCTGAATAGGCGTCTAGGAAGGAGAGACGCTGGCAGCCTGCCGTAGAGTCCACGATCTGGTCGATTCATGGTAGAGGAAAGTTGTCCTTGGGGCAATGTTTATTTAGCGACGTGTAGTCGATGCACACCCGAAGGATATCCGTGTTTTTCTTGGGGACCAACACCGGGTTTGCTAACTAGGTGGATATTTTGATCTCCCTGATGAAGTTTGCGGCTAGCAATCTGTTTACTTCTTCTCCAAGCGCTTTCTGCTTAGGTTCTGAAAATCGTCGAGTCGTCTGTTTGATGGGTTTGGCGTCAGGAAAGACTTCGAGTGAGTGCTCGGCAAACTCCCTGGGTATTCCTGGCATATCTGAGGGCTGCCAGGCGAAAATTTCCCAGTACTCGCGGAGGAGTTTGACGAGCGCGCCTTCCTATGCTGGCGAGAGGGTTGTGGAAACCATCGCCGTCTTCGCGGAGTCTGTCGGGTGCACTTGGTGCTTGCGAGTGTCGCTGTTGGCGCTGAATTCCAGTTCGGGTGCGTTTTTCTTTGTGAGGGGCATAACGGAGTGGTCCGTTGTTTTTGCCAGCTCTTGAAGTTCTTCTTGCATCCCGAAAGATTTTGCGATCTCATTGAATTCTATGTCGCACTTGTCCGATTTCTGGAAGTCTCCGTCGATGGTGATCACACCGTATTCGCCAGGTAGCTTGAGCTTCAAGTATGCGTAATGTGGCACGGCCATGAATCTGGCGAACGTTGTTCGACCAAGAATGGCGTGGTACTGTGAGGGCCAGTCGACGACTTCGAAGTCCAGGAATTCCCTTCTGTAGTTGCGTGGGGAGCCCAGTACAACTTCTAGGTTGATTGTTCCGAGTGGACGGATTGCTTTGCCCGGAACTATCCCGTGGAAGGATGTTTCTGATTCCGTTAGGCCGTCCAGATTTTTGTTCATTCGACGGAGTGTATCCGCGTAGATGATGTTGATGCCACTGCCACCGTCCATGAACACTCGGGCCAGGTCATAATTGCCAATTTGAGCTTGAATGACGAGGGCGGTGTGTCACGGCCGATAGACTCGCGGCGGGTGGTCTTCTTTCGAGAACGTGATTGGCTGATCGGCCATCTTCAGGTACTCGGGCTTTGTTGGTGGCGTCTGCACTGCCATGCATATTTGTCCCGAGTTAGTCTTTTGAGCTCTGCGAGAGGGGCATACCTTCTGTATCATCCCGAGGAGTTGTCCATGCGGAGTCGGGTATGTATTTGCTCCTGCGTTTTGTTGTGGTGGCGCTGGCAATGCGGCGAGCGCCATGTTTGGGTTGGTCGGTGGAGGTGGAGGTGGTGGTAGCTGGAATTGTTGTCCCCCTCCTGGCAGTGGTGGATAGTTTTGGGTGGAAGCAAATCTTTTCTTGGCGAGCGCGTCCGAGATTTCGATGAACTTTCGGCAATCCTTGAGAAGGTGCGTTGCCTTAGTCTTGCCCGTGCGCTTGTCTGTGAATAGATGTAGCGAGCAGTACGCATCGAGGTCTTCCTCGGGTGATTTTTCTTCTGCCTTTGGTTTCCACTCGCGACTTCCGCGACGACCGGAGTCGCGACTTCGCGTGAATTCTGCTGCCACTAGTTCTTCTCTATCATCGTGGTCGTAATATTTTCTTCTCTTCCTTCGTCCGTGGCGGTCGTCCTCGTGCGCAGGTGATGATCCTCTTTCGTTGCGTACTGCGTCTTCTCCATTGGCCCACTTTTCGGCTATGACCATGAGCTCCCCGATGGTTTTGGGCGCGGCTCTGCCGAGCTCTTCTCGAAACGCGGTTCTTCTTGCTCCTTTGGCGAAGGCCTCAATCGCCACTTCTTCAGAGATTGTCCCTGCGGTGTTCCTGAGCGTGTTCCACCGCTGGATGTATTCTCGGGTGGATTCGCCGCTTTTCTGTTTGCAGGCTCATAGTTCTTCGATTGTAGCCGGCCTCTTGTAGGTCGACTGGAAGTTCTTGCAGAAATCACGGTGTAAGTCATCCCATGATGCGTAGCAAGATCTTGGTCTCCTTTCCAGCCAGCTGCGGGCTGCTCCAGCTAGGTGCAAATTGAGGTATTGCATAGCCGTGTTCTTGTTACCACGTTGGCATTTCACTGCCGTGAGGTAGTCGCTCAACCATTGAGAGGACTCGAGTGAGCCGTCGTACTTCGTCACTTCCGTGCTGAGCTTGAATCGCTTGGGTAGGGGCGCCTCGCGGATACTACGGGCGAAACATAGCGCGCCGCAGGTTTCGTCGTCCGAAGAGCCGGATGATGATCGGTCGCGATATCTTGACGCCCTTGCTCTATCCACTTTGTTTTGCGCGATGTCTGATCGCGCGTCCCGTCCGGGTTGATCGCGATCGGCGTTCTTCCGTGGTTCCTTGCTTCGTTTGCGTGAACAGCTGCCGCGGTGTCGCGGGCTTTTTTCTCTCGGGCTGTCGTCGCCGCTGCTTCGACTGTCATCACGGCGGCGGGCTTCTTTCCCTCGGCCACGACGTGGCGACTTGTCTTTTCTCGGGGAAGAGCTTCTGTGCCTGCGGGGCGTTTCTTTGTCCTTATCCTTCTCCAGTCGCTCCTTCTCCAATTGTTCTTTGTGATCATGAGAGGCGAGCCTCGCGGCCGCCAACCCTAGACCTTTGCGAATATGCTTGTATTGTTCCACCCGGGGACCGCTATCCGTCGGCTGATTCATCTGCATGTAGGTTGCTGCGGCTAGGATCGCGGCGGCTGGGGTTTGCGGGTAGACGTTGCCATCGTCGTCGACCCTCATGAAAGAAGACGTGGTTGACCTGTTGGTTCCAGCCATAGATTCGTGGTCCCTCGTCGACGCTGCGGGTCCCTTCCCCCTAGGTCGGGTACCGACTGAAGGTGCGTGGGATAGCTCGGCTCGACGTTGGCTTGATTCATCCGCCGCTCTCCTGCGACGGGCTAGATCTGCTCGGGCATCCTTGATGTTTGAGGCCGCCCTCACTAGGTGATAGTGGTAGGCGGTTAGGTCTTCCTGTGTGGCTCCCGCCGCAGGCGGCTGGCTCTTTCGCATGGATTCCTTGGCTCTTTTCCAGGCTTCCCGCGAAACGCCGATTATATCGCGCTCGGTCGCGCTATATTCAGTTTCCGAGGGCTGTTCCGACCCTGCCATGCAGACTTGGGCCAGTTGTGGTCCGTGTGTCCTAGGCGTAGATCGGAAAGCTCTCCGCACCCGAGAGGGTTCCTCTGTCGAGAGGGTGTGGTAGTCGACTGCGTTGTAGCGGATGGACTCGCCGCTTTTCCCTGTAGGAAAGCGCGAGTTGGCGGTTCCAGATTCGGTTTCAAATTCATCTGAGAAGTGGAGGATCCCGTCTCTGTTCGCCATGAAGTTGAAGCTCCCGAACGTCAGGGTGACGCTCTTCTCCAGTTCCTCGAACGCCGGGCGAGATTCCGGCGAGTGAGGCGTGACCACGACAGATCCGATCCGTATAGGATTGTTCGGAGCCGTAGCCGTTGGTTTCCAACGGGAGTTGGATGTCGATGAAGCCGAAGATGCCGGTGATCCAGCGCCCGCGTTTCCCACAGACGGCGCCAATTGTAGAATCCCTGACTCGACAAGTCCCTTAGGTGACCCTATCGGGTTTCGATTAGGAGAACTCATGAGCGCTGGCGAGATCGTCGGCTAGACAGGGGGCGAGATTTACCTAGGTTCGGGGCCCTCGTAAAGGTAAAACCCTTACTCCTGCCTCTTGTCGATCTGTATTGGATGATTAGATCGGTTACAGGCTGCTCGAATCGAGAGTAGATCTCGAGTTCCGAGGCTTTTTGGTCGTGCGGTATTACTTGGTCCTCTCCTTGAGGGCTCTCCTAGCCTTATATAGATGGCCAGGTCTCGAGTCCTACCCGGAGAGGATTCAAACCCTAGCTAGGTCGGTTACAAAACTACCTAACTTAACCCGCAAGTTTAGCGCGGGTGGGCTTCTGGTGGGCCTTCTGGAGCCTTCCAAGGGCGCCTCTTCTTGGGCCTTGACATTGGGCCTGAGAGGGGGTGTCCTTACCCGCAGGGTCCAAGATCTATGTCTTCGTCAAGGGGCTCAACGGTTGTGTCGAAGGAGGTTGGCTCATCATTGTGTCATACACTTCGGCCTCCTGGTCGACACGTTTCTCATCCCGTTCAACCGGGCTACTCCCTTCAATTGGACATGCTTCAAAGTTCAAATCAATGTGCACTCGAGCACCAACCTTTTTTGTGGCAAATAACTCAAATGATTTGTCTTGTGAGTCCAAGACATCTGCCTTGTAAGCTTCCCAACGACTCTCTGGGTCGACGGTATCATCTTCCACCGAATATAATGACCGTGGGAAACATTGTACCTCCCTTGCAAGTCAACTACATCATTTTTTTTTGGTCCAATTCAACTTACTTTGGATCTTTTCCACAACATCACGAAATGTTGGACTAGAGTCAAACAACATGACTATCTCGCCCGGGCCGCGATAACCAATGTCTGCTTTCGAAAACCTCACAAAGTCCACATGATGAACATCACGATTCTCGACGACATCTAGAAAAGCAAAATTACAATAACGATTATATTGCCGTGATAGCTAACAAGTAGGCCTTAACATAACAATTCCTAGGGTTAGGGTGAGGGTTAGGACCTACCAAATATATAGGGTTTGCCACAAAATTGATAGGTCTAGATCATCTTACTAAGCACGTATGCTCCATATTTCAACAAAGAACCCACCATTTCTAGGGGTTGCAAAGACCAATTTCTAGGGTTTCCAAAATATGGGAGCATATTGATTAAACACAAACATTTTGGTTGGACAAAACAAAGGAAAATAAGGAGATTACCACGGAGAAAACTTAAAGATTTGGAGGGATTGGAGGCTGGAGTGAGATAGAGGGCCGAAAGATTGAGCTAAGAGTGGGGAGTGGAGTGTGGCTGTCCAGGGCTCACTTACCTCTTCGCCCGCATAACACCCCCGTCCAGAGGCAGGGCGTTATGGTACCAGGGCCATAACGCTCTGTCCAGGGCGTTATGGTGGCAGCCACATGGAAGTTCGCAGTCACGGTGGCACGGTCAATAACGCATAGGCGCCGCGCGTCATGTTAGAGAGCATACCGTTCTAAAGGCGGCATTATAAAGAAGTGTTATTTTCCGAAAACTTTGGTGCCGGGTTAGATCGTGAATTTGCTGTGCTAAAAGGTTATTTACGTAAAATTTCGCCCTGATCGACCTGATCGACGACAAAGGGGAATTTACGTGCAGCTTCCCTTTCCCCGGCCCGCATCACCAACCCTCACCAACGCCGGAAAACATATAAAGTGCCGGTACGCACGGCACCGTGGACTCCCCTCTCCTTCCCCCGCTTCGCACAATCACACAAGTTTGACACCTCCGGCATCCGGTACGAGTGCGCGTGCCTGCATGGCGTGCTACGCTTCGCTTCGGCGCAGCTGCCTCGTCGTGTGCTTCCTCTGGCTCTGCGCCGCCGCCGCCGTCTGCCGCGCGAGGGAGCTGCAGCCGATGCGTGAGGTGGAGGAGCTGCTTACGGTGACGAGCTACACGTACGCATCCTTCGACCGGAGCGACGCGGCCACTC
Organism: Alopecurus myosuroides; assembly: GCA_028641055.1. Lineage (NCBI taxonomy): Eukaryota > Viridiplantae > Streptophyta > Magnoliopsida > Poales > Poaceae > Alopecurus > Alopecurus myosuroides. Next base: position 461,003,059 of record CM054057.1, on the reverse strand, counting down.
TGGGCGTGCTCAAGGACGCCAGCATCAACGGCGGCGCGCTTCAGCTCACCCCAGACACCCGCAACAACGACGCCTTCCTCGTCAACAAGTCCGGCTCCGTGCTCCTCGCCCACCCCTTCACGCTCTGGCGCCCCCTCCGCGACGACCAACTCCCCGGCAACGACACCGGGCGGGCGCCTCTCCCGCAGGCTCAGCGCGTGCGCGTCGTGTCGTTCAACACCACCTTCTCCATGAACGTGTACTACGACGGCACGGTCCCCGGCGAGGGCCTGGCGTTCGTCATCGCGCCGTCGCTCGACGGGCCGCCGCCGGGCAGCCACGGCGGGTTCCTCGGCCTCACCAACGCCACGCTGCAGGCCGCCGGTCCGGCGGCGAACCGGTTCGTGGCGGTGGAGTTCGACACCTTCAACCAGAGCTATGACCCGAGCGGCAACCACGTCGGCCTCGACATCGGAACCGTCGTGTCCAACGCCACGGCCAACCTCGCCGACTTCAACATCACCATCGCCACGCACGACAAGAACCTCGCCAACTACACCGTCTGGATCGAGTACGACGGCGCGGGCCGGCACGTGACGGTGTACATGGTCGCCGAGGGGAAGCCGAAGCCGGTGAACCCCGTCCTGGCCGCGCCGCTGGACCTCAGCGAGCACGTCCCCGAGAAGGCGTATCTCGGATTCTCGGCGTCCACCGGCGCCACCTTCGAGCTCAACTGCATCCTGGACTGGACCCTGTCCATCGAGGCCTTCCCCGAGGAGAAGGAGAAGAAGTGGTGGATAGTCCTCGTCGCCGTCGTCGTGTCCGTCGGCGTGTTCGCCATCGCCATTGCCGCCTTCTTCCTGGCGAGGATGTCGCGAGCGAGGCGGGAGGTGGAGAAGAGCCAGGCGCGGCTCGGGCACACGCTTAGCCACCTCCCCGGGATGCCCAGGGAGTTCACGTACGAGAGCCTGAGGAAGGCGACCATGAACTTCCACGACCGGCTAGGGGAAGGAGGGTACGGCGTCGTGTACAAGGGGACGCTCCCCGCCGGCGATGGCCGGGCGGAGGCGATGGAGGTCGCCGTGAAGAAGTTCACCCGGGACGATGCCAGGTGCGTTGAGGACTTCGTCAAGGAGGTCGACATCATCAACAGGCTGCGCCACAAAAACATCGTGCCTCTCATCGGTATGGACATGGTCGAATCCCTCATCGCTACATTATATTTTTTCATACTAATTCATCGGTAGTAGGTTTGATCACGAGCTCGTGATTTAAGTGATATCAGTCGAGATCTTTTCCCCCGATATAACATGCAGAAAACTGCACGTTAACAGGATAAGAAATGGTTCAGTCCTAATCAAGCCTTCCCTAGTTTAGTTATGCTGCTTAAACAAGTTTAACCTCAATGATGGCTAGTATATTTTAATCAAACTCCCTTGAATTTTGAGGCATTGACAAGTCCTGCGGAGAAGTAGAGACCAGTATTCTATTCAGATCATAACGCGTTTATGCAATCGCTAACGTGTTACCAACGTAGCATTCTCATCTGTTAGACAGTGTCACACTAGACTTGATCAGTTGAACCATCACATTCTATTACAATTTTCAGCTCTTTGAATTTTCCAACTGAGCACCAATGTGCGAAACCGATGTTTTACCACTTTCTAGACAAAATGTATCTAAACATATTTTAGCGTATAGATTCATATGCATATTACACTAAAACATGTCTAGTCACATTTTATATAGAAAATGCTAAAACATTTTACATTTTGATACGGAGGGAGTAATTTCGAGCCGGTGATGATTGAATCTAAACGCGCCCTCTGCATTTTGGAACAACAGGTTGGTGCTACAAGAAAGGGCAGCTGCTGCTGGCGTACGAGTATATGCCCAAAGGTAGCCTGGACCAGCACCTCTTCCCGCGCAGCCTTGGGGGTCACCTCGCGTCGCGTCGGGGCTCCACTACGTGCACTACGAGTACGGCCAGATGGTGCTCCACCGCGACATCAAGGCCAGCAACGTGCTCCTCGACGCCTCCTTCTCCGCGCTCCTCGGCGACTTCGGCCTCGCCCGCGTCGTCGAGTCCGACAAGACCTCCTACATGGACGCCGGCGTCGCCGGCACGCACGGCTACATCGCGCCGGAGTACTCCATGGGCCACAGGGCCTCGCGGCAGACGGACGTGTTCGCGTTCGGCGCGCTCGTGCTGGAGACCGTCACGGGGCGGCGCGCCTTGCTGCGCGACGCGGGGTGCCCGCTGCTGGTGGACTTCGTGTGGCGGATGCACGGCCGCGGCGCGCTGCTGGGCGCCGTGGACCAGGGCCTCGGCACCGCGGAGTTCGACGCCGACGAGGCCACGCGGCTCCTCCTCCTCGGGCTGGCGTGCAGCAGCCCCAACCCCGGAGACCGTCCTACCATGCCGGAGGTACTGCAGATCCTGTCCAAGTCGGCGCCGCCTCCGGAGGTGCCGCTGCTCAAGCCGACCTTCGTGTGGCCGCCGGGGGGAGGAGCGCAATTCAGCCTGAGTGACATCGAGATGACCACGAGCGGAGGTGGCAGCTACGCCGGCACCGGCGATGGCTCGTCGATGCATGCAACGCAGGACACGTCCTACGACAGCTTCAGGCCGCCCACGGCGCCCAACAACAGCCAGGATTACTTCCCCGCGCTCTCATCCGGCCGGTAACGATGTCAGTATGTCACCACTTGTGCATAGACCGGATTTGGCCATGAACACAACTTAATCACAGGAAATGTAAATACATGTAGATATTACAGTACTTAGCAGTTAGTGCTACTACCTTGATCTTGGTTTATTTGATCGAGTTAGATAGGGAAGTGGAAGTAAGAGGTTCGTGGTGCTCTGGCAAGCAGGAGATTTTGGCCTTGTGGAGCCATATCATCAGGTTCGCTGCAGAATCGAAGTCCCAGTGGGTCTTATGTGTGGCAGCTACCTAGTTTTATGATTTTCAGGAGTGAGGCTGGTGTGTTGTTGATATGCCTTGATTTTGTTTATCAGTAAAGATAAAAATGCAATGCCTTATTAGATTAAGGGGAGTGTTAGATGATATTGTACCGTACATCAGGAAGAGGTTTGGTGAAACCATCAACGACTTGATCTTTGCTGGAAACAAACTGGATAGCCAACCTCTTTGCAGCAACACGTTCACGAACAAAGTGAAAATCAATCTTAATATGTTTGGTACGGTCATGAAAGACCGAATTAATAGAAAGATAGGTAGCACCCAGATTGTCACACCATAAGCATGGTACCTCTTTCAAAACAACACCAAGTTCTCCAAGAAGGGCTTCAACCCATATGAGCTCAGCAGTGGCATTAGCAAGGGCTTTATATTCAGCTTCTGTACTGGAACGATATACAGTTGCTTGGTTTCGTGCACTCCAAGAGACCAAGTTCGGTCCAAAAAAATATAGAAAAGCCACCAGTAGAGCGGCGATCATCAAGACTACCTGCCCAATCTGCATATGAAAAAGCGCTAAGAAGTGTTGAGGATGACTGTATAAAGGTAATCCCAATCTTGAGAGTACCTACAATATATCTCAGAATACGTTTGGCAGCTGTCCAATGTACTGTGGTAGGAGCATGAAGAAACTGACAAGTCTTATTTACTGAAAGGGCCAAATCTGGAGTGTCATGGTGAGATATTGCAAAGCTCCAACAATGCTTCTGTATTGAGTACAATCCTGAGGACCAAGTGGAGATCCTTCTATCAAAGACAACTGCTCAGATGAGGACAAAGGTGTAGGTGCAGGTTTACATTGTGTCATACCAACCCGGGCAAGCAAGTCATGTAGCATATTTTTCTTGTGTGAAAAGCAAACCATTAGACAATTTTCTAACCTAAATGCCAAGAAAGAAATGTAAATCATCCAAATATTTGATGGCAAATATGCTGCTGAGATCCTTGAGAAGAGTTGTGATGGCTTCATCTGAAGAGCTTGTGACTATAATATCATCAACATAGATCAAGACAAAAAACAATAATGTTTGACTTATTGTAGAGGAAAAGAGATGTATCATCTTTGCATGCTGTAAAACCGAAAGCATGCAACTGAGTCTGGAGAACCAGGCTCTAGGAGGCTGTTTCAATCCATATAAAGCTTTGTCCAATCTGTATATATAATCAGGAGCACTAGGATTCTCAAACCCAGGTGGTTGTTTCATATAGACCTCCTCTTCCAGAACATCATGTAAGAACGCGTTCTTGACATCTAGCTGCTGCAAACTCCAACCTCGAGAAAATAAATAGCTAGATCAGTTCTTATAGTTGCAGCTTAACAACATGGCTAAATTTGTCCTCATAATCTATACCATATCTTTGTTTTAAACCTTTAGCAACAAGACGTGTCTTATAGTTGTAAATTATACCATCTGCACGTTTCTTGATGCGATAGAACCACTTACAGTCAATGATGTTCATGTGGAAGCCTGGAGGAACAAGGTGCCATGTCTTATTATGGGTCAATTCAGCAAATTTATCTTTCATTGTTTTCCTCCTATTGTCATCTCCAAGGGGCTCAGCAAGTGTATTTGGTTCACCTATAGAGGCAAGCATACCATAGCGTACACAACCATCTTTGTATATACGAGGGTTCTTTATACCTTTCATGAGCCGTGTACGAACCCCAAGGGAAGGACCTGGGGAACTGGGACGTTGGCGCGGATGGCGAACATACACTCGAAAGGGTGGCGCAGAAGGGGCCACCGGTGACTGCGGCCAGGGGCGTAGCCAGGACCCAGGCTGCCCTGGCCTTGGCCTGGGTCGTGGGTACAAATTGCAGTCTTGATATTAGCTACAGTAACGTACTCTAACGTACTGTGGCTACAATGCTCTGAAGGTGGCCTGAGACTCGTGATTTTCCTGCCTACGCAACTGACTGCGGCACATACGATCCAGGAGAGAATCCAGAGTCTGCAGCAGAGGCAGCCACACCGGGGCTTGGTGCAGGAGATCCGAGCGAAGCTGTCGGGGCTGACGGGGGCGTGGCAGACGGGTTGTGGCTCGCCTCCTCGCGCATGTGCGTTCTGTCGCGCTGGAGACCACACCGTGTCAAGCGCGCGTGTGGAAGCAGCAGCGCCAGGAGAATCGGCCTCGGGATCAGACGGCGCCAGATCCGAGGCGAATGGTGGATCAACCTAGGAATCACTCCCAGGTGCATTTTATTCCTCCGTTTCGGCATTTTGTGACAGTACTCAGAGTCAGTTTCTGACTCCAAATCTTCACGGTTTTCAGCCAAATTTTCACCAAAAGGCTCCAAATTTTCATCAATTGCAAGGTTTGAGTTCACTATGAAAATAATACAAAGCATATTCGGCAAGTATATCAACATAACAAGCCACAATTTATATAGGTATACGGTTCTGGCACTCATGCTAGAATGTTAATCAGGAAGAAATAATAACTAAAGAACCATGTCGGTGAACTCAGGCAGTTATTAAACATAGGCACTTAAACCTCGTCGCACGACCAAGTCCTAGCATTACAATGAAAAAGTACAATGAGGCACATCACTATGACTTAATAGCTTAGCGGAATTTACACTTCCGGACTTCCACACACCATGTACGCAGGCAGAGTATAAATAACAGGGCACCACTAACCGAGCCAGCACAATAGTTTGTCTATACAAGTATAAATACAATATCTTGACAATGGGCAGACATAATAGGATTTTTACCTTCTTCCAGCTCCTTCTTGTGAACTCCTTGCACACCTCGATGTCGTCATTGATCCCTGGACGAGGCTAGTCCTTGTGCAACATTGTCCACTGGCAGCAGCGCCGCTCCTGCTGCTCCATGTGCAACACACCATCCATACAATTAGAGGGAAGTATACAATGCTAGCACAGCTTGGATCTATGGAAATAAAGGAACATGCAAACATACAAAGCTTCAGTAATGCACTAACAAAATTGAATCTAGTGGATTGATTCCCTTCCTCAATGATAATAAGACTTAAGCTAAACAAGGGATAAGTTAATAATCAGCTCAACTCAACTGTATCATGCATGTGCAAATTCGGTAGCAATAGAAATTTGGTGAGGATTTTATCCATCTCATTCAGGTCACTTCTGCGGGCAAACACATGCAAACCCAATATTTTAGGAACAAACTAAGAGAGCACATATTAAAAAAAAAATCAAAATACACGGCTATCTACACTATTGAGCATATAACAAACCCAAATAACACTCAAGACTGCATTGACAGAGAAAGCGGTAATTAATAGACATGGACACGACACAAGTTCAGTGAAGCAAGATTGCTAGCATGCTAATTATCAAGCTAAAAACTCAAGCCTAGGAATGGTCTCTTATCCATATGCCAACATCAGAATTAAATCACAACCATTAGAGAGCTATCCTGGTACCGAAACAACGCTTGAGGTACAAACGCATGGTAAAAACAACAAGAAGTACCACGGAAGAAGAGGAGATCAAGGGATGAAAAAGATCTCACCAAAGAGGATTTGTAGTCGAAGTTGAGACAACACCGCTACCGTGGTTGCGACATGGCGAACTCGCCGCCAAGGAGGTAGCCTAAGTCGGGTGTCAGTGGAGCCTACCACCACATGCGAGGCCAATGGCCAGGTCAGCAGCACCACTGGAGCCGTAACAACCAGATCATGCTGGAAAAAACCAACACAAGGTGTAACTAAATGAGCACATTGCCAGAGTACCATAGGCTGCGTATAATAATGCCAAGAATAAAGATTTCTACCTGAGCACCAATGTGCGACTAAAGATTTTCGAGCCAGTAATAACGTAACGTAACAGGTTGGTGCTACAAGAAAGGGCAGCTGCTGCTGGCGTACGAGTATATGCCCAAAGGCAGCCTGGACCAGCACCTCTTCCCGCGCAGCCTTGGGGGTCACCTCGCGTCGCCGCTCACCTGGGCGACCCGCTACGGCATCGTCAAGGACGTCGCGTCGGGGCTCCACTACGTGCACTACGAGTACGGCCAGATGGTGCTCCACCGCGACATCAAGGCCAGCAATGTGCTCCTCGACGCCTCCTTCTCCGCCCTCCTCGGCGACTTCGGCCTCGCCCGCGTCGTCGAGTCCGACAAGACCTCCTACATGGACGCCGGCGTCGCCGGCACGCACGGCTACATCGCGCCGGAGTACTCCATGGGCCACAGGGCCTCGCGGCAGACGGACGTGTTCGCGTTCGGCGCGCTCGTGCTGGAGACCGTCACGGGGCGGCGCGCGCTGCTGCGCGACGCGGGGTGCCCGCTGCTGGTGGACTTCGTGTGGCGGATGCACGGCCGCGGCGCGCTGCTGGGCGCCGTGGACCAGGGCCTCGGCACCGCGGAGTTCGACGCCGACGAGGCCACGCGGCTCCTCCTCCTCGGGCTGGCGTGCAGCAGCCCCAACCCCGGAGACCGTCCTACCATGCCGGAGGTATTGCAGATCCTGTCCAAGTCGGCGCCGCCTCCGGAGGTGCCGCTGCTCAAGCCGACCTTCGTGTGGCCGCCGGGGGGAGGAGCGCAATTCAGCCTGAGTGACATCGAGATGACCACGAGCGGAGGCGGCAGCTACGCCGACACCGGCGATGGCTCGTCGATGCATGCAACGCAGGACACGTCCTACGACAGCATCAGGCCGCCCACGGCGCCCAACAACAGCCAGGATTACTTCCCCGCGCTCTCATCCGGCCGGTAACGATGTCAATACATGTGCATAGCCCGGATTTGGCCATGAACACAACTTAATCACAGGAAATGTAAATACATGTAGATATTACTGTATTTAGCAGTTAGCATTACTACCTTGATCTTGGTTTATTTGATCGAGGGAAGTAGAAGTAAGAGGTACGTGGTGCTCTGGCAAGCAGGAGATTTTGCCCTTGTGGAGCCATATCGTCAGGTTCACTGCAGAATCGAAGTCCCGGTGAAGCTTAGGGTCTTATGTGTGGCAGCTAGCTAGTTTTATGATTTTCAGGAGTGAGGCTGGTGTGTTGTTCATATGCCTTGATTTTTTTTATCAGTAAAGATAAAAATGCACTGCCTATGCAAAATCAAAGATAGAACGTGTCAATCAAGCAGCTATTGTTTTCTGTGTGGTACTGCTGCCCAGAGATAATAATAGAGATGATAATATTTTGTTGTATACATGATTTATAGAATGTTTTTTGAATAATGTCTTTGCATTGATTGAAAAATGTGTGACTTGTTTTTGAAACTCTATACTTGTATGATTATTCTGAAATTGTCCCTACTAGAGTTAACGTGGGATATTTCATTATAAACCCTTGCTTCAGTCCGCCCCCCAAAACCCCAATTTTTTTAAAAAAACGTCCTTGGCAGGGACAACCCGCCCGTGATCCATATCCAGTCACGTATACGCCATATTCGTATACGGTGGGCATACCGAGGGACGAACCTTGGCCCCACTTCTGACACCCGGCCCCACAACGATTTGGAACAAACCGTCTGATCGTCGTACACCTAGCTAATCAAGGTGCCAAACCAGTGGCGATGAAAATGTTAACGGGGGCATTGGATGTCCAGAGTAATAGAAACAATTTCTATTACTGAAGGAATTTATTCCGGAGTTCTTATGAAAGAGAAATTGAGCATGCACGCTTTACAGAGCAAATCCAGGGTGTATCAGATGTTAGATAATATCGATGAGTTTATCTGTAGGGGTTAAGTGGTTCCGGAGAACTTTCGGGGACCTTCCATATAAGGAGGAGTACGAGGAGGGAGCAGATTTCCCCGTCATGGCCAAACCCTAATTTTGGGGGCTGCCAGATGGGCCCTAGTGGCTTCACAGAATGGTACCCATCGTCTCGGTATTTTTTCTCAATTATTTGGAGAGAAAAATAGAAAAAAGGAGAAAACGAAAAAGGGAAAGAGTGGGAGGTGGACTCCACCTCACCAATCCGAGTTGGGCTAGGAGGGTAGTGCAGCCACCCCTCCTACCTCAAGTAGGACTCCTCTCATTTTTGGCAAGTCTTCCCTCTTTTCCCACTATATAAAGCACCCCAAGGATCCAAGCAAAACACACAATTGGCTCACAAGACTCTCTCTCTTTCTGTAGAAGAACTATAGGGTCTAATTAGATCGTCTTCTAGTAGGGTTTTGAGGTGTCCTCTCTCGATTAAATTAGACTTTCTCTTATTAAATTAGAACTTCTTCTAATTGGGTTTTGAGTCTTATTTTTCTATGATCTAAATTCACTTATGCTGATAAAAGGTCGAACTTCTGGTGAGTAGAGCATAGCGTCACGGAGTCTGAAGTTGGCCCATCGTGTTTGCTCGACCAATATGGTAAGATTTGTTACCGATGTTGGGATATCCAGAATAGGGTATCTCCGGGCATCTAGAAGGCCGGACCAGAAGGGAAAGCCCAAAGCCGAAGGTCCAAGTGGATGGAAGCGCATGACTGCATCCAGAACGGCGGCCACAAGCCCATACGGGTCTTGGAACCCAGATGAACGTAGATTGTATATTCCCTATAAGACCCAATCCGACTCTCTATATAAAGCCGTATGGGAGAAAACCTAGGGCAGATTGGTATCCAGACTCGGACTCGATCTAGCCTAGGTACTTGTAACCTGTGTCCGGCAATCCTCCGCCATAGTTGATCTTGCAGAAAGTAGGGAGCCATCTGGCTAACGTGAACCTTGGTAAACCGCCGTGTCTTCGTCCTAAAGCGCTCCCCCACGTTCTTCCTTGCAGATATGGCTACCCCATCTAGGAAACCTACTCCGGGAACTCATCATTTGGCTCCCACCATGGGGCAAGCAACGCTTGGGGTGACCTTCCGGGCAGGTCTCCTGGGCGGCATCGACGACATGATCATCGTCGGAACCGCCGTCCCGGGAGCGTACAGAGGCTACCTCATCAACAGAAACACGGAAACGATGGCGTGTAACCACCTCGTCTGCTCCTACGTCGTCCCGATCAGCACCTTCAACATCTTCGTCAGGTTAACGGCGAAGGCGATGGGATTCCGTGGAGGGAGAAAGTTTTTTCCTCCCACCCACCACCCAATCAACAAAGGTAATGAAATCACACATCGCCCATGTAGATATACAGGTAAACCTTGTTTGCATGTTCCAGCAAATAGATCTATGTTCGTTGGCATGGTGCAAGCAGAACCCACGAAAGAAAGTTTTGAACTTGAGTCCATACTTGCCGCCATTGACGGTAAAGGTGATTATGAAGCCGGAAGTTATTTCTATGATGATGGCACCGGATTTGCTGAGAAAGTTTGGAAAGCCACTGGATGCTCCAATAGCGTCTACTTGACGGTGCCGGCTAAGACAACAGATGAGGATGAACAAACGCCGAGGAGGAGCAAGCTCTCGAAAAGCCGGCCTCCGCATTATCGGATGGCCAAAAGCAAGATCCGCCCTCTTTGGAGACACAGTTCCAAAAGGTGAAGTCTAAGTCACCACCTCCGCCATCCCAGCAGTCAGATCCGCCAAAAGGAAGCCGTCAGCAAAACCCAGAAGGCTGGATCTACAAGACAGGGTGATTGAAGAAGATGGACCTAGCGGGAAGAAGGAGGATGGTGGGAAGAAAAAACCTCACCGCCTCTGGAAAGCCTAGATGAGATGGATGAGTACGCGTTACTCAGAACCCCGGTGGACTCATCCGAGCCCCCGCAGTTCCTGGAAGCCAGATGCCAGCTGTTGATGAAACAGATTGTGGAAAACAACCTCAAGGAGCTAATGAGCGCACAAGAATCCATTGAGGAGGTGCAGGCGTCCGTTGAAAAATTCAAGATACGGGTCATGCGATCCGCTCTCAAGGAAAAAATCGGCAAGGCAAAGCCGGATGAATAAAACCCAGCTCGTCATCGGGTGTTAGCTACCGATTGGACGGAAGAATCGGCCCACAAAAATGCGAAAGGCGAACTCGTGTTCGGAACCCCAGGGGTAAACGTGACAATAGCATACAAGATCCTGAATGACGACCACTACAAGCCAGAGGAGAAGATAAAATATGGGAACATGCCGCTACACCAGGCAACGATCCACCAGCAAAACGGCGAAACACTTTTTGGAAAGCTGTTTGAGGATTCTCAGTGATGGCGTGTAAACACATGTTCGTTGGGAGACCCCAAGACAAAGGTATGAAGAGTACAGTAGCAAGTTTTCCCTCAGTAAGAAACCAAGATTTAGTCGGACCAGTAGGAGAAAGAAATCCCTTCTAAATGTTGATGACAGCTGATGTTGGCAGGGCACACTGCCAGGCTTAGCAGCAACGTGGAATCTGCACACAACACAACCAAGATACTTTGCCCCAACGAAACAGTGAGGTTTTCAATCTTACGGGTTTTGCTAACACAAAGGAATAGATGTATAATATCGAAAACAATACTTGTTTGTAGTGAATGAAAACAAAACAATGATCGCAGTAAAATAAACAGTGCTTGTAGTGGTTGTATTATCAGTGTAAAAGAATGGACCGGGGTCCATAGTTCACTAGTGGTGTCTCTCCAAAACAGATAGATAACATGTTGGGTAAACAAATTACAGCTGGGCAATTGACAGACATAAAGGTTGCACTATAGTCCATATGCAAGACACGATGATTACTATGAGATTCATGCGGGCATTACAACATAATTCATAGACTGTTATCCAACTACATCTATGACTAATAATCCACCCCCAGAATGTAATCCAATCAGACTTCGGGTATTAAATTGCAAAAAAAAGATTATGGCCTTAAGTAAACTGCGTAATGTAAACAATGAAAACATTGTTGTTTTCTCCCTAATGGCAACAACACATCCCCCATCTGTCACGTTTTGTCACTCGAGCACAGATGAAAGAGAGGCATGAACCCACTATCGAGCATACATACTCCCTCTTTGAGTTACAAGCATCAACTTGGCCAGAGCATCTACTAGTAACGGAGAGCATGCAAGATCATAAATAACATATAAAAGATAGATCTATAATCAACTTGACATAGCATTCAATATTCATCGGATCGCAACAAACATAATATGTAGCATTACAGATATATGATCTTGATCGTGTTAGGCAGCTCACAAGATCTAAACATGGTGGCATAAAGAAGAGAAGATAACCATCAAGCTACTGCTATGGACCCGTAGTCCAAGTATGAACTACTCACGCATCACTCCGGAATCATGCATGGTAATGTAGAGCCCTCCGGCGATGAATTCCTCTCCTGGCAGGGTGCCGGGGAGAGCTTCAGAACCCTCCCGAACTAGGGTTAATGATGACGACAGCTATGGAACTTTTCATGGATGGAGGCTCGGGTATTTAGGGTTAACCCGAGGAGAAGCTTATATAGGCGAAAGGGCGATGTCGGTGGGAACCTGAGCGGCCCACACCACCTGGTGGCCGCGCCACCCTATGGTGTGGCCAGCCTAGGGCCCCCTCCGGGTCTCCTCAGGGGTCCGTGTACGTGACAGAAAAATAAGGTCCTGGGATTTTGTTTCGTCCGATTCCGAGAATATTTCCAGAACAACTTTTCTAAAACCAAAAACAACAGAAAACAGGAACTGGCGCTATGGCATCTTGTTAATAGGTTAATCCCAGGAAATCCATAAAAATGAGGTAAAATGTATATAAAACATGTAGCAATTGGCATAAAAACAACATGTAACATCAGAAATTATAGATACTTTTGAGACATATCAAGCATCCCCAAGCTTAGTTCTACTCGTCCTCGAGTAGGTAAAACGATAAAAACAAAATAATTTTTGGGGTGACATGTACCAACATAATCTTGATCATCATATTTGTAAAAGCAATTGCGAGTTGAGATCATAGTACTCTAAACATAGGCATGATAAATATAATTATAAGAATGAAACTTAGCAACTATGTTGCAACATGAAAATTAACACAAACAAAAGATCATGAATAATAATGCACTTGAAAGTTATACGTTTGTTTTGATCATAAATAAAACATAGCAAAATGGTATTTTGCTGCCCTTAAAAATGAGAGCAAAACATAAATGCCAAGACACCTTCAAAGTTCAAGTGGTGACTAGAAACAAGTAATTTGAGAACAAGTAATAACATATCATGACTCAATGAATAATAATCTTTGGGACTGATGCACATTATACTCCGAATGACAACTATGCTCTCTTAATTGTGCATAAAGTTAGAAGATGAAGACTCAACATAAAAGTAAAAGAAAGACCCTTCATAGAGGGAAGCAGGGATTAACTCAAGTGCTAGATCTTTTTATTTTATTAAAACAAAGGTATTGAAAAGAATTTTTTTTAGAGAGGTGTATATTTATGTCAACGAATGGCAAACAGAAAATACAGTACGTCACAAGTTAACTAGACTTTACAAGAGCGGCTCCCATTGAAGGACGTCCTGTCTACTGGGGTCAGTAGATCATCCCTCTTCTCTTTTGTTTACACAATTATGGTTTAACTGATAAATTGGGGCAAGAGTGTGAAGAGAATTTATAGTAACCAATTTTGGGGCTGGGCACCCTGTTGCTAGCTCTTCTATCAATTTGGATAAGCGGATGTGCCACTAGCCCAGGTGTGTAAAGTCCAATTAACAAGTGAGATAAAGATCATCTACCTGCGTCCTCATGAGCTAAAACATGGGCACATGAGAAATTTACTTTGGAGTGGCGGTTAAATACCCCATATAGGTAGGTATGGTGGACACATTTGGCAAACTTTGGTTTTTGGGAGTTGGATGCATGAGTAGAGCTCATAATCAGTACATGTGGACGCTAGCAAAAGACTGGGAGCGAGAAATTAAGAGAGAAATAATGGCCGTAATCATGCATAGCGACAAAAAAATTATTAATCAAAGCATAAATGGTATTACAAGCCAAAAAAACTAAATGATCATAGAGGCTAGAGGTGACTGGTTTGTAGTCATAACATGGTGTAAGCATGCGCCAAGACAACCAACTAAAGCATTCGAAGGAGAATACCATAATATTATGCTTCGATGTGATAAAAAAAATCATGATTCTTTCAATGGCACATTAAGCACTCTCAGATATTTGAGACAAGTCATTCTACATCAATAACTACTAAGCATAGAATTAAAATAATATCCAACATGACATGATAAAGTCTAGCCACAGTCTAAACACCCTTCTTTTTGCACCGTTATAAGCATGAAATATTTTATTGCTTTCCAACACCAATAATTTTATCTAAACAAAAACTCTCCAAATAATATATCAATGAAACAAGAGGGTACTACTACTCTACAAGAACTAACATATCTAAATAAAATATGCATGGAAAACAGGAGCTAAAAAGAATTTGCAGCAGCTAGAAGAAAAACGAAGAATACGAGTATGATAATGAGGAATACGAGTATTCATATGAAAAAGCGGAGCGTGTTTCTCTCCCACACAAGAATGTTGGGTTTCAACTAAGTTTATTGCAGCAAGGAAAATAAAAGAAAAGAAAACAAAAACAAACATACGCTCCAAGTAAAGTGCATATGATGTGACCGAATAAAAATATTGTTCCACTAGAAGTGACCTGATAAGTTGGTGATGAAGAAGGGTATTCCTTGGGCATCCCCAAGCTTAGACGCTTGAGTCTTCTTAGAATTTGATGGGATGAACAACGGGTGCATCCCCAAGCTTAGGCTTTTCACCCTTCTTGATCACATTATATCATCCGCTTCTCTTGACCCTTGAAAACTTCCTTCACGCCAAACTCAAAGTAATTCTAATTAGAGGGTTAGTGCACGATCAAAAACTCACATGTTATCCATGGAAACAAGCATTATTAATACGTTTTAAACATTAGATACAACCACTGATGTTTTTTGGAGCAAATAAATCCACTCAACATAGTAAAAGAGAGAATGCAAAGTAAAAAAGGCAGAATCTGTCAAAACCAGAACAGTCTATAAAGACGAATTTTTTCGAGGCACTTACGTTGCTCACATCAGAAAACTTAGAACTAGAAAAACAATTGGAAATAGCTGAGGATCATGCACAAAACATTTCAGGTAGTTTCGATTTTTCTGTGAATTTATACGAATTAAACACTAGACAACAAAAATCTGTTCCAGCGCAGAAATCCAAATCTAACTTCAAATTTTTACTAGAGACTTCACTTGACACAACAAATACGAGAAAGTAAAGATACAAAGGAGTTGGTACAGAAGTAAAGAACACCTTGAATCAAAGAAAACAGAAGAAAACATTGCAAAAATAAAAACATGGGTTATCTCCCAAGAAGTGTTTTTCTTTAACGCCTTTTAGCTAGGCCGAGAAAACAAGAATCAAGTATTTTTCAAGTGAAGAAGCATCCAATTTGAGACCACAAACTTCCTCAACAATGCATTGTATTTTATCTATAGAAGTTTCAGATGTCCCTCTCTCAACACTCTTAGGTTCACTACTCTCATCAAATGGGTTTTTAGGAACAATCTAATCAAAATTCTTCTCTAAAGCTTCATGCATTCCTACTAATTAAAAAGGTATTGGTATTTTGATTTCCTCCTTATTTTTAGGTTCAGTTTTGTCTAGTTTTTCAAAAGCACCAATAACATCTACACATGATCCTAGCATCTTAAAATGATCAAAGACTTTCCTAGCTTGTATAGCAACATCACCAAATTCTTTAAGCAAAGTTTCCAGAATAAAATATCTCTTTTCAGTGTACTCAACATCATTTAAGTCAAGAAACATTTGCTGCATTATGGGATTAAGGTTAACAAACCTAGCCTCTAACATGTGAACTAAAGAAGCTGCATCAATTTCATAATTTGGAGCAAGTTATACTATGGATCTATCCTCAAAATCTTTATACTTGCTACCATGATTAAAGAATTCTTCAATGTTATCCTTTCCAATTATTGAACCACTACCTATTGATAAGTCTCTTAGGGTGAACTTAGGGAGCAACATGATGAACAATAAAAAAATAGGGTAACAAAAATAACAACTATAATAAGAACTAATTTTTTTGTGTGTTTTTGATATAGAGAATCAAACAAGATAAAATAAAATAAACTAAGCAAAACAATAACAAAGTAAAGAGATTGGAGGTGAGAGACTCCCCTTGTAAAAATCCTCTTCCTCCCTAGCAACAGCGCCAGAAAACAAGCTTGATGGGGTGTAAACACACGTTCGTTGGGAGACCCCAAGAGGAAGGTATGAAGAGTACAACAACGAATTTTCCCTTAGTAAGAAACCAAGGTTTAATCGGACCAGTAGGAGAAAGAAATCACTTCTGAAGGTTGATGACAGCTGATGTTGGCAGGGCGCACTACCAGGCTTAGCAGCAACGTGGAATGTGACACACAACACAAACAAGATACTTTGCCCCAACGAAACAGTGAGGTTGTCAATCTCACCGGTTTTGCTAACACAAAGGATTAGATGTATAATGTGGAAAACAATACTGATTTGCAGTGAACGAAAAGAAAACATTGATTGCAGTAAAAAGAACAATGCTTGCAGTGGTTGTATTATCACTGTAAAAGAATGGACCGGGGTCCATAGTTCACTAGTGGTGTCTCTCAAAAACAGATAGATAACATGTTGGGTAAACAAATTACAGCTGGGCTATTGACAAAAATAACATCTCCACCGTAGTGCATGTGCAAGACACGATGATTACTATGAGATTCATGCGGGCATTACAACATAATTCATAGTCTATTATCCAACTGCATCTATGACTAATAATCCACCCTCAGAACGTAATCCAATCAGACTTCGGGTATTAAGTTGCAAGCAACATATTATTGCCTTAAGTAAAGTGCGTAATGTAAACAATGAAAACATTGTTGTTTTCTCCCTAATGGCAACAACACATCCCCCATCCGTCATGTTTCTGTCACTCTAGCACAGATGAAACGAAGGCATGAACCCACTATCGAGCATAAATACTCCCTCTTGGAGTTACAAGCATCAACTTGGCCAGAGTATTTACTAGTAACGGATAGCATGCAAGATCATAAATAACATATAAAAGATAGATCTATAATTAACTTGACATAGCATTCAATATTCATCGAATCCCAGCAAACACAACATGTAGCATTACAGATAGATGATCTTGATCATGTTAGGCAGCTCACAAGATCTAAACATGGTGGAATAAAGAGGAGAAGAGAACCATCTAGCTACTTCTATGGACCCGTAGTCCAAGGATGAACTACTCACACATCACTCCAGAGGCAGGCATGGTGATGTAGAGCCCTCCGGTGATGAATTCCTCTCCCTGCAGGGTGCCGGGGAGAGCTTCAGAACCCCCCCGAACTAGGATTGATGATGACGGCGGCTACGGAACTTTTCATGGATGGAGACTCGGGTATTTAGGGTTAACCCGAGGAGGAGCTTATATAGGCGAAAGGGCGATGTCGGTTGGCTCCCAAGGAGGCCATACCACCTGGTGGCACGGACAAGGGAGGAGGGGCGCCACCCTATGGTGTGGCCATCTTAGGTCCCCCTCCGGGTCTCCTCCGGACTTCTTGTATGTGACAGAAAAATAAGATCCTGGGATTTTGTTTCGTCCAATTTTGAGAATGTTTCCAGAACAACTTTTCTCAAACCAAAAACAACAGAAAACATGAACTGGCTCTTTGGCATCTTGTTAATAGGTTAGTCCAGGAAATCCATAAAAATGATGTAAAGTGTGTAGAAAACATGGAGCAATTAGCATGAAAACAACATGGAACATCAGAAATTATAGATACGTTTGAGACGTTTCACCGAGCTCTACAGAACCCAGACAAAAACTGTCGCTCCTAGCGCTACCAAAGCCCCAAAAGAAAAGGCTAAGGTTCAAAGGGATGATCAAGTGTCAAAAACGGGCTCCAGCAATGGAAAAGATGATGGAAAGGCGGGAAGAGATATCTAGCCCCTCATATGGAGGAAATCCCTCATCAATCCCGTGCCGCCAGAAACAGGGATTGTGGTGACCCAGCACACCACTGCATGTGTAGTGCGTAAGTCGGTGACATAATACTCATAGAAGGACTTATCGGTGAATATTACATCTCTCAGAGTGGTACAACAGAAACACAGCGGGTCCAAGCAAACCTATAGGATACAAACTTCATTACAAAATCTTGAGAATCTCTTTGATGAATCAAGAAGATCTCCTGCAATTGAAACCTCGGAAGAAGCAATTCAAAGTTCCAACCTCGAGAATAACTCTAGCTCAGAACCAATCTACTACGGCTGATGTCAGCCCTAATCTATGGCTTGAGAGAATCTAAGTTCAGGTATCTAATCCAGTTACACCATGGTAACTTCTCCTCCACGAGCGTTGTTGATGGCGATGCTTCACCGGCTAAATAATATAAGACTCCACGTAGCTTCATGAGGTCTCGGCGGCTTCACGATGATGACTTCCATAAGGGTTCAACTCTAAGCAGGGGTCAAACGGGAACGAATGAGTAACGAGCGTTACTCAGCAAGTTCATGATATATAGTGGGTAGTTTGATGCACTAAATACAGCTTTAGACTCGAAAGATTCATAAGCTAATGCAAGGTTTTGTAAAACTTTCTTCAAGAGGTTTCTTTTAATAATGAAAACTATGCCCGCCAGATCTTCACAGGATTAGAAATTCATGGAGTTGCCTTGCCTATGGCGTTTGCAGCTCCTTCCCGGAATCTTCTATATCTAAATAGGAACACCCCACTAGCTTATTTCTCTCAACATGCAAGCATGCCACATCACATTGGTCAGTTTCAAGTCCATGTCATGCTATAAGTGCCACGTTACCATATCAAGTTCTGTTAAAAATTATTTACAGAAGCACTCCAAGCGAATTATGCCCATCCTATTGATTGAGCCCACATGCAGCCCACTCCTATCAGTCCATTAACAACTGTCTCTCCCTCTTCACCTTCTGACAGTTAAGTTTCCCCTTCAATCAACCAATCATCACAATGTTCACTTCGTATCCCAGTCCCGTCCACCTTCCCAGCTGACTCCTCCTCTTCCTCTACCCCTTACTACCTCCCATGATCTGTCCCCCAAGCGTCTTCTCCTGTACCAGCTGATCATGCTGGATCTTCCATTCCTGCTGCTACGAGAACAGAGCCCCACAAAGATCAGGGCGCCACGCAAACCTCAAATTACTTCAAGCTGATCAAGAACATCAGTGGGAATTTTCTGCATCGCCTCACATGCAGTGCTCCACTAGGTGCCTTCTAGATATGATCACTATAACAGCCTTTTAGTCTCTCTTTTTCTGCAGTTAATTTTTTATTGTTTGTTGTGTATCCCATATGTCTTATTTCCGTGACATATTTATTTCTCTATACATAAATAGGATGTCTGAAGCTTGAGCACATTCTGTAAAACAAATTCAGGTAGTCGAAACAGGGATGTGAAAGTACATTTGACTGGATTGTTCATACTGGTATCCTTATTGCTCAAGGAGTTCTCATCTCAAATTTACCTCTCTGAACTCTTCAAGGAAATAATATATTTATATGCATTGGTATTGTGTTCCCCGTTAACATCATCGATTCAATTCATGTAAGAGATTATTCATTTGATTTTTGATATTTTGAATCGATGCTGAACATGGAGGCTATTCAAAATACTCTATTTCGTTTGTATGTCTAGATACCTGCATGTTAAATGTGACCAAGATGATATCATTAATATTTTTTTCTAGATAATGTTTGAGGTTCGGTATATAATTGTATTTTTTTCATCAGTTTAGAAGAGAACAATTGTGACAATTGTTTGTACCGGTTGTGACTGAAAAGAAAAGAGACAACTTCCTACATTCAGTCTTGGGCATATCTATGCAATTGTAATATTCTATCAGGTTCTAATTATATCATCTTAAGGTACGTACGAATCTCGAAGAAAAGAGTACTAATCGGCTAAACTTGAGTTTGCACCGAAACAAAGTGCAAACACCCAAGAAATTTATTCTTTAACAATTCACTTCCCACTTAAGCTTCTCTGCTGTGCCACAGTTAAGTGACAGTAATTTTAGTGCTTCGGTTAAAATATCTATAAGGTTAATATCATCTTTTATTTTCTAAGCCTGCAGCTCCATAGTAGGCATTAAGTTGTTTTTCCTGAACTTTTGTAGGAACTATTTTGCTTTTCTTCATTGAATCTTCATGCACGTTCCAGCTAAGCAGGCCAATCTCCCTAAAAAGGGAATGTGTGCGAGAGAATCAGTGTCCAAGATACAACATCAGCGAAAAATGAAATATATAAAAAGTTATGTGTCAGGTATGTACAATAGTATCTTCTAAAATGTATAAATTTGATCACACATTATGTTCATATGTATATCTGTTCCGTCACTATCTGTAGGACTTTCTTTTGGTGAGTTTATGTGTATCAATCCAGCGACTTCACTATATGTGTCTCCCTATTTGTACATGATGTTCTTCTCACTCCGTATAGCTACCAGCGGGCAATATTCATCTATAGTTGCATGTTATTATCTTTCTATCCAGGTCATAACGATGGTGTGCCACGAATTCCGTAGCAACGCGCGGGGTATCGTCTAGTAGGGGGTAACATGCCACATCCTTTTACACTCTACAGAGGTGCGTTACTTTACCCATGGGCGACCAAGACCATGTTGCACAACCAGGTGTACATTCCTGTCCACTCCCATTCAGGTGTGGGCCCGGTTGTTGGTCCAAGCCAAATCGTGCTTCTCCGCATAACGCATGCCCACCCATTTCCGCCAGCAGGTTGAACCCCTAATTCCACCCCTCACGATGGAGCCCTAGGCGCCCCTGGCTGACACTCATAGACCCTAGAGTCCGTGGGACGTAAGGGCTCCCACCCATGTGCATGTAGTCCCGCAAGACCTACAGCGTACGTCTCTAGCAGCCCGTTGACATGCGAACGAGAGAAGATCACAACTGACTTACTCGCCTCATATAGGACCCATGGTCAACGCGGTATTTACGGCGCAAGAATCCTGACGAGATTTTTGTTAATTCCTAGGTAATACATTCCCATGCAAATGGAACCTTCCTTTGACCTATTCATCTTAACATGGTCCCCATCCGCCCACCAAACAGAATACTACCACTCGGGTAGTCATTCAATTAGTCATATTATTATAAAAATAGGATCATGCATTCTCTTTGGGAATAGGTGGTAATACTATAGGGTTTTTGCAAATAGTTCGTTATGAAATACTGCAAAGGATATGAGCAAGTGATGAACTTGCTTGATATTGAAATAACCATAATAATCAATGTCTTCGGGTTCGAGGGTCGCGTAGAGAAATCCCGAGATCTGAAAGATAGCAAAGTAGTCCCAGTAAGGACTACTGAAAACACTATCAAGATGATATATGCATAGTAATGAGATGCTTCGCAAAAATACCCTGGAAAATACCCCAGCTTACAAGTGTAAGCCACGTTTGATACGATAACATAATCACACATGTTTTAGGTGAATTGTTTCATTACTTGTGGTGATGTGGTTATAACTTATTTTAGACTTTCATGTGTTTCACCCTTACTTAACAAACAATTATTATTGTATTTAGGTAGAAGTGTTTATTAATTTTAGATAACAAAACAACAACACATGGAAAACAACTATTGAAAAGATAACAGACACATTTTATTTTATGTTCAAAAGTGTTGAGCTAATGACAAAGAGTTGAATTGAAAATGATGAACTAATACAACTAACTCTACCATCACAATCTTTTTAATGACTTGTGATGAAATGTTTAGTAGGTGTGAAAACATGTGGGTTTTATTAATAAGGAAAATAATGTTGTGGTAATAGTTTCTGGTTATAATGGAACATTATAGAATTTCAGTATACTTATAAAAAAACAAGTTTATAAGTTAAATAAAATGTTTTATATTTTACATATTTGAGTTGGAAATGTTGTTCTCTTTAATTTGGTATATCATTTGATGTTTTCGGAAAATATTTGAATAAGTTATTAATTTATGAATTTTAAATGTATTAAATGGCTAGGCAAAATATTGCACACATGAAAACTTGATCAAATGACTTTGAAAACACCATAGTTGAGTTGCATTTGTCATTTTGAGCATTTTGGTATATAACTTGTATTTTTCTAATATTATGATTTATTTATTATTTTTCCAAATTTTAAATGATTTAATTTAATTAAAGAAAATATTTTATTTTAAACTTTATTAAACTTTTTGAAAAGTTGATAAATATATAGATTTTATTTTTCTAATCATTTACGAATTTTATTTGTATTTTTCTGATAATTATATGAAAAGATATTGAATTAATAGGTTTTATGATTTTCTGTTTTATTTTAAATTGACAAGTGGGTCCCACCTGTCAGTTTCATTTCTAATTAAAAATAAAGAAAAAGAAAACGTGGGCTGGCGTCAGGATGACGTCATGGTGGCATCACACTAACCCAAATCGACACGGATGGTTTGGAATTGTGCGATTGAGTGCGTTTTAGAAGAATTAAACTTCTTGTGGAGCTAGATATGACCAAGGCGAGTCGGAGGAGCGACGCTCAGGACCAAATGGTCACCGGGGCTGCCGGCGGTGAGCTCCGGCGTGGCGGCGCATCAAGGTTAACGATGATTGGAACAGCTAGTCGGCCAAATGTCAAATTGAATGCATCATTAGATGCATGAGCTCACCCTGAGGGAGTGGAGACGCTCGGTGAAGCTCGAGGTGGTCGGAGTCGATGGTGCGCTTCCACGGCGACCGGCGGGAGAGAGAAAAGGAACGGCCGAATTCTCCGGCCTCCCATCATCCTGGCTTGCGAGGTTCGTCAAGGGGGTAGAGGAGGTCACGACGCATCTAGTGGTGGCCTCCGTTCTTCGCGATATGGCCGGAAACGACAGCAATGGCCGGCGGCCGTACGGGCTAGGGTTAGGGTTTTCTCACCGGAGAGGAACAGAGAGAGGGATTGCGAGCGGATGAGGAGGTAGAGGAGAGGATCACGACGTCCTCGGCCTTTATACACACGCGAGGAAGCAGCTAGGAGGGGACACCGCGGCGGTGACTCTACTTCCACCGCCACTGTCTTCTGGCCGGAATGAAGAAGAAAAAAAATAAAACATTTTCCGAATAACCCCCTGAAAGTTTTTACAAATTACAACTAAGTCCTTCTGCTATTAAAACTGAGAAGAAACCTATGTTTTCAGGGCCTATTTATAAACATAAAAATTATTAAAAAATATATTTGGAAAGCTCATCAAATTTGGAACCTCGCCATGTATTGTTTTGGTGAATTTGAGAAATTTTTGTATTTTTTATTTAGGGTGCTAGATTAAGTGGTTTTTGTTATTTACACTCCATTTCAACTTCATTTGAATTTTAATCTTCTTTCATACATGCTATCATATGAATATGACATGGCAATCATGTTATTTCAATAATGGTGAATAATTTTAGTTATTAGTCTTTTGGAAAATCATTTGGTAAAACTACTTAGTAATGTTTCTATGCACTTTCATGAAAATCACTCAATAGGGTATTTTATCCCTTTTCAAACCAAATGATTTTAATAGGTGAAGGAACTTGTTTTTCTTTTATGCAACTTTGTTATTCTCATGAATGAAACTCTTACTAATTTTGGTTGACATTTTACTTGTGTGTGTAAGCCATGTTTGTTATTTTTAGTACCTGATTATGTGGAAAACATGAGTGGCTTAAGCTCACATTGATTTCTAATATCCAGAGACTATATGTTTGTTTTCCAAGCTTGTTTATAAGTACGGATATTATTCAGTGGTCTTTTCAGAACATGTAATCATTTACATGTAGGTGTATGGATGTATTCTTGTTATTAACCATTTGTTTTATGGATGAGAAGGATATGAAAAACAAGGTATTAAGCTTGTTACCATTAACCTCCACATATCACAGACATGTGGATGCTAGGGCTTTTTATTATTTCATACAGGATACTTGTTTCCATTTACGTGATTTATTATATGTTCCTCATCTCTAATGATCTTGACAAGACATAGAGGTTATAGATTCTCTAATGTCACCTAATGTTTCACTGGAGAATTTCTTATGCTCCCTTACTGAGACAGTGTTGCTTCTTGTTGACTTCTGTTGCTTGATGTTCTTGTCTCTAGTTTCCACTAGTCTTCTGTTATCACCTTAGTCCATTTCAGGTAGGTTCCTCTCTTGGTTTCCAACCTCAACTGTCTCACCATTGTGGTGAAGACATCCAATTACTCCAAGCAAGGATTTTACTTGGATGATTGTAAAAGAATGTGAGTTTATTTTATGACATCCTGTTGCCATATGCATACAAGAAGAATTTGTTAACAAGTGGCCAGACTTGCCTCCAAATTACTAATCATATACAATTGGCTGAGATGTACTAGGTTATATGATCTTATGTTTGTTTGTGTATGACACTCAACTGTTTGAGTATACAGAAGTGATTTGTTAACAAGGTGGCTAGTCTTGTTACCAAACTAATTCTATATAACACTAACATTGGAATATCACACTATTACAAGAGAGTTAATTAAGATCAGATCAGGATATAAGAGTTTCCAAGTACTCTTATGATATATTGGAACAACACTTCCAGAACATTCTAGAGAATCCTCCTGAAGATCTCCTGGTGATAGTTCCTCTTTTCTTGTGGGTGGTTCTCTTGCTGAATGGCTTTGAGAAGATTGGGAACAACATAGAATGGTCTAGACATCATAGCAAGATCTAGATTAAGACCTAGTTAAGCTTTTATTTTCTTTCCATATACTTATCATTTTATTTCCCATAGGATATGAGCTTGTTTCATACATGATTGGTTTTACTTAGCTTTCAATTCAATTCCCCCAATAGAGGTTGTAACTTGTTGTTATTGATTAGTTGTGTCCAGGGATACTTTAGTTGTTGAATGTTGATTTGGATAAAAATGTGGAGTGTTTCTGGAATAATGAATTAAGATAGTAAGTTGATAAAATGGTTCATTGATGTGTTGAGATCTCATATGCTCACTTGTATAATATGACTGAGACAATGAGCATATGAAGTTTATTGGGGTTTAATGACTTATGTCATAATTGATAGTTGTTTTTCTCAGGTGTCATGTTGTCACTTTATATTCTTCTCTTTATAACCTTTGTCATTCTTAATGCAGATATAGAGGTTTGGGAATATCATATGTAATGATCAAGGTTTAACAGTAGTTTAAGAAGATTTATTTCTTCTTTTAGGTACTTCTTTTATGGTTGATGAGATATGTACATATTCGATAAATATGTTAATACAATTATTATATCATTTCCCACTTGTCAGTTTTGAGTTAAGACTTATGGTTATCAATTGTGTTTTATTGAACCTTTGTTATGAGATTGTGAAGGTGCACTTAGTAGTTATTAGATGATTTTGAAAGATGTTGTGTGAATGGTTGATGACTTAAAGAGTTCATCATAAGAGGATGTATTATCTCTGCTGTTGTGATGGTTCACTGGTGCATTACTATCTTGTGGAAGTGTGATCATTAGCTATGTGATTTGGATACTCGCCTCTCTTTGAGTTCTAGATACCTAATGAATTATCCCAAGTCACTTATAGACTTGTGGTTAAGGTTGTTGAGAGTTAGTGTTGGTCACAACCAATTATGGTTGGTTTAATCAGATGATTTGGTTTCTTAAGATACTTGTTATAAAGATCACTCCAATTATACTCTTAACTAGATGAACTAGACCTATTTCATCATGACAAGTGAAACATTGGTCACTTTGCTTCGTTTAAACTTTCGCGCCAAAAATTTCTGGTATTTTTAGATGCCTGCTTTGCAAATGCACATATTATATTTAGATCCTTATAAACTCCCAAACACTGGGATGTTACAGGGATGATCCGCCGCCTACGGAAAATGCCTATGGCGGATATGGAAGATCAGCCAGTCGTCACAGACGGGAGCGTTCGCGATCCCCACAACGCGATAATTGGGGAAGGCAGAGAGATAGAACGCCCTCCAGACCACAGGACGTCCCTGCTGGAAAGGCGAACACCGAACCCCGGCGTGAGCACTCGAGGAATAGCGGCTCATACCATTCCAGATCCATGCATTCGGACGCTCGGGCAATGCTGGATGCAATTAAAGTGGCGAAAGATGCAAACTATATAGGGCCAAAGTGTTTTGGACACAATATCCGGCATTTGGAGCTCCAAGTAGAATTCGCCAAAGTTGGAGCAACGCACGAGCGTTATGATGGATCCACCAGCCCAGACACTTGGCTGCCACACTATCACATGACTGTGAAAATCACTCAAGGCTCAAATCTGGAAGAAGTGTGTTTTTTGCCCTTGATGTTAATCCAAAGAGCAAGGACATGGATTCAAAACCTTCCGCCAAAGTCCATAAACAGTTGGGAGGATATGGCGTGGGTATTCACCCAACACTTTCGGGGCACGTAAAGATGCCCCAAGAGTATCAATGAGTTGCAAAGTTGCATCCAGTACGACAACGAAACCAACGTGGATTACATCTCAAGATGTACCGTGTTGAAGAATAGCCGTGAGGGGGTAAGTGACCTCCAAGAAATGCAATCTTTTGTCAATGGCCTGAGGAATGGGTTGGTCAAATTCATGATCATATCATCTGATCACACAGAAGTCGGATCCATGTCGACAACTGCCAATAAGCACGCAGCGGCGGACGACCTGAATGGCAGAAAGTTTGACCAATACATAAATAGTCAAAGACAACCAAAGGTGGAGCGCAAGCCTAATCAGGATCCTCCAAAGCCACAGAAGGAAGTCAATACAGCCTTTGGCAAAGGCAGACAACCCAGTGGCGGCCAGTGGAAAGGAAAATCCATGCAACCATACTTCAATGAAGATATCAATAATATGGATTGGTATAAGGTGAGACTGGAGATATGTCTCCATCACTTCATATTCGGGACGCCTAACCACACAAACCAGCGATGTCGCATCAACAGTGCATTAAGACGGGGATATGACAACAGGTATAAAAGAATGAACTTCAAGAGGAAGTACAACCAAAAACCCAAGCCCAAAGATGGATAGGCAGACAGTGCCTCCGATATGGATGACCAAATCCGGGAACAACAAAGGAAAGGCGAACCCAAAGTTCCCCAAAGTTACTCAGAGTGTGAATCATACATTCTTGGCAATGCCATCCGTCAGAAAGGTGAAAGCTCCATCGAGGGAGATCAATGTTGTTCTGCCAGCAAACCCCAAGTTCCTGAAGTATGCTAAAACTCCCGTAACGTGGGATCACGCGGATCACCCACCATACATCCCGCATCTCCGATCGCACGCCCTGGTGGTAAGCATAATTCTGGAAAACACTAGGCTCCACAAGGTCCTCATGGACGGCGGTGCCAGCATAAACCTCCTGTACTTAAGTGCATTGGAGAAGCTCCACTTATCGCGGAAGCAACTAAACCACAACAATGTGAAGTTTCACGACATAGTTCCGGGAAGACAAGCCACATCCCTGGGAGAAATTTCCCTCGACGTCACCTTCGGTGAAGTAAAACACTTTCGAACGAAAAGAGCCTCCTTTGAGATTGTTCCATCCCAAAGTGTGTACCATGCCATACTTGTGCGCCCGGCGTTCACCAAATGCATGGCACGCCCATGCTATGTCTACAACAAGCTGAAGATGCGAGGACCAAAAGGCGGCGTCATAATTGTTTGTGGAGATTTCAAGCTGGCAAAGGAGTGGGAATTGGCGAATGTCGAATGCGCCGAAACCGCCATTGCCAAAGCGGAATTGCGTGAGCTGGGGAAAGAAATGAAGCACGGAGAAATGCCAGCTGGCAAAGAGGCAATGCTGAAGATGAAGGAATCCTTTAGCGCCAAGAACACCAAGAAGTCTAGGTTGAATCCCGATGACCCAGCCAAGGAGGTCACCATTGGGGCCAATATGGGCCCCAAATAGGAAAGCGAGGTCGTGCAGAGGATATATTCGTCTTGCATCAACAATATATGCCAGGCATGTCCCGGGAACTTGCCGATCATTCCTTAAAAGTGAAAGAGGGATCAAAACCTGTGAAGTAAGGAGTCCGCCGGTTTGATCTGTCAAGACGTAGACCCATTGGTGAAGAGATTTTCCGGCTTCTAGTAGCCAATTTCATCCGGGAAGTCATTCACACCGATTGTTCCACTAATCTGGCGTTAGTCCAGATGAAAAAAACAGTACAGTTACGAATGTGTATAGATTATACAGGGAAAAACAAACTGTATCCCAAAGATCCTTTTGCTTTGCCGCGAATTGATCAAAAAATAGATGCAACAGTTGGGTCTGAGTTTTTATGCTTTTTGAACGCTTATTCTGATTACCACCAAATTCGGATGGGAGAGTCAGATCAAATTAAAATGTCTTTTGTAACGCCGTATGCTACGTATGGTTACATCACCATGTTATTCGGCTTGAAGAACGTTGGTTCCACGTACCAGCGTTGTAGACAAAAATGCCTATACAAGCAAATTGGACGGAACATCCATGCATACATAGATGACATTGCAATAATAACCAAGAAAAAGGAAACACTCCTTGATGATCTGCACGAAACTTTTGACAGTTTATGCGAGTACAAAATGAAGCTAAATCCGCTTAAATGCGTGTTTGGAGTCCCTTCGGGACAACTTCTAGGTTTCATCGTCTCGGATAGAGGCATTCAAGTAAAGCCGGAAAAGATAAAAGTCATCCTGGACATCAAAAGTCCAACTTGCCTAAAAGATGTCCAAAGATTGACAGGATCAGCTGCCGCCGTTAGCTATTTCATAAGCAGACTTGGCGACAAAGCGCTTCCGCTGTACAAACTGCTCAAAAAAAATCCGAAAAATTTGTCTAGACGATGGAAGCAGACGCTACTTTAGGGCAGCTCAAGAAAACTGTGATGGAGGCACATGTATTGGTGTCACCATAGGAAGGCGAACCCATGTTGTTGTATTTGGCAGCAACTAATTTGGTAATAAGCGCGGTCGTAGTGGTGGAACGCAAAAAAAGACGGAAAGGAATTCCCGGACCAACATCCTGTATATTTCATAAGCGAGATCTTTTCTGAATCCAAACAGAGATACCCACATTATCAGAAGCTGGCATACGGTGTATTCTTTGCGTCAAGGAAACTCCGCCATTATTTTCAAGGACATTCCATAACAGTGATAAGCAAAACATCACTAGGGGATATAGTCAACAATGCGGACGCTACATGTCGAGTCGCCAAATGGGGCATCGAGCTAACCGCGTTCGACATTAAGTATCAAGCCCGAACGGTGATAAAATCCCATGTTTTGGCAGATTTTTTCGTAGAATTGACGGAAGATATGGATAAAACAACCATTCCAGAACCTCCATGTTGGATCATACACTTTGACGGATCCAAGATGAAAGAAGACTCGGGGGCTGGAATAGTCTTAAAATCTTCAACATGAGACACGATGAGCTACGTGCTAATGCCTCCAATAACGTTGAAGATTTGCTCCATGGTTTACACATAGCAAAAGACATTGGCGTCCATAGGTTACTGTGCTATGGGGATTCAGCCCTAGTACAGCACCATTTAGACCAGACGTGGGACGACAAAAGCACCATAATGGCAGATTACAGAAAAACGATGGACGAATTCGCCATCTGCTTCTTAGGATTCGAGGTGAAACACATCAAGCGCGAGTAAAATTGGGAAGAAGATGCACTAGCAAGGATGAGCTCTAAACGAAAGGAGCTACCACCTGATATCTTCCTCGAACACCTCAAAACGCCATCCATCAAAGGCGGATATGTGGATTACCCGCTAATTTCTACGTCGGTGGCTACTCTCATTGTAACCCTGGATTGGACAAAGCCATATTTGGATTCCTTAGTGGATCAGAAAATCCCAGAAGGAAGCACCGAGTTAGAGAAAAGGAAACTCATACGACGTTGCAAAGGATATTGTGTTATACAAGGAAAGTTGTACAAACTGAGTACATCCGGCATTTTCATGCGATGCATAGACCCGAATGAAAGAAGACATATCCTGGAAGAAATACATGGAGGAGATTGTGGACACCATGCTCATTCCAAAAGCTTGGTCCATAAAACCTTCTGTCAAGGATTCTTCTAGCTCACCACAAAGGCGGACGCTGAAGAAGTGATAAAATGTTGTCTGAGATGCCAGTTTTACGCCAAGCAGATAAATTTGCCAGCGCAAGCATTGAAAACCATACCAATCATCTGGCCATTTGCGGTCTGGGGACTGGATATGATGGGGTCATTCAAGACAGCAAGGGGATGATTAACACACCTCCTAGTAGCAGTGGACAAATACACCAGGTGAGTGGAAGACAAACCCATCAAAAAGCTTGACGGTGTAACTGCCAGAAACTTTGTCAATGAGATTGTGATGAGATTTGGCATCCCCCATAGCATAACCACAGACAACAGAACAAATTTTTCCATTGGCGAACTAGCCATATACTATGAGAGTGACGTAATCCAGTTAGATTTAGTCTCTGTCGCACATCCACAGTCAAATGGACAGGTTGAAAGAATGAATAGATCAATCCTCCAAGGTATAAAACCACGGCTAGAAGTGCCTTTCCACAGAGCAGCTGGGGCATGGCTAGAAGAATTGTCATATGTCCTTTGGAGGATATGTACAACGCCAAACATATCAACAGGCCAGACGCCATTTTTCTTAGTTTACGGTGCGGAAGCAGTATTACCTGCCAACATCCTGCATGCCTCACCATGGGTACAAGCCTATGTTGAAGATGATACAGAAGAAGCACACCAAGATGCGTTAGATCTCCTAGAAGAGGAACAAGACCTTGTGCTCCAAAGATACGCCATATACCATCAAAACTTGCTAAGATACCGCAACCGCAAAGTAAAACCAAGAACCTTCCAGGAAGGTGATTTGGTGCTAAGAATGATGCAACAAAGATAGCTTAAATTAGCCCCTGTATGGGAAGGGCCGTTTGTCATTAGCAAGGCTATGAAAAACGGATCATATTACCTAGTTGACATCCGGGACAAAAAAGATCGCAGGAGGAAAAAGCATATAGACAAAGAACTAGAATAAACAAAAGGCCCCGGAGAATCCAACAGTTACGTCCTTTCTATTCCTAGTCGAAATCTTATGTAAACACTATTTGTGATCATGAAATAAAAATTGCTGGATTTTTGCCAGCTTGAATTTGTGCATGAACCTTAATCCTTTTCCTTTTTATTTCCCAATAATCCCAATTTTTCATACAATATCAATGCTAACACGAATTTTTCATGTGTGCTCGTGGTTAAAAAGCCGGTATTTCCTGTGCCGGAAAAGGCTCAATGCTTAAGTTTCTTCCCGATCTAAGTGAGTATTTATCTTATTGCAATATGTGTTGGGTTGCCGGATTAGGCATTACGGCCCAAAAAGAACAACTCATGGTTCCGAGTTTAGACAGATTGGTAATTTACCCTGTTGCCCGGCATGACGATTCCGACTTTCAGGATTGGCCAATGCCAAAAAGGCTAAAATGCGTTTTTGCCAGAAAACTCAAAGGCGGAAGCAAGCATTCGCAAAAGAAGTGTAAAAGTAAAACACACTAAGAAAAATTGGAATTTGAAGCATAACTTTCATTGATCTCAAAATAGGTTGTTAAGTTTTAGCGTTACAAGCTTTGGAGCTACAAAAGATAATGCAAAGTTTTTTCCCTATCTACCTCGTAGGGCCTACTCCTCGCCGTCGTCATGTTCATCCTCATAGTCGGATACACATGTGTCCTCCGGCGTCTTTGGGATTTCTTATTCCGGAAAGAAGTTTCCGATAGACACCATTTGGGCCATCTTGGTGGCATACCCCTTGACAGAGTCGAAGAGCTCCTCTACGCGCTGCAAGGAGAGGGACGCCGGGATGCCGGTTCCCAGACACCAGCATTCAGCGTCCACATAGTGGTAGCGAAGAAGGACTAAAGCCATCTTCGCTCCACCGCGTGTAGAGGAACACAAGAGGCCATCTTGTGCCTCCACTGCGGCGTCCAGGGCGGCTGGCAGCTCCGTCACTCGCTCCAGCTCCTTTCCGGGAAGAAATTTCTGGATGAACTTCTCCCTGAAAGCACGAATCTCCGTGAGGTAGGTGGAGAAATCCCGGATGTTGTCAATCCGCGTCTTGGTCTTGTCCTCCTCAACTGCACAAGGAGAAAAAGCTCGATGTTAACTAAATCATTAAAAGAAAGATAAAGTAGATGCAACATAAAAGTTTGAACAATATAAGAAGAATAGAAGATAGGCGTTTACCCAGCAGCTCGTTGTCCAGGACGGCGAGGTCATCCAGGGCATCTCCTAGTTTCTTCTAGAGATCATGGACACGTTCTGCATCCTTGGTGGACTCCACCACCTGATCCGCTAACTTCTTCTCTGCCACGTGAAGGGATTTCTGACAGAGTCAGAGCTCTTTGTCAGATTTCTCCTTATCCTTTGCAAGACAGAGATTCTCATCGTGCATCCCTTGGGTGTTGCTGGCGTTGGAGAGAGATTCCTTGGAAGCCTCGAGAATGGCTAAAGAGGGAAAGAGAAAAAACTTGGATTTCAGAGAAAAATGAAAAGACAGGAATGTAACCAAAAGCCGGAAGGAACTTACTCTGGTTGTTGTGCATCTCTCGCTGAAGCTCAGAGTGCTCCTGGTTCTTGTCCTTAACCAGGCCAATAAGCTTCCGCATCTTCTTGTTTCTTTCCGTCAAAGTTGAAAACACTTCTTTGTTCATTTGCTCCATGGTCTTCTAGGGTGCAAAGCGAAAAGAAAGGAAAAATTCCATCAAATCCAATGAAAAAAAGAACTACCTATCCGACAAAGCTCGAATAGCTATTCAGGGGCTAGGGTAAAGGATGTTTACCGTGTTCATATGATGGATGCACCCCAACATGTGCAAGAAGTCCTTGCTGTAATGTTGGAACTGGTTCTCCAGATAGGAGAACCCCTCATCCATCACCTTCTTCGGGCGGACTGTAAATCCCTCCCGGTAGACGTATGAAACCATGGGAGTTTTGTTGGAAGACGGAAGGGGGACGGGCACAAACCTGTGCTCGTATCCTGGGAGCACACGGTCGTGCTCGTCAAAGCAGTCCTCCTTAACCTTCCGACAGAAAGATTCCTTGAACGTCGGAAGATCCATTGTCTCTTCGTCGTCTCGGATGAAGGATCTCTCGTACGTGGCTGCCCTTTGCAAAGCCTCTTTGTCGGATGCTGATACGTCTATTTTGCATCACTATTTTATATTGTAATTTTCTGTTATTCATCGATATATTTCATATTATGATGCATTACATACGTTATTTCATCTTATTTTGCATGTTTCATAACTATTGGAGAATAAACACCGGGACCAGAAATCTGATGGAAAAAAGCACCGTCAAGAAACCCTATTGCAGAAGATCAGAAGAAGAAGGGGGCATTGGGGAAGTCTTAGAAGTTCAGAAGAGGGAGCTAGCCACGAGGAGACCCAGAGGGGGCCACCAGGGGCCCACACCATGCCTAGGCGCGCCCCCTGGTCACGCCTGGGGGTGGTGTGGCCACCCTGGCCCACCTCTGGTCGCCTCCTTTCGCATACTTGACCCCCCGGGAACCCTAAGCCTCACATGGGAGAAGTCAAGATGTTAGTAGTGGAATTATGTTGAAGTAATATCTAGTGGTTTGATATTTAAGTTGTGTTGTTATTCTTCTAGTGGTGTCATGTGAACATCGACTACATGATACTTCACCTTTATGGGCCTAGGAGGATGCATTGTGTATTTGGCTACTAATTGTGGGGTTGCCGGAGTGACAGAAACCTAAACACCCGTTAGGAAACCGATGCACGAGGGAGTGTAGGATCCCAGAGTTTAAAGTTGTGGTTAGATTTATCTTAATTACTTTCTTGTATTTGCGGATTCTTGCAAGGGGTTTAATCACAAGTATGTATTAGTCCTAGTTGGGCGGTGCATTAGCATAGGTTCACCCACACAACACCTATCAAAACAATAAATATTAATCAACTGAATGAAACGAAAGCGCTTGACGAAGTTCCCATGTGTCCTCGAGAACGTTTGGTAATCATAAGTAGAACAACCAGCTTGTCCTTTTCTCTCAAAAGGATTGGGTCATTCACTGCATTTATATTTACTGTCTTTTATTTACTCGTACTTTATTTATCTGTTATATCAAAACCACCAAAAACCCGTTTGCTAGTGTTTACAGTGAATCCTCTATCCAACTTGCTTGTCAACACCTTATGCTCCTCGTTGGGTTTGACACTCTTATTTATCGAAAGTACTACGATACACCCCCTATACTTGTGGGTCATCAAGACTATTTTCTAGTGCCGTTGCCGGGGAGTGAAGCGCTATTGGTAAGTGGAATTGGTAAGAGAAACTTTTACTGTGAGTGCTATTTTTATTCCTGTTTGTTGTTTTATTTCATTATCGAGAATCCTTTTGGTTCTCTATTTAAGGGCAAAACTATTACTGCTAGGGTAGTAGATGACCCGTTATCTGCTGAATTGGATCCTTTTAAAATACCCATGAAAATTGTTGGACGTGTTATGGATAACTGCTATTTTGGAGATGCAACTATCCATCCCAGTGATCATTTTCTCTTTATACATGAATTATGCGAGTTATTCAGGTGTCTAGGTATTACAACGGATCAAGTTAAAAGGAAATTGTTCTCTTTATCACTGAAGGAAAGAGCTGCGGAATGGTTTAAAATGCTGAAGAATGGTGAATCTATTGGATGGGAGGAAATTGTACCTCTCTTTTATTCTAAATTTTATCCTCCCAGTGAGATTCATAAAGACCGGAATCAAATATATAATTTCTGGCCTCGTGATAGAGAGAGTATTGCCCAAGCTTGGGGGAGAATGAAGTTATTAATGCTCAAATGTCTTGTTAATGAGATCCCGAGTAATATTGTTATCAATAATTTTTATGTAAGGCTTTCTCTTCATGATAAAGATTTATTGGATGCTTCTTGTTATGGATCATTGATACGTCATAAACGTATCCTTAATTTCTGATGTTCCAAGTTGTTTTCATGCCATATGCTACATGTTTTCCTTACACTTTGTGTCATTTTTCTCGATTTCCTGGGACTAACCTATTGACAAGATGCCACAGAGCTAGTTCCTGTTTTCTGCTGCTTTTAGTTTCAGAAAAGTTGTTCTGTAAATATTCTTGGAATTGGAAAATTCGAAGCCCGGAAGTATTAGAATTCCCGAAGGTTCCACGGAGTCCCAAAGAGGCCCGGAGGGAGGCCACAAGGGGGCCACACCATGAGGCGGCGCCCCTGGCTGCGCCATGGGGTAGTGTGGGCCCCTCGGGCGCCCACCACCATCGCCCTTTCGACTTTCATTCCCCCTGATGCGTGAACCCTAAAGAGATACCACTTTTCCACGAAAAAAACCCGAGGTCGCCATCATCGTCAACCTGAGATCGCGAGGAATCTGGAGTTCTCCCCGGAACCCTGTCGGGAGGGAAAATCATCACCGGAGGGCTCTACACCACTATGCCCACCTCCGGAGTGATGCGTGAGTAGTTCATCCTTGGACTACGGGTCCATAGCAGTAGCTAGATGGTTGTTCTATCCTATTTATGCCTCATGTTTAGATCTCGTGAGCTGCCCTACATGATCGAGAACATCTTATTGTGATGCTACATGTTGCGTTTGCTGGGATCCGATGATTATTGAATGCTATGTCTCTTGATTATCAATCTATCATGTTGTATTCATGTGTATGTGATACGTCATAAACATATCCCTAATTTCTGATGCTTCATTATGATATTATGCCAATTGCTACATGTTTTCTCCCTTCTTTATGCCATTTTTATCGATTTTCCGAACTAACCTATTGACAAGATGCCACAGAGCCAGTTCCCTGTTTTCTGCTGTTTTTAGTTTCAGAAAAGTTGTTCTGGAAATATTCTCGGAATTGGAAATTTCGAATCCCGAAAGGTTGTAGGTCATGCTAAGGAAATTCTAGGTATGAAAATTTCAAGAGACAGAAAATCTAGATTACTATTTCTTAGTTAGGAGAATTAAATTAAGAAAGTTCTTCATCCATGATGCATAGTCGGTTAGTACTCCTATTGCTTCCCACTTTAAATTGTCAGCATTGAAATGCCCCTATTGCTTCCCACTTTAAATAGTCAGCATTGAAATGCCCTAGTATTGACAAAGATATTGAGTACATGTCTTGAGTTCCATATTCTGGTGTCGTTGGTTCCTTAATGTATGCCATGGTGTGTTCTCGACCCGATCTGTCTTATGCTATGAGTTTGGTCAGTCGATACATGGCTAATCGTCGTAAAGAACATTGGAAATTTGTTCAATGGATTTTTAGATACCTTCGTGGCATATCCAAAGCTTGCTTGGAGTTTGGCAATATTGGTGAGGGACTCGCAGGCTATGTGTATTCAGATTTTGCTGCCGACTTGGATAAGAGGAGATCACTCGCAGGTTATGTGTTTACTGTTAGTGGATTTGCTGTTAGCTACAAGGCTACCTTGCAGGGTGTTGTTGCACGATCTACTACTGAGGCTGAGTACATGGGTATTGCTGAAGTATGCAAAGAATCGATTTGGTTGAAAAGTCTATTTGCTGAGCTTTGTGGAGGTAATACTTGCATTAACCTATTTTGTGACAGTCGGAGTGAGATTTACCTTACTAAGAATCAGATGTTCAACGAGAGAACAAAGCACATTGATGTCAAGTACCATTATGTGCGTAATATTGTTGCACAAAGTAAGCTGAAGGAATGAAAGATTAATACTCATGATAATCCTGCTGATATGATGACAAAGCCAGTTCATGTTGCTAAGTTTGAACTTAGTTGGTATCACTTTTTAGCCCAAGAGACTATTTGGCGCCGAAGGTGTTTTCTTTGTTGTTTAAGGGTGAAGGTTTGTTTATACTACATGAAGGAATTGGTCCCAAAGTGGAGTGTTATTTTTCTGTGATCTAAATTCACTTATACGGATAAAAGACCGAACTTCTGACGAGTAGAGCGGAGCTTCACGGAGTCTAAAGTTGGCCCATCGCGTTTTCTCGACCAATGTGGTACAAGTTGTTACCGAGTTTGAGTTGTATTCACCCTTTCCGACCTAGTTAGGTCAGGACCGCCTATATATACCTCTTGTAATCCGCCGCACGATATAAGCCACATATTATAAATCCCGACGCGTTTGTAACCTCACCCGAAATAGTGAAGTATTGTTGGCTGGCGCCCGTGGTTTTTTTCTCTTCCTTGTTGGAAGAGGTTTCCACGTTAAAATCTTGTGTCCCCGTTGGTTTGATTTTTCTTAAATTTATCGTTGTTTTGCTATCGCGTGTAACGCTGAAGTGTACTCTCCCGATTAGAGCTAGTTTTTTTAAGGATACGTCATGGAAAGATGTATCGGTTTCATAGAAGGAAAACCATAGAAGGCTGAATACAACGCGTTCGACACAGACGTCGGGGACGCAAACCACCGGGAAAAGCCGAAAAGAACTACTCCCCAACCCTCCACCTCTCTACACACGCTAACTCTCTCCTAAAGAGCCTAGCAGCGCGCCAACTCACCGCCTCCTCCAAGACAGCTCTAACTACCGATCCCGAGGAGGGGCTAGCCCCCTCAAACACAATTCGTTACGGTGCTTCCACAAACTCCAAGAGATGAGTACCACCATCGTCAACCCATCCCTGTCGGCTCCGTACTCCACTCCCAGGAAAGCAAGCCAGTCGCTCAACCTCGCGTCTGGATTAGGGATCCAGACGCCTCTCCGCCGAAAAGTAGGAAGGCGGCCCAAACCTCTTTGGCGAGAACACAACCAAGAAGAAGGTGGTCAATGTTTTCCTCCTACTGATCACAGAAGAGGCAAGCTGCCGGGGCGGGGAATCCACGCCTGCTGAAGCGATCAGCCGTCCAACAACGGTCGCGCAGGGCCAGCCAGAGGAAGAACTTACATCTAGCCGGCGCACGAGACTTCCAAATCTGGTCCACACCTTCCATTCTCGTGGTACCCTCGAACCACGCCAGGTAGGCAGATCTAGCCGAGTGAGAGCCGTCCCGTTCCCAGTTCCAGACTAAAGAGTCCCTGGCATCCTCCACCAGGTTGATGTTGGCTAGCTGCGCCACTAAATCAAGTAGCTCTGTAAGCACCCTTGCCCCTAGATCAGGGGAGACGTCCCCAAGCCATCTGCCTTGAAGGGAATCACGGACCTTCCGCTCCTTGATCGCCTCCCTCAAGACCTTACTGAATAGGTTGGGGGACCAGTCCTTAATGTGTCCACCTGGTAGCCAACAATCCGTCCAGAAGAACGTGTCGGCTCCATCCCCTAGGACCGATGATGTAGCAGCCTCGAAAAGGTGCTTCGAGATCTCTGGAACCTGGATATTAAATTGCTTCCACGGCTTGGAGGGGT
Organism: Alopecurus myosuroides; assembly: GCA_028641055.1. Taxonomy (NCBI): domain Eukaryota; kingdom Viridiplantae; phylum Streptophyta; class Magnoliopsida; order Poales; family Poaceae; genus Alopecurus; species Alopecurus myosuroides. The sequence continues at coordinate 460,964,781 of CM054057.1, read as the reverse complement.
CGTCCCTCTGTAGCCACAACCATCTCGTCCTGAGCGCCTGGTTCCAAAGCCTAAGGTTGGGAATGCCAAGCCCGCCGAGACTCTTTGGCATACAAAACCTATTCCATGCCACCAGACAGTGACCGCCATGTGCTTCCTTGCGACCTCTCCAAAGGAAGCCTTTGAGAATCTTCTCGATGGCCTAATAGTCTTTATCGACAGATCCAGAGACATCATGGCAAAGACGGGAACCGCCGAAAGCGTGGTCTTCACCAGTTCCAGACGCCCCCCCCCCCGGTTCATCAGGTTGACGCTCCACCCAAGGAGGTGCCCTGCCATGTTATCCACTAGATACTGTAATTGAGATGACGTGGGATTTCTCAAAGACACAGGAAGCCCGAGATATCTAAAGGGAAAAGGGCTGACGGGGCACCCCAGCTCCTGGGTAACCAGCCCCTCCACCGTCTCGTTGCCTCTGATGAGATGAGTCGAACATTTGTCCATGTTTGCCCTGAGGCCCAACGCGCCACCAAAGTCATCTATTAGGGTCGCCAACAACCGCAGATCCACCAGGGAGGGGCGGAGGAAAGTGACAACATCGTCCGCATAAATGGACGTCCTATTCCTCAGCCCTTCGTTGGCTAGTGGCGTGAGAAATCCCATCCTGGCAGCTAGCTCAATAAGTTGGTGCAACACTTCCATCACCAGGATGAATAGCTGGGTGAGAGGGGATCTCCTTGCCTGAGGCCGCGCCTATTAAAGATGCGACCACCGGGTAATCCATTCGTTTGGATGCCGTGGCGAGGAGAACACAAATCCATGCAATCATACGATCGCCGAAGCCGAGCTTCTTGAGCACTTCCACCGGGAAAGACCAGTTGACCGTGTCGAAAGCCTTAGTGATGTCGAGTTTGAAGAGGATTGCCGGAGTGAGCGAGCTGTGTAACTTCCGGGCTGTCCCCTGGACCATCATGTAGTTGTCGTGAAGGCATCTCTTACGGACAAATGCACATTGGTGTGGTCCCACTAGGTCTGGAAGGGAAGGTGTAATTCTTCAAGCCAAGACTTTGGCCACCAGCTTCGCAAAGCAGTGAATAAGGCTAATAGGTGTGAAGTCTTTGATCTCCTCCGCCCTCGGCTTCTTTGGCAGAAGGGTTACCAGTGCCTGATTGACCGAGCTGAAACCCCGCATATCTAGCCACGCAAGCGAGTCAAAAGCCGCCATAACATCTTCCTTGACCACATCCCAGCAGGCAACAAAAAACCTGTTCGAAAAGCCATCCGGTCCGGAGCATTTGTCCATAGGCATCTCCTGGACGGCCTTCCACACTTCCTCCACCGTGAAGCCCTCCTCGAGGTGACGGAGATCCACTGTCGGAAGCTCCAGGGCATCCAGGTCCAGGGAGAAAGGTCTCACCTGGTCGTCGCCCAGCAGGGCATCGTAAAACTCATCCACCGCGTCAGCTTTGGCCGCATGATCGGTCAACCTGACACCATCCACCAATAGGTGATCCACATTGTTTTTCCTGCAGCGATGACTGGCGTGCTAGTGGAAGAAACGGTACATGCATCACCCTCCCGCAACCATAACAGTATGGATCTCTGGCGCGCAATAGTTCTCTCCAATGAGGCTAACCCGAGAAGCTTCTTTTTGAGCAGCCTCCGTAGTCCCTGCTCTCCCTCAGAGAGCTGTCTATTGTCCATAGCCGTGTCCAGGCGTAGAATGACCTCGTTAGCCAAAAAGATTTGTAGCTTAACATTCCCAATGAACCGTGAAATCCACTTGGAGAGACCTTTAGTTGTGGCCCTAAGCTTGCTCTCCAGCCTTTTGAAGGGGTTCGGCTCGTCCTCCACCGAGCTCCAAGCCTCCTGAACCACTTGCTGAAAGCCCTCCACCTTTTTCCAAAAGGACTGGAACTGGAATCTACTTCCCCTCTGCAAGTTAGGGTCCAATCTGAGCATCAGAGGGCAATGGTCAGAGGGCCCCGATGACAACGCCGAAAGGAAGGCACCGGGGTATAGGTCCTCCTAGTACACCGTGGAAAGCACCCTATCCAGCTTCACTAGTGTCGGGTTATGCCTTTCGTTGGACCAAGTGTACTGACGCCCATTAAGATACATGTCTTTTAGCTCCAGCCGAGTCAGGGTGCGTTTAAAACGCCCCATCAATCCACGATGCAATGCACCTTGAATTTTATTCTTCGGGTCCAAGATGGTGTTAAAATCACCCTCCACCAACCACGAGCCAGCATGGAGGTCCCGAATGTCCAACAGCTCTTGGAGAAAAGCCCTCTTGCTTTCCACGCTTTGGGGTCCTTAGACCCCAGTGAACCACCAACTCTGGCCCCCTCCGCCTACCGAGATCCTCACCGTGATGGCATTAGCGGACAAGTGTGGGTTGGAAATAGAGACCAACTCGGACTGCCACGCAAGAAGGATACCGCCACGTGTACCATCTGCCGGTAAGAAGTAAAAGCCGTCATACCTCGAACCTAGAGAGTCCCTAACCACACGGTCATCAATGACTGCCATCTTAGTCTCCTGAAGGCAGACCACGGCAGCATTAACCGGAGCCAGGGCCTGGTAGATAGCTGCCCTACGAGCCACTGAGTTGAGCCCGCGCCCATTCCAGATCGCAATCGAGATATCAGGATTCATCACGGACAAAGTTCACAGGACAACAGTACAACCAAATCGAAAAGGACTATGCTGCGAGAGAAACAGAGATCTAGGTTTACCACTACAAGCTAAACTCGACAGTCCACCTGGGAGTCGTCCACCGCCGGTAGCGCCTCAGGCTGCCACCCAAAGAGTCCAACAATCACATCGATCTGCGCCTGAGTGAGAGGCTGAGAAAACATGGTCTGGTACAGCTGTAGCTTCTAGTCCTGAACGGCGAAGCGCTGCAGAATTAGCCCCGACGTATGTGTGCATACTCTAAGAGGGGTAACACGTGAGACTCTCACTCTGCTGGATCAAGGTGCTGGATACGAAGAGTCGGCAACATCCTCACCCACAGACTTATACGTGAGGATCTTCTTCATCGACATCGCCATCCACACCACTTTCGCTACTATGTCTGGCACACGATCTCAAAACTAGATTTTGAGATTTATATTCGTTTATATCTGCATAACAAAATCTTGGTTGTTATTTAACGTGCCATAAAAAAATTATTTAAATTTCTGTTGCGCAACCAGCGATGGCTGGCTAATTTTTTTAAATAATACACTTTTTTAATAGAAAGTAAAAAAATAATACGCGGAATTTAGAATTTTCAAAAATATTGGGCAGTCGTGTTCCCGCACTGCGACAGGGTCCCAGTCGCAGTGACGGACCGCGATTGGTACCTATCGACGTGGCAGAGGGCGACAGGGGCCCTGTCGCAGTGGCGCAACGCGATTACTGACAAAGTTATATGTTTCAGCAAGCTTGGTTGTCATAACACCGTACCTTGCTCTGTGTGTGTCATGCAACAAAGACCATCTCTCTAGAGGCTCGTGCTCGATCCACTGCTCAAAGGTTTTAATCGTCCTTCCTAGCCTTCTCCGCGTACCAGGCGGGTCGAATCCGGGCAAGTCACACAGGCCAACAGGCTCCTCTTCCAAGGCAGCTGACCCTGTTGCTAACTGGGCAGCTACTGCTTGTACATGTGTCGCCACTGCTGCGTCCCTTGCAAGTCTTCTATCCCTTACATGTCTGTGTGTGCACACATTCAGTCTGCCGCGTATCAGCATGTACTTCCATTCCTGATTCTGCTTGTAGAGTTTCTTGAAAAGATTCATAAGGTTCTTGTTTCTGAACTAAGAGAAGAAATTTCCCCCCAGGTGACGCATACACCAACGGCTCTGCATGTCAGTCCACGGAGTTGGTTCATCAGGCAAAGGGTTTGTGAGTGTCCTTATCGCACTCAATATACCTGCATGCCTGTCATGAAGGATGCACACATTCTGCTTATCCTTCACCACTGCTATTTTCAGCTGCCTAAAGAACCATGTCTAGTTTTCAATGTTCTCGCTCTCAACAAAAGCAAATGCAAGTGGAACGACTTGATTGTTGCCGTCTGTACCAATGGTTGTAAGGATCTGACCCCTGTACTTGCCCGTAAGAAAAGTGCCATCTACACAAATCACTGGTCGACAATGATTGAAAGTTTCGATGCAAACACCGAAAGAGAAGAAAACTCGGTGAAGTACCCTAACTGTCGGGAACTCTGGCATATACCAGTCTTGGATATCCACATAGGTGCCTAGATTCCGGTCACGGAGTGCGAGCACAAGCCGAACAACTGAGTCGTAAGCATCAAAAAAAGAACCAAATCTGTTCTCAAGAGCCCTCCAAGCGGTGCCATAGGAAATATGGTACTTAAACCTGACAAACACTTTCGTCTGGATATCTTTCACTAACATCGCTTTGCTCTCCACTATCTCGGTGTACAGCAACCGAGCAATAAGAGTAGATGAAAGGTTCTTATGAGCTTGTGGTATACTTGAATTAACACATGCGTGCTGAATCAAGTCACTGATCTTCCAACTTATGCCATACTTAGGGAGATATCCATGCACCCTCCCGGGACAGTTGATGTCAACACACTCCATCGTCAAGTATTTCTGACTTGACACCTTAGTTTTAAAAACTCTTTGTGTCGACATTGCTCAATTAATTATTCCATCCTTCAGAGCTTGCTTATCAGGATACATAGCACCCAACGCAATGTTGTTCTGATGATATTGCCAGGCAGAATCATGCCCATCGTTGACGGTCATTGCCAAAGAGAAGTCTTGCCTCCATGATGCAGGATTAGGCTGCACCACTTCGTCCACTTCTTCATCTGACTCATCAGAATCATCGTTATACAGACTTTCAATATCTGTATCTTCATCTTCCATCTGGTTCTGCATCTGCCCGTCAATCTCGTCACCATCTGCCTCACCGCTAACATAACCAGTTTGACTACGCTGGTCTATTTCTATGTCAGGACTACCGGCATCGCCTCCAACTGCTTGACTACTCTGTCCCGTTTCATAATATTGACCTTCACCTGAATACTTAATCCCTTGGCTGCTCTGTCCAGGATTGTACCCATAATCAACCTCAGATTCAATCACCTCCTTCTTGACAGGGAGTACTAAGGCGATAGGGATTACACTCCTCTTTTCGCAACCTTGTAACCAGTTAGTCCACTGAGAGTCCCGCTCTATCGCACTCAAATAAAATAAAGGATTTGATCTTGACCGGCTCCACAGAGCATGTACACCGACGGTGTAAGTTTCAGTATCAAGACCTAAACTTCCTGTCAACCATTCTGTCAACTGGCTAAGACTCCATGATTGCGGCGCACACAGTTCAACATCTATACTGTCATACGAATGCAAATCAACTCCCAGCTCATTTTCTTCTACAGTTCTAGCACCGTAAAAGAACATGAACTTCACTAAATCAGACATCTGTGATGGCATAAAAAATAACCGTCCGCGTTATATTAATCAGTTATTCAATATTTATGCGCTCAACTACTTATTACGATCGCACCTAACATAAATAAAAATACTCGCACACATCTAACAAAAAAAAGTGTACATATATAACTAGCGATTTAGCCGACCAATTTTACTAACATGACTATAAAACTATATAATCGCACGCATCTAACAACAACACGTAAACATGTACAAAATAAGAGAGAAATCGCGTCAAAATCATACCCTTCCAGCGTGACAATTCAAGTCGTCGATGTCGGGTCGGTCAGCGCAGCAACACCATAGCAACGCAGCCCGCGGACAACACCACGTATAGCACCTACACCACCATTGTTGCCATCTCCACCACCACAAGCACCACCTCCACCAAAACAACCACCACGAGCTAGCTCATCACGGGATCGAGTGTTCCCTAGCCTCCTCTAGCCCTTTACAATTCAACTACGGTGGATAATCTAGTTTTAGTTGGTGCAATGTGCAGCAAAATTTTGAGCCAAAGCTGATTTACAGGAAGAAGAAAGAAGGAAGAAAGAAAGAGAGGGAAGAAGAAGGAGCCGTGGGCTGGCTTTATCCTCATGTACCTGTCGTGGTCGGCCACCGCGACTAGGCCCTGTCGTGGTCTGCCAACGCGACAGCGGACGTCGACGTGGCCGGGCCAATGAACTCGTGCCGCGTGGCTGCGGCGGCCCAATCATAGTCGCGCACCGCGACTGGTCTCTAATCGCCTTCGCAGACCACGTCTGCCTAATATTTTCGCAAATGATTAAAACTGCGTATTATTTTTTTACTTTCTTTTAAAAAGTGTATTATTTAAAAAAAAATAGCCGATGGCTGGAGATGCTCTGGTCATGCCCGAAACATATACGGAAGGTTCGTCAAGACGGCCAGGTAATCCATATGCAATATGGCCATAAAAGAACAGCACCATCTGTCCTTTGGCCAGAGAACAAACCACGCTTCAGAATCAGTAGGATGGTTTGATGCCGAAGGGTGCTCATGTTTGTTCCACTAGTCCGTCTCACTCACGGTCTCAGTAATTCTGAACACAGTTCATGCCAGTTTATATGGAAAAAGCGACCCAAAAAAATGAAGATATTATTATCTCCAAAGGATAAGCAAGCCTGCACCTTCCCCTCTGCTCCGTTCTCAAGGCAAGGCGGCACTGGTGTGAACGTGGCTTTGCGACTGCAGGACAGCGAGAATCCTTTTGCCCTTTCGCTCCGAAAATGACAAACCACACCGTCGTGGGCGTCCCCGGCCTATCCCAACCGCACGTTGCTGTAAGATTCGCGCTTTGACCGTTCGGTCAGCGCCCCGCTCGCGCGCCGAGTAGTTGCCGCTTAGCGCTAACCGCTCACCTAGGCGCGTACATATTTTCCTGCCTAAAAACTCCCAGGCACGCCTCAGAGGCGACAACTAGTCAACCACGACAAAGATTCGCCCTCTCTCCTTACCGTGCCCATTATTCTCATCCCCTCCCCACTCCAGCCCCCAGCGTTCCTCCATTGTCGCTACATCCCCTTCTTCTCCGAGCTCATCGCCCATTGGCACACCCTCCCAGTCGCCATGTCCTGTGAGTCGGCGCACCGCAGAAGCTCTGGAGGATCTGGATCAGCTTGGAAATCGTGTAGCGCCGGAGACCATCTCGCCGCCGATCCGGCGCCGCCGCCGCAGCTGCTATGTGCTTGCAGGATTCCGCTGGGCAGGAGAACTTCACACACACCGAGGAATCCAGGCAGAGACTACTATCAATGCCAGAAAGTGGGCACAAATGTAAGCGATTTGGATCCTTTTGTTTCAGATCATTGCGGTTTCAGTGTATGAGCTTCCCCCACCCCTCCTAACTCTCCTTTTGCTAAAATACCACCAGGGTAGTTACGTATGTAATACATGGATATGGGCAGATCTCGTGTGGGACTACGTCGAACAGATGATCAAGTTCAGGAACAACAGCGAGCTGGAGGAGATGAACCAGGAGCTGACTGACGCCAAGATTCAGTTAGCAGACCAGGAACAGATGGTCAGCTACCTCGGGAGACAGATTCAGGTGCAGAATACAGAGCACCAGGAGGAAGTTACTGCTTTCAAGCTCCAAATCAAGGATCTGCAATCTCAGACAACCTCCATGGCCTCTTCAAGGAAAAAAATCAAGAAGCTCCGCATGTGTCTCCTGTTTGCTGCTATCTGCTGGTTCATAGCTCCAGGCTCACCATTAGTCCCCCTGGCTGTAATTGCAACAGCAACTCTAATGAGCTTTGTGTAGGTGATATGTACTTCTTCACCAATCCCATCTAGATCAGGTGTAATGCCAACTTTTTTCACCTTTGTTTTTGCTAGAGCCGATCCTGAATGTATTAAACCCCCCCTTTTTTAAATAAAGTTGCATCTACATTGCGCAGTTGGTATTTTTTTAGCATCTAAAGCACCCGCATCTAAACTGGTACATGTGTCTACTCCCACAATTTTTTCCAGATGTTTGACAGGTACATGTAGCCCGTGTTGTCATATCACAGAGAGGCATGGGAACAGTTAGTCAGTGACGCCCATCAGCTACAGTCTGGTTCCTGCACAGCTGCCACATCCCACTGAACCCACGCTACCACCCCACTCCATTCATCCGCTCAGACCACCCACCAGCTACCTGATCTCCCCCTCCCCCCACCCTTCTGGTTTGTCACAACAGAAGCAGATGGAGGGGATCGACGCCACAGACTCCAGCTCCAGGAAGAAACCAGACAGAGGCCTGGTAAGTGTTCACTGGTACCCACTGGTACCCACTCTTTCTCTTGTTTTATCAGGCATACGAGCTTAGGGGGGATTACTCGTTGATCCTTTTTCATTCTCCCCTCTGTCTATCTTTTTCATCAGGAACAAATGCAGAAAGCTGTTTCTTGGGCAACCTACAAACTAAGAAGTGCACCAAAAGGGATAGAGCATAGCGTCCCCGAGCCGGTCCAGGATGCAGAGCCAGATTCCGACGTGTCCGAGTCTGAAAACGAAGGTACCCGTACTTCACGCAGCTCAGCACGCCACGCATCTTCTGTCATTGCCAAATTCTGCGAGGGAAAGAAGAAGGCTGTAGCTGATATTGGTTTTGGTGGCCTGCTCCGGTTGGGGATGATAAACAAGGTCAATCTCAAGTTTACATTGTGGATTCTGAGTAGGATTGATTTGAAAAATAGATACATGCCGGTCGGAAGAGATGGAAGGGTTTTCCTAGTTCCAGAGCACATTGAGAAAGTCATAGGGGTCCCTTCAAGAGGAAGGCAAGTCTGTGGTCTAGAGCCTGACAACGCCCAAGAGAGGATTGATTTCGTGAGGCTGGCCATGGGTGCTACCCAGTTCATCAACAATCCGTTGAAGGCCGCTCAATCGGTCGTAGTGAAGGAGTGGAAGGGAGAGGTGTCTGCCGAGACAGTAGCTGAATTTAAGATTGCCTTTGTGGTATGGATCAACGGGCGTTTCCTTGCGCCCACATCAAAGCACAATCTTGGATGTTCAGATTTTTGGGGCTCTCTCTACAACACCGACGAGATAAGAGAGTACAATTGGGGTGCATACTACTTGGATCATATGATTGATGCAGCAGCAAGGGTTCAAGAAGACATGAAGCTTAAGACATCGACAAAGTTGATCACCTCATGTCCCCTTCTAGCTCAGGTACATAGCTCAGATACATCTTTCATGCTACATAAGAATCGACCACCTCAATGCATTTTTGCTCCCTCAATTCTGTTTTTACCTCATTTCATTCTCCCCCCTAAATTATTTTGCAGATCATCTATCTTGACAACATTGAGCTTGGCAGCATGAGCAAGCCTCACAATGTGTTCCCCCGCATCACAACCTATAACAATGAAGCACTCATCAACAAGATGATCACCGAAGACATGAGCATGAAAACCACGGGACATGGGGAGCCAGCTTGGGGAGCATCAAAGGTATTTAAATTTCCTCGTAAACTCAATTTTTTGATCGCACCCACCTTACACCTAGCACTAACTGTCACTTTTTGACTCCAACCATTTTCTTTACTCCCCAGGCAAAAAACCGAGAAGATTCATGCTATATGGCTAGCGAGATCGGACAGTCAAGCTCATCTCATGCAAGGCGTCCTGGCAAGGAAGTTGAAGAACCCAAGCTGACAGATGAAATACCTTTCCCTGCATCCATCCCTGCATCAATATTGCGCCCTGTAAATGCGAGTGATTTCTGCGAGTTCTTGCGGCAAGGTTACCCCGACATGTTTGATTCAGAATTGGTTGACCACTTGAAGTTCCACAATGCACGGTGCATACTGCATTCAAACATCTTCAAAGACTCGATAATACGGGAGAACATGAGGCTGGCGGCGCGGCTGATGGATAAACACTCAAAACAGAAGCAGATCAAACCACCTCGACGCCGTAGGGAAGAGTACTTGAGTGCCGGCGAGTCCGAACCGGAGACAGACACGGGCACAAACAGGATGAAAAAAATGGGTAAGCGTATTACTTCTTCCTTTTCATTTGACCATCCCCCTGTTTACACTTTTAGACACTGACAATGCGCGTTTTTTTTGTGCAGCTTGCCTGTCATTTGATAGTGTGACACCATCGCCGATGAAAAGTATCGAACCTAACCACCGCGAGTCTATAGTTAAACCTGTGTCAGTATGTCGCACCGGTCAACGATTGCCAGTTACCCCTGGAGCATACCCTTGGAGAAGCAATCCGACTGAATCTCCACCAGGTTGGTCACCATAATTTTCCTATCTAGCCGCCGACAAATTTTATTCCTGCCAGAATGTGTTATGTCTATTTTTAACACCGGCGGGCACATTTTCTTTGACAGAACCCACAGACCGTGTTCAAGATAGCCCATTCCCATCATTCGATCTCGGTGATTTCAGTCCACCCAAAAAAAATGGTCAGCAAACGGGACAGATGATCATACATGACCTCACCGATAACGAGGCCGCCGAAATGACGACCCCAGCACACCAGGCAGCCGGGATGGCCACGCCGCACTCACCTCTCACTGAAAATGTTATCTACGCGGAGTGCGCCTTGGCTGCAAAGTGGGATGTTTCACCAAAATTTCTTAATCTAAATGCAACAACCCTCGCCGCCGAGTATAGCGACTCTCCGATCATCAAACGGACTGTAAAACCGGGTAGATTCGCGAGATCTCCATGGGCAATGGGTGTAAAACACCCGGCAAGAGACCCAGAGCTAACACATGGGTTGTATGGCTGGATTTCATCGACCGTTTCTCCTGAACTGGGGAGGCAAGCCAATCTCTGAACCCATTTTATATGTTCACTCAATTTTTCTCTGTTATCTAGATGTTTTCTTAGTACACTGGGCATCTCAGATTGCCTCATCTGTTTTTTTGCAGGGCATGGTTGGTGCACAACACCCCTCGCTACATCGAGCTCGATGGGACGACAATAAAAAAGGCAATAATTTGCTCTGAGTGTTGGGGTTACGACATTTTTGACATGGCTATCCGACGCATCCAGCAACTTGATCGGGGGATGTACGGGGGTGAAATAATATGGAGGCTACTGTTCGAATCCGACTTTGCGGTACTTGTTGTCTCCACTACTTTTGTTCTCCTTTTATTTGACAGTCCATGTATGTTCTCACTCCTTTTCTTATCCGCTGTGCAGATGCATGCCCTCGGAAACGCCAACCCGGCAGAAAACATTGCCGTGCGCAGCCAGCTCACTGGAAGCGGCTTTGAGTTCGAAATACAGAGATGTCGACAGGTACCATGTGTCCAAATAGTTCTACTTTATTTTTGGACAGTACCCGAATGCTGTATCTCACGAATCATGAAATAAATAAATGCAGATAGTAATCCCTCTCCGCAGGCCAAGATCATGGTGTGCATATGCCTGGGACATGAAGCTGCAAAAAACCACCATTTTAGACCCCATGTCTTCCCTGGCAACCGAAGAGGTCATCCTGGAAGCACACAGCCCAACAATTCACAGGCTACACGCTTCACTTGCTAACTGCATAGAGATTTTATTCGACGGATGGGCACCGGCATGGGAGAATTGGAGCATAGTTGTTGCAAAAAGCGACAACCTTAGAGCAAACACGTAATTCATCTCAACCACCCAATCCTTTTTCCCCGCCTTAAGATTGTAGTTGTTTGTCCGCTCACCCATATATTATTCCACTTTATTTTGAACTCAGTATTTCTTGTTTTTTGGGGGGTGACAAAATGCAGTGAGGAATCTGCATTGTACACATTATTCAGCATAATCAACTTTGACGGTCAGAAGTTTGTGGCCGAGCCAACCCCAGTAAGCAACTTTATCTTCCACACCATTTTTATACAATGTTTTTCTCTGGCAGATCACCACTTAACAAAATGTCTGCAACAATTTTTCACTGGTAGGATGCCATCATCTCATTCAAAGAGAACTTGCTCTATGAAATGATGTCCACAGAGGACAACAAAGGAAAAGTCCCATCGATATTCGTCCACACAATCGAGGACTAGTCATCGCACCAAGCTACCAGCCTTGAGAAATGCTCCAGATAGCAACTTATGTCGTTAGTTAAGCATTTCCTTTTTATCTGTAACAACTGGGTAATTTTTTTTACAAGTGCCGTGTAATTTGCTTCTGAAGTTTATGGTACTGGCATTTTTGTCAGGCAGACTAGTGACTGCATCAAGTTACAGCCATGAACAAGTGGTCCAGGGCAGCAACTTTGCTGGTAGCTGAGCATGTGTTTGGGATGAAACTCATTTTTTGCAGAGCACACATTTTTCATTTGGTCTGATTATTCTGACCTGTCCATTTTACTCTTTTTGTATCTGACCCGATCCCCGTAGCTGCTTAAATTAGAACATAAGTTCGATCTGCTTAAATTCAGTTCCAAATAGATGGGGGGTAAGTAGCCTGGAACATTTTGCAGCTGGGCCTTTTTGGATCCAATAGGGTATGGGCCACGCAGCACCAGTGACGACTGGAAGCTGGGCAGGGCCAGGTTTCCATTCCAGGTGGTGGTCCCACCTTTTCAAATTCAAAACAGTTTGGCTGTGTGGGCAGCAGTGCACAGCACACCGTAGCAGGGGAGCTCACACAAGGTTGTATATAAAGGGGGCCATAGCCTAGTTTGAAACCAGTACAGGCCACTCTGTTTTTTTGAATTGGCTGAACACTCTCTGTAGAATAGCAAACTTGAAACACAAAGGAGATGTCCGAGTTGGCTCCATCCAGCGTGGACCTCGAGCATGTCTCTTGTTTGACAGAAGTTTCGGACGGCACAGTCTCGCAGGAGACGATCGTCCCAGACAGTTTGCCTGGTTTGCCATCAGTGAGTTTCTTTTTTTGGCAGATATTATCATTTTTAAGTTTCAGTTTCACATCATTCATCAACATTCAGCACCTTCCCATCTCTAATATTTCGCTATGCCATTTGTTTTCCAGAGCGAGCACGCTGATTCAGGGTATGAAGCAGATGATGATGATAGCATTAGTATCAATGGCGATGGCCTACACGAAAACGAAGAGGATGAGGAGGGAGCCATCGAGCAGATAATCATTCTGCTTCAGCCTGCTGAGGTTAGATCTGTTGACCACAGGCTAGTACACTTGTTAGCTAAGAGAGAAATGCAGTAGCTCAAGTTCAGTTCTGAATAGGTGTCCTCTGTTTTTTTTGCTTCCAACGTGGACAGCATCAGGTTGCTCCCGGCGAGGACGATGAAGTGGGGCAGGTAGCAGATAACATGGCCGGCGGGGGGCTCGCAATCGGAGTGGCAGTAGTGCCGCTGGAAGATGGTGATTCTTCATCGGAAGCTGGTTTCCAAGGAGTCGATGACGAAGACGACGAGGTGCAGAGCGATCACGCCGGGTACGGCCGCGTAGCCAACATGATGCAGCGTCGGGTGCGCGCTCGCCGCGTGTACTAGCTGCGCAGTAATCATGTGTTAGCCAGAGTTGAATCAAGTTAGTAGTTAGCTGTAGAGGATCGTCTCTCTCTGACGCCTGAGATGCTTTTGTTGCACCTGTACTAGTCTGCCTCATATGCATGTTTATACGCGTGTAAACATGTTGCTTTTGTAAGAAATGAACATCAAGCAAGAATGAACATGTTTTGCTTTCTTTTTGTTCTGTATTCGATCATGCTTTTCCACGCCAGCCATTCAGGGATAAAGCCCGGCTGTGTGTTTTGAAAATTTCCCGCGCAGCTCACCGGAGAACGCGCACTGGAGGCTCGCACGCGCGGCATGGGGTGGTTTCCATCCTGTGCAACTGTAGGGGTGTAGTTGGTAGGCGAGAATCCCGTATAGAGAGGGGGGAACAGACGTGCGTGGGGCAGCTGTAGCCAACAATTTCAGAGAAGCATGATTTTACCCGTTGTGCAATCCACCGTACCGTCTAGTGACGAACGCAATCCATTGACCAGGGGTGGCGCAGCACTGTTAGAGGTCCATCCCCTGGCAGCACGGGTTTGGCGAGCCAGGCATGGCTACTGACCAGTCATGTCTCGCACGGACGTGCGGTGACACTGCCTGAACTGCATCGTGTACAAGGGGGTGCGTGGAAGCAAAGGGCCAGAGTCCGTCACCACTTCCACCTCCTCCCCCATCGCGCTCATCCTCCAACCGTCCAACTCCAGCGCGGCGACTCCGGACAGAAGGTAACCGCCGCTCCCCCGCAAACTCCTGGTTATTTCGTGTCCGGCGGCACTGTCTCTGCTCCTTTCTCCTAACTCCAGTTCCGTCGACTGAATTTTCACCAGGTGCCGATGGCGGACAAGGGGAAAAGGAAACGCGAAGAGGTCACCGGCGGCTCGCGCACCGCGTCTTCATCATCAGCGGACATGGAGTCTGCAGCAGCTGCTGAGCCGGTGCCCGTCAGTCGCGCGCCGTCTGGACAGGCGCATCAGTCCAGGAGCACGCGCTGGAAGCGCGGCATACGGCTTCTCAACGAGCGCCGAGCCGCATCGGAATCATCGCATATCCAGGTCAAGTGCTCGGGCTCAATGAGCAAGGTTTGTGAATTCGTCGCCACTTTTGATCAAGAGAAGAGGGATCTCGTAGAGCAGATAGGTTTTGGGGGCCTTCTTAGCTTGCCATGGAACGTAGAGCCTGACCCCAAGGTCAGTCTTTGGCTAATGAGAAGTGTAGAGACATCCGAGCGCGCTGGCATTTGCTTGTACACTAGGAACGCGCACGGCATCACTTGTAGAGACATCGATGTGCACTTGATGTTTGGGGTGCCCTTCGAGGGCGAGGAAGTTGCGCTAGGTGAGCCTGTTAAGGAAAACTTAGTGCGGGCAGTGCGCAAGTTGCTCCAGATTAGCTTTTGCAGCTTCCCCATCACAATGGCGGAGGTGCAGGAAGTCATCGTCAAGCGGCATGGAACTCGCATGTCATATGCGCAGCGTGCGAGTTTCAAGATTGCCGTGGTCATTTTTTCAGTCACACATTTCTTCGCCCCAAATGCGTGCTCAGCTGAATTTGCCAACACCGAGATTCTGAAACACCTTCTGGACCCTGACAATATAAAGAATGTGAACTGGGCTGGGTACTTTAGCAAGTGTATCAAGCGCGAAGCAGCTAGGCTTAAGGATGAGCTAGGCAAAGGAACTCCTTCCGTTGTCATACACGGATGCCCGGCTATAGTTAAGGTACAACATAGCTGAATCCCCCCCTTCTATATGGGTGAGTTTGAAAAATACTACAGAATAACAATTCTTTTTGTGTTCGTCTCTTGCAGGTTTTCTACCTTGACAACATGTGTTTTGGTGAACTATCACCTGTGCATGATATCTTCCCCAGGATAAGTGCTTTCACATCGGAAAACATGCGCCTTCTAGTAGAAGCCGACACCAAGGTGAACCCAATGTCCAGCCTTGACATGTATGGCATCAGCAAGGTACATTTTCTGCATTTTTAGTGAAATATTTGTCTCTATGTTTGATGGTTGCAGTCAGCTTCTGTTTTCCCCTCTGATTTTTAGTGAAATGTTTTATCTTAGAGAATTCGATACTCTGTTTTGCAGCCAAGAGACAAGAGCGATGTGTGCTACAGCCGGGGTTTTGCTAGCAGGTCAGTCAACCGTGGCACCGTGTCGCAAGCGAGGAATCAGAAAGATGCAAACAGAAAAGATAACGCAGTTAGCGAATCAGAGGTGTGTTCCTTTTTAGGTTGCCACCTGCCCAGTTTTTTGATATTCGTCACCCCTAAACTTTTCCGTCGGTTACCGCCAGATACATGAGATAGTCCTTTTTGGACTGAAACTGATTGACGAACACGCAAAAAAGTGTTCTGATGTACTTGAAGCAGCCGTTGCCGAGCACGCCAAAGTACAGGTTGAAGAACATATCGACCATATGCGCTCTCAGTGGATATCGTTCTCAGTTCGGAAACACGAGGCGCGTGTGAAACTAGGTAAAGAAGCAGAGCATTCTGTCTCATTTTTTGTCTCAGTTGTTTATTGGATGGCTGATAGAAGACCCTCTTTTGTCTAGATTTCCTGCACCTTTTCTAACCGAGGCAAGTTAATTTTACATGAAAAAACAGGGGACGGAGAAAATGCAGCGCCAGTTACTAGTAAGAAACAAGGGCACATTAGTGGGGCATCATCTTCTAGTGGTGTATCAGGGCAAAACAAGAAAATCGGGGAGCTGAGAGGTATTTTCCTTAGAGAAACATTCTTGCTCAGGACATGCTGGAATTTTTTTACATGACCATGTGCGACCTACTATTATGCAGTTGCGGCAGGGAAACTCGTGTTACAAGCCCCTGCAGCTACACCAACTGTTCGAATCAAGGGAGACAATCCAGGTAGCAGCATGTTTTTTAGCGGCCCCCCCCCATTTTTTATGGTTTGGGAAACAGCTTATAAACATTTGGATTTTGGCCCTTTTTTTGTTTTGTGGCAGATGTTGCTATTACTTGGCAAAACCTAGATGATTTTGTGGATGCTGAACCGGTATTTGCCTCGACGCCACAGCGGACGGCAACATATGGTAATGCAGCAGATCAGTTGTGCACCGAAGGCCCCCCCTTGTTTGATGCGACACCGAACCTTGCACCCAGAGGTAGCTTTAATATGAACTAATGAAATGGTAGTACTTTTTATCAGTACCAAGCAGACGACGATACAGTCAAAGTGACGCACAAAAAAACATTTTGTTTTTTCAGGCAATGGAACACAAGATGCGATTCTCGGGGACGCCACTGAAGAAAGCAAAGACGATTTTGATGAGCCGCAAGTACCCGACGATATCGATTATGATGTTGTGACTTCATACCCTGTTTACGGGGTGTCACCGTTCACACTCGGCGCATCCCACGCGGAAACAGCGCCGGCAGTGTGCCGACATGTTATAAAGATGGCAGAGAAAACAGATGCTGTGGAGGCAAGGAGGTGAAATAAATTCCTGCACCTGTACGCAAAGAAATTTGGATGGTTTTTATCCAAAGTTCCCATCGGTTCCATTCATTTACAGAGATTTTTTGTCTTCTGTCTCAGGACATGGTTTCGCCACGGAGGACTTAGTATAACCTGTGGAGAGCTAAGGGCCGTTTTCGTTAGGGAGGGAAGGTTCTCTGTGCTCGTTGTAGATGGGCTGGCAATAGTGTTCAGGACCTTTGACAGGGCAATGTACTTGGCAGCTGGCATTACAGACAATATGTGGCGCCACTGGATGCCGTCATCTTTTGCTGTAAGAACATTTTGTTAGCTATCTTTATTTCTTGCCTGTTTTTTCCGACTGTTTGTGATTTTCCCTGTTGGTACTTCTCCAACCGTACACTTTTCCTGGTTGAATGCAGACAGCAGTTGTCGATGGAGACGATTGGTTGTCGCCAAGGTTTAGGGACATGTTCATTGGTAACCACCTAGACTACAATGTAGCAAATTGCAGGATGGTAAGATCTTACCTTTGTGTTTGCGCGAGCCTGGAATTTGGAGAACATTTTTTCCCCATCTAAATGGAAGCATGGATGTTTGTTTTTTTGGGTGGCTATTTTTTCTATGCAGATAATTATGGCCCTGCCCACTAATGGCCGATGGGCATCATATGTTTGGGATTTCCTAAGGAAGGTGATCACTGTGCTTGATCCTTACATGCAGCAGAAATCTGTCGGCCAGTTGAAGTGGGTACACGACGACACTATCGACTGCCTCCACCAAGCTTTGTTCGATTGCAAGGAGAAATGGATGCCATGGTGGAATGTAGACCGCCACAACTGGGAATACAGACACCCTAGTGCTATAGGCAAGCGTTGCCGCGAGTAAGTCTTCTCAAATATTTCCCAATTATCACGATAGGGAAAAGAAAACAGGCAGAACAACTCAAACTGATACGATTATCACACTCCTAACAAACTGCAGCTACAACTCCGGAGTGTATGCAATGCACTACGCCCTGTGGTTCGATGGATCAGATGTCAAAGACTTATCTGTTGAGGTGAGACCATCTCTGAATTTGCAAATTCTCTTTTGGTCATTTCCTATATTTTTTTGCCACTAAAAAATGCGATGACACGTGCCCTCATTTTCTGTAACAGGGCAACAGCGCCTTCGTGAGGTCGGCCATGCTTTGCAAGATGTTAACTATGCCAGGAAACACCGGAGAGCTTCCAGATTTTCTGCCAAAGGATGTCTGAATAACTTGTATGGCGTGCAGCAAAAGTAGTCTTAAGTCGATGGGTACGGTGTGATCTGCTTTTGCTAGATGAAACCCGCCACCTTGTTTTCGACTTGGTTATCTTCTTTCTTAGAATTTCTACCATGTCGGGGGCGCACTGAAGTACGGATGTTTTTGTAGTCACTCACGAAGGCCGAGACTATTGTTCAATCGAAACTAAGTCAGACTTTTACTAATTATGTATCATGTTTATTTTGCTTTGTCTTCTGTTCTTTGAAGTTTCACATGAAGTAGGAGTCCATCTGTCATGCTTGCCAGATATTGACAAGGTGTCGCCTTGTCAAGACGAATTTCTTTTGCTTGATATCGCAACAGAAAAGCACCCTTCTGCTTGAGCTTACACCGAGTCCAGCACCAGACCAAGCAAAACTGCACCACAATTGTCTCATAGATTTTTTTGTTTCTCTGGCAAGATGAATTCCTCCCCCTTGAAAATCTCAACCAAAAACGATGGGGGCAGGATTCGCCTTTGCATTACCACTTGGGGCACTCAGATGGGGGGGGGGTATACAATGTTGAGAAAGCAGCAAAATGTACCAAACTGTACCACTTTGGCCCAGTTTTTGGTTCCGAATACGAAGTTCCCTTGTATTTCGCCAGCAAAAATGTTTACCTGCTGCTTTCATCATACAATGGGTGCCAGGGGGGAACTGGAAGGTATGGTACAGAGAATCAAATACAGAAAAGACCAGGTCCAAAACCAGACTGTACCTCAGTGCTATAGGGGGTGCTCACACGCCCAGAAACATTATGACTCAATAGGCCAAGTAGTAACTAGAGTTCCAGGTGGGTCACACGTGTTAGGCCGTGTACAAGCCAGGTGACACAAAGACAAAACGCACCCCTCTCCAGGATTAAAACTGCATTTTGACGCCCATTAAGTTCCACTGGCTATAAGTGAGAAATCTACACCAGCGCCAGAACAGATGATGGATCATGGATGGGCTTTTTTAAAGATCCACATGGAAGATCAGGTCCAAAAATGACTACCTCCTATGCGAGCATATGCAAATTTGAATTACAACAAATATAGGTATACACTAGGCATTTTCATGGAGCACCCTCAAAATGCCCGGCTAGCAGCGGAACATTTTTGCTCCTTCTCTAAGAACTGGAATCTTCATCGGATGGTTGGTAGTCTGCAAGGACGGGTGTCCTGGTGTAGCAGCTTGTGGACCTATGCCCAGTAATACCGCAAATGCTGCACCTTGGCGCCCTCCGTTTCTTCTTTGCTGCATCGGGGTTGTCAGGGCACCCTGAGAGGATGTGTCCGCTGCTGTGGCATTTAGAGCAGAACCTTGTTTGCCTAACATAGCCCGGTCTTGCAGTCGACTTGTTCTTCTTTGTATTGTACTCTAGTGGTGAGAGGAAACGTTTCACCTTCGGCCTGCCAGTCTTCTTCACTATCGCTGGTGGCCTGATCCCACACAACTCCTCTGTTGTCATGGATGCATTGACCCCTGATACACCATACAACATATGCCCAGATTCATCTATCTCGGTTTCAGACTCGGGCTCGGACTGGTACCGAACCCTTTGTCCCCGGTGCCACTCTGCATCGCTGGATTCATAATTTGGCAGCGGATCCGGTTCAACCCGGTCCCCCTTTGCAGCTATTATATCATTGCACTCCTTCTGGCCCGCCGCAAAATGCCTCATCATCGCCTTGTAACAATCCATGTCAGTGTCGCCTAGCCTAACCGACTCAACTGCACTGGTATGCAGCAGAG
Source organism: Alopecurus myosuroides (assembly GCA_028641055.1). Classification (NCBI taxonomy): domain Eukaryota; kingdom Viridiplantae; phylum Streptophyta; class Magnoliopsida; order Poales; family Poaceae; genus Alopecurus; species Alopecurus myosuroides. Next base: position 460,944,924 of record CM054057.1, on the reverse strand, counting down.
AGTGGCGGAAAGTTTTCGAGTGCATCGCTGAAGTGTCCTTTTGGTACATGGCGAGGTGAGGCGGCAGCACGTCACGGGCATCCCTGGTCCACCTCTTCATGATGTGACAACCTGGAATCTTGGACACACCACGACCAATGATCACCTGACAGGATAGTAGCCGCGGAAAATTGCATGTTACTACAGGGTGCAAGAATCACATAACAGCAGCATATTAAAAATCCCAACAACCATGTGAACCTATCAAATTTAAGCCACAAGGTACTAACCGCGAGAGCATGGCAGCACAGGATACCGAAATGGGTATATAACCCACACTCGCACTTATAATAATTGCCACCATCAAGTAGGGTAATCTTGAAGGCGACGCGAGACCACGCCTCCCTTCTTTCTGCGTTTATATGGCGAGTTTCATATTCGGTGTCCGCCTCAACTTCAAAAACCCTATAATGTGTCACTTTGTCCACCTCCGCACTAAACAACTTGTAAGCAGCTCGAGTGTATATCTTCGCGGCATGCCGCTGAATAGGCCACATTCTCGGGCCGACAGTCTTGAGCTGCGAGACAGTGTGGCAGAGATATTAAAAACTTGGAAGAACAAAATGTAATGCCATACAAAATGTTCATTGATTCCCCCCCGTCGATGCGTGGTAGAATGTTATTACCTGCTTGGTCTTGTGCTCCTCGCGGTCTTCCTCTACACCTCTATCAAATAGCAAGTTGCTGTACTGAACAACGAAACGGTTCATTGACGAGTAGCGCGGCACATAGGTTTTTAGCATGTGGTTTGCGCTTTCAACTCTCTGGGTAGATAGCATCCTAGCACAGAACTTGTCGTGCGAAAATGGCTTTGCCCACTTGTGGCGACACTCATATATCCTGATCATGAACGGGTGTTCCCTCAGCTTGTATTTGTCCAGCAGAATCTCCCACGCAGACTCAAACTCATCAATTGTAAGCATCTCGTTCAGAACTTTATGGAACTGGTTTCTGAACTCGGACCTTTTGCTGTAAACTGGGCCCAACTGTTCTTGTGCTTTCCGGAGAACATGCCACTTGCACCACAAGTGTGTAGTACCGGGCATTGCGACTACTAGAGCCGTGCCCATAGCAATACACTGATCTGCACATCCAAAAATTACTACATTTAGCTCGCAGATCAAAAAGGTTGCAGAGACGAAACCAAAACCGACAGAAGAGAGTTGGCCATCTGAAAAATACCTGTAAGCACCGTCACCGGTTGCTTCCCACCCATAAGCGCAAGGAATTCCTTGAAAACCCACACAAAGCTGTCGTGTGTCTCATCTCGCATTAGCACGCCGCCGAAAATTGCAGACTGAAAGTGATTGTTAACCCCCACAAACAACCCAAACGGCATCTTGTAGATATTTGTGCAGAAGGTGGTGTCGAAAGTGACAACGTCACCAAAACAAGCATATTGCATCTTACTCCTGCCGGTAGTCCAGATGAGCGTCTTCACACGGTTCAGGCCATCCAAGTCGACACTAAAAGCAAAATTAGGATCATCCTGCCTCATCTGCCTGAATACATCCAGTGTTTTCTTGACATCGTCTTCCATTTGGTCACGGGCAATCTGAGCACATATTGTACGAATAGACCGCTTGGTGAAAGGCAGCTCCTGTACACCACCATACAAGCTACCAAGGATGCAATGGACCTTGCTTAGCGACACATTGTTCTCCCTGAGGTACTTTATCATGTCCTTTGTGTATGCATCGATGGTCCTGTGGGATTTCCACTGTCTCTTCTCCCCACAACACTCAGACAAAGGGTGGTTGTGTTCTGTTATCAACTGGCTAACATACCAGCCGTGGTCGTCGGTACGGAGCAGCTTCATCGAGGCCTTACAATTAGACCGCTGCGACTGGTATTTACACCGGGTATCCTTGCCCTGTGTGACAGAAGGATTTCTTTTGTTATTAATCGATCATAACAGGTGTACCCTTCGTGTAGCCAAGCAATTGTTGCAAAACGTAAGGAAGTAAAAAACAAAAAACAAACGGTCGTACCGCATTTGCACACTCTAGCTGCTGCATTGACCGGTAGTTATTGCCTTTGTTGTTGTTGCTCCTGCCGTACCTCACCCCAAAACCAACCTCCCAGGAGTACAGATTGTAAAACTCGTGAGCCTCTTCCACCGAGTCAAACACCATGCCCTGTTTTGGATAAAAAATCTCCGTTGTCTTCTTTGACACGGACGCTCGCAATGCTGTCTCAATTGCGCCAACCTCGCTCGGTGGCCTGCCGTTTGGAAGCACCACCCCTTTGGCCGTACGCTTGCTACAAAAATGCACAAAGATGCAAAAACATTTAACGCTGGCTGAATCTAGAGTTCAGTACCCTCTAACACTAGCTGAATCCAGAGTTCCGACAGTTAACACTTTGCCAAATTTCAGAAACATCGTGCTTTTTATGGGCTACCCCGTGATCTAAATATCATTTTCTTTGTCAGATATATAACTATAGAGCAAGATCATCATTGTTCAGTTTTTGCTAGGAAAATGTAAACCCGGACAGAATGGCTACATTGCATATGGGAAAAATACGTTGCTGCTACTAACCGCTTGATGTAGTAGGAATTATCCGAGGGCGCGAACATTCTTGGCGGGTGTGCAGCTGCTGCGTCGCGAAGCTCGTCGGCCACTTCGGCACAAGCGGTGGCATACTGCTCGTCCAACTGGGGTTGGGCATCCCCATGGTAGTCCAGGCGGGTGAAATCGGCTGCCACGCCGTGCTCGTCCACGGGGCCCAGATTGTCTCGCTCATCCTCTTCCTCCGGATCAGATGAATCTGACGAAAACGCGGAGCTGGGGGGGAGAGGGGGCGGGGAAAAAATGTACAGTCGATTCAGAGCAGGGAACCGCGACTCAACACCCCCGAGCAGACGAGCTACAAAAGGTATTTACCTTGAACTAGCCCCCTCGTCTAAATCGTCGCATCCAGCAGATCCAGCCGCGCTACAGCCTGCGCTGGGATCGAAGTTGCAGTCCACGCCTGCGAATCTGAAAGGATGGAATGGCAAATAGTAGGAAAAGAAATTAGTAAGAATGCGAAAATTTTCAGATTGGAAAAGGAGAGGGGGCGGATGCCATCGATTCTGGGGGGGGTCCCTCACCGTGTGAATCCAGGGAGACCAACGCTAGCAAGAAGCTCGGTGTAAGATTTCATGGCGTCCATGGCGGGGGGGTGCGAGCAGGGAGCCTACCAATGGAGCCAGCGGGCTGGGGGGGAAGAAGAGAGCATTTATTAGACTGTATACTGGGCTGTCGCGCAGCGACCGCGCGACGTGCACACGGATAAGCAGGCGCCGTGCACGCGGACGCAGGCAGCCAGCGTGCGCGCCCCTGTGCGGCTTCACTGTAGCCGTTGTGGCAAACCATTTGTTTAGTCGAACACTTTGGCGGTTCTTTCGTCATTAGCCTACCACCGGCCCGAAGCTGGGCGCCCGCTTTTTACGGATCGCAACTGAACGAACGGTCTGGATAGGCCGGGTACCCCAACGACTGGGTGGAAAATCCGCGCTCCTTTCGCTCTGTGACCTCTGCTTTTCTTTCATCTAAACCCGTGGGCGGCAGAATCTCGCAGGAAAGGGAAGCCGGTGGAATCAAATAAGGAGGTGGCCGTGGCGTGCACCGTGCACGGCATTCAGTCCTGCCCCTGTCCGCACACGGGCGCGAGCAGGTTGAGGTCGTCTCGGCCTCTTGTCTCGCCATTAATGGCCGTACATTTCCTCGTACTACTACCATTCCTGCTCTTCTTGGCCACCCCTGCCGCCTCCGCCTCCACCACTTCACTCGCTACCAACACCACGGCCGATGGCTCCACGGCTCCTGCTGGCGGCGGCAACGTCACCACGTTCAGCTTCTCGGGCTTCCACGGCGACCTCCGCGGCGCCGACCTGACGGTGGTGGGCGACGCCAACATCAACCAGGGCGCGCTCCAGATCACTCCGGACTCGCTCAACGACGCCGCCGACTTCCTCACCAACAAGTCCGGCCGCGTCCTCTACTCCGCCCCCTTCAGGCTCTGGAAGGACGCCGGCAATGGCAATCCCAGCCCCGGCGCCGGCGGCAAGAAAGTCGCGTCGTTTAGCACCGTCTTCACCGTCAACGTGTTCCGCGTCCCTGGCACGGAGCCGGCGGAGGGGTTCGCGTTCCTCATCGCGCCGTCCGCGGACACGCCGCCCGCCGGCAGCTACGGCGGCTTCCTCGGCCTAACCAACGCGACCACCGACGGCAACGCCACGAACCAGGTCGTCGCCGTCGAGCTCGACACCGAGAAGCAGCCGTACGACCCGGACGACAACCACATCGGCCTCAACGTGAACAGCGTCGTCTCCGTCGCCAACGCCTCGCTCAAGCCCCTGGGCATCGAGATCTGCCCGCTCAAGACCGCCAAGTACAACGTCTGGATCGACTACGACGGCGCCGCCCGCCGCATCGCCGTGTACATGGCCGACATCAAGGAGGCCAAGCCCGCGTCGCCGGTGCTCGCCTCGCCGCTCGATCTCGGAGCCACGGCGGCCGAGAAATCCTACTTTGGTTTCTCGGCCTCGACGGGGCGCAAGTACCAGCTCAACTGCGTCCTGGCGTGGAACATGACGGTGGAGACGATCCCGTGGGACGACGCGCCCAGCAAGTCCGAGAGCGGCCTGAAGCTTGGACTCGCCGTCGGGGTGCCCGTGGCGGCGCTCGCGCTGGTCGTGGCCGCCGCATTGGGCTACTACCTGTGCGTGGCGAAGCGGCGCAAGGCGCGTCGCGACGAAGACGGCAGCGCCATCACTGGCAGGATGATCCGGAGCCTCGCCGGCGGCCCGAGGGAGTTCGACTACCGGGAGCTGCGGAAGGCGACCAGCAACTTCGACGAGAGGATGAAGCTGGGGCAGGGCGGGTACGGGGTTGTGTACCGCGGCGTGGTGGTGGACGACCACAACAACCCGGCCACCGCCGGGATGACGGTGGAGGTGGCGGTGAAGAAGTTCTCGCGCGCGAGCACGCAGGGGCAGAACGACTTCCTGTCCGAGCTCAGCATCATCAACCGTCTCCGCCACAAGCACCTCGTCCGCCTCGTCGGTAAGCCACCGTTCTCCCCTTCCGGCCGCCGCCGCCGTCGCCGTGCAGTTAACATCTTGTCAGTTTAATAAGTACAATTAGTTTATTCGCTTATGGTTTTCGACATGTGATTCCTGCACATGGCGATGTCCCCGTTAACAATGTTCAATTTGAACGCGATCTCCTGGGTTTCCTAGGAGCGAGATGCATGTGCACATGCATAAAATTGCTTTGACCCTTCACTTTACAGCATCAATGCGTTCATGCGCGTCAAACTTAGACCAACCAACCTTTCCCAGTCTGTATTCTGCTTAATCATATTTGAAGCTCATCATTGCTACTTGCATGATCGTTTTCTATTGAGACAACTCATTACAAGCCATCACACACAACAAACTAGTATCATGATCCGTTCCTCACAGCACACTTTTTCTATAGAGTACGGCCGCATTATGAAAATCAAACACTCCAAACTTTCCCGATTTCTGACAAAGCCATGACATTCGTGCTATAGATTAAAACTCTTATCACATTTGTGCAGATTATCAACTCCTACGCCGTCGGATTTGTATCGCATTTGTGCACTTATGGCTTGCAGTTTAGGTTGAAATCGAGATTTTTCAAGTGTTGTTCGAATTAAGAAAAAATAGCTTAGACACTTGAATTTGCTTCGTGATTCGTGCTAGCCATGACTTGCAACTGAGATTCTATGTTATATCACTAAGAATTGACTAATTCCCAATTTAACTTAGAATTAGTCACATCCTTAAATATTTACATCACAATGTAAAGTTACATCCCTCCGTCCATTTTTATAAGTCACACTTCTTAACATTTCAACAGTACGAAGTGTGTCTTATAAAAGTGGACGGAGCGAGTAGCAGAAATTGATATACCCTCTTGGACAATGCAGGGTGGAGCCATGACAACGGCGAGCTACTGCTGGTGTACGAGTACATGCCCAATGGCAGCCTGGACCAACACCTGTTCATCTCAGCGGCGGGGTCGCGTGAGAGGCAGCCGCTAGGGTGGGAGCTTCGGTACAACATCATCCAGGGCGTGGCGTCGGCACTGCACTACCTGCACGACCAGTACGACCAGCGCGTGGTGCACCGCGACCTCAAGGCCTCCAACATCATGCTCGACGCCGCCTTCACGGCTCGCCTCGGCGACTTCGGCCTCGCCCGGGCCATCGAGACGGACAAGACCTCCTACACGGAGGAGGTCGGCGGCGGCGTCCACGGCACCGTGGGCTACATCGCGCCCGAGTGCTTCCACACCGAGAAAGCCACCCGCGAGTCCGACGTCTATGCCTTTGGTGCCGTCATCCTGGAGACGGTCTGCGGCCGCCGCCCGCGCGTCGACATCGACGGCTTCCACTTCCTAGTGGACTGGGTGTGGCGCCTCCACCGCGACGGCCGCGCGCTCGAGGCCGTCGACGCCAGCCTCGACGGCGCCTTCGACGAGGACGACGCCGAGCGGCTGCTGATGCTGGGGCTGGCGTGCAGCCACCCCACTCCCGCCGAGCGGCCCAAGGCACAGGCCATCTCGCAGATCCTCTTGCGCGCCATGCCAACGCCGGCTGTGCCACCGTTCAAGCCTTCCTTCGTGTGGCCGGCGACCGACGGGGGATTCGATACCATGTCCACCACGGCGGGGACGTCCAGCCAGGTCAGCACGGTCGTGACATCGTCATCCACCTGGAGCGACAACTTTGCGAGAGGGAGCCAAAGCCAGAGGCAACCGCCGGCGCCGGAGCAAGACACCTCCGGTTCATTTGTTTGACACGTCAGATTGTCGTTGCCACCGTGGAGTCTAATACTGTCTAAACCGGGGTCTCCACGGTGGAACGGAATTAAGATCATCAAGAAGGAAATTGCAAATCAGTAGGCAGTGTCGTGCGGAAACCATTTCTCTCCCATGCTTTTTTTTTTTGGGTGGCTTTCTCGTCTAATTGTCCATCAAGCTCAAAACGGCATGAGGAAACATTTTTTCTAATGCTTTTTCTTTGGCTGTTTCACCATTCTTTATGTGTAATTATCTTTCTTACTAATAGAATCTAATATCTGTTTCTATTGCCGGTCAATGTCGCGAACTGTTTATTGGTATTTTGGATCGTGGTAATGCACGGAAATATGAATGCAAGGTTGTTTTTGTACGGGGTTTTGTATTTAGCTCGAAGTGTTCAGGTTCTCACGATCATGCTCGACCAGACTCGACACGTATTCTGTGCCTAGCAAAACATCCCTACTCAACTCGCTACCGCATAATTCAGTTATGTCGCCTTTGTCGTGGCAGTTCACTTTGGTAATTTGAGACATGGGATATCTCTAACAGCCTGCAATATATCATGTTTTTTTTTGAAACAAGGCAATTTTTTTTTTGAGAAACACAGTACAAACGCAAGCGCTTATATACACGCGCATACACTCACCCCTATAAATGCACACACTCACACCTCCGAGAGACTGAGCCGACGGGTCTTGAGATTGACGAAGTCATCATAGGCGACTCGCTGTCGACGGGGACGTCGCCTCCCACTGAAAGAATATTCCGCCTAAATGCAACACATATGTGTCAAAACTAGGGATTGAACTCTGGTAGGCCGGGGTACAACCACTCTCCTAACCATCCAACCACAGGTTGGTTTGCACAAGGAAAAAACTTTGCATATTTCATTAACTAAGGGTATTGCACGCACGTATAATAAAAATATCTGTTTTGGATCTTATTTCTTTTTAGTCACTTTCTTACTGGGCCATTTAAATGTTTCTTATACCCAGTGACGTGAGCGCATTTAACACACGATCCACACACACATCTTCAATTAAGATTCACGGCCGTATTATGCAAATGTTAATATACTAGCACACATGTCCGTGCCTTGCAACGAGTTTGAAAAAATCAACTTAAAGTCTATCAACCGGTATAACCCTAGTCTCAATTCGCCCTTTCATCTTAATCATAAATAATTTTCTATTTGATCTTCCTCTTCTCTTCTATCCGGCTTAATTCCCACACCAGGGTTCTTGTATAGACATAACTGGAAGAATACCCCGCGCGTTGCGGCGGGAATTTTTTTTAAGAAATCTGTAAATGAAATGGGCATGCATAAGACACACGGAATATTCAACTATCAAGATTCAATTGTTCACAACAATATTTATAATAAATTTAATTCGTGTGAAATTACTATATAATTGAGCATTGCGTATTAGTGACATGGACAATTATATGATTGAAAAAAGATGGCATGGATATGTTGCATGAAATATGTAATATGTAACATTATTAATTATTTGTTAGTGGAGATGACATGGACAATTGATTGGCTAATAGAGTGGATGATGTGGATAGCTTGCATGTTGAGATAGAAAAATCATAAATGCATCTTAGTGGGGTTTTGCTTTATAAGAAGTATAGGTAGGTTTTTATTCAAATTTTCATCTACATAACACGGTGAGCATCTACGCCGCATACACGGGGAAGTAGTCCTTGAGATGGCCCCGTTGTAACACCTCTTCACCACCATCTGCCCTCCATGGCCCCCTTCCTCGATCATTGATGTCCTCTTGTAGCCTTTGGCCGCCTTGTTGTACTTGTACCACACGTGTTCCTCCCCGAACAACAGATCCGTCAGCAGGAAGCACAATTTTTTGATTTTATAGGAAAATATCAGTGTTCAAGATATCGTTTATCGTTTACATCGCAGCTGGCCTCAAAGCAGAGATTAATCACTTATCGACCAATTAATCGATTTTATCGGTCGCCTATTTATCGGCTGTTTCTGTTGTAAGTCCCAAGTTTTGACAATGAAAATTCTAAAATACACTATAAAAGACAATATTGGAGTACTGGACAGTGGTGTTATGTTGATTCCTTGCCTTTGATTAAGAATAAATGGTAGATTTCAAGATAGTTTATGGTTCTATAAGACTATCAACCGATAAATCGGGCTTTCTTACCCAATAAGAGGCAAACTTCAAGTTCAATCGGCCAAAAAATTGGCCATCGGACCAAAAATCAGTTTACGCGATAAATTGGACCGATATGTTGTAATCTTATCGGTCACCCCACCATTCACGATAAATCGGAAGATTAATCGGCATATCGGCCGATTTTTTGAACAGTGGAAAATATACCTCTAAGTGGCTTCAATAATATACATATTAATTCAACCAATATCATCTAATTTCCTGAAATCACATTCAGCTCCAGGAGCAGGAAGCATTAATAGTTGATTTTATAGGGAAATATACATCTAAGTAGTTCCAATAATATACATATTAATTCAACCAATATCATTTAATTTCCTGAAATCACATGCACCAAGCATCATAATCAGCTACGAAACCACTGGCCCTCCATCATGAACAATACACAGACCGAGATATATGTGCGATTTTAAGATACAAATCGGTTAAAAGCAGTGTATTTAATTTTCTATGATGCAAATCAATAAGGTGTACATGTTTCTATAGATGCTTCACGGAGCAAAACTCAGGTCAACGAAAATTATTGGAGATATGTCATCATGGTCATGGTTGGTGTGATCATTCCATAAAAAGCTCGCAAATTGAGCAGAATCAGTAACGAGGGGAGCTGGATGGTTAACCGAATGCATCCTCCAGAAAGAGGCCTAGCAGATTTTTTAGGTGCGCGGTCCCAACGTACCAGCAAGAGGCCGTCAGGAGAAGGAGAGCGAAGTCCAAAGAGAATCGTTGTAATTTCTTGAATTCTTGTTGAACAAATAAGGAATTCAAACATCTAATACATCTTGAATGAAGCCACCTAGTACTGTAAGAGCTGAGAAGTTTGCTTCTATCTCTGCACATCTCATTTATATACCTAACTATTATGTCTCAGCTTCTTACCGTTAAGGAACAATATCTATTTACACCAATCGTGGTGAGGTTCAGGCCTCTCTAAAATAAGAAAGGTTTAAGTGTTTGCTAAACTTGATTCATAACAGTCCATGGTTAACTGATACTAATGGATCATAATTTCCTAATCAAAAGAACAAACAACTATCTAAGTTAAAATATATTTTCTTGCCTGCAACTTTGGTAGTACGACCAATGAAAACTACACTCGCCTCTCTTATCTGCGCCCATCGATATCATCTTCGCTCGCCCTCTCTGGTCCGTGGCAGGAGCTGTGAGTGTGGTGAGTTACTTTCTTTGCATCGATATGTGCAGATCTTCGCTGTTTCCGATCTGCTGTGGTCTACTCCTTCTCTCTGCTCTGTAACTCCCATGGTGGTGGTTAAGATTGGAAAGGATGGATGGGCTACTGGGGATTGGGAATGGTTTTGGAGTTCTGGAACCGATACTTGGAGCACCTTATCAGCGAACAAGGATGTTCGCCTGACATTCATGGCGAAGAAGACGCCTACAAGGCCGGCGAGGGTTTCCGGCGATAGATTTACCTCTTGTGGGAGGCCCTACAAGAATCGTGCTTCTGAGGCTATCACTTGGGCAGGGGCAAGTGGTGCGTCCCCGTCGCTGTTCCAGGTTGCAGAAGCTCGGTTCATCCTGCTCCTCGCTGGAGAAGAAGAAGGATCGGATTGCGTTCATCTTTTTCATTCTAGGGTCCTTCTTGCATATATCAGGGACCTATGTGTAATTTTCAGTTTTTATGGGGTCTTCTGTAATTTTCTGGGTCATCCAGCGTTGTAATCCTATCAGGTTCTAGTCCCTTGGGGGACGCTCCACTGTTCAAAAAAAAAAAACTCTCTATCTATCATGACAACATTGCATCGGTTCTCTTCATGACTAATTCATTGTGCCGCTGAATGTGATGCAGTGTTGGGGAGCACCCTATGTCCCCAGAAGGTTCCCCTTTGCTCCATAGAACGTATAATTTAGTCAAGAGCTATGCTAGAAAACATCTACAATTTTTCCTTGATGCGTGATAAATTCAACGTGGCGTCTTAACTTGTTAGCTACATAATGTTGTCCACATGTATATCTCGTGTGTTCTCTCCCTCTGTCACTCTAACTCTCATCAGATCAGAGAAAAAAGTAAATTTACATGTGTACTTCCCGCCGCCAGGCAGACTACAAAGGGCTTCAACGAGGACGCCGAGCGGCTGCTGATGCTGGGCCTCGCGTGCAGCCACCCCACCCCCGCCGAGCGGCCCAAGGCACATGCCATCTCGCAGATCCTCTTGCGCGCCATGCCAACGCCGGCCGTGCCGCCGTTCAAGCCTTCCTTCGTGTGGCCCGCGACCGACAGGGGATTCGATACCATGTCCACCACGGCGGGGACGTCCAGCACGGTCGTGACATCGTCGTCCACGTGGAGCGACAACTTTGCGGGGGGGGGGGGGGGGGGGGGGGGGGAGCCAGAGGCAACCGCCGGCGACGGAGCAAGACACCTCCGGTTCAGTGGTTTGACACGTCAGATTGTCCTTGCCACCGTGGAGTCTAATACTGTCTAAACCGGGGTCTCTACGGTGGAATGGAATTGAGATTAAGAAGAAAATTGCAAATCATTAGGCAGTGTCGTGTGGAGACCATTTCTCTCCTATGCTCTTTTTTTCTTCTTTTTTTTGCTTTCTCAACAGTGTTCGTCTAACTGTCCATCAAGCTCAAAACGGCAAGGATGGCGCAGTGCATTTGTTCGCGAGGAAACATTTTCTTCTAATGCTTTTTTTTTTCATGTTTCACCATTATTTATTTGTAATTATCTTTCTTACTAATAGAATCTAATATCTGTGTCTCCGACGATTATTGTCGGTCAATGTCGCGAACTGTTTATTGGTATTTTGGATCGTGTTTTTTTTTTTTGGAAAAGGAGGCAAAGCCCCCGCCTCTGCATCGGATTGATGCACGCGGCTTTTATTAAGATAAAATAGTATCCAAAGTATTACAACTTGCAATTCTTCCGCCTCTGCATCATCATTGCTACTTGTATGATCGTTTTCTATTGAGACAACTCATTACAAGCCATCACACAGCAACTAGTATCATGATCCGTCCCTCACAGCACACCTTTTCTATAGAGTACGGCCACATTATGAAAATCAAAACACTCCAAACTTTCCTGATTTCTGACAAAGCCATAACATTCGTGATATAGATTAAAACTATATCACATTTGTGCAGATTATCAACTCCTAGGCCGTCGAATTTGTATCGCATTTGTGCACTTATGACTTGCAGTTTAGGTTGAAATTGAGATTTTTTTCAAGTGTTGTTCGAATTAAGAAAAAATAGCTTAGACCGTTGAATTGTTTCGTGATTCGTGCTAGCCATGATATACCCTCTTGGACAATGCAGGGTGGAGCCACGACAACGGCGAGCTACTGCTGGTGTATGAGTACATGCCGAACGGCAGCCTGGACCAACACCTCTTCAGCTCGGCGTCGGGGTCGCGTGAGAGGCAGCCGCTTGGGTGGGAGCTTCGGTACAACATCGTCCAGGGCGTGGCGTCGGCACTGCACTACCTGCACGACCAGTACGACCAGCGCGTGGTGCACCGCGACCTCAAGGCCTCCAACATCATGCTCGACGCCGCCTTCACGGCCCGCCTCGGCGACTTCGGCCTCGCCCGGGCCATCGAGACGGACAAGACCTCCTACACGGAGGAGGTCGCCGGCGGCGTCCACGGCACCGTGGGCTACATCGCGCCCGAGTGCTTCCACACCGAGAAGGCCACCCGCGAGTCCGACGTCTACGCCTTTGGTGCCGTCATCCTGGAGACGGTGTGCGGCCGTCGCCCGCGCGTCGACATCCACGGCTTCCACTTCCTGGTGGACTGGGTGTGGCGCCTCCACCGCGCCTTCGACGAGGACGACGCCGAGCGGCTGCTGATGCTGGGCCTGGCGTGCAGCCACCCCACCCCCGCCGAGCGGCCCAAGGCACAGGCCATCTCGCAGATCCTCTTGCGCGCCATGCCAACGCCGGCCGTGCCGCCGTTTAAGCCTTCGTTTGTGTGGCCGGCGAACGACGGGGGATTCGACACCATGTCGACGACGGCGGGGACGTCCAGCCAGGTCAGCACGGTCATGACATCGTCGTCCACGTGGAGCGACAACTTTGCGAGGGGGAGCCAGAGCCAACCGCCGGCGCCGCCGGCGCCGGAGCAAGACACCTCTGGTTCACTGGTTTGACACGTCAGATTTTCATTGCCACCGTGGAGTCGAATACTTTCTAAACCGGAGCCTCTACGGTGAAAGGGAATCGAGATCAAGAAGAAAATTGCAAGTCAGTAGGCACTCTCGTGTGGAAACCATTTCTCTCCTATGATTTTTTTTTTTTTTTTTTTTTTTTTGGCTTTCTCAGCAGTGTTCGTCTAATTGTCCATCAAGCTCAAAAGGGCAAGGATGGCGCGGTGCATTTGTTCGTGATGAAACATTTTCTTCTAATGCTTTCTTTTTGCTGTTTCACCATTCTTTATGTGTAATTATCTTTCTTACTACAACAATAGAATCTAATTTCTGTTTCTCTGACGATTATTATTGGTTAACGTCCCAAACTGTTTATTGGTATTTTTGGATCCCGGTAGTGCGCACAAATATTAATGCAAGGTCTTTTTTTGTAAGGGGTTTTGTATTTAGCTCAAACCGCTCAGGTTCTCACAATCATGCTCGACACACTCGACACGGGTGGCGGCAGTTCACTTTGGTAATGTATACCTCCATATATGTTAGTGTTTTCACTTAATTTTATGTTAAACTATTTTTCTATATGCTTTTGTTAAAACAAGATCAATGGTTAAAGATTTAAGGGAAAATATGTAACGAGAATCAACCCGGGCATTTTCAAAAGGACATACTTGAGATAGATGCATGTGTTGTTGAAAAAAATACAACACATGTTGAATTATCCGTTTTGGTCACACTACATATGTTAAGAGGACGTTGTTTATTTGAATTTACCGTGTGATCTACCAAATTAAATTCTCCTGACGATTTGAGTGTATCAACTGGGGAAGCTTGGTGTTGGGGACCTCCTGCATCCGGGCCGGTAAGGCCCTCGACAAGTTTGGTGTTGGGGTGGGTCTTTGACGCTGGGAGCAGTACCAGTTTGGCAGGAACTGCGGCATTTTGTGCGTCTACACACTTTAGCGAGAGCTTCTGACGAGGATCAAGTTCTACCAGTTATTTCGGAGGACCGGCTGGACTTGGTGCAGGTGCAGCCTGACTGTATGGTGTTGGTGTTGGGGGTGCCCCAGGTGCCGACGACATTGCGAAGATCGCCTCGAACGGCTCCACCGGCACGGACGAGGACTCGATGATGAAGGCAGCGTATGTGGCTTCTCTTTCCCAATTTCCCTTGTTCCCTTCCCCAGCAATCCATGGGGTCTCTTCACCGCCGCCATAATTCTTCTGGTCGTTGTGTCGTACATGCGCGGGCAGCCGGCGACCGGGGCCAGCTACTCTTCTTGTGTAATACGTGATTTCCGTTGCGGAAAAGGAAATAAAAAAGGGCACGGATCGAGCTAGAAAAACATGAGAAGAGGGCGACCAACACATCCGCGTCGGTTGCACCAAAATCTCGCGGCCGGCCAAGGAATTAGAAGGTGTGATTACCTGTTGGTTCCATGTACGCATGGGGCGACGAGAGCTCACGACCGGCCATCCGCGGAATTGACGACTAACAAGGCTTCTCACCCACCGTCAGCACGACGAGTGAATGCTCGATAGCGTGGCCTCTCCTCCCCTCCCCTCGCCAAGTCCAAAGTCACAAGTCACGCGATACCGCACGCGGCTTATCGACATTGGCCTTAGATTTATAGAGGGATGAGTACCGGCAGCAGCGTCGACGGGACGGGGAAGAAGACAAGGTTGGGTTTTGTCGATCCGTTCTCCAATCAAGTGATCCCTTGGCTGTTTGTTAGATTCAACGGTTGAGATGTGTGTAGTTTGCCACGGATCGGTGATGTGGAGGTAGCGGGTCGGCAAACGAGGCATGTAATTATGTGCGTGATTCTCGTAGCAATTCATATGACAAGTCGTGCAAGACGTTAAATGAGGCGTATATTTTTGATCGCCTTCATTAATGGAATGGCATGCATGGCAAGTCGCCGCCGCGGATATTTAATTCCGTCCACTGCAGAATAGACGCACGAAACTCTCTTGAGTGGTTTCATCAAACCTTTTTTTTATGTTTTTATTTCTCTCAGGGATCGAGTGAAGCGCAGGTTAATTAAATAAGGTCGTCGTTCACTTCATTCTAGGAACAATCCCGATGACATACAACTAATTGGTTCAAATCGCCCTCAAGCAATCCAGCAATTATTAATCAATCGAAGCTATCCAGTTTTTTCTGTCCTATTTAATTTATTTCTCGAACGACCGATGCATGTAATTCGGAATTTCAACATGGGCATATACAATGCATTCCTTTTATATATACACAAGAAGAAAGTACATCACAATTTACGCGTTAGCAATTTCTTAAATAGCTCAATCACAGGCCTAACTCAAGACATACATCATTAGTTACACAAGCTCTCATCAGCTCTACTATAACAACCATGAATGCCGGCCGGCAACCGAATGTTACAAACTCTGCTCAGCATGCTGTTTTGATCTACTAGTCTATCTAGTAGAGAAAAATAGACAGCACACAAAGGCCTTCACAACCAGCGGAATAATCCTTTGCTCCTCCTCTCCCCTTCACAACCTGAAATAGAAAAAAACATAAATGAACTATTCAAATGCAACCAGGCCATCTCTAGCAACGCAAAACATCCAGCCAACCACGTTAAATCAGTACCAAAACACTCTTAAAAATAAAAACTTCAGGACATTACATAATTATCCAGCCCAAGCTCTAGGACCTACCAACTAAATTTTGCAAGCATAAACATGTCGTTCTATACACGTGTGTGTGCTCATCTATGCAAGCACGGTTGGATGCAACTGCACATACAAACACGCCACCCAGAAAGAAAAAAAGTAGAAGTAGATCATTATCAGCCCCATATGTGACCGGACAACATAATAACCATATACCCATGATTTCACATCACTCCTCGCTGAGGACACAAGGGAAGAGGCACGAGCTCACCTAAGCCATGCAAACCAACAAGAAGCTGCCCTGCCATCCAAGATTCATCCCTGTCTATTATCTCCTTTACCTGAAACAAAAACACAAAGGAGATAGTCACGATCCAGATGCAACCAGGCCAGCTCCAACAAGTGCTGCCACATTAAAGCAATACCACATGACCATCTTAGAATAACAACTCAACCTCCAGGAAATTACACACAAATCTGGTCCAAAGTTGACGTTAATTGACAAAGTAGATGCCGTTTGCATCAACTGCACCCACACAAGATGACACCAAGTCATTGGCTAATTATACAGCATCAGCCCCAGTACACCTAAATCATAGGCACCAGGTCAATGGCTTGATGATGGCTCGATCAATGGAGGCAACACAGATCACGTAAGAGAGAGAAGGAGAGAAACCACAACACTCACCTAAACCACCAAGATGAATCAGGGAAACCAGCCGCTGTGAACGGTCCGTCATCGCATCGACTGCCTCGCACCCCTTGCCGGCGACCCATCAGGTGTACCTGCACGAGAATCAACAATATGACAAGACCAGGTTATCAATTGCAAGGTTTGAGCACCTGGTAATTCACTATGAAAATAATACAAGCATATTCAGTAGAGGCAAGTATACCAACATTACAAGCCACGATTTATATAGGTATACAGTTCTGGAACTCATGCTAGAATGTTAATCAGGAAGAAATAATAACTAATAAAGAACCATGTCGGTGGACTCAGGCAGTTATTAAACATAGGCACTTAAACCTCGTCGCATGACCACAGAAGAAGAGGTACAAACATATGGTAAAAACAAGAAGTACCACAGAAGAAGAGGGGATCAAGGGATGAAGAAGAGCTCACCAGAGAGGATTTGCAGTCTTAGTTGAGACAACACCGCTACCGTGGTTGCAACATGCATGGCGAACTCGCCGCCAAGAAGGTAGCCGAAGTCGAGGGTCAGCGGAGCCTACCACCACGTGCGAGGCCAATGGCCAGGTCAGCAGCACCACTGGAGCCGTAACGACCAGATTAAAGGAGCCATTACTCCCTAAGCAAGGCATGCTCAAGACCACACATGTTTACGTGATAGCATAGAAATTGTCCAACTCAGACTAGCATGGCAATAAGATAGTCTAGAACTAGAAGATAACATGATTGAGAGAGATATAGCAACCCATGTCATGTCAACAAACTTAGCAAATTACAGAGTAATCGTAGCATATGCCCAAGCATCAAATAAACAAACAAAATTCTATCGATATTATATAAACTACTACTGTCCAGGAACCGCTGACCTAGTGTATATACACACAGGCAGAGCTAGTCGATAGTTAACCATAACCACAAAGGTGAGTAGCTCAAGTATAGGGTGACTGACCACAGCAATGGGTACTAAATCATACAACCAGAACATAGCAGATCATGCTTAATAGGAGACATTGGATTGTGCCTACTAGTTCAAACAAGCAGGACCAGAGACACAAATGCGTATGAAGGCCAGAGAACCAAGATACAATTTTTTTTACATACATTGAATCTACGACCGGCGAGTCGTGCTGCATCAGGACCAAACACTGACCCTGTATAGGGCACCATGGCACGATGTCCTTAGGCATGGAGCTGAGAAGTGAACTAATTGGCGTCCTGGGCATAGGCGGCCACATCCTCCACGCCCTTCCCCTCCCCATCGAGTTCTGCGCCGAGATAAAAAAGCATTCATACCGGAACTTTCACTACTTAGAAAATGACGTAAGCACAACACTGGAGACTCAGGCCAGCAGTGGGCATGTATAGATAACAGATAGTCAACTACACAAGACTAACAAATCAGTATTGCACCACACATTAAAAAGAGCACGGATTTAATTGAGGAAAGTACCATATCAGAGAGCACTACTACTAGTAAACTTATAAACAGAAGCAGCAGCCTATTATGTAACCACATATGACAACAATATCAGGAAACAACATAGAAATTAAGGTCCGTAATTCTTAACATCACAGAAGATGAGCTAGACTAGCACTTGCAGTGCCATGACCAAACCATAGTCATATCACAACTAAGCCTAAACGTGTAGCAAGAAAACATAGGTAAACGAGAAGGCAGGGCTGGAGATTGTGAGATTACCAGGACTGGACGGCATGCTCGATGGTGATGCATGCCAAGGCCAAATCGTCCACGGACGGGCGTCCAATCAGGTGACACCAGCGCTTGGCACCCCCTCGCCCGCATTCAGCACCCTCCCAACAACCATGGCAGTGTGCTTTCATTGGTCAGCCCCCTCGCCGTCTACCCATGTCACTGCCTGCATGCATGAAGACAATTCAAATTAAGAACAATATTTAATTAACAGTTCATATATAGACATGGCTGGATCTAAACATTAAAAGTATCACATAGACCTTTCACAACACTTTGAAAAATCCTATCGTGAAAATTTCAAACATGAGATGTGCTCAGATTGCACAATAAATCTCAATATAATTGAGAATTATATTTTGAAATATTTCAAGCATGATCAAATTTTATCACATAATGTAGGAGTCTATAAGGTTGGTTCTGAACATGAAACAAGTCAAATACACACTTAATATTTTCGGATTAGTGTCTCACAAGTTTGTATAAAAGATTTAACATTGTTGGATTCGTATCAGAAAAGAATTTCTTGCGATTGTGATTTTGTATCCATGAAGAAACTATTGTAAAACTGTTTAACTTTGACAGAATAAAGTCAACAGAGGGACTGATTGGAGACCAGATGTGCCAAGTATTCTAAAATAATAACAAGAACACTTCAGTATTATCAACCAGGATAGACAGTTTAAGACAATCAAAAAGGAAACAACCTATATATATAGCAGACAGAAACAGAGTTTGGTATAAATCAAATAAGTAGAATCAAATATGCATCGATCATGATACTACTAGCACCCAATTCCTATCAATAGCCTTCACGTTGAAGACTGAAGAAGCACACACAGACACCCAAAAAAAAAATTCTAACTTACAAGGTACCAACAACATATATCACAACTCCTTGCATGAACATACTATGTCAACAAGTAGTAGTTATGACCCATCAGTATGCATACATCAAAAATAAGCAAGGGAGCTTCATTCTATTGAATCTGATCCCTGGACGAGGCTACAGCTTGTGAAGCACGCCGTCCACCTAGTCATACTACCACCAACACTATGATTTCAAAAAATCTGCAACCAAACACAGAGAGGTTTTACTTATAGCTCTCTCTCCACAGAAAAAATTGAATTCTCAACTGAGATTAAGTTTTCAAGACCATCTGCATAAACAAAACACAGTGAAAAGCAAAAGTTTCAAAACTCCCAAGAAACCGTCCTTGCACACCATGACAAGAAAGAGTGAAGAAGACAGATACAATGTTCCCATTACAAAAGTTTATAGACGAGGAAGAAAATTGTCAGCTGACAAACAAATCAACTTAGGTAAGACAAAGCATGTGTAACGTGCCTATAGAAAAATTGCTAGGACCTGCACCGCAGGAAGACTTTTGAGATCCGTTTTGGTAAATAGAAATAGCCTTCAAATTTCTCAAAATTAAGCTGTTCAAGTATAACATTTATGGTTTAAAAAGGAAGACTTGTGGCCTTTTGCAGAAACAAGAACAGGGTTGGGTTTTAACTTACATGCTCCCAAGACTTATTAACCATATATTAGGTCTCGTGGTGAGCCCTATGTCTCCTTTTGAGATCATGAATTTTACCCTCGAAACCATGGTACTCGAATTTATTGACTTCTAGTTGTTCTGAAAGCTTTTGGTTTCTGTATTTAGCAAAATCAAGCTGCCAACCGAGAACAAAGTGTTACTACTATTTAAAGAAAATAATTAATGAAACTTACGGTGTAAAAAGGTGCAAACCTACATGGATTTCTTTGTTTAAATATATAAAGGATATACAATTTATATGCACAGATTGACAGCACTGCTGTAATGAAGAGCAGACAGTGCATGAACAAAAAACTACACAAGAGAGCAGTTTGGCAAATAATAGCAGTATGTTAATGATCAATATATCTATTTTGCACAGATTTGCAATAGTTTGAACATCGCATACTAAATATAGCTCTGTTTAAAATGCAAGCAGTGATTTATATCCAATGATTTTGCAAAAGTATAGGTTATTATATTCTCGATAAGCTCGCTAAATGAACACGAGATTCGCTTTCAGAGAGACATGGCTTTTTCTTATCTAACACTAACCATGTCATGAACAACTTCAGAAAGACCTTTTAAGTCTAGCTAAAGAGGCAGCAGGTAAAGTTGTACAGTAAACTTTGAAGTGAGGTTAAGTTACGATTGAAAAAAAAAATGTGGTTTTGGCAACGTTCATGCATCTGTCACTAGGCTGCTCATGCAACTCTGAAAGGTAATACCTGCAAGCAAGCGGGCTGGCCAATCCGGTAAAAGTGGATGTTTATAGCTGAAGGTAAAGCAACTTTTGTTGCAATTTAAGAAGCTCCTGCGGTTCATGAACTAACCTAGCAATGTCACTGACTTGAGCTACTTGATGGATGATCCAAATAAAATTCATTTAGCAAGGCTTTATACAGT
The DNA here is from genome assembly GCA_028641055.1 of Alopecurus myosuroides. NCBI lineage: Eukaryota > Viridiplantae > Streptophyta > Magnoliopsida > Poales > Poaceae > Alopecurus > Alopecurus myosuroides. Next base: position 460,924,247 of record CM054057.1, on the reverse strand, counting down.
AGCCTATAGAAAGCACCCGTGAACTTTTAGCAGCATCAATTGAGCCATACACTTTATTTTTGTTAACAATAAACTACCTAGAGGTTTCAAATGATGCATATATCTAACAACATGATTGACAAAATACAAGCATATGCATGTAACAGTTGCATCATGTTACTGCAGGAGAAAATATACAAAGTTACTACAGGAGAAAATGTAGAACATGTTGTACACCTACAAGAACCGGCGGCACACGGGATCTGGCCGTTAAAACTGTGAGAGATGGAGGGATGCGAGAGAGGTCTCACCGCCTGCGGCCTTGTTTCCAGCCGGAGCCGAGGAGTTGGAGTGGCCTCGTGGATCTTGAGGCCACGGGCGGCAGGAATTTGGCTGCGGTCGCCATCTGCTCGTGCTTGTGTCTGCTGGGAGTTCCGAGGTCGTCCACGCACGGTCGGCAGCGTACGTTCCGGCCACACCAACAGCAGAACCAACCAACGACGGGTGGAGCCCTCCTACAGGAACTTGTACACCAATTTGACCTCCTGTGGAAAAATATTCAATGTTATTTTGAGGTCAGATTGAGATGGGGGGGAGAAGAGGATTAGGATAGGGCGCAGCTGCTCATACCTAGGGGTGATGCCTTGCTAGGGTTCGCGGGCGGGGAAAGGGTGTCGCAGCACGGTAGTGCTAACCCGGACGGACGGGACAGAAGGGGAGGCGTTGTGGTCGCCGGCCTGACGGAAAGCTGCGCCTTGCTCCAATCAGCAAAGGTCCTGCATCCCCAGCTCCGGGCTGATGGATGGGCGGACTAGAAGCAGGACGGCGGCGTACCGCCCTAGCAGTAGCACTTGGATCTCCGGCCTCGAGCGCCGCCGCCAAGTCGCGCGGGAGGAGATCCCTTTCCTCCTACACGACCGTGAGATTCGGGTAGGTGAGGAACTTGTGCGGCTGAGGAGGAATCAGCCGGCGGGTGGAGGGGGGGGACGGGGGTGGTGCTCCGGTGAGAGTCCACCGGCTGGGGGCGGCGGTGCGGAGGGGAGAGGAAGAGAGGCTCGGGAACGAATGTTGGGTTGGGTTTGTTGAGTTTTTTTTTCCTTTCTCCTCGGGTGCGTTTTGTGTGTCTGGGCTGAGCGAGCGATGGTCGTTGGATCGATTTCCCTGTGGCGATCCGCGTCCTATGCTCTCGTTGGCTGGAGGCTCTTCATCTTCGCTCCTTGGAAACGTGATAAGTGACCGAATTAATTACCGCCTGAAATTATCGGTTTAGTGCTGAAATATAATGACCGAATTAATTCAAGCGTAATTATTGGTGCAGTAGCATGTTGGCATGTTACTAGTCTGCTTTGAAGTGTGCAACAATTAATGCTTTTCTTGGAGCTACCAAAGCATTTCTATTGGGGCAACACCGAGGTATACATCACATTGAAAGACGGAGCCCTTCCTGCCGTGTCGCTCCTCGGGCGACACCGGAGGACCCCAACCCTAGCCGCCTCTCAGCCCGTCCTGGCCTCTCCTCCCCTCGCTGCCGCCGCCGCCAGCGGCGGCGGGGCCACTCTGCCTCCTCCTCTTTCAAAGCTTTTGACCAGCGTCTAATCCTCCCATCCGTTTTTCCTCCTAGTCCCAGATCCGTTTCGCCATGGCTTCGCTCGACCGGTTCCTCAAGCTCCACGGCGTCCTCATGGCTCATGTGTCGACGAGGACCTGTGGGTTGGGTGGTTTCCTCTCGCTTCCGGCAGTTTGCTTGGGTTCGCGGGGATCTGGCTAGGGGGCCTAGATCTGTTGCATCTGACTCTGCCTTGCCACCTCCTTGCTCGGGTGCGGGGAGGGCGGCCGACCTCTCTCGGTTGGCCGGCCGGAGCTGCAACCGCCGCCAGCTTCTTGGATGGGCTTCCTCCGGTGCTTCATTTGCATGCTTGCTAGGCGGTCGTGTGGCTGTGATGGGCTTCTTGGAGGTCGCTCGGTTGGAGGTGGAGGGTGTGGTCAGGGTTCCTGAAGGTGTTGCCTTTTGCGGTTGCTGGGGCGGCTGGCTTCGTGAAGGTGGACCCTCGTCTCATGGACGGCGGTCGAGGTTGCTATTTTCGGTATGTCGGGGCGGCGGCCCTGATCGGTGGACATGGTGGTAGCTTGGCGGTGGGCTCCGCAACGCTAGGTGCTGGACAATTCCTCGACCGTGGGGGCGGTGAGGGCTTTATCTTGGATCGATCGTGGTTGAGAGCTCGCATGCTCTATTCCAATCTTTTGTGACTCGTCTGCTCCACTCCCCTCCTATGTTGCCGATGTGACTCTGTTGGATGGTGTCGGTGGTTCCAGGTGAAAACTTTGCCCGGCTTTGCTGGGCCGGCGACGATGACACTCCTGGTGCCGCTCTCCCCCTTGGGGGCATTGTCGAGGGCCATGCCACCATGTCCTTGGGCCCCGGATGAAAATCCATGGTCCACTCGTTGGGCCGGACGGCAGCGGCGCTTTGGTGCCGCTCCCTTCTTGTAGGCGTCGTCTTGGTTGCCCAGTGTCTGCCGGTAAGCAGGTGTGTGGGTGGTTGCGGTCGTAGGCGGTGTCCTTTTCGTCGTGCTTTCAGTTCCGGTGTGCTGATTGTCCTTAATTTCCCTTGGCTGCCTTGTTGTCTTACTGTCATCTGTGCTCTCGGGTGTGCTTCTCCAACTCCGACGGTGTGGCGCTCTTCGAATCGAGCGAGGGGGCAGGGGCCCTCTTCGGACGTGGAGGCGGATGGCGCCTCGACGACGGGTTGTCCTTTAGGTTGCAGGTGCAGGCATGTCCTCAACGGTCCATAGGCTTCGTCGTCAAGTGTGCTCTCGCATCTCCTATTATCGACGATCGTTGTGGCTGACAGGGAATTGGAGCATCTCAAGTTGTGTGTCTTGTGTATTTTCTTTTGCTTGGTGTTCCATTTGTTTGTAAGTTTTTTCCTCAGCACCTCTAATCTCTAGCTGTACTGGCTTTTATTAATTTAAAGTCGGGCATTATCGCCTTTTATCTAAAAAAAATTGGGGCAACACCTCTTTCTCTTCCACCCCAGCCCCTTGAGATTCCACTGTTCGATGCTGCTTCCACCCCTCTCCTTCCCTTTCTCCGGCGGCGACGCTGGCCGGTGGGAGGATGGAGTAGGTGGGAGGATCTTTGTACATAGTAGTTCTAGTAGTAGTTGTAGTTTAGTTGAGGACTTTGCTTATGTGCAGAATGGCGCTATGCCTTCTTCCTCCTCCTGGCACTTGGTGAGGTTGCTTTCGAGCAACAACTTTGCCGAGGTGAAGCTTTCCTCCGGCGATGGTCCATGGTGGACAACGCGGGCTGGTGGTGGATCTACAAGTCCGTGCTGGAATACTACGAAGCACCGATACATCCAAGTCTGTCGTTTCCGCGTACAAAACGCAGTCGGTATGCCGATACGCCTGATACGGCTTCGATACGCGTATCGGTGTCATGCCCCTTCTCCCGTTAAAAAAAGAAAACAATTCCGATACGGGCGCAGGACGCCGACGATACCTATGGGACGACGACAATACGGGTCCAGCCCAGTGATAGAAACCCTAACCCACTTCGTGTGTCTATTCCTTCATTCCGTTCGTGCTTCCTAGCAAGAGAGTGGATCGACCGCCGCCTCCCCAAGCCACCGCCCGGAATCACGTCGCCGCCGTCCCAAGCCGCCGTCCAGAATCTCGCCGCCGCCGCCTGGAATCGATCCACCTCCCCTCGGAATCTCCTCTCCTCCGCCTGGATTCGCCTATCTCCATCGCCTGGAGTCTCCTCCGACGTCGCCTCCCGCCTCGAGTCTCCTCTACCGCCGCCCATTGCCAGGAGCAAGGTAAGCTCTCCCGCCCTTTCGCCGCCCCTCGAATCTCCTCTCCTCCCCTTGCTTGCCGCCTTGCTCTGCTCTGCTCTATTATGTAATCTTATTGAACTTTTGCACTATTTGAGCAATGGTCTATGGCTGGTTTGAGACCTTTCTTAATTTGGAGTTGAAATTGGAAGTTAGGAGGCCGGGAAGTGGGAAGCATACATATCATTACGTAAGCATTCTTTACTGTTTTCCAATTCATCGTGCTTATGTGTTATGGTTATCTGAAATTCTAATGCTAGCATATGATCTATTTTGCAACTAATTATTGGAGTGTGGACATTGATGAATGATAATCATCCAGTACTTGAAAAGGAAACAAATGGGGCAGTATTCTTATCTCATCTCACGCATTCCATTATTTATGGTCTTTATTACCTGCCATATTATTATTTTTTACATATATACTCGACGTATCCGTCACACCATATCGGTGCTTCGTAGCTGGAATAAGCTCGATGGAGTGCATGTTGCAACGGATCTGGTGAGTTTCCATCCTCTCTTTTGTTGGCTGGGTGCTGGAGATGGAGAGGTAGACATGCCGGATTCTGTGGCGGTCGCGGCTCGACGAGATGGTGGCGTGCACGCTACGGCATGCCGCTTGGATGCTGCAGTTTTCTCGGCGAAGTTTCTCAAATTGTGTCACGAGTTGGTTGCCATATCCATGGCCAAGGGTGGCCCTCCATGCTCGGCTGCAGAACACACCCAAGCTTCTCCTTCCTCCTTCATTGAGGATCTTTATCGATCTCGGTCCAGGATACCTTGCTGGTGTCGCCCCAAGTTGTGCAGTCCCAGGTGGCGGTGCTCGTGCTAGGGCCTCGAGGTCGTTCGGCGATGGAGGTGAAGACCAAGGACCCGATTGCTTTTCTGTGTTTTTTTCTGAGGTTCCGTGTGCAGAAGTTAAGGAATGTGTTGTATTTTCCTTTTCTTTAAGGGTCCTTCTTGTAACACCACGTGATTAATGCAGCTTCCAGGAGAAAATTTCCGTTGAAAAAAGTGTGCAACACCGAGTTAGTGGGAAAAAATTCTTGAAACTGCCCGATGAAAGGAGGATGCGTACGGTCTACCTCCTGCGTACTAGTAGCTTCCAGTATGAAATGCCTCCTTTTCTTCTCTTGAATTTTTTACTAACCATGCATGTGTTCCACTACTTGCTTACAACTAAAGTGTGGGACATGCATTATGGTCGAATATCCATCTAAAAACAACATCGATCATGGTCCGTGCCAACAAGACGAATAGGGGCACTGGGCTAACATGCGGCACCGGGACGCCACGGGGGAGAAATTGAGAGGGTGAGGGAAAGCTCGACCAGGAGTTTACCCTTACACGCGACCGACGTGGCTATGCTGGCTTCATCCCTAGCATGTTTATCCCTGTCGGATATATACCGAATAGGGGTATAGAAGATGGTGGACAAAAGAGCTGGACTACCAGGGTGGCCTGCAAGGTAATGGGCTTAGGTCCATTGGGCGGCCCAGTAGTCCGACGCGCAGAAGCCGGATTCTAGAAGAACCCGGATCACGGCCCGCGTGATCTGGCTTGGAGGAGAAGACGGATTCCTTACTTTCCAAGTTACAAGTTAAACGTAGTCTTCTAGGTTTCTGGTTCTGTAAGCCCTAATCCGGCTATTATATAAAGCCGGACGGGAGATATATTTCATAAGTTCTTTTAGTTCCAAGGTTCTAGGTCCAAGCTTAAGCCTTACGCAACTCGCCGGGAAGTTCATCCTCGACGAGTAGCTGGATCTATTCCCTTACATTGTAACCTTATTATACGGGCTTTAGTCCCACATAGTGAGAAGTGCAGGAGTAGGTACGCCGTACTGTCGCGACGTACCGAACCTGGGTAAATCCCGTGTTCTGTGTTACTACGCTATCCCGTTACCCCACGTCTCTACCGTAGTCTCATGGCACCCCAGTCTATGAAAACTACTACGATGTCTCGACAGTTGGCGCCCACCGTGGGGCAAACGACGTCAGGCGTAAAGTTCCGATCTGGGATACTAGGCGGAATTGGAAGATCGATCACTGTCGGAAGCTTGGAATTCGACGACGACGTCGGGCGCTTCCTCGACAACGGATCCTACATACCGGCGCAAAACCATCTGGTAAGTGCCTGCGTTTTACCGATGGATCTGCTAATATCTTTATCGGATTAACCGCGGAAGCAATGGGGTTTTGCGGTGAAAGCAATTATCTCCCACCCGCCCTATACCCAGTCGAAGACGACTATGACGCCGGATTTTGCTCAGATCGCCGACAAAACAGTGATACGCACTTTATCGGCATGGTGCAATCCGAGATCGCCGAAAACACGGATGACGGAAATCCCGTGCAAGAGGCAGACAACAATACACCCGTCACAGAGACGGAAGAACCAATACCCGTCACAGAGACGGAAGATCCGACATCCGTCAACCAGACGATGAACTCGGAAACAGAGTCCGTGCTTGCCGCCATTGAGGCGAGATTAGAGTCGGAAACCGGATCGGATAACTTCGAATCCGAAGACGAAGATGATGATGCCTTCGTAAGAAAAGTTAAATCCTTTCAAGAGGGATTCCATGAAGTGCTAATGGCAAAACCAGCCGATACAACGGGTGCCGATAGCCAGGAAAGCCCTAAAACCCCTCCGCCAGCAGAGGAGAGGGAAGACGGAGAAACTTCTCCGATATTCCCTAATGTCAAGGAGATGACAGAAGATGAACCTGTCAAAAAACCGCCTTCTTCCAAGAAAAAGCACCGTGCTTCTAAAAAGCTCCAGTACAAACTCCGGAAGAAAAAGTCAGCTGATCTCGCTGATGAAAACCTGGAAGTTGGAGATATTAGTGGCACAAAGCCTACGGAAAAGAAATCTAAGGAGATCACTGTTCCGCCAATGACAGAACTGGAAGAGCAAGAACTATTACAAACTCCAGTGGGACCCAATGAACCCCCTGAGATGCTAGAAGCCAGGAGACAAGCTTTCCAACGGCAACAGCAACAACTGCTTAGATCTCGGCAACATCTCCAACAAACCCATAATGACATCAAAATTATGAAGGAAGAAATTGAGGAGTACGAGAGAAAGCATAGATCTGCCTTAAAACCTACGAGGTTACCCGGAATTGCAAAACCGGAAGAACTGCCGCCGAAAGAAAGGTTCTATAACCCATCTTGGCAAAAGCAGTTAAACGGCAAAGATGCCAAGGGCGAACCAATATACAAAACCGCAGCCGAAAACGCGGAAGCAGCGTTCGCCATCTTGAATAATGATCTGTACTCCAACGGGGAAAAACTCCAGGGGGTGTATGCTTTCCTAGGAAAAGCATTACAGCAGCAACAGCGAGGACAAGAGCGATCAGGGAAGCTGCATGATAATTCCGCCCTCTGCAAAACCGTTACTTGCGCTGCTGGAGCACCTGAACCGGAAGAACCCGGAGATTCGGATAAAAAAGAGGATCCGAGAAAAGACAGGAAAAACCCCGACAACCGGGACGCAGCGTCTAGAACCGGACCTCATCTCCCGAAAGATGGATATAAACCACACGATCGGGAAGACAAACACCGGAATGACGGCAAAATAATGCCACCTCCGAGAAACCCAGCTGAAAAAGCTGGAAGATACGATACACCTCACAGACGTGAAAGATCTCGGACACCGCCCAAAGATAAGGAAAGGTATAGGAGCAGGACTCCACCTAATCCCAGAGGGCGTGACAACGGAAGAGATAGAGATAACCTCGGAAAAACGCGTCCGCGCAACAATGGAAAAGAAAGGAGCAGATCCCCTTCTGTCCATTCAGCCGGGAGATACTCTGCACATATTGACAGAGCAGAAAAGGATGATCTATACTTTGGTCCTAAGTGTTTTACAGACAGGATCCGAAGGATAACCCTGCATTCTGGCTTCGCCAAAGTTGGTCCAACCTACCAAAAATATACCGGCAGTACAAACCCGGATACCTGGCTTTCAGATTATTACACAGCCGTCCAGATCAACAACGGGACAGACCTGGAAGCTGTCAAGTTTCTTCCCCTAATGTTGCTAGACGGAGCCAGAGATTGGATTAATGGTTTACCATCAAGAACTGTCGACAGTTGGGATGATATGGCGAGAGTATTTACTCAGCATTTTCGAGGAACATACAAACGCCCAAATAGCATCAACCAGCTGAACCGTTGCACCCAATTTGAAGACGAACCATACGTGGATTTCATCTCCAGATGGACTGCAATGAAGAATAGTTGCTCTGGAGTAACTGACGTACAAGCAATGCATGCTTTCGTCAATGGCCTAAAACCCGGACTTGTACCGTTCATGGTTGGTTCTAAAAAGCACAAAGATCTCGGATCTATGCTTACAACCGCTAATGAGCATGCTGCAGCCGAAGACGATATCAGAGCAAGAGGAGGCAATATTGAGTCACTGATACTGGCCAAGAAAACACCTCGTTCTGATAAAAAAGGAACCCCGGAGTCAACAACAAAGCCCAAGGAGGTTAACTTAGCCTTTGGAGGAGAAAAAGGGAACAAGTGGAAAGGCCGCAGTCCGGATCCCATCAATTACACTCCTGAAGAATGGGAGAGAATTAAGTCGGAACCCTGCGTCCACCACTCTCAGTTTGGGAAACCAACCCACACGAACGCGCAATGCCGGCTAAACAAGCATATGAAAGGCAATGCAGGATCCGGAAATAAAGGGAAGGGTTCCAAGAGGAAACCTGCCAAACAAAAGCCAGAAGCTGAAAAAGAAGACAGTGAATCGGACACTGATGATAAAATACAGGAACAACAGCGAAAAGGCGAACCTAAATTTCCGAGAGTTGACGGAGAAGCAATGCTAACTTTCCTAGCAACCCCGTCAGCAAAGGTGGCCAAAAGGACACTTCGAGAAATAAACGCGGTTGTTCCTGCAACCCCAAAATTCTTGAAGTATTCCAACACACCGATAATCTGGGATCAGTCTGATCATCCCGGAAATATCCCTGAACCCGGCACACAAGCTCTTGTTGTAAGCCCTATTGTTCAAAACACTAGGCTAAGAAGAGTGCTGATGGACGGAGGATCCAGCATCAATATAATGTACCTGGATACACTGAAGCACTTGAAGATATCCGAGTCCCAGCTCAATTACAGCAATATACGCTTCCATGGCATCGTTCCTGGCAGGCAAGCACGATCCCTAGGAGAAATTTCCCTAGATGTCACCTTCGGAGATAAAGACCACTTCCGGCAGGAAAAAGTATCCTTCGAAGTTGTGCCGTTCGAGAGCGTGTATCACGCAATACTCGGACGTCCGGCTTTCGCCAAGTTTATGGCAAGATCTTGCTACATCTACAACAAGCTGAAGATGCCAGGACCCAAAGGAGGAGTAATCACCATTGCCGGTGATTTCAAGCTGGCAAATGAGTTGGAGAAGCAAAACGCCCTTTGCGCTCAAAGAGTTATAGCTCAGGAAGAACTGAAGGAGTTAGCCAAGGAGGTATCGCCGAAAGAAATGCCGGCAGGAAAAGAAACCCGGAAGCCAACAGATAGCTTCAAGGCATCCGAGAATACAAGACAGGTAATCCTAGATCCCAAAGATCCGACAAAATTCGTCGTTGTTGGGACTGGGATGACCGACAAATAGGAAGGCGAGCTCATCAAGTTCCTCCGTGAGAACTGGGACATTTTTGCCTGGTGTCCAGCTGACATGCCAGGCGTACCCAGGGAACTTGCTGAGCACCGACTCAAGGTTATTCCCGGATCAAAACCCGTCAAACAAGGTCTCCGTCGATTTGACGGAAGAAGACGGAAGGCTATTGGCAAGGAAATTATCCGGCTTTTAGCAGCGGATTTCATCAAGGAGGTAATCCATACTGACTGGTCCGCAAATCCGGTATTAGTACCGAAGAAAGATACAACTGCCCTCAGAATGTGTATAGATTACACAGGATTGAACAAGTTATGTCCGAAAGATAGGTTTGCGCTACCGCGAATCGATCAAATAATAGACGCCACTGCAGGCTCTGAGCTTTTATGCTTTTTGGATGCATACTCCGGGTACCACCAAATACGCATGAAAAAGGAAGATCAAATCAAGACTTCTTTTATAACCCCGTACGGGACGTATTACTACGTAACCATGCCTTTTGGCCTGAAGAACGCAGGTGCAACATACCAGCGTTGCATGCAACGTTGTTTGCATAGTCAGATTGGAAAAAACGTCCATGTTTACGTGGACGATATTGCTGTCGTAACCAAGGAAAAAGATACACTCCTTGAGGATTTACGAGAAACCTTCGAAAACTTGCGCACTTACAAGATGAAGTTGAATCCATCTAAGTGCGTATTCGGGGTTCCCTCAGGAAAACTTCTAGGTTTCATCGTTTCTCACAGAGGAATAGAAGTTAACCCGGAAAAGATGAAAGCAATCTCGAACATCTCAGAGCATACGTATGAAAAAGATGTCCCAGAATTGCCGGGTTCCCCCACAGCCATAAAAAGATTTCTTAGTTGGCTGGGGGCTAAAACCCTACCACGCTTCAAGCTGTTGAAAAGTAATACGTGATTTCCGTTGCGGAAAAGGAAATAAAAAAGGACACGGATCGAGCTAGAAAAACATGAGAAGAGGGCGACCAACACATCCGCGTCGGTTGCACCAAAATCTCGCGGCCGGCCAAGGAATTAGAAGGTGTGATTACCTGTTGGTTCCATGTACGCATGGGGCGACGAGAGCTCACGACCGGCCATCCGCGGAATTCACGACTAACAAGGCTTCTCACCCACCGTCAGCACGACGAGTGAATGCTCGATAGCGTGGCCTCTCCTCCCCTCCCCTCGCCAAGTCCAAAGTCACAAGTCACGCGATACCGCACGCGGCTTATCGACATTGGCCTTAGATTTATAGAGGGATGAGTACCGGCAGCAGCGTCGACGGGACGGGGAAGAAGACAAGGTTGGGTTTTGTCGATCCGTTCTCCAATCAAGTGATCCCTTGGCTGTTTGTTAGATTCAACGGTTGAGATGTGTGTAGTTTGCCACGGATCGGTGATGTGGAGGTAGCGGGTCGGCAAACGAGGCATGTAATTATGTGCGTGATTCTCGTAGCAATTCATATGACAAGTCGTGCAAGACGTTAAATGAGGCGTATATTTTTGATCGCCTTCATTAATGGAATGGCATGCATGGCAAGTCGCCGCCGCGGATATTTAATTCCGTCCACTGCAGAATAGACGCACGAAACTCTCTTGAGTGGTTTCATCAAACCTTTTTTTTATGTTTTTATTTCTCTCAGGGATCGAGTGAAGCGCAGGTTAATTAAATAAGGTCGTCGTTCACTTCATTCTAGGAACAATCCCGATGACATACAACTAATTGGTTCAAATCGCCCTCAAGCAATCCAGCAATTATTAATCAATCGAAGCTATCCAGTTTTTTCTGTCCTATTTAATTTATTTCTCGAACGACCGATGCATGTAATTCGGAATTTCAACATGGGCATATACAATGCATTCCTTTTATATATACACAAGAAGAAAGTACATCACAATTTACGCGTTAGCAATTTCTTAAATAGCTCAATCACAGGCCTAACTCAAGACATACATCATTAGTTACACAAGCTCTCATCAGCTCTACTATAACAACCATGAATGCCGGCCGGCAACCGAATGTTACAAACTCTGCTCAGCATGCTGTTTTGATCTACTAGTCTATCTAGTAGAGAAAAATAGACAACACACAAAGGCCTTCACAACCAGCGGAATAATCCTTTGCTCCTCCTCTCCCCTTCACAACCTGAAATAGAAAAAAACATAAATGAACTATTCAAATGCAACCAGGCCATCTCTAGCAACGCAAAACATCCAGCCAACCACGTTAAATCAGTACCAAAACACTCTTAAAAATAAAAACTTCAGGACATTACATAATTATCCAGCCCAAGCTCTAGGACCTACCAACTAAATTTTGCAAGCATAAACATGTCGTTCTATACACGTGTGTGTGCTCATCTATGCAAGCACGGTTGGATGCAACTGCACATACAAACACGCCACCCAGAAAGAAAAAAAGTAGAAGTAGATCATTATCAGCCCCATATGTGACCGGACAACATAATAACCATATACCCATGATTTCACATCACTCCTCGCTGAGGACACAAGGGAAGAGGCACGAGCTCACCTAAGCCATGCAAACCAACAAGAAGCTGCCCTGCCATCCAAGATTCATCCCTGTCTATTATCTCCTTTACCTGAAACAAAAACACAAAGGAGATAGTCACGATCCAGATGCAACCAGGCCAGCTCCAACAAGTGCTGCCACATTAAAGCAATACCACATGACCATCTTAGAATAACAACTCAACCTCCAGGAAATTACACACAAATCTGGTCCAAAGTTGACGTTAATTGACAAAGTAGATGCCGTTTGCATCAACTGCACCCACACAAGATGACACCAAGTCATTGGCTAATTATACAGCATCAGCCCCAGTACACCTAAATCATAGGCACCAGGTCAATGGCTTGATGATGGCTCGATCAATGGAGGCAACACAGATCACGTAAGAGAGAGAAGGAGAGAAACCACAACACTCACCTAAACCACCAAGATGAATCAGGGAAACCAGCCGCTGTGAACGGTCCGTCATCGCATCGACTGCCTCGCACCCCTTGCCGGCGACCCATCAGGTGTACCTGCACGAGAATCAACAATATGACAAGACCAGGTTATCAATTGCAAGGTTTGAGCACCTGGTAATTCACTATGAAAATAATACAAGCATATTCAGTAGAGGCAAGTATACCAACATTACAAGCCACGATTTATATAGGTATACAGTTCTGGAACTCATGCTAGAATGTTAATCAGGAAGAAATAATAACTAATAAAGAACCATGTCGGTGGACTCAGGCAGTTATTAAACATAGGCACTTAAACCTCGTCGCATGACCACAGAAGAAGAGGTACAAACATATGGTAAAAACAAGAAGTACCACAGAAGAAGAGGGGATCAAGGGATGAAGAAGAGCTCACCAGAGAGGATTTGCAGTCTTAGTTGAGACAACACCGCTACCGTGGTTGCAACATGCATGGCGAACTCGCCGCCAAGAAGGTAGCCGAAGTCGAGGGTCAGCGGAGCCTACCACCACGTGCGAGGCCAATGGCCAGGTCAGCAGCACCACTGGAGCCGTAACGACCAGATTAAAGGAGCCATTACTCCCTAAGCAAGGCATGCTCAAGACCACACATGTTTACGTGATAGCATAGAAATTGTCCAACTCAGACTAGCATGGCAATAAGATAGTCTAGAACTAGAAGATAACATGATTGAGAGAGATATAGCAACCCATGTCATGTCAACAAACTTAGCAAATTACAGAGTAATCGTAGCATATGCCCAAGCATCAAATAAACAAACAAAATTCTATCGATATTATATAAACTACTACTGTCCAGGAACCGCTGACCTAGTGTATATACACACAGGCAGAGCTAGTCGATAGTTAACCATAACCACAAAGGTGAGTAGCTCAAGTATAGGGTGACTGACCACAGCAATGGGTACTAAATCATACAACCAGAACAGAGCAGATCATGCTTAATAGGAGACATTGGATTGTGCCTACTAGTTCAAACAAGCAGGACCAGAGACACAAATGCGTATGAAGGCCAGAGAACCAAGATACAATTTTTTTTACATACATTGAATCTACGACCGGCGAGTCGTGCTGCATCAGGACCAAACACTGACCCTGTATAGGGCACCATGGCACGATGTCCTTAGGCATGGAGCTGAGAAGTGAACTAATTGGCGTCCTGGGCATAGGCGGCCACATCCTCCACGCCCTTCCCCTCCCCATCGAGTTCTGCGCCGAGATAAAAAAGCATTCATACCGGAACTTTCACTACTTAGAAAATGACGTAAGCACAACACTGGAGACTCAGGCCAGCAGTGGGCATGTATAGATAACAGATAGTCAACTACACAAGACTAACAAATCAGTATTGCACCACACATTAAAAAGAGCACGGATTTAATTGAGGAAAGTACCATATCAGAGAGCACTACTACTAGTAAACTTATAAACAGAAGCAGCAGCCTATTATGTAACCACATATGACAACAATATCAGGAAACAACATAGAAATTAAGGTCCGTAATTCTTAACATCACAGAAGATGAGCTAGACTAGCACTTGCAGTGCCATGACCAAACCATAGTCATATCACAACTAAGCCTAAACGTGTAGCAAGAAAACATAGGTAAACGAGAAGGCAGGGCTGGAGATTGTGAGATTACCAGGACTGGACGGCATGCTCGATGGTGATGCATGCCAAGGCCAAATCGTCCACGGACGGGCGTCCAATCAGGTGACACCAGCGCTTGGCACCCCCTCGCCCGCATTCAGCACCCTCCCAACAACCATGGCAGTGTGCTTTCATTGGTCAGCCCCCTCGCCGTCTACCCATGTCACTGCCTGCATGCATGAAGACAATTCAAATTAAGAACAATATTTAATTAACAGTTCATATATAGACATGGCTGGATCTAAACATTAAAAGTATCACATAGACCTTTCACAACACTTTGAAAAATCCTATCGTGAAAATTTCAAACATGAGATGTGCTCAGATTGCACAATAAATCTCAATATAATTGAGAATTATATTTTGAAATATTTCAAGCATGATCAAATTTTATCACATAATGTAGGAGTCTATAAGGTTGGTTCTGAACATGAAACAAGTCAAATACACACTTAATATTTTCGGATTAGTGTCTCACAAGTTTGTATAAAAGATTTAACATTGTTGGATTCGTATCAGAAAAGAATTTCTTGCGATTGTGATTTTGTATCCATGAAGAAACTATTGTAAAACTGTTTAACTTTGACAGAATAAAGTCAACAGAGGGACTGATTGGAGACCAGATGTGCCAAGTATTCTAAAATAATAACAAGAACACTTCAGTATTATCAACCAGGATAGACAGTTTAAGACAATCAAAAAGGAAACAACCTATATATATAGCAGACAGAAACAGAGTTTGGTATAAATCAAATAAGTAGAATCAAATATGCATCGATCATGATACTACTAGCACCCAATTCCTATCAATAGCCTTCACGTTGAAGACTGAAGAAGCACACACAGACACCCCAAAAAAAAATTCTAACTTACAAGGTACCAACAACATATATCACAACTCCTTGCATGAACATACTATGTCAACAAGTAGTAGTTATGACCCATCAGTATGCATACATCAAAAATAAGCAAGGGAGCTTCATTCTATTGAATCTGATCCCTGGACGAGGCTACAGCTTGTGAAGCACGCCGTCCACCTAGTCATACTACCACCAACACTATGATTTCAAAAAATCTGCAACCAAACACAGAGAGGTTTTACTTATAGCTCTCTCTCCACAGAAAAAATTGAATTCTCAACTGAGATTAAGTTTTCAAGACCATCTGCATAAACGAAACACAGTGAAAAGCAAAAGTTTCAAAACTCCCAAGAAACCGTCCTTGCACACCATGACAAGAAAGAGTGAAGAAGACAGATACAATGTTCCCATTACAAAAGTTTATAGACGAGGAAGAAAATTGTCAGCTGACAAACAAATCAACTTAGGTAAGACAAAGCATGTGTAACGTGCCTATAGAAAAATTGCTAGGACCTGCACCGCAGGAAGACTTTTGAGATCCGTTTTGGTAAATAGAAATAGCCTTCAAATTTCTCAAAATTAAGCTGTTCAAGTATAACATTTATGGTTTAAAAAGGAAGACTTGTGGCCTTTTGCAGAAACAAGAACAGGGTTGGGTTTTAACTTACATGCTCCCAAGACTTATTAACCATATATTAGGTCTCGTGGTGAGCCCTATGTCTCCTTTTGAGATCATGAATTTTACCCTCGAAACCATGGTACTCGAATTTATTGACTTCTAGTTGTTCTGAAAGCTTTTGGTTTCTGTATTTAGCAAAATCAAGCTGCCAACCGAGAACAAAGTGTTACTACTATTTAAAGAAAATAATTAATGAAACTTACGGTGTAAAAAGGTGCAAACCTACATGGATTTCTTTGTTTAAATATATAAAGGATATACAATTTATATGCACAGATTGACAGCACTGCTGTAATGAAGAGCAGACAGTGCATGAACAAAAAACTACACAGGAGAGCAGTTTGGCAAATAATAGCAGTATGTTAATGATCAATATATCTATTTTGCACAGATTTGCAATAGTTTGAACATCGCATACTAAATATAGCTCTGTTTAAAATGCAAGCAGTGATTTATATCCAATGATTTTGCAAAAGTATAGGTTATTATATTCTCGATAAGCTCGCTAAATGAACACGAGATTCGCTTTCAGAGAGACATGGCTTTTTCTTATCTAACACTAACCATGTCATGAACAACTTCAGAAAGACCTTTTAAGTCTAGCTAAAGAGGCAGCAGGTAAAGTTGTACAGTAAACTTTGAAGTGAGGTTAAGTTACGATTGAAAAAAAAAATGTGGTTTTGGCAACGTTCATGCATCTGTCACTAGGCTGCTCATGCAACTCTGAAAGGTAATACCTGCAAGCAAGCGGGCTGGCCAATCCGGTAAAAGTGGATGTTTATAGCTGAAGGTAAAGCAACTTTTGTTGCAATTTAAGAAGCTCCTGCGGTTCATGAACTAACCTAGCAATGTCACTGACTTGAGCTACTTGATGGATGATCCAAATAAAATTCATTTAGCAAGGCTTTATACAGTAGCCTATAGAAAGCACCCGTGAACTTTTAGCAGCATCAATTGAGCCATACACTTTATTTTTGTTAACAATAAACTACCTAGAGGTTTCAAATGATGCATATATCTAACAACATGATTGACAAAATACAAGCATATGCATGTAACAGTTGCATCATGTTACTGCAGGAGAAAATATACAAAGTTACTACAGGAGAAAATGTAGAACATGTTGTACACCTACAAGAACCGGCGGCACACGGGATCTGGCCGTTAAAACTGTGAGAGATGGAGGGATGCGAGAGAGGTCTCACCGCCTGCGGCCTTGTTTCCAGCCGGAGCCGAGGAGTTGGAGTGGCCTCGTGGATCTTGAGGCCACGGGCGGCAGGAATTTGGCTGCGGTCGCCATCTGCTCGTGCTTGTGTCTGCTGGGAGTTCCGAGGTCGTCCACGCACGGTCGGCAGCGTACGTTCCGGCCACACCAACAGCAGAACCAACCAACGACGGGTGGAGCCCTCCTACAGGAACTTGTACACCAATTTGACCTCCTGTGGAAAAATATTCAATGTTATTTTGAGGTCAGATTGAGATGGGGGGGAGAAGAGGATTAGGATAGGGCGCAGCTGCTCATACCTAGGGGTGATGCCTTGCTAGGGTTCGCGGGCGGGGAAAGGGTGTCGCAGCACGGTAGTGCTAACCCGGACGGACGGGACAGAAGGGGAGGCGTTGTGGTCGCCGGCCTGACGGAAAGCTGCGCCTTGCTCCAATCAGCAAAGGTCCTGCATCCCCAGCTCCGGGCTGATGGATGGGCGGACTAGAAGCAGGACGGCGGCGTACCGCCCTAGCAGTAGCACTTGGATCTCCGGCCTCGAGCGCCGCCGCCAAGTCGCGCGGGAGGAGATCCCTTTCCTCCTACACGACCGTGAGATTCGGGTAGGTGAGGAACTTGTGCGGCTGAGGAGGAATCAGCCGGCGGGTGGAGGGGGGGGGACGGGGGTGGTGCTCCGGTGAGAGTCCACCGGCTGGGGGCGGCGGTGCGGAGGGGAGAGGAAGAGAGGCTCGGGAACGAATGTTGGGTTGGGTTTGTTTGGATTTTTTTTCCTTTCTCCTCGGGTGCGTTTTGTGTGTCTGGGCTGAGCGAGCGATGGTCGTTGGATCGATTTCCCTGTGGCGATCCGCGTCCTATGCTCTCGTTGGCTGGAGGCTCTTCATCTTCGCTCCTTGGAAACGTGATAAGTGACCGAATTAATTACCGCCTGAAATTATCGGTTTAGTGCTGAAATATAATGACCGAATTAATTCAAGCGTAATTATTGGTGCAGTAGCATGTTGGCATGTTACTAGTCTGCTTTGAAGTGTGCAACAATTAATGCTTTTCTTGGAGCTACCAAAGCATTTCTATTGGGGCAACACCGAGGTATACATCACATTGAAAGACGGAGCCCTTCCTGCCGTGTCGCTCCTCGGGCGACACCGGAGGACCCCAACCCTAGCCCCCTCTCAGCCCGTCCTGGCCTCTCCTCCCCTCGCTGCCGCCGCCGCCAGCGGCGGCGGGGCCACTCTGCCGCCTCCTCTTTCAAAGCTTTTGACCAGCGTCTAATCCTCCCATCCGTTTTTCCTCCTAGTCCCAGATCCGTTTCGCCATGGCTTCGCTCGACCGGTTCCTCAAGCTCCACGGCGTCCTCATGGCTCATGTGTCGACGAGGACCTGTGGGTTGGGTGGTTTCCTCTCGCTTCCGGCAGTTTGCTTGGGTTCGCGGGGATCTGGCTAGGGGGCCTAGATCTGTTGCATCTGACTCTGCCTTGCCACCTCCTTGCTCGGGTGCGGGGAGGGCGGCCGACCTCTCTCGGTTGGCCGGCCGGAGCTGCAACCGCCGCCAGCTTCTTGGATGGGCTTCCTCCGGTGCTTCATTTGCATGCTTGCTAGGCGGTCGTGTGGCTGTGATGGGCTTCTTGGAGGTCGCTCGGTTGGAGGTGGAGGGTGTGGTCAGGGTTCCTGAAGGTGTTGCCTTTTGCGGTTGCTGGGGCGGCTGGCTTCGTGAAGGTGGACCCTCGTCTCATGGACGGCGGTCGAGGTTGCTATTTTCGGTATGTCGGGGCGGCGGCCCTGATCGGTGGACATGGTGGTAGCTTGGCGGTGGGCTCCGCAACGCTAGGTGCTGGACAATTCCTCGACCGTGGGGGCGGTGAGGGCTTTATCTTGGATCGATCGTGGTTGAGAGCTCGCATGCTCTATTCCAATCTTTTGTGACTCGTCTGCTCCACTCCCCTCCTATGTTGCCGATGTGACTCTGTTGGATGGTGTCGGTGGTTCCAGGTGAAAACTTTGCCCGGCTTTGCTGGGCCGGCGACGATGACACTCCTGGTGCCGCTCTCCCCCTTGGGGGCATTGTCGAGGGCCATGCCACCATGTCCTTGGGCCCCGGATGAAAATCCATGGTCCACTCGTTGGGCCGGACGGCAGCGGCGCTTTGGTGCCGCTCCCTTCTTGTAGGCGTCGTCTTGGTTGCCCAGTGTCTGCCGGTAAGCAGGTGTGTGGGTGGTTGCGGTCGTAGGCGGTGTCCTTTTCGTCGTGCTTTCAGTTCCGGTGTGCTGATTGTCCTTAATTTCCCTTGGCTGCCTTGTTGTCTTACTGTCATCTGTGCTCTCGGGTGTGCTTCTCCAACTCCGACGGTGTGGCGCTCTTCGAATCGAGCGAGGGGGCAGGGGCCCTCTTCGGACGTGGAGGCGGATGGCGCCTCGACGACGGGTTGTCCTTTAGGTTGCAGGTGCAGGCATGTCCTCAACGGTCCATAGGCTTCGTCGTCAAGTGTGCTCTCGCATCTCCTATTATCGACGATCGTTGTGGCTGACAGGGAATTGGAGCATCTCAAGTTGTGTGTCTTGTGTATTTTCTTTTGCTTGGTGTTCCATTTGTTTGTAAGTTTTTTCCTCAGCACCTATAATCTCTAGCTGTACTGGCTTTTATTAATTTAAAGTCGGGCATTATCGCCTTTTATCTAAAAAAAATTGGGGCAACACCTCTTTCTCTTCCACCCCAGCCCCTTGAGATTCCACTGTTCGATGCTGCTTCCACCCCTCTCCTTCCCTTTCTCCGGCGGCGACGCTGGCCGGTGGGAGGATGGAGTAGGTGGGAGGATCTTTGTACATAGTAGTTCTAGTAGTAGTTGTAGTTTAGTTGAGGACTTTGCTTATGTGCAGAATGGCGCTATGCCTTCTTCCTCCTCCTGGCACTTGGTGAGGTTGCTTTCGAGCAACAACTTTGCCGAGGTGAAGCTTTCCTCCGGCGATGGTCCATGGTGGACAACGCGGGCTGGTGGTGGATCTACAAGTCCGTGCTGGAATACTACGAAGCACCGATACATCCAAGTCTGTCGTTTCCGCGTACAAAACGCAGTCGGTATGCCGATACGCCTGATACGGCTCCGATACGCGTATCGGTGTCATGCCCCTTCTCCCGTTAAAAAAGAAAACAATTCCGATACGGGCGCAGGACGCCGACGATACCTATGGGACGACGACAATACGGGTCCAGCCCAGTGATAGAAACCCTAACCCACTTCGTGTGTCTATTCCTTCATTCCGTTCGTGCTTCCTAGCAAGAGAGTGGATCGACCGCCGCCTCCCCAAGCCACCGCCCGGAATCACGTCGCCGCCGTCCCAAGCCGCCGTCCAGAATCTCGCCGCCGCCGCCTGGAATCGATCCACCTCCCCTCGGAATCTCCTCTCCTCCGCCTGGATTCGCCTATCTCCATCGCCTGGAGTCTCCTCCGACGTCGCCTCCCGCCTCGAGTCTCCTCTACCGCCGCCCATTGCCAGGAGCAAGGTAAGCTCTCCCGCCCTTTCGCCGCCCCTCGAATCTCCTCTCCTCCCCTTGCTTGCCGCCTTGCTCTGCTCTGCTCTATTATGTAATCTTATTGAACTTTTGCACTATTTGAGCAATGGTCTATGGCTGGTTTGAGACCTTTCTTAATTTGGAGTTGAAATTGGAAGTTAGGAGGCCGGGAAGTGGGAAGCATACATATCATTACGTAAGCATTCTTTACTGTTTTCCAATTCATCGTGCTTATGTGTTATGGTTATCTGAAATTCTAATGCTAGCATATGATCTATTTTGCAACTAATTATTGGAGTGTGGACATTGATGAATGATAATCATCCAGTACTTGAAAAGGAAACAAATGGGGCAGTATTCTTATCTCATCTCACGCATTCCATTATTTATGGTCTTTATTACCTGCCATATTATTATTTTTTACATATATACTCGACGTATCCGTCACACCATATCGGTGCTTCGTAGCTGGAATAAGCTCGATGGAGTGCATGTTGCAACGGATCTGGTGAGTTTCCATCCTCTCTTTTGTTGGCTGGGTGCTGGAGATGGAGAGGTAGACATGCCGGATTCTGTGGCGGTCGCGGCTCGACGAGATGGTGGCGTGCACGCTACGGCATGCCGCTTGGATGCTGCAGTTTTCTCGGCGAAGTTTCTCAAATTGTGTCACGAGTTGGTTGCCATTATCCATGGCCAAGGGTGTCCCTCCATGCTCGGCTGCAGAACACACCCAAGCTTCTCCTTCCTCCTTCATTGAGGATCTTTATCGATCTCGGTCCAGGATACCTTGCTGGTGTCGCCCCAAGTTGTGCAGTCCCAGGTGGCGGTGCTCGTGCTAGGGCCTCGAGGTCGTTCGGCGATGGAGGTGAAGACCAAGGACCCGATTGCTTTTCTGTGTTTTTTTCTGAGGTTCCGTGTGCAGAAGTTAAGGAATGTGTTGTATTTTCCTTTTCTTTAAGGGTCCTTCTTGTAACACCACGTGATTAATGCAGCTTCCAGGAGAAAATTTCCGTTGAAAAAAGTGTGCAACACCGAGTTAGTGGGAAAAAATTCTTGAAACTGCCCGATGAAAGGAGGATGCGTACGGTCTACCTCCTGCGTACTAGTAGCTTCCAGTATGAAATGCCTCCTTTTCTTCTCTTGAATTTTTTACTAACCATGCATGTGTTCCACTACTTGCTTACAACTAAAGTGTGGGACATGCATTATGGTCGAATATCCATCTAAAAACAACATCGATCATGGTCCGTGCCAACAAGACGAATAGGGGCACTGGGCTAACATGCGGCACCGGGACGCCACGGGGGAGAAATTGAGAGGGTGAGGGAAAGCTCGACCAGGAGTTTACCCTTACACGCGACCGACGTGGCTATGCTGGCTTCAGCCCTAGCATGTTTATCCCTGTCGGATATATACCGAATAGGGGTATAGAAGATGGTGGACAAAAGAGCTGGACTACCAGGGTGGCCTGCAAGGTAATGGGCTTAGGTCCATTGGGCGGCCCAGTAGTCCGACGCGCAGAAGCCGGATTCTAGAAGAACCCGGATCACGGCCCGCGTGATCTGGCTTGGAGGAGAAGACGGATTCCTTACTTTCCAAGTTACAAGTTAAACGTAGTCTTCTAGGTTTCTGGTTCTGTAAGCCCTAATCCGGCTATTATATAAAGCCGGACGGGAGATAGATTTCATAAGTTCTTTTAGTTCCAAGGTTCTAGGTCCAAGCTTAAGCCTTACGCAACTCGCCGGGAAGTTCATCCTCGACGAGTAGCTGGATCTATTCCCTTACATTGTAACCTTATTATACGGGCTTTAGTCCCACATAGTGAGAAGTGCAGGAGTAGGTACGCCGTACTGTCGCGACGTACCGAACCTGGGTAAATCCCGTGTTCTGTGTTACTACGCTATCCCGTTACCCCACGTCTCTACCGTAGTCTCATGGCACCCCAGTCTATGAAAACTACTACGATGTCTCGACAGTTGGCGCCCACCGTGGGGCAAACGACGTCAGGCGTAAAGTTCCGATCTGGGATACTAGGCGGAATTGGAAGATCGATCACTGTCGGAAGCTTGGAATTCGACGACGACGTCGGGCGCTTCCTCGACAACGGATCCTACATACCGGCGCAAAACCATCTGGTAAGTTGCCTGCGTTTTACCGATTGGATCTGCTAATATCTTTATCGGATTAACCGCGGAAGCAATGGGGTTTTGCGGTGAAAGCAATTATCTCCCACCCGCCCTATACCCAGTCGAAGACGACTATGACGCCGGATTTTGCTCAGATCGCCGACAAAACAGTGATACGCACTTTATCGGCATGGTGCAATCCGAGATCGCCGAAAACACGGATGACGGAAATCCCGTGCAAGAGGCAGACAACAATACACCCGTCACAGAGACGGAAGAACCAATACCCGTCACAGAGACGGAAGATCCGACATCCGTCAACCAGACGATGAACTCGGAAACAGAGTCCGTGCTTGCCGCCATTGAGGCGAGATTAGAGTCGGAAACCGGATCGGATAACTTCGAATCCGAAGACGAAGATGATGATGCCTTCGTAAGAAAAGTTAAATCCTTTCAAGAGGGATTCCATGAAGTGCTAATGGCAAAACCAGCCGATACAACGGGTGCCGATAGCCAGGAAAGCCCTAAAACCCCTCCGCCAGCAGAGGAGAGGGAAGACGGAGAAACTTCTCCGATATTCCCTAATGTCAAGGAGATGACAGAAGATGAACCTGTCAAAAAACCGCCTTCTTCCAAGAAAAAGCACCGTGCTTCTAAAAAGCTCCAGTACAAACTCCGGAAGAAAAAGTCAGCTGATCTCGCTGATGAAAACCTGGAAGTTGGAGATATTAGTGGCACAAAGCCTACGGAAAAGAAATCTAAGGAGATCACTGCTCCGCCAATGACAGAACTGGAAGAGCAAGAACTATTACAAACTCCAGTGGGACCCAATGAACCCCCTGAGATGCTAGAAGCCAGGAGACAAGCTTTCCAACGGCAACAGCAACAACTGCTTAGATCTCGGCAACATCTCCAACAAACCCATAATGACATCAAAATTATGAAGGAAGAAATTGAGGAGTACGAGAGAAAGCATAGATCTGCCTTAAAACCTACGAGGTTACCCGGAATTGCAAAACCGGAAGAACTGCCGCCGAAAGAAAGGTTCTATAACCCATCTTGGCAAAAGCAGTTAAACGGCAAAGATGCCAAGGGCGAACCAATATACAAAACCGCAGCCGAAAACGCGGAAGCAGCGTTCGCCATCTTGAATAATGATCTGTACTCCAACGGGGAAAAACTCCAGGGGGTGTATGCTTTCCTAGGAAAAGCATTACAGCAGCAACAGCGAGGACAAGAGCGATCAGGGAAGCTGCATGATAATTCCGCCCTCTGCAAAACCGTTACTTGCGCTGCTGGAGCACCTGGACCGGAAGAACCCGGAGATTCGGATAAAAAAGAGGATCCGAGAAAAGACAGGAAAAACCCCGACAACCGGGACGCATCGTCTAGAACCGGACCTCATCTCCCGAAAGATGGATATAAACCACACGATCGGGAAGACAAACACCGGAATGACGGCAAAATAATGCCACCTCCGAGAAACCCAGCTGAAAAAGCTGGAAGATACGATACACCTCACAGACGTGAAAGATCTCGGACACCGCCCAAAGATAAGGAAAGGTATAGGAGCAGGACTCCACCTAATCCCAGAGGGCGTGACAACGGAAGAGATAGAGATAACCTCGGAAAAACGCGTCCGCGCAACAATGGAAAAGAGGGAGCAGATCCCCTTCTGTCCATTCAGCCGGGAGATACTCTGCACATATTGACAGAGCAGAAAAGGATGATCTATACTTTGGTCCTAAGTGTTTTACAGACAGGATCCGAAGGATAACCCTGCATTCTGGCTTCGCCAAAGTTGGTCCAACCTACCAAAAATATACCGGCAGTACAAACCCGGATACCTGGCTTTCAGATTATTACACAGCCGTCCAGATCAACAACGGGACAGACCTGGAAGCTGTCAAGTTTCTTCCCCTAATGTTGCTAGACGGAGCCAGAGATTGGATTAATGGTTTACCATCAAGAACTGTCGACAGTTGGGATGATATGGCGAGAGTATTTACTCAGCATTTTCGAGGAACATACAAACGCCCAAATAGTATCAACCAGCTGAACCGTTGCACCCAATTTGAAGACGAACCATACGTGGATTTCATCTCCAGATGGACTGCAATGAAGAATAGTTGCTCTGGAGTAACTGACGTACAAGCAATGCATGCTTTCGTCAATGGCCTAAAACCCGGACTTGTACCGTTCATGGTTGGTTCTAAAAAGCACAAAGATCTCGGATCTATGCTTACAACCGCTAATGAGCATGCTGCAGCCGAAGACGATATCAGAGCAAGAGGAGGCAATATTGAGTCACTGATACTGGCCAAGAAAACACCTCGTTCTGATAAAAAAGGAACCCCGGAGTCAACAACAAAGCCCAAGGAGGTTAACTTAGCCTTTGGAGGAGAAAAAGGGAACAAGTGGAAAGGCCGCAGTCCGGATCCCATCAATTACACTCCTGAAGAATGGGAGAGAATTAAGTCGGAACCCTGCGTCCACCACTCTCAGTTTGGGAAACCAACCCACACGAACGCGCAATGCCGGCTAAACAAGCATATGAAAGGCAATGCAGGATCCGGAAATAAAGGGAAGGGTTCCAAGAGGAAACCTGCCAAACAAAAGCCAGAAGCTGAAAAAGAAGACAGTGAATCGGACACTGATGATAAAATACAGGAACAACAGCGAAAAGGCGAACCTAAATTTCCGAGAGTTGACGGAGAAGCAATGCTAACTTTCCTAGCAACCCCGTCAGCAAAGGTGGCCAAAAGGACACTTCGAGAAATAAACGCGGTTGTTCCTGCAACCCCAAAATTCTTGAAGTATTCCAACACACCGATAATCTGGGATCAGTCTGATCATCCCGGAAATATCCCTGAACCCGGCACACAAGCTCTTGTTGTAAGCCCTATTGTTCAAAACACTAGGCTAAGAAGAGTGCTGATGGACGGAGGATCCAGCATCAATATAATGTACCTGGATACACTGAAGCACTTGAAGATATCCGAGTCCCAGCTCAATTACAGCAATATACGCTTCCATGGCATCGTTCCTGGCAGGCAAGCACGATCCCTAGGAGAAATTTCCCTAGATGTCACCTTCGGAGATAAAGACCACTTCCGGCAGGAAAAAGTATCCTTCGAAGTTGTGCCGTTCGAGAGCGTGTATCACGCAATACTCGGACGTCCGGCTTTCGCCAAGTTTATGGCAAGATCTTGCTACATCTACAACAAGCTGAAGATGCCAGGACCCAAAGGAGGAGTAATCACCATTGCCGGTGATTTCAAGCTGGCAAATGAGTTGGAGAAGCAAAACGCCCTTTGCGCTCAAAGAGTTATAGCTCAGGAAGAACTGAAGGAGTTAGCCAAGGAGGTATCGCCGAAAGAAATGCCGGCAGGAAAAAAACCCGGAAGCCAACAGATAGCTTCAAGGCATCCGAGAATACAAGACAGGTAATCCTAGATCCCAAAGATCCGACAAAATTCGTCGTTGTTGGGACTGGGATGACCGACAAATAGGAAGGCGAGCTCATCAAGTTCCTCCGTGAGAACTGGGACATTTTTGCCTGGTGTCCAGCTGACATGCCAGGCGTACCCAGGGAACTTGCTGAGCACCGACTCAAGGTTATTCCCGGATCAAAACCCGTCAAACAAGGTCTCCGTCGATTTGACGGAAGAAGACGGAAGGCTATTGGCAAGGAAATTATCCGGCTTTTAGCAGCGGATTTCATCAAGGAGGTAATCCATACTGACTGGTCCGCAAATCCGGTATTAGTACCGAAGAAAGATACAACTGCCCTCAGAATGTGTATAGATTACACAGGATTGAACAAGTTATGTCCGAAAGATAGGTTTGCGCTACCGCGAATCGATCAAATAATAGACGCCACTGCAGGCTCTGAGCTTTTATGCTTTTTGGATGCATACTCCGGGTACCACCAAATACGCATGAAAAAGGAAGATCAAATCAAGACTTCTTTTATAACCCCGTACGGGACGTATTACTACGTAACCATGCCTTTTGGCCTGAAGAACGCAGGTGCAACATACCAGCGTTGCATGCAACGTTGTTTGCATAGTCAGATTGGAAAAAACGTCCATGTTTACGTGGACGATATTGCTGTCGTAACCAAGGAAAAAGATACACTCCTTGAGGATTTGCGAGAAACCTTCGAAAACTTGCGCACTTACAAGATGAAGTTGAATCCATCTAAGTGCGTATTCGGGGTTCCCTCAGGAAAACTTCTAGGTTTCATCGTTTCTCACAGAGGAATAGAAGTTAACCCGGAAAAGATGAAAGCAATCTCGAACATCTCAGAGCATACGTATGAAAAAGATGTCCCAGAATTGCCGGGTTCCCCCACAGCCATAAAAAGATTTCTTAGTTGGCTGGGGGCTAAAACCCTACCACGCTTCAAGCTGTTGAAAAGTAATACGTGATTTCCGTTGCGGAAAAGGAAATAAAAAAGGGCACGGATCGAGCTAGAAAAACATGAGAAGAGGGCGACCAACACATCCGCGTCGGTTGCACCAAAATCTCGCGGCCGGCCAAGGAATTAGAAGGTGTGATTACCTGTTGGTTCCATGTACGCATGGGGCGACGAGAGCTCACGACCGGCCATCCGCGGAATTGACGACTAACAAGGCTTCTCACCCACCGTCAGCACGACGAGTGAATGCTCGATAGCGTGGCCTCTCCTCCCCTCCCCTCGCCAAGTCCAAAGTCACAAGTCACGCGATACCGCACGCGGCTTATCGACATTGGCCTTAGATTTATAGAGGGATGAGTACCGGCAGCAGCGTCGACGGGACGGGGAAGAAGACAAGGTTGGGTTTTGTCGATCCGTTCTCCAATCAAGTGATCCCTTGGCTGTTTGTTAGATTCAACGGTTGAGATGTGTGTAGTTTGCCACGGATCGGTGATGTGGAGGTAGCGGGTCGGCAAACGAGGCATGTAATTATGTGCGTGATTCTCGTAGCAATTCATATGACAAGTCGTGCAAGACGTTAAATGAGGCGTATATTTTTGATCGCCTTCATTAATGGAATGGCATGCATGGCAAGTCGCCGCCGCGGATATTTAATTCCGTCCACTGCAGAATAGACGCACGAAACTCTCTTGAGTGGTTTCATCAAACCTTTTTTTTATGTTTTTATTTCTCTCAGGGATCGAGTGAAGCGCAGGTTAATTAAATAAGGTCGTCGTTCACTTCATTCTAGGAACAATCCCGATGACATACAACTAATTGGTTCAAATCGCCCTCAAGCAATCCAGCAATTATTAATCAATCGAAGCTATCCAGTTTTTTCTGTCCTATTTAATTTATTTCTCGAACGACCGATGCATGTAATTCGGAATTTCAACATGGGCATATACAATGCATTCCTTTTATATATACACAAGAAGAAAGTACATCACAATTTACGCGTTAGCAATTTCTTAAATAGCTCAATCACAGGCCTAACTCAAGACATACATCATTAGTTACACAAGCTCTCATCAGCTCTACTATAACAAC
Source organism: Alopecurus myosuroides (assembly GCA_028641055.1). Taxonomy (NCBI): domain Eukaryota; kingdom Viridiplantae; phylum Streptophyta; class Magnoliopsida; order Poales; family Poaceae; genus Alopecurus; species Alopecurus myosuroides. The sequence goes on along the minus strand of CM054057.1, from coordinate 460,896,229 downwards.
CATGAATGCCGGCCGGCAACCGAATGTTACAAACTCTGCTCAGCATGCTGTTTTGATCTACTAGTCTATCTAGTAGAGAAAAATAGACAACACACAAAGGCCTTCACAACCAGCGGAATAATCCTTTGCTCCTCCTCTCCCCTTCACAACCTGAAATAGAAAAAAACATAAATGAACTATTCAAATGCAACCAGGCCATCTCTAGCAACGCAAAACATCCAGCCAACCACGTTAAATCAGTACCAAAACACTCTTAAAAATAAAAACTTCAGGACATTACATAATTATCCAGCCCAAGCTCTAGGACCTACCAACTAAATTTTGCAAGCATAAACATGTCGTTCTATACACGTGTGTGTGCTCATCTATGCAAGCACGGTTGGATGCAACTGCACATACAAACACGCCACCCAGAAAGAAAAAAAGTAGAAGTAGATCATTATCAGCCCCATATGTGACCGGACAACATAATAACCATATACCCATGATTTCACATCACTCCTCGCTGAGGACACAAGGGAAGAGGCACGAGCTCACCTAAGCCATGCAAACCAACAAGAAGCTGCCCTGCCATCCAAGATTCATCCCTGTCTATTATCTCCTTTACCTGAAACAAAAACACAAAGGAGATAGTCACGATCCAGATGCAACCAGGCCAGCTCCAACAAGTGCTGCCACATTAAAGCAATACCACATGACCATCTTAGAATAACAACTCAACCTCCAGGAAATTACACACAAATCTGGTCCAAAGTTGACGTTAATTGACAAAGTAGATGCCGTTTGCATCAACTGCACCCACACAAGATGACACCAAGTCATTGGCTAATTATACAGCATCAGCCCCAGTACACCTAAATCATAGGCACCAGGTCAATGGCTTGATGATGGCTCGATCAATGGAGGCAACACAGATCACGTAAGAGAGAGAAGGAGAGAAACCACAACACTCACCTAAACCACCAAGATGAATCAGGGAAACCAGCCGCTGTGAACGGTCCGTCATCGCATCGACTGCCTCGCACCCCTTGCCGGCGACCCATCAGGTGTACCTGCACGAGAATCAACAATATGACAAGACCAGGTTATCAATTGCAAGGTTTGAGCACCTGGTAATTCACTATGAAAATAATACAAGCATATTCAGTAGAGGCAAGTATACCAACATTACAAGCCACGATTTATATAGGTATACAGTTCTGGAACTCATGCTAGAATGTTAATCAGGAAGAAATAATAACTAATAAAGAACCATGTCGGTGGACTCAGGCAGTTATTAAACATAGGCACTTAAACCTCGTCGCATGACCACAGAAGAAGAGGTACAAACATATGGTAAAAACAAGAAGTACCACAGAAGAAGAGGGGATCAAGGGATGAAGAAGAGCTCACCAGAGAGGATTTGCAGTCTTAGTTGAGACAACACCGCTACCGTGGTTGCAACATGCATGGCGAACTCGCCGCCAAGAAGGTAGCCGAAGTCGAGGGTCAGCGGAGCCTACCACCACGTGCGAGGCCAATGGCCAGGTCAGCAGCACCACTGGAGCCGTAACGACCAGATTAAAGGAGCCATTACTCCCTAAGCAAGGCATGCTCAAGACCACACATGTTTACGTGATAGCATAGAAATTGTCCAACTCAGACTAGCATGGCAATAAGATAGTCTAGAACTAGAAGATAACATGATTGAGAGAGATATAGCAACCCATGTCATGTCAACAAACTTAGCAAATTACAGAGTAATCGTAGCATATGCCCAAGCATCAAATAAACAAACAAAATTCTATCGATATTATATAAACTACTACTGTCCAGGAACCGCTGACCTAGTGTATATACACACAGGCAGAGCTAGTCGATAGTTAACCATAACCACAAAGGTGAGTAGCTCAAGTATAGGGTGACTGACCACAGCAATGGGTACTAAATCATACAACCAGAACAGAGCAGATCATGCTTAATAGGAGACATTGGATTGTGCCTACTAGTTCAAACAAGCAGGACCAGAGACACAAATGCGTATGAAGGCCAGAGAACCAAGATACAATTTTTTTTACATACATTGAATCTACGACCGGCGAGTCGTGCTGCATCAGGACCAAACACTGACCCTGTATAGGGCACCATGGCACGATGTCCTTAGGCATGGAGCTGAGAAGTGAACTAATTGGCGTCCTGGGCATAGGCGGCCACATCCTCCACGCCCTTCCCCTCCCCATCGAGTTCTGCGCCGAGATAAAAAAGCATTCATACCGGAACTTTCACTACTTAGAAAATGACGTAAGCACAACACTGGAGACTCAGGCCAGCAGTGGGCATGTATAGATAACAGATAGTCAACTACACAAGACTAACAAATCAGTATTGCACCACACATTAAAAAGAGCACGGATTTAATTGAGGAAAGTACCATATCAGAGAGCACTACTACTAGTAAACTTATAAACAGAAGCAGCAGCCTATTATGTAACCACATATGACAACAATATCAGGAAACAACATAGAAATTAAGGTCCGTAATTCTTAACATCACAGAAGATGGGCTAGACTAGCACTTGCAGTGCCATGACCAAACCATAGTCATATCACAACTAAGCCTAAACGTGTAGCAAGAAAACATAGGTAAACGAGAAGGCAGGGCTGGAGATTGTGAGATTACCAGGACTGGACGGCATGCTCGATGGTGATGCATGCCAAGGCCAAATCGTCCACGGACGGGCGTCCAATCAGGTGACACCAGCGCTTGGCACCCCCTCGCCCGCATTCAGCACCCTCCCAACAACCATGGCAGTGTGCTTTCATTGGTCAGCCCCCTCGCCGTCTACCCATGTCACTGCCTGCATGCATGAAGACAATTCAAATTAAGAACAATATTTAATTAACAGTTCATATATAGACATGGCTGGATCTAAACATTAAAAGTATCACATAGACCTTTCACAACACTTTGAAAAATCCTATCGTGAAAATTTCAAACATGAGATGTGCTCAGATTGCACAATAAATCTCAATATAATTGAGAATTATATTTTGAAATATTTCAAGCATGATCAAATTTTATCACATAATGTAGGAGTCTATAAGGTTGGTTCTGAACATGAAACAAGTCAAATACACACTTAATATTTTCGGATTAGTGTCTCACAAGTTTGTATAAAAGATTTAACATTGTTGGATTCGTATCAGAAAAGAATTTCTTGCGATTGTGATTTTGTATCCATGAAGAAACTATTGTAAAACTGTTTAACTTTGACAGAATAAAGTCAACAGAGGGACTGATTGGAGACCAGATGTGCCAAGTATTCTAAAATAATAACAAGAACACTTCAGTATTATCAACCAGGATAGACAGTTTAAGACAATCAAAAAGGAAACAACCTATATATATAGCAGACAGAAACAGAGTTTGGTATAAATCAAATAAGTAGAATCAAATATGCATCGATCATGATACTACTAGCACCCAATTCCTATCAATAGCCTTCACGTTGAAGACTGAAGAAGCACACACAGACACCCAAAAAAAAAATTCTAACTTACAAGGTACCAACAACATATATCACAACTCCTTGCATGAACATACTATGTCAACAAGTAGTAGTTATGACCCATCAGTATGCATACATCAAAAATAAGCAAGGGAGCTTCATTCTATTGAATCTGATCCCTGGACGAGGCTACAGCTTGTGAAGCACGCCGTCCACCTAGTCATACTACCACCAACACTATGATTTCAAAAAATCTGCAACCAAACACAGAGAGGTTTTACTTATAGCTCTCTCTCCACAGAAAAAATTGAATTCTCAACTGAGATTAAGTTTTCAAGACCATCTGCATAAACGAAACACAGTGAAAAGCAAAAGTTTCAAAACTCCCAAGAAACCGTCCTTGCACACCATGACAAGAAAGAGTGAAGAAGACAGATACAATGTTCCCATTACAAAAGTTTATAGACGAGGAAGAAAATTGTCAGCTGACAAACAAATCAACTTAGGTAAGACAAAGCATGTGTAACGTGCCTATAGAAAAATTGCTAGGACCTGCACCGCAGGAAGACTTTTGAGATCCGTTTTGGTAAATAGAAATAGCCTTCAAATTTCTCAAAATTAAGCTGTTCAAGTATAACATTTATGGTTTAAAAAGGAAGACTTGTGGCCTTTTGCAGAAACAAGAACAGGGTTGGGTTTTAACTTACATGCTCCCAAGACTTATTAACCATATATTAGGTCTCGTGGTGAGCCCTATGTCTCCTTTTGAGATCATGAATTTTACCCTCGAAACCATGGTACTCGAATTTATTGACTTCTAGTTGTTCTGAAAGCTTTTGGTTTCTGTATTTAGCAAAATCAAGCTGCCAACCGAGAACAAAGTGTTACTACTATTTAAAGAAAATAATTAATGAAACTTACGGTGTAAAAAGGTGCAAACCTACATGGATTTCTTTGTTTAAATATATAAAGGATATACAATTTATATGCACAGATTGACAGCACTGCTGTAATGAAGAGCAGACAGTGCATGAACAAAAAACTACACAGGCGAGCAGTTTGGCAAATAATAGCAGTATGTTAATGATCAATATATCTATTTTGCACAGATTTGCAATAGTTTGAACATCGCATACTAAATATAGCTCTGTTTAAAATGCAAGCAGTGATTTATATCCAATGATTTTGCAAAAGTATAGGTTATTATATTCTCGATAAGCTCGCTAAATGAACACGAGATTCGCTTTCAGAGAGACATGGCTTTTTCTTATCTAACACTAACCATGTCATGAACAACTTCAGAAAGACCTTTTAAGTCTAGCTAAAGAGGCAGCAGGTAAAGTTGTACAGTAAACTTTGAAGTGAGGTTAAGTTACGATTGAAAAAAAAAATGTGGTTTTGGCAACGTTCATGCATCTGTCACTAGGCTGCTCATGCAACTCTGAAAGGTAATACCTGCAAGCAAGCGGGCTGGCCAATCCGGTAAAAGTGGATGTTTATAGCTGAAGGTAAAGCAACTTTTGTTGCAATTTAAGAAGCTCCTGCGGTTCATGAACTAACCTAGCAATGTCACTGACTTGAGCTACTTGATGGATGATCCAAATAAAATTCATTTAGCAAGGCTTTATACAGTAGCCTATAGAAAGCACCCGTGAACTTTTAGCAGCATCAATTGAGCCATACACTTTATTTTTGTTAACAATAAACTACCTAGAGGTTTCAAATGATGCATATATCTAACAACATGATTGACAAAATACAAGCATATGCATGTAACAGTTGCATCATGTTACTGCAGGAGAAAATATACAAAGTTACTACAGGAGAAAATGTAGAACATGTTGTACACCTACAAGAACCGGCGGCACACGGGATCTGGCCGTTAAAACTGTGAGAGATGGAGGGATGCGAGAGAGGTCTCACCGCCTGCGGCCTTGTTTCCAGCCGGAGCCGAGGAGTTGGAGTGGCCTCGTGGATCTTGAGGCCACGGGCGGCAGGAATTTGGCTGCGGTCGCCATCTGATCGTGCTTGTGTCTGCTGGGAGTTCCGAGGTCGTCCACGCACGGTCGGCAGCGTACGTTCCGGCCACACCAACAGCAGAACCAACCAACGACGGGTGGAGCCCTCCTACAGGAACTTGTACACCAATTTGACCTCCTGTGGAAAAATATTCAATGTTATTTTGAGGTCAGATTGAGATGGGGGGAGAAGAGGATTAGGATAGGGCGCAGCTGCTCATACCTAGGGGTGATGCCTTGCTAGGGTTCGCGGGCGGGGAAAGGGTGTCGCAGCACGGTAGTGCTAACCCGGACGGACGGGACAGAAGGGGAGGCGTTGTGGTCGCCGGCCTGACGGAAAGCTGCGCCTTGCTCCAATCAGCAAAGGTCCTGCATCCCCAGCTCCGGGCTGATGGATGGGCGGACTAGAAGCAGGACGGCGGCGTACCGCCCTAGCAGTAGCACTTGGATCTCCGGCCTCGAGCGCCGCCGCCAAGTCGCGCGGGAGGAGATCCCTTTCCTCCTACACGACCGTGAGATTCGGGTAGGTGAGGAACTTGTGCGGCTGAGGAGGAATCAGCCGGCGGGTGGAGGGGGGGGGACGGGGGTGGTGCTCCGGTGAGAGTCCACCGGCTGGGGGCGGCGGTGCGGAGGGGAGAGGAAGAGAGGCTCGGGAACGAATGTTGGGTTGGGTTTGTTTGGATTTTTTTTCCTTTCTCCTCGGGTGCGTTTTGTGTGTCTGGGCTGAGCGAGCGATGGTCGTTGGATCGATTTCCCTGTGGCGATCCGCGTCCTATGCTCTCGTTGGCTGGAGGCTCTTCATCTTCGCTCCTTGGAAACGTGATAAGTGACCGAATTAATTACCGCCTGAAATTATCGGTTTAGTGCTGAAATATAATGACCGAATTAATTCAAGCGTAATTATTGGTGCAGTAGCATGTTGGCATGTTACTAGTCTGCTTTGAAGTGTGCAACAATTAATGCTTTTCTTGGAGCTACCAAAGCATTTCTATTGGGGCAACACCGAGGTATACATCACATTGAAAGACGGAGCCCTTCCTGCCGTGTCGCTCCTCGGGCGACACCGGAGGACCCCAACCCTAGCCGCCTCTCAGCCCGTCCTGGCCTCTCCTCCCCTCGCTGCCGCCGCCGCCTCCTCTTTCAAAGCTTTTGACCAGCGTCTAATCCTCCCATCCGTTTTTCCTCCTAGTCCCAGATCCGTTTCGCCATGGCTTCGCTCGACCGGTTCCTCAAGCTCCACGGCGTCCTCATGGCTCATGTGTCGACGAGGACCTGTGGGTTGGGTGGTTTCCTCTCGCTTCTGGCAGTTTGCTTGGGTTCGCGGGGATCTGGCTAGGGGGCCTAGATCCGTTGCATCTGACTCTGCCTTGCCACCTCCTTGCTCGGGTGCGGGGAGGGCGGCCGACCTCTCTCGGTTGGCCGGCCGGAGCTGCAACCGCCGCCAGCTTCTTGGATGGGCTTCCTCCGGTGCTTCATTTGCATGCTTGCTAGGCGGTCGTGTGGCTGTGATGGGCTTCTTGGAGGTCGCTCGGTTGGAGGTGGAGGGTGTGGTCAGGGTTCCTGAAGGTGTTGCCTTTTGCGGTTGCTGGGGCGGCTGGCTTCGTGAAGGTGGACCCTCGTCTCATGGACGGCGGTCGAGGTTGCTATTTTCGGTATGTCGGGGCGGCGGCCCTGATCGGTGGACATGGTGGTAGCTTGGCGGTGGGCTCCGCAACGCTAGGTGCTGGACAATTCCTCGACCGTGGGGGCGGTGAGGGCTTTATCTTGGATCGATCGTGGTTGAGAGCTCGCATGCTCTATTCCAATCTTTTGTGACTCGTCTGCTCCACTCCCCTCCTATGTTGCCGATGTGACTCTGTTGGATGGTGTCGGTGGTTCCAGGTGAAAACTTTGCCCGGCTTTGCTGGGCCGGCGACGATGACACTCCTGGTGCCGCTCTCCCCCTTGGGGGCATTGTCGAGGGCCATGCCACCATGTCCTTGGGCCCCGGATGAAAATCCATGGTCCACTCGTTGGGCCGGACGGCAGCGGCGCTTTGGTGCCGCTCCCTTCTTGTAGGCGTCGTCTTGGTTGCCCAGTGTCTGCCGGTAAGCAGGTGTGTGGGTGGTTGCGGTCGTAGGCGGTGTCCTTTTCGTCGTGCTTTCAGTTCCGGTGTGCTGATTGTCCTTAATTTCCCTTGGCTGCCTTGTTGTCTTACTGTCATCTGTGCTCTCGGGTGTGCTTCTCCAACTCCGACGGTGTGGCGCTCTTCGAATCGAGCGAGGGGGCAGGGGCCCTCTTCGGACGTGGAGGCGGATGGCGCCTCGACGACGGGTTGTCCTTTAGGTTGCAGGTGCAGGCATGTCCTCAACGGTCCATAGGCTTCGTCGTCAAGTGTGCTCTCGCATCTCCTATTATCGACGATCGTTGTGGCTGACAGGGAATTGGAGCATCTCAAGTTGTGTGTCTTGTGTATTTTCTTTTGCTTGGTGTTCCATTTGTTTGTAAGTTTTTTCCTCAGCACCTATAATCTCTAGCTGTACTGGCTTTTATTAATTTAAAGTCGGGCATTATCGCCTTTTATCTAAAAAAAATTGGGGCAACACCTCTTTCTCTTCCACCCCAGCCCCTTGAGATTCCACTGTTCGATGCTGCTTCCACCCCTCTCCTTCCCTTTCTCCGGCGGCAACGCTGGCCGGTGGGAGGATGGAGTAGGTGGGAGGATCTTTGTACATAGTAGTTCTAGTAGTAGTTGTAGTTTAGTTGAGGACTTTGCTTATGTGCAGAATGGCGCTATGCCTTCTTCCTCCTCCTGGCACTTGGTGAGGTTGCTTTCGAGCAACAACTTTGCCGAGGTGAAGCTTTCCTCCGGCGATGGTCCATGGTGGACAACGCGGGCTGGTGGTGGATCTACAAGTCCGTGCTGGAATACTACGAAGCACCGATACATCCAAGTCTGTCGTTTCCGCGTACAAAACGCAGTCGGTATGCCGATACGCCTGATACGGCTTCGATACGCGTATCGGTGTCATGCCCCTTCTCCCGTTAAAAAAAGAAAACAATTCCGATACGGGCGCAGGACGCCGACGATACCTATGGGACGACGACAATACGGGTCCAGCCCAGTGATAGAAACCCTAACCCACTTCGTGTGTCTATTCCTTCATTCCGTTCGTGCTTCCTAGCAAGAGAGTGGATCGACCGCCGCCTCCCCAAGCCACCGCCCGGAATCACGTCGCCGCCGTCCCAAGCCGCCGTCCAGAATCTCGCCGCCGCCGCCTGGAATCGATCCACCTCCCCTCGGAATCTCCTCTCCTCCGCCTGGATTCGCCTATCTCCATCGCCTGGAGTCTCCTCCGACGTCGCCTCCCGCCTCGAGTCTCCTCTACCGCCGCCCATTGCCAGGAGCAAGGTAAGCTCTCCCGCCCTTTCGCCGCCCCTCGAATCTCCTCTCCTCCCCTTGCTTGCCGCCTTGCTCTGCTCTGCTCTATTATGTAATCTTATTGAACTTTTGCACTATTTGAGCAATGGTCTATGGCTGGTTTGAGACCTTTCTTAATTTGGAGTTGAAATTGGAAGTTAGGAGGCCGGGAAGTGGGAAGCATACATATCATTACGTAAGCATTCTTTACTGTTTTCCAATTCATCGTGCTTATGTGTTATGGTTATCTGAAATTCTAATGCTAGCATATGATCTATTTTGCAACTAATTATTGGAGTGTGGACATTGATGAATGATAATCATCCAGTACTTGAAAAGGAAACAAATGGGGCAGTATTCTTATCTCATCTCACGCATTCCATTATTTATGGTCTTTATTACCTGCCATATTATTATTTTTTACATATATACTCGACGTATCCGTCACACCATATCGGTGCTTCGTAGCTGGAATAAGCTCGATGGAGTGCATGTTGCAACGGATCTGGTGAGTTTCCATCCTCTCTTTTGTTGGCTGGGTGCTGGAGATGGAGAGGTAGACATGCCGGATTCTGTGGCGGTCGCGGCTCGACGAGATGGTGGCGTGCACGCTACGGCATGCCGCTTGGATGCTGCAGTTTTCTCGGCGAAGTTTCTCAAATTGTGTCACGAGTTGGTTGCCATTATCCATGGCCAAGGGTGGCCCTCCATGCTCGGCTGCAGAACACACCCAAGCTTCTCCTTCCTCCTTCATTGAGGATCTTTATCGATCTCGGTCCAGGATACCTTGCTGGTGTCGCCCCAAGTTGTGCAGTCCCAGGTGGCGGTGCTCGTGCTAGGGCCTCGAGGTCGTTCGGCGATGGAGGTGAAGACCAAGGACCCGATTGCTTTTCTGTGTTTTTTTCTGAGGTTCCGTGTGCAGAAGTTAAGGAATGTGTTGTATTTTCCTTTTCTTTAAGGGTCCTTCTTGTAACACCACGTGATTAATGCAGCTTCCAGGAGAAAATTTCCGTTGAAAAAAGTGTGCAACACCGAGTTAGTGGGAAAAAATTCTTGAAACTGCCCGATGAAAGGAGGATGCGTACGGTCTACCTCCTGCGTACTAGTAGCTTCCAGTATGAAATGCCTCCTTTTCTTCTCTTGAATTTTTTACTAACCATGCATGTGTTCCACTACTTGCTTACAACTAAAGTGTGGGACATGCATTATGGTCGAATATCCATCTAAAAACAACATCGATCATGGTCCGTGCCAACAAGACGAATAGGGGCACTGGGCTAACATGCGGCACCAGGACGCCACGGGGGAGAAATTGAGAGGGTGAGGGAAAGCTCGACCAGGAGTTTACCCTTACACGCGACCGACGTGGCTATGCTGGCTTCAGCCCTAGCATGTTTATCCCTGTCGGATATATACCGAATAGGGGTATAGAAGATGGTGGACAAAAGAGCTGGACTACCAGGGTGGCCTGCAAGGTAATGGGCTTAGGTCCATTGGGCGGCCCAGTAGTCCGACGCGCAGAAGCCGGATTCTAGAAGAACCCGGATCACGGCCCGCGTGATCTGGCTTGGAGGAGAAGACGGATTCCTTACTTTCCAAGTTACAAGTTAAACGTAGTCTTCTAGGTTTCTGGTTCTGTAAGCCCTAATCCGGCTATTATATAAAGCCGGACGGGAGATAGATTTCATAAGTTCTTTTAGTTCCAAGGTTCTAGGTCCAAGCTTAAGCCTTACGCAACTCGCCGGGAAGTTCATCCTCGACGAGTAGCTGGATCTATTCCCTTACATTGTAACCTTATTATACGGGCTTTAGTCCCACATAGTGAGAAGTGCAGGAGTAGGTACGCCGTACTGTCGCGACGTACCGAACCTGGGTAAATCCCGTGTTCTGTGTTACTACGCTATCCCGTTACCCCACGTCTCTACCGTAGTCTCATGGCACCCCAGTCTATGAAAACTACTACGATGTCTCGACAGTTGGCGCCCACCGTGGGGCAAACGACGTCAGTCGTAAAGTTCCGATCTGGGATACTAGGCGGAATTGGAAGATCGATCACTGTCGGAAGCTTGGAATTCGACGACGACGTCGGGCGCTTCCTCGACAACGGATCCTACATACCGGCGCAAAACCATCTGGTAAGTGCCTGCGTTTTACCGATTGGATCTGCTAATATCTTTATCGGATTAACCGCGGAAGCAATGGGGTTTTGCGGTGAAAGCAATTATCTCCCACCCGCCCTATACCCAGTCGAAGACGACTATGACGCCGGATTTTGCTCAGATCGCCGACAAAACAGTGATACGCACTTTATCGGCATGGTGCAATCCGAGATCGCCGAAAACACGGATGACGGAAATCCCGTGCAAGAGGCAGACAACAATACACCCGTCACAGAGACGGAAGAACCAATACCCGTCACAGAGACGGAAGATCCGACATCCGTCAACCAGACGATGAACTCGGAAACAGAGTCCGTGCTTGCCGCCATTGAGGCGAGATTAGAGTCGGAAACCGGATCGGATAACTTCGAATCCGAAGACGAAGATGATGATGCCTTCGTAAGAAAAGTTAAATCCTTTCAAGAGGGATTCCATGAAGTGCTAATGGCAAAACCAGCCGATACAACGGGTGCCGATAGCCAGGAAAGCCCTAAAACCCCTCCGCCAGCAGAGGAGAGGGAAGACGGAGAAACTTCTCCGATATTCCCTAATGTCAAGGAGATGACAGAAGATGAACCTGTCAAAAAACCGCCTTCTTCCAAGAAAAAGCACCGTGCTTCTAAAAAGCTCCAGTACAAACTCCGGAAGAAAAAGTCAGCTGATCTCGCTGATGAAAACCTGGAAGTTGGAGATATTAGTGGCACAAAGCCTACGGAAAAGAAATCTAAGGAGATCACTGCTCCGCCAATGACAGAATTGGAAGAGCAAGAACTATTACAAACTCCAGTGGGACCCAATGAACCCCCTGAGATGCTAGAAGCCAGGAGACAAGCTTTCCAACGGCAACAGCAACAACTGCTTAGATCTCGGCAACATCTCCAACAAACCCATAATGACATCAAAATTATGAAGGAAGAAATTGAGGAGTACGAGAGAAAGCATAGATCTGCCTTAAAACCTACGAGGTTACCCGGAATTACAAAACCGGAAGAACTGCCGCCGAAAGAAAGGTTCTATAACCCATCTTGGCAAAAGCAGTTAAACGGCAAAGATGCCAAGGGCGAACCAATATACAAAACCGCAGCCGAAAACGCGGAAGCAGCGTTCGCCATCTTGAATAATGATCTGTACTCCAACGGGGAAAAACTCCAGGGGGTGTATGCTTTCCTAGGAAAAGCATTACAGCAGCAACAGCGAGGACAAGAGCGATCAGGGAAGCTGCATGATAATTCCGCCCTCTGCAAAACCGTTACTTGCGCTGCTGGAGCACCTGGACCGGAAGAACCCGGAGATTCGGATAAAAAAGAGGATCCGAGAAAAGACAGGAAAAACCCCGACAACCGGGACGCAGCGTCTAGAACCGGACCTCATCTCCCGAAAGATGGATATAAACCACACGATCGGGAAGACAAACACCGGAATGACGGCAAAATAATGCCACCTCCGAGAAACCCAGCTGAAAAAGCTGGAAGATACGATACACCTCACAGACGTGAAAGATCTCGGACACCGCCCAAAGATAAGGAAAGGTATAGGAGCAGGACTCCACCTAATCCCAGAGGGCGTGACAACGGAAGAGATAGAGATAACCTCGGAAAAACGCGTCCGTGCAACAATGGAAAAGAAAGGAGCAGATCCCCTTCTGTCCATTCAGCCGGGAGATACTCTGCACATATTGACAGAGCAGAAAAGGATGATCTATACTTTGGTCCTAAGTGTTTTACAGACAGGATCCGAAGGATAACCCTGCATTCTGGCTTCGCCAAAGTTGGTCCAACCTACCAAAAATATACCGGCAGTACAAACCCGGATACCTGGCTTTCAGATTATTACACAGCCGTCCAGATCAACAACGGGACAGACCTGGAAGCTGTCAAGTTTCTTCCCCTAATGTTGCTAGACGGAGCCAGAGATTGGATTAATGGTTTACCATCAAGAACTGTCGACAGTTGGGATGATATGGCGAGAGTATTTACTCAGCATTTTCGAGGAACATACAAACGCCCAAATAGCATCAACCAGCTGAACCGTTGCACCCAATTTGAAGACGAACCATACGTGGATTTCATCTCCAGATGGACTGCAATGAAGAATAGTTGCTCTGGAGTAACTGACGTACAAGCAATGCATGCTTTCGTCAATGGCCTAAAACCCGGACTTGTACCGTTCATGGTTGGTTCTAAAAAGCACAAAGATCTCGGATCTATGCTTACAACCGCTAATGAGCATGCTGCAGCCGAAGACGATATCAGAGCAAGAGGAGGCAATATTGAGTCACTGATACTGGCCAAGAAAACACCTCGTTCTGATAAAAAAGGAACCCCGGAGTCAACAACAAAGCCCAAGGAGGTTAACTTAGCCTTTGGAGGAGAAAAAGGGAACAAGTGGAAAGGCCGCAGTCCGGATCCCATCAATTACACTCCTGAAGAATGGGAGAGAATTAAGTCGGAACCCTGCGTCCACCACTCTCAGTTTGGGAAACCAACCCACACGAACGCGCAATGCCGGCTAAACAAGCATATGAAAGGCAATGCAGGATCCGGAAATAAAGGGAAGGGTTCCAAGAGGAAACCTGCCAAACAAAAGCCAGAAGCTGAAAAATAAGACAGTGAATCGGACACTGATGATAAAATACAGGAACAACAGCGAAAAGGCGAACCTAAATTTCCGAGAGTTGACGGAGAAGAAATGCTAACTTTCCTAGCAACCCCGTCAGCAAAGGTGGCCAAAAGGACACTTCGAGAAATAAACGCGGTTGTTCCTGCAACCCCAAAATTCTTGAAGTATTCCAACACACCGATAATCTGGGATCAGTCTGATCATCCCGGAAATATCCCTGAACCCGGCACACAAGCTCTTGTTGTAAGCCCTATTGTTCAAAACACTAGGCTAAGAAGAGTGCTGATGGACGGAGGATCCAGCATCAATATAATGTACCTAGATACACTGAAGCACTTGAAGATATCCGAGTCCCAGCTCAATTACAGCAATATACGCTTCCATGGCATCGTTCCTGGCAGGCAAGCACGATCCCTAGGAGAAATTTCCCTAGATGTCACCTTCGGAGATAAAGACCACTTCCGGCAGGAAAAAGTATCCTTCGAAGTTGTGCCGTTCGAGAGCGTGTATCACGCAATACTCGGACGTCCGGCTTTCGCCAAGTTTATGGCAAGATCTTGCTACATCTACAACAAGCTGAAGATGCCAGGACCCAAAGGAGGAGTAATCACCATTGCCGGTGATTTCAAGCTGGCAAATGAGTTGGAGAAGCAAAACGCCCTTTGCGCTCAAAGAGTTATAGCTCAGGAAGAACTGAAGGAGTTAGCCAAGGAGGTATCGCCGAAAGAAATGCCGGCAGGAAAAGAAACCCGGAAGCCAACAGATAGCTTCAAGGCATCCGAGAATACAAGACAGGTAATCCTAGATCCCAAAGATCCGACAAAATTCGTCGTTGTTGGGACTGGGATGACCGACAAATAGGAAGGCGAGCTCATCAAGTTCCTCCGTGAGAACTGGGACATTTTTGCCTGGTGTCCAGCTGACATGCCAGGCGTACCCAGGGAACTTGCTGAGCACCAACTCAAGGTTATTCCCGGATCAAAACCCGTCAAACAAGGTCTCCGTCGATTTGACGGAAGAAGACGGAAGGCTATTGGCAAGGAAATTATCCGGCTTTTAGCAGCGGATTTCATCAAGGAGGTAATCCATACTGACTGGTCCGCAAATCCGGTATTAGTACCGAAGAAAGATACAACTGCCCTCAGAATGTGTATAGATTACACAGGATTGAACAAGTTATGTCCGAAAGATAGGTTTGCGCTACCGCGAATCGATCAAATAATAGACGCCACTGCAGGCTCTGAGCTTTTATGCTTTTTGGATGCATACTCCGGGTACCACCAAATACGCATGAAAAAGGAAGATCAAATCAAGACTTCTTTTATAACCCCGTACGGGACGTATTACTACGTAACCATGCCTTTTGGCCTGAAGAACGCAGGTGCAACATACCAGCGTTGCATGCAACGTTGTTTGCATAGTCAGATTGGAAAAAAACGTCCATGTTTACGTGGACGATATTGCTGTCGTAACCAAGGAAAAAGATACACTCCTTGAGGATTTGCGAGAAACCTTCGAAAACTTGCGCACTTACAAGATGAAGTTGAATCCATCTAAGTGCGTATTCGGGGTTCCCTCAGGAAAACTTCTAGGTTTCATCGTTTCTCACAGAGGAATAGAAGTTAACCCGGAAAAGATGAAAGCAATCTCGAACATCTCAGAGCATACGTATGAAAAAGATGTCCCAGAATTGCCGGGTTCCCCCACAGCCATAAAAAGATTTCTTAGTTGGCTGGGGGCTAAAACCCTACCACGCTTCAAGCTGTTGAAAAGTTTCGACAAGGTCAAGTGGATTGCGGAAGCCTGGGAACACCTAGCAAGTTATGTCCCCTTCTGTACTTAGTTCAAATCTATGTAAACATCTTTTGAGATCATGAAATAAAGTTGTCGGAATGCTGTCATCTATTTTTCTTATAAGTACAAAGTGTTTCCGCCTCATCTATTTCCCAATGATCTTACAAATTTCTCAATGTTAACCCGAATTGTGCTTGCGTACTCGGCGTTACATAACTGAATGATTTTTCAGCCTTTTAACGGCTAAAGGAAACTTGAATTGCCTGCGTGCCCAAGTTTCACTTAAAACTTTCCTTGTTTCTCTAAGTCTTATCTGATCGTGCGTATGCTGGGTTACTGGAACTAGTTAGTAAAAATGCCTTTAGCATGATTCATGTTTTCGAGTTTCAAAACTGCTTGGTTCGTCCCCAGTTACTCGGCATAACGATTCATAATGCTGTTTGAGCCATTTCAAACACTAAGGACAGTTAAAGCATACACACCAGAGAACTTAGAAGATAAAGGAATGGTAAAATTCAAACAACTTGCAAAGTAATTTCATAGTTTAAACTGCAAAAGGCGGAATTTTCATTAATACATATGAAGCATTACATTTCGGATTACAAATGAAAGAACAGTAATGCTCCTATTGTCTAATTTTTCTATCCAGGTTCCAGGTAACCCTTCAAGAATCCGACTCCTCCTCGCTGCTCTCTTCATCGGGGATTGGAGGAGCTTCTTCTTCTGGATAGTTGACGGCGACATTTACCATGGCGGCAATCTGGGTGGCGTGGCCCTTAACTTCACCAAAGATGGTGGATCGTTGCGCATCCGTGTATCCCTGAGGGACACCGGTGGCCACACGCCAGGATTTGGCACTAGGCTAGTGCATGCGCATAAGGCCTAAGGCCATGCGCGCACCACCCCGTGCAGCGGAGCGGAGAACAGACTCCTTGGACTCCGCCACCTCCATGATGATACCCGGAAGTTTTTCAACCTCCGAGCATTCCCCAGATTTTTCGGGAAGAAACTTGCCTACTAGCTGCGTTGCAGCAGCCTTCACCAAGTTCCATGTCTCCCCGAAAGCTCGGATGCCTGCTGAAAGTAAAGTATAGGCACCTAGAGGGGGGGGTGAATAGGTGCTACGACCAATTTTAATTTTTCTTAAGATTTAGGCTTGACAAGAAGGTAAATTCTCTAGATTATGCAACTAGGGGTGAATTTACCTATATGACAAGGCAAGCAATTAAGACAACTAGAACAACACTTAATGCAACTAGTACAACAATAAATGTGACAAGTACTAGAAGTAAATAGGGAGGAACGAGATAACCGATGGAAGCACACGGAGACACGATGTATTCCCGAGTTCCTCCTTGTTAAGGGAGTACGCCTCGTTGGAGGGGTGTGAGCTCGCCACGAAGGCCTACTCAACGCCACAAAGGCCTCACCCTATTCTCCGATGAACTTCGCCACAAAGGCCTAGTTCACCTTCCACTATAGAACCCCTTTGAGGCGGGGATCGAATCCTTTACAAACAAGTTTGGGGCACACACCCACAACTTAATTGGGGGCTCCCAACACTCACAAATCACCAAGAGTAGCAAGAAGCCTAGGTTCTCCACATGAGGAAACCCTAGGCCAAGATTCCTCTAGCAAAGGAGAAGGGAAATGAAATCCGGTTGGTGAAGACGTAGATCGGGGCCTTCTCCTTCAATCCACCAAAGATCTAGGCTTTTGGGTGGTTGGATTGGGAGATCTAGCAAGGTGGTTGAGCTTCAACAATGGAGTCTTTAAGTCTGGTCGAGCTAACTTGAGGTTGGTGGAGGGGAGGGGGTATTTATACCCCCCATAAATGCAAAGAGCCGTTGGAGCTTTTCTGGCGAAAGTCACACCGGAGACTCCGGTGTAAAGACCGGAGACTCCGGTCTGGGCCGGAGACTCCGGACAGTTTCCGGTGTCACAAATCTTCAGGGAAAATCCACTCCGGAGACTCCGGTCTGGTGGACCGGAGACTCCGGTCTTGGTGCTTCGAATATGCAGAGAGTATGTCTGTGGTCTTGCGATCGAAGGAAACAAATACTCACACCGGAGACTCCGGTAAGTATCCGGTAAGACTCCGGTGTGGGTTCAGTGCGCGACACCACCAAGTCCTTAGAGAAAAACCTGAAGAAAAGCCCACACCGGAGACTCCGGACAGTCTCCGGACACTCTCCGGTGTGGGTACAGTACGCGACACCAGAATTTCCTTAGCCAAAATCCCTGATCAAATATCCACACCGGAGACTCCGGTCTGGTAGACCGGAGACTCCGGCCTGGAGAAAATTCCAGAGAGCAGAGATATTGGACAACAGCTCCTTTTTGTACCTCATCACCACAAATGATAATATGTTGACGTAACCCCTGAAATACATCAAACACCTATTAGATTACATGTGTTGTTAACAAACACCAAAACAAGATGATTTAAGCGCGTTTGCACTTTCAATCTCCCCCTTTTTGGTGTTTGATGACAACACACATAAAATGGCAAATAGATCATAGCTAGGCTTTGTTTGTAAAAGATAGAGCACTCACTAAGTGAGCTCCCCCTATTTTTCACAAACAAAGCCCCACTTGAACAAACATTAGTGAACCATTACAAGTAGTAGAGACAAGGATATGATAAATATAAGATAGTTTCACGGTCTCTCACAAATAACAACCATAGTTCACTAAGCACTTAAAATCGAAATCAACTAGGATAGTGGGAACACAAGCCATAAGAGGCAAAACAAGTTCAACGACTTGTGTTCCGAAGCAAATAAAGCAAAAAGAAGAAGCCAAAGCTACTTCTCCCCCTTTGGCATCGAGACACCAAAAAGGGGCGAAGAGAACACCGTGGTCCAACAAGCTCAGTCCTCATCCTCATAGTCCTCATCATCATCCTCCCCAGGTTCTGTGTCACCCTCATCATCATCAGCTCCACTCCCATCATCATCATCATCATCACCGGAGGCAAAGTCACCAAGGTCCTCATCCTCTGGATCATCCTCAGGCTGATCATCAACGAAGTCCTCCTCAATCTCCGGGGTCCTAGCACGGTGAGTCGAGGTGGAAGGAGCCGAGGTGACATCCTCAAAGTCACCCCAAGGAAACTGATCAATGTTCCACCCCTCATAGGACATAGTCACAGAAGCAGTGGGAGGGGTGGGTGGAGTGGTGGGAGGAGTGCCCATAGGAGGGGTAGCACCAAGGCCCGCATGGTCATGCAGCTTGGTGATCATCTTCTTCAGCTCACGTCTCTCCTTATAGGCCACATGGTTCTCCTTGTGCACAGCCACAGTCATGCAAAGAATGTTACGCTGGAACCACGTGAGCTTCTTCATCTCATCCTGCGTCTCCTCCCTGCTAGAGCGGCGAGAGGGAGGATCGGCATTCTTCCTCCTCGAGCCAGAAGGTGCCTCAACATCCCCCATGGGAGTGTCATCATCATCACGAGAGTGTCCGGACAGAATCTGGAGGGAGCCAACAGGGTGAACAGTATCGTGGGCTAAGCCAGGCAGCTGGTCAAGAATGAGCCTCATCACATATGGAGCATAGACAGGCACCTTCTTGATCTCAATCATAGCACAGTAAATCTCCTCCTTAATAAAGTGCATCACGTCAATCTCAAATCCCTCGCCATCAGGGCCGGCAAGGTGACACTGGAAAGCCTGATAAAGGAGGTTCACTAGGCCACCACGAATAGCATCAACGTTCCCCACCTTGGGAGCAATGTTACAGCGAAAGAGACGAAGGCAAATGTTGTAGACCCTCTTCAGATTCTTGGCCGTGCCGCAGCTGGAGAGCTTGTCATACATAGGAGCCATGCGCTTTTTATCATAAGCAACTCCATGAACGTGCATACGCTCACCATTCCCTTCTCCCCAAGGGTAACCAAGAAGCTCAGCAAAGCGTTCCATGGACGACTCGCACTCCACTGTCCCAGACATCCACTTCATAGTGACCTTCTCATCTTCAGCAAGAGTGACAGTGGCAAAGAACTGCTGGATAATAGGAGGGTTGTAGTTCTGCTGAATGCCCACAAGCTGCTCGAGACCCAGCTTCCTAGTGATCCAGACTGCCTCCTCAAAGTACTCAGATCGTCCAAGTGCCTCTAAGTCAAGGACTTTCTGTGGACACACGGGCTGCCTGAACTGAGAATAGATCTCCTCCATGATCAACTCGGACTCCCTCCTCCAATAGTGGGCTGTATGAGCAGTGCGGGGCATCTCGAAGAAAGGACGACCCCTCATAAGCCGGTACTCCTTCTTGCTCAAGGAAACCACTGAGGATAAAGAATCATATCTTGCCTTCTTTGCAATTTCAGCATTCATTCTGCTTTCGTGCTTGTTTTTCTGACGCCTCTCACTCTCAAAGGCACCCCTCTGACCATAACGACCGGTGGCTTCATCAACAACCATATAGTTGCGGGAGTGAGGGCGAGACTTTCGCTTGACCACGGCCTTCAACTTTTTTCCTGAAAACCAACACAAACAGAACAACAACAGAGAAAACAAGGAAAATGAGCAAACATGTCCAATGAGGTGCAGAAACACTGCAGATGCACCAGCAGACGCATCTGAAAGAACCACACCGGAGTCTCCGGTCTGAGACACCGGAGTCTCCGGTCTGATAAACAACGAGGTGCAGGGTTCTTAACAGAGGGTTCTACTGATGAATCTAAGCAAGTTCTACACATAAAAACTAGCCATAGGAAGTTCTACCAACAGAAAGTGCATCATCCCCAAAAAGGTCACCTAGGTTTTCAGATCTAGATGAAAAAACAGAGAACATACGAGGGGGAGAGGATGTACCCTTGCTTCCTTGGCCTGTCATTGTCTCTCCACGGATGGGAGAGGCAAGGGGAAGGTTGGGGGCGGAGGAAATCGCCCCGGGTCGGCTCCTGGTGAAGGCGGCGGCGCTGCAGTGCGTTGGGGGGGCGTGGGGGAAGTGGGGAATGAAACCCTAACTTCCCTCAGCCCCCAGATTAAATAGCACTCGCAGCACACCGGAGTCTCCGGTGTTAACACCGGAGTCTCCGGCCTGACCGGAGTCTCCGGTATGGTACACCGGAGTCTCCGGCCTTTCACCAGAAAAACGACCCAAAAGAACATGTAATGCTCGAAAACACCAAATATGAGTTTTTGGCAAGAAACTCAGAAGCAACTCAAGGAGGGAAAAAAGTACTCAAAAAAAATTAGAAGGAAATGAAGGACATCAAATGTGAGTACATCCCTTAACAAAAAAAATGCCAAAAGCTCCCAAATAAGAACCAATGCTCGACGGAAGAGGTTGGTGGCCTAGGCCACCATGTAAGAGTTTATGGTATGCAACCGCGAAGATATATCTTGGGGGCATTGCCATTACTCAACATTGAAGCTCACAATTCAACATTAGAAAAAGAGAGTTTACAATGAATTTTTTGCTTTGGGCATAATGGGGGGAGGGATAACCCAATGTGTTAGGATAACACTCCCCCTATGTCCATGCCTACATCTAGACGTAAAAGCGTTTCATCTATAGGGGTGTGTGCAAGATAGTCAAGTCAAGCTCCTTGAATCAATCACATTTAGCTCATTCCTCAAGAACAAGAATCTTGCATCATCAAGTGGCTTCGTGAATATATCCGCAAGATTGTCCTTGGTGGGCACATAACTTAGTGCAATGTCTCCTCTTGCCACGTGATCACGGATGAAGTGGTGGCGAATTTCAATGTGCTTCATCCTTGTGTGTTGCACCGGGTTGTAAGCAATCTTGATGGCACTTTCATTGTCACATAAAAGAGGCACTTTGTCCAAATGGACACCATATTCCTTAAGAGTTTGCCTCATCCATAACAATTGGGTGCATGCACTAGCGGCGGCAACATACTCGGCTTCGGCGGTGGAGAGTGAAATGCAATTTTGTTTCTTCGAGGACCAACTTACAAGGGACCTACCAAGAAATTGGCAAGCCCCGGAAGTTGACTTCCTATCATCTTGATCACCCGCCCAATCGGAATCCGTATAACCATGGAGAGAGAATTGTGCCCCCTTTGGGTACCACAAACCAAATCTTGGGGTATGAACCAAATAACGAAAGATCCTATGAACCGCCACTAAGTGGCAATCCTTAGGAGCCGCTTGATACCTTGCACACACACCTACACTCAAAACGATATCGGGTCTAGATGCACAAAGATAGAGCAAAGAACCAATCATAGAACGATAAAGTTTTTGATCCACATCCTTACTCCCTTTAGGATTGCGTGATAGATGACACTTGACTTGCATAGGAGTGGTTTTGATCTTTGCCTCTTGGAAGTTAAATCTCTTGAGCATGTCTTGAGTATACTTGGCTTGAGAAATGAAAGTACCACGGGCCAATTGCTTGATCTCAAAGCCAAGGAAGAATTTAAGCTCACCCATCATAGACATCTCGAACCTGTCAGTCATAAGCTTAGAGAACTCATTATTGAAAGCTTGGTTAGTTGAGCCAAAGATAATATCGTCCACATAGAGTTGGCATATAAAAAGCTCTCCTTTTACTCTCTTGGTGAAGAGAGTGGGGTCAATCTTCCCAACTTCGAAACCACGATCATCTAACAACTCCCTAAGGTGCTCATACCAAGCACGAGGTGCTTGTTTGAGACCATAGAGAGCCTTGTCAAGTTTGTAAACGTGGTTAGGAAAGTTGAGATTCTCAAACCCCGGAGGTTTCTTGACATATACCTCCTCTTTTAGAGGACCATTCAAGAAAGCACTTTTCACATCCATTTGTTGTAATTTGAAATTATGTGAGGATGCATAAGCAAGGAGGATACGGATGGACTCAAGGCGAGCCACGGGCGCGTAGGTTTCATCAAAGTCAATGCCTTCAACTTGGGTGTAACCTTGAGCGACCAATCTTGCCTTGTTCCTAATGACAATGCCATTCTCATCTTGCTTGTTCTTGAATATCCACTTGGTGCCAATAACATTGTGGCAATCCTTGGGTTTCTCAACCAATCTCCAAACCTTGTTGCGCTCAAAGTTATTGAGCTCATCATGCATAGCTTCAACCCAATCGGAGTCCTCAAGAGCTTCAAACACTTTCTTAGGCTCCACCATAGAGATATGAGCTTGATGCTCACAAAAATGAGCCAATTGCCTTCTAGTGGATCTTCTAGTTTGAACATCCTCCAAGACCTTGTCATCTTGGGCATCAATTAGCTTCAAAGCTCTTCTTATCCTATTGATGCGACGGGCTTCGATCTCCTCATTATTGCGAGGAGGAGAAACTTGATCATCTTGATCATTTGGGTCCCCATCTTGACCATCATGGCCTTGATCATCAACATTGTCAACAACAATATCTTCAACACTAGCTTCATTTTGAGAAGAGGATGACGAGGAAGAATGATCTTGGCCTTGATCTTGACTCGCATTAGTGAGAGGAGTGGGTATGACTTGCGGAGTCACTTGATCAATGAGAGGAGGGTCTTGAATATGTTCTCGGTTAGGTGTAGTGGTTGGCTCCTTGGCTTGATCTTCACATGTAGAGGAGGGCTCCACTTGGGTAGAGCATAGTCCTTCTCGAGTCGCCATAAGGTGTCCCTCGATGGGGCGGAAGAATCCCACACCCATCCTTCCTATGGCTTCTTGAGGCATTTCAACATCTACATTTGAAACATGAAATTGCGCCACTTGGGAGCCGTCATTTTCCTCGAAAACCACACTACAAGATTCTATGACAATCCGTGAGGCTTTGTCATAGACTCTATAAGTGTGGGATTCGGCACCGTAACCAACAAAAATACCCTCAATAGTTTTGGATTGAAATTTCGACAACCTAATACCCTTGATCAAATAAAAGCACTTACAACCGAATACCCGGAAGTAGGATACGTTGGGCTTGTTGCCGGTGAGGATCTCATATGGGGTCTTGCACAAGCCTTTGCGGATGTAGAGGCGGTTGGAGGAGTGGCATGCGGTGGATATGGCCTCGGCCCATAAATATTGGGGAGAAGAGTACTCCGCCAACATGGTCCTTGCCATATCCAAGAGAGTGCGATTCTTCCTTTCGGCAACACCATTTTGTTGAGGAGTGTAAGTGGCGGAGTATTGGTGGCGAATGCCTTCTTCACTAAGAAATTCATTCAATGTATAGTTCTTGAACTCCGAACCATTATCACTCCTAATAGCCATGATTTGCACATTGTGTTGACGTTGCACTTCGTTGGAGAAGTCGATGATGGTTTGTTGGGTCTCACTTTTGCACTTGAAGAAATAAACCCAAGTGTATCTTGAGTAATCATCGACAATCACCAAGCAATACTTCTTGCCACCAAGACTTGCTTCGGGCACGGCACCAAAGAGATCAACATGGAGAAGCTCCAAGATCCTCTTTGATGAAATAATAGTCTTGGCCTTGTGCACAATGTCATGCATCTTCCCTTCAACACACGACCTACAAACACGATCCTTTGCAAAGGAAACATTTTCTTTTAGTCCAACAATAAGGCCACTTTTGTGAAGACTTTGCAAAGTTCTCATGTTGACATGGGATAGGCGGCGATGCCACAACCATCCCAAGTCCGCCTTCCCGAAAAGACACATTGCTTGAGTGTTGGTTGACTTCGAAAAGTCCACCACATACAACTCATTTTCAACATGTCCCACGTGAACGACGTCAAGAGTCTTGCTTCTCAAAAGGACCACAATATCACCATCAAAGAAGACGGAAAGACCCATCTTACTAAGAGAACGGACGGAAAGTAAATTGTAACCAAGGGATTAGACAAGCATGACGTTCACGATAGTGATATCGGGAGCCACCACAACCTTGCCAAATCCGGATACCTTAGACTTGGACGAGTCCCCATAGGTGACGGTTGCTTGGATGTCATTTGGTTGCAACTCCGTCACAAGTTCTTTGCTTCCGGTCATATGATTAGTGCATCCACTATCAAGAATCCATTTAGTCCCACCGGAAGCATAGTCCTGCAAGAGATCATTGACTAGAGTTAGGACCCAAGTTGGGTCCCTTCATGTTAGCAACAAGGGTCTTTGGAACCCATATAGTGTAGTCAATAAAACCCTCAATAGGACCAACATATTTAGCTTGCACAACACCATAATAATCAACATATAAGAAATGGTGTGGGTTGTTAGTTCCCGCGGAGGTGCTACGAGTAGTGTTGTCCCTCATGACATTGCTACTTGAGGCACCATTGCTTGCTTGTGCGGGTGTGCTATGAGTAGGATTGTCCCTAATGACAATACCACCCGAAGCAACATTCTTGTTCTTCTTGTTGTTCTTCTTCTTCTTGTTCTTTTTCTTGGCTACATAGCCAAGACCTTGCTTGCCCACTTGTTGCCTTGGAGCACTCAATTGTGATCTAGAAATGACCACATTAGAGCTTGAGGCAACCACTTTTGGAGTGGCAAGCACCACCTTTTCAACTTGAGTGCTTTTTCCCTTGAGCCTTGCGAGCTCATCCTTCAACCTAGCATTTTCTTCAATAATATTTGCATGATCACAAGAAGAGGTAGAAGTGCTAGGATGATTAAATTGAGTAAGTTGAGTTTGAAGTTGTTCATGCAACTCTTTGAGGGATGAGTGTTCGCTTTCCAAAGCTTTGTGAGCAATGGTTAGCTTTTCAAACTCCTCGGTTAGTTTACCATGACCAACCCCAAACTCTACTTTATCCTTTTTAGCCTTTTTATATTTAGCAATAGCAAGATCACGTTCCTTAATGATTTTAGAGACAAGTTCATTATGGGTAGTTTCAATAGTTTCAAGTTCATCTTCTAGAGAAACTCTACCATCATGTTCTTCTTCAAGAGTCATTGAGAGGGATGCAATTTCATCCGCATCCCTTCTCTCAATCTCACCTTTCTTCTCAAGAGACTCTTGGGCCTCTCCCAATTGCCTCATGAGATGCTCAAAGTACTTCTTGGTCTCCCCTTGCATGTTAGACATAAAACGGTCCAAAGAGGCCCTTTCCTCTTCTTCTCTAAGACTAGCAATATGTTCTAGTTCACTAGGGGTCTTAGAGTTAGGAGAAGATGATACCTCCGTGGTCTTAGCCATGAAGCACTTGGCATTGCGTTGAGGAAGATTTTCATTGGGGGATTCAAAGAGAGATGACGAAGATGGAGTGGAAGCAATAGCTAGAGCGGCCACTTCACTTGTGGTTTCTTCTTCTTCATCACTCCCGGAATCATACTCCTCTTGAGTCAAGAGCACAAACTTGGTGGGGGTCTTCTTGTTGAAAGGTTTCTTCTTGAAGTGAGGTTTCTTGTATTCAACCTTGGACTTGTCCTTGCGGATGAGCTTCCCGCTATGGTTCTCTCTATTCTCATAGGGGCACTCCGCAATGAAGTGGTACTTGTCTTGGCAATTGAAGCAAGATCTCACTCTTTGAGCCCCATCATTACCATACCGAGACTTGGTCTTTTCCTCAACAAATTTCTTGCCTTTTGGGGGATTGTTCCAAAAATTTTGCACGGTGAGAGCAATTAGATCTTTTAGAACGGGATCATATTCTTGTTCCTTCAAAGGAGGCAATGCTTCTTCACCATCTTCATAATTCTCAACTTCTCTTGCCAACACCTTGGCCTTCAAAGCAACGGAAGCTCCTTGATGCATCCCAATGGCCCTAGCACGGTTGTCAAGAGCATTCTTGGTTTGCACTTTGTAGGAGCTCAATTCTTGCATGACTTGGGTAGAGGTCATGATGGAGAAATCATGTCTCCCTTGAATGCTCTTCATATCCGTGCCCTCAAAAGGCATCACGGCAATTATGAACTTCCTCTTGATCCAAGCATCATCAATATGTGTTGCACCCGCATTAGAGAAAGCGGTGGCAAGAGATTTGAGCCTCCGATACATGTCAACGTGATCTTCTCCATCACGCATGAAAAATCCTTCGGCCTCATTGGTCAAGGTGTCATAGCGATTTCTTTGCATGCTTTCATTCCCAACAAACATGATGACAAGTGCATCCCATGTTTCTTTGGCGGTGGAGAAGTGTTGAAGATGCGGCATGTGATTGGGCCCCACGGCTTGATGAAGGATGGATAAAGCGGTGTAATTGAGTTGGCAATCTACAACCTCTCTTCTTGTGAGATTCTTGGGATCATATGGCTTGTATCCATCACGAGTGATTCTCCAAAGATCTATACAAGAAGAGTTCAAGTGAGTCTCCATGTAGTATTGCCATTCACGAAAAGAATATGCATCAATTTTAGGTGGATCTCCCCTAGGAATTATATGAGGAAAAGGAATGGGAGGATCGGGAGAATATGAGCCTTCTACGGCACGATATCCTTCCTTTCCACTCGCACCCTTCTTAGAGGATTGTTCGGCGGAAGCAGTTTTAGGTAGTTCACCATCAACCCCAATCTTGGCACCCTCCGTTTCCGGAGGGGATGAGTCGACCACCTCCGGTTCCTTGGTTTTGAGGAGTGTTGTCATGAGTAGACGCAACTCCTCAAATTTAGTGTCTATGGATGAGGTCAATGATTCTCTCAAAGCATTGAGATCATTCATGGACACATTTACTTCGGACGGAGCGTCATCCTCATCACCCATACTTAAACTCTTAGGCGGTTAAGCCCGATAGAAGAGCCGAGGCTCTGATACCAATTGAAAGTAAAGTATAGGCACCTAGAGGGGGGGTGAATAGGTGCTACGACCAATTTTAATTTTTCTTAAGATTTAGGCTTGACAAGAAGGTAAATTCTCTAGATTATGCAACTAGGGGTGAATTTACCTATATGACAAGGCAAGCAATTAAGACAACTAGAACAACACTTAATGCAACTAGTACAACAATAAATGTGACAAGTACTAGAAGTAAATAGGGAGGAACGAGATAACCGATGGAAGCACACGGAGACACGATGTATTCCCGAGTTCCTCCTTGTTAAGGGAGTACGTCTCGTTGGAGGGGTGTGAGCTCGCCACGAAGGCCTACTCAACGCCACAAAGGCCTCACCCTATTCTCCGATGAACTTCACCACAAAGGCCTAGTTCACCTTCCACTATAGAACCCCTTTGAGGCGGGGATCGAATCCTTTACAAACAAGTTTGGGGCACACACCCACAACTTAATTGGGGGCTCCCAACACTCACAAATCACCAAGAGTAGCAAGAAGCCTAGGTTCTCCACATGAGGAAACCCTAGGCCAAGATTCCTCTAGCAAAGGAGAAGGGAAATGAAATCCGGTTGGTGAAGACGTAGATCGGGGCCTTCTCCTTCAATCCACCAAAGATCTAGGCTTTTGGGTGGTTGGATTGGGAGATCTAGCAAGGTGGTTGAGCTTCAACAATGGAGTCTTTAAGTCTGGTCGAGCTAACTTGAGGTTGGTGGAGGGGAGGGGGTATTTATACCCCCCATAAATGCAAAGAGCCGTTGGAGCTTTTCTGGCGAAAGTCACACCGGAGACTCCGGTGTAAAGACCGGAGACTCCGGTCTGGGCCGGAGACTCCGGACAGTTTCCGGTGTCACAAATCTTCAGGGAAAATCCACTCCGGAGACTCCGGTCTGGTGGACCGGAGACTCCGGTCTTGGTGCTTCGAATATGCAGAGAGTATGTCTGTGGTCTTGCGATCGAAGGAAACAAATACTCACACCGGAGACTCCGGTAAGTATCCGGTAAGACTCCGGTGTGGGTTCAGTGCGCGACACCACCAAGTCCTTAGAGAAAAACCTGAAGAAAAGCCCACACCGGAGACTCCGGACAGTCTCCGGACACTCTCCGGTGTGGGTACAGTACGCGACACCAGAATTTCCTTAGCCAAAATCCCTGATCAAATATCCACACCGGAGACTCCGGTCTGGTAGACCGGAGACTCCGGCCTGGAGAAAATTCCAGAGAGCAGAGATATTGGACAACAGCTCCTTTTTGTACCTCATCACCACAAATGATAATATGTTGACGTAACCCCTGAAATACATCAAACACCTATTAGATTACATGTGTTGTTAACAAACACCAAAACAAGATGATTTAAGCGCGTTTGCACTTTCACCTGCAGCCCGAGTGCCATCTGGGGTGTCTCCTGGTTGATCCAATAAAACATACAAAAGGGTTAAGGAGACAAACAGAGAAAACAAAACATGGAAAGATGAGGACAAGGGTAAGAAATTTACCGATGAGTTTATCGATCTCGGAAACTTCCTCCAGGCGAAGATTCAGAGCTTCAGTCAAATCCTGAATGGTGGATTTGTCTTTCTCTGCCTGTTCGGAAGCCTTGGAGTTAGCCACTCCAAGGGCCAGATTGCTGGCTTCCAGGTCTTGTTGAGCCTTCACAAGATTCTTGTGAAGCTCAATGTTCTCATTACGGAGAATCTCGGCGTTGCCGGAATCTTCCGCTGCTTGTTTAGCTTCAGCTAAAGCAGCTGAAAAGCAAGGGAAAATCCGAGTTGATCAATTTCCTCGGGAAAAAACTTAGACAAAATCTTAAATCGGAAATTTCAAAACGAAAAAGCTTGCCTTTCGTTTCCGTCAAAGCGAGCTGAGATGATTCCAGCTCCGCCTCTCTCTCCTCAAGAATAGAAAGAAGACTTCGAACTTCTTTATTCTTGATAGTGAGCTTCCTGAAAACTTCAAGGTTTATGGCCTCGGAGGTTTGCTGAAACACAGCAAGGAAAAGTATGGTTAATAAAAAACATCAAAGCAAAAAAGCATGCATTTTGTTTAATGCTTGGGGGCTAGAGTTACATACCTGGCTCATGCGTTGCAAACCTGCTAAGTTTTCTCGGAATTCTTTCGCGTATTCCGCGAAGTGATTTTCGGCCGCGTTCAAGCCATCATTTATAGCCTTAAAATCCTTGTCAAAGGTGGGGATTTCCTCGTCGAAAGTCCGAGAAGATTTCCCCACCTCTGGAGCCGCCCTTTCCCTCGTGTCCGACTTGGACACAACGGGCTGGCTGGGCTCTGGGGGCTTGGTGGTGGTGGCGGCAGTAGGTTCTTCCGCCATTGTCTGCGGCGTGTCCGGGGCGACGGCGGGAGATGGTTGGCTGCCTCGGTTAGAAGAAGCTCTGAGTTTCTTCAACTTTCTCGGCTTCAAGTTGGAGGGGGGTAAGCTAAAAACCAAAAATTAAAACACCGAAGATGGACGAAAAAGATCCCATAAAAGAAAAAACCCAGAAGAAAATAACCTGGAAGTGGCGACGGGGATTCCGTCAAGGTTGATAATTTCATCCGAAGAAATTATCTTCTTGCGTTTGCGCCCACCCGTAGCGGCGGTGCGCAGCGCATCCAGCTCGGCCTCGGAGGCTAACTCCGAGTCTGGAAGATCCACAAGCTGTTGGAAAAAACCAATCAGATTCAAAAGGTAGATTATCCAGGAAGTAAGATTATACCCAAATAACGGAAAAATTACCTTAGGAGCGGTGTCGCACCCAAGGTTTCTAGAGGATACTCTTCGCACGAACTGGAAGTCAGGTGCTTGGATTATGGGGCATACATGCTCCCACGTCCCAGCTTCCTGGTAGGCCTGCGCTTATGCGCGACAACACAAGCCCTGCTTCCACCGTCGAAGTAAACTATCCGCTAGGAACCTAAAGGCACTACTGTCGACGTACTTCATAATCAAACACGCACTGTACGTCAACAGCTTTGAACGAAATGATAACACAAACTGTCTCTAAGACACAAAAGAATGAAATAAGTGCAACTGGCCTTCACTAAGGCAGAAATATCGAATACAGTCATCCAGAGGACACATGTCCCAACATATCATTCATTACAACAGCGGAAGCAATCAAAGGGTCTGAGTACAGACAGATCCATGGCTTAAGAAGCCGGAGAAAATAAAGAAAAGCGAAGCCCATCCACGTAGGTCTGGATCCTGCCCTGGTCCAGCTAACTACTCGTCTGCAGACTCGTCGAACTCCACAAAGTAGCCATCCTGGGAAGCATCGTAGTCGTAGTCGTACTCTGCGTAAACCACAGCCCCAACGGGGTCAGTACATCCAAGTACTGGCAAGCAAGACTCACAGTTCATCAAGGAGTTACCCGTCAACACAAGCATTGATGCTTGGGATCAACGGAAGAAAGGGGTGATATAAAAGTTGCTGCTGGCTGCTCTAACCAACTACAGAAAATAACTACCAATTCCGGCTAACAGAAAAGATAAGATCGAGGATTGTAACCAACTGAAAAAAATAACTTCAATCAAACCCATCCTGGATCTCGCCCCTTATCCAAAGAAGCAATCCGAGGATAACTCACACAGTTGTGATAAGGTGAATCAAGTTATTGTGTGAATAACCTATTACTAGTCAAGTTATTAATCATTGGGTGAAACATGATTGATCATTATGTTGAAGTTGTCCTGAGTACTTGTTAGCCAGTACTTTCACCAAGTAATCCATAACCGCGGAAAACACGGCTTCTCGAGAAGATTATCCCTGCAGGGTTGCACCAATTTGGCCGTACACTCATGAATATCCCGCCAGATGGGATGCCTCCCACCAAGCGGGGCACTCAACACAACCAACCATTCTTCGCATCAAGCCCAAAGAACCTTGGGCGCACGGCTAATCAAGCCCAGAAGAAAATGGACCATCATAGCACTCTAAGACCGTGTCCCCCTATATGCCGACTACGAAAGTTCCACCCTGCGCTGGGCTCGCAAAAACATGCATGCGGCAAATGGAAAACACGAACTAAATGAGGCGATTTGGACGAGATGCGAATCAGGTCAAGTTGAGGGGGGCGCCCATACTCGCTTCCCAAATGCGGGTAGTGCGCTCATCATGGATCAGTAGACAAGACCCTTTTCCTATTAGGGTCGACACTAGCAGGCTCCAAAACCTCTCATGGGCCTCCTGCCGGTGCCTTATCATCAAATTATTATTACCATTAGCAATTGACAGGATTGATTGATTAACATCGAGCCCCCGGTACAAAATAATAAGATAGTAACAGTAGTAACCGACAACAGACTCGAGTAAAAGCAACCCTAAGCATGCTAGATAACACTAAGGCACAAACAAAGGCTGTAGGTATGGAGGTGAGGCAATATCATTGGTTCAGGAATCATGTGATAGGTTCGGAGACAAGCAACGATACATAGGGCTAGCAATAGTAGACAAAAGGATAGTATCGACAACAAGTGTGGAAAGGAACTCAATGATTCATGTGAGTGATAACTTGCCTGGCAGCTCAGTCTCGTACTGGGCTAGGTCCTGAGTAGTGGTGTCGTAAGGATCGTCGGTCTCAACGTAGTCGTCGTCTAATCGAGAAGAAGCAAAAACAACAACGAAGGAAGATGGGCAATCAATACATGGCATAGGTGCACAAACATTGGATGATGCATGTCACGTTTAATAGATGCACCAAACTAAACTAGTTGATATGAGACACAAGTTTAAATGGATTCCATATGCAAAGGTTGCATATGGAAGCCCATGCTTTAGAGTTGAATTAATTGTTCTATCACTAAGCATCATGTGTAAGTGACTTAGTATGATGCATGCATGATGAATAACAATAACATAACAAGTTAAATGCAATTGGAATAATAGTTAACAATTTAGAAAAGCATTTATTAAGTTTGGAATTTTGTTACTTAAACATGGTACACAAACAATTATTGTTTTCATCAAGTTAGGGTGTGCAAAACAATTTACAAATTTTATATTTGAAAAGGTTATCAAATTTTAGTTGAGTTACATGTTTCACATTTTGAAATTGGACTTTGGATTAGTTAGTTATGAATTAAACAATATTAAACAAGTTTTAATTGAATTTAGAACAAGCTTAATTATTAATTGAATTTTATTTGTTCAAACCATAAATTCAAATCCACATTTGAAAGTTCACACTTTGGTGGTTTGAAAACATAATTTGCATGTTCAAAAATATGTTATATTAATCAAGTTATAATTTTATCAAATTTTATTGAATTAAACAAGGTTTAAATTGTTTAGGCAATTTAAATTGTTCAAACCAGAAAACAAAATTTATATTTGAATAGAACATTCAAAAAGGTGTGAAAAACATATTTTATTTGAATTATTTGAAAACAGTATGAATTAGTTATGAATTATTTCAATTTGCATTTGAATTATTCAAATTTGAAATTTAAAAGTATTTTGAAAATTCAAAACAGAACACAAATAAGCTAGATGGAAAGATTATGAAATTTGGATCAGATTACATATATAACTTTTATTTATCAGATGCATAGATTAAAAGTTATTGCATTTTAAAGTTTTTAGGTTATTCTGCCCATTTAAAAGAATTGGAAAATAACAGTTTCGATTTAGAGCTTTTGTTACCGCAGGGAAGATACACACCGGCCACTGCCCGGTGGGCCAGCGTGGCCAGCGTGGCGCACACGTGCCCGCGTGGCACTAGAGGCAATGACCAGCGGGCCCGGGCTGCCAGCGCGGAGGCGAAAAAGAAGGGATTAATCCCGGGGTGCTGGGGATCGAACCCAGCTCGATGGCTCGCGCGCGCAAGGAACAAGCCATCTGCGCTAGCGTGCGGTTGTGATAGGAATAGGGACGCAGGCAAGGTAACCTTCACAGGCGAGGCTAACTGAAAATTTTGCACACGATGTCTGAACTTCTGTCAGAAACAGAGATCGACGCCGGCGAAAGCAGCGCTGCGCCGCGGCTGTTCGTGGTGCAGGGATGCTGCGGCTAGTGGGGCGTTTGTGCGTGAGGTGCATGCGGTGATGTTGCTGGAGGCGTACGGGGGAAAAGAGATCGACGGTGACGCTCACCGTGAGCTGCAGAGGTAGCAGGTTCGGTGCAGAGCTCGGTGCGGAAGGCCGGCGACGAACGGCGGATGGCGGCGCGGCTACGGGCTGCCCCGAGCGCCACTGCGGTGTCGAAGACGAAGAGGGCACCGTGGGCTTCCAATTCCCGCGGCTAGCTCACGACGCCAGCCATCGGAGACGGCGCGCGCTGCCGGAGTTCAGAGAAACCGCGGCGGCGAGCTGGTTCAGAGATACAGAAGGTGGAGGTGGATGGAAACGAGACGGCGGCGGCGGAGCTCGAGGGTGGATTAGGGTTTGCGGCAGGGGTGGACGCCGTGGTGGTTTTTATGGAGTGGGTGGAGGAGTACGGCGCGACATCGGGAGCTTCTGTGGCGATCAACGACGGAGCTACGCTCGTACGCTTCTGACGTCAGGTAGAAGGAGGACGACAGCGACGTTGGGGAGGTAACGGGCCAAAGGTAACGGGCTGGGCTCTTAGCTGCTGCTCTCCTCTTCTGCTTTTATTTTTTATTTCTGTTACTGTTTTTTTTTTGTAGTTAAGCAAATGAAAACAAAACAAAGGCTTTGTTATAGAAAAACTTTGGAGTAAAAATTAGGATGAACTTCTTAGTTGAAAAGAAACCTTTTGGCAGTTTTTTGTTTTTCCAAAAATTTATTGTTTGTTTGTTGTTTTAAAATTAAACCAATTTAAATGAGAATTGCAATAATACCTAATATTAGAAAATAAAGTCATTCCCACTAGGGTTTCCCCTAGGGTTTTGGAAGGGTTTAAAGAGGGAAAAAGGGTGGTGACTTTTATGGTTTCAAAAGGTGCTGAATTTTAGGGGTTGGTTTGAATTTGAAATGACTTAGAAAATAATGATTGAAATGGTTGATTGATTAAATTAAGCAACAATTTAAGAGTTGATCCAATATGAAACTAATTGGAAGCAATTGATGTTTTTGGAATTGCAAATCTTTATTTGAGAGATTGTAACAGACAAGTGTGAAAACAATGTTTGATTAAGCTTGAATTTTATTATGAAAACAATGCAAACAGAAATAAAAAATGAGAATGATGCCATGATGCATTGCATAAATTAAACAAATAAGTAACACAACTAAGGGTTTTCATACTTGGATGTTACAAAACGCCCCCCCTTGAAGGAATCGCGCCCCGAGATTCCCTACTGAGATGTGAAAAGGTCCGGATACTTCTTGCGAAGATCCTCTTCGGTCTCCCACGTTGCCTCTTTATCGGAATGATGCGACCATTGGACTTTCAAGAACTTGGTGCTCTTGTTGCGAGTCTTACGCTCGGTCTCATCGAGAATACGAATAGGGTGCTCCTCATAAGATAGATCATCTTGCAGCTCAATGGAATCATGATCAACTGCACGATCTGGATCTTTGAAACACTTCTTGAGTTGTGACACGTGGAACACATCGTGCACTTTGGATAGTTTCTCTGGAAGTTCAAGACGATAAGCATTCTCTGCACGTCTTGAGAGGATGTTGAAAGGGCCAATGTATCTTGGTGCCAGCTTTCCTTTCACACCAAAACGATGAGTGCCTCTGAGGGGAGTTACACGGAGATATGCCTTATCACCAGGTGCATAGACCATATCCCTGTGCTTGCTATCATAATAGCTCTTCTGACGAGACTGAGCAATCCTGAGATTGTCACGAATGATTCGAACTTTCTCCTCGGCTTCCTTAACAATGTCAGGGCCTAAAAGTGAACGTTCACCAGCTCCAGACCAATTGATTGGACTCCTGCATCTGCGACCATACAGTGCCTCAAATGGTGCCATGCCTAGGCTTGCCTGGTAGCTGTTGTTGTAGGAGAATTCAGCATATGGAAGGCAATCCTCCCATTTCATGCCAAAGGAGAGACCACATGCTCTGAGCATATCCTCGAGAATCTGATTGACTCTTTCGACTTGCCCTTGAGACTGAGGGTGATAAGCTGTGCTGAACAGAAGTTTAGTGCCCAATGCTTCTTGAAAGCTTTTCCAGAAATGAGAAGTGAAGATACTTCCACGGTCTGAGCTTATTTCCAATGGAACACCATGAAGGGGAACAACCTTTGCTGTGTAGAGCTCTGCTAACTGGCTAGCTGAGATAGTTTCCTTTACAGCATAGAAGTGAGCAACCTTAGTGAGACGATCAATAACAACGAAGATTGCATCGTTGCCCTTTTTGGACTTTGGAAACCCAGTAACGAAGTCCATTTCAATCATGTCCCACTTCCACTCAGGAATTTTCAGAGGTTGGAGAAGACCGGCTGTTTTCTGATGGACTGCTTTAACACGTTGACAAACGTCGCATTCAGAAACGTATTGAGCAATTTCACGTTTCATGCCAGACCACCAATACAGAGTCTTGAGATCTTGGTACATCTTTGTACTTCCAGGGTGAATGGATAGAGGAGTTTCATGAGCCTCTTTGAGAATGATATCCTTGAGACTTTGAATCTGAGGGACTGCAATGCGTCCTTCGAAGAACACAGTTCCCTTGTCATCAATTGAGAAGGACTTGAACTTATCATTGCCCTCCTTGATGTGATCCACAATCTTCTTGATTTCATTATCACGAAGTTGTTCAGAACGAATCTTGTCCTCGAGAGTTGGGCTGGCTGTCAAGCTAGCAAGGTATCCTTCAGGAACAAGACCAAGGTTCAGCTTCTGGAATTCCTCATGAAGTGGAGGTTGGCTTTCCATGATCATGAGATTATTGCAATAGGATTTGCGACTGAGAGCATCGGCCATAACATTAGCCTTGCCTGGAGTGTAAGAAATGGTGAGATCAAAGTCTTTAATCTTCTCAATCCATCTCCTTTGCCTGAGGTTCAGATCTGGCTGAGTGAAGATGTATTTCAGACTCTTGTGATCGGAAAAGATTTCAGTTTTGTTACCCAACAAGTATTGTCTCCATTTCTTGAGGGCAAACACAACTGCTGCAAGTTCAAGATCATGTGTGGGATAGTTTTGCTCATGTGGGTTCAACTGACGTGAAGCATAAGCCACAACTTGACGTTCTTGCATAAGAACTGCTCCTAGGCCTTGGAGAGATGCATCACAGAATATCTGGAAAGGTTTGGTGGTATCTGGGCCAACTAGAACAGGTGTGGAAGTGAGTTTAGTCTTCAGGAGGTTGAAACTCTCATCACATTGTGGAGTCCAAACGAACTTTTTGTCCTTCTTTGTGAGATCAGTGAGAGGTTTAGCAATCTTGGAAAAGTTTTGGACGAAACGACGGCAATAGCTAGCCAAGCCAAGAAAACTTCTGACTTGTTTCACCGTCTTAGGGGGTTTCCAATCAACAATTGCCTTAACCTTTTCCGGGTCAATGGCTATGCCTTTGGCAGAGATGATATGACCAAGATATGCAACTTCTGGAATCCAGAACTCACATTTGGAAAACTTGGCATACAGACGATGCTCGCGAAGTTTCATGAGAGTGAGACGAAGGTGTTCTCCATGCTCTTCCTCGGATTTTGAGTAGACTAGAATGTCATCAAGATATACCACAACGAACTTGTCGAGGTATTCATGGAAGACAGAATTCATGAGTCTTGAGAAGGTTGCCGGTGCATTGGTGAGACCAAAGGACATGACGGTGTATTCATATAGACCGTACCGAGTGGTGAAAGCTGTCTTAGGAATATCTTCCTTTCTGATCTTTATCTGATGGTAACCCATCCTCAAGTCCAACTTTGAGAATATTGAGGCTCCAGCAAGTTGATCAAAAAGATCATCGATACGAGGAAGTGGATACTTGTTCTTGATGGTTTTCTCGTTGAGAGGACGATAGTCAACCACGAGTCTTTTTGTTTGATCCTTCTTGGCAACAAACAGAGTTGGGCAACCCCAAGCGGAGGAACTAGGCTGAATGAAACCTTTGTCCATATACATATCGATTTGCTCCTTCAACAATTTCAGTTCAGGAGGAGCTATCTTATATGGATGCTTAGAGATTGGAGCAGTACCTGGCTCAAGCTCGATCACGAACTCAACTGCTCTGTCCGGGGGCATCCCTGGCAACTCTTCTGGAAAGACGTCAGGGAATTCACAAACCACCGGAACATTTTCAATTGCAGGAAGGGGTTTGGCATCGAGGCTGAACAGCTGAACAGAAGTTGATCCATATGGAGAATAGACTATCTGGCCTGAAGTGTGGGAGAGAGTTATTGACTTTTGAGCACAGTCAATTTTCGCTTTGTGGGTCTTCAACCAATCCATACCCAGAATGACATCAATGTCAGAATTTCCCAGCAACATGAGTGAAGCAAGGAATACACGACCTCCAATTAGGATCTGATTGTCCATGCTTATCTTGGAAGTAATCATTTTAGTTCCCGGAGAGTGCACATAGATTTGATTGCTTAGCGGAACCAGAGCTAAATTGTACGTTGTAGCAAAGATCTTTGACACAAACGAATGCGATGCTCCAGTATCAAACAACACTTTAGCTGGAATAGAGTTTACGGGTAATATACCGAGAACGACGTCAGCAGCCTCCTCAGCTTTGTCGGCCTTGATATGGTTCACCCTCGCGTTCCTCCCGACAGGCCTATTGTTGGAGTTGAAGGCTTTAGCCGGGGGAGCACGAACCATAGCCTGGTTGGTGTTGGGGCGAGGAGGTAGGGGTAGCTGCTTCTGAGTGCACTTATCAGCATAATGTCCAGTCTCCTTGCACTTGTAGCAAGTGACGACACGAGAAGGACCTGGCCTTGGCTGCCCCATCGGAAACCTCTGACCCTGCATCTGAGATGGGTTGGGTGGGCGGGGACCAAAGCCTGGAGAAGCTTGGGCATTTGGAGCCCGAGTGACAGCACCATTTGGCACCCAGATGCGGCGCTTCTGCGGAGGGGTGGTCATGTTGGAGGAGGAACCACCCTCACGCGAGTGCTTGCGCGACTCTTCGAACGCCTTGCGCCCGTTCTCCTCATTGAGCGCGGTGTTCACAAGCTCCACGAAGTCCTTGCACTTGATGTTGGTGAGAGCGTACTTCAGTTCCGGGTTAAAACCTCGGCGGAACCTTGCCATCTTCTTGGCTTCGGTGGACACTTCGTCACCAGCGTACCGAGCGAGACGATTGAACTCGTTCTGGTAGCCGAGAACGTCCAGCTTGCCCTGTCTGAGAGAGCAGAATTCCTCACGCATCTTTTCCATGAGACCATCCGGGATGTGGTGCTTCAGGAAGGCATCCTTGAAACATCCCCAGGTGATAGGAAAGCCAGCCCTCATGGCCTGGTAGTTCTCCCACCAAGTAGCTGCCTGACCCTTCAGTAGGTAGGTGGCGTACTTGACCTTATCCTCTTCTGCAACATGAGCAATCTCCAGAGCTCTTGCTACGTCACGGATCCAGTCATCAGCATCCAGGGGCTCACGTGTTGCCACGAAAGCTTTTGGGCCCAAGCTGAGGAAGTCCTTGATGGTGACCCTTGGAGCATTCTGGTTGTGTTGCTGGTTAGCCTGGATCTGGGCCATCTGTGTCACCACTTGGGTCATCTGAGCCAACAGTTCCCCCATTGGTGGTGGCGGAGGCGGGTTGTTCCTGGTTGGAGGCATCCTGAACAGAAATTCATTTTAGCACAACAACAGAAAAGGATAGACTTAGTAACCGAAAGATAGATTATTCCGACGCATGAATAGATAACCAACAGGTACATCATCACATGTTCAAATACATCAGAATATCCAACAGACCAATACATGGTTCGAAAACGAAAGGATAAACTAGACACAGCTAGTAATGGATACAACGGTACTCCCATGCTCATCACGCAGGACGGCGGTGAGTAGTACGACGAGAGATACGGTGAGGAGGAATCCCACGGAAGTAGGTATCACGACGATCCATGTAGATAGGAACTGCTCTGAGAGCAACTCTCGGTGTGGTGAAGTAGAAAGCGTCCTCTCCCTGTGCTCCATAGCGGGGAATCCCTGTGTAACCAGCTCCGAGGTCGAGAAGTGGGCCTCTGATCGGCTCGTAACCTCCAGCATCTGGCAACGGAAGACCAGCTGGCTGAACGACACGTGCAAAGCGCTCGTCTCCAACAAAGTCTGTGGTGTACGTCGCCAGACGAGTGAGAGCAAGGTGGAGCTGCTCCCTGACTGAGGCTAACTCCTGAGAAAGTGCGGAAGCAACGGCATCACTGTGACTAGCGAACTGGGCAGTGATCTGGAGCCTGGAGCTATCAGTCTCGTAGGTATCCATGTCGCGGTGGACAGTGAAGTGAACTCCCGCTGCCGTAATGTAACCACGGGGGATGTGACGAAAACTGGACTTATCAAACCCCCAGTAGTCAGCACGGAGAACGGTGATACTCACGTACGCTGCCTGCTGCACTGCCATATCCACTGTGGACCCTACTGCCTCGTACTGGTGTGCAATGCTCCTGCCATCATCCGACAGAATGTAGACGATAGCCCGGTAGCAAGTCTGGTGAAACTCTCGCTGGTGCTCGTAGACCTGGTACTCTGGTGCCCAATGGAACCCCAGATAGGTAACCATGTCTCTCAGCAACTCCGGAAAACCGGCGGTGCTCTCACAGCGAGTCATGCGAACCACCTGCGGGTAGTAGCTGAGACCCATCTGCAGATTATTTGGAAGGTTTTGATTAGACTCCGGTAGATGAAAAAGGATGTGGAAAGCAACAACAAGGTTGAACGGACGAAAGGATGTTGAAAAGAACATGATATCGAAGCAACATCGGGAAACGAGACCAAAAATCCTGAGGTACTACAGAGAACCCAAAACACGTGAAATCCTAACTTGAAAGTTTAGGTGAGAACAGAAAACAACGTTGCACTTCCTTACCAGAAAAGGGTGGGTGGGTGGGGAAAGAAGAAAAATGGCAGAATTCCTACTCTCACGTTTCATTTTTCCTATATAGCTACAAAATAGTTTCTAGACTCAACTGCGACCAGTAAAAGGGATCCTACAGGCAGACAGGCTCTGATACCATTTGTCGCACCCAAGGTTTCTAGAGGATACTCTTCGCACGAACTGGAAGTCAGGTGCTTGGATTATGGGGCATACATGCTCCCACGTCCCAGCTTCCTGGTAGGCCTGCGCTTATGCGCGACAACACAAGCCCTGCTTCCACCGTCGAAGTAAACTATCCGCTAGGAACCTAAAGGCACTACTGTCGACGTACTTCATAATCAAACACGCACTGTACGTCAACAGCTTTGAACGAAATGATAACACAAACTGTCTCTAAGACACAAAAGAATGAAATAAGTGCAACTGGCCTTCACTAAGGCAGAAATATCGAATACAGTCATCCAGAGGACACATGTCCCAACATATCATTCATTACAACAGCGGAAGCAATCAAAGGGTCTGAGTACAGACAGATCCATGGCTTAAGAAGCCGGAGAAAATAAAGAAAAGCGAAGCCCATCCACGTAGGTCTGGATCCTGCCCTGGTCCAGCTAACTACTCGTCTGCAGACTCGTCGAACTCCACAAAGTAGCCATCCTGGGAAGCATCGTAGTCGTAGTCGTACTCTGCGTAAACCACAGCCCCAACGGGGTCAGTACATCCAAGTACTGGCAAGCAAGACTCACAGTTCATCAAGGAGTTACCCGTCAACACAAGCATTGATGCTTGGGATCAACGGAAGAAAGGGGTGATATAAAAGTTGCTGCTGGCTGCTCTAACCAACTACAGAAAATAACTACCAATTCCGGCTAACAGAAAAGATAAGATCGAGGATTGTAACCAACTGAAAAAAATAACTTCAATCAAACCCATCCTGGATCTCGCCCCTTATCCAAAGAAGCAATCCGAGGATAACTCACACAGTTGTGATAAGGTGAATCAAGTTATTGTGTGAATAACCTATTACTAGTCAAGTTATTAATCATTGGGTGAAACATGATTGATCATTATGTTGAAGTTGTCCTGAGTACTTGTTAGCCAGTACTTTCACCAAGTAATCCATAACCGCGGAAAACACGGCTTCTCGAGAAGATTATCCCTGCAGGGTTGCACCAATTTGGCCGTACACTCATGAATATCCCGCCAGATGGGATGCCTCCCACCAAGCGGGGCACTCAACACAACCAACCATTCTTCGCATCAAGCCCAAAGAACCTTGGGCGCACGGCTAATCAAGCCCAGAAGAAAATGGACCATCATAGCACTCTAAGACCGTGTCCCCCTATATGCCGACTACGAAAGTTCCACCCTGCGCTGGGCTCGCAAAAACATGCATGCGGCAAATGGAAAACACGAACTAAATGAGGCGATTTGGACGAGATGCGAATCAGGTCAAGTTGAGGGGGGCGCCCATACTCGCTTCCCAAATGCGGGTAGTGCGCTCATCATGGATCAGTAGACAAGACCCTTTTCCTATTAGGGTCGACACTAGCAGGCTCCAAAACCTCTCATGGGCCTCCTGCCGGTGCCTTATCATCAAATTATTATTACCATTAGCAATTGACATGATTGATTGATTAACATCGAGCCCCCGGTACAAAATAATAAGATAGTAACAGTAGTAACCGACAACAGACTCGAGTAAAAGCAACCCTAAGCATGCTAGATAACACTAAGGCACAAACAAAGGCTGTAGGTATGGAGGTGAGGCAATATCATTGGTTCAGGAATCATGTGATAGGTTCGGAGACAAGCAACGATACATAGGGCTAGCAATAGTAGACAAAAGGATAGTATCGACAACAAGTGTGGAAAGGAACTCAATGATTCATGTGAGTGATAACTTGCCTGGCAGCTCAGTCTCGTACTGGGCTAGGTCCTGAGTAGTGGTGTCGTAAGGATCGTCGGTCTCAACGTAGTCGTCGTCTAATCGAGAAGAAGCAAAAACAACAACGAAGGAAGATGGGCAATCAATACATGGCATAGGTGCACAAACATTGGATGATGCATGTCACGTTTAATAGATGCACCAAACTAAACTAGTTGATATGAGACACAAGTTTAAATAGATTCCATATGCAAAGGTTGCATATGGAAGCCCATGCTTTAGAGTTGAATTAATTGTTATATCACTAAGCATCATGTGTAAGTGACTTAGTATGATGCATGCATGATGAATAACAATAACATAACAAGTTAAATGCAATTGGAATAATAGTTAACAATTTAGAAAAGCATTTATTAAGTTTGGAATTTTGTTACTTAAACATGGTACACAAACAATTATTGTTTTCATCAAGTTAGGGTGTGCAAAACAATTTACAAATTTTATATTTGAAAAGGTTATCAAATTTTAGTTGAGTTACATGTTTCACATTTTGAAATTGGACTTTGGATTAGTTAGTTATGAATTAAACAATATTAAACAAGTTTTAATTGAATTTAAAACAAGCTTAATTATTAATTGAATTTTATTTGTTCAAACCATAAATTCAAATCCACATTTGAAAGTTCACACTTTGGTGGTTTGAAAACATAATTTGCATGTTCAAAAATATGTTATATTAATCAAGTTATAATTTTATCAAATTTTATTGAATTAAACAAGGTTTAAATTGTTTAGGCAATTTAAATTGTTCAAACCAGAAAACAAAATTTATATTTGAATAGAACATTCAAAAAGGTGTGAAAAACATATTTTATTTGAATTATTTGAAAACAGTATGAATTAGTTATGAATTATTTCAATTTGCATTTGAATTATTCAAATTTGAAATTTAAAAGTATTTTGAAAATTCAAAACAGAACACAAATAAGCTAGATGGAAAGATTATGAAATTTGGATCAGATTACATATATAACTTTTATTTATCAGATGCATAGATTAAAAGTTATTGCATTTTAAAGTTTTTAGGTTATTCTGCCCATTTAAAAGAATTGGAAAATAACAGTTTCGATTTAGAGCTTTTGTTACCGCAGGGAAGATACACACCGG
The DNA here is from genome assembly GCA_028641055.1 of Alopecurus myosuroides. NCBI lineage: Eukaryota > Viridiplantae > Streptophyta > Magnoliopsida > Poales > Poaceae > Alopecurus > Alopecurus myosuroides. The sequence continues at coordinate 460,853,171 of CM054057.1, read as the reverse complement.
CCACTGCCCGGTGGGCCAGCGTGGCCAGCGTGGCGCACACGTGCCCGCGTGGCACTAGAGGCAATGACCAGCGGGCCCGGGCTGCCAGCGCGGAGGCGAAAAAGAAGGGATTAATCCCGGGGTGCTGGGGATCGAACCCAGCTCGATGGCTCGCGCGCGCAAGGAACAAGCCATCTGCGCTAGCGTGCGGTTGTGATAGGAATAGGGACGCAGGCAAGGTAACCTTCACAGGCGAGGCTAACTGAAATTTTTGCACACGATGTCTGAACTTCTGTCAGAAACAGAGATCGACGCCGGCGAAAGCAGCGCTGCGCCGCGGCTGTTCGTGGTGCAGGGATGCTGCGGCTAGTGGGGCGTTTGTGCGTGAGGTGCATGCGGTGATGTTGCTGGAGGCGTACGGGGGGAAAAGAGATCGACGGTGACGCTCACCGTGAGCTGCAGAGGTAGCAGGTTCGGTGCAGAGCTCGGTGCGGAAGGCCGGCGACGAACGGCGGATGGCGGCGCGGCTACGGGCTGCCCCGAGCGCCACTGCGGTGTCGAAGACGAAGAGGGCACCGTGGGCTTCCAATTCCCGCGGCTAGCTCACGACGCCAGCCATCGGAGACGGCGCGCGCTGCCGGAGTTCAGAGAAACCGCGGCGGCGAGCTGGTTCAGAGATACAGAAGGTGGAGGTGGATGGAAACGAGACGGCGGCGGCGGAGCTCGAGGGTGGATTAGGGTTTGCGGCAGGGGTGGACGCCGTGGTGGTTTTTATGGAGTGGGTGGAGGAGTACGGCGCGACATCGGGAGCTTCTGTGGCGATCAACGACGGAGCTACGCTCGTACGCTTCTGACGTCAGGTAGAAGGAGGACGACAGCGACGTTGGGGAGGTAACGGGCCAAAGGTAACGGGCTGGGCTCTTAGCTGCTGCTCTCCTCTCCTGCTTTTATTTTTTATTTCTGTTACTGTTTTTTTTTTGTAGTTAAGCAAATGAAAACAAAACAAAGGCTTTGTTATAGAAAAACTTTGGAGTAAAAATTAGGATGAACTTCTTAGTTGAAAAGAAACCTTTTGGCAGTTTTTAGTTTTTCCAAAAATTTATTGTTTGTTTGTTGTTTTAAAATTAAACCAATTTAAATGAGAATTGCAATAATACCTAATATTAGAAAATAAAGTCATTCCCACTAGGGTTTCCCCTAGGGTTTTGGAAGGGTTTAAAGAGGGAAAAAGGGTGGTGACTTTTATAGTTTCAAAAGGTGCTGAATTTTAGGGGTTGGTTTGAATTTGAAATGACTTAGAAAATAATGATTGAAATGGTTGATTGATTAAATTAAGCAACAATTTAAGAGTTGATCCAATATGAAACTAATTGGAAGCAATTGATGTTTTTGGAATTGCAAATCTTTATTTGAGAGATTGTAACAGACAAGTGTGAAAACAATGTTTGATTAAGCTTGAATTTTATTATGAAAACAATGCAAACAGAAATAAAAAATGAGAATGATGCCATGATGCATTGCATAAATTAAACAAATAAGTAACACAACTAAGGGTTTTCATACTTGGATGTTACAAGCGGGGTTGTCGGCCGTGTACATTGGCCCACTCTCCGTGTATTGGTCGCGCGATGCGACCAACTGATTGATGCGCCGCCTAAGCTCTTTTGCGGGCCAATCCTTGTCGGTTGTCCGCATTGGATCCTTGGCTCCTGTGTATTCACACAGGAGACGGCCTCCGTGGTTTGCTAACGGCTGAATCCGCCTATCCAGCCAGCAAAAGACCGTGTCCATACCGGTCAAAGGAGGTTTGGAGGAAGTGAGCTTGGCGATGCGCCTCTTGATCCTTAGTAGATCTGGAGGCAGAACCTGGACGGCCTCTGTCACCCAGTTATCCTGGGGAACAGCGGCGGAGTTCACAAAAGGTGGAACCCCGACGGCCTTTTTAGGAAAAGGCACGTCGGGGTGATAGAAAAAAGAACCCGTCCAAAATTTGACGGATTCTGAGGTTTTGATTTTGGGGAACCAATCCTCTCGGAATCTCCGAAGAGTAAAGGAAATGGTTCCGCAATTTGGGAGCGCGCCCTCCGAAGAGTTACGCTTCACCCCAAAGCAATACAACCAAAAATCTAACCTAGGCTCTATTCCTAGGTAACCTTCGAACAAGGCCTGGAAGCCGGCCATGTACAGAATAGAGTTGGGAGGAAGGTTATGTGGTTGGATGTTGTAGTGTGACAGAACCTGGAGGAAGAAGGATGAAGGTGGCAATCCCATACCTCGTAGAAGGTGGGAGGCGAGGAGCACCCTTTCGCCCTCTTGTGGCATGGGTTCAGTCTCCTCCTCCGGGAGCCGCCATTTCTTTTTCAGCACCAAGCCCTCCTTCTCCAGGTTGGGAAGGAGAGCTGGGGGAATACTGCAGGCACTCCAGTTGCCTGCAGTTTCCTCCTCCTCTTCTGCTCCGGCGGCGGCGGCGGCGGCCTTCGCGGCGGCAAGTGTCTCGCCGACGAGCTCGATTTTCTCCTCCGCCGTTTCCGGTGCGAACGGCGGGGATGTTGTGGTGCTTGGGCCCGCTACGTCCGCGGCGGCGGAAGCGTTTCCTCCGCCCGCCGCGGATGCCGTGGCTTTTTCCGGCCCGCCGCCGGCATGCTTGGGCGACCCCAGCTGTGGATCCAGGTCGCCCAAAAGCTCGTCGATGGAGGCGCGAGCCGGAGAGGACGACGGAGAGGCCATCGTTTTTGTTGATGAGGGAGCGCTCCGGCGTGCAAAGGGCTCGTCGGGGCAAGGATTCGTTCTAGCTCTCGTGCTCGCGTTTGCGTCAATGGCGTGGGCAGTGAGGGAGTGAGGAAAGATTTCCGGAGACGACGAGGACGGCTATTTATAGCCTAAAAACCTCTAGATACGCGCCAACGGCTCTTTTGACCGTTGGATGTTCGACGCGTGTCGCTCGCCGGAAAATCCGGGAAACGGAACGACAGAGGAATGATGGCTATCTCCTCGTTTCTCGTGAGAATCTGTCAGAGATACGTTGCAGGGTTTCCCGCGTGAAACCAAGCGGCGCTTGCGTCAGCATGATTAAAGCGCTGATGTCACGTGTTCCTTTTCCGCGAAGGATCGCGAGAAGAAAAGCCGGATTTTCATAGTTCCGAGTTTTATGTTACCATCTCCTTCAAAAGGAAAGAAGAAAGAATCAAGACTGCTGAATCAAGTTTCCCGGACAAAATGTATTTGACGAAAGGCGGAGTTTCAGAGTTTTGATCCTTCCTGGGGGCTACTGTCGGATATATACCGAATAGGGGTATAGAAGATGGTGGACAAAAGAGCTGGACTACCAGGGTGGCCTGCAAGGTAATGGGCTTAGGTCCATTGGGCGGCCCAGTAGTCCGACGCGCAGAAGCCGGATTCTAGAAGAACCCGGATCACGGCCCGCGTGATCTGGCTTGGAGGAGAAGACGGATTCCTTACTTTCCAAGTTACAAGTTAAACGTAGTCTTCTAGGTTTCTGGTTCTGTAAGCCCTAATCCGGCTATTATATAAAGCCGGACGGGAGATAGATTTCATAAGTTCTTTTAGTTCCAAGGTTCTAGGTCCAAGCTTAAGCCTTACGCAACTCGCCGGGAAGTTCATCCTCGACGAGTAGCTGGATCTATTCCCTTACATTGTAACCTTATTATACGGGCTTTAGTCCCACATAGTGAGAAGTGCAGGAGTAGGTACGCCGTACTGTCGCGACGTACCGAACCTGGGTAAATCCCGTGTTCTGTGTTACTACGCTATCCCGTTACCCCACGTCTCTACCGTAGTCTCATGGCACCCCAGTCTATGAAAACTACTACGATGTCTCGACAATCCCAGTAGACATGCATGCCTATCTTCTCTAATAATTCAAACATTTTTTGGTGACTACATGCATTCCATTGAAAAATGCAACTAAACATCGGGAGAGCGCCCTGAAAACTTGTCCATGGATTTATTTTAACCACTTTACCCCCTCGATGACCAAATCATAAACATTCATCTAAGCGGCTCCAGAGGTGGCAGGCAAGGCTTTAGGGACCCCCCCCCACCCCTTGGGCATAAGGAACATGGTTGATCGATCGGCTTTGCTTCATCGACATTTTTGTAAAGCGTTCGAGAACTATTTAATCTGGTTTTGGCTTCAGGGCTAGGCACCATCTGATCCGTCGCAAAAGAAGAAGTCGTTGTATTTGACGGGCCTTTCATGTTGTCCATAATGCTTAGGATCATTGAGGGAGATGTGGTGGGATCAGTTGTGTTGGTACGTCTTCTCCTTTTCTTCGTGTGATCCTTGGTGACAAGAGGCGGGGTGACGAGTGTATGCAGGGTCATAGGGATTCCCATCTTTTTTTTTATTTTGGGGTCCTTTTATAAAATTTTGGAGAGAGTTGTGTTTCCGGATCCTTTTGTGTAAAAGTGTGGAGAAATTTGTGCTTCCAACTCTTTATGTTGTATTGTATGCATACTTGTCATGGAACAACTCCATTTTGTATGAAATGAAGCACATATTTCTTAAACAAAACACGGTGACTAAAATGACAGTCAATAGTCATCTTCTATTATGAAATACCAACATGCGTCGATGAAACGAAACATGAAAATGACGGGTAATAGTGGTCTCCTATTATGAAATACCAACATGCGTGGACGAAACGAAACATTAAAATGGCGTGTAATAGCCATCTCCTAGCAAGAAATGACAATGTGCAATAGCAAAATGACACATGAAACTAGGGTAATAGCCATAACATGTAATAACAAAGCTCGGCGGCGATATGGCCTATGAAATCATGGGTAATAATCGCCTTCTAGCATAAAATAACAACACATGGCAACAAAATGACGGGTAATATCCGACTCCTAGCATAAAATGCGTGACAATAAAATGTCACATGAGATGACGTGCAATAGCCATCTCCAATCATAAAATAAAGTCCCTAATAACATGCGATGAAAAGACACATAAAATAATAGGCATTTGACAGTCTTACCATAACATAGTAATTTATATTAAAGTACCATTCATAACTAAAAATATTGCTATTTAATGTTTATAATAATGCAACTGGACTCGACACGATCAAATTAACTGAGTGTTGGACTTTATGCGACTTTCGTACCTTTTCTGATGTAATGAGGCAAAAGGACAAACAATAATTTTATATGAATTTCCTCGTTTTTAGTGATAGAATGGGGCATGGGAACAATACCAAATAAGAAGTAGGCCAACTTGCTACAAAACTTGATTTGGTTGCTTCGAAGTAAGAGGTTTTTACTCTAAGTCCTGAAACTTCTTCCGAGACAGACTACTAGATTTTACTCTCTGCCACTAGCTTTTATATGCCATATTATATGACTCCATGCCAACGAGCTAGGGTTTTTCGACCCCTCTATGGTCTAGGTGTAGGGGTAGGGTATAGATCTAGGGTTTAGGGTTTAAGATTTTCGAAGGAAGGGAGCCACTCCAACATCGTGTCTACGGTTTAACGTCTAGGTTCTAGGATCATGGTCTAGAGATTATAATATAGATCTAGACATCTAGAGATTATAATATAGATTTAGGAGTCTAGAGTATACATCTAAAGTTAGGGTCTCGGGTTTAGATAGGGTTTAGGATTTAGAATTGTAGTTGAATGATTGTGGTTGGCAGTGCTCACTAGTCTAGCTGGGCTGGACGATTATGGTTGCCCTAGATCTATGACAAACGACTACGGTGGTGGGGCTCCGTAATGGCATCGAGGTGGGCTAGCCAAACAGTCGGAGAATTTAAGAATAGATTGTACGGAGTCTTTAACAATGAAACTGTAAAATGGTACATTTGCTCTTCTAGTGCCTATTATTTCATGGATATTAATTGTATTTATTATTAGTATGTATTCCCTCCTTTACGGTTTACACGACGCGCATGGAAAAATCCTCTAGAACCTAGGTATATGTTGGTTGGGGCTTAAAACGTTCTAATTAAACCGGCAGTTAATGGACGAGAATGCTGGATTGGTTCACACCCCTAGCCATGCACGACAGGTAGAAAAAAATTGCGAGAAGGGAGAGGAAATTGTGGAGGGGAGGAGGATTATAGTCTAATTAAATTAGCAGTTAATGCTAACGCACCTTGAATGTGATAGTATTCTGGAAATGCATGATTTTTCAAGTGCTCCCAGTAAACCGTGATGGAGGGAGTATATAATTTTATATTTCATGCATGTTTAAAAGTATATTTTATGCATAGAAAATTGATATTTTATCCTTAGAAACTTGACATTTTATGCTTAGAAACTTGTTATTTTATGAAAAATACAAGTCATGAAACCCTAAATCCTACAGATCTTCTCGATGCAACCTGAATTGCCTTTCTTACCGCTCCTATGCAAAAATTATGGATTTTTTTTACTCGGATGTCGAAGGGGTGTGTTGTGGCCCACACAAAAAGACATATAACCCAAAAAAATATAGACCGTGAAGACATAGGACCTCTAAACAAGACGAATGATGACAGAAAAGTAGTATTGTTGCATGAAATAACAACACACAATGACTAAAGGACACACGAATCACGTTAGGATTAAATAACAACACACAAGAAGGGAACATCACATGAAATGACGACAAGTAATAATCACGTCCTATCACTTATCATGCACGATCATGGAGAGGCACATAAAATGACAAGTAATATGCATGTCCTATCAAGAAATAACAAAAACACAATGAGTTTGCATCCGTTCTCCCCTCCCTCTCTACATAAAGGGTGACTAGAACGATGAAATTTTTTGCGCGCCATATCGGAAACTACTCTCCCCCGAGAGCCTTGTGCTTGTCAGTGTGGGAGGGGTTGCCGGATATTTTGCTCGGACTTGTATAACAATTGGTTAGGGCCTAATAACTTGGGATTTTTATTGTCCGACGACATAGCTTTGGCAGCGTCGATGGCAATTTCGAATAAAGATGCTTTCAACGGTCCTCGACTTCGATGGGTATGGGAGCTTGGTATTCCAAGCGGGGTCGGTGCGAAGGTAGCACTGGACTCGAGACAAATTTTGTTCCTCCGGCTCCACCATTGCAATGCCGTGAACTCCCTCATTGTTTTGTAGTATGTAAGGTTGTTTGGGAGTTTAGTGTGGTGTTTTCTTTTGGCAGCATTGGTGGTGGCTACAAGGCTATTGGATCACGGTTGGGTCTAAGAAAGATGGTTGGTCGATTGGCTTCTCTATTCAACGTTGTTGCGTAGTGGTTGCATATTCGGAGTCGAGCATTGGCTTCAGGTCCTGGCTTGGTCCAGCTGATGCACTGCAAAGAGGATGGGAACATCTTTGCGGACCCGTTCCCATTGTCCAAAACTTGAGAGCGTCGATGGAGCTGTGGTGGATTGGGGTGTGTTGGTACTTCTTCTCATTTTCTTCTGGCGATCCCCTCGGTAGCCTGGACGAGTGAAAAGAGTGTAGGCTAGGGTCGGGTTCCTAGGGATTTTTGTGGTTTTCTTTTTCTTGTGGGGATGGTTCATGATTACACTGCACATGAAATAATAGGCGATGAAAATGGTATGCTACATGAATTGAGAGATTTGTGATATATGTGGCATCCTCTTGTCTTCTAATGAACATTGCTTGATGTCCACTCCATGCCATCGAGGAGGGCGACTGATGCACCTTGACTAGGAAGATCTAAGAATTGTTACAATTTGGTTAATGTGGATTATTATGTTTTATCGATTTGGTATCTACAAGAAATAAATAAAATATAGATTGGTAAAATTTTGATAGTGATGTTTCAGAGTTCTTTGGAGCGCCCGAAAAAATAGAATGATAATTTATTTAGAGACCTCCCCAAACAAAGATATTGATAGTAAAATTATGAGTCCTATACTGGACTTACTCTGATGCCCCTCATCCACACGCGGTTCCGGCTGCGCTAGTTCCTTTAGCCATTCGCATCAAAGTGCTAGATAGCATCAAAATATTGCATGCACGCATCAATATGGAATTAATAGAGTATATACATCCCACCATATTTTGTTGTTGCCGAATGCGGGCCGGTGCATGGTGTTTGAGGTTATTTGACGTGTTTTATTAATGTAGCAAGACAAGATATTTATTTATAGTCTTTTTGTTTGAAAAAGGAGCGAGCGTTGGCCCGTTTATTAGCGGAAAAACGGAAGAAGATCGGAAAAACACCCTCATCGATCGTTATGGAACACGATCGTTATGAGGGGGCACACAACCACCCTGACTACCCATACAACCTACACACACACACACACACACACACACACACACCACCGAAGCAAGAGTCATCGTTGATGTTTCCCTCTTATGTCATCGTCATCACTCTACAATGATTTCGAATCCACCAGGAGAGAACAAAGGAGACCATCGTTGAAGCCGGGCCGAGAATCCCACGTTGGCATACGCCAAACAGAGATGACTCTTCACGTAGAGGCATACATCTCAGATTCCGAACAAAGGTAGAGGCTTGAGTAACATAACAATTCCAACTTCACAACATGGGGAGATCAACACGGAGACACTCGAACACATTCAGAAGCACTAATTAACATGATTTTGCCAAGTTTGACACCACGCAGAACCTCCACCTCGTCCATCGACCGCTGCCAATCAGGAAGTCGTGTGAGTCCAACCCACTAGAAAGCACGCATGAAACACCATCTTCAAGGGAGCGACATGGATCAACGCTGTCGTCCGACCCTGGACCACATGATCTAGGTCTTCACCCGAAGATGTGATTCGAGGCCGAGGAGAAAGAGCAGCTCCATGATGATCCCCCAAAAGGGAGAGCGATGTCCATAGGCGCCGAGCCATCGGGCTTTCGTCCCCAGCAACCGAGATACCTCACCCTCATGCAGCCCAACCAAGGAGGGAGACCCGCAGCGCCACTGACCCCAAAGACATCCCGCGAGATGACGGTGCCACCACAAAATGCGGGAACCGGCCTTCCTCACCGCATGTAGCAGTCAACAGGAAGATCGGCCCATACCCGCTAGATCTAACGCCCAAAATCGCTGTGGTGACGCACCTCCAATAACATCCCAAATCCAACATCCGACGCACCTCCGGGAGCCGGGAGGAGCGCCGCTACCCCATGCATCGTGAGTTCGTGACGTGCTGGAGAAGAGCACCAACTGTCGCCATCGAAGCTGGCCGTGAGCAGTCAAGACGCCGAAGAGTAGGTCGCGAGGGACCACTCGGAAATGCCATGGACCACCGGAGAAGCAACTCCATGGCGGCTCAAGGCCGAGCCCACCCAACCAGAGCAGCTCATTGTCGAGACAGGACCGAGCCCGCGAGAATGAATCGAGCCCCACCACCGCCATCGTCCGTGCGGGCTTATCCCAACAACATGCAGGAGAAGGAAAGGTGTTGTTCAGCCGCGATGGACGTAATGATCTACTTGGCCAAGCCATACAAGTCCATGCATGTGTTGTAGTGGAGCGAGTCGTTTTGTTATGCTCCTTGTTACACGGCCATGCACACCCCGAACTGCCGCACAAGGCGACGTGTTTATTCAGCTATCTCCCCCCCTCCCCCGAAATCCGTGTTGCCCCCAAAATCTTCTTGCTAGCTAGGTCTTCCATTTGGATCACTCTAGTGGAGTCGGTCGGCTCAGATGGTTGGCGGGAATATAGCTCCAACAATATTGAGTCGACGTGTGCGTAACGCCATGGTAGGAGAGCTTGGCGATGGGACGAGGGAGGCAACACTTTAAAGTTGTGTATAGTGTTTAGTGTCTAGGTCTAGTGTTTTGGGGTCCAATTTTCGAAGGACGCGACACTTCAAAGTTGTGTTAAGGGTTTAGGGTCTAGCTCTAGGGTTTACTGTCTAGGTTCAGGGTTCATGGTCCATGGTGTAGATCTAGGTATTAGGTTATTGATCTAGGGGTCTACGATATAGATCTAGGGTTAGAGTAAGGGTTTCCATGTAGGACTTTGGGTTTCGAGCTAGTGTCATAATCTAAATTCCTATACTTATAAACCCTATATATGTGGAATAACAATGTTTTCGTCCTTTTGAGCCTGAATAAAGGTCCATGCCACCGTGTCGGCCACAAGAAACCCCACGTCCAAGTGAAATTTGTCTGGTACCTCCGATTCACCTACGCTTGAATTCAAACTCTTGTTCGGACCCTCTCAGTGATACTCGCCCGGGCATGCTAGGAACATACAATAGCTATGTCTCATGATATTAGTACAGTTCGAACGCATGCACGTTGTTGCCCGGCGGCACTACTCGGAGATGCTCGCGTTTGCTTGAATCATATCGGCCGAAGCGTTGCTACTACTGCGGTGTATGCAAAGTCGTCAGTCCACGTAATGTGCCACTCCTCCGGCGCTCAGTGTCCATCGCACTAGCTAGGTGTATGCGTACTTGCAGGAGTGCACCCCGATATGTCTCCATGCCTTGTCTTAATCCTAGTAGCATGCAATGAGGAAAACTTACCAAACTTCACTTAATCTTAATAAAATATTGCTTCATATCTTCAAGGATTGGGAGGAGGTGGTGGCGTAAAAAGGAGGGAAAATGGAGAGACTCATAATATCAAGTGCCTTGGGTAAATGCCTACCAAAGGGAGAAGATTAACGAAGTTTTTTCTGTCCTCTTCGCTTCCTAAAATATTTTGGGAAAAGGCCTAGTCGGCCACCGCTTGCTAACGTCGGAAGGCATCGTCAATTAAATAGTCCTCACGTGGGACTTATTTGGAAAGGCATGCGTTACTTTTATAGAAACAACGACATACTAGTATACTGAAACGAAGAGTCGACACACGATAAGTAGATTGAAACATATTAAAACTAGGGATAGTGACATACTAAACCTAGGAAAAACTTCGTAATTAAACAAAATGAGATGCCCTTATAAAACTAGAGGTGATTAACTAGAGGTGATGCATAACCTGCTAGAAATGCCTCAGAGCCTCTCCGCCTAGCGCATCGATGCCGCTTCGTCCTCCACCCGGTCCCTATTCTTAGTTTAATTAATAAGATCTAGTGACGATGGTGTCACCTCCTCAATAAATATTGGTAATGCAAATTCCGATTGACATGATTTTATAGGTGTTAGAAAGTTCTCGACGAGTTAAGCTGAATCGATCGACTAGAGTTTTTTTTTTATTGAGGCAATTTGATATGGGCTAGATCATTCGAGAAGTTATATGAAAGCTAGCTTATGTCGTATATGTCCTATCTAGCATATGTCATTTGTTGTATAGACACCAAATACAAGACGTTGTTCGACCATCAAAGATATGAAAGCATCTGAGACGGGTCATTCTAAAACATCCTAAAAAAGGTTATAACATACTCCCTCCGTTCCATAATAGTCTACATTCTAGACTAGTATTTTGTTCCATATTACTCTACATTCTGGGTTCTAAGCATTAATTTTCTCCTTGGTAACCAGCGACAATAAAAGACTAAGCAATCTCTCTCTTTTTCTATTGGGTGCTATTAATGCTAATGTGACATGCATTGGGTATTTATATACTTACTAGTACTATTAAAGAGCATTGCTAATTTGTCTTAAAATTTCTAGGATGTAGAGTATTGTGGAATGGAGGGAGTAGTGTTTTGGGGGTACCGGGACAATTTCCCCCATAAACGGTTAGAGAGAAGTCGTGAATAGTATTTTGGTGTTTCATCGGGTTGGCAAACAAATCGAGTGACTAGAAGATAGAATAATATGCATTATCTAGTTTGTAAGCATGCCTAATAATTTTTTAACATGCATAAAATAACCCCATTTTTTCGACCACGAGAGATATGGAGTTATCCGAGATGGGCCATTCTAGAACATCCTAAAAAAGTTATATAGCATTTTTTTTTGTGTCCCCGGCCTACACTATTTCCGTAGCTAGGGAACCCCAATACACGGTTATAGAGAGGTCACATGAAATGATTGTTTTGGTGTTTTTCACCGGCGGCTAACAAATCCGATGACTAGAACATTGAATATAATATGAATTACCTTGTTTGCAAGCATACGAACAGTCTATTAACATGCATAAAATATCCCCGTTTTCGACCACTGGGATATGAAGGTGGCAAAATGTTCTCATACATATTTTTTTTGAATCTGCCTTAGAACAAATCCATGAGTGATGACATGTCGTGGTTCCACCTATATTTTTTGCTAGCTAGGTTGGTCTACTTAGTAAGTTTTGTATGTGCTCGCGGGACGATGTCGATGAGTGGTGGTTATATATGCTTCCAGATTCATGAACTCGGTAATACATAGATCAACAGGGGAGTCTTCCATCCCCAATATCCCCCAATGGTAGATGAGATACCACAACATAGTGTTGGTATCGGGTTAAGCATTACTCGCGAGAACTGACACGAGAACAATCAACAGAATGACACGCCAAAATGTTTACAATGAAGGCACGACGCCCGCCTCCAGGGCCAAGATTGGTATCCGTCGACTTGCTAACGGTCTACACTAGCTAGCGACATGACTTACAGAATGTGGGAGCCACAACTCATCTTCCCGCGCTTTGTTGCACTTGGCATCCACCACGAGCCTTCCGAGTTTTCTTTTCCAATTAAGATCTCCGCTATGCGATTCTTGCATCTCGGACTATTTTGGTTACTTTAAGTAGGTTGTAATCAAGAGATTTGGTCTTTAACTAGAGTTAAAAAAAAGTGTGACTAGTTCTAAGAAAATCATCTAGGAATTTTTCCGGACGTTTGTAAGGTCTTTATTGCAGTTTGGAGGGAAAACATATGTAGTAATAGCTTGGTATTTAACTACAGGTGAAAATATTTTAGTGATTTGAAGGAAATTATGTAGAAATTTGTCCATGACGTTTCAAAGTTCTTAGAGCATGTCTAACAGACCCCCTATATGGCCCGAACCCGTATAATAACCGCCGATATACGGGTTTGGGCTCTACCCGGCCATCTAGCACGCCCCGTAAATGGACCACCCCGGACGAGTTTTTACAAGTTTGGGTAGGGGGCGGCCCTTCGACCCCTACATGTGCGGGTCGGGAGGAGATATAGAGGTCCAACCCCTCACCTTTTCCCCCACTGCGCGCGAAGCTCCCAACCGCCGCCGCCGCCGCCGGAAATCCGCCTCCTCGCCCTCCCCGGCCACCGCGTCGCCAGATCTCGCCGCCATGGACTCCTCGCAAGCCTCTCCAACCGCCGACGGCGCGCCACCCATGTCTGAGGTGGTGAATACACCCCCAAGCGGACCCGCCGCCGCCCCGTAGATCCGGTCGCCTCCGAGGCACCGCACCCCCGCCGGACACCGCCGCACCCTCGCCGGGCCCCCAGCGGACCTCGGCGCCCCTCGACTCGCCGCGCCGTTTGCATCTCCGCCGCCTCCCCTCGGTGAGTACTCGCCGCGCCGTTTTCTTCGATTTCGAGATGCCGTAGATGTCTGCCGGAGATGATGCAGTGCATCTTCCGCATCAAGCACCTCGAGGACCGAGCGAAGCTGCTAGATCAGAGGAAGGGTTCCGCGTAGATGTCTGCCGGAGATGATTTTTTTTTTACTATAGGGCATTGTTTTGAATCTTGGCATACTTAAGTATGCCATCCATCGCACAGGATGTATCCAATATGAGCAATCCCTCAAGCAAGATTTAGGTTAATGGAAATTTCATGCATAGCCTGGTTCCCTCAAGTTTGTCCGAAAGATACGAGGAACTGTCAAATTACAACCCCCTAACGGGATTGCATATGTTGGAGTTATTAGAGAGAACATGAACATAACATTCCTTAAGTATGGGAACCCATACTTAAGGATTGTTCTGTTCATGTTCTCTCTAACTCCAACATATGCAATACCATTAGGGGCTTGTAGTTTCATGGTTCTTGGTATCTTTCCTCGAAAATAGTTCAGAAACCATTGTAGCTATGCATGAAAATGTCCAAAACCCTGTTTTGTGAGGGGCCAAAAGCACGGGCGAGCTAGCAGACCCCCTACCCCCGCCCCGTAAAACAGAATATTCTGTTTTACAGGGCGGGGGTAGGGGGTCTGCTAGCTCGCCCGAGTTTTTGGCCGGCGAAATGCGTATACAGGGCCCTCTACACGCGTTTTAGGGGGCGAAAACATAGGGGGTCTGTTAGACGTAGCTCTTATAGCAGATTCGGAGGGAAATTTGTCCCGTCTCCCCCATCGACGACACGTCCTCCTCTCCGCCGTCCCCTTCCCCCTCCGCCCCCAGCCGCTCTCACATCAGATCGACGGCGGGCCTTTCCTCTCCACGCCGGCCCGTCCTTCCCTATGCCGTCGCCTCTACTCCTCCAGCCCCGGGCATGCCCTCCCCTCCGGTGGCCCCTTCCCCTTCCACCCCCACCCGCTCCCACAGCAGACCGACCGGCCCAGCCCTAGATTTGCCTACGAGAGAGGCGCCGCGACTGGCTTGCTCGCCGGAGCGCGCGTGCATCGATTGGACGGTGCGCGCGGCTCCGTCGAGCTCGCCGGTCCATGTCGCGAGCTAGGCCTACTGAGTGAGTTGCGGCTGCCCGCACGCCGGTGAGGGGGCGCGACCGCGCAAGGCGGGCAACGGAGGCCGGCGCGGGCTCATCCACGTCGTGCAGGAGCTGCTCGCCCCCGTCCATGCGACCTCGACGCTGCCATCCAGGACCTCGGCGTCCAAAGGTAGCTTCTTGATCCTGGCTTTCGTCGATTCCGAACATAGTGCACATCTGATTCGATTCACTACAGATGTAGTGTGCCTGGAAATTCTACTCCGATTTGATCGACGCGCGACTGGGTGGTTTCGTAGTGTGTCGTAGAGGCCGGCCTGGTCGTGTCCGCCGGAGGAGCTGCGGCTGCTGCTCCTGTACTTCGAGGAGGAAGGAGGGCTCGACCCCTAAGCTGAGCTGCAGCGCAGGTGGCCCTCGTCGCCTGGGTTCACCGCCGAGGACTCTGTGGCTGGCAGCCACTCCGCTGCTGATGTCGCGGCCAGCGCCGGTGCCCGGCCACTTGACCATGGACGACCAGGACATCCTCGAGCAGGTTCTCTCTAGCAGAAGCTTTGATTTCCCTGGACCAACCATGCGTGGGCGGGCGTGGCTTACTAAACTGAAAACTGGATTATAAATCGTCTTGCAGTATACATGTGTTGATGTACAGGCAAAGACGACTCTCGCACTGATGTTCTAACTTTGTGTGCTGAATAATGCAGGGCTTGATGCTTTGGATGGCAGCATGGAGTTTGAATCAACAGTTGAACCAGATAAGGGGCCTCCCTGCTGCCCTGACCAAGAGCCGAGAGGTTCAGTAGATGAAGTGTCATAGGTATTTGATTCTCGACCGCACATCTTTGAAAATTGCGGTGAAAAAGCACTCGATCGCTTGCTGTGATCTTTGTCTGGACACATGCATGACTTGTTTGCATGCATATCTACTACACTGGCGGCCACCTATGAGTATGTTGTCGACTTGCACGCCGGCAGCAGTAGTGCGCTCCGACTGTCCGACGTGATTCCGTGCTGGTGGGGCTCGTCTTCAAGGAAGGAAATACTCGCACCACACGTGTGTGCCGTGATGAATGTGTTATGGCGTTCATTTCTATATTTGTAGCGGATGCATTCTAATTACGGTTGATCCAGTTCATTGGCTGGACCGATCCCTTGCACTAGAAAGCCAAAGTACGAGCTGTATAAATATTTGTAGTATACTCCTTCCGTCTCATATTAATTGTCTCAAAGTTGGATAACAGTGGATTCCACATTTATCCAACTTTGAGACAATTAATATGAGATGGAGGGAGTAGTTTTGTGTGGAAATTGCATGACTAAGCACATTACTGCTCTGCCTGCTATCAAGAGTAGTAGATGCTAGGGTAGCTTCTGACTGGTAACTAACTAAGTAACTGAAGAATTAAAATTGTTGATCTCTTATAGTAGAGTAGCACATTCCAGGGAGTAGATACCTGTACTTGTATTTAAACCCTGTTATTCATGAGTTTTCCTTCATCGCTGCTAGCACATTCCTGAATAAATGTTCTGTGGCTATAGTAGAGAGAGAAAGGATTCAGCTGGTGTATGTATAATTTGGAGAGAGACCTGTCCAGTTTGTAGAGCATGAATCTGAGTGTAAAGGCAGAGGGTGAAAACATGGTTTTGCTGAGAATAATAGATCCGCACGTAGAGAAGGAATTGGAGACGGCACTTGGTTTTGGTCCAATTTTGTTTGTGTGTTTGGTTGAGCAATATAATGGTTTGTGCGTGTGTAAAGCTAAAGCAGCTTTGTTGGTCTTTTGTGGTGCAGGCTGTTTGAGATTGCAGGAGAGGGGCCGTACGTACGTGGGATGTTTCATTGCTCTTGTGTGTAATTTGGGGTGTCTAAGCTGCCGCTGTTGTTGTTGCTGCTTTTTCTGCTGTAATTTGTTGCTTGGCCAAGGACACGGAGGGGCTAATTAAGGTGTTGCAAATTGATTGATTTCTGGGAGTTGTAATAAAAGTTTGAGAAGCAGCATGCATGTGTTGAGCTAGCTGCATGGTTTGTGTTGAATAAAACTTGTAGTAGCTGCAGACCGGTTTGAGTAGTGCAAAAAGGTGACAGTAGAAATGTGGCAGGGAGAAGGGTGTGGAGCCAGCGACAGGTGTAGGAGCGAGCGTGCGAAATAAGAGAGCCAAATAGAAGAGGCCTTCAATCGATCAAAAAAAAGAAAAGAAAAGAAAAGAAGATGAGTGTAACGTACGTACGTGACCAGGTTTGCTTGAAAGCGAGCTAGCGGACTTGGATTCCAGGTGTGGAGGGAAAAAAAAAAGAGACGATCCAAGTGAGCGAACAACCTCGTGTACGTACTTTTCGCCTCCATGACCATGTGTCGAGGAAAAAAAAAGAAGAGAACCTACGTTTCGCCTCCATGTGTCGAGGGAAAAAAAAGAGACGCCTTTTCAAGGAAGGGGTCCAACTTAAAGACTCCAGCTGGCTGCCTCGAGGGAACAAGGATCGACTAGTCGCGCCATGCTTGTCGATTGGAGGTCGGTACGGTTGTGGAAGCTCGCGACGGAATCTGGCCGCGCGTGAGCAGGCCGTAGAACTCCTCCGTGGAGCATTCGGTCTCCGGCGCGAGAGAGAGACCCGTCACTCACACGTCTAGCTAGCAAAAGCATGTCACGATGATGCGATCGGTCACTTTTACTGTCACTCACTCGATCGCTTCTCCTCACCCTGAAATGCGCGTACGCATCTTCTCGGTCTGTCTGTCTGCGCGTGAGTAGTAAAACACACGTAAGGCTGGTCACAATGGGAGTAACTTGAGTAGTAACATCGATGCCACGTAGGCAAAAATGATGACATGGCACGTATTTAATAAGGTGAGAGAGGGGTGTGGTAACATAGCTAGTTACCGTAACATCACACTTTCCTATGCAATATGAGTCTACAACCTAATAAATGCAGCTTTGCATGACACCACTTCTTAGTTACTACCCATTGTAGAGCTAGTAACATAGTCTAGAAAAATGTATATGTTACTACCCTATGTTACTCCCCATTGTGACCAGCCTAAGCATGCATCCACATTTCTTTGCGCCTCCGAATCAGTCACATCCTTGGATATTTACCGAATCTCCGTCACAGATGTAAAGTAGCAGCAATTGACATACCCTGGTGGACTATGCAGGGTGGAGCCACGACAACGGCGAGCTACTGCTGGTGTACGAGTACATGCCCAACGGCAGCCTGGACCAGCACCTGTTCAGCTCGGCGGCGGGGTCACGTGAGAGGCCGCCGCTCGGGTGGGAGCTTCGGTACAACATCATCCAGGGCGTGGCGTCGGCCCTGCACTACCTGCACGACCAGTACGACCAGCGCGTGGTGCACCGCGACCTCAAGGCCTCCAACATCATGCTCGACGCCGCCTTCACGGCCCGCCTCGGCGACTTCGGCCTCGCCCGGGCCATCGAGACGGACAAGACCTCCTACATGGAGGAGGTCGGCGGCGGCGTCCACGGCACCGTGGGCTACATCGCGCCCGAGTGCTTCCACACCGAGAAGGCCACCCGCGACTCCGACGTCTACGCCTTTGGCGCCGTCATCCTGGAGACGGTCTGCGGCCGCCGCCCGCGCGTCGACATCGACGGCTTCCACTTCCTGGTGGACTGGGTGTGGCGCCTCCACCGCGACGGCCGCGCGCTCGAGGCCGTCGACGCCAGCCTCGACGGCGCCTTCGACGAGGACGACGCCGAGCGGCTGCTGATGCTGGGGCTGGCGTGCAGCCACCCCACCCCAGCCGAGCGGCCCAAGGCACAGGCCATCTCGCAGATCCTCTTGCGCGCCATGCCAACGCCGGCCGTGCCGCCGTTTAAGCCTTCGTTCGTGTGGCCGGCGAACGACGGGGGATTCGACACCATGTCGACGACGGCGGGGACGTCCAGCCAGGTCAGCACCGTCGTGACATCGTCGTCCACGTGGAGCGACAACTTTGCGAGGGGGAGCCAGAGCCAACCGCCGGCGCCGGAGCAAGACACCTCTGGTTCACTGGTTTGACACCTCAGATTGTCATTGCCACCGTGGAGTCGAATTACTCTAAGTATTGTCTAAACCGGAGCACCTACGGTGAAAGGGAATCGAGATCAAGAAGAAAATTGCAAATCAGTAGGCACTCTCGTGTGGAAACCATTTCTCTCCTATGATCCCCCTCCCCCCCCCCCCTTTTTTTTTGGCTTTCTCAGCAGTGTTCGTCTAATTGTCCATCAAGCTCAAAAGGGCAAGGATGGTTTCACCATTCTTTATGTGTAATTATCTTTCTTACTACAACAATAGAATCTAATTTCTGTTTCTCTGACGATTATTATTGGTTAACGTCGCGAACTGTTTATTGGTATTTTTGGATCCCGGTAGTGCGCACAAATATTAATGCAAGGTTTTTTTTGTAAGGGGTTTTGTATTTAGCTCAAACCGCTCAGGTTCTCACAATCATGCTCGACACACTCGACACGGGTGGCGGCAGTTCACTTTGGTAATTTTAAGACCTGGGATATCTCTGACAGCCTGTAGTAAGTAAATAATTTTTTTCTCCATACGCCTCCCATGGGAGTCGGGTTCCATTATCGTAGATAACAAAAGATAGTTTTACAAAAAAGTGAAAACACAACATAAATAGAGAAGAAAAACAAAAGCTAGCATTTTTTCTAAAAGGCAAAGGGAAGCCGCTGCAGGAAAGTTCAAAAGCAGAGCTAGCAGCTTGAGCACCCATCGAAGTTAACATTAATTTACAAGTTTTTGAGGAAGAGGTTGTAGATCGAACCCTAACAGAAACACACCACACCGTTTTTTTACTTTGGACAGCGGACGAAATACTACAAACATATGAGAACTCGAACTCGCAAACTTACAGACTCAAATCTCCTCGTCTTCATCAGCATCTTGTGTTGCCTATGTTCTGCTTGAAGCCCACCTGAGACCTCGTATGCTCTAATCCCACCCTATGAATTTGGTCTGCCCCTTCAGTGATCATTTTCTTCTCAGCCTCCGATTGCAGCACTGCCCAATAACGAAGAAATACACACCTGTAACAAACCATGTCAATGGGAGATAATATTAACTTGCCTTTAAAACAAGCCTAGTTTCGAAGCTTCCAAATTGCCCAGCACAAGACAGCCACCCCAACCACATGCAATAGGAGATCTGATTAGCTGAACGTTACTCAGAGCTGAGACAACTGACGCACACACGGACTCTAGGATCAGAGGAAGCTTGGTGTGATCATCCGCATAATGGCAAGCTAGGCCTTCGATAGTTTCAGCATTTGCACACCGATCAGTTCCACCCAAGCAACCATGCCTCCATGGTCTTTATTTTTACGACCGCAACAGAGGGCGAGTTCATTTTCATTAACAGAAGAAAACCAGGTTATGGGCTCCATTCCTCGATGATAAGACATGAATCAACATTTTTATTCATGTCATCTGATTTCTTTGGCAATCTATACCTCCATATATGTTAGTGTTTTCACTTAATGTTATGTTAAACTATTTTTCTATATGATTTTGTTAAAACGAGATCAATGGTTAAAGATTTAAGGGAAAATATGTAACGAAAATCAACCCGAGCATTTTCAGAAGGACATACTTGAGATAGATGCATGTGTTGTTGAAAAAAAATACAACACATGTTGAATTACCTGTTTTGGTCACATCACATATGTTAAGAGGACGTTGCTTATTTGGATTTACCGTGTGATCTACTAAATTAAATTCTCATGTCGATTTGAGTGTATCAACTGGGTTATATAACGATCAAAGTAGACCTTCTGACTTCATTATTAAACCCGATTTGGAACGTATAGTATTGGTTAGACATAATGAAGAGTTGGCTAAAATCTATTGTTATGAATCCACATATATTCTTTTTACATGTTAAATTTGTTTCTCTCCCGCTGCAATGCACCGGTATGTTTGCTAGTATGTGTAAAACCGGGCGAAAGCGTTTTTTCGTGTGTTATCACCGGAGCTTGCCCACCTTGTGAACCACCCAGATATGAGATAGTCGACCCGTCGGCAACCTCCAATCTTTTAAAAGCTTACCAACATATATAGGCATTGAGATAAATGGGCCGGAATTGCCAATTGCTCCTTGTGTGTGTGACATAAGCATGGTCTCTCATTCTACGGTAAAAACAGAGAGGCTACGCAAAAGGTGCGCACATGGCAATTCATAGAGATGAAGATAACATTAGACTATATAGCAAGGAACATACAAACAAGCACAACCTGCTCAGTTGGGGCATGGTTTGGAAGTTGTCTCACGCACCGATCGATCATACCAAACACATCAGCAGCCATAAACCTCCATATATTCCCGTGAGCTTGACAGGGAAGGCTGCACGTACAGGTTACATCTGGACCGAGCAGTTTATTTCATCAAAATAGTTTGTCCCGTTTGCACAAATGTCCTTTTCGACGTCACTTTTGTCACGTTAGACTGCGCTCGGCCCACTAAATAATACTCCCTCCGTCCCAAAATAATTGTCTTAAAGTTGGACAAAAGTAGATGTATCTAACACTAAAACAAGTCTAGATACACTCACTTTTGGCCAACTTTTAGACAATTAATTTGGGACGGAGGGAGTAATTGTTTCAGAAAAGACTAACTCATGTTGCTACTTGCATGAAATTGTGTCACAACCACCCAGGTTGAGCACAAATACACCATCTCTCCCAGCGAGTGACACAACACAACTGGACACTCCCTGCTAGCTAGCTTCTACTCCATCAACATAACGCAAACTACTTGAAGATTACAAATCGTTTAGAAAACACACACATTTAACAGGTACTCCCAATGGCGGAGCTCGACGAAGAGTGTAGGGGGGCGAAATACTATATTTCTTCCTTAGGATTTGCTAAACAACTGGGGGGGGGGGGGCGGTGGCCCCATGCCCTCAACTAAGCTCCGCCTCTAGGTACTCCCTCCCTTAAAAAATACATGACTTTTATTTTCATGTATAAATACATTCATATCTAAACAAATAAAAGTCATGTATTTTTAAATGAGTAACTAGCAAAAAAACAAAAACAGCACCAGACGTCTCAAGAAATGGTGCAAGCTCCAGGTCACTTGTCCATCATCAAATTACATGAAACATTCAGCCGCTGTCCAGTCTTGGCACCATCGGTGGCGGTGCCCATCCCTCTAAATATTGTGTTGGCGCGCCATCAACCTGAGCCTGGCCCAGGTCTGCACAAGAGCGACGCCGCTGCTGACGCAACTAGCACTAGGGCCAGGATCGCCGAGATCTCCCGGCTCCTACAGATGCTACAGTGTCGGACGCATATGGGCGTGTCACTCAAGAACATAGCGACGGCCACAGCGGAGCATCCCGTGCAGGTACGTGCATGAAGTATGTTACTGTGAGGTTCTCAGCGAGTATGATGTATGATCGCTCGAGGCTAGCGATCGAGTTACTTACCCACTCAAGGGCGACCTGCATGATCCAGTAGTGGCCGTCCGCCGGCCACCCTAACCACTGGTGTAGGGATGCGATGTGGAATATGATCATCATCGGAACCCAGCAGAACGCTAGCATGAAGATGACGAATTTCAGGGATCTGTACGGACAAGAATCGCAGCAAGTAAGTGCAGGATTCACATAGACTGGCACGCGGGGGAACACGGGCGAATACGAGATGTATAACCTACATGAACGCGATGAAGCCTGGGAACCCACGTGACGACATGTGGCTGGCTAGGAAGGACGTCGCGGCCAGTGCGAAGACCACCACTCTGCACACCAGCACAAGAATGCCGCGGCGCTGCATACCTGCAAGACCAGCATGGCTTTAGGGTAACGGGTAAATGCTGAAACAAAAACACAATATCCGATGGAGAGGAACCAGTGAAGGGGGAAGGAGCGAAAGGGTGAAACCTTAGGGTAAGAGAACAGAACAGTAGAACTTTTGCTCAATCACGACGTTTCAAGACAGAAAATCACAAATGCTGCCGCGATAATCATCAAGAAACAGCCCAATTCTCTACCTTGACGGGCAAAACGGAGGAAAGTAGCGAGATGAGCCGTTCAGATATTTCTAAGGTGGGAAGGAAGCAAACAAAGAGAGTGAGGGGGAGAGATATACACGAGCCTCTGGCCCGGTCGTTTCCGTTCCAGGCGTGTTGCGTGCGTGTGCGCTAGCTAATATAGATCGACTAATTGACTTTGCGGTCTAGCCAGGTTGGCAAGCCAAAGCATCGGCCAGTGAGCTGCCTTTGCGCTATCCGACTTTTTTTTAGAGAGAACACGGTACTTTATAGATAATAGAAAATCATTACATAAGGTTTTCCGGATACAATCAGGGACAGAATTCATAAAAATAGTAGAAACAAAAAGCTCCGCGGAGCGAGCTAGAACATGAGCCGCTTCATTACATTGACGTAGAGCATGCTTGAAAGAAACAACGGTGAATCTGGAGAAAATGTTTTTGATATCCTGGATCACCACACCCACCATGCTACGATCCAGCTCTGATGACTTCAAGCGCCGGACCAATGAAAGGCAGTCCGAGTCTGTAGTAAGTAAATAATTTTTTTCTCCATACGCCTCCCGTGGGAGCCGGGTTCCATTATCGTAGATAACAGAAGTTAGTTTTACAAAAAGTGAAAACACAACATAAATAGAGAAGAAAAACAAAAGCTAGCATTTTTTCTAAAAAGCAAAGGGAAGCCGCTGCAGGAAAGTTCAAAAGCAGAGCTAGCAGCTCGAGCACCACGTGAAGTTAACATTTATTTACGAGTTTTTGAGGCAGAGGGTGTAGATTAAATCCTAAAAGAAACACACCACACCGTTTTTGAATTTGGACAGCGGACGAAATTCTTCAAACATATGGGGACTCTAACTCGCAAACTTCAGACTCAAATCTCCTCGTCTTCATCAGCATCTTGTGTTGCCTACGTTCTGCTTGAAGCCCTGGAACCTAAGACCTCGTATGCTCTAATCTCCACCCTCTGAATTTGGTCTGCCCCTTCAGTGATCATTTTCTTCTCAGCCTCCGATTGCAGCCCTCCCAATAACGAAGAAAGTCACACATGTAACAAACCATGTCAACGGGAGATGATATTAACTTGCCTTCAAAACAAGCACAGTTTCGAAGCTTCCAAATTGCCCAGCATAAGACAGCCACCCCAACCACATGCAATAGGAGATCTGATTAGCTGAACGCTGCTCGGAGCTGAGACAACTGACGCACACTCGGACTCTAGGATCAGAGGAAGCTTGGTGTGATAATCCCCATAATGGCAAGCTAGGCCTTCGATAGTTTCCGCATTTGCACACCGACCAGTTCCACCCAAGCAACCATGCCTCCATGGTATTTATTTTTACGACCGCAACAGCGGTGAGTTCATTTTCATTAAGATAAGAAAACCAGGTTACGGGCTCCATTCCTCGATGATAAGACATGAATCAACATTTTTATTCATGTCATCTGATATCTTTGGCAATCTATGCAAAACCAAAGATAGAAAGTGCCAATCAAGCAGCTATTGTTTTCTCTGTGGTACTACCAAGGAAAAAAATAGCATGCTATGAGAAATAGCGGCAGCCTCCTCCAGATGCTATGGAAGATATATCGTGATAATAGCGTGCTAGTCTTACTGAAGATTTGGTAGAAGAAGTTTTTTTGGATGGTTATACTTCTCCAATTGATTTAGTGGTTAATGTGGAGAAAGCTAAACGTACAAGGAAGAAGAAGGAGTATTCCTTGTCTAATAAACGTGATTACCTGCCGGCCAAGGAACAAGAAGGCGTGATTACCTGCTGGTTCCATGTATGCATGGGGCGACGAGAGCTCACGACCGGCCATCCGCGGAATTGACGACTAACAAGGCTTCTCGCCCACCGTCAGTACGACGAGTGAGTACTCGATACCGTGGTCTCTCCTCTTCTCGCCTCGCCTCGTCCAAAGTTACAAGTCACGCGATACCGCACGCGGGTTATCGACATAGGCCTTAGATTTATAGAGGGATGAGTACTGGCAGCAGCGCCGGCGCGATGGGGAAGAAGACAAGGTTGGGTTCTGTCGATCCGTTCTCCGATCATGTGATGCCTTGGCTGTTTCTTAGATTGAACGGCTGAGATATGTGTAGTTTGCCACGGATCGGTGACGTGGAGGTAGCGGGTCGGTAAACGAGGCATGTAATTATGTGTGTGATTCTCGTAGCACTTAATATGGCAACTGGGGCGTTAAATGAGGCGTATATTTTCGATCTTCTTGATTTACGGAACGACATGCATGGCATGGCGCCGCTGTGGAGATTTAATTCCGTCCTGTGCACGAAACTCTCTCGATTGGCTTCACCAAACCTTTGCCGCTGTGAAGATTTAATTCCGTCCCGTGCACGAAACTCTCGCGATTGGCTTCATCAAACCTTTTTTTTCTACTTTTTATTTTCCTCAGAGATCGAGTGAACCTCGCGTTCTCTTCATCCTAGGAACAATCCTGATGACATACAGCTAATTCGTTCAAATCACCCTCAAGCGACCCAACAATTATTAATCAATTGAAGCTACCCAGTTTTCTCTGTCCCATTTGATTTATTTCTCGACCGACTGATGCATGAAATTCGGAATTTCGACATGGGCATTCACAATTTTTCTGTAAAGTTTAAAGTCAGGTCACAGAGCATTCCTTTTGTATATACACAAGAAAATAAAGAACACTTCACGGTGTTAGCAACTTCTTAAATGGCTCGATCACAGGCCTAACTCAAGACATACGTGCGTCATCGTCAAGTTAACAAAAATAAAGAATGCTCATGTGCAAAGCAACACCATTAGTTACACAAGCTCTCATCAGCTCTAATGTCACAACCATGAGTGCCGGCCGGCAACCGAATGTTACAAACTCTGCTCAGCATGATGTTTTGATCTACTAGTCTATATAGTAGAGAAAAATAGACAACACACAACGGCCTTCACAACCAGCGGAATAATCCTTACTTCTCCTCTCCCCTTCACAACCTGAAATACAAAAAACACAAATGAATGATTCAAATGCAACCAGGCGATCTCTAGCAACGCAAAACATCCAGCCAACCACGTTAAAGCAGTACCAAAACACTCTTAAAAATAAAAACTCAAAGCTCCAGGACATTACATAAATATACGGCCCAAGCTCCAGCACCTGCCAACTAAAATTTGCAAAAGCATAAGCATGTCGTTCTGTACACGTGTGTGTGTGCGCGCTCATCTCTACAAGCACGGTTGGATGCAACTGCACATACAAACACTCCACCCAGTACTAAAAAAAAGTAGAAGTAGATCGTCATCGGCCCCAGATGTGGCCGGACAACATAATAACCATATGCCTCAACCCATGATTTCGCATCACTCCTCGCCGAGGACACAAGGGAAGAAGCACGAGCTCACCTAAGCCATGCAAACCAACAAGAAGCTGCCCTGCCATCCAAGATTCATCCCGGTCTATTATCTTCTTTACCTGAAACAAAAACACAATGGAGATAGTCATGATTCAGATGCAACCAGGCCAGCTCCAACAAGTGCTGCCACATTAAAGCAATACCACAATGCCCATCTTAGAATAACAACTCAACCTCCAGGACATTACACACCAATTTGGTCCAAGGTTGACGTTAATTGACAAAGTAGATGCCGTTTGCATCAACTGCACCCACACAAGATGACACCAAGTCATCGGCTAATTATACAACATCAGCCCCACTACGCCTAAATCATACGCAGCAGGTCATTGGCTTGATGATGGCTCGATCATGGAGGCAACACAGATCATGTAAGAGAGAAAAGGAGAGAAACCACAACACTCACATAAACCACCAAGATGAATCAGGGAAACCAGCCGTTGTGAACGGTCCGTCATCGCATCGACTGCCTCCCACCCCTTGCTGGCGACACATCAGGTGTACCTGCACGAGAATCAACAATATTACAAGACCAGGTTATCAATTGCAAGGTTTGAGCACCTGGTAATTCACTATGAAAATAATACAAAGCATATTCGGCAAGTATACCAACATAACAAGCCACGATTTATATAGGTATACGGTTTTGGCACTCATGCTAGAATGTTAACCAGGAAGAAATAATAACTAAAGAACCATGTCGGTGTACTCAGGCAGTTATTAAACATAGGCACTTAAACCTCGTCGCATGACCAAGTCCTAGCATTACAATGAAGCACATCACTATGACTGAATAGCTTAGCAGAATTTACACTTCCGGACTTCCACACACCATGTACGCAAGCAGAGTATACATAACAGGGCACTACTAACCGAGCCAGCACAATAGTTTGTCTATACAAGTATAAATACAATATCGTGACAATGGGCAGACATAATAGGATTTTTACCTTCTTCCAGCTCCTTCTTGTGAACTCCTTGCACACCTCGATGTCGTCATTGATCCCTGGACAAGGCTAGTCCTTGTGCAACATTGTCCACCGGCAGCAGCGCCGCTCCTGCTGCTCCATGTGCAACACACCATCCATACAATTAGAGGGAAGTATACAATGCTAGCAAAGCTTGGATCTATGGAAATAAAGGAACATGCAAACATACAAAGCTTCAGTAATGCACTAACAAAATTGAATCTAGTGGATTGATTCCCTTCCTCAATGATAATAAGACTTAAGCTAAACAAGGGATAAGTTAATAATCAGCTCAACTCAACTGTATCATGCATGTGCAAATTCGGTAGCAACCGAAATTCGGTGAGGATTTTATCCATCTCGTTCAGGTCACTTCCGTAGGCAAACACATGCAAACCCAATATTTTAGGAACAAATTAAGAGAGCACATATTAAAAAAAAAACCAAAATACACGGCTATCTACACTATTGAGCATATAACAAACCCAAATAACACTCAAGACTGCATTGACAGAGAAAGCAGTAATTAATAGACATGGACATGAAACAAGTTCAGTGAAGCAAGATTGCTAGCATGCTAATTATCAAGCTAAAAACTCAAGCCTAGGAATGGTCTCTTATCCATATGCCAACATCAGAATTAAATCACAGCCATTAGAGAGCTATCCTGGTACCTAAACAACGCTTGAGGTACAAACGCATGGTAAAAACAACAAGAAGTACCACAGAAGAAGAGGAGATCAAGGGATGAAGAAGATCTCACCAGAGAGGATTTGTAGTCGAAGTTCAGACAACACCGCTACGGTTGCGACATGGCGAACTCGCCGCCAAGGAGGTAGCCGAAGTCGGGTGTCAGCGGAGCCTACCACCACGTGCGAGGCCAATGGCCGGGTCAGCAGCACCACTGGAGCCGTAACAACCAGATCATGCTGGAAAAAACCAACACAAGGTGTAACTAAATGAGCACATTGCCAGATTCTGCGTATAATAATGCCAAGAATACTACGAACATCAATACAACACAATCATATCATGAGAATAAGTTGTTCAGTGCAGGATCCTTACACCGTTTAGACTTTCAAGATTAAACAGCGGGGCCTATAAAAAAACAGTGCAAAGCAACTTTAAGATGATCAAGTGTAGTGCAAAACAGTCCAAGTGTAGTGTGATTTTGATCTTGCCATATTGCATGGCTATAACAAGAACAAAATCAAATTAAAGGAGCCATTATCCCTAAGCAAGGAATGCTCAAGACCAAACATGTTTACGTGATAGCATAGCAATTGTCCAACTCAGACTAGCATAGCAATAAGATAGTCTAGTAGATAACATGATTGAGAGAGATCTGTCAACCCATGTCATGTAGACAAACTTAGCAAATTACAGAGTAATCGTAGCATATGCCCAAGCATCAAATAAACAAAGAAAATACTGTCGATATTATATAAACTACTACTGTCCAGGAACCGCGGACCTGGTGTATATACACACAGCCAGAGCAAGTCGATAGTTAACCATAACCACAAAGGTGACTAGCTCAAGTATAGGGTGACTGACCACAGCAATGGGTACTAAATCATACAACTGGAACAGAGTAGATCATGCATAATAGGAGACATTGGATTGTGCCTATCAGTTCAAACAAGCAGGACCAGAGACAAAAAGTGTATGAAGGCCACAGAACAAAGATACGATTTTTTTACATACATTTAATCTACGAGCAGCGAGTCGTGCTGCATCAGGACCAAACACTGACCCCGTATAGGGCGCCATGACACGATGTCCATAGGCAGAGAGCTGAGAAGTGAACAATTGGCATCCTGGGCGTCGGCGGCCACATCCTCCACGCCCTTCCCCTCCCCATCGAGCTCTGCGCCGAGATAAAAAAGCATTCATACTGGAACTTTCACTATTAGAAAATGATGTAAGTACAACACTGGAGACTCAGCCGCATTGGGCATGTATAGATAATAGATGTTCAATTACACAAAACTAACAAATCAGTATTGCACCACACATTAAAATGGGCATGAATTTAATTGAGGAAGTACCAGATCAGAGAGCACTACTACTAGTAAACTTATAAACAGAAGCGACAGCCTATTATGTAACCACAGTTGACAATAATATCAGGAAACAACCTAGCAATTAAGGCCCGTAATTCTTAAAATCACATAAGATGAGCTAGACCAGCACTTGTGAGTGCCATGACCAAATCATAGTCATATCACAACTAAGCCTAAACGTGTAGCAAAAAAAACCATGTGTAAACGAGCAAGCAGGGCTGGAGATTGTGAGATTACCTGGACTGGACGCCATGCTCGATGGTGATGCATGCCAAGGCCAAATCCTCCACGGACGGGCGTCCAATCGGGTGACACCAGGAGTGCCAGGCACCCCGTGCGCTGTCATTGGTCAGCCCCCTCGCCGTCTACCCATGTCACTGCCTGCATGCATCAAGACAATTCAAATTAAGAACAATATTTAACAGTTGATATACAGACATGGCTGGATCTAACCATGAAAAGTATTACATAGACCTTTCACAGCACTTTGAAAAAATTTATCGTGAAACTTTCAAACATGAGATGTGCTCAGATTGCACAAGAAATCTCAATATTATTGAGAATTATATTTTGAAATATTTCAAGCATGATCAAATTTTATCACATAATATAGGAGTCTATAAGCTTGGTTCTGAACATGAAACAAGTCAAATACGCACTTATATTTTCGGATTAGTGTGTCACAAGTTCGTATACAAGATTTAACATTGTTAGATTCGTATCAGAAAACAATTTCTTGCGATTGTGATTTTGTAACCATGAAGAAACTATTGTACACGTGTTTAACTTTGACAGAATAAAGTCAACAAAGGGACTGATTGGAGACCAGATGTGCCAAGTATTCTAAAATAATAACAAGAACACTTCAGTATTATCAACCAGGATAGACAGTTTAAGACAATAAAAAAGGAAACAACCTATATATATAGCAGACAGAAACAGAGTTTGCTATAAATCAAATAAGTAGAATCAAATATGCATCGATCATGATACTACTAGCACCCAATTCCTATCAATAGCCTTCACGTTGAAGACTGAAGAAGCACACACAGACACCCCAAAAAAAATTCTAACTTACAAGGTACCAACAACATATATCACAACTCCTTGCATGAACATACTATGTCAACAAGTAGTAGTTATGACCCATCAGTATGCATACGTCGAAAATAAGCAAGGGAGCTTCATTCTATTGAATGTGATCCCTGGACGAGGCTACAGCTTGTGAAGCACGCCGTCCACCTAGTCATACTGCCACCAACACTATGGTTTCAAAAAATCTGCAACCAAATACAGAGAGGTTTTACTTATAGCTCTCTCTCCACAGAAAAAATTGAATTCTCAACTGAGGTTAAATTTTCAAGACCATCGGCATAAACGAAACACAGTGAAAAGCAAAAGTTTCAAAACTCCCAAGAAACCTTCCTTGCACACCATGACAAGAAAGAGTGAAGAAGACAAATACAATGTTCCCGTTACAAAAGTTTATAGATGAGGAAGAAAATTGTCAGCTGACAAACAAATCAACTTAGGTAAGACAAAGCATGTGTAACGTGCCTATAGAAAAATTGCTAGGACCTGCACCGCAGGAAGACTTTTGAGATCCGTTTTGGTAAATAGAAATAGCCTTCAAATTTCTCAAAATTAAGCTGTTCAAGTATAACATTTATGGTTTAAAAAGGAAGACTTGTGGCCTTTTGTAGAAACAAGAACAGGGTTGGGTTTTAACTTACATGCTCCCAAGACTTATTAACCATATATTAGGTCTCGTGGTGAGCCCTATGTCTCCTTTTGAGATCATGAATTTTACCCTCGAAACCATGGTACTCGAATTTATTGACTTCTAGTTGTTCTGAAAGCTTTTGGTTTCTGTATTTAGCAAAATCAAGCTGCCAACCGAGAACAAAGTGTTACTACTATTTAAAGAAAATAATTAATGAAACTTACGGTGTAAAAAGGTGCAAAGCTACATGGATTTCTTTGTTTAAATATATAAAGGATATACAATTTATATGCACAGATTGACAACACTGCTGTAATGAAGAGCAGACAGTGCATGAACAAAAAACTATAGAGGAGAGCAGTTTGGCAAATAATAGCAGTATGTTAATAATCAATATATCTATTTTGCACAGATTTGCAATAGTTTGAACATCGCATACTAAATATAGCTCTGTTTAAAATGCAAGCAGTGATTTATATCCAATGATTTTGCAAAAGTATAGGTTATTATATTCTCGATAAGCTCGCTAAATGAACACGAGATTCTCTTTCAGAGAGACATGGCTTTTTCTTATCTAACACTAACCATGTCATGAACAACTTCAGAAAGACCTTTTAAGTCTAGCTAAAGAGGCAGCAGGTAAAGTTGTACAGTAAACTTTGAAGTGAGGTAAAGTTACGATTGAAAAAAAAAATGTGGTTTTGGCAATGTTCATGCATCTGTCACTAGGCTGCTCATGCAACTCTGCAAGGTAATACCTGCAAGCAAGCGGGCTGGCCAATCCGGTAAAAGTGGATGTTTATAGCTGAAGGTAAAGCAACTTTTCTTGCAATTTAAGAAGCTCCTGTGGTTCATGAACTAACCTAGCAATGTCACTGACTTAAGCTACTTGATGGATGATCCAAATAAAA